>OX451736.1:157906606-159331222 GCA_948472305.1 Vicia faba | reverse complement strand
AGATCCTTGAAAACATTTCATACATATATCATACATATCATTGCATAACAGGTCATCTAGTACAGGTCTCTCATGTTCCCGCTGTTTATTTCAGCAATGGCTCTCCCACAAGACAACCAAGATCTCCAGGCTCAAAATGCTCAACTTCAAGAAATGTTCCTGAACCTATCCCAGGGGCAGGAAGAAATAAAAGCTCTCCTCACAAGGGGCTTAGTCCTAGGGAATCCAGGCGACTTCAGGAATGATCAGTTGGAAAGGCTACAAATTGAGTTGGCAACAATGAAGATCCAGATAATGGGACAACTGGTGGGCCAGATGGCTCTCATTCAAGACCTGGCTCAAAGACAAGAAGAGCTCAGGGTCCTCGTCAACAAACTAATTCAAAATGACCAAGTGGGGCAAACAACTAGGGTTGAAGATCAAGTCATCATTCAACCAACTTTGGGGAAAGAAGACAAGGGAAAAGCTCCTCAGCTTGCTTCAGGGTCACAAGCCCAGCATCAACCTCTCCAGCGTCAATGGGATAATCGGCGTAAGCAAAATACGTCTGGAAGACATTTCTCTGAGACTGATATACCATCATCTCTAATACTGAAACGCTTGTTGGAGGTCAATCTGATTCCTTTAAGGGATCCTCCCCGGAATCCCAATACCTCTGCTCCTAGCTATCATCCCGACGCAGTTTGTGCATACCACTCCTATAGTCCTGGACATGACACCGACGACTGTTGGGCTTTGAAAAACAAGATCCAAGACTTGATTGACGGAAGAGTGCTGAAATTCATGCCGGATGGCGAAATGAAAATATTCCGTTGAGGGTTCTCCACCTGAAATGACTAGTTCAAATTAAGAGACTTTTGTTCATTTAAATTCTGAAGTTGTATCTTTCTTTGCTTATTCAAACAATTATTATCATGTCAAACTTTATTACTTTATCAATGCATTGCATATGTCTGTTCTGAATCAATCCATTTGTATTCACTATATTCAAATTGCTTTCATTTTTTTGTGATGTTCAACTCTCGATTAAAGAATTCTAAGCCTTTTGAGGGAGGATGACGAAAATGATACCAAAATCTCTACAATATGCTTTTGAACAGACCCCGCTGACGATGTACATGCATTGTTTCAAATCCTAAACAGCTGAGTTATAAGGAAGATAATCCCTAGTCAACCCCTTTGAGCCAAAGAAGTTGGAGTTTTTCTTTTCACAAATTAAAACCCTTAATTATAACCTGGGGCAGGGTAGTTTTCTCAGTTGATCCAGGTGCACAATGAATGGTATCAAAGAAGTCCTTCCGTAACAAAAGACGGTGTTGGTCCCGTATAATCGTAAGGGAAGGCAGTCATTTTTTTTCAAAATAAAAGCCCAATAAGTCAAAACCTATGAAGGAGATTTAAGAAAAACGGGGGCATCCCGCTGACTGTAATCACAAAAAGAAACAGTTCAGGCAAAAGACAGGGATAATAAAAACCAAAAGGGAAGAGATCCTGCAAACTCTCAACAAAATGAATGCTTGTTCAAAATAAATTGTCAGTATCCGAACCATCACTGGCATGTCAGAGCAAAGACTCAAACAAGATCTAATGCACGATTAGTTGAGTTTAGGATCGAAGAACATCACGAAGAACGGGTGGGTACAAATAAATTTTGATCCTTTATCCTTTGTTTCTTAAACCGTGAACCTGGCCACGTTATAACGCTTAAAAGTCCTAGCTGAAGCACGGGTTAGTTCGAAAGCATATTGTTACAAAAGGTATCCTGACTCCTGTAGGGCTTGCTGTAAATCCTGAGTTGACGTCATATTTTACAAAATTTTCCTATCTTACTGGGAAAAAATGCATTTTCAAAAACTTCAAGAAAGACATAAGCTTTGCATTCTTAAAATAACATTGTTTGCATATGACTATTTGTTCAAACAGCAGAGAAATTCGCACGACGAATATCTAGTGAACCAAAAAACCTTATCAATAAAAGGGTCAACTCAAGTGGAAAAAACACTTCCAATCCAGGGGCACGGCATGAGCATTTTCCATCATCTGGGGCAGTCAAGTCAAGATTCAAGGAATCTCTCAAAATGCCAAATAGCCAGGGGAAAATCTCCATCTGAGTCACTTGGGGAATTAGACATGGATTCCAGCAACGAATCTTGCATGAACAAACGAATATCTTTTGGTAGTATGGCAACACAACACTACCGACAGTGACACCTCCCTAAGTCCTGAGAGCGTGGACATAGTCAAAAAGTACTACGCATAATCAAATACCCGCTGGTTGACTGGCCTAGGCAAAAATAAGGGCTTCCCGGCAAACCAAAAGGGTTTGGGCAAAAATAAGGGATGAAAATGAAATTTTGTACACCCGGCAAGTCAAAAACCTGGAAAGGCGGCTTGGGCAAAAAAGGGTATCCCGGTGAACTGAAAACCCGAAAGGGCGGTTGTGATCAGTGGGAATGAGAACTGTCTGTTTTAGAATGCTGGTTCGCGTTTGCGTTTGTTTTCGCAAAATGTCGCGGTAAGCAAGAGTCGCCACCGTCTTTTATTTTATCCAACAAGGAAAGGACAAAAACACAGAAAAATTCCTTTTTGAGATTGTTTCTCGGGTTCAGGAGGTAGATTATAGAAAGGGAAGGTGTTAGCACCCTTTCTATCCGTGGTTATCCACGGGCTCTTAGGTACTTGCTCATTGTGTTTTCAAAAGTTTGCTTTTCTTTGTGATTGTGGGTTTGAAAAGAGTTTTTGTTTTGAATAGAGTATAAGTGCAAAAAGTTTTTGTTTTGTTTTTAAAAGGAGCAAGTACTTAAGAACATCTACCTAATGAAAAAGGAATTTAACTGTGCAAATGTCCTTTAGACAGTGCTATCCCACTATTGAGGAGTAAGTAACATCGTCGTTGGAGTTTTCGGGTCAATTCGATTAAGGGACATGTGGTCACTAAAGCAATGTTAGGATGCCTTAGCGGTAACCCTAATGTCCTAGATCATTTTTCCGAGGCAACCGTTTCGAGGAAACTATGATCTTGGGACAAGAGGGCGACCTCTAAAACACCCTATACTCAATGACCACTATGGTCGGTGGGAATGAGAACTGACTGTTTTGGAATGCTGGTTCGCGTTGGCGTTTGTTTCCGCAAAATGTCGCGGTAAGCAAGAGTCGCCACCGTCTTTTATTTTATCCAACAAGGAAAGGACAAAAGCACAGAAAAATTCCTTTTCGAGATGTTTCTCGGGTTCGGGAGGTAGGTTATAGAAAGGGAAGGTATTATCACCCTTTCTATCCGTGGTTATCCACGGGCTCTTAGGTACTTTCTCACTATGTTTTCAAAAATTTTGCTTTTCTTTGTGTTTGTGGATTTGAGAAGAGTTTTTGTTTTGAAAGGGGTGTAAGTGCAAAAAAGTTTTGTTTTTGTTTTCAAAAGAGGAAGTACTTAAGAACCTCTACCTACTCAAAAAAGTAATTAAACTGTGCAAATGTCCTTTAGACAGTGCTATCCCACTATAGAGGAGTAGGTAGCACCATCATTGGAGTTTTTGGGTCAATTCGATTTAAGGGACGTGTGGTCACTAAAGCAATGTTAGGACGCCTTAGCAGTAACCCTAATATCTTAGATCATTTTATCTGAGGCAACCGTTTTGAGGCCACTTATGATCTTTGGACAAGAGGGCGGCCTCTAAAACTTCTTATACTCAATGACCATGTTCGAGGCAACCAAGTGAGGCGTACCCTAAGAGTGGCATGTGCGAGTGTATTGTTTTTCAGTTTATTTATTTTTGTACATGTTATGGTGAGCTACGGTTGATTTTAAATTAAAGGTTGATCTTGTCATGCATAGCCTATTATTCAAACATCTAACAGTTAATGATAACGGAAAATAAATTGCGGAAAATAAAGCTAAGCTATTACAAGGCGTCGGGTATTTATATCGCCAAAAACAAACCCATTGAAAATAAAGCGATAAAAGTAAAGACCTAATTAACTATTACAACTAAATTGAAAGACAAGTAAAAAGTAAAAATAAAGAAGAGAAAAGACTTCTTCGATCCATGCCATGGACTCGTTCAATACACCCTTCTTTCGCCTTCTTTCGATTGAGCTAGGGAATGGGTGTGAGTAGCCTTCAATTGGGCTTGAGAATTGACATGGAAAGATTCAATTTGCACCCTTTCCTGACTCCTTCGATTGGGTTTGGGAAGGATATGGGTAAACTTCGATTGTAGGGAGAAGGTGGGCTTCGATTTAGAGGAAGAAGGCTGCCTTTCGATTCTATGAAGGGGGTTGCTGGAAAGGCCTGAAGGATCACCTGTGGAGGCACTGCATCTGCAAAAATATGTTAGCAAAATAAAACTCATGACCTGGGTATCGAAACCCAGGTCCATCGATCCTGTGCGCGCTGGGTCTTTTCAGGCTATATCTGTAGCAAGTGTTAGCAACAAAAAAACATGACCTGGTGCCAAACCCAAGCCCTTTGATTTTGTCTAGAATGACAATCGAATGAAACAACAAATATGGATGTGTTATGTAAATACAAGGTTTGACATTTTACCCTCTCTTACCAGTAGTTGGAACCTTCGATTTGGAACTTTCTAGATGTGGGTATCTTCGATATGGAATTTCTGGGCGTGGATACTTTTGTTGAATGGCTGCTTTGGCTTGGATTACTTATGAAAATGTTGATAACCTTTGGTGGGTTTGTGGGCAGCGTATCTCCAAATCCTCGTCCCTTTGTAATGTGTCACTGGCCTCGTATTTATAGGAGTGTGAGGGTGCATGAAAATGGCAAGGGACAACCATTTAACCAGGCCTTTAAAGCCATGAGACAAGAATCAGACAGATTAAAATATTTCCTTTTTTGAAATATTCATGTCTCTTTGGAATCTTGAATGAACCTAGAAACCTTTGATTTTCGAATGCCTCCAGGCCATGCTCTTCGATTGGTCTTGAGTTGCCTCCTTCGAATGGACTTCTTATGTACCCTTCGAATGGGCCTTCTGAATGTTCTTCGAATTGACCCTTTGAATTCTTCTTCAAATGGACCTTTACATGTTCTTCGAATGAGTCATTTACATGTTCTTCGAATAAGCCTCTTGCCTGGTGTGCTGGAAAGTTGAGGGGGCTTTTCCTTTGTGAATCGAAACAAAGTTGTATGAGATTCTTGCCTCGTGAGTCGAAGGTAAGCCTGAAGTAGTTATTGCATAGTCGAAGCATTGTGAAATTGACTTGATCGAAGGGGGTCCAGCGCTCAATCGAAGACTTGCGAACCAAAGCTTAATCGAAGGGTTCCAAACACCTAATCGAAGCTTACTAATCAAAGCCCAATCGAAGAGTGCCAAATTCCCAAATTAAAGACTGGTGAGTCAAGCCTGTATCGAAGGATTTTGGATACCCAATCGAAGACTTTTCCCAGATGCCAATCGAAAGACACTTTGTTTATCTTCAAAAAAAATTATTTTCGTTAGGCAAGTGTTTGTGACCAACCATGTAAGGGAAGACCTTTAAAAACATGAGAGGAAAAATTTTGGGGTACAACAGCTGCCCCTGTTCAATCTTCTTAAACCTGAGGATGTAGATTGGCTTGCGTGCCTTTCGTGATTCGAAGGTGGAAGATGATTGAACACTAGAGTGCCCAATAATTTGCACTCGCATGGTGTAGTATCAGCATTGTGATGTCGGGAATGGGCTTACAGATGCCATTTGGAGATAGAGTCTTGCTGGAGATGGGCTTAAAGATGCCATCCAAGAATGTTTGTTGACCCGCAATGCTGTAGGCCAAAAGAATGAGTATCGAAATGGTATGTTTGTCTGGAATGCCATTGAACTGTATCAGGGGACTGAGTTTGTATGAGAAAAAGAATGGCGTCCGTGTCTGATGCGTATCTGAGCTGTAACTGAAAGTTGAATTTGAATGAGTATCAGGATGGCATCCGTATCTAGAGTGTATCTGAACCGGATCTGAGAGTTGAATCTGGATGATTGTCAGAATTGCGTCTGCATCTGGAGCGTATCTGAAATGTATTTAAATGAGTGACAGAATAACATCTGAATCTGGATCGTATCTGGACTGTAATTTAAATGAGTGACAGAATGACATCTGAATCAGGATCGTATCTGGACTGTATTTTGAATGAGTGACAGAATGACATCTGAATCTGGATCGTATCTGGACTGTATTTTGAATGAATCTGGAATAAGTATTAGAATGTCAGCCATATCTGGATCGCATCTGAACTGTCTCTAGAAGGAATTTGGAATAAGTATCAGAATGTCAGCCATATCTGGATCGCATCTGAACTGTCTCTAGAAGGAATCTGGAATAAGTATCAAAATGTCAGCCATATCTGGATCACATCTGAACTGTCTCTAGAAGGAATCTGGAATAAGTATCAGAATGTCAGCCATATCTGGATCGCATCTGAACTGGATCGCATCTGAACCCCTTGCTAGACATTTGATTTACCATAACCTACATCACAGACCCTTGATATTATTGAAATGGTTAAGGAAATATTAAGGCATGATTTCTATGCTATGCGTTTAAGCAAAAGTGTGAGGTGATGTAAGTAAACCCTGCAATAAATCCAAATTATCGGATAAGGACAGTAAACAAAACCTGCAAGGAACTCATGTTGTCAGATAACAAGAATGTGCAAGTAGTTCAAGTTTGAAGGCACACAAGTCACACATATAGCCTTAAGTTTAGGCTGGCATGGAGTTTAGGCATTACCCTCTTTCAGTTTAGTTGGTTTAAACGTGTCCTAAAAATAGTAATCGGGTTCTAGAGGATCTCAATATCACTGACTACCCTCAATCGGTCATAATTCCAGTTTAGCAACCTTTTCTTGCAGACGGAATCATCGCGAGAGTTTAGTCTCAATGAGTGTAGCATACTGCTACTGTTCTATGGCCAAGTTGGTCAATTTAAGGTTCTAAGGTCAGTTGGTGCTTAATGACTCCTTAGAAGACCCATATTCTACTCGTTCCAACACAAGGGATATCGGTACAGACTAAGGTGCCACACCAACGTAGCTACAACTTCATCCGTGTTGGTCTACGCCGGACAGATCCCTCACAGTTTACTGCTACTTACCTAAAGGGTATCCCCAGATCCAGGTTAGGATCTATATAACTCCGATACAAGCCCACAAATTTAAAGCATACAAAGCATACAATTGAAAACATAGTGATCTAATCCTAAGGTACATCTCACTTATATAATATCCCCACCAGAGTCGCCAGTTCTGTGATCGGTGGGAATGAGAACTGACTGTTTTGGAATGCTGGTTCGCGTTTGCGTTTGTTTTTGCAAAATGTCGCGGTAAGCAAGAGTCGCCACCGTCTTTTATTTTATCCAACAAGGAAAGGACAAAAGCACAGAAAAATTTCTTTTCGAGATTTTTCTCGGGTTCGGGAGGTAGACTATAGAAAGGGAAGGTATTAGAACCCTTTCTATCTGAGGTTATCCACGGGCTCTTAGGTACTTGCTCACTATGTTTTCAAAAATTTTGCTTTTCTTTGTGTTTGTGGATTTGAGAAGAATTTTTGTTTTGAAAGGGGTGTAAGTGCAAAAAAGTTTTGTTTTTGTTTTCAAAAGAGCAAGTAATTAAGAACCTCTACCTACTCAAAAAAGGAATTAAACTATGCAAATGTCCTTTAGACAATGCTATCCCACTATTGAGGAGTGGGTAGCACCGTCGTTGGAGTTTTTGGGTCAATTCGATTTAAGGGACGTGTGGTCACTAAAGCAATGTTAGGACGCCTTAGCGGTAAACCTAATGTCTTAGATCATTTTATCCGAGGCAACCGTTTCGAGACAACTTATGATCTTTGGACAAGAGGGAGACCTCTAAAACTTGCTATACTCAATGACCACGTTCGAGGCAACCAAGTGAGGCGTACCCTAAGAGTGGCATGTGCGAGTGTATTGTTTTTCAGTTTATTTATTTTTGTACATGTTATGGTGAGCTATGATTGATTTTAAATTAAAGGTTGATCTTGTCATGCATAGCCTATTATTCAAACATCTAACAGTTAATGATTGCGGAAAATAAATTGCGGAAAATAAAGCTAAGTTATTACAAGGCGTCGGGTATTTACATCGCCAAAAACAAACCCATTGAAAATAAAGCGACAAAAGTAAAGACCTAATTAACTATTACAACTAAATTGAAAGACAAGTAAAAAGTAAAAATAAAGAAGAGAAAAGACTTCTTCGATCCATGCCATGGACTCGTTCGATTCACCTTTCTTTGGCCTTCTTTCGATTAAGCTAGGGAATGGGTGTGAGTAGCCTTCGATTGGGCTTGAGAATTGACGGGGAAAACTTCAATTTGCACCCTCTCCTGACTCCTTCGATTGGTTTGGGAAGGATATGGGTAAACTTCGATTGCATGGAGAAGGTGGGCTTCGATTCAGAGGAAGAAGGCTGCCTTTTGATTCTATGAAGGGGGTTGCTGGAAAGTCCTGAAGGATCACCTGTGGAGGCACTGCATCTGCAAAAATATGTCAGCAAAATAAAACGCATGACCTGGGTATTGAAACCCAGGTCCATCGATCCTACGCACGCTGGGTCTTTTCAGGCTATATCTGTAGCAAGTGTTAGCAACAAAAAAACATGACCTGGTGCCAAACCCAAGCCCTTTGATTCTGTCTAGAATGACAATCGAATGAAACAACAAATATGGATGTGTTATGTAAATACAAGGTTTGACATTTTACCCTCTCTTACCAGTAGTTGGAACCTTCGATTTGGAACTTTCTAGATGTGGGTATCTTCGATATGGGATTTCTGGGCGTGGATACTTTTGTTGAATGGCTGCTTTGGCTTGGATTACTTATGAAAATGTTGATAACCTTTGGTGGGTTTGTGGGCAGCGTATCTCCAAATCCTAGTCCCTTTGTAATGTGTCATTGGCCTCGTATTTATAGGAGTGTGAGGGTGCATGAAAATGGCAAGGGACAACCATTTAACCAGGCCTTTAAAGCCATGAGACAAGAATCAGACATATTTAAAGATTTCCTTTTTTGAAACATTCATGTCTCTTTGGAATCTTGAATGAAACTGGACACCTTTGATTTTCGAATGCCTCCAGGCCATGCTCTTCGATTGGTCTTGAGTTGACTCCTTCGAATGGACTTCTTATGTACCCTTCGAATGGGCCTTCTGAATGTTCTTCGAATTGACCCTTTGAATGCTTCTTCAAATGGACCTTTACATGTTCCTCGAATGAGTCATTTACATGTTCTTCGAATGAGCCTCTTGCCTGGTGTGCTGGCAAGTTGAGGGGCCTTTTCCTTTGTGAATCGAAAAAAACTTGTAGGATATTCTTGCCTCGTGAGTCAAAGGTAAGCCTGAAGTAGTTAATGCATAGTCGAAGCATTGTGAAATTGACTTGATCGAAGGGGGTCCAGCGCTTAATCGAAGACTTGCGAACCAAAGCTTGATCGAAGGATTCCAAACACCTAATTGAAGCTTACTAATCAAAGCCCGATCGAAGAGTGCCAAATTCCTAAATTGAAGACTGGTGAGTCAAGCCTGTATCGAAGGATTTTGGATACCCAATCGAAGACTTTCCCCATATGCCAATCAAAAGACACTTTGTTCATCTTCAAAAAACTTGATTTTCGTTAGGCAAGTGTTTATGACCAACCATGTAAGGGAAGACCTTTAAAAATAATAGAGGGCAAATTTTGGGGTACAACAACCACGTTCGAGGCAACCAAGTGAGGTGTACCCTAAGAATGGCATGTGCGAGTGTATTGTTTTTCAGTTATATTATCTTTGATTAGGCCAAACTAATTGTTGATCTTATCTTGCCATACATATCCTATTTACTAGCAAGCATATAAAAGTAATGAAGCGCAGAAAGATAAAATCCTACACTATTACAACCATATTGAATTGCATGAAAATATTAGGGTAAAAATAAAATAAAAAGCAAAAAAAATGAGGGTCTTTCGATTGAAGCAGAAAACCCTTCGATTCTGCACTTTCTTGCTCTCTTCGATTTGGCCTGAAAAGGGTGAAGGCATGACTTTCGACCGAGGCCTCACTGTCAGCGTGTTGTGCCTTTCGATTGGGACCAGTGGGACAGCATGTTGTGCCTTTCGACTATGCCTGGAATCTGTGCAATATGTAATCTTCCTTTCTGCCTCCTTCGATTGGGCCTGGAGTCAGTGAGGGAATGCCTTTCGACTGAGCCTGGAAGTCAGTGAAGGCATGCTTTTCGTTTGGGCCTAGAAGTCAACATGGTTTTTCCTCCTGGTTGTCTCTTTCGTTTGACCTGGAGAAAGAGGGTAGAAGCCAGATGCTTCGTTTCCTATTTCCTGTTTCCTGTTTCTTTCATTTAAAGCATTTAAATGGAAACATGGCCTGAGGCCATGCTAGTATTTGTCTTGCAAACAGTTCAATAGTTAAAACTAGTTCAGGTAAACAGAAAGCAAAACGAAAGGGTTAACTCTAAAAAACATTTTAAAAGGGGGGAAACCAAAGGAACAATGGTATATACATGCTTGAAACGAGCGAAGAGATTATTTACATGTTATGCCATGAAATGAAAGGTTCAAGGGTAAGAGTGACTTACCTTGATGGAGGATTTGAATGGGTGTGGGACCTTGAGTGGAGGCCCAAGGTTCTGGATTTGAAAGAGGGGGCCAACAGTTGTGCTTGGAATGCTGGATTCGAAGGAAGGAAAGAAACAAGTCTTATGTTTCTTTCCAAACTGGATTCAAAGGATACTGAAGAGTACTTGTTCTTCAGAATCGAAGGAAGTAAGTATGTGATTCTTGGTTTGTTCTCATAAGTGTTGAAGGGACTTGGGAGATTTGTTGTGTTTGAGAAAATTTGGGTGATTCGTTCCTCTGGTCCCCCGATCCTCCCTTAAACATGTGTTGGAGCCTCTTATTTATAGCAAAAGTTGGCTGAAGTTTTTGGAGGGAAAACAAAGTAATTTGAACAATTTGAGTAAACTGCTCTTTGTAGCCTTCGAGGGACAGTGCTTGTATGCTATTTCGGTGCAAGAATGGGGCAGTGTTTCAGGACTGTTGTGCAGCAGTTTTGGCCAGTGTATCATGCCTGAACTTGGCAGCAAGCATCTTTGAATATTTCATCCTTTCATTTTGACCCTCCTTCGACTAGATTCTTCTTCCAAACATATTGTTCGACTTTCATCCAACAAGTGTCCTTCGAACAAATCACCTTTGTGCATCATTTGAAGGGGCCATCAACCATGTGCTGAAGTTTGCCAAGGATGGAAATGCAGCACACTAAAGAGAAATGTTGTCCAGTCGAAGCTAGTACAAACGTAGTCAATGTCTTGTCGAAGCCTTGTGGTCGAAACAAGCTAATGCCCAGTCGAAGCTTGTATCGAAGAAAACATATTGCCAAATCGAAAGCTCATGCTCGAAGGAAGCATATTGCCCAATTGAAGCTTGGGTCGAAACAAACATAAAGGGAGTCATTGCCTTTTAGTGGGAGGGAAGTTCCTGGCTTCTGAATCGAAGGGTGTTTCTAAACTTGCACTCGAAGGAGGCTTTAAGTTCAACATGAAGGACATATCCAAGTTGCATTTGAAGGATGTTTCCAATACAAACGAAGGATGTACCTAAACTTGCACTCAAAGGAGGCCTTAAGTTCAAAATGAGGGACATGCCCAAGTTGCATTCGAAGGATGTTTCCAATCCAAACGAAGGATGTACCTAAACTTGCACTCAAAGGAGGCTTTAAGTTCAAAATGAGGGACATGCCCAAGTTGCATTCGAAGGAGACCTGTTTTCCTCCAAATTTTTCAAAATGTTATTTTTATCTGTTTTCTCCGTTTTTGACAGTCTCCTTTTAATTTTGGTATTGGAAAATCCCAATGCACTTGTTCAAGCTTGAACCTTGAAAATCCTTGTAAGAAAGGCCTTGAGAATGAGAGGGAAAATTTTGGGGTACAACAGCGGTCCAAGCAAAAATTAGGGATCAAAGCGTACGACTATGTCTCGTCATCTCGTCACTGGCCTACCAGAAGAAGACTTGTCATTTTGACCGAAAGATACCAAGAACCTCATAGGTGGAGATAATACTTGATCCACAGGACCTCCGCAGGCACCTTCTCCCGCAAAAAATAGGGGAAAATAAGAATTGTCCGAACTGTACAAGTTGCTCTGTCCACCAAGGTACCAAGGTAGGTTCAGTTGAAGAATATGGCCAAGATACCGTTATTCCCCGTAGAGTAAAACAATAATGGTAGCTCTCCCCACTTAGACTTGCAACTATGAACAAATCAGCAATACTCTTCCCAAGCAGAGTTGAGCTACCATCAACCCTAAAAAGGTTGGGTATCCCCAGAAGGTCTTAATATTCCCCAACAGAGTGTAAAGATATTCTCCAGCAAGCATAAGAGAATCCCCGGAAGTCTTAATATTCCTCAACAGAATATGAAAATATTCCCCGGTGGAATTCAAGATACCACAACAGAGTCATTTCCCCAACGCAGTCTAAAAAAACATCCCCAGCGGAGTTGAGTCATCTTCCCCAGTAGACTCTGGAAGCTTATCCCCTGCGAAGCACGAATAAGTCTCCTCAGCCAAATTTAGAGGTTATCCCCACAAGAGTCTAACTGGGTTATCCTCAGCAAGTGGCAACTTAAAGGTCACCCCCAGCAAAGTTCTTTCTATCCCTAGCGGAGTTCATCATTGGAATCCCCAATAGAGCTTATCAATGGAATCCCTAGAGGAGTTATCATTAAAATCATCAGCAGGACATCTCTTCCCCACAGAGTAATTCCCCTCGGAGTAATTCCTTCATCAGTTTATTCCCCAACGGAGTTCTTCTCTCCTGCAGGCTTATTCTCACAATCATCTTCGTTCATCATTCCCAGCGGAAACGAAGAGCTCTACTCTATTCTCCAGCAGCTCCGGGATTTATTTTCCCCAGCTAAAACATCACATTCTCATACATCATGATACACGCAAGTACGCATCATACCATACAATCTCATTTATGTTGATAACATCATTGCTTGATCCATATCATGCACTACATATGACTGACCTTTACCTTTCAGGAAAAATGCAGTTACGTTCTCAGCCTAGTCGAAGATCTGACAAGTTCTTAAATCTCAATTGAATTATCATCGGTTGAATTTTAGATAAGGTTCTCAATCTCGACAGTTTCCTCCATCATAGTGTGGACGAGTTCTATAACCTCAACGGTATACTCCCGGTGAGCACGAGACAGTTTCTAGATCTTGATGAAGATGCTTCCCTACGTCATAGTGTGGACGAGTACTATAACCTCAGCGGTATACTCCCGGTGAGCATGAGTCAGTTCCTAGATCTTGATGTTTTCCTCCGTCATAGTGTGGACGAGTTCTATAACCTCAACGGTATACTCTCGGTGAGCACGAGACAGTTCCTAGATCTTGATGAAGATGCTTCCCTATGTGATAGTGTGGATGAGTACTATAACCTCAGCGGTATACTCCCGGTGAGCACGAGTCAGTTCCTAGATCTTGATGCTTTCCTCCGTCATAGTGTGGACGAGTTCTATAACCTCAACAGTATACTCCCGGTGAGCACGAGACAGTTCCGAGATCTTGATGAAGATGCTTCCCTATGTCATTGTGTGGACGAGTACTATAACCTCAGCGGTATATTCCCGGTGAGCACGAGTCAGTTCCTAGATCTTGATGTTTTCCTCCGTCATAGTGTGTACGAGTTCTATAACCTCAACGGTATACTCCCGGTGAGCACGAGACAGTTCCTAGATCTTGATGAAGATGCTTCCCTACGTCATAGTGTGGACGAGTACTATTACCTCAGCGGTATACTCCCGGTGAGCACGAGTCAGTTCCTAGATCTTGATGTTTTCCTCCATCATAGTATAGACGAGTTCTATAACCTCAACGGTATACTCCCGGTGAGCACGAGACAGTTCCTAGATCTTGATGAAGATGCTTCCCTATGTCATAGTGCGGACGAGTACTATAACCTCAGCGGTATACTCCCGGTGAGCACGAGTCAGTTCCTAGATCTTGATGTTTTCCTCCGTCATAGTGTGGACAAGTTCTATAACCTCAACGGTATACTCCCGGTGGGCACGAGACAATTCCTAGATCTTTATGAAGATGTTTCCCTATGTTATAGTGTGGACGAGTATTATAACCTCAACGGTATACTCCCGGTAAGCATGAGTCAGTTCTTAGATATTGATGTTTTCCTCCGTCATAGTGTGGACAAGTTCTATAACCTCAACGGTATACTCCCGGTGGGCACGAGACAGTTCCTAGATCTTTATGAAGATGTTTCCCTATGTCATAGTGTGGACGAGTACTATAACCTCAACGGTATACTCTCGGTGAGCACGAGTCAGTTCCTAGATCTTGATGTTTTCCTCCGTCATAGTATGGACGAGTTCTATAACCTCAACGGTATACTCCCGGTGAGCACGAGACAGTTCCTAGATCTTGATGAAGATGCTTCCCTATGTCATAGTGTGGACGAGTACTATAACCTCAGCGGTATACTCCCGGTGAGCACGAGTCAGTTCCTAGATCTTGATGTTTTCCTCCGTCATAGTATGGACGAGTTCTATAACCTCAACGGTATACACCCGGTGAGCACGAGACAGTTCCTAGATTTTGATGAAGATGCTTCCCTACGTCATAGTGTGGACGAGTACTATAACCTCAGCGGTATACTCCCGGTGAGCATGAGTCAGTTCCTAGATCTTGATGTTTTCCTCCGTCATAGTGTGGACAAGTTTTATAACCTCAACGGTATACTCCCGGCGGGCACAAGACAGTTCCTAGATTTTGATGAAGATGTTTCCCTATGTCATAGTGTGGACGAGTACTATAACCTCAACGGTATACTCCTGGTGAGCACGAGTCAGTTCCTAGATCTTGATGTTTTCCTTCGTCATAGTGTGGACAAGTTCTATAACCTCAACGGTATACTCCCGGTGAGCATGAGACAGTTCCTAGATCTTGATGAAGATGTTTCCCTACGTCATAGTGTGGACGAGTACTATAACCTCTGCGGTATTGTTGTACCCCAAATTTTTCCCTCTCATTCTTCAAGGCCTTTCTCACAAGGATTCTCAAGGTTCAAGCTTGCACAAGTACTTTGGAATTTTCCAGTACCAAAATTAAAAGGAAACTGTCAAAAAAGGGAGAAAACAGATAAAAATTACATTTTGAAAAATTTGGAGGAAAACAGGTCTCTTTCGATTCAGCACTCTTCGATTGACTCTTGGCCTCCTTCGAATGCAACTTGGGTACATCCTTCATTTGGATTGGAAACCTCCTTAGAATGCAACTTGGGTACATCTTCGTTTGGATTAGAAACCTCCTTCCAATGCTACTTGGGTACATCCTTCGTTTGGATTGGAAACCTCCTTCAAATGAAACTTAGGTACATCCTTCGTTTGGATTTGAAACCTCCTTCGAATCCACTTGCACCAAGGGCCTCTTGCAGACTTTGCCTCTTACAAGTTTCGTTTGAGCTAAGAGATATCTTCATACAATACTTGACTGAGTTCTTGCTTCCCTTCGACTCAGAAGCCAAGAACTTCCCTCATACTAAAAAGACACAAGGCAATGACTCCCTTTATGTTTGTTTCGATCCACATGCTTCGATTGGGAAATATGCTTCCTTCGAGCATGAGCTTTCGATTTGCCAATATGTTTTTTTTTATACAAGCTTCGACAGGGCATTAGCTTGTTTTGACCACAAGCTTCGACTGAGGCAAAGGCTCCCTTCGAACAAGTGCTCTTCGATCTCATTCTTGCATTCGACTCAAGACCAAATCTCATTTGCCAGGCTATGTTGCTTCCAAATCTTTACATAATCAGAAGCTTGTACAAGGGTTTTAAACTTTGTCTTTTAGATACTACTATTGTTGGTTAAAGGCTACATACTCTTTCTTTTCAAAGAGAGTACTTTTATCACAAAAGCAGCTTTCAACCTGATTTTGGTCTGAGCACAAGCAAGGCTAGAAGCATAAGTCATATCTTCTGCACCCCAACTGCCAAGAGGCCCCCCACATGTACTTTCATGTTACATTATTTTATCATTTATTTTCAAGGCTGGGTTTGGACAATATGTCCATTCTTTCACTATAAATAGAGGAACATTTACAAAGCTAGGGGAGGATCTTTGGACTAGAGGAACGAATCCCCCAAATTTTCTCAAACACAATAAAACTCTCAAAGTTCATCAACACTTGAGAAATCACAAAAAACCCAGAATCACATTCATCTCCTTCGACTCTGAAGAACAACCACACTTCAGTCTCCTTCGAATCAAAGAAGCATCACACTTGCTTTTTCTTTTCCTTCAAATCTAGCGTTCCAAGCACAACTATTGACCCCTCTTTCGAATCCAACATCCAGGGCCACCACTCAAGGCCCCACATCTATTCAAGGCCTGAAGCAAGGTAAGTTATTCTTACCTTTGAACTTTTCATTTCATGGCATAGTAATTTTCCCTTTCGTTTGAAACATGTACATACCATTGTTCCTTTCGTTTCCACCCTTTTAAACATATTTTCAAGAGCTAAGCCTTTCGTTTTGCTTTCTCTTTACCTGAACTTGCTTTAACTATTAAACTGTTTACAAGACAAATACTAGCATGGCCTCATGCCATGTTTCCATTTAATGCTTGAAATGAAAGAAACAGGAAACAGGAAATAGGAAACGAAGCTTCTGTCTTCTACCCCCTTTCTCCAGGTCAAACGAAAGAGACAACCAGGACGATAAACATGCCTTCACTGATTCCAGGCTCAGTCGAAAGGCATTCCCTCACTGCTTTCGACCTCCAGTCGAAGAAGACAACAAGGCAGAACCAGAAGGCTTCGCCATACACTGACTTCCAGACCAATCGAAGGACAAGACCTCACTGGTGCTAGCTCCAGTCGAAAGAGGCCAACAGAATGCATGTCGAAGGGTGCTACTGCCTGGGTCGAAGGAGCTCTTTTTATTTATTTTTATCTTATTTTTTGCCTTTATATTTCTATGCAATTCAATATGGTTGTAATAGTGTAGGATTTATTTTTTGCGCTTTTTATTACTTTTGTATAAATGCTAGTAATTAGGTGTGTATGGCAAGATAAAACCAACAAGTAGACAACCCCTAATCAAGACAAAATGAATTCAATCAAACACACTTTGCACACATGCACCCTTGGGGTAATTCTACTTGTTGCCTTCAAAAATGGGCCATGGTATGCATGTCATGTATTTTGGCAAAACAAAAAGATCATAGTCCCTCGATGACGCTGTCTTGGTTGCCTAAACAAAATGATCAAGTCCCTCAAGAAAATTGCCAAAAATACTTGACACAATTGCTATCATGGTCTATACGATGACCCGCACCCGTCCCGTTAACATCCTAACGCAAGGTTGTTCACCAAATATAATGGTGAAACATCACTGTTAAAAGGGGTAAAAACATGAGAAAGATCTTTGAGTAAAATAGGGTGGACAAACTCTTAGTTACTTGATCAAAAATCTTGCAAAACACCTTTGCCATTTTTCAAACACACATCACAACACAACTTCAAAAACAATTTCAAAACAACTTTCAAAACATTGAATTATCTTTTCAAAAAGACACACACCTTTGTATATATTCAAACAAGAATCATTACAAAGGTTGCCTAGACAAGGCATCTTTTTCAAAACATTTTCAAAACCACACACAAAGCACCATTTCAAGTAATTGAAAAGCAAAGGCAAGTGATCTAAAACAAGTAACTAAGAGCCCATGTGTGATCGGTGGGAATAGAACTGACTGTTTTTTGAGCTGGTTTCGCGAAATGTCGCGGTAAGCAAGAGTCGCCACCGTCTTTTATGTTCTCCAACATGGAAAGGACAAAAGCCCAGCAAAATTCCTTATTCGAGATGTCTCTCGGTTCGGGAGGTAGATTTATAGAAAGGGAAGGTGTTAGCACCCTTTCTATCTGTGGTTATCCACGGGCTCTTAGGTACTTGCTCTTATGTTTTCAAAATTTGTTTTGCTTTTCAAGTGTGTGTGGGTTTTGGAAAAGTTTCGTTTGAAAAACTTCTAAGTAACTCTTGTATCAGTCCTCAAGAGTGTATGAAGTGTTTTGTTTGAAAACTTTTTGAAAGTGTGGGTGCGAAAAGTTGTTTTTGTTTGCTTTTGAAAAGAGCAAGTACTTAAGAGAATTCTACCTACTCTAAGGAATTAAGCTGTGTAAGAGTCCTTTAGATAGTGTTATCCCACCATTGAGAAGTAGGTAGCACCGTCGTTGGAGGTGTTCGGGTCAATTCGATTATAAGGGACAATGTGGTCATCAAAGAAATGGTAGGACACCTTAGAAGTAACCCTAATGTCCTAGATCCTTTTTTTATCCGAGGCAACCGTTTCGAGGCAACTGGATCTTTAGACAAAAGGGCGACCTCTAAGACACCCTATACTTGATGACCACGTCGAGGCAACCAGTGAGGCGTACCCTAGGAGTGGCATGTGCTTTGTGTGTTGTTTTTCAGTTAATGTTTATCTTTGATCATGTTATTTGTGAGCTACGGATTGGTTTTATTTACATACATTCTTGCAGGCATATTAGCAGTTAGGAGTGCGGAAAATAAATTGCAGAAATGTAAATCTAACTATTACAAGGCGCAGGTCCATACATCGCCAAAAATAAAGACCCGTTTGAAAAAATGAACTGCGAGAAAATAAATAAAGCAGTAAAAGAGGTCCTAACTAACTATTACATTTCCAGAAGCAGTTACATAAATAATGAATTAAAAAAATAAATACGCGCGAAAAGATTGAATCGGGAACGTCTTAAGGGTTTTCACCCTTTTTTAAGAAAGAATTGAATTTTTGTCCTTTTTTGCAATTAATGAAATTAAAACTAATAACTAATTAATTAATTGATTAAGAAAATGATATTTTTGTGTTTTTGTGTTTTTAATGAAAATAAAGAGAAAATAAATAGAAATTAAAAGTTAGCAAAAACCTAATTCTAAATTGTTTTTTTTATTTACTGTAAAAGAAAATTAAAATAAAATCTAATTAAACTAAATTAATTTATGTTAGTGTTTATTTACAAAGTAATAACTAATTAAATTTAATTAATGAAAATATTATTACTATTTTTTTGTTTTTTTTTTCAAGAAATTAATTTGTTAGTTAATGAAAATAGTATTAATAATTAAAAGAATTGAAAAGAGAAAAATATAAAAAGGCAAATAGACCAGGAGGTTAATGGACCAATGGGAGGTTTTTTTGTTGAATTTCTGGCCCAATAGAAGCAAGCCTGTTTGACTTTTTTTGATTATCCACGCTGCCTTTGACTTGAGCACATGGTGGTCAACCATCCATGGCCTTTGGATCCATGATTGTGGACATCTGGCGCGCTTGGGTGTGAGGTGTATGGTGGGACGTCCTTGAGGGCCTGCACGTGAACATGTAAAGCAAAATAACATGGAATTTATGGGGGACCTGGGATTCGAACTCAGGTCCCAACGCTCACTACACCAACGCCTTAGCCAACTGTGTTGCATGCTTCATTCGTCAATAAAATAACACGTAATTATTAAATGGGAAAACCACAGCATATGCCTAAAAAAATATAAAAACGCGCAATTTTTGAAATGGGCGAATCAAGCTGCAACACATCATCATCTTCTTCAATGAAAATTCCTGGTTATTTACCTGTGGATTTTTATCCGCAGGTAGTTTCGTAGGCTCTTCTGAAAATCATCCCTATGCTTCGAAAATTAATTCCAAAACCATGGTTGGTTTCGTCTCCATGTCCTGATCACTTCTATACCCATCATGGTGACCAATTTTTCCTGCACTGAAAATGCCTATAAAACAAGCAAGCAAAACCTAGAATCGTGTATCACAGTATAAGGCCTAACAATGAAATTGGCTATTGTCATTAGATCAGAAATCAAACAAGAAACATAACTATGCTAATATTTTTGAAGAAAAATGCAAGAATAAAGAGTTCATGTTTCATGTACAGGGGTGACTTTGGAAGAACTTACAGCGCGGTATGATGGACCTTAGGACGTGGCAAGGATTGCTTTAGCTTCAGGGTATGGCAAAGAAGAGAGTCACGTCCTCCTTTTGATCTGAAAATGCTCGTAACTGTGTTTTAGAAGTCTCACTTTTTGGACAATTTTTGGTTTTTGCTCTGGCCGTTTCAGGGATGCCTTTTTTCGTGAATGAGGCTTGGTACACTTGCATATGTATGTATGAAAGATATTAGGTCACATTATGAGCCAATGATCCATTGCAATTAAGTTTGGGATTTTGCCTTAACACCATTAAAGAACATTTCATCTTTGAAGCAAAACTTGAATTTTATGCTCAAAATGGCCCTAGCAAGAATTTGGTAGGTGTATTATGACACATAAAAGCCATTCAAATCAAAAGATATTATTGAATTAATTTTTTTTGATTTTATTTGAATTTTATGGATTTAAAATGAATTAAATCAAATAAAATTAAATAAAAATAGAAAAATTAATGTTTAATCTTGAAATTGATCATGGGACACGTGGGTGGCATGACAAGGCTGAATCAAGTGGAAAAAAGTGGGGCCCTTTGTCAAAAATTGAAGTTTTAAGGATAGTTGACTTTTGCCATTTCACAAAAATTTCCCAACTTCTCCAATGCATATCTTGCTCAATTTTGATCATATGAACATGTTCTTGGACATTTTGGAAAGGTCTTGAAGTCCTCTAACCAATGCCTTTGGTCCCATGTCATTTTGATTTACCAATCTCAAGTTATGGTCTTTGACTTAAAGTGCCTTTTTGTTGACTTTTGAAAATGACCTATAATGTTGAAATTGATAACTTTTTTGTGAGAGCATTTCTTGAACTTGGAATGTTAAGATGAGTTGTAGGAAATGTCATCCCATTAAAAATGAGAATTGGATGGGATTTTTCTGATGAACCATGAAAAAGTTATGCCTTGGTCAAGTTACAGTTGAATTTTCAGCTGTCCAAAAATGGAAACTTTTGCACCTTGATGATTTTTGAGCCATTCTTGTGGAATCATGATCAAGAATTGATCAAATGATTATTGGGGCTTCAAAATAAGATGTTGACCAAAATTTTTGACTTTTGACTGCCAAATGACCATTTTACCCCTACAGTTGATTGTGAGGCAATTAGGCTTTTGACTGTGCAACTTGACCTTGTAAGCCTTGAAACTTGGCATGTAGATGCTTGACAATGTGTATAGGCATGTGGGACTTGATTAAGCCCTTGAAAACCTCAACTTCCTTGCAAGAACCAAAACCCTAATTTTGACTGGCTTAGGAGGGTGCTTGACTGTGCAACCCTTGAGTGGACTTGAGCAAATTGAGATGATGCTTGTCAAAACTTTGAAGAATATGGGAGGGCAAATTTTGGGGTACAACACCATGGATAACCATGGATGAAAAGGGTGCTAGCACCTTCCCTTTTCATAATCTACCCCCCGAACCCACGAAAACATCTCAAAGGTATTTCCTGTGCTTTTTGACCTTTCCTTTAGGATAAAATAAAAAGTCGGTGGCGACTCTTGCTAAACCGAAACATTTGCGAACATAAAACGCAAAATCCCAAGTCAGTTCTCCCACCGTATCACAGAACTGGCGACTCTGCTGGGGAAATTTCTAAAAGTGGGGTTACCTTAGGGTTTTAGATCACCTTTACTTGCTTACCTTGATTGCTTTGTTTGCTTTACTTTTTTGGTTCCTTGTTTGGGTTTGTTTAAATCCTACACCCGGATTTGGGGGCACCTTTTTAGGTAAGTAGCAATAAACTGTGAGGGAATTGTGCGGGGTATACCGACATGGTTGAAATAGTGGCTACGTTGATGTGGCACTTTGGTTGGTACCGGTAACCCTTGAGTTGAATCAAGGAGAGTACGGGGCCACCGCGTGGTGTCGTGAAGCATCAATTAACCTTAGAACCTTACTTGACCATCTTGGCCTTTTTAGGGGTAGTGAGATGACCGACTTTGGTACACTCTAAAGTTGGTAGATACTCGATACTACACTCATTGAGGATTGTTTTCTTGGAATATTTTGGTCGCCAGTTAAGTGGCTAAACCAAAACAATGAACACGAAGAAATATCCGGTGATATTGAGCTCCTTAGAACCCGGTTTCTATTTTAGGACAGGTTGAGCCAACTAACTTCAAGAGGGTACTCACCTACAAACCCCATGCAATTCAAAACCTAAGGACTTGTTTGCTCTGTGTGAATATGATTACCTGTATATACACTTGCTTACTTTCGCATACATGTACATAACATCATAACATCACACCATAGCATTTCCAATAACCATTTCAAGGATCTCGAGGGTCTTTTGATATAGGGGCGCGTTGAACCAGACATCTACCAAAGGGCAAGAGGATTTTCCTCTAAACAAACGTCGTTAAAGATCAAGTGCAACAACTTGAATCGGGGGCCATGACCCACTTGACATGGTGAGCTTGATTCTCGTGGAAAGAAATCCACCAATACAAAAATTCTCCAATCAAAGATGTTGATCGAAGTTCAATCTCTAACATTTTCTTGTGTTTACCCCACGAGATCCTTGAAAACATGCATCCACATAACATGCATCCACATCATGATAGGTTTTCCCTTTCAGGTTTCCTTATTCTCCTACTGTTTATTTCAGTAGAGATGGCTCTAGAGAGGACTATCGAAGTTATCCAGGCTCAAAACGCTCAACTTCCAAAAATGTTCTTGAACCTGTCCCAGGGGTAAGAAGAGGTGAAGGCTCTCCTCACAAGGGGCATGGTCCTAGGGAATCCAGGCGGCATCGGGAATGATCAGTTGGAAGGGCTACAAATTGAGTTTGGTCCTCCGGAGACTCCAGCATAATTAATGCTCCTTTGACAAATCATTGAGAGCGTCTTTGTTTCATTTGAATTTTCAAGTTGTAATCTCTTTTGTTATTCAAACATTTATCTGTTAATGTCAAACTCTGTTTCATTAATGCATTGCATATGTTTGTCTTGAATTCATCCATTCGTTTTCACTATACTTGAACTATGCTTTCTACTTTCTTTATCACATTTAGCTCTTGCCAAAAGGTTGTGAGCCCTTAGAGGGAGGATGACGAAAACAATGCCATAATCTCATACAGTATGCTTTTGAATAGACCTTGCAGACGATGTACAGGCGTTTCTTTCAAATCCTAAACACTTGAGTTATAAGGAAGATAATCCCTAGTCAACCCCTTCGAGCCAAAGAAGTAGGAGTTTTCTGTTTTAAACACAAATTGAAACCTTTGATTAAACCTGGGGCAGGGTAGTCTCTCAGTTAATTCAAAAAAAAGATTGTGCATTGAAAGTCGCAAACTCTCAGCTCATAGTACAACGAATGACATCAAAAACATTCCTTTGGAACCAAAAGACAGTGATGGTTTCTTATCTCATAGGCAGTCATTATCTATCAAAAAAGGAAAAGCCCACTGAGTCAAAACCTACAAAGGAGGCCTAAGAAAGCTGGGGCATCCCGCTGACTGTAATCTCAAAAATAAGCACAGTCAGGCAAAATTAGGGATAACAAAAAAAAGAGAAAGAGGTCATTAAAAATCCTCAACAACATGAAAAATGTTGCAAAAAAATGACTTCCTTCCAACAAAATTCAACTTGTGTGAACCATCACCAAAACTTCATTCCAAGACTCATTTGGAGTTCAGCGCACAATTAACTGAGGTTAGGATTGAAGAACATCACGAAGAGAGGGTGGGTACAAATATACTTTGAGCCTTTATCCTTTGTTTCTTAAACCGTGAACCAAGCCACATTACAACCCTTCAAAAGTCCTAATTGAAGCATGGGTTAGTTCAAAAGCATACTGTTACAAAAGGTGTCCTGACTCCTATAAGGCTTTGCTCTAAATCTTGAGTTGAATTTTTCTTATAAAAAGTTTTCTGCTAAAAAATGCATTTTTCGAAATTTCAAGACAGACATAAACTTTGCATTACTTGAATATCATTGTTTGCATGTGGCTATTTGTTTGACAGCGCAGAAATTCACACAACGAACATCCGATGAACGAAAGCTATCTCAGTGAACAAAATCAAGAAGGATGACACTTCCATTGACAAATATCCTATCAACAAGGGGGCATGACATATCACTATCCAGCACACCTGGGGCAGTCTAGTCAAGATTCAAAGAAATCTCTCAAGGGTTGCAGAGTAACCAGGGGAAAATATCCATATGCGTCACTTGAGGCATTGAATGTCAATCCCGACAAAGGGTTACGTACAGTCAAACATTTCCAGGCAGTGCCACAAACACTCGCTACTAGGGGCAATGACAAGTCTCCCAAAAGTCCTTCTCATAGGATGATTCCCCAGCAAGAGTTTAATCTCTGAAAACCTTCCCCCAGCTGGGAAAACTTCAAGAATCCTAGAGGACTTCCCTAACGAGTTCATCACCTCTCTAACAGACTAAGAAACAAGGTTTATTTCCCCAACAAATGACAGGATTCCCCGGCTTGAGGAAGCCTTTCTTACCACTACAAATTAAAGGACCACAACTCCTCTTCCCCAGTAGACTACTCTACAATCCCCAACAAGTTACTGCGAAACCTGGACCCGACCAGATATCAGTTCAACTTCGACTTCCCAGTAGATCAACGGACAACCGAGACTCCTGAACTCTTTTCCCAAGCAAGAATAAACGTTCTCCCCACAGAGTTTTCAACTTCCCCCAGCGGAGTTCTCCTCAAACAAGAAAACAGGAATCCATTGGAAATATTCTAAGCAAAGTTTGAAGACACACATACTCTTCAACAGCAGTCCAGGATTTAATGACTCCCCAGCATTTGTCAAGGATTTATTTTACCAGACAAAAATACATTCATTAACATTTCACATTCCATACATCCTATTTACATACATGATAAGTGCATACAACACAATCTCATTTACTTTTGAGAACATCATGACATTATGCATTTGATACATCATGACATTGCATACAACTAACGTTTTACCTTTTCAGGAAAAGGTCAATCAACAGATGGCTACCATCAACCTTTTCAAGTTCCAGATTAATACCTGTAACAAGCCAGGAAAACTATCTGTGGACGACTGATAGTAGATTAATACCTGTAACAAGCCAGGAAAACTATCTACATGAAGAGATTGAAGATTAACACCTGTAACAAGCCAGGAAGACTATCTTTCTTTCTCAGGTCAGAGATTCATACCTGAAACCAGACAAGACAACTATCTCATCGGTCAACCTTTTTAATTTCCAGATTAATACCTGTAACAAGCAAGGAAAACTATCTGTGGACGACTGATTGTAGATTAATACCTGTAATAAGCCAGGAAAACTATATACATGAAGAGATTGAAGATTAACACCTGTAACAAGCCAGGAAGACTATCTTTCTTTCTCAGGTCATAGATTCATACCTGAAACCAGACAGGACAACTATCTCATCGGCCAACCTTTTTAAGTTCCAGATTAATACCTGTAACAAGCCAGGAAAACTATCTGTGGACGACTGATTGTAGATTAATACCTGTAACAAGCCAGAAAAACTATCTACATGAAGAGATTGAAGATTAACACCTGTAACAAGCCAGGAAGGCTATCTTTCTTTCTCAGGACAAAGATTAATCCCTGAAACCAGACAGGACAACTATCTCATCGGCCATCCTTTTTAAGTTCCAGATTAATACCTGTAACAAGCCAGGAAAACTATCTGTGGACGACTGATTGTAGATTAATACCTGTAACAATCCAGGAAAACTATATACATGAAGAGATTAAAGATTAATACCTGTAACAAGCCAGGAAGACTATCTTTCTTTCTCAGGTCAGAGATTAATACCTGAAACCAGACAGGACAATCATCTACTTGACTAGCTGAAGCAAACCTACACAGGTTCCTCTCTTCCCAAGATGCAGTTTTACACGAATTCGTCATCAAACAACCCAACATTCCAATACAGTTCAAAGGCTCTCCAGACACGGACGCCATACTGGCAATCATCCAGTTCCAGCTTATAGATACAGTCCAACTTTCTTGGATGGCATCTTTAAGCCCATCTCCGACAAGATTCTGTCACATCTCCAAATGGCATCTTTAATCCCATTCCCTCAACCTTGCTTTGACGAGTGCAAATTTTTGGGCACTCTAGTGTCCAATCATCTTTTACCTTCGAGTCACGAACGACAAACTTGTCAATCTAACTCTTCAGGTGCAAGAAGATTGAACAGGGGCAACTGTTGTACCCCAAAATTTTCCCTCTCATTCTTCAAGGCCTTTCTCACAAGGATTCTCAAGGTTCAAGCTCGCACAAGTACTTTGGAATTTTCCAGTACCAAAATTAAAAGGAAACTGTCAAAAAAGGGAGAAAACGGATAAAAATAACATTTTGAAAATTTTGTAGGAAAACAAGTCTCTTTCGATTCAGCACTCTTCGATTGACTCTTGGCCTCCTTCGAATGCAACTTAGGTACATCCTTCGTTTGGATTGGAAACCTCCTTCGAATGCAACTTGGGTACATCCTTCGTTTGGATTGGAAACCTCCTTCGAATGCAACTTGGGTACATCCTTAGTTTGGATTGGAAACCTCCTTCAAATGCAACTTAGGTACATCCTTCGTTTGGATTTGAAACCTCCTTCGAATCCACTTGCAGCAAGGGCCTCTTGCAGACTTTTCCTCTTACAAGTTTCGTTTGAGCCAAGAGATATCTTTATACAAGATTTGACTGAGTTCTTGCTTCCCTTCGACTCAGAAGCCAGGAACTTCCCTCATACTAAAAAGACACAAGGCAATGACTCCCTTTATGTTTGTTTCGATCCACATGCTACGGTTGGGAAATATGCTTCCTTCGAGCATGAGCTTTCGATTTGGCAATGTGTTTTTTTCGATACAAGCTTCAACAGGGCATTAGCTTGTTTCGACCACAAGCTTCAAATGAGGCAAAGGCTTCCTTCGAACAAGTGCTCTTCGATCTCATTCTTGCATTCAACTCAAGACCAAATCTCATTTTCCAGGCTACGTTGCTTCCAAATCTTTACATAATCAGAAGCTTGTACAAGGGTTTTAATCTTTGTCTTTTAGATACTACTATTATTGGTTAAAGGCTACATACTCTTTCTTTTCATAGAAAGTACTTTTATCACAAAAGCAGCTTTCAACCTGATTTTGGCCTGAGCACAAGCAAGGCCAGAAGCATAAGTCACATCTTTTGCACCCCAACTGCCAAGAGACCCCCCACATGTACTTTCACGTTACATTATTTTATCATTTATTTGCAAGGCTGGCTTTGGACAACATGTCCATTCTTTCTCTATAAATAGAGGAACATTTACAAAGCTAGGGGAGGATCTTTGGACCAGAGGAACGAATGCCCCAAATTTTCTAAAACACAATAAAACTCTCAAAGTTCATCAACACTTGAGAAATCACAAAAAACCCAGAATCACATTCATCCCCTTCAACTCTGAAGAACAACCACACTTCAGTCTCCTTCGAATCAAAGAAGCATCACACTTGCTTTTTCTTTTCCTTCAAATCCAGCGTTCCAAGCACAACTACTGACCCCTCTTTCGAATCCAGCATCCAGGGCCACCACTCAAGGCCTCACATCTATTTAAGGCCTGAAGCAAGGTAAGTTATTCTTACCTTTGAAATTTTCGTTTCAAGGCATAGTAATTTTCCCTTTCGTTTGAAACATGTACATACCATTGTTCCTTTCGTTTCCACCCTTTTCAACATATTTTTTAGAGCTAAGCCTTTCATTTTGCTTTCTGTTTACCTGAACTTGCTTTAACTATTAAAATGTTTACAAGAAAAATACTAGCATGGCCTCAGGCCATGTTGCCATTTAATGCTGGAAATGAAAGAAACAGGAAACAGGAAATAGGAAACGAAGCTTCTGCCTTCTACCCCCTTTCTCCAGGTCAAACGAAAGAGACAACCAGGATGATAAACATGCCTTCACTGATTCCAGGCTCAGTCGAAAGGCATTCCCTCACTGCTTTCGACCTCCAGTCAAAAAAGACAAGAAGGCAGAACCAGAAGGCTTCGCCATACACTGACTTACAGGCCAATCGAAGGACAAGACCTTACTAGTGCTAGCTCCAGTCGAAGGAGGCCAACAGAATGCATGTCGAAGGGTGCTACTGCCTGGGTCGAAGGAGCTCTTTTTATTTATTTTTATCTTATTTTTTGCCTGTATATTTCTATGCACTTCAATATGGTTGTAATAGTGTAGGATTTATTTTTTGCACTTTTTATTACTTTTATATAAATGCTAGTAATTAGGTGTGTATGGCAAGATAAAACCAACAAGTAGACAACCCCTAATCAAGACAAAATGCATGCAATCAAACACACTTTGCACACATGCACCCTTAGGGTAATTCCACTTGTTGCCTTCAAATATGGGCCATGGTATGCATGTCAAGTACTTTGGCAAAACAAAAAGATCATAGTCCCTCGATGACGATGTCTTGGTTGCCTAAACAAAATGATCAAGTCCCTCAAGAAAATTGCCAAAAATACTTGACACAATTGCTATCATGGTCTATACGATGACCCGCGCCCATCCCGTTAACATCCTAACGCAAGGTTGTTCACCAAATACAATGGTGAAACAACACTGTTAAAAGGGGTAAAAACATGAGAAAGATCTTTGAGTAAAATAGGGTAGACAAACTCTTAGTTACTTGATCAAAAATCTTGAAAAACACCTTTGCCATTTTTCAAACACACATCACAACACAACTTCAAAAACAATTTCAAAACAACTTTCAAAACATTGAATTATATTTTCAAAAAGACACACACCTTTGTATATATTCAAACAAGAATCATTACAAAGGTTTCCTTGACAAGGCATCTTTTACAAAACATTTTCAAAACCACACACAAAGCATCATTTCAAGCAATTGAAAAGAAAAGGCAAGTGATCTAAAACAAGTAACTAAGAGCCCATGGATAACCATGGATGAAAAGGGTGCTAGCACCTTCCCTTTTCATACTCTATCCCCCGAACCCACGAAAACATCTCAAAGGTCTTTCCTGTGCTTTTTGACCTTTCCTTTAGGATAAAATAAAAAGTCAGTGGCGACTCTTGCTAAACCGAAACATTTGCGAACACAAAACGCAAAATCCCAAGTCAGTTCCCCCACCGTATCACAGGTATACTCCTGGTGAGCATGAGTCAGTTCCTAGATCTTGATGTTTCCCTCCGTCATAGTGTGGACGAGTTCTATAACCTCAACGGTATACTCCCGGTGGGCACGAGACATTTCTTAGATCTTGATGAAGATGTTTTCCTATGTCATAGTGTGGAAGAGTACTATAACCTCAACAGTATACTCCCGGTGAGCACGAGTCAGTTCCTAGATCTTGATGTTTTCCTCCGTCATAGTGTGGACAAGTTCTATAACCTCAACGGTATACTCCCGGTGGGCACGAGACAGTTCCTAGATCTTGATGAAGATGTTTCCCTACGTCATAGTGTGGACGAGTACTATAACCTCAACGGTATACTCCCGGTGAGCACGAGTCAGTTCCTAGATCTTGATGTTTTCCTCCGTCATAGTTTGACAAGTTCTATAACCTCAACGGTATACTCCCGGTGGGCACGAGACAGTTCCTAGATCTTGATGAAGATGCTTCCCTATGTCATAGTGTGGACGAGTAATATAACCTCAGCGGTATACTCCCGGTGAGCACAAGTCAGTTCCTAGATCTTGATGTTTTCCTCCGTCATAGTGTGGACGAGTTCTATAACCTTAACGGTATACTCCCGGTGAGCACAAGACAGTTCCTAGATCTTGATGAAGATGCTTCTCTACATCATAGTGTGGACGAGTACTATAACCTCAGCGGTATACTCCCGGTGAGCACGAGTCAGTTCCTAGATCTTGATGTTTTCCTCCGTCATACTTTTTTTCAAAATAGGTTATAAACCGGTTATATTCATAATCCAATTTTATAACCGATTTTTGATTTAATAACCGGTTTTAAACCTAAAAATTCCATTTTTAAAATTTAAACTTAATTTCTTTTAAATTGATTAAATCAGTTTTATAATAAAATATTAAAAATTTGTTTTTTTAATTATCAAATCAAATTTAAACTATATTTTTTGAAGATTTTAAAATTTCCTTTTCTCACATTACACATAATCTGTATTTCGTTAATTTGTTGAGTTAAAACAGAAAAACATATCCTAAAATTAAATAAATAAATATTATAGTTTACTAAAAAGTAAAATAAATAAAAAGCCAACAAAAATAGAATAAATAAATATGGCTAGTTAGTGGAAGAAAAATAGTATTTTTAAATATTTTTTCTTATAATAATTTATTAACTAAAGAAAAAAAAAAGGTAGTTAGTAAAATAAAAGGTAATAAAGGCAAGTAAAACACATGACTCTAAATATTAAATTATAAGTAGAACTAAACAAAAAAAAAAGCATCCCAAATACGACAAACACATATACCACCCATCAAAGTTGCAAGAAAGTTTTGTTAATGATCAAATAATCATCTCGACATTGTCAAATAGCTTCAAAATCTATTATCACCTGTTTAATCGATAATATCCTATAATAATTGATCATAAGTATGTTAATTAATAGAAAAATATATATAAAATTAACAAATAATAAATACACAATTTTTTCCTGTAAGTATAGCAATATGTTTAAATCAAAACACTCTTTGATTAGTTATCGGCATCGCTTGCTTTGTACAAAGTTATGTTTTGTATGCTACAAACTCATCACTTTTTATGTAAATACCAAACATTTCCGTCACATATTTATGTAGTTATCTTACTAACTTCATATCAAATTTACTCCGTAGAATTATAGAATTAGAAAATGAAAATAATTTGCTTAACTTACACCATTTATCCATAAACATGCATAGTGAGTTGGGACAATATTCCAACTGCAACCAACATGGTAATGAATAAAGGGACAAAATATTAATTGAGTAAATTTTTTTTTAAATAAATAAATATGAGATATATAATAATAATAATAATAATAATAATAATAATAATAATAATAATAATAATAATAATAATAATAATAATAAATAATAATAATAATAATAATTATTATTATTATTATTATAATTATTATTATAATTATAATTATAATAATAATAATAATAATAATAATAATAATAATAATAATACTTTTACTGTTATGTTTGATAGACAAAGGATAATTGAAAGTATAGTTGATTTACTAATTGTTAATAAAGAGAGAAGGACGTGGAGAGAGTGGAGTGGAGTTTCAAAATTAGATAATACTTAGTTTTTTTTATCACAATAAACTTATTGAGTTTCATTAGATCGAATTTGAGAATCGAATTCAACAAATTATATTTAGTCTAAGAATTGACCGCTCTTATAAGAGAGTGAACAGTAGTCATATTCGTTTGACGCTTTACAAACTTTACCTTAAAGTTAAAATAAGACTGAAGTAAATTAGAAATAGAGTTAATAATAATCCTAAATTCATAAGCACCATTATTAATAGAGTATAAAGCTTGTGTAACTCTTTGACAATCACTCTCAAAAATAACATAATTCAGGTTCAATGAGATAGCTCTAAGAATAACCTCTTTAAGGGCTAAGGCCTCCACTTCAATGACGGTGAGGGTCCCTCGATCTCAAGCAATACCTGCAATAATGAAATCTCCATATGACTCCGCATATACCAACCTCTATTAGTAGCATCAATGGTATTATTAAAAGTCGCATCAACATTACATTTTATCCAGCCTATTGGTGGAGGCATTCGTTCCGTCACATAAGCTGGTCGCGCGTTGTTATCGATTATCATGTTAGGCTTGAAACCAATCATTCCATCTATGAAACGCATATAAACCCAATTTATTCGCTTCTTCATGTTCATGCTGTCAAATAAAATCATTCCTATTTTTCCATAATATATCAATCATAACTACAAATTTACCCGCAACCTTTTTATCCTCCTTCTTATAAATATCAAAGATAAAGAACTTGAAATCATAAGAAAAATGATTGTGAGAATCTATAAGATTAGATAAACGTGAAGATCTCCAACAAGAGTTGGTAGCATTACAGTCCAAAAAAAGGTGTCATTCATCCTCAGTCCTCAGTATGGTGGTCACACAACTGACAAGTTAATGGACACATGTTTTATAATATTTTTTATTAAATAGTTAATAAAAATAAAATAAAACAAATTGTTTTCATATAGTAATAATTGTTTTATAATAATTTTTATCAAATAATTATTAAAATAAAATAAAACAATTATAAAAAGTTAGTGGAATATATAAAATAAAATTTAAAAAAATTTAAAAAAAAAAGATAATGGTTAGTTTAAAAAAGTTAGTGGGATGATTATTTAAATAATTATTAAAATAAAATAAATAAATTACAAAAATTTAGTGGAATATATAAAATAAAATTATAAAAAAATAGATAATGGTTAGTTTAAAAAAGTTAGTGGAATAATTATTTTATTATTTCAAAGAGAAAATAGAAAATTAATGAGATAAAAATATAAAAGATTTAATTAAATAAAATAAATAAATAAAAAGGTAAAAAAGAATATTAAAAAGTTATTATCATTAACTTTTACTAAATTTGATCAAGAGTACAAAGAAAATAAATCAACTACTTCTAATTTAAAAAATCAAATAAAACATATAAAAATTTGAATAAATATTATTAGTAAAGGTTATACATAATTTAAGATAACAAAATAAGGCTACTTTGCAGTAGAAAAATAGTATCAAACAATAAAAAAAATTCATCTACCTATTTTTTAATAAAATATTATCAATTTTTTTATAAAATCAATAATTGTAAAAAATCCAAAATAATCAAAAGGATATAATAATAATAAAAGCAACAAAACTAACCCAATTCTTTCTAAAATATCTTTTCCAAAAAAATATATTTTTTATATCTTAATGAAAATTATAGGAATAGAAAAATAAAGTTAAAACATAATAATATTTGAAGTATATAAGATGAAAGAGATATGACAAAGAATTATTTAAAAAAGAGATACTACATTAATAATAAAAGACATATTACATAAATAATAAAAGAGATATAGAACGAAAGAAAAATATATAAGTGAGAGAGGTATATAACGAGCTATGTCTTTACAGATTTCAAAATTTTAATGAGCTACGTCTTTACAGATTTCAAAATTTTATCCATTTGGAGTTCATTTTGTTTACCACATGAAAATGAAAGAGATATAAGATAAGTGATATTAATAATAAAAAGATGTATTGTGATTCATTCAAACGGATTCTACGGAATGCACATTTATTTTAATAGAAAAATATATGATATTCATGAAAATATAATAATTAAATGTATAATTAATAAAAAAATATTTTGATCAGTAATTTAATTTTCTCGTTAATAATTAATATTTTGATCGATAATTTTACATTCTCGTTAATATTTAATATTTTGATCAGTAATGTTATGTTCCTCTTTTTATCAGTAATTTTATATTTGCGTTAATATTAAATATAGTTTAAAATTGTAATAGTAAATTTAGATAAAAAAAATATTTTTCTCGTATATTATTTTTGAATCAAAAATATTTGAATTATAAATATTATTTTTTGTATATAAAAATATCTAGATTAATAATAATTTATTCCCGTTTACAAATATTTATTGTTTAGATATCGTTTACAAAAATATTTGAATCAATAGTCATTTTTCTCTCATATATAAAAATAACATTATTTAAAAAAAATCTATTAAATCAGTGATATATTTTTTCCCAAATAAAAATATTAATTTTTTATAAATATTATTTATAAAAATATTTAAATCAACATAAAATTTGACTTGACACATAATTAGACTAATAACATTTATTTTAGAAACTATTATTAAGATATAATATAACCTATTTTTTTAAAAATATTATGAAATTAAAAGTTAAAATATTTTTTTCAATAATATAACTTAAAATTATTTTCCAAAATATATGTTAAATATTTGAAATCATAATTTCTTATAAAAATATTTGAATTTTCTCCGTATGTAAATTATTTCTCGTATATAAAAAATATGTATCTCATATATTTTATTATAAAGTATTAAAAAATCGTGTCCTCGTAATATTACATAATTAACAAATAAAATTGCAACTCTAGTGATCAAGAATATTTATCTTTTTTGTATAACTTCGTTTCAAACTTTTATTTTGTGAAGTAGTTGAAACACCCTTTACCTACAATTTCAACACAATCAAGAGTTATTAAATTAATATATATATTTTTCAATGCATTTTTTTTGCAGGACAATGCTAATATATCAAAAAGACACATCCAACTTCAAAATTCAAGATATACAAAGATGAGAAGCATACATTGCATACCTTATAGTAATGACTTGAAAAATAGTTAACTACCAACCATTTGTGTCTAATAGGTAGGTGTGGCAAACGGGTATGTCCGTTCTGTTTAGAACTGTCTTACAAAAGTCTGAAAAAAACGGGATGGGGCGGAACGGTCATAGATGAGTGTGATCGGTGGGAATGAAAATTGACTGTTTTGGAATGTTGGTCCGCGTTTGCGTTTGTTTTTGCAAAATGTCGCGGTAAGCAAGAGTCGCCACCGTCTTTTATTTTATCCAACAAGGAAAGGACAAAAGCACAGAAAAATTCCTTTTCGAGATGTTTCTCGGGTTCGGGAGGCAGATTATAGAAAGGGAAGGTATTAGCACCCTTTCTATCTGTGGTTATCCACGGGCTCTTAGGTATTTGCTCATTATGTTTTCAAAAAGTTTGCTTTTCTTTGTGTTTGTGGGTTTGAAAAGGGTTTTTGTTTTGAAGAGAGTGTAAGTGTGAAAAGTTTTGTTTTGTTTTAAAAGGAGCAAGTACTTAAGAACCATCTACCTACTTAAAAAGGAATTAAACTGTACAAGTGTCCTTTAGACGGTGTTATCCCACTATTGAGGAGTAGGTAGCACCGTCGTTGGAGTTTTTGGGTCAATTCGATTAAGGGACGTGTGGTCACTAAAGCAATGTTAGGACGCCTTAGAGGTAACCCTAATGTCTTAGATCATTTTATCTGAGGCAACCGTTTCGAGGCAACTTATGATCTTTGGACAAGAGGGCGACCTCTAAAACACCCTATACTCAATGACCACGTTCGAGGCAACCAAGTGAGGCGTACCCTATGAGTGGCATGTGCGAGTGTATTGTTTTTCAGTTATATTATCTTTGATTAGGCCAAACTAATTGTTGATCTTATCTTGCCATACATATCCTATTTACTATCATTTGTACAAAGTAAATAAAATGCAGAAAGATAAAATCCTACGCTATTACAACCATATCGAAAGGCATAAAAAAAATATGAAGGAAAAAATAAGATAAAAGTAATAAAAATGAGTGTCTTTCGACCCAGGCAGTAGCACCCTTCGACTTGCATTTTGTTGGCCTCCTTTGAATGGGGCTAGCACCACTGAGGTCATGGCCTTCGATTAGGGGCTGGCACCAGTGAGGTTTTGTCCTTCGATTGGCTGGAAGTCAGTGTATGGCGAAGCCTTCTGGTTCTGCCTTTTTGCCTTCTTCGACTGGAGGTTGAAAGCAGTGAGGGAATGCCTTTCGCCTGAGCCTGGAATCAGTGAAGGCATGCTTTTCGTTTGGGCCTAGAAGTTAACATGGTTTTCCTCCTGGTTGTCTCTTTCGTTTGACCTGGAGAAAGAGGGTAGAAGCCAGAAACTTCATTTCCTATTTCCTGTTTCCTGTTTCTTTCACTTCAAGCATTAAATGGAAATATGTCCTGAGGCCATACTAGTATTTGTCTTGTAAACAGTTTAATAGTTAAAGCAAGTTCAGCTAAACAGAAAGAAAAACGAAAGGGTTAGCTCTAAAAAATATGTTAAAAGGGTGGAAACAAAAGGAACAATGGTATGTACATGTTTCAAACGAAAGGGAAAATTACTATGCCATGAAACGAAAAGTTCAAAGGTAAGAATAACTTACCTTGCTTCAGGCCTTGAATAGATATGGGGCCTTGAGTGGTGGCCCTGGATGCTAGATTCGAAAGAGGGGTCAATAGCTGTGCTGGAATGCTGGATTCGAAGGAAGGAAAGAAACAAGTCTTATGTTTCTTTCCAAACTGGATTCAAAGGATACTGAAGAGTACTTGTTCTTCAGAATCGAAGGAAGTAAGTATGTGATTCTGGGTTTGTTCTCACAAGTGTTGAAGGGACTTGAGGGATTTGTTGTGTTTGAGAAAATTTGGGAGATTCGTTCCTCTGGTCCAAAGATCCTCTCCTAGCTTTGTAAATGTTCCTCTATTTATAGAGAAAGAATGGATATGTTGTCCAAAGCCAGCCTTGCAAATAAATGAAAAAATAATGTAACATGAAAGTACATGTGGGGGCCTCTTGGCAGTTGGAGTGCAGAAGATAATAAAATAAGGCTCAACTGGAAAGTAAATGTCCACTTGTGCCACAAAAGCAAGATGAATGGTTCAGATGGGTTGCTTCATTCTGAAGGAAAATAGGCACAAGGCTCAAGACAAACTTTTCTAAAAGTAGTACTGTGCTATTAAGTGCAAGTGGTCTTAGACAATAAATGGGTAAAGGCCTAAAAAGGGAAAACACGTAGCCTAGCCTATGGGTCTAAATGTTCAACTTGATCTTTTGAGTCGAATCCTCCATCTTTCTACACCTTTCAATCAGACTAGGACAACACGGCATTCGTTTTCACCAGTTGTGTGTCCTTCGAATGGACCAACTGTGTGTTCTTTGAATGGCCCTTTTCAGAAGGTTATTAACTTCTGAATCGAAAGAAGCTTTTAGAAGATTATTGACTTTTGAATTGAAGAAAACCAACAGGAAGCCTTTCCCTCAGTCGAAGCTTGTGGTTGAAACAAGCTAATGCCCAGTCGAAGCTTGTATCGAAGAAAACATATTTCCAAATCGAAAGCTCATGCTTGAAGGAAACATATTGCCCAATCGAAGCATGTGGATCGAAACAAACATAAAGGGAGTCATTTCCTTGTGTATTTTTTAGTATGACGGAAGTTCCTGGCTTTTGAATTGAAGGGCGCTTTTTCAAGGGAAGCAAGAACTTAGTCACATCTTGTATGAAGACACTTCTTGGATCAAATGAAGCTTGTATGCAGCAAAGTATGCAAGAGGCCCTTGGTGCAAGTGGATTTGAAGGATGCATAGAGATGGTTACTTTGTGCCATCGAAACTTGTCCAAACGAAGCAAGCATGCAGGCAGCAAACTTGTCCAGTCGAAGCAAGCTTGTAGGCAGTAAACTTGTCCAAATCGAAGTAGGATTTGCAGGCAGCACGCTTGGTGAATCGAAAAGGTTTCCTTACAAGGGACATGTGTGGCCAACATGTCATGGCCTTTGATTGCAACCATGTAGGCAGCACACTTGTCCAATCAAAAGGCTGAATCGAAGGAGGTTTCAAATCCAAAAGAAGGATGTACCTAAACTGGCATTCGAAGGAGCTTTAAGTTCAAAATGAAGGATGTAATCCAAGTTGCATTCGAAGGACATGCCCAAGTTGCACTCGAAGGAGGGCAAGAGTCAGTCAAAGGGTGCTGAATCGAAGGAGACCTGTTTTCCTCCAAATTTGTCAAAATGTTATTTTTATTTGTTTTCTCCATTTTTGGCAGTTTCCTTTTAATTTTGGTATTGGAAAATCTCAATGCACTTGTTCAAGCTTGAACTTTGAGAATAATTTGTAGAGATGCCTTGATAATTGAGAGGGCAAATTTTGGGGTACAACAATGAGGATGTGGGTCTAAAACCTAGTCTCATCCCGCAAAAAAGGAAGGCAAAGCGGAGAAAGCTCGCGGACATTATACCTTTTAAATCTAAAAACACAAAAATTTATGAAAATACACGTGCTCACAAAAGTCCACGTTGAAAATGGGGCAGAGCGAAACGGACAAATTAGAGAGTGAGGGTCTAAACTCTTAACCCACCCCACACTAAAGTGCAGGCAAAACAGACATGCCTAACAAATCCAACAAATCGGGCCCGTTTTACCACCCAACCAACATGGATAGAAAATAAAGACACGCTCAAGTGATAATAACTTGCACATTTAGGACTCAATTCTCTCTTCCTTTAAAATTTAAACAAACAGTACTACAAAAACACCACATCACACTACTTTAAAATAAAGCCACACCATTAAACTAAAGCACCACTCAAACATTTTCAGCACCTATATTGCCTTTCAAAAACCATGATAAAAAAAAATACAATACTAAGAATAATGAATACATACACATGTAAACATATGTGTGTGTATGTGAAGATTAGAAAACATTAAATATATTTGGAAATCAACAAGTTCGTCTTTGCCCAACTTAAATTTCAAACTTTGCACAACTATTGCATTGTTCAGATCTTGCGACTTAATGACGGATGCCAATGCTATGTTTTTACCAACATCATTCTCTGAAAACAGAAAATTACTACAAAGATACCTTAGTTCAACAATCCAATATCATACAACATAAATGAATGTATCAAAAATGAACAGAAACAAAGTAAGCAGTATAATTCGGTTAACATAAACTAATTTTATGGTTCAATAGCTTATTTCAGCTAATCCAAAATACCTTAGTGTGTTTTCTGCTCAAGTATGCGGAAACAACAGTGCATATATATCGTTAAACCTTAGAATAAAAATAAGAACTAAATGCAACTCAGTATTTGTTTGATACTGCGTTGCATATAGTAGCTTCATAGTTTCTTTGTTTTCAAAGGCTTATAGACACAGTGGTACATCAAATAACAAACAAAGTGGCTTTATCACAACTACATAACATCTAAGTCAACATGAGTTCCGAACAAGAAATGCAAAGTACTCTTCATAGAGAAAACGTTTGGAATATAATTTGCACAAAGCTACTCAACAAAATTTCAATCTAATCTTTTTCACCAAAGAACCAAAATCATTAAAAATTATTTAACACAGGGTGAAGAGCTATAAACAAGCTATATGATGCAATATCAGCAGAATACTATGTTCCAATTAGAAGTATTATTGTCATTACAATTAGCTGTCAAACCTACACTGCAGTGATCCTCCTATATCAATTTCTCTCCACCTAAATCAACTTCTCTGGGTATTTTCTACATGTATCACAATGAACTATATTATATTTGATTTATGTCTCTCCATGCCTTCTAGAGAACCCCAATCACTAAAGCGGTTTGATATCCCAGCAATTAACAGGTACCTCAGTGCATTCACCATCCCATCTCACCTATAGGCAAAACACAACAATAAAATTCGAATCAATTTGAGAATCATTTAATGAAATCTAAACTAATAGTACAGTGTTGAGAACTTACTTCCAGTGTCTTCCAACCGATTACTTCAGAATCATTGGGAAGGCATTTGATCAACTTCCCTTTCTTGGAAGAATTCCTCTCTTGGACCCTGATTCCCTGTCTCAGACTTTCATTGGACGAGGAAAGTAAAGAAGGATCGACAAGAAATTCCACCCAGTTTGCAAAGTATATGAGTCAAAATTTCTTGCCATTCCAGGCCTTCTTTATAGCTTTTGAAGTAAGTTTCGCTGAATTTTCTTTATAAAAAGTGAATCTTTCTGCTGCGGGACTCTATTTTCTCTGAAAATAAAACCATATTTCGTGCTCAAACTTCTTGAACATTACTTTATCACCCGACCTTATTCCCTTTTCTAAGCACATTGGTATCCAACCATCCGTAAGATAATAGCACGATTTTCCTGGCCCTTTTGAAACCCTGTGAGTAAAGGTCCACGACTTCTGAGTAATATCAGTAAGCGTTAATGACCTAGTGCTACCGTGAATTGGGAAAACACCCTTAGTCGCTAGCGGAACTTGGAGCTTTTCTAGCAAATGCGTTTCAGCTATAGGTTTACTGTAAAAGCCAGCACCTTCTTTGTGGAATTCAAACCCATCAAAGGTTGCGTCTTCTTTGGCAACAGGTTTGAGAGTAATGGCGGCAAAGATTTCTTCCGAGTGTGCATCAGCAAGATACGAGATTTTCGAAATCTTACACAAGATTGACTTTTTAGAATTGGGTGTTTGCGTCAGATCAACTTCAGTTAACTTCCTTATATGTTCCAAGTGACCTTGCGGAAAATAATGCAGAAATGAACCAACGGTTGGATTAAATGGTAGGGGTCCAGCAAATGGAATCCATACTTACGGATCAACACTTAATCCTAATTTCGGTTTAGAGGAAGAAGAAGAAGAGACCGAGCTCACCATCTATGGCGGCGACGAAGAAAGAAAGAAAAGAAAAGAAAATCTTTTGGTAAACTATCAAAAAAAGTTGTTATGATTTTGCTTGGTGTGAAATTTCGGAGTAATAACCTCTTTCTTAATATAAGAATAACTAACAATAAGGCCTATCATATCACACGGATCCTACCTATTCGTACGGCTGAGATTAAATGTATACCTTTTTTTCTTCTCCCGTGAATTTGTTCTTTTGTGATTTCTAGAGTACTAGTTTAGTAATTAAAACTACCACTACAACTTTTCTGGAGTACCCTTTTGCACGTACCTCCGGTTCCTCTGAATGTTTTGACGGCTCCTTGGCCCTTTGCTATGTGGGGAATCAACATGATTGGAGAGATCAAGCCTACAGCCTCCAATGGACACCGTTTCATTTTAGTGGTCATTGACTACTTTACAAAGTGGGTCGAAGTAGCTTCCTTCGCATCTGTTACTAAGAATGTTGTTGCCCGCTTCATCAAGCAGAATCTCATTTGCCGGTACGGTATCCCAGAAAGGATCATCACTGATAATGGTACCAACATTAACAATATTATGATCATCGCCTTGTGTGAGCAGTTCAGGATTCAGCATCACAATTCATCCCCCTATCGGCCAAAGATGAATGGTGTCGTTGAAGCTGCAAATAAAAAAATTAAAAAGATCATACAGAAAATGACAGTCACCTACAAGGACTGGCATGAGATGCTACCATTTGCCCTCCACGGGTATCATACCACGACTCGCACATCAACTGGGGCAACACCCTATTCTTTGGTTTATGGCATGGAGGTTGTCTTGCCTATTGAGGTCCAGATCCCCTCTTTGAGAATTATGAAGGATGCAGGTTTGAATGAGGACGATTGGATCCAAACTCGACTTGATCAACTAAACTTAATTGATGAAAAGAGACTTACTGCTGTTTGCCACGGTCAGACGTATCAAAAACGGATGATCAAGGCTTTCAACAAGAAAGTCAGACGCCAAGTATACCAAGTTGGAGATCTAGTGATCAAACGCATTATCTTACCACAAAGTGATCCCAGGGGCAAATGGACTCCTACCTATGAAGGACCATTTGTAATCAAGAACATCTTCTCCGGTGGGGCAATGATCTTAACTACCATAGACGGTGACGACCTGCCACACCCTGCGAATGCGGACATAATCAAAATATACCACACATAAGAGACCCGCTAGGTTGACACACCTAGGCAAAAAAGAGCATCCCGACGAACCAAAAAAAAAGGTTCGGGCAAAAATTAGGGATAAAATAAAAAATCTGTATACCCGGTGTTGTACCCCAAAATTTTCCCTCTCATGTTTTCAAAGGTCTTCCCTTACATGGTTGGTCACAAACACTTGCCTAACAAAAATAAAGTTTTTTGAAGATGAACAAAGTGTCTTTCGATTGGGTATCCAAAATCCTTCGATACAGGCTTGACTCACCAGTCTTCAATTGGGAATTTGGCTCTCTTCGATCGGGCTTTGATTAGTAAGCTTCGATTAGGTGTTTGGAACCCTTCGATCAAGCTTTGGTTCGCAAGACTTCGATTGAGTGCTGGACCCCCCTTAGATAAATGCTTCGACTATGCATTAACTACTTCAGGCTTACCTTCGACTCACGAGGCAAGAATCTCCTACAAGTTTGTTTCGATTCACAAAGGAAAAGGCCCCTCAACTTGCCAGCACACCAGGCAAGAGGCTCATTCGAAGAACATTCAAAAGGTCCATTTGAAGAAGCATTCAGAAGGCCCATTCGAAGGGTACATAAGAAGTCCATTTGAAGGAGGCAATTCAAGACCAATCGAAGAGCATGGCCTGGAGGCATTCAAAAATCAAAGGTGTCCAGGTTCATTCAAGATTCCAAAGAGACATGAATATTTGAAAAAAGGAAATCTTTTAATATGTATGATTCTTGTCTCATGGCTTTAAAGGCCTGGTTAAATGGTTGTCCCTTGCCATTTTCATGCACCCTCACACTCCTATAAATACGAGGCCAATGACACATTACAGGGGGACGAGGATTTTGAGAGACGCTGCCCACAAACCCACCAAAGGTTATCAACATTTTCATAAGTAATCCAAGCCAAAGCAACCATTCAACAAAAGAATCCACGCCCAGAAATCCCATATCGAAGATGCCCACATATAGAAAGTTCCAAATCGAAGGTTCCAACTATTGGTAAGAGAGGATAAAATGTCAAACCTTGTATTTACATAACACATCCATATTTGTTGTTTCATTCGATTGTCATTCTATACAGAATCAAAGGGCTTGGGTTTGGCACCAGGTCATGTTTTTTGTTGCTAACACTTGCTGCAGATATAGCCTGAAAAGACCCAGCGCGCGCGGGATCGATGGGCCTGGGTTTCGACACCCAGGTCATGCGTTTTTTTTTGCTAAACATATTTTTGTACATGCAGTTCCTCCACAGGTGATCCTTCAGGCCTTTCTAGCAACACCCTTCATAGAATCGAAAGGCAGCCTTCTTCCTCTGAATCGAAGCCCCCCTTCTCCCTGCAATCGAAGTTTACCCATATCCTTCCCAAACCCAATCGAAGGAGTCAGGAAAGGGTGCAAATTGAAGCTTTCCTCATCAATTCTCAAGCCCAATCGAAGGCTACTCACACCCATTCCCTAGCTCAATCGAAAGAAGGCCAAAGAAGGGTGAATCGAACGAGTCCATGGCATGGATCGAAGAAGTCTTTTCTCTTCTTTATTTTTACTTTTTACTTGTCTTTCAATTTAGTTGTAATAGTTAATTAGGTCTTTACTTTTATCGCTTTATTTTCAATCAGTTTGTTTTTGGCTATGTAAATATCCGAAGCCATGTAATAGCGTAGTTTAATTTTCTCACTTTAAATTCAACAAATTATTAAACTGTTAGATGTATGATATTAGGATGCATGACAAGAATGTATGATTAATTTTAAAACAGTTAGATAACCATAAAATGTGCAAAGATAATAATCTGAAATTGAATCACTCGCACATGCCACTCTTAGGGTACACCTCACTTGGTTGCCTCGAACGTGGTCATTGAGTATAGGATGTTTTAGAGGTCGCCCTCTTGTCCAAAGATCATAAGTTGCCTCGAAACGGTTGCCTCAGATAAAATGATCTAAGACATTAGGGTTACCACTAAGGCGTCCTAACATTGCTTTAGTGATCATACAACCCTTAATCGAATTGACCCGAAAACTCCAACAACGATGCTACCTACTCCTCAATAGCGGGATGGCATTGTCTAAAGGAAATTTGTACAAATTAATTCCTTTTTCGAGTAGGTAGATGGTTCTTAAGTACTTGCTCCTTTTAAAAACAAAAACAATACTTTTTGCACTTACACTCCTATCAAACAAAAAACACTTCTCAAACCCACAAACACAAAGAAAAGCAAACTTTTGAAAACATAATGAGCAAGTACCTAAGAGCCCGTGGATAACCACGGATAGAAAGGGTGCTAACACCTTCCCTTTCTATAATCTACCTCCCGAACCCGAGAAATATCTCAAAAAGGATTTTTTATGTGCTTTTGTCCTTTCCTTGTTGGATAAAATAAAAGACGGTGGCGACTCTTGCTTACCGCGACATTTTGCAAAAACAAACGCAAACGCGAACCAGCATCCCAAAACAGTCAGTTCTCATTCCCACCGATCACAGAACTGGAGACTCTGCTGGGGACATTTTATAAGTGAGGTGTACCTTAGGATTAGATCACTTGTGTTTTCAATTGTATGCTTTGAATGCTTTAGTTTTGTGGGCTTATATCGGAGTTCTATAGATCCTACCCTGGAACTGGGGATACCCTTTAGGTAAGTAGCAATAACCTGTGAGGGATCTGTCTGGCGTAGACCGACACGGATGAAGCAGTAGCTACGTTGGTGTGGCACCTTAGTCTGTACCGATATCCCTTGTGTTGGAACAAGGGGAATATGGGTCTTCTAAGGAGTCATTAAGCACCAACTGACCTTAGAACCTTAAATTGACCAACTTGGCCATAGAACAGTAGCAGTATGCTACACTCATTGAGACTAAACTCTCATGCTGATTCCGGCCGCAAGAAAAAGTTGCTAAACTGGAATTATGACCGATCGAGGGTAGTCAGTGATATTGAGATCCTCTAGAACCCGGTTACTATTTCTAGGGCAGGTTGAACCAACTAAACTGATAGAGGGTAATACCTAAACTCCGTGCCAGCCTAAACTTAAGGCTGTTTGTGTGACTTGTGTGCCTTCAAACTTGAACTACTTGCACATTCTCGTTATCTGACAACATGAGTTCCTTGTAGGTTTTGTTTACACTCCTTATCCAATAATTTGGATTTATTGCAGGGTTTACTTACATCACTTCACACTTTGGCTTAAACGCATAGCATACACATCATAATATCATGCCTTAACATTTCCTTAACCATTTCAAGGATCTTAAGGGTTTGTGATGCATGTTATGGTAAATCAAATATCTAGCAAGGGGCAAAGGGGATTTAGTTTCCTCTAGCCAAGGTTGTCTAGAAATCAAAACACGATAACTTGAGTCAGGGGCTATGAACCACTCGATATGGTGAGCTTGACTCTTGAAGAAGGACTCTCAGCAACATGAAGTTCCTTCAATCAAGCTACCAGATTCAGATTCTAACAGTTTCTTGTTTACCCCGTGAGATCCTTGAAAACATTTCATACATATATCATACATATCATTGCATAACAGGTCATCTAGTACAGGTCTCTCATGTTTCCGCTGTTTATTTCAGCAATGGCTCTTCCACAAGACAACCAAGATCTCCAGGCTCAAAACGCTCAACTTCAAGAAATGTTCCTGAACCTATCCCAGGGGCAGAAAGAAATAAAAGCTCTCCTCACAAGGGGCTTAGTCCTAGGGAATCCAGGCGACGTCAGGAATGATCAGTTGGAAAGGCTACAAATTGAGTTGGCAACAATGAAGATCCAGATGATGGGACAGCTGGTGGGCCAGATGGCTCTCATTCAAGACCTGGCTCAAAGACAAGAAGAGCTCAGGGTCCTCGTCAACAAACTACTTCAAAATGACCGAGTGGGGCAAACAACTAGGGTTGAAGATCAAGTCATCATTCAACCACCTTTGGGGCAAGAAGACAAGGGAAAAGCTCCTCAGTTTGCTTCAGGGTCACAAGCCTAGCATCAACCTCGCCAGCGTCAATGGGATAATCGGCGTAAGCAAAATACGTCTGGAAGACATTTCTCTGAGATTGATATACCATCATCTATAATACTGAAAGGCTTGTTGGAGGTCAATCTGATTCCTTTAAGGGATCCTCCCCGGAATCCCAATACCTCTGCTCCTAGCTATCATCCCGATGCAGTTTGTGCATACCACTCCTATAGTCCTGGACATGACACCGACGACTGTTGGGCTTTGAAAAACAAGATCCAAGACTTAATTGACGGAAGAGTGCTGGAATTCATGCCGGATGGCAAAATGAAAATCTTCCGTTGAGGGTTCTCCACCTGAAATGACTAGTTCAAATTAAGATACTTTTGTTCATTTAAATTCTGAAGTTGTATCTTTCTTTGCTTATTCAAACAATTATTATCATGTCAAACTTTATTACTTTATCAATGCATTGCATATGTCTGTTCTGAATCAATCCATTTTATTCACTATATTCAAATTGCTTTCATTTTTTTGTGATGTTCAACTCTCGATTAAAAAATTCTAAGCCTTTTGAGGGAGGATGACGAAAATGATACCAAAATATCTACAATATGCTTTTGAACAGACCCCGCTGATGATGTACAGGCATTGTTTCAAATCCTAAACAGCGGAGTTATAAGGAAGATAATCCCTAGTCAACCCCTTTGAGCCAAAGAAGTTGGAGTTTTTCTTTTCACAAATTAAAACCCTTAATTATAACCTGGGGCAGGGTAGTTTTCTCAGTTGATCCAGGTGCACAATGAATGGTATCAAAGAAGTCCTTCCATAACAAAAGACGGTGTTGGTCCCGTATAATCGTAAGGGCAGGCAGTCATTTTTTTTCAAAATAAAAGCCCAATAAGTCAAAACCTATGAAGGAGACTTAAGAAAAACGGGGGCATCTCGCTGACTGTAATCACAAAAAGAAACAGTTCAGGCAAAAGACAGGGATAATAAAAACCAAAAGGGAAGAGATCCTGCAAACTCTCAACAAAATGACTGCCTGTTCAAAATAAATTGTCAGTATCCGAACCATCACTGGCATGTCAGAGCAAAGACTCAAACAAGATCTAATGCACGATTGTGTGAGTTTAGGATCAAAGAACATCACGAAGAATGGGTGGGTACAAATAAATTTTGATCATTTATCCTTTGTTTCTTCAACCGTGAACCAGGCCATGTTATAACCCTTAAAAGTCCTAGCTGAAGCACGGGTTAGTTCGAAAGCATATTGTTACAAAAGGTATCCTGACTCATGTAGGGCTTGCTATAAATCCTGAGTTGACGTCATATTTTACAAAATTTTCCTATCTTACTGGAAAAAAATGCATTTTCAAAAACTTCAAGACATATATAAGCTTTGCATTCTTAAAATAACATTGTTTGCATATGACTATTTCTTCAAACAGCAGAGAAATTCGCACGACGAATATCTAGTGAACCAAAAAACCTTCTCAATAAAAGGGTCACCTCAAGTGGAAAAAACACTTCCAATCCAGGGGCACGGCATGAGCATTTTCCATCATCTGGGGCAGTCAAGTCAAGATTCAAGGAATCTCTCAAAATGCCAAATAGTCAGGGGCAAATCTCCATCTGAGTCACTTGGGGAATTAGACATGGATTCCAGCAACGAATCTTACATGATCAAACGAATATCTTTTGGTAGTATGGCAACACAACACTACCGACAATGACACCTCCCTACGTCCTGAGAGCGTGGACATAGTCAAAAAGTACTACGCATAATCAAAGACCCGCTGGTTCACTGGCCTAGGAAAAAATAAGGGCTTCCCGGTGAACCAAAAGGGTTTGGGCAAAAATAAGGGATGAAAATGAAAATTTGTACACCCGGCAAGTCGAAAACCTGAAAAGGCGGATTGGGCAAAAAAGGGTATCCCGATGAACTGAAAACCCGAAAGGGCGGTTGTGATCAGTGGGAATGAGAACTGTCTGTTTTGGAATGCTGGTTCGCGTTTGCGTTTGTTTTCGCAAAATGTTGCGGTAAGCAAGAGTTACCACCGTCTTTTATTTTATCCAACAAGGAAAGGACAAAAGCATAGAAAAATTCCTTTTTGAGATTGTTTCTCGGGTTCGGGAGGTAGATTATAGAAAGGGAAGGTGTTAGCACCCTTTCTATCTGTGGTTATCCACGGGCTCTTAGGTACTTGCTCATTGTGTTTTCAAAAGTTTGCTTTTCTTTGTGATTGTGGGTTTGAAAAGAGTTTTTGTTTTGAATAGAGTATAAGTGCAAAAAGTTTTTGTTTTGTTTTTAAAAGGAGCAAGTACTTAAGAACATCTACCTACTCAAAAAGGAATTAAACTGTGCAAATGTCCTTTATACAGTGTTATCCCACTGTTGAGGAGTAAGTAACATCATCGTTGTAGTTTTAGGGTCAATTTGATTAAGGGACATGTTGTCACTAAAGCAATGTTAGGATGCCTTAGCGGTAACCCTAATGTCCTAGATCATTTTTCCGAAGCAACCATTTCGAGGCAACTATGATCTTGGGACAAGAGGGCGACCTCTAAAACACCCTATACTCAATGACCAATGTGATCGGTGGGAATGAGAACTGACTGTTTTGGAATGCTGGTTCGCGTTTGCGTTTGTTTTTGCAAAATGTCGTGGTAAGCAAGAGTCGCCACCGTCTTTTATTTTATCCAACAAGGAAAGGGCAAAAGCACAAAAAAATTCCTTTTCGAGATGTTTCTCGGGTTCGGGAGGTAGATTATAGAAAGGGAAGGTATTAGCACCCTTTCTATCCGAGGTTATCCACGGGCTCTTAGGTACTTGCTCACTATGTTTTCAAAAATTTTGCTTTTCTTTGTGTTTGTGGATTTGAGAAGAGTTTTTATTTTGAAATGGGTGTAAGTGCAAAAAAGTTTTGTTTTTGTTTTCAAAAGATCAAGTACTTAAGAACCTCTACCTACTCAAAAAAGGAATTAAACTGTGCAAATGTCCTTTAGACAGTGCTATCCCACTATTGAGGAGTAGGTAGCACCGTCGTTGGAATTTTTGGGTCAATTCGATTTAAGGGACGTGTGGTCACTAAAGCAATGTTAGGACGCCTTAGCGGTAACCCTAATGTCTTAGATCATTTTATCCGAGGCAACCGTTTCGAGGCAACTTATGATCTTTGGACAAGAGGGAGACCTCTAAAACTTCCTATACTCAATGACCACGTTCGAGGCAACCAAGTGAGGCGTACCCTAAGAGTGGCATGTGCGAGTGTATTGTTTTTCAGTTTATTTATTTTTGTACATGTTATGGTGAGCTACGGTTGATTTTCAATTAAAGGTTGATCTTGTCATGCATAGCCTATTATTCAAACATCTAACAGTTAATGATTGCAGAAAATAAATTGCGGAAAATAAAGCTAAGCTATTACAAGGCGTCGGGTATTTACATCGCCAAAAACAAACCCATGGAAAATAAAGCGACAAAAGTAAAGACCTAATTAACTATTACAACTAAATTGAAAGACAAGTAAAAAGTAAAAATAAAGAAGAGAAAATACTTCTTCGATCCATGCCATGGACTCGTTCGATTCACCCTTCTTTGGCCTTCTTTCGATTGAGCTAGGGAATGGGTGTGAGTAGCCTTCGATTGGGCTTGAGAATTGACGGGGAAAGCTTCGATTTTCACCCTTTCCTGACTCCTTCGATTGGGTTTGGGAACGATATGGGTAAACTTTGATTGCAGGGAGAAGGTGGGCTTCGATTCAGAGGAAGAAGGCTGCCTTTTGATTCTATGAAGGGGGTTGCTGGAAAGGCCTGAAGGATCACCTGTGGAGGCACTGCATCTGCAAAAACATGTTAGAAAAATAAAACGCATGACCTGGGTATCGAAACCCAGGTCCATCGATCCTGCGCGCGCTGGGTCTTTTCAGGCTATATCTGTAGCAAGTGTTAGCAACAAAAAAACATGACCTGGTGCCAAACCCATGCCCTTTGATTCTGTCTAGAATGACAATTGAATGAAACAACAAATATGGATGTGTTATGTAAATACAAGGTTTGACATTTTACCCTCTCTTACCAGTAGTTGGAACCTTCGATTTGGAACTTTCTAGATGTGGGTATCTTCGATATGGTATTTCTGGGCGTGGATACTTTTGTTGAATGGCTGCTTTGACTTGGATTACTTATGAAAATGTTGATAACCTTTGGTGCGTTTGTGGGCAGCGTATCTCCAAATCCTAGTCCCTTTGTAATGTGTCATTGGCCTCGTATTTATAGGAGTGTGAGGGTGCATGAAAATGGCAAGGAACAACTATTTAACCAGGCCTTTAAAGCCATGAGACAAGAATCAGACATATTAAAAGATTTCCTTTTTTGAAATATTCATGTCTCTTTGGAATCTTGAATGAACCTGGACACCTTTGATTTTCGAATGCCTCCAGGCCATGCTCTTCGATTGGTCTTGAGTTGACTCCTTCGAATGGACTTCTTATGTACCCTTCGAATGGGCATTCTGAATGTTCTTCGAATTGACCCTTTGAATGCTTCTTCAAATGGACCTTTACATGTTCTTCGAATGAGTCATTTACATGTTCTTCGAATGAGCCTCTTGCCTGGTGTGCTGGCAAGTTGAGGGGCCTTTTCCTTTGTGAATCGAAACAAACTTATAGGAGATTCTTGCCTCGTGAGTCGAAGGTAAGCCTGAAGTAGTTAATGCATAGTCGAAGCATTATGAAATTGACTTGATCGAAGGGGGTCCAGCGCTCAATCGAAGACTTGCGAACCAAAGCTTGATCGAAGGGTTCCAAACACCTAATTGAATCTTACTAATTAAAGCCCGATCGAAGAGTGCCAAATTCCAAAATTGAAGACTGGTGAGTCAAGCCTGTATCGAAGGATTTTGGATACCCAATCGAAGACTTTTCCCAGATGCCAATTGAAAGACACTTTATTCATCTTCAAAGAACTTTATTTTCGTTAGGCAAGTGTTTGTGACCAACCATGTAAGGGAAGACCTTTAAAAACATGAGAGGGCAAATTTTGGGGTACAACAACCACGTTCGAGGCAACCAAGTGAGGTGTACCCTAAGAATGGCATGTGCGAGTGTATTGTTTTTCAGTTATATTATCTTTGATTAGGCCAAACTAATTGTTGATCTTATCTTTCCATACATATCTTATTTACTAGCAAGCATATAAAAGTAATGAAGCGCAGAAAGATAAAATCCTACACTATTACAACCATATTGAATTGCATGAAAATATAAGGGCAAAAATAAAATAAAAAGCAAAAAAAATGAGGGTCATTCGATTGAGGCAGAAAACCCTTCTATTCTGCACTTTCTGGCTCTCTTCGATTTGGCCTGAAAAGGGTGAAGGCATGACTTTCGACTGAGGCCTCACAGTCAGCATGTTGTGCCTTTCGATTGGGACCAGTGGGATAACATGTTGTGCCTTTCGACTAGGCCTGGAATCTGTGCAAGATGTAATCTTCCTTTCTTCCTCCTTCGACTGGGCCTGGAGTCAGTGAGGGAATGGCTTTTGATTGAGCCTTGAAGTCAGTGAAGGCATGCTTTTCGTTTGGGCCTAGAAGTCAACATGGTTTTTCCTCCTGGTTGTCTCTTTCGTTTGACCTGGAGAAAGAGGGTAGAAGCCAGATGCTTCGTTTCCTATTTCCTATTTCCTGTTTCTTTCATTTAAAGCATTTAAATGGAAACATGGCCTGAGTCCATGCTAGTATTTGTCTTGCAAACAGTTTAATAGTTAAAACTAGTTCAGGTAAACAGAAAGCAAAACGAAAGGGTTAACTCTAAAAAACATGTTAAAAAGGGGGAAACCAAAGGAACAATGGTATATACATGCTTGAAACGAGTGAAAAGATTATTTACATGTTATGCCATGAAATGAAAGGTTCAAGGGTAAGAGTGACTTACCTTGATGGGGGCTTTGAATGGGTGTGGGACCTTGAGTGGAGGCCCAAGGTTCTGGATTTGAAAGAGGGGGCCAACAGCTGTGCTTGGAATGCTGGATTCGAAGGAAGGAAAGAAACAAGCCTTATGTTTCTTTCCAAACTGGATTCAAAGGATACTGAAGAGTACTTGTTCTTCAGAATCGAAGGAAGTAAGTATGTGATTCTGGGTTTGTTCTTACAAGTGTTGAAGGGACTTGAGAGATTTGTTGTGTTTGAGAAAATTTGGGTGATTCGTTCCTCTGGTCCCCCGATCCTCCCTTAAACATGTGTTGGAGCCTCTTATTTATAGGCAAAGTTGGCTGAATTTTTTGGATGGAAAACAAAATAATTTGAACAATTTGAGTAAACTGCTCTTTGTAGCCTTCGAGGGACAATGCTTGTATGCTATTTCGGTGCCAGAATGGGGCAGTGTTTCAGGACTGCTGTGCAGCAATTTTGGCCAGTGTATCATGCCTGAACTTGGCAGCAAGCATCTTTGAATATTTCATCCTTTCATTTTGACCCTCCTTCGACCAGATTCTTCATCCAAACATATTGTTCGACTTTCCTCCAACAAGTGTCCTTCGAACAAATCACCTTTGTGCATCATTTGAAGGGGCCATCAACCATGTGCTGAAGTTTGTCAAGGATGGAAATGCAGCAAACTAAAGAGAAATGTTGTCCAGTCGAAGCTAGTACAAACGTAGTCAATGTTTTGTCGAAGCCTTGTGGTCGAAACAAGCTAATGCCCAATCGAAGCTTGTATTGAAGAAAACATATTGCCAAATCGAAAGCTCATGCTCGAAGGAAGCATATTGCCCAATCGAAGCTTGGGTCGAAACAAACATAAAGGGAGTCATTGCCTTTTAGTGTGAGGGAAGTTCCTGGCATCTGAATCGAAGGGTGTTTCTAAACTTGCACTCGAAGGAGGCTTTAAGTTCAACATGAAGGACATATCCAAGTTGCATTTGAATGATGTTTCCAATCCAAACGAAGGATGTACCTAAACGTGCACTCAAAGGAGGCTTTAAGTTCAAAATGAGGGACATGCCCAAGTTGCATTCGAAGGATGTTTCCAATCCAAATGAAGGATGTACCTAAACTTGCACTCAAAGGAGGCTTTAAGTTCAAAATGAGGGACATGCCCAAGTTGCATTCGAAGGAGGCCAAGAGTCAGTCGAAGGGTACTGAATCGAAGGAGACCTGTTTTCCTCCAAATTTGTCAAAATGTTATTTTTATCTGTTTTCTCCCTTTTTGACAGTCTCCTTTTAATTTTGGTATTGGAAAATCCCAATGCACTTGTTCAAGCTTGAACCTTGAAAATCCTTGTAAGAAAGGCCTTGAGAATGAGAGGGCAAATTTTGGGGTACAACAGCGGTCCAGGCAAAAATTAGGGATCAAAGCGTACGACTATGTCTCGTCATCTCGTCACTAGCCTACCAGAAGAAGACTTGTCATTCTGACTGAAAGATACCAAGCACCTCATAGGTGGAGATAATACTCGATCCACAGGACCTCCGCAGGCACCTTCTCCCGCAAAAAACAGGGGCAAATAAGAATTGTCCGAACTGTACAAGTTGCTCTGTCCACCAAGGTACCAAGGTAGGTTCAGCTGAAGAATATGGCCAAGATACCGTTATTCCCCGCAGAGTAAAACAATAATGGTAGCTCCCCCCACTGAGACTTGCAACTATGAACAAATCAGCAATACTCTTCCCAAGCAGAGTTGATCTACCATCAGCCCTAAAAAGGTTCGATATCCCTAGAAGGTCTTAATATTCCCCAACAGAGTGTAAAGATATTCTCCAGCAAGCGTAAGAGCATCCCCAGCAGTCTTAATATTCCTCAATAGAATATGGGAATGTTCCCTGGCGGAATGCAAGATACCATAACGGGGTCATTTCCCCAGCGCAGTCTAAAAAAACTTCCCCAGCGGAGTTGAGTCATCTTCCCCAGTAGACTCTGGAAGCTTATCCCCTGCGAAGCACAAATAAGTCTCCTCACCCAAATTCAGAGGTTATCCCTACAAGAGTCTAACTGGGTTATCCTCAGCAAGTTGCAACTGAAAGGTCACCCCCAGCAAAGTTCTTTCTATCCCTAGCAGAGTTCATCATTGGAATCCCCAACAGAACTTATCAATGGAATCCCCAGAGGAGTTATCATTAAAATCATCAGCAGGACATCTCTTCCTGACAAAGTAATTCCCCTCGGAGTAATTCCTTCATCAGTTTATTCCCCAATTGAGTTCTTCTCTCCTACAGGCTTATTCTCACAATCATCTTCGTTCATCATCCCCAGCGGAAACGAAGAGCTCTACTCTATTCTCCAGCAGCTCCGGGATTTATTTTCCCCAGCTAAAACATCACATTCTCATACATCATGATACACGCATGTACGCATCATACCATACAATCTCATTTATGTTGAGAATATCATTACTTGATCCATATCATGCACTGCATATGACTGACCTTTACCTTTCAGGAAAAATGCAATTACGTTCTCAGCCTAGTCGAAGATCTGACCAGTTCTTAAATCTCAATTGAATTATCATCGGTTGAATTTCAGATAAGGTTCTCAATCTTGACAGTTTCCTCCGTCATAGTGTGGACGAGTTCTATAACCTCAACGGTATACTCCCGGTGAGCACGAGACAGTTCCTAGATCTTGATGAAGATGCTTCCCTACGTCATAGTGTGGACGAGTACTATAACCTCAGCGGTATACTCCCAGTGAGCAGGAGTCAGTTCCTAGATCTTGATGTTTTCCTCCGTCATAGTGTGGACGAGTTCTATAACCTCAATGGTATACTCCCGGTGAGCACGAGACAGTTCCTAGATCTTGATGAAGATGCTTCCCTACGTCATAGTGTGGACGAGTACTATAACCTCAGCGGTATACCCCCGGTGAGCACGACTCAGTTCCTAGATCTTAATGTTTTCCTCCGTCATAGTGTGGACGAGTTCTATAACCTCAACGGTATACTCCCGGTGAGCACGAGACAGTTCCTAGATCTTAATGAAGATGCTTCCCTACGTCATAGTGTGGACGAGTACTATAACCTCAGCGGTATACTCCCGGTGAGCACGAGTCAGTTCCTAGATCTTGATGTTTTCCTCCGTCATAGTGTGGACGAGTTCTATAACCTCAACGGTATACTCCCGGTGAGCACGAGACAGTTCCTAGATCTTGATGAAGAAGCTTCCCTATGTCATAGTGTGGACGAGTACTATAACCTCGACGGTATACTCCCAGTTAGCACGAGACAATTCCTAGATCTCGATGAAGATGCTTCCCTATGTCATAGTGTGGACGAGTACTATAACCTCAGCGGTATACTCCCGGTGAGCACGAGTCAGTTCCTAGATCTTGATGTTTTCCTTCGTCATAGTGTGGACGAGTTCTATAACCTCAACGGTATACTCCCGGTGGGCACGAGACATTTCCTAGATCTTGATGAAGATGTTTCCCTACGTCATAGTGTGGACGAGTACTATAACCTCAACGGTATAATCCCGGTGAGCATGAGTCAGTTCCTAGATCTTGATGTTTTCCTCCGTCATAGTATGGACAAGTTCTATAACCTCAACAGTATACTCTCGGTGGGCACAAGACAGTTCCTAGATCTTGATGAAGATGTTTCCCTACGTCATAGTGTGGACGAGTACTATAACTTCAACGGTATACTCCCGGTGAGAATGAGTCAGTTCCTAGATCTTGATGTTTTCCTCTGTCATAGTGTGGACAAGTTCTATAACCTCAACGGTATACTCCCGATGAGCACAAGACAGTTCCTAGATCTTGATGAAGATGTTTCCCTACGTCATAGTGTGGACGAGTACTATAACCTCAGCGGTATACTCCTGGTGAGCAGGAGTCAGTTCCTAGATCTTGATGTTTTCCTCCGTCATAGTGTGGACGAGTTCTATAACCTCAACGGTATACTCCCAGTTAGCACGAGACAGTTTCTAGATCTTGATGAAGATGCTTCCCTACGTCATAGTGTGGACGAGTACTATAACCTCAACGGTATACTCCCGGTGAGCACGAGACAGTTCCTAGATCTTGATGAAGATGTTTCCCTGTGTCATAGTGTGGACGAGTACTATAACCTCAACGGTATACTCCCGGTGAGCATGAGTCAGTTCCTAGATCTTGATGTTTTCCTCTGTCATAGTGTGGACAAGTTCTATAACCTCAACGGTATACTCCTGGTGAGCACAAGACAGTTCCTAGATCTTGATGAAGATGTTTCCCTACGTCATAGTGTGGAAGAGTACTATAACCTCAGTGGTATACTCCCGGTGGGCACGAGTCAGTTCCTAGATCTTGATATTTTCCTCCGTCATAGTGTGGACGTGTTCTATAACCTCAACGGTATACTCCCAGTTAGCACGAGACAGTTCCTAGATCTTGATGAAGATGTTTCCCTATGTCATAGTATGGACGAGTACTATAACCTCAGCGGTATACTCCCGGTGAGCACGAGTCAGTTCCTAGATCTTGATGTTTTCCTCCGTCATAGTGTGGACGAGTTCTATAACCTCAACGGTATACTCCCAGTTAGCACGAGACAGTTCCTAGATCTTGATGAAGATGCTTCCCTACGTCATAGTGTGGACGAGTACTATAACCTCAGCGGTATACTCCCGTTGAGCACAAGACAGTTCCTAGATCTTGATGAAGATGTTTCCCTACATCATAGTGTGGACGAGTACGATAACCTAAACGGTATACTCCCGGTGAGCACGAGTCAGTTCCTAGATCTTGATGTTTTCCTCTGTCATAGTGTGAACGAGTTCTATAACCTCAACGGTATACTCCCGATGAGCACGAGACAGTTCCTAGATCTTGATGAAGAAGCTTCCCTACGTCATAGTGTGGACGAGTACTATAACCTCAATGGTATACTCCCGGTGAGCACGAGTCAGTTCCTAGATCTTGATTTTTTCCTCCGTCATAGTGTGGACGAGTTCTATATCCTCAACGGTATATCCCGGTGGGCACGAGACAGTTCCTAGATCTTGATGAAGATGTTTCCCTACTTCATAGTATGGACGAGTACTATAACCTCAACGGTATACTCCCGGTGAGCACGAGTCAGTTCCTAGATCTTGATGTTTTCCTCCGTCATAGTGTGGACGAGTTCTATAACCTCAACGGTATACTCCCAGTTAGCACGAGACAGTTCCTAGATCTTGATGAAGATGCTTCCCTACGTCATAGTATGGACGAGTACTATAACCTCAGCGGTATACTCCCGGTGAGTACGAGTCAGTTCCTAGATCTTGATGTTTTCCTCCGTCATAGTATGGACGAGTTCTATAACCTCAACGGTATACTCTCGATGAGCACGAGACAGTTCCTAGATTTTGATGAAGATGCTTCCCTACGTAATAGTGTGGACGAGTACTATAACCTTATCGGTATACTCCCGGTGAGCACGAGTCAGTTCCTAGATCTTGATGTTTTCCTCCGTAATATTATGGACAAGTTCTATAACCTCAACGGTATACTCGCGGTAGGCACGAGACAGTTCCTAGATCTTGATGAAGATGTTTACCTATGTCATAGTTTGGACGAGTACTATAACCTCAACGGTATACTCCCGGTGAGCACGAGTCAGTTCCTAGATCTTGATGTTTTCCTTCGTCATAGTGTGGACAAGTTCTATAACCTCAACGGTATACTCTCGGTGAGCACAAGACAATTCCTAGATCTTCATGAAGATGTTTCCCTACGTCATAGTGTGGACGAGTATTATAACCTCAGCGGTATACTCCCGGTGAGCACGAGTCAGTTCCTAGATCTTGATGTTTTCCTCCGTCATAGTGTGGACGAGTTCTATAACCTCAACGGTATACTCCCGGTGAGCACGAGACAGTTCCTAGATTTTGATGAAGATGCTTCCCTACGTCATAGTGTGGACGAGTACTATAACCTTAGCGGTATATTCCCGGTGAGCACGAGTCAGTTCCTAGATCTTGATGTTTTCCTCCGTCATATTGTGGACAAGTTCTATAACCTCAACGGTATACTCGCGGTAGGCACGAGACAGTTCCTAGATCTTGATGAAGATGTTTCCCTATGTCATAGTGTGGACGAGTACTATAACCTCAATGGTATACTCCCGGTGAGCACGAGTCAGTTCCTAGATCTTGATGTTTTCCTCCGTCATAGTTTGGACGAGTTCTATATCCTCAACGGTATACTCCCGGTGAGTACAAGACAGTTCCTAGATCTTGATGAAGATGTTTCCCTACGTCATAGTGTGGACGAGTACTATAACCTCAACGGTATACTTCCGGTGAGCACGAGTCAGTTCCAAGATCTTGATGTTTTCCTCCGTCATAGTGTGGACAATTTCTATAACCTCAACGGTATACTCCCGGTGGGTACGAGACAGTTCCTAGATCTTGATGAAGATGCTTCCCTACGTCATAGTGTGGACGAGTACTATAACCTCAGCGGTATACTCCCGGTGAGCACGAGTCAGTTCCTAGATCTTGATGTTTTCCTCCGTCATAGTGTGGACGAGTTCTATAACCTCAACGGTATACTCCCGGTGAGCACAAGACAATTCCTTGATTTTGATGAAGATGCTTCCCTATGTCATAGTGTGGACGAGTACTATAACCTCAGCGGTATACTCCCGGTGAGCACAAGTCAGTTCCTAGATCTTGATGTTTTCCTCTGTCATATTGTGGACAAGTTCTATAACCTCAACGGTATACTCGCGGTAGGCACGAGACAGTTCCTAGATCTTGATGAAGATGTTTCCCTATGTCATAGTGTGGACGAGTACTATAACCTCAAAGGTATACTCCCGGTGAGCACGAGTCAGTTCCTAGATCTTGATGTTTTCCTCCGTCATAGTGTGGACGAGTTCTATAACCTCAACGGTATACTCCTGGTGAGCACAAGACAGTTCCTAGATCTTGATGAAGATGTTTCCCTACGTCATAGTGTGGACGAGTACTATAACCTCAACGGTATACTCCCGGTGAGCATGAGTCAGTTCCTAGATCTTGATGTTTTCCTCCGTCATAGTGTGGACAAGTTCTATAACCTCAACGGTATACTCCCGGTGGGTACGAGACAGTTCCTAGATCTTGATGAAGATGTTTCCCTACGTTATAGTGTGGACGAGTACTATAACCTCAACGGTATACTCCCGGCGAGCATGAGTAAGTTCCTAGATCTTGATGTTTTCCCCCGTCATAGTGTGGATAAGTTCTATAACCTCAACGGTATACTCCCGGTGAGCAGAAGACAGTTCCTAGATCTTGATGAAGATGTTTCCCTATGTCATAGTGTGGACGAGTACTATAACCTCAGCAGTATACTCCCGGTGAGCACGATTCAGTTCCTAGATCTTGATGTTTTCCTCCGTCATAGTGTGGACGAGTTCTATAACCTCAACGATATACTCCCAGTTAGCACGAGACAGTTCCTAGATCTTGATGAAGATGCTTCCCTACGTCATAGTTTGGACGAGTACTATAACCTCAGCGGTATACTCCCGGTGAGTACGAGTCAGTTCCTAGATCTTGATGTTTTCCTCTGTCATAGTATGGACGAGTTCTATAACCTCAACGGTATACTCCCGGTGAGCACGAGACAGTTCCTAGATTTTGATGAAGATGCTTCCCTACGTCATAGTGTGGACGAGTACTATAACCTTATCGGTATACTCCCGGTGAGCACGAGTCAGTTCCTAGATCTTGATGTTTTCCTCCGTCATATTATGGACAAGTTCTATAACCTCAACGGTATACTCGCGGTAGGCACGAGACAGTTCCTAGATCTTGATGAAGATGTTTACCTATGTCATAGTTTGGACGAGTACTATAACCTCAACGGTATACTCCCGGTGAGCACGAGTCAGTTCCTAGATCTTGATGTTTTCCTCTGTCATAGTGTGGACGAGTTCTATAACCTCAACGGTATACTCCCGGTGAGCACAAGACAGTTCCTAGATCTTGATGAAGATGTTTCCCTGCGTCATAGTGTGGACGAGTACGATAACCTCAACGGTATACTCCCGGTGAGCATGAGTCAGTTCCTAGATCTTGATGATTTCCTCCGTCATAGTGTGGAAGAGTTCTATAACCTCAATGGTATACTCCCGGTGAGCACGAGACAATTCCTAGATCTTGATGAAGATGCTTCCCTACGTCATAGTGTGGACGAGTACTATAACCTCAACGGTATACTCCCGGTGAGCACGAGTCAGTTCCTAGATCTTGATGTTTTCCTCCCTCATAGTGTGGACGAGTTCTATAAACTCAACGGTATACTCCCGGTGAGCACAAGACAGTTCCTAGATCTTGATGAAGATGCTTCCCTACGTCATAGTGTGGACGAGTACTATAACCTCAGCGGTATACTCCCGGTGAGCACGAGTCAGTTCCTAGATCTTGATGTTTTTCTCCGTCATAGTGTGGACGAGTTTTATAACCTCAACGGTATACTCCCGGTGAGCACGAGACAGTTCCTAGATCTTGATGAAGATGTTTCCCTACGTCATAGTATGGACGAGTACTATAACCTCAGCGGTATTGTTGTACCCCAAAATTTTCCCTCTTATTCTTCAAGGCCTTTCTCACAAGGATTCTCAAGGTTCCAACTTGCACAAGTACTTTGGAATTTTCCAGTACCAAAATTAAAAGGAAATTGTCAAAAAAGGGAGAAAACAGATAAAAATAACATTTTGAAAAATTTGGAGGAAAACAGGTCTCTTTCGATTCAGCTTGGGTACATCCTTCGTTTGGATTGGAAACCTCCTTCGAATGCAACTTGGGTACATCCTTCGTTTGGATTGGAAACCTCCTTCGAATGCAACTTGGGTACATCCTTCGTTTGGATTGGAAACCTCCTTCGAATGCAACATGGGTACATCCTTCGTTTGGATTGGAAACCTCCTTCAAATGCAACTTGGGTACATCCTTCGTTTGGATTTGAAACCTCCTTCGAATCCAGTTGCACCAAGGGCCTCTTGCAGACTTTGCCTCTTACAAGTTTCGTTTGAGCCAAGAGATGTCTTCATACAAGATTTGGATGAGTTCTTGCTTCCCTTCGACTCAGAAGCCAGGAACTTCCCTCATACAAAAAAGACACATGGAAATGACTCCCTTTATGTTTGTTTCGATCCACATGCTTCGATTGGGAAATATGCTTCCTTCGAGCATGAGCTTTCGATTTGGCAATATGTTTTTTTCGATACAAGCTTCGACAGGGCATTAGCTTGTTTCGACCACAAGCTTCGACTGAGGCAAAGGCTTCCTTCAAACAAGTGCTCTTCGATCTCATTCTTGCATTCGACTCAAGACCAAATCTCATTTGCCAGGCTATGTTGCTTCCAAATCTTTACATAATTAGAAGCTTGTACAAGGGTTTTAAACTCTGTATTTTAGATACTACTATTATTGGTTAAAGGCTACATACTCTTTCTTTTCATAGAGAGTACTTTTATCACAAAAGCAGCTTTCAACCTGATTTTGGTCTGAGCACAAGCAAGGCCAGAAGCATAAGTCAAATCTTCTGCACCCCAACTGCCAAGAGGCCCCCCACGTGAACTTTCACGTTACATTATTTTATCATTTATTTGCAAGGCTGGCTTTGGACAACATGTCCATTCTTTCTTTATAAATAGAGGAACATTTACAAAGCTAGGGGAGGATCTTTTGACCAGAGGAATGAATCCCCCAAATTTTATCAAACACAATAAAACTCTCAAAGTTCATCAACACTTGAGAAATCACAAAAAACCCAGAATCACATTCATCCCCTTCGACTCTGAAGAACAACCACACTTCAGTCTCCTTCGAATCAAAGAAGCATCACACTTGCTTTTTTTTTCCCTTCAAATCCAGCGTTCCAAGCACAGCTACTGACCCCTCTTTCGAATCCAGCATCCAGGGCCACCACCAAGGCCCCATATCTATTCAAGGCCTGAAGCAAGGTAAGTTATTCTTACCTTTGAACTTTTCGTTTCATGGCATAGTAATTTTCCCTTTGATTTGAAACATGTACATACCATTGTTCCTTTCGTTTCCACCCTTTTTAACATATTTTTTAGAGCTAAGCCTTTCGTTTTGCTTCCTGTTTACCTGAACTTGCTTTAACTATTAAACTGTTTACAAGATAAATACTAGCATGGCCTCAGGCCATGTTGCCATTTAATGCTTGAAATGAAAGAAACAGGAAACAGGAAATAGGAAATGAAGCTTCTGTCTTCTACCCCCTTTCTCCAGGTCAAACGAAAGAGACAACCAGAACGATAAACATGCCTTCACTGATTCCAGGCTCAGTGGAAAGGCATTCCCTCACTGCTTTCGACCTCCAGTCAAAGAAGACAACAAGGCAGAACCAGAAGGCTTCGCCATACACTGACTTCCAGGAAAATTGAAGGACAAGACCTCACTGGTGCTATCTCCAGTCGAAGGAGGCCAACATAATGCATGTCGAAGGGTGCTACCTCCTGGGTCGAAGGAGCTCTTTTTATTTATTTTTATCTTATTTTTTGCCTTTATATTTCTATGCACTTCAATATGGTTGTAATAGTGTAGGATTTATTTTTTGCGTTTTTTATTACTTTTGTATAAATGATAGTAATTAGGTGTGTATGGCAAGATAAAACCAACAAGTAGACAACCCCTAATCAAGACAAAATGCATGCAATCAAACACACTTTGCACACATGCACCCTTAGGGTAATTCCACTTGTTGCCTTCAAAAATGGGCCATGGTATGCATGTCAAGTACTTTGGAAAAACAAAAAGATCATAGTCCCTCGATGACGCTGTCTTGGTTTCCTAAACAAAATGATCAAGTCCCTCAAGAAAATTGCCAAAAATACTTGACACAATTTCTATCATGGTCTATACGATGACACCTTTTCCATTTTTCAAACACACATCACAACACAACTTCAAAAACAATTTCAAAACAACTTTCAAAACATTGAATTATCTTTTCAAAAAGACACACACCTTTGTATATATTCAAACAAGAATCATTACAAAGGTTGCCTAGACAAGGCATCTTTTTCAAAACATTTTCAAAACCACACACAAAGCACCATTTCAAGCAATTGAAAAGCAAAGGCAACTGATCTAAAATAAGTAACTAAGAACCCATGGATAACCATGGATGAAAAGGGTGCTAGCACCTTCCCTTTTCATAATCTACCCCCCGAACCCACGAAAACATCTCAAAGGTCTTTCCTGTGCTTTTTGACCTTTCCTTTAGGATAAAATAAAAAGTCGGTGGCGACTCTTGCTAAACTGAAACATTTGCGAACACAAAACGCAAAATCCCAAGTCAGTTCTCCCATGGTATCAAAGGTATACTCCCGATGAGCACGAGTCAGTTCCTAGATCTTGATATTTTCCTCCGTCATAGTGTGGACGAGTTCTATAACCTCAACGGTATACTCCCGGTGGACACGAGACAGTTCCTAGATCTTGATGAAGATGTTTCCCTATGTCATAGTGTGGACGAGTACTATAACCTCGACGGTATACTCCTGGTGAGCACGAGTCAGTTCCTAGATCTTGATGTTTTCCTCCGTCATAGTGTGGACAAGTTCTATAACCTCAACGGTATACTCCCGTTGGGCACGAAACAGTTCCTAGATCTTGATGAAGATGTTTCCCTACGTCATAGTGTGGACGAGTACTATAACCTCAATAGTATACTCCCGGTGAGCACGAGTCAGTTTCTAGATCTTGATGTTTTCCTCCGTCATAGTGTGGACAAGTTCTATAACCTCAACGGTATACTCCCGGTGGGCACGAGACAGTTCCTAGATCTTGATGAAGATGCTTCCCTATGTCATAGTGTGGACGAGTACTATAACATCAGCGGTATACTCCCGGTGAGCACGAGTCAGTTCCTAGATCTTGATGTTTTCCTCCGTCATAGTGTGGATGAGTTCTATAACCTCAACGGTATACTCCCGGTGAGCACGAGACAGTTCCTAGATCTTGATGAAGATGCTTCTCTACGTCATAGTGTGGACGAGTACTATAACCTCAGCGGTATACTCCCGGTGAGCACGAGTCAGTTCCTAGATCTTGATGTTTTCCTCCGTCATACTTTTTTCAAAATCGGTTATAAACCAGTTATATTCATAATCCAATTTTATAACCGATTTTTGATTTAATAACCGGTTTTAAACCTAAAAATTCCATTTTTAAAATTTAAATTTAATTTCTTTTAAATTGATTAAATCAATTTTATAATAAAATATTAAAAATTTGTTTTTTTAATTATCAAATCAAATTTAAACTATATTTTTTGAAGATTTTAAATTTTCCTTTTCTCACATTACACATAATTTGTATTTCGTTAATTTGTTGAGTTAAAACAGAAAAACATATCCTAAAATTAAATAAATAAATATTATAGTTTACTAAAAAATAAAATAAATAAAAAGCCAACAAAAATAGAATAAATAAATATGGCTAGTTAGTGGAAGAAAAATAGTTTTTTTAAATATTTTTTCTTATAATAATTTATTAACTAAAGAAAAAAAAAGGTAGTTAGTAAAATAAAAGGTAATAAAGGTAAGTAAAACACATGACTCCAAATATTAAATTATAAGTAGTACTAAACAAAAAAAAAGCATCCCAAATACGACAAACACATATACCACCCATCAAAGTTGCAAGAAAGTTTTGTTAATAATCAAATAATCATCTCGACATTGTCAAATAGCTTCAAAATCTATTATCACCTGTTTAATCGATAATATCCTATAATAATTGATCATAAGTATGTTAATTAATAGAAAAATATATATATAATTAACAAATAATAAATACACAATTTTTTCCTGTAAGTATAGCAATATGTTTAAATCAAAACACACTTTGATTAGTTATCGGCATCACTTGCTTTGTACAAAGTTATGTTTTGTATGCTACAAACTCATCGCTTAATGAAAAATATTGGAATAGAAAAATAAAGTTAAAACATAATAATATTTGAAATATATAGGATGAAAGAGATATGGCAAAGAATTATTTACAAAAGAGATATTACATTAATAATAAAAGAGATATTACATTAATAATAAAAGAGATATCGAACGAAAGAAAAATATATAAGTGAGAGAGGTATATAATGAGCTACGTCTTTACAGATTTCAAAATTTTATCCATCTGGAGTTCATTTTGTTTACCACATGAAAATGAAAGAGATATAAGATAAGTGATATTAATAATAAAAAGATGTATTGTTATTCGTTCAAACGGATTCTACGGAATGCACATTTATTTTAATAGAAAAATATATGATATTCATTAAAATATAATAATTAAATGTATAATTAATAAAAAAATATTTTGATCAGTAATTTAATTTTCTCGTTAATAATTAATATTTTGATCGATAATTTTACATTCTCGTTAATATTTAATATTTTGATCAGTAATGTTATGTTCCTCTTTTTATCAGTAATTTTATATTTGCGTTAATATTAAATATAGTTTAAAATTGTAATAGTAAATTTAGATAAAAAAATATTTTTCTCGTATATTATTTTTGAATCAAAAATATTTGAATTATAAATATTATTTTTTGTATATAAAAATATCTAGATTAATAATAATTTATTCCCGTTTACAAATATTTATTGTTTAGATATCGTTTACAAAAATATTTGAATCAATAGTCATTTTTCTCTCATATATAAAAATAACAATATTTAAAAAAAATCTATTAAATCAGTGATATATTTTTTCCCAAATAAAAATATTAATTTTTTATAAAGATTATTTATAAAAATATTTAAATCAACATAAAATTTGACTTGACACATAATTAGACTAATAACATTTATTTTAGAAACTATTATTAAGATATAATATAACCTATTTTTTAAAAAATATTATGAAATTAAAAGTTAAAATATTTTTTTCAATAATATAACTTAAAATTAATTTCCAAAATATATGTTAAATATTTGAAATCATAATTTCTTATAAAAATATTGAATTTTCTCCGTATGTAAATTATTTATCGTATATAAAAAATATGTATCTCATATATTTTATTATAAAGTATTAAAAAATCGTTTCCTCGTAATATTACATAATTAACAAATAAAATTGCAACTCTAGTGATCAAGAATATTTATCTTTTTTGTATAACTTCGTTTCAAACTTTTATTTTGTGAAGTAGTTGAAACACCCTTTACCTACAATTTCAACACAATCAAGAGTTATTAAATTAATATATATATTTTTCAATGCATTTTTTTTGCAGGACAATGCTAATATATCAAAAAGACACATCCAACTTCAAAATTCAAGATATACAAAGATGAGAAGCATACATTGCATACCTTATAGTAATGACTTGAAAAATAGTTAACTACCAACCATTTGTGTCTAATAGGTAGGTGTGGCAAACGGGTATGTCCGTTCTGTTTAGAAATGTCTTGCAAAAGTCTGAAAAAAACAGGATGGGGCGGAACGGTCATAGATGAGTGTGATCGGTGGGAATGAGAACTGACTGTTTTGGAATGCTGGTTCGCGTTTGCGTTTGTTTTTGCAAAATGTCGTGGTATGCAAGAGTCGCCACCGTCTTTTATTTTATCCAATAAGGAAAGGAAAAAAGCACAGAAAAATTCATTTTTGAGATGTTTCTCGGGTTCGGGAGGAAGATTATAGAAAGGGAAGATATTAGCACCCTTTCTATCTGTGGTTATCCACGGGTTCTTAGGTATTTGCTCATTATGTTTTCAAAAAGTTTGCTTTTCTTTGTGTTAGTGGGTTTGAAAAGGGTTTTTGTTTTGAAGAGAGTGTAAGTGTGAAAAGTTTTGTTTTGTTTTAAAAGCAGAAAGTACTTAAGAATCATCTACCTACTTAAAAAGGAATTAAACTGTACAAGTGTCCTTTAGACGGTGTTATCCCACTATTGAGGAGTAGGTAGCACCGTCGTTGTATTTTTCGGGTCAATTCGATTAAGGGACGTGTGGTCACTAAAGCAATGTTAGGACGCCTTAATGTCTTAGATTATTTTATCCGAGGCAACCGTTTTGAGGCAACTTATGATCTTTGGACAAGAGGGCGACCTCTAAAACACCCTATACTCAATGACCACGTTCGAGGCAACCAAGTGAGGCGTACCCTAAGAGTGGCATGTGCGAGTGTATTGTTTTTCAGTTATATTATCTTTGATTAGGCCAAACTAATTGTTGATCTTATCTTTCCATACATATCCTATTTACTAGCATTTGTACAAAGTAAATAAAATGCAGAAAGATAAAATCCTACGCTATTACAACCATATCGAAAGGCATAAAAAAATATGAAGGAAAAAATAAGATAAAAGTAAGAAAAATGAGTGTCTTTCGACCCCGGCAGTAGCACCCTTCGACTTTCATTTTGTTGGCCTCCTTCGATTGGGGCTAGCACCAGTGAGGTCGTGGCCTTCGATTAGGGGCTGGCACCAGTGAGGTTATATCCTTCGATTGGCCTGGAAGTCAGTGTATGGTGAAGCCTTCTGGTTCTGCCTTGTTGCCTTCTTCGACTGGAGGTTGAAAGCAGTGAAGGAATTCCTTTCACCTGAGCCTGGAATCAGTGAAGGCATGCTTTTCGTTTGGGCCTAGAAGTCAACATGGTTTTCCTCCCGGTTGTCTCTTTCGTTTGACCTGGAGAAAGAGGGTAGAAGCCAGAAGCTTCGTTTCCTATTTCCTGTTTCCTATTTCTTTCACTTCAAGCATTAAATGGAAATATGGCCTGAGGCCATACTAGTATTTGTCTTGTAAACAGTTTAATAGTTAAAGTAAGTTCAGGTAAACAGAAAGAAAAACGAAAGGGTTAGCTCTAAAAAATATGTTAGGAAACAAAAGGAACAATGGTATGTACATGTTTCAAACAAAAGGGAAAATTACTATGCCATGAAACGAAAAGTTCAAAGGTAAGAATAACTTACCTTGCTTCAAGCCTTGAATAGATGTGGGGCCTTGAGTGGTGGCCCTGGATGCTGGATTCGAAAGAGGGGTCAATAGCTGTGCTGGAATGCTGGATTCAAAGGAAGGAAAGAAACAAGTCTTATGTTTCTTTCCAAACTGGATTCAAAGGATACTGAAGAGTACTTGTTCTTCAGAATCGAAGGAAGTAAGTATGTGATTCTGGGTTTATTCTCACAAGTGTTGAAGGGACTTGAGAGATTTGTTGTGTTTGATAAAATTTGGGAGATTCGTTCCTCTGGTCTAAAGATCCTCTCCTAGCTTTGTAAATGTTCCTTTATTTATAGAGAAAGAATGGACATGTTGTCCAAAGCCAGCCTTGCAAATAAATGATAAAATAATGTAACGTGAAAGTACATGTGGGGGCCTCTTGGCAGTTGGGGTGCAGAAGATAATAAAATAAGGCTCAACTGGAAAGTAAATGTCCACTTGTGCCACAAAAGCAAGATGAATGGTTCATATGGGTTGCTTCCTTCTGAAGGAAAATAGGCGCAAAGCTCAAGACAAAATTTTCTAAAAGTAGTACTGTGCTATTAAGTGCAAGTGGTCTTAGACAACAAATGGGTAAAGGCCTAAAAAGGGAAAACACGTAGCCTAGCCTATGGGTCTAAATGTTCAACTTGATCTTTTGAGTCGAATTCTCCATCTTTCTACACCTTTCGACCAGACTAGGACAACACGACATTCGTTTTCACCAGTTGTGTGTCCTTCGAATGGACCAACTGTGTGTTCTTCGAATGTCCCTTTTCAGAAGGTTATTAACTTCTGAATCGAAAGAAGCTTTTAGAAGATTATTGACTTTTGAATTGAAGAAAACCAACAGGAAGCCTTTCCCTCAGTCGAAGCTTGTGGTTGAAACAAGCTAATGCCCAGTCGAAGCTTGTATCGAAGAAAACATGTTGCCAAATTGAAAGCTCATGCTTGAAGGAAACATATTTCCCAATCGAAGCATATGGATCGAAACAAACATAAAGGGAGTCATTTCCTTGTGTCTTTTTTAGTATGAGGGAAGTTCTTGGCTTTTGAATTGAAGGGCGCTTTTTCAAGGGAAGCAAGAACTTAGTCACATCTTGTATGAAGACACTTCTTGGATCAAATGAAGCTTGTATGCAGCAAAGTATGCAAGAGGCCCTTGGTGCAAGTGGATTTTAAGGATGAATAGAGATGGTTACTTTGTCCCATCGAAACTTGTCCAAACGAAGCAAGCATGCAGGCAGCAAACTTGTCCAAATCGAAGTAGGCTTTGCAGGCAGCACGCTTGGTGGATCGAAAAGGTTTCCTTACAGGGGGCATGTGTGGCCAGCATGTCATGGCCTTTGATTGCAACCATGAAGTAAGCACACTTGTCCAATCAAAAGGCTGAATCGAAGGAGGTTTCAAATCCAAACGAAGGATGTACCTAAACTGGCATTCGAAGGAGGCTTTAAGTTTAAAATGAAGGATGTAATCCAAGTTGCATTCGAAGGAGGCCAAGAGTCAATCGAAGGACATGCCCAAGTTGCACTCGAAGGAGGCCAAGAGTCAGTCGAAGGGTGCTAAATCGAAGGAGACCTGTTTTCCTCCAAATTTGTCAAAATGTTATTTTTATCTGTTTTCTCCATTTTTGACAGTTTCCTTTTAATTTTGGTATTGGAAAATCCCAATGCACTTGTTCAAGCTTGAACTTTGAGAATCATTTGTGAGAGATGCCTTGATAATTGAGAGGGCAAATTTTGGGGTACAACAATGAGGATGTGGGTCTAAAACCTAGTCTCATCCCGCAAAAAAGTGAAGGCAAAGCGGAGAAAGCTCGCGGACATTATACCTTTTAAATCTAAAAACAGAAAAATTTATGAAAATACACGTGCTCATAAAAGTCCGCGTTGAAAATGAGGCAGAGCGAAACGGACAAATTAGAGAGTGAGGGTCTAAACTCTTAACCCACCCCACACTAAAGTGTAGGAAAAACAGACATGCCTAACAAATCCAACAAATCGGGCCCGTTTTACCACCCCAACCAACATGGATAGAAAACAATGACACGCTAAAGTGATAATAACTTGCACATTTAGGACTCAATTCTCTCTTCCTTTAAAATTTCAACAAACAATACTACAAAAACACCACATCACACTACTTTAAAATAAAGCCACACCATTAAACTAAAGCACCACTCAAACATTTTCAGCACCTATATTGCCTTTCAAAAACCATGATAAAAAAATACAATACTAAGAATAATGAATACATACACATGTAAACATATGTGTGTGTATGTGAAGAGTAGAAAACATTAAATATATTTGGAAATCAGCAAGTTCGTCTTTGCTCAACTTAAATTTCAAGCTTTGCACAACTATTGCATTGTTCAGCTCTTACGACTTAATGACGGATTCCAATGCTATGTTTTTACCAACATCATTCTCTGAAAACAGAAAATTACTACAAAGATACCTTAGTTCAACAATCCAATATCATACAACATAAATGAATGTATCACAAATGAACAGAAACAAAGTAAGCAGTATAATTCGGTTAACGTAAACTAATTTTATGGTTCAATAGCTTAGTTCAGCTAATGCAAAATACCTTAGTGTGTTTTCTGCTCAAGTATGTAGAAACAATAGTGCATATATATCGTTAAACCTTAGAATAAAAATAAGAACTAAATGCAACTCAATATTTGTTTGATACTGCGTTGCATATAGTAACTTCATAGTTTCTTTGTTTTCAAAGGCTTATAGACACAGTGGTACATCAAATAAAAAACAAAGTGGCTTTATCAAACCTACATAACATTTAAGTCAACATGAGTTCCGAATAACAAATTCAAAGTACTCTTCATAGAGAAAACGTTTGGAATATAATTTGCACAAAGCTACTCAACAAAATTTCAATCTAATATTTTTCACCAAAGAACCAAAATCATTAAAAATTATTTGACACAGGGTGAAGAGCTATAAACAAGCTATATGATGCATTATCAGCAGAATACTATGTTCCAATTAGAAGTATTATTGGCATTACAATTAGCTGTCAAACCTACACTGCAGTGATCCGCCTATATCAATTTCTCTCCACCTAAATCAACTTCTCTGGGTATTTTCTACATGTATCACAATGAACTATATTATATTTGATTTATGTCTCTCCATGCATTCTAGAGAACCCCAATCACTTAAGCGGTTTGATATCCCAGCAATTAACAGGTACCTCAGTGCATTCACCATCCCATCTCACCTATAGGCAAAACACAACAATAAAATTCGAATCAATTTGAGAATCATTTAATGAAATCTAAACTAATAGTACAGTGTTGAGAACTTACTTCCAGTGTCTTCTAACCGATTACTTCAGAATCATTGGGAATGCATTTGATCAACTTCCCTTTCTTGGAAGAATTCCTCTCTTGGACCCTGATTCCCTGTCTCAGACTTTCATTGGATGAGGAAAGTAAAGAAGGATCGACAAGAAATTCCACCCAGTTTGGAAAGTATATGAGTCGGAATTTCTTGCCATTGCAGGCCTTCTTTATAGCTTTTGAAGTAAGTTTCGCTGAATTTTCTTTATAAAAAGTGAATCTTTCTGCTGCGGGACTCTGTTTTCTTTGAAAATAAAACCATATTTCGTGCTCAAACTTCTTGAACATTACTTTATCACCCGACCTTATTCCCATTTCTAAGCACATTGGTATCCAACCATCCGTAAGATAATAGCACGATTTTCCTTGCCCTTTTGAAACCCTGTGAGTAAAGGTCCACGACTTCTGAGTAATATCAGTAAGCGTTAATGACCTAGTGCTACCGTGAATGGGGAAAACGCCCTTAGTCGCTACCGGAACTTGGAGATTTTTTAGCAAATGCGTTTCAGCTATAGGTTTACTGTAAAAGCCAGCACCTTCTTTGTGGAATTCAAACCCATCAAAGGTTGCGTCTTCTTTGGCAACATGTTTGAGAGTAATGGCGGCAAATATTTCTTCCGAGTGTGTATCAGCAAGATACGAGATTTTTAAAATCTTACACAAGATTGACTTTTTGGAATTGGGTGTTTGCGTCAGATCAACTTCAGTTAACTTCCTTACATGTTCCAAGTGACCTTGCGGAAAATAATGCAGAAATGAACCAACGGTTGGATTAAATGGTAGGGGTCCAGCAAATGGAATCCATACTGACGGATCAACACTTAATCCTAATTTCGGTTTAGAGGAAGAAGAAGAAGAGACCGAGCTCGCCATTTATGCGGCGACGAAGAAAGAAAGAAAAGAAAAGAAAATCTTTTGGTAAACTATCAAAAAAAGTTGTTATGATTTTGCTTGGCGTGAAATTTCGGAGTAATAACCTCTTTCTTAATATAAGAATAACTAACAATAAGGCCTATCATATCACACGGATCCTACCTATTCGTACGGCTGAGATTAAATGTATACCTTTTTTCTTCTCCCGTGAATTTGTTCTTTTGTTCTTTCTAGAGTACTAGTTTAGTAATTAAAACTACCACTACAACTTTTCTGGAGTACCCTTTTACAGTAACGTGTTTTATTTTAATTTTGAATTAATTTTATTTAAGGGTTTTATTACTTAGTAGGAGTAGCAGTAGTAAGTCATTTTTCAAAATTTTCTAAGTTGTCTTCCATGAAGGTACTTTTGGCACTCACTCCAGTGGACATACGATGGCGAAGAAAATCCTACGGGCAGACTATTATTGGTCTACCATGGAAGCAGACTGCTATCAACACTCTCGGACCTGTCATAAGTGTCAAATTTATGTTGACAAGGTGCACGTACCTCCGGTTCCTCTGAATGTTTTGACGGCTCCTTGGCCCTTTGCTATGTGGGGAATCGACATGATTGGAGAGATCAAGCCTACAGCCTCCAATGGACACCATTTCATTTTAGTGGTCATTGACTACTTTACAAAGTGGGTCGAAGCAGCTTCCTTCGCATCCGTTACGAAGAATGTAGTTGCCCGCTTCATCAAGCAGAATCTCATTTGCCGGTATGGTATCCCAGAAAGGATCATCACTGATAATGGTACCAACCTTAACAATATTATGATCATCGCATTGTGTGAGCAGTTCAAGATTCAGCATCACAATTCATCCCCCTATCGACCAAAGATGAATGGTGCCGTTGAAGCTGCAAATAAAAACATTAAAAAGATCATACAGAAAATGACAGTCACCTAAAAGGACTGGCATGAGATGCTACCATTTTCCCTCCCCGGGTATCGTACCACGACTCGCACATCAACTGGGGCAACACCCTATTCTTTGGTTTATGGCATGGAGGTTGTCTTGCCTATTGAGGTCCATATCCCCTCTTTGAGAATTATGAAGGATGCAGGTTTGAATGAGGACGATTGGATCCAAAATCGACTTGATCAACTAAACTTAATTGATGAAAAGAGACTTACTGCTGTTTGCCACGGTCAGACGTATCAGAAACGGATGATCAAGGCTTTCAACAAGAAAGTCAGACGCCAAGTATACCAAGTTGGAGATCTAGTGATCAAACGCATTATCTTACCACAAAGTGATCCCATGGGCAAATGGACTCCTACCTATGAAGGATCATTTGTAATGAATAACATCTTCTCCGGTGGGGCAATGATCTTAACTACCATAGACGGCGACGACCTGCCACACCCTGCGAACGCGAACATAATTAAAATATACTACGATAAGAGACCCTCTAGGTTGACACACCTAGGCAAAAAAAGGGCATCCCGACGAACCAAAAAAAAAGGTTCGGGCAAAAATTAGGGATAAAATAAAAAATCTATATACCTGGTGTTGTACCCCAAAATTTTCCCTCTCATGTTTTCAAAGGTCTTCCCTTACATGGTTGGTCACAAACAGTTGCCTAACGAAAATAAATTTTTTTGAAGATGAACAAAGTGTCTTTCGATTGGCATATGGGAAAAGTCTTCGATTGGGTATCTAAAATCCTTCGATACAGGCTTGACTCACCAGTCTTCAATTGGGAATTTGGCACTCTTCGATCGGGTTTTGATTAGTAAGCTTCGATTAGGTGTTTGGAACCCTTCGATCAAGCTTTGGTTCGCAAGTCTTCGATTGAGCGCTGGACCCCCCTTCGATCAATGCTTCGACTATGCATTAACTACTTCAGGCTTACCTTTGATTCACGAGGCAAGAATCTCCTACAAGTTTGTTTCGATTCTTAAAGGAAAAGGCCCCTCAACTTGCCAGCACACCAGGCAAGAGGCTCATTCGAAGAACATTCAAAAGGTCCATTTGAAGAAGCATTCAGAAGGCCCATTCGAAGGGTACATAAGAAGTCCATTCGAAGGAGGAAACTCAAGACCAATCGAAGAGCATGGCCTGGAGGCATTCAAAAATCAAAGGTGTCCAGGTTCATTTAAGATTCCAAAGAGACATGAATATTTCAAAAAAGGAAATCTTTTAATATGTCTGATTCTTGTCTCATGGCTTTAAAGGCCTGGTTAAATGGTTCTCCCTTGCCATTTTCATGCACCCTCAAACTCCTATAAATACGAGGCCAATGACACATTACAGGGGGACAAGGATTTTGAGAGACGCTGCCCACAAACCCACCAAAGGTTATCAACATTTCTATAAGTAATCCAAGCCAAAGCAACCATTCAAAAAAAGTATCCACGCCCAGAAATCCCATATCGAAGATACCCACATCTAGATTGTTCCAAATCGAAGGTTCCAACTACTGGTAAGAGAGGGTAAAATGTCCAACCTTGTATTTACATAACACATCCATATTTGTTGTTTCATTAGATTGTCATTCTAGACAGAATCAAAGGGCTTGGGTTTGGCACCAGGTCATGTTTTTTGTTTCTAACACTTGCTACAGATATAGCCTGAAAAGACCCAGCGCGCGCGGGATCGATGGACCTGGGTTTCGACACCCAGGTCATGCGTTTTATTTTGCTAAATATATTTTTGCAGATGCAGTGCCTCCACAGGTGATCCTTCAGGCCTTTCCAGCAACACCCTTCATAGAATCGAAAGGCTGCCTTCTTCCTCTGAATCGAAGCTCCCCTTCTCCCTGCAATCGAAATTTACCCATATCCTTCCCAAACCCAATTGAAGGAGTCAGGAAAGGGTGCAAATCGAAGCTTTCCCCGTCAATTCTCAAGCCCAATCGAAGGCTACTCACACCCATTCCCTAGCTCAATCGAACGAGTCCATGGCATGGATCGAAGAAGTCTTTTCTCTTCTTTATTTTAAATTTTTACTTGTCTTTCAATTTAGTTGTAATAGTTAATTAGGTCTTTACTTTTATCGCTTTATTTTCAATGGGTTTGTTTTTGGCCATGTAAATACCCGAAGCCTTGTAATAGCGTAGTTTAATTTTCTCACTTTAAATTCTACAAATTATTAAACTGTTAGATGTATGATATTAGGATGCATGACAAGAATGTATGATTAATTTTAAAACAGTTAGATAACCCTAAAATGTGCAAAGATAATAATCTGAAATTGAATCACTCGCACATGCCACTCTTAGGGTACGCCTCACTTGGTTGCCTCGAACGTGGTCATTGAGTATAAGATGTTTTAGAGCTCGCCCTCTTATCCAAAGATCATAAGTTGCCTCAAAATGTTTGCCTCGGATAAAATGATCTAAGACATTAGGGTTACCACTAAAGCGTCCTAACATTGCTTTAGTGACCACACATCCCTTAATCGAATTGACCCGAAAACTCCAACGACGATGCTACCTACTCCTCAATAGTGGGATGGCATTGTCTAAAGGACATTTGTACAGATTAATTCCTTTTTCGAGTAGGTAGATGGTTCTTAAGTACTTGCTCCTTTTAAAAACAAAAACAATACTTTTCGCACTTACACTCCTTTCAAACAAAAAACTCTTCTCAAACCCACAAATACAAAGAAAAGCAAACTTTTGAAAACATAATGAGCAAGTACCTAAGAGCCCGTGGATAACCACGGATAGAAAGGGTGCTAACACCTTCCCTTTCTATAATCTACCTCCCGAACCCGAGAAATATCTAAAAAAGGAATTTTTCCGTGCTTTTGTCCTTTCCTTGTTGGATAAAATAAAAGACGGTGGCGACTCTTGCTTACCGCAAAATTTTGCAAAAACAAACGCAAACGTGAACCAGCATCCCAAAACAGTCAGTTCTCATTCCCACCGATCACAGAACTGGCGACTCTGCTGGGGACATTTCATAAGTGAGGTGTACCTTAGGATTAGACCACTTGTGTTTTCAATTGTATGCTTTGAATGCTTTAATTTTGTGGGCTTATATCAGAGTTCTATAGATCCTAACCTGGATCTGGGGATACCCTTTAGGTAAGTAGCAATAAACTGTGAGGGATATGTCCGGCGTAGACCGATACGGATGAAGCAGTAGCTACGTTGGTGTGGCACCTTAGTCTGTACCGATATCCCTTGTGTTGGAACGAGGAGAATATGGGTCTTCTAAGGAGTCATTAAGCACCAACTGACCTTAGAACCTTAAATTGACCAACTTGGCCATAGAACAGTAGCAGTATGCTAAACTCATTGAGACTAAACTCTCGTGATGATTCCGGCCGCAAGAAAAGTTTGCTAAACTGGAATTATGATTGATCGAGGGTAGTCAGTGATATTGAGATCCTCAAGAACCCGGTTACTATTTCTAGGACAGGTTAAACCAACTAAACTGAAAGAGGGTAATACCTAAACTCCGTGCCAACCTAAACTTAAGGCTGTTTGTGTGACCTTTGTGCCTTCAAACTTGAACTACTTGCACATTCTCGTTATCTGACAACATGAGTTCCTTGCAGGTTTTGTTTACAGTCCTTATCCAATAATTTGGATTTATTGCAGGGTTTACTTACATCACTTCACACTTTGGCTTAAACGCATAACATACACATCATAACATCATGCCTTAACATTTCCTTAATCATTTCAAGGATCTTAAGGGTTTGTGATGCAGGTTATGGTAAATCAAATGTCTAGCAAGGGGCAAAGGGGATTTATTTTCCTCTAGCCAAGGTTGTCTAGAAATCAAAACACGATAACTTGAGTCAGGGGCTATGACCCACTCGATATGGTGAGCTTGACTCTTGAAGAAGGACTCTCAGCAACATGAAGTTCCTTCAATCAAGCTACCAGATTCAGATTCTAACAGTTTCTTGTTTACCCCGCGAGATCCTTGAAAACATTGCATACATATATCATACATATCATTGTATAACAGGTCATCCAGTACAGGTCTCTCATGTTCCCGCTGTTTATTTCAGTAATGGCTCTCCCACAAGACAACCAAGATCTCCAGGCTCAAAACGCTCAACTTCAAGAAATGTTCCTGAATCTATCCAAAGGGAAGGAAGAAATAAAAGCTCTCCTCACAAGGGGCTTAGTCCTAGGGAATCCAGGCGACGTCAGGAATGATCAGTTGGAAAGGCTACAAATTGAGTTGGCAACAATGAAGATCCAGATGATGGGACAACTGGTGGGCCATATGGCTCTCATTCAAGACCTGGCTCAAAGACAAGAAGAGCTCAGGGTCCTCGTCAACAAACTACTTCAAAATGACCAAGTGGGGTAAACAACTAGGGTTGAAGATCAAGTCATCATTCAACCACCTTTGGGGCAAGAAGACAAGGGAAAAGCTCCTCAGCTTGCTTCAGGGTCACAAGCCCAGCATCAACCTCGCCAGCGTCAACGGGATAATCGGCGTAAGCAAAATACGTCTGGAAGACATTTCTCTGAGACTGATATACCATCATCTCTAATACTGAAACGCTTGTTGGAGGTCAATCTGATTCCTTTAAGGGATCCTCCCCGGAATCCCAATACCTCTGCTCCTAGATATCATCCCGACGCAGTTTGTGCATACCACTCCTATAGTTCTGGACATGACATCGACGACTGTTGGGCTTTGAAAAACAAGATCCAAGACTTGATTGACGGAAGAGTGCTGGAATTCATGACGGATGGAGAAATGAAAATCTTCCGTTGAGGGTTCTCCACCTGAAATGACTAGTTCAAATTAAGAGACTTTTGTTCATTTAAATTCTGAAGTTGTATCTTTCTTTGCTTATTCAAACAATTATTATCATGTCAAACTTTATTACTTTATCAATGCTTTGCATATGTCTGTTCTGAATCAATCCATTCGTATTCACTATATTCATATTGCTTTCATTTTTTTGTGATGTTCAACTCTCGATTAAAAAATTCTAAGCCTTTTGAGGGAGGATGACGAAAATGATACCAAAATCTCTACAGTATGCTTTTGAACAAACCCCGCTGACAACGTACAGGCATTGTTTCAAATCCTAAACAACGGAGTTATAAAGAAGATAATCCCTAGTCAACCCCTTTGAGCCAAAGAAGTTGGAGTTTTTATTTTCACAAATTAAAACCCTTAATTATAACCTAGGGCAGGGTAGTTTTCTCAGTTGATCCAGGTGCACAATGAATGGCATCAAAGAAGTTCTTCCGTAACAAAAGACGGTGTTGGTCCCGTATAATCGTAAGGGAAGGCAGTCATATTTTTTCAAAATAAAAGCCCAATAAGTCAAAACCTATGAAGGAGACTTAAGAAAAACTGGGACATCCCGCTGACTGTAATCACAAAAAGAAACAGTTCAGGCAAAAGACAGGGATAATAAAAACCAAAAGGGAAGAGATCCTGCAAACTCTCAACAAAATGACTGCCTATTCAAAATAAATTGTCAGTATCTGAACCATCACTGGCATGTCAGAGCAAAGACTCAAACAAGATATAATGCACGATTAGTTGAGTTTAGGATCGAAGAACATCACGAAGAACGGGTGGGTACAAATAAATTTTGAGCCTTTATCCTTTGTTTCTTAAACCGTGAACTAGGCCACGTTATAACCCTAAAAAGTCCTAGCTGAAGCACGGGTTAGTTCGAAAGCATATTGTTACAAAAGGTATTCTGACTCCTGTATGGCTTGCTGTAAATCCTGAGTTGACGTCATATTTTACAAAATTTTCCTATCTTACTGGAAAAAAAAGCATTTTCAAAAACTTCAAGACAGACATAAGCTTTGCATTCTTAAAATAACATTGTTTGCATATGACTATTTGTTCAAACAGCAGAGAAATTCGCACGACGAATATCTAGTGAACCAAAAAACCTTCTCAATAAAAGGGTCACCTCAAGTGGAAAAAATACTTCCAATCCAGGGGCACGACATGAGCATTTTCCATCATCTGGGGCAATCAAGTCAAGATTCAAGGAATCTCTCAAAATGCCAAATAGTCAGGGGCAAATCTCCATCTGAGTCACTTGGGGAATTAGACATGGATTCCAGCAACGAATCTTGCATGATCAAACGAATATCTTCTGGTAGTATGGCAACACAACACTACCGACAGTGACACCTCCCTACGTCCTGAGAGCATGGACATAGCCAAAAGTACTACGCATAATCAAAGACCTGCTAGGTTGACTGGCCTAGGCAAAAATAAGGGCTTCCCGGCGAACCAAAAGGGTTTGGGCAAAAATAAGGGATGAAAATTAAAATTTGTACACCCGGAAAGTCGAAAACCTGAAAAGGCGACTTGGGCAAAAAAGGGTATCCCGGTGAACTGAAAACCCGAAAGGGCGGTTGTGATCGGTGGGAATGAGAACTGACTGTTTTGGAATGCTAGTTCGCGTTTGCGTTTGTTTTTGCAAAATGTCGCGGTAAGCAAGAGTCGCCACCATCTTTTATTTTATCCAAGAAGGAAAGGACAAAAGCACAGAAAAATTCCTTTTTGAGATTTTTTCTCGGGTTCGGGAGGTAGATTATAGAAAGGGAAGGTGTTAGCACCCTTTCTATCTGTGGTTATCCACGGGCTCTTAGGTACTTGCTCATTGTGTTTTCAAAAGTTTTATTTTCTTTGTGATTGTGGGTTTGAAAAGAGTTTTTGTTTTGAATAGAGTATAAGTGCAAAAAGTTTTTGTTTTTAAAAGGAGCAAGTACTTAAGAACATCTACCTACTCAAAAAGGAATTAAACTGTGCAAATGTCCTTTAGAGAGTGTTATCCCACTATTGAGGAGTAAGTAGCATCGTCGTTGGAGTTTTCGGGTCAATTAGATTAAGGAACATGTGGTCACTAATGCAATGTTAGGATGCCTTAGCGGTAACCCTAATTTCCTAGATCATTTTTCCGAGGCAACCGTTTCGAGGCAACTATGATCTTGGGACAAGAGGGCAACCTCTAAAACACCCTATACTCAATGACCACTGTGATCGGTGGGAATGAGAACTGACTATTTTGGAATTTTGGTTCGCGTTTGCGTTTGTTTTTGCAAAATGTCGCGGTAAGCAAGAGTCGCCACCATCTTTTATTTTATCTAACAAGGAAAGGACAAAAGCACAGAAACATTCCTTTTCGAGATGTTTCTCGGGTTCGGGAGGTACATTATAGAAAGGGGAGGTATTACCACCCTTTCTATCTGATGTTATCCACGGGCGCTTAGGTACTTGCTCACTATGTTTTCAAAAAAATTTCTTTTCTTTGTGTTTGTGGATTTGAGAAGAGTTTTTGTTTTGAAAGGTTTCCAAGTGCAAAAAAGTTTTGTTTTTGTTTTCAAAAGAGCAAGTACTTAAGAACCTCTACCTACTCAAAAAAGGAATTAAACTGTGCAAATGTCCTTTAGACAGTGGTATCCCACTATTGAGGAGTAGGTAGCACCGTCGTTGGAGTTTTGGGGTCAATTCGACTTAAGGGACGTGTGGTCACTAAAGCAATGTTAGGACGCCTTAGCGGTAACCCTAATGTCTTAGATCATTTTATCCGAGGAAACCGTTTCGAGGAAACTTATGATCTTTGGACAAGAGGGCGGCCTCTAAAACTTCCTATACTCAATGACCACGTTCGAGGCAACCAAGTGAGGCGTACCCTAAGAGTGGCATGTGTGAGTGTATTGTTTTTAAGTTTATTTATTTTTGTACATGTTATGGTGAGCTACGGTTGATTTTAAATTAAAGGTTGATCTTGTCATGCATAGCCTATTATTCAAACATCTAACAGTTAATGATTGCGGAAAATAAATTGCGGAAAATAAAGCTAAGCTATTACAAGGCATCGGGTATTTACATCGCCAAAAACAAACCCATTGAAAATAAAGCGATAAAAGTAAAGACCTAATTAACTATTACAACTAAATTGAAAGACAAGTAAAAAGTAAAAATAAAGAAGAGAAAAGACTTCTTCGATCCATGCCATGGACTCGTTCGATTCACCCTTCTTTGGCCTTCTTTCGATTGAGCTAGGGAATGGGTGTGAGTAGCCTTCGATTGGGCTTGAGAATTGATAGGGAAAGCTTCGATTTGCACCCTTTCCTGACTCCTTCGATTGGGTTTGGGAAGGATATGGGTAAACTTTGATTGCAGGGAGAAGGTGGGATTCGATTCAGAGGAAGAAGGATGCCTTTCGATTCTATGAAGGGGGTTGCTGGAAAGGCGTGAAGGATCACCTGTGGAGGCACTGCATCTGCAAAAATATGTTAGAAAAATAAAACGCATGACCTGGGTCTCGAAACCCAGGTCTATCGATCCTGCACGCGCTGGGTCTTTTCAGGCTATATCTGTAGCAAGTGTTAGCAACAAAAAAACATGACCTGGTGCCAAACTCAAGCCCTTTGAATCTATCAAGAATGACAATCGAATGAAACAACAAATATGGATGTGTTATGTAAATACAAGGTTTGACATTTTACCCTCTCTTACCAGTAGTTGGAACCTTCGATTTGGAACTTTCTAGATGTGGGTATCTTCGATATGGGATTTCTGGGTGTGGATACTTTTGTTGAATGGCTGCTTTGGCTTGGATTACTTATGAAAATGTTGATAACCTTTGGTGGGTTTTTGGGCAGCGTATCTCCAAATCCTCGTCCCTTTATAATGTGTCATTGGCCTCGTATTTATAGGAGTGTGAGGGTGCATGAAAATGGCAAGGGACATCCATTTAACCAGGCCTTTAAAGCCATGAGACAAGAATCAAACATATTAAAAGATTTCCTTTATTGAAATATTCATGTCTCTTTGGAATCTTGAATGAACCTGGACACCTTTGATTTTCGAATGCCTCCAGGCCATGCTCTTTGATTGGTCTTGAGTTGCCTCCTTCGAATGGACTTCTTATGTACCCTTCGAATGGGCCTTCTGAATGTTCTTCGAATTGACCCTTTGAATGCTTCTTCAAATGGACCTTTACATGTTCTTCGAATGAGTCATTTACATGTTCTTCGAATGAGCCTCTTGCCTGGTGTGCTGGCAAGTTAAGGGGCCTTTTCCTTTGTGAATCGAAACAAACTTGTAGGAGATTCTTGCCTCGTGAGTCGAAGGTAAGCCTGAAGTAGTTAATGCATAGTCGAAGCATTGTGAAATTGACTTGATCGAAGGGGGTCCAACGCTCAATCGAAGACTTGCGAACCAAAGCTTGATCGAAGGGTTGCAAACACCTAATCGAAGCTTACTAATCAAAGCCCAATCGAAGAGTGCCAAATTCCCAAATTGAAGACTGGTGAGGCAAGCCTGTATCGAAGGATTTTGGATACCCAATTGAAGACATTTTCCAGATGCCAATCGAAAGACACTTTGTTCAGCTTCAAAAAACTTGATTTTCGTTAGGCAAGTGTTTGTGACCAACCATGTAAGGGGAAGACCTTTAAAAACATGAGAGGGAAAATTTTGGGGTACAACAGCTGCCCCTGTTCAATCTTCTTAAACCTGAGTGAAATTCTGGCTGCAGATACTCAATGTCACGTTCAATGTTATGACACCGTATCTGACTTTCTATAAGACAGTAAATACAAAAACAGTAAAGAACACAATCAATTGTTTACCCAGTTCAGTGTGCAACAACATCTACTCTGGGGGCTACAAAGCCAGGGAGGAAATCCACTATAAGAGATATTAATTCAGGAATAAACCAACCAGTTTATCTCCTTCACTTAAGACCTACCCAATGCAACTTCAATCTAAGTACAACTTAAACCTGAGTTCCTACTCACTCCCCCTCAATCACAGCAGTGATACTTAAAACAATTGACTAATGATTTAATGAAGACACTCTTCAAAACATACACTTGATTATGCTTCACAGCTTTTTAATCAAGCAACATAAACACTCTTGCTTCACAGCTTTGAGTGATACATAAATCTAACTTGACTTTTCTTCAAAGCTTTTGTCAAGAGACACAAAACACTCTTGCTTCAAAGCTTTGAGTGATACAAAACCCTTACAATTAAAACCTATTCCAAGTCACTTATCACAATGATACTTGCTTGGATTACAATAGTTAAAACTATACAGCTTCTAAATGATCTTCTGTCAAAAGGGATAAATTCCAAACAGCAGCCCTGTTGAATATATAGCAGTTGTTGCTTCAGTTAGGGTTTCCATAAAAAGCTAGGGTTAATTCCGTTTGACCTTAAGACTTGGTCACAAGACTTTATCAACCAGGTTAGGGTTGAGATAGGTTAACCCCAAGGCCACGAGATTTTCTATTCTGGAAAGACTGAGTCATTTTCCTGAAAAATCTCAGAATTAACCAAACTGCATAACTGTTAGTTAAGAACAGGATGTATTAACATTTGTTATGACATCTGAATTCCTGTTTACTGATTTTGGTAAATGTGATCATTTTGCAAAATGCTCAGATACACACTCATAAACATCAATACCTGTATACCACTATTTTTCTGCAAAGGTACCTAATAAATCAGTACCTAATAAACTAGAATGTTCTGACATCAGTCATGATATTCACAAACCTGGTTTTACCAAAAATGCATGCCAATAACTAAACAACTACAAACTCCCCCTTTGGCAGATTTTTGGCTAAAGTCCCTAAGCAATCAGAGAATAGATAGCAGCAGAATAAATATGACTGCAGAAAAATAGAGTCTAATAATTTCTACCAAAATATATCTCCCCCTCTTTAGCCACAAATGGGCCAAAGATTACATGTTCTTAAAAGTTATACAGTCATCCAGAAAAAGTAATAAAAACAACAACTAAAATCTGAACACACTTGCAAACTCCACCAGGGACCAGCATCAACTCCACCAACCTTTAAGCATTGTCCCCTTCAGAGGAGCTAGTTTCTTCAGTATTGAGTTGATCTTCAGCAGCACCCGCTTCCCTTCTGTTTCCTTCAGCTTCCTCCTTTTCTAACCTGGCAATTAGGTTTTCTAGGGTCTTTTTCCTAGTCTCCATCTCTTTGCAGGTCTCTTTCAATACAGCTATAACATCAGATGTTTTGGACTGAGTCTTCACAGATGATGTCTCAGCTGATGTTATGACAATATCAGGAGCATGATATCCCTGAAATAGCTTGTAGTGTAACCCAAGAGCAGGAGCTCTTTTGCAAGCAGTATCTCTTGCCACCAGGATATCAGGGTATTGTGCAAGGATAATTCCACACAGGAGGGAGGGAAAGGCAATAGGGCCTTTGACAGCAAAGCTACCAGCATGTTTTAGAGTTTGTTCAAAAATATACCTGCCATAGTCAAATTCAGTCTTGGTTCCCACAGTATAAATAAATCTCCCCAATCCTGTGGAGATAGTAGATTTATGGTTTGTAGGGACCCAGTTGGCTGCACCAATCTTGTGCAGGATGGCAAATTTCATGCTTAGTTTGCTGGCATTCAGCTTGCCTTTCAAAGGCCAGCACTTGACTTGTCTTGCTGTGATGGTTTGACAAACTTCATTGTCAGTGACTTCCAGTTCAGGGTAATCCTCATTTGATCTTCCAAGAAATTTGTTAATTTCTGATGGAGAGAAATTAACCCTTCTTCCTCTAACATAAACACATTCAAAGTCAGCTGACCTTCCATCAGCATATTCATCAGACAAGTTCACTATAAATTCCTTGACCAGATTTTCATAGCACTTGGTAAATTTTACCACAGTCTTCATCAGTCCAGCAACTTTGATCAGCTCCATGATTTCCTTGCAATCCATGGCATCATTGTTTAGTTCTCTTTCTAAAGCTATTCTCTTCAAGCAAACATACTTCCATCTGTTGGCATTGTCAGGATGGTGAAAAGAGATGTTGTCTGTTGGGACTTCAGGAACTCTAGCAATTTTGCTGGAAGGGAGTTTCCTTCTGATAGTAATTTCTTCAGCCTCAATTTCAAATTCTGATTCCTCATCAGAATCAGAAGACTCAGGTTCTTTTCTCTTCTTTGTAATTGATTGTCTACCAGTATGCACTTGGGCTTTCACCTTCCCTTTGGACAGACCAGTTTTCACAGATTCTACCCCAGTCTTGCCTTCAGCCTTGGATTTCTTATCAGCAGGTTTCTCTTTGGTCATACATTTTGCAGCATTCTGATTACCCTTTCTTTTCATCATTCTCCTAGCTATGCTAGGGTTTACATTGGCAATTAGTTCATTGTCTGAGTATTCCTCATCCACATCAATGACAGGTGGATCAAAAGTCTTCTCTGAAGGGTTCTGAATATCATCAAGGATTTCAGATGATTTCTGAATGTTGTCATTTGGTGTCACAACATTCTTAGAGACATCTGCATTTGCTTCAACATTTGGGCTTGCTGATTCTTGATTTAATGGGACAGAAATCCCCGGTACAGAGTGGTTTTCGCTTAGTATTCTTGTAACAAGCCTAGAAATTTCTTGATGTACTTGAGCTGATCCTTCCCTATTTGGTACAGAAGAAGAAGGATAAGAAGGATTACCAAAAGCAGTAGCTTGAGATCTTCCTGCATGCCTAGTTCTCAGCTTTTTGACTTTGGAGGGGTCAGTTGCCATTTCTCTGAGAGGAGTGATCTCTAGGACTTCAGAATCTATGCATGTGGTGATTTCTCGAGAATCTTGGTCAGATGATGAAGATGAAGTGGTCGCCTTGGTTGAAGATGATGTTTGAGACATTTTGATTGACTTAGAGCACCAGTAGCAATTTGAGAGAAAACTTTGATTGAGAGAAAGGAATAGGTTGCAAAGTCGAGAGAGGTAGGAGGCAAATGAGAGTCTATTCAACTTCTTGATGATTTTGAAAGAACTGGAAAAACATATGATTAACCCACTAAAAATAGTCTTAACAAAAATAACTCCTTCAACCCTTGCTTTAAGCAAAATTAATTGCTATAATTTCTCATGTTGGCAAATACCCATCTTGTCCCTCAAGTTTTCAAGTTGATTTCCATCAAGAGCCTTGGTAAAGAAATCAGCCTGTTGTAGCTTAATGACATCAAGTTCCAGTTTAATTGTCTTCTTCTCTACAAGGTCAATGTGCTTGGTCCTGCTATGCTGAATAGGGTTCTTGGAAATATTGATTGTATTCAGATTGTCACAATACAATGTCATAACATCTTGTGAGACATTATACTCAGTGAGCATCTGTTTTGTCCAGATAATTTGAGAACAGCTACTACCAGCTGCAACTATTTCAGCACAGAGTTGAAAAGGCATTCTTTTGACATGAATCATAGCTCTGGCAGATTCCTGTATGATCCTATTTTTCCTTCTGTCAACTCCATTTTGATGAGGAGTTAGAGGAGAAGAGACTTCATGACTCATTCCTTCTAAGAAACAGAATTTATTAAACTTGTTGTTTCCAAATTCCTTGTCATGATCACTTCTGATTCTGACAATACATCCTTCTTTTTGAGTTTTTCTGCACAGTTCTCTAAAAACTTCAAGGTTATTCACCACATCATAGACATATCTCTTTTTACCAAGCCTTTCAATTTGATGTTCACCACAAACCCTCCTTTTATCAATTTGCAGTCTTGGAATCCTTCTGACTGCTTCCATAGAGATAGTTCTTTTCATTCTTCTTAGATGAAGATGGCCAAGTTTTTGGTGCCACAGTTTCATCTCTTTTTCTTCTTTCGTAATAGAACACATAGTGGAGTTATTAGTGTTCTCAGGCTGCCATAAGTAACAGTTATCTTTAGATCTGATTCCTTTCATTACAACTTCTAGTTTTTCATTAATTACTAGACATTCAGATTTTGAGAAGTTGACCTTGAGTCCTAGATCACACAATTGACTGATACTAATGAGATTAGCAGTCAGGCCTTTTACCAATAGTACTTCATTCAGATTTGGAACTTGAGGGAAGTCCAAATTACCAACTCCTTTGATTTCACCTTTAGCACCATCTCCAAAGGTCACATAACTAGTGGTGTGAGGTTTAACATGATTGAGAATGTTCTTTATTCCAGTCATGTGCTTAGAGCACCCACTATCAAAGTACCAGCCTTCCTTTGCAGAGACTCTCAGGGAAGTGTGGGCTATCAGGGCAGTAGCCTTTTTCTTACATTGAGGATTATGTGGTACCCTTTTTGACTTAGGTTTAACACCTAGGCTCTGATTAGGGTATCCATACAATCTAAAGCAGAAAGGCTTAATGTGACCATACCTCCCACAATGATGACATCTCCATCTTTGGTATTTTTTCTTCATATATCTCTGTTCCTGATGTTGAGAGTTGTGTTGAGACATCTGCTTTGACATTTGTTTAACAGGCCTGATCTTCTTTTCTGTACTAGATTTCTTTGCTTCCACAAATCCTAGTCCAGATTTGTTTCCCACATTTTGTCCAACCTGAACGATTTCTTCCAATTTGTCAGTTCCATTTGTCAGCATCTTGACAGATTTGGTCATCTGGTTCAGTTGTGAGTTCAGCAATTGAACTTCCCCTTCTAGATGACTTATAGTTTCAAGGTATGCCCTTTTTTCAGCCTCCAGCTTTATGATGAGTTTTGATTGTTTCTCATTCTGCACACAGACTTCAGCACTTCTGATACACAATTTCTTGTAAGTATCAGCCAGTTCTTCAAATGTCACTTCTTCATCACTAGTGTCACTTTCAGAGGTACAAACACCAGTTAGAGAAGTAGCTAGTTTGACAGATTCTTCTTCAGAATTACTTTCTGAATCACAGTCAGACCAAGTAACAGTCATTCCTTTCTTTTGTTTCTTAAGAAAGGTAGGATATTCAGCTCGAATATGCCCATATCCTTCACAACCATGGCATTGAATTCCTCTCCCTTGATTTCCCTTCTCTTCTGACCTTGGTCTTCTGCTGGAACTGTCAATGTCAGAGGGGATGTTATGAACATTCGACCTTGACTTTGGATCTATTCTTTTGATAAGTTTGTTGAATTGTCTTCCAAGCATGGCTATAGCTTCAGAAATATTTTCTTCTTCATCCTCCTTGTTTTCAACATCAGTGTTGGATACAAGTGCTATGCTCTTGTTCTTCTTGTCACCATTTTCAGTGATCCCCATCTCAAAAGTCTGAAGAGACCCAATGAGTTCATCCACTTTCAGCTTGCTGATGTCCTGGGCTTCCTCTATGGCAGTTACTTTCATTGCAAATCTTTTAGGCAAGGATCTGAGAATCTTTCTCACCAATTTTTCTTCTGACATCTTTTCTCCCAATGCTCCTGAGGTGTTGGAAATCTCCAAGATGTTCATGTGAAACTCATGGATGGTTTCATCTTCCATCATTTTTAGATTCTCAAACTTGGTAGTCAGCATCTGAAGCCTTGACATCTTTACTTTGGAAGTGCCCTCATGAGTAGTTTTGAGAGTGTCCCAAACTTCCTTGGCCAATTCATATTGATGTACTAGTCTGAATATGTTTCTATCAATTCCATTGAACAAGGCATTTAAGGCTTTGGAATTACCCAGGGCTAACTCATCTTCTTCTTTACTCCATTCTTCCTCAGGCTTCAGACTGATTGTCCTATCTTTCTCAGTTATGGTGGGATGGTTCCATCCTTTGTCAACAGCTCTCCAAGCCTTTTTGTCCAGAGATTTTAAGAAGGCAATCATACGAGGTTTCCAGTAGTCATAATTTGTTCCATCTAGAATGGGTGGTCTATTTCCAAAAACTCCTTCTTTGTCCATAGTGCCAGAATGTGATATCCCTATATCTCACCCAGTAATACAGGCAGGGTGCCTGCTCTGATGCCAATTGAAATTCTGGCTGCAGATACTCAATGTCACGTTCAATGTTATGACACCGTATCTGACTTTCTATAAGACAGTAAATACAAAAACAATAAAGAACACAGTCAATTGTTTATCCAGTTCAGTGTGCAACAACATCTACTCTGGGGGCTACCAAGCCAGGGAGGAAATCCACTATAAGAGATATTAATTCAGGAATAAACCAACCAGTTTATCTCCTTCACTTAAGACCTACCCAATGCAACTTCAATCTAAGTACAACTTAAACCTGAGTTCCTACTCACTCCCCCTCAATCACAGCAGTGATACTTAAAACAATTGACTAATGATTTAATGAAGACACTCTTCAAAACATACACTTGATTATGCTTCACAGCTTTTTAATCAAGCAACACCTTGCTTCACAGCTTTGAGTGATACATAAATCTAACTTGACTTTGCTTCAAAGCTTTTGTCAAGAGACACAAAACACTCTTGCTTCAAAGCTTTGAGTGATACAATACCCTTACAATTAAAACCTATTCCAAGTAACCTATCACAATGATACTTGCTTGGATTACAATAGTTAAAACTATACAGCTTCTAAATGATCTTCTGTCAAAAGGGATAAATTCCAAACAGCAGCCCTGTTGAATATATAGCAGTTGTTGCTTCAGTTAGGGTTTCCACAAAAAGATAGGGTTAATTCCGTTTGACCTTAAGACTTGGTCACAAGACTTTATCAACCAGGTTAGGGTTGAGCTAGGTTAACCCCAAGGCCACGAGATTTTCTGTTCTGGAAAGACTGAGTCATTTTCCTGAAAAATCTCAGAATTAACCAAACTGCATAACTGTTAGTTCAGAACAGGATGTCTTAACATTTGTTATGACATCTGAAGTCCTGTTTACTGATTTTGGTAAATATGATCATTTTGCAAAATGCTCAGATACACACTCATAAACATCAGTACCTGTATACCACTATTTTTCTGCAAAGGTACCTAATAAATACGTACCTAATAAACTAGAATGTTATGACATCAGTCATGACATTCACACACCTGGTTTTACCAAAAATGCATGCCAATAACTAAACAACTACACTGAGGATGTAGATTGGCTTGCGTGCCTTTCGTGATCCGAAGGTGGAAGATGATTGAACACTAGAGTGCCCAGAAATTTGCACTCGCATGGTGTAGTATCATCACTGTGATGTCGGGAATGGGCTTACAGATGCCATTTGGAGATAGAGTCTTGCTGGAGATGGGCTTAAAGATTCCATCAAAGAATGTTTGTTGACCCGCAATGCTGTAGGCCAAAAGAATGAGTTTCGAAATGGTATGCGTGTCTGGAATGCCATTGAACTGTATCGGGGGACTGAGTTTGTATGAGCAAAAGAATGGCATCCGTGTCTGGCGCGTATCTGAGTTGTAACTGAAAGCTGAATCTGAATGAGTATCAGGATGGCATCCGTATCTATAGCGTATCTGAACCGGATCTGAGAGTTGAATCTGGATGATTGTCAGAATTGCGTCTGCATCTGGAGTGTATCTGAAATGTATTTGAATGAGTGGCAGAATGACATCCGAATCTGGATCGTATCTGGACTGTAATTTGAATGAGTGACAAAATGACATATGAATCTGGATCGTATCTGGACTGTATTTTGAATGAGTGACAGAATGACATCTGAATCTGGATTGTATCTGGACTGTATTTTGAATGAATCTGGAATAAGTATCAGAATGTCAGCCATATCTGGATCGCATCTGAACTGTCTCTAGAAGGAATTTGGAATAAGTATCAGAATGTCATCCATATCTGGATCGCATCTGAACTGTCTCTAGAAGGAATTTGGAATAAGTATCAGAATGTCAGCCATATCTGGATCTCATCTGAACTGTCTCTAGATGGAATCTGGAATAAGTATCAGAATGTCAGCCATATCTGGATCACATCTGAACCAATTGCTAGACATTTGATTTACCATAACCTGCATCACAGACCCTTGAGATCCTTGAAATGGTTAAGGAAATATTAAGGCATGATGTTATTATGTGTATGCTATGCGTTTAAGCAAAAGTGTGGGGTGATGTAAGTAAACCCTGCAATAAATCCAAATTATCGAATAAGGACTGTAAACAAAACCTGCAAGGAACTCATGTTGTCAGATAACAAGAATGTGCAAGTAGTTCAAGTTTGAAGGCACACAAGTCACACATATAGCCTTAAGTTTAGGCTGGCATGGAGTTTAGGCATTACCCTCTTTCAGTTTAGTTGGTTTAAACCTGTCCTATAAATAGTAACCGGGTTCTAGAGGATCTCAATATAATTGACTACCCTCAATCAGTCATAATTCCAGTTTAGCAACCTTTTCTTGCGGCCGGAATCATCGCGAGAGTTTAGTCTCAATGAGTGTAGCATACTGCTACTGTTCTATGGCCAAGTTGGTCAATTTAAGGTTCTAAGGTCAGTTGGTGCTTAATGACTCCTTAGAAGACCCATATTCTCCTCGTTCCAACACAAGGGGTATCGGTACAGACTAAGGTGCCACACCAACGTAGCTACTACTTCATCCGTGTCGGTCTACGCCGGACAGATCCCTCACAGTTTACTGCTACTTACCTAAAGGGTATCCCTATATCCGGGTTAGGATCTATAGAACTCCGATACAAGCCCACAAAATTAAAGCATACAAAGCATATAATTGAAAACATAGTGATCTAATCCTAAGGTACACCTCACTTATATAATATCCCCATCAAAGTCGCCAGTTCTGTGATCGGTGGGAATGAGAACTGACTGTTTTGGAATGCTGGTTCGCGTTTGTGTTTGTTTTTGCAAAATGTCGCGGTAAGCAAGAGTCGCCACCATCTTTTATTTTATCCAACAACGAAAGGACAAAAGCAGAGAAAAATTCCTTTTCGAGATGTTTCTCGGGTTCAGGAGGTAGCTTATAGAAAGGGAAGGTATTAGCACCCTTTCTATCTGTGGTTATCCACGGGCTCTTAGGTACTTGCTCACTATGTTTTCAAAAAATTTGCTTTTCTTTGTGTTTGTGGATTTGAGAAGAGTTTTTGTTTTGAAAGGGGTGTAAGTGCAAACAAGTTTTGTTTTTGTTTTCAAAAGAGTAAGTACTTAAGAACCTCTACCTACTCAAAAAAGGAATTAAACTGTGCAAATGTCCTTTAGACAGTGCTATCCCACTATTGAGGAGTAGGTAGCACCATTGTTGGAGTTTTTGGGTCAATTCGATTTAAGGGACGTGTGGTCACTAAAGCAATGTTAGGACGCCTTAGCGGTAACCCTAATGTCTTAGATCATTTTATCTGAGGCAACCGTTTCGAGGAAACTTATGATCTTTGGACAAGAGGGCGACCTCTAAAACTTCCTATACTCAATGACCACGTTCGAGGCAACCAAGTGAGGCGTACCCTAAGAGTGGCATGTGCGAGTGTATTGTTTTTCAGTTTATTTATTTTTGTACATGTTATGGTGAGCTACGGTTGATTTTAAATTAAAGGTTGATCTTGTCATGCATAGCCTATTATTCAAACATCTAACAGTTAATGATTGCGGAAAATAAAGCTAAGCTATTACAAGGCGTCAGGTATTTACATCGCCAAAAACAAACCCATTGAAAATAAAGCGATAAAAGTAAAGACCTAATTAACTATTACAACTAAATTGAAAGACAAGTAAAAAGTAAAAATAAAGAAGAGAAAACACTTTGTTCAATCCATGCCATGGACTCGTTCGATTCACCCTTCTTTGGCCTTCTTTCGATTTAGCTAGGGAATGGGTGTGAGTAGCCTTCGATTGGGCTTGAGAATTGATGGGGAAAGCTTCGATTTGCACCCTTTCCTGACTCCTTCGATTGGGTTTGGGAAGGATATGGGTAAACTTCGATTGCAGGGAGAAGGTGGGCTTCGATTCAGAGGAAGAAGGCTGCCTTTCGATTCTATGAAGGGGGTTGCTGGAAAGGCCTGAAGGATCACCTGTGGAGGCACTGCATCTGCAAAAATATGTTAGCAAAATAAAACGCATGACCTGGGTATCGAAACCCAAGTCCATCGATCCTGCGCACGCTGGGTCTTTTCAGGCTATATCTGTAGCAAGTGTTAGCAACAAAAAAACATGACCTGGTGCCAAACCCAAGCCCTTTGATTCTATCTAGAATGACAATCGAATGAAACAACAAATATGGATGTGTTATGTAAATACAAGGTTTGACATTTTACCCTCTCTTACCAGTAGTTGGAACCTTCGATTTGGAACTTTCTAGATGTGGGTATCTTCGATATGGGATTTCTGGGCGTGGATACTTTTGTTGAATGGCTGCTTTGGCTTGGATTACTTATGAAAATGTTGATAACCTTTGGTGGGTTTGTGTACAGCGTATCTCCAAATCCTCGTCCCTTTGTAATGTGTCATTGGCCTCATATTTATAGGAGTGTGAGGGTGCATGAAAATGGCAAGGGACAACCATTTAACCAGGCCTTTAAGCCATGAGACAAGAATCGGACATATTAAAAGATTTCCTTTTTTGAAATATTCATGTCTCTTTGGAATCTTGAATGAACCTAGACACCTTTGATTTTCGAATGCCTCCAGGCCATTCTCTTCGATTGGTCTTGAGTTGCCTCCTTCGAATGGACTTCTTATGTACCCTTTGAATGGGCCTTCTGAATGTTCTTCAAATTGACCCTTTGAATGCTTCTTCAAATGGACCTTTACATGTTCTTCGAATGAGTCATTTACATGTTCTTTGAATGAGCCTCTTGCCTGGTGTGCTGGAAAGTTGAGGGGCCTTTTCCTTTGTGAATCAAAACAAACTTGTAGGAGATTCTTGCCTCGTGAGTCAAAGGTAAGCCTGAAGTAGTTAATGCATAGTCGAAGCATTGTGAAATTGAATTGATCGAAGGGGGTCTAGCGCTCAATCGAAGACTTGCTAACCAAAGCTTGATCGAAGGGTTCCAAACACCTAATCAAAGCTTACTAATCAAAGCCCGATCGAAGAGTGCCAAATTCCCAAATTGAAGACTGGTGAGTCAAGCCTGTATTGAAGGATTTTGGATACCCAATCGAAGACTTTTCCCAGATGCCAATCGAAAGACACTTTGTTCATCTTCAAAAAACTTGATTTTTGTTAGGCAAGTGTTTGTGACCAACCATGTAAGGGAAGACCTTTAAAAACATGAGAGGGCCAATTTTGGGGTACAACAACCACGTTCGAGGCAACCAAGTGAGGCGTACCCTAAGAGTGGCATGTGCGAGTGTATTGTTTTTCAGTTATATTATCTTTGATTAGGCCAAACTAATTGTTGATCTTATCTTGCCATACATATCCTATTTACTAGCAAGCATATAAAAGTAATGAAGCGCGGAAAGATAAAATCCTACACTATAACAACCATATTGAATTGCATGAAAATATAAGGGCAAAAATAAAATAAAAAGCAAAAAAAAATGAGGGTCTTTCGATTGAGGCAGAAAACCCTTCTATTCTGCACTTTCTGGCCCTCTTCGATTTGGCCTGAAAAGGGTGAAGGCATGACTTTCGACTGAGGCCTCACGGTCAGCATGTTGTGCCTTTCGATTGGGACTAGTGGGACAGCATGTTGTGCCTTTCGACTAGGCCTGGAATCTGTGCAAGATGTAATCTTCCTTTCTGCCTCCTTCGACTGGGCCTGGAGTCAGTGAGGGAATGCCTTTCGACTGAGCCTGGAAGTCAGCGAAGGCATGCTTTTCGTTTGGGCCTAGAATTCAACATGGTTTTTCCTCCTGGTTGTCTCTTTCGTTTGACCTGGAGAAAGAGGGTAGAAGCCAGATGCTTCGTTTCCTATTTCCTGTTTCCTGTTTCTTTCATTTAAAGCATTTAAATGGAAACATGTCCTGAGGCCATGCTAGTATTTGTCTTGCAAACAGTTTAATAGTTACAACTAGTTCAGGTAAACAGAAATCAAAACGAAAGGGTTAACTCTAAAAAACATGTTAAAAGGGGGGAAACCAAAGGAACAATGGTATATACATGCTTGAAACGAGCGAAAAGATTATTTACATGTTATGCCATGAAATGAAAGGTTTAAGGGTAAGAGTGACTTACCCTGATGGAGGCTTTGAATGGGTGTGGGACCTTGAGTGGAGGCCCAAGGTTCTGGATTTGAAAGAGGGGGCCAACAAATGTGCTTGGAATGCTGGATTCGAAGGAAGGAAAGAAACAAGTCTTATGTTTCTTTCCAAACTGGATTCAAAGGATACTGAAGAGTACTTGTTCTTCAGAATCGAAGGAATTAAGTATGTGATTCTGGGTTTGTTCTCACAAGTGTTGAAGGGACTTGACAGATTTGTTGTGTTTGAGAAAATTTGGGTGATTCGTTCCTCTGGTCCCCCGATCCTCCCTTAAACATGTGTTGGAGGCTCTTATTTATAGGCAAAGTTGGCTGAAGTTTTTGGAGGGAAAACAAAATAATTTGAACAATTTGAGTAAACTTCTCTTTGTAGCCTTCGAGGGACAGTGCTTGTATGCTATTTCGGTGCAAGAATGGGGCAGTGTTTCAGGACTACTGTGCAGCAGTTTTGGCCAGTGTATCATGCCTGAACTTGGCAGCAAGCATCTTTGAATATTTCACCCTTTCATTTTGACCCTCCTTCGACCAGATTCTTCTTCCAAACATAATGTTCGACTTTCCTCCAACAAGTGTCCTTCGAACAAATCACCTTTGTGCATCATTTGAAGGGGCCATCAACCATGTGCTGAAGTTTGTCAAGGATGGAAATGCAACACACTAAAGAGAAATGTTGTCAAGTCGAAGCTAGTACAAATGTAGTCAATGTTTTGTCGAAGCCTTGTGGTCGAAACAAGCTAATGCCCAGTCGAAGCTTGTATCGAAGAAAACATATTGCCAAATCAAAAGCTCATGCTCGAAGGAAGCATATTGCCCAATCGAAGCTTGGGTCGAAACAAACATAAAGGGAGTCATTGCCTTTTAGTGTGAGGGAAGTTCCTGGCTTCTGAATCGAAGGGTGTTTCTAAACTTGCACTTGAAGGAGGCTTTAAGTTCAACATGAAGGACATATCCAAGTTGCATTCGAAGGATGTTTCCAATCCAAACGAAGGATGTACCTAAACTTGCACTCAAAGGAGGCTTTAAGTTCAAAATGAGGGACATGCCCAAGTTGCATTCGAAGGATGTTTCCAATCCAAACGAAGGATGTACCTAAACTTGCACTCAAAGGAGGCTTTAAGTTCAAAATGAGGGACATGCCCAAGTTGCATTCGAAGGAGGCCAAGAGTCAGTCGAAGGGTACTGAATCGAAGGAGACCTGTTTTCCTCCAAATTTGTCAAAATGTTATTTTTATCTGTTTTCTCCCTTTTTGACAGTCTCCTTTTAATTTTGGTATTGGAAAATCCCAATGCACTTGTTCAAGCTTGAACCTTGAAAATCCTTGTAAGAAAGGCCTTGAGAATGAGAGGGCAAATTTTGGGGTACAACAGCTGCCCCTGTTCAATCTTCTTACACATGAAGAGTTAGATTGGCATGTTTTGCCAGTCGTGAATCGAAGGTGGAAGATGATTGGACACTAGAGTTCCCCTAAATTTTCACTCGTCAAAGCATAGTTGAGGGAATGGGCTTAAAGATGCCATTTGGAGATGTGACAGAGTCTTGTTAGAGATGGGCTTAAAGATGCCATCCAAGAATGTTTGTTGAATTGCAATGTTGTAGGTCAGAAGAATGAGCATCAAAATGGTATCCGTGTCTGGAATGCATTTGAACTGTATCTGGAGACTGAGTCTATATGAGCCAAAGAATTGCGTCCGTGTCTGGAGCGTAACTGAGCTGTAACTGCATTTGATTCTTTGAATGAATATTAGAATGACTGTCGTGTCTGTAGTGTATCTGTATTCTGAATGGGTAACAGAGAAAAATCTGTGTATGGAGAAACTGTGTGCTGAGGATATGTTCTGAATGAGTGACAGAATGGTAGCCGTGTCTGAAGCGTATCTGGACTGTATTGGAAAATTGGGTTGTTTGATGATGAGTCCGTGTAAAACTTTATCTGGAAAGAAGGAACCTGTGTAGGGTTGCCTGAAGATGAGTCAGTGTAAAACTGCATCCATAAGTGAGAAGGAACCTGCATAGGGTTGCCTGATGATGAGTCCGTGTAAAACTGCATCTTGGAAAGGAGGAACCTGTGTAGGGTTTCCTGAAGATGAGTCCGTGTAAAACTGCATCCAGAAGTGAGAAGGAACCTGTGTAGGGTTGCCTGATGATGAGTCTGTGTAAAACTGCATCTTGGAAAGGAGGAACCTGTGAAGGGTTGCTTGATGATGAGTCCGTGTAAAACTGCATCTTGGAAAGAAGGAACCTGTGTGGGGTTGCCTAATGATGAGTTCGTGTAAAACTGCATCTTAGAAAGGAGGAACCTGTGTGGGGTTGCCTGATGATGAGTCTGTGTAAAACTGCATCTTGGAAGGAAGGAACCTGTGTAGGTTTGCCTAATGATGAGTCCATGTGAAACTGCATCTTGAAAGGAAGGAACCTGTGTAGGGTTGCTTCATGATGTGTCCGTGTAAAACTTCACCTAGAAACGAAGGAACCTATGTAGGGTTGCTTGATGATGAGTGCGTGTAAAACCGCATCTAGACATAAAAGGAACTGGTGTAGGGTTGCTTCATGATGAGTTCGTGTAAAACTGCATCTAGACATAAAAGGAACCGGTGTAGGGTTGTTTCATGATGAGTCCGTGTAAAACTTCACCTAGAAACGAAGGAACCTGTGTAGGGTTGCTTGATGATGAGTCTGTGTAAAACCGCACCTAGACATAAAAGGAATTGGTGTAGGGTTGCTTCATGATGAGTCCGTGTAAAACTGCATCTAGACATAAAAGGAACCGGTGTAGGGTTGCTTCATGATGAGCCCGTGTAAAACTTCATCTAGAAAGGAAGGAACCGGTGTAGGGTTTCCTGATGATGAGTCCGTGTAAAACTTCATCTAGAAAGGAGGGAACCGGTGTAGGGTTGCCTGATGATGAGTCCGTGTTAAACTTCATCTGAAATTTCCTGAGAAGGATCCTGTGTAGGGTTGCTTCATGATGAGTCCGTGTAAAACTGCATCTTGGTAAGGGGTAACCTGTGTAGGGCTGCCTGTTGATGAGTCCGTGTAAAACTGCATCTGGAATTGAAAAGGAACCTGTGTAGGGTTACTTCATGATGGTCAAGTAGATAGTTGCCCTGTCTGATTTTAGGTGTTAATCTTTGACCTGAGAAAGAAAGACATATTTACTGGCTTGTTACAGGTGTTAATCTTCAATCTCTTCGTGTAGATAGTTTTCCTGGCTTGTTACAGGTATTAATCTACAATCATTCGTCCCCGGCTAGTTTTCCTGGCTTGTTACAGGTATTAATCTGGAACTTGAAAAGGTTGCTGGTAGCCATCTGTTGATTGTCTTTTTCCTGAAAAAGGCAAAACGTTAGCTGTATGCAATGTCGTGATGCATGAAATGCATGATGTCATGATGTTCTCAAAATAAATGAGATTGTGTCGTATGCACTTATCATGTATGTAAATAGGAGGTATGAAATGTGAAATGTTTATGAATGTATTTTTGTCTGGAAAATAAATCCTTGATAAATGTCGGGGAGTTTGTTAACTCCTGGACTGTTGTTGAAGAGTATGTGTGTCTTCAAATTTTGCTTAGAATGTTTCCACTGGGGATTCCTGTTTTGTTGTTTGAGGACAAACTCCGCTGGGGAGTGTTGTACCCCAAAATTTGCCCTCCCATATTCTTCAAGGTTTGCTAAGATCATGCTTCAAAATCTCCCAAGGGTTGCACAGTCCAATTGCCTCCTAACAGTCAAAAATTAGGGTTTTGGTTCTGGCAAAGAAATTGAAGTTTCCAAGGGTCCAATAAAGTCCCACATGCCTATAAACATTGTCAAGCATCCATATGTCAAGTTTCAAGACTCACAGCACCAAATTGCACAGTCAAAAACCCTAATTGCTTCACAGTCAACTACAGGGGCAAAATGGTCATTTGACAGTCAAAAGTCAAAATTTTTGGTCAACATCTTATTTTGAAGCCACAAACATCATTTGATCAATTCTTGATCATGATTCTAAAGGCATGGCTCAAAAAGTCTCAAGATGCAAAAGTTTCTATTTTTGGACAGTTGAAAAAGTCAACTGCAAATTGACCAGGGCATAACTTCCACATGGTTTGTCAGAAAAATTCCATCCAAAGCTCATTTTGAAGAGAATGACATTTCCTACAACTCATCTTCACACTTCAAGTCCAAGAAATTCTCTCACAAAAAGTTATCAATCTCAACATTATAAGTCATTTTCAAAAGTCAACAAAAAGGCACTTTAAGTCAAAGACCATAACTTGAGATTGGTAAATCAAAATGACATGGGACCAAAGGCATTGGTTAGAGGACTTCAAGACCTTTCCAAAATGTCCAAGAACATGATCAAAGCTTAAAAATTGAGCAAGATATGCCTTGTGGAAGTTGGGAAATGTTTGGGAATTTTGAAAAGTCAACTTTGCTTCAAATGCCTCAAAATTGCTAATGGGCCTCAATTTCTTCCATGAATCATCACCCAAAAGCTATGCACGACCCATTAAGCTAAAAGGGAGTTATTTTCTTATTTTTAATTAATTAATTTAATTTTTAATCCTATTAATTCATTTAATTAAAATTAAATATGAGAAAAATACTAAATCATGTGTTTCAAATCTTTTTGTGCAGCCAATTCATTCTTTATGGATCAAATATTCGTGTACCATTCAAAAAGGAAAGAATCTTCCATGATTTGGCATAATTTGGCATGAAAAAGATTGAAAAAAAGATCATGGAAAATCAAATCTCAAAATAATGAATGGATGGATTTTTGGGCTGGCTTTTTGACCTAATTCATTCACATACATAAGCATAAGTGAAACCAAATGCCCTGGACACAGAAGCTGCGCCCAATACAAAGAACAACTTTGCACTTTTTTCACAAAAAACTCAAAACTGAAAACCTAGCTAGAGCTCGTTTCAAGGCCTAAAAGCTATTCCAAAAGCTTGCTGACACTACCAGGAAGCTGTTCCAATCAAAACCACGCCTCAATCCTCAAGGAATTGGTAGAATGAAGCCTCCCTGTTCATAAATATTTTCATATTCGTGTTTGAATTTGCATACATTCTTCATACGTTTTAAACATTGATTTATACTAACATGAGTGTTCTGAATATGTTTCCCTACGTCATAGTGTGGACGAGCACTATAACCTCAACGGTATACTCCCGGTGAGCACGAGTCAGATCCAAGAACTTGATGTTTTCCTCCGTCATAGTATGGACAAGTTCTATAACCTCAACGATATACTCCCGGTGGACACGAGACAGTTCCTAGATCTTGATGAAGATGTTTCCCTACGTCATAGTATGGACGAGTACTATAACCTCAACGGTATGCTCCTGGTGAGCACGAGTCAGTTCCTAGATCTTGATGTTTTCCTCCTTCATAGTGTGGACGAGTTCTATAACCTCAACGGTATACTCCCGATGAGCACGAGACAGTTCCTAGATCTTGATGAATATGTTTCCCTACGTCATAGTGTGGACGAGTACTATAACCTCAGCGGTATACTACCGGTGAGCACGAGTCAGTTCCTAGATCTTGATGTCTTCCTCCGTCATAGTGTGGACGAGTTCTATAACCTCAACGATATACTCCCGGTGAGCACGAGACAATTCCTAGATCTTGATGAAGATGCTTCCCTACATCATAGTATGGATGAGTACTATAACCTCAGCGGTATACTCCCGGTGAGCACGAGTCAGTTCCTAGATCTTGATGTTTTCCTCTGTCATAGTGTGGACGAATTCTATAACCTCAACGGTATACTCCCGGTGAGCACGAGACAGTTCCTAGATCTTGATGAAGATGTTTCCATACTCATAGTGTAGACGAGTACTATAACCTCAACGGTATACTACCGGTGAGCACGAGTCAGTTCCTAGATTTTGATGTCTTCCTCCGTCATAGTGTGTACGAGTTCTATAACCTCAACACTATATTCCCGGTGAGCACGAGACAGTTCCTAGATCTTGATGAAGATGCTTCCCTATGTCATAGTGTGGACGAGTACAATAACCTCAGCGGTATACTCCCGGTGAGCACGAGTCAGTTCCTAGATCTTGATGTTTTCCTCTGTCATAGTGTGGACGAATTCTATAACCTCAACGGTATACTCCCGGAGAGCACGAGACAGTTCCTAGATCTTGATGAAGATGTTTCCCTACGTCATAGTGTAGACGAGTACTATAACCTCAACGGTATACTACCGGTGAGCACGAGTCAGTTCCTAGATTTTGATGTCTTCCTCCGTCATAGTGTGTACGAGTTCTATAACCTCAACGCTATACTCCCAGTGAGCACGAGATAGTTCCTAGATCTTGATGAAGATGCTTCCCTATGTCATAGTGTGGACGAGTACAATAACCTCAGCGGTATACTCCCGGTGAGCACGAGTCAGTTCCTAGATCTTGATGTTTTCCTCCGTCATAGTCTGGACGAGTTCTATAACCTCAACGGTATACTCCCAGTGAGCACGAGACAGTTCCTAGATTTTGATAAAGATGCTTCCCTACATCATAGTATGGACGAGTACTATAACCTCAGTGGTATAATCTCAGTGAGCACGAGTCATTTCCTAGATCTTGATGTTTTCCTCCGTCATAGTATGGACGAGTTCTATAAACTCAACGGTATACTCCCGGTGAGCACGAGACAGTTCCTAGATCTTGATGAAGATGCTTCCCTACGTCATAGTATGGACGAGTACTATAACCTCAACGGTATACTCCCGGTGAGCACGAGTCAATTCCTAGATCTTGATGTTTTCCTCCGTCATAGTGTGGACGAGTTCTATAACCTTAACGGTATACTCTCGGTGGGCACGAGACATTTCCTAGATCTTGATGAAGATGTTTCCCTACGTCATAGTGTGGACGAGTACTATAACCTCAACGGTATACTCCCGCTGAGAACGAGTCAGTTCCTAGAACTTGATGTTTTCCTCCGTCATAGTGTGGACAAGTTCTATAACCTCAACGGTATACTCCCGGTGGGCACGAGACAGTTCCTAGATCTTGGTGAAGATGTTTCCCTACGTCATAGTGTGGACGAGTACTATAACCTCAACGGTATGCTCCCGGTGAGCACGAGTCAGTTCCTAGATCTTGATGTTTTCCTTCGTCATAGTGTGGACGAGTTATATAATCTTAACGGTATACTCCCGGTGAGCATGAGACAGTTCCTAGATCTTGATGAAGATGTTTCCCTACGTCATAGTGTTGACGAGTACTATAACCTCAGCGGTATACTACCGGTGAGCACGAGTCAGTTCCTAGATCTTGATGTCTTCCTCCGTCATAGTGTGGACGAGTTCTATAACCTCAACGATATACTCCCGGTGAGCACGAGACAGTTCCTAGATCTTAATGAGATGCTTCCCTACATCATAGTGTGGACGAGTACTATAACCTCAGCGGTATACTCCCGGTGAGCACGAGTCAGTTCCTAGATCTTGATGTTTTCCTCTGTCATAGTGTGGACGAGTTCTATAACCTCAACGGTATACTCTCGGTGAGCACGAGACAGTTCCTAGATTTTGATGAAGATGCTTCCCTACGTCATAGTGTGGACGAGTACTATAACCTCAGCGGTATACTCCCGGTGAGCACGAGTCAGTTCCTAGATCTTGATGTTTTCCTCCGTCATAGTGTGGACAAGTTCTATAACCTCAACAGTATACTCCTGGTAGGCACGAGACAGTACCTAGATCTTTATGAAGATGTTTTCCTACGTTATAGTATGGACGAGTACTATAACTTCAATGGTATACTCCTGGTGAGCACGAGTCAGTTCCTAGATCTTGATGTTTTCCTCCGTCATAGTGTGAACAAGTTCTATAACCTCAACGGTATACTCCCGGTGGGCACGAGACAGTTCCTAGATCTTGATGAAGATGTTTCCCTATGTCATAGTGTGGAAGAGTACTATAACCTCAACGGTATACTCCCGGTGAGCACGAGTCAGTTCCTAGATCTTGATGTTTTCCTCCGTCATAGTGTGGACAAGTTCTATAACCACAAAGATATACTCCCAGTGAGCACGAGATAGTTCCTAGATCTTGATGAAGATGTTTCCCTACGTCAAAGTGTGGACGAGTACTATAACCTCAGCGGTATTGTTGTACCCAAAAATTTTCCCTCTCATTCTTCAAGGCCTTTCTCACAAGGATTCTCAAGGTTCAAGCTTGCACAAGTACTTTGGAATTTTCCAGTACCAAAATTAAAAGGAAACTGCCAAAAAAGGGAGAAAACAGATAAAAATAACATTTTGAAAACATGCATCCTTGAAAACATGCATCCACATAACATGCATCCACATCATGACAGGTTTTCCCTTTCAGGTTTCCTTATTCTCCTACTATTTATTTCACTAGAGATGGATCTAGAGAGGACTATCGATGATATCCGGGCTCAAAATGCTCAACTTCAAAAAATGTTCTTGAACCTGTCCCAGGGGCAAGAAGAGGTGAAGGCTCTCCTCACAAGGGGCATGGTCCTAGGGAATCCAGGCGGCATCAGGAATGATCAGTTGGAAGGGCTACAAGTTGAGTTTGGTCCTCCGGAGACTCCAGCATAATCAATGCTCCTTTGACAAATCATTGAGAGCGTCTTTGTTTCATTTCAATTTTCAAGTTGTAATCTCTTTTGTTATTCAAACATTTATCTGTTAATGTCAAACTCTGTTTCATTAATGCATTGCATATGTTTGTCTTGAATTCATCCATTCATTTTCACTATACTTGAACTATGATTTCTACTTTCTTTATGACATTTAACTCTTTCCAAAAGGTTGCGAGCCTTTAGAGGGAGGATGACGAAAACAATGCCATAATCTCATACATAATGCTTTTGAACAGACATTGCTGACGATGTACAGGCGTTTCTTTCAAATCCTAAACACTGGAGTTATAAGAAAGATAATCCCTAGTCAACCCCTTCGAGCCATAGAAGTAGGAGTTTTCTGTTTTAAACACAAATTGAAACCTTTGATTAAACCTGGGGCAGGGTAGTTTCTCAGTTAATTAAAAAAAAGATTATGCATTGAAAGTCGCAAACTCTCAGCTCATAGTACAACGAATGACATGAAAAACATTCCTTTGGAACCAAAAGACAGTGATGGTTTCTTATCTCATAGGCAGTCATTATCTATCAAAAAAGGAAAAGCCCACTGAGTCAAAACCTACAAAGGAGGCCTAAGAAAGCTGGGGCATCCCGCTGACTATAATCTCAAAAATAAGCACAGTCAGGAAAAATTAGGGATAACAAAAAAAAGAGAAAGAGGTCATTACAAATCCTCAACAACATGAAAAATGTTGCAAAAAATGACTGCCTTCCAACAAAATTCAACTTGTGTGAACCACACCAAAACTTCATTCCAAGAACATCCGATGAACGAAAGCTATCTCAGTGAACAAAATCAAGAAGGATGACACTTCCATTGACAAATCTCCTATCAAGAAGGGTGCATGACATATCCCTATCCAGCACACCTGGGGCAGTCTAGTCAAGATTCCAAGAAATCTCTCATGGGTTGCAGAGTAACCAGGGGAAAATCTCCATATGCGTCACTTGGGGCATTGAACGTCAATCCCGACAAAGGGTTACATACAGTCAAACATTTCCAGGAAGTGCCACAAACACTCGCTACTAGGGGCAATGACAAGTCTCCCAAAAGTCCTTCTCATAGGATGATTCCACATCAAGAGTTTAATCTCTGAAAACCTTCCCCCAGCTGGGAAAACTTCAAGAATCCTAGAGGACATCCCCAACGAGTTCATCACCTCTCTAACAGACTAAGCAACAAGGTTTATTTCCCCAACAAACGACAGGATTCCCCAGCTTGAGGTAGCCTTTCTGACCACTACAAATCAAAGGACCACAACTCCTCTTCCCCAGTAGACTACTCTACAATCCCCAACAAGTTACTGCGAAACCTGGACCCGACCAGATATCAGTTCAGCTTCTACTTCCCAGTAGATCAACGGACAACCGAGGCTCCTGAACTCTTTTCCCAAGCAAGAATAAACGTTCTCCCCACAGATTTTTCAACTTCCCCCAGCGGAGTTCTACTCAAACAAGAAAACAGGAATCCATTGGAAATATTCTAAGCAAAGTTTGAAGACACACATACTCTTCAACAACAGTCCAGGACTTAATGACTCCCCAGCATTTGTCAAGGATTTATTTTACCAGACAAAAATACATCCATTAAAATTTCACATTTCATACATCCTATTTACATACATGATAAGTGCATACAACACAATCTCATTATATTTGAGAACATCATGACATTATGCATTTGATACATCATGACATTGCATACAGCTAACGTTTTACCTTTTCAGGAAAAGGTCAATCAACAGATGGCTACCACCAACCTTTTCAAGTTCCAGATTAATACCTGTAACAAGCCAGGAAAACTATCTGTGGATGACTGATTGTAGATTAATACCTGTAACAAGCCAGGAAAACTATCTACATGAAGAGATTGAAGATTAACACTTGTAACAAGCCAGGAAGACTATCTCTCTTTCTCAGGTCAGAGATTCATACCTGAAACCAGACAGGACAACTATCTCATCGGCCAACCTTTTTAAGTTCCAGATTAATACCTGTAACAAGCCAGGAAAACTATTTGTGGACGAGTGATTGTAGATTAATACCTGTAACAAGCCAGGAAAACTATCTACATGAAGAGATTGAAGATTAACACCTGTAACAAGCCAGGAAGACTATCTTTCTTTCTCAGGTCAGAGATTCATACCTGAAACCAGACAGGACAACTATCTCATCGGTCAACCTTTTTAAGTTCCAGATTAATACCTGTAACAAGCCAGGAAAACTATCTGTGGACGACTGATTGTAGATTAATACCTGTAACAAGCCAGGAAAACTATCTACGTGAAGAGATTGAAGATTAACACCTGTAACAAGCCAGGAAGGCTATCTTTCTTTCTCAGGACAGAGATTAATCCCTGAAACCAGACAGGACAACTATCTCATCGGCCAACCTTTTTAAGTTCCAGATTAATACCTGTAACAAGCCAGTAAAACTATCTACATGAAGAGATTGAAGATTAATACCTGTAACAAGCCAGGAAGACTATCTTTCTTTCTCAGGTCAGAGATTAATACCTGAAACCAGACAGGACAATCATCTACTTGACCTGCTGAAGCAAACCTACACAGGTTCCTCTCTTCCCAAGATGCAGTTTTACACAAATTCGTCATCAAACAACCCAACTTTCCAATACAGTTCAGGGGCGCTCCAGACACGGACGCCGTGCTGGAAATCATCCAGTTCCAGCTTATGGATACAGTCCAACATTCTTGGATGGCATCTTTAAGCCCATCTCCGACAAGAATCTGTCACATCTCCAAATGGCATCTTTAAGCCCATTCCCTCAACCTTGCTTTGACGAGTGCAAATTTTTGGGCACTCTAGTGTCCAATCATCTTTTACCTTCGAGTCACGAATGACAAACTTGTCAATCTAACTCTTCAGTTTCAAGAAGATTGAACAGGGGCAGCTGTTGTACCCCAAAATTTTCCCTCTCATTCTTCAAGGCCTTTCTCACAAGGATTCTCAAGGTTCAAGCTTGCACAAGTACTTTGGAATTTTCCAGTACCAAAATTAAAAGGAAACTGTCAAAAAAGGGAGAAAACAGATAAAAATAACATTTTGAAAAATTTGGAGGAAAACAGGTCTCTTTCGATTCAGCACTCTTCGATTGACTCTTGGCCTCCTTCGAATGCAACTTGGGTACATCCTTCGTTTAGATTGGAAACCTCCTTCAAATGCAACTTGGGTACATCCTTCGTTTGGATTGGAAACATCCTTCGAATGCAACTTGGGTACATCCTTCGTTTGGATTGGAAACCTCCTTCAAATGCAACTTAGGTACATTCTTCGTTTGGATTTGAAACCTCCTTCAAATCCACTTGCACCAAGGGCCTCTTGCAGACTTTGCCTCTTACAAATTTCGTTTGAGCCAAGAGATATCTTCATACAAGATTTGACTGAGTTCTTGCTTCCCTTCGACTCAGAAGCCAGGAACTTCCCTCATACTAAAAAGACACAAGGCAATGACTCCCTTTATGTTTGTTTCGATCCACATGCTTCGATTGGGAAATATGCTTCCTTCGAGCATGAGCTTTCAATTTGGCAATATGTTTTTTTCGATACAAGCTTCGACAGGGCATTAGCTTGTTTCGACCATAAGCTTCGACTGAGGCAAAGGCTTCCTTCGAACAAGTGCTCTTCGATCTGATTCTTGCATTCGACTCAAGACCAAATCTCATTTGCCAGGCTATGTTGCTTCCAAATCTTTACATAATCAGAAGCTTGTACAAGGGTTTTAAACTTTGTCTTTTAGATACTACTATTATTGGTTAAAGGATACATACTCTTTCTTTTCATAGAGAGTACTTTTATCACAAAAGCAACTTTCAACCTGATTTTGGTCTGAGCACAAGCAAGGCCAGAAGCATAAGTCACATCTTCTGCACTCCAACTGCCAAGAGGCCCCCCACATGTACTTTCACGTTACATTATTTTATCATTTATTTGCAAGGCTGGCTTTGGACAATATGTCCATTCTTTCTCTATAAATAGAGGAACATTTACAAAGCTAGGGGAGGATCTTTGGACCAGAGGAACGAATCCCCCAAATTTTCTCAAACACAATAAAACTCTCAATGTTTATCAACACTTGAGAAATCACAAAAAACCCAGAATCACATTCATCTCCTTCGGCTCTGAAGAACAACCACACTTCAGTCTCCTTCGAATCAAAGAAGCAACACACTTGCTTTTTCTTTTCCTTCAAATCCAGCGTTCCAAGCACAGCTACTGACCCCTCTTTCGAATCCAGCATCCAGGGCCACCACTCAAGGCCCCACATCTATTCAAGGCCTGAAGCAAGGTAAGTTATTCTTACCTTTGAACTTTTCCTTTCATGGCATAGTAATTTTCCCTTTGGTTTGAAACATGTACATACCATTGTTCCTTTCGTTTCCACCCTTTATAACATATTTTTTAGAGCTAAGCCTTTTGTTTTGCTTTCTGTTTACCTGAACTTGCTTTTACTATTAAACTGTTTACAAGACAAATACTAGCATGGCCTCAGGCCATGTTGCCATTTAATGCTTGAAATGAAAGAAACAGGAAACAGGAAATAGGAAACGAAGTTTCTGCCTTCTACCCCCTTTCTCCAGGTCAAACGAAAGAGACAACCTGGACGATAAACATGCTTTCACTGATTCCAGGCTCATTCGAAAGGCATTCTCTCACTGCTTTCGACCTCCAGTCGAAGAAGACAACAAGGCAGAACCAGAAGGCTTCGCCATACACTGACTTCCAGGCCAATCGAAGGACAAGACCTCACTGGTGCAAGCTCCAGTCGAAGGAGGCCAACATAATGCATGTCGAAGGGTGCTACTGCCTGGGTCGAAGGAGCTCTTTTTATTTATTTTTATCTTAATTTTTTCCATTATATTTCTATGCAATTCAATATGGTTGTAATAGTGTAGGATTTATTTTTTGTGCTTTTTATTACTTTTGTATAAATGCTAGTAATTAGGTGTGTATGGAAAGATAAAACCAACAAGTAGACAACCCCTAATCAAGACAAAATGCATTCAATCAAACACACTTTGCACACATGCACCCTTAGGGTAATTCCACTTGTTTCCTTCAAAAATGGGCCATGGTATGCATGTCAAGTACTTTGGCAAAACAAAAAGATCATAGTCCCTCGATGACGCTGTCTTGGTTGCCTAAACAAAATGATCAAGTCCCTCAAGAAAATTTCCAAAAATACTTGACACAATTACTATCATGGTCTATACGATGACCCGCGCCCGTCCCGTTAACATCCTAACGCAAGGTTGTTCACCAAATACAATGGTGAAACAACACTGTTAAAAGGGGTAAAAACATGAGAAAGATCTTTGAGTAAAATAGGGTAGACAAAATCTTAGTTACTTGATCAAAAATCTTGCAAAACACCTTTTCCATTTTTCAAACACACATCACAACACAACTTCAAAAACAATTTCAAAACAACTTTCAAAACATTGAATTATCTTTTCAAAAAGATACACACCTTTGTATATATTCAAACAAGAATCATTACAAAGGTTGCCTAGACAAGGCATCTTTTTCAAAACATTTTCAAAACCACACACAAAGCACCATTTCAAGCAATTGAAAAGCAAAGGCATGTGATCTAAAACAAGTAACTAAGAGCCCATGGATAACCATGGATGAAAAGGGTGCTAGCACCTTCCCTTTTCATAATCTACCCCCCGAACCCACGAAAAATCTCAAAGGTCTTTCCTATACTTTTTGACCTTTCCTTTAGGATAAAATAAAAAGTAGGTGGCGACTCTTTATAAACCGAAACATTTGCGAACACAAAACGCAAAATCCCAAGTCAGTTCTCCCACCGTATCACAGAACTGGCGACTCTGCTGGGGAAATTTCTAAAAGTGGGGTTACCTTAGGGTTTTAGATCACCTTTACTTGCTTACCTTGATTGCTTTGTTTGATTTACTTTTTGGGTTCCTTGTTTGGGTTTGTTTAAATCCTACACCCGGATTTGGGGGCACCTTTTTAGGTAAGTAGCAATAAACTGTGAGGGAACTGTGCTGGGTATACCGACATGGTTAAAATAGTGGCTACATTGATGTGGCACTTTGGTTGGTACCGGTAACCCTTGAGTTGAATCAAGGAGAGTACGGGGCCGCCGCGTGGTGTCGTGAAGCATCAATTGACCTTAGAACCTTACTTGACAATCTTGGCCTTTTTAGGGGTAGTGAGATGACCGACTTTGGTACAGTACGAAGTTGGTAGATACTCGATACTACACTCATTGAGGATTGTTTTCTTGGAATATTTTGGTCGCCAGTTAAGTGGCTAAACCAAAACAATGAACACAGAGAATAATCCGGTGATATTGAGCTCCTTAGAACCCGGTTTCTATTTTAGGACAGGTTGAGCCAACTAACTTCAAGAGGGTATTTACCTACAAACCCCATGCATGTCAAAACCTAAGGACTTGTTTGCTCTGTGTGAATATGATTACCTGTATATACGCTTGCTTACTTTCGCATACATGTACATAACATCATAACATCATAACATCATACCATAGCATTTCCAATAACCATTTCAAGGATCTCGAGGGTCTTTTGATACAGGGGCGCGTTGAACCAGACATCTACCAAAGGGCAAGAGGATTTTCCTCTAAACAAACGTCGTTAAAGATCAAGTGCAACAACTTGAATCCGGGGCTATGACCCACTTGACATGGTGAGCTTGATTCTCGTGGAAAGAAATCCACCAATACAAAAATTCTCCAATCAAAGATGTTTATCAAAGTTCAATCTCTAAAATTTTCTTGTGTTTACCCCGCGAGATCCTTGAAAACATGCATCCACATAACATGCATCCACATCATGACAGGTTTTCCCTTTCAGGTTTCCTTATTCTCCTACTGTTTATTTCAGTAGAGATGGCTCTAGAGAGGACTATCAAAGATATCCGGGCTCAAAACGCTCAACTTCAAAAAATGTTCTTAAACCTGTCCCAGGGGCAAGAAGAGGTGAAGGTTCTCCTCACAAGGGGCATGGTCCTAGGGAATCCAGGCGGCATTAGGAATGATCAGTTGGAAGGGCTACAAATTGAGTTTGGTCCTCCGAAGACTCCAGCATAATCAATGATCCTTTGACAAATCATTGAGAGCGTCTTTGTTTCATTTGAATTTTCAAGTTGTAATCTCTTTTGTTATTCAAACATTTATCTGTTAATGTCAAACTCTGTTTCATTAATGCATTGCATATGTTTGTCTTTAATTCATCCATTTGTTTTCACTATACTTGAACCATGCTTTCTACTTTCTTTATGACATTTAACTCTTTCCAAAAGGTTGCGATCCTTTAGAGGGAGGATGACGAAAACAATGCCATAATCTCATACAGTATGCTTTTGAACAGACCTTACTGACGATGTACAAGCATTTCTTTCAAATCCTAAACACTGGAGTTATAAGAAAGATAATCCCTAGTCAACCCCTTCAAGCCAAAGAAGTAGGAGTTTTCTGTTTTAAACACAAATTGAAACCTTTGATTAAACCTGGGGCAGGGTAGTCTCTCAGTTAATTCAAAAAAAAAGATTGTGCATTGAAAGTCGCAAACTCTCAGCTCATAGTACAACGAATGACATCAAAAACATTCCTTTGGAACCAAAAGATAGTGACGGTTTCTTATCTCATAGGCAGTCATTATCTATCAAAAAAGGAAAAGTCCACTGAGTCAAAACCTACAAAGGAGGCCTAAGAAAGTTGGGGCATCCCGCTGACTGTAATCTCAAAAATAAGCACAGTCAGGCAAAATTAGGGATAATAAAAAAAAGAGAAAGAGGTCATTACAAATCCTCAATAACATGAAAAATGTTGCAAAAAAATGACTTCCTTCCAACAAAATTCAACTTGTGTGAACCATCACCAAAACGTCGTTCCAAGACTCATTTGGAGTTCAGCGCACAATTAACTGAGGTTAGGATTGAAGATCATCACGAAGAGCGGGTGGGTACAAATATACTTTGAACCTTTATCCTTTGTTTCTTAAACCGTGAACCAAGCCACGTTACAACCCTTCAAAAGTCCTAATTAAAGCATGGGTTAGTTCGAAAGCATATTGTTACAAAAGGTGTCCTGACTCCTATAAGGCTTTGCTCTAAATCTTGAGTTGGATTTTTCTTATAAAACGTTTTCTGCTAAAAAACGCATTTTTCAAAATTTCAAGACAGAGATAAACTTTGCATTACTTGAATATCATTGTTTGCATGTGGCTATTTGTTTGACAGCGGAGAAATTCACACAACGAACATCCGATGAACGAAAGCTATCTAAGTGAACAAAATCAAGAAGGATGACACTTCCATTGACAAATCTCCTATCAACAAGGGGGCATGACATATCACTATCCAGCACACCTGGGGCAGTCTAGTCAAGATTCCAAGAAATCTCTCAAGGGTTGTAGAGTAACCAGGGGAAAATCTCCATATGCGTCACTTGGGGCATTGAACGTAAATCCCGACAAAGGGTTACATACAGTCAAACATTTCCAGGCAGTGCCACAAACACTCGCTACTAGGGGAAATGACAAGTCTCCCAAAAGTCCTTCTCATAGGATGATTCCCCAGCAAGAGTTTAATCTCTGAAAACCTTCCCCCAGCTGGGAAAACTTCAAGAATCCTAGAGGACTTCCCCAACGAGTTCATCACCTCTCTAACAGACTAAGCAACAGGGTTTATTGAAATTCTGGCAGCAGATACTCAATGTCACAGTGAATGTTATGACACCGTATCTGACTTTCTATAAGACAGTAAATAAAAACAGTAAAGAACACAGTCAATTATTTACCAAGTTCAGTGTGAAACAACACCTACTCTGGGGGCTACCAAGCCAGGGAGGAAATCCACTATAAGAGATATTAATTCAGGAATAAACCAACCAGTTTATCTCCTTCACTTAAGACCTACCCAATGCAACTTCAATCTAAGTTCAACTTAAACCTGAATTCCTACTCACTCCCCCTCAATCACAGCAGTGATACTTAAAACAATTGACTAATGAAATAATGAAGACACTCTTCAGAACATACACTTGATTATGCTTCACAGCTTTTTAATCAAGTAACACAAACACTCGTGCTTCACAGCTTTGAGTGATACATAAACCTAACTTGACTTTGCTTCAAAGCTTTAGTCAAGAGACACAAAACACTCTTGCTTCAAAGCTTTGAGTGATACAAAAACCCTTACAATCAAAACCTATTCCAAGTCAATTATCACAATGATACTTGCTTGGATTACAGTAGTTAAAACTATACAGCTCCTAATTGATCTTCATTCAAAAGAGTTACTTTGCAACCAACATTCCTGTTGAATATATATGCAGCTGTTTTTTCAGAATTAACCAAACTGCATAACTGTTAGATCAGTACAGGATGTCTTAACATTTGTTATGACATCAGAATTCCTGTTTACTGATTTTGGTAGAAGGCAATAAATGTGATCATTGCAAATTGCTCAGATACACACTCATAAACAGTAGCTACTGTATGCCATAATTTTTCTGCATAAAGTACCTAACCAGAATGTTATGACATCAGTCATGACATTCACACACCTGGTTTTACCAAAAATACATGCCAATAACTAAACACTTACAAACTCCCCCTTTGGCAGATTTTTGGCTAAAACCCCTAAGCAATCAGAGAATAGAGAGCAGCAGAATGAATATGACTGTAGAAAAATATAATGTCTACCAAGAAATTAACACAAAATATCTCCCCCTCTTTAGCCACAAATAAGCCAAAGATACATGTACTTAAATGTTATACAGTCATCCAAAATGAGTAATAAAAACAACAAATAAAATCTGAAAACACTTGCATCAACAGGAACCAGCATCAGGCTTGTCAACTCCTCCAAACTTTAAGCACTGTCCTCTTTAGAGGAGCTACTTTCTTCAGCATTGAGCTGATCTTCAGCAGCACCCTCTTCCCTTCTGTCTCCTCTTGTTCTAATCTGGCAATTAGGTTCTCTAGAGTCTTTTTCCTTATCTCCAGCTCTTTGCAGGTCTCTTTCAATACAGCTATAACATCAGATGTCTTGGACTGAGTTTTTACAGTTGATGTTTCAGCTGATGTCATGACAATGTCAGGAACATGAGATCCCTGAAATAGCTTGTAGTGTAACCCAAGAGCAGGAGCTCTTTTGCAAGCAGTATCTCTTTCCACCAGGATATCAGGGTACTGAGCAAGGACAATTCCACATAGAAGGGAGGGAAAGGCAATAGGGCCTTTAACAGCATAGCTTCCAGCATGTTTTAAAGTTTGTTCAAAAATATACCTGCCATAGTCAAATTCAGTCTTGGTACCAACAGCATAAATGAATCTCCCCAATCCTGTAGAGATGGTTGATTTATGGTTTGTAGGGACCCAGTTGGCTGCACCAATCTTGTGCAGGATGGCAAATTTTATTCTTAGCTTTCTAGCATTCAGCTTGCCTTTTGAGGGCCAGCACTTGACTTGTATTGCTGTGATGGTTTGGCATACTTCATTGTCAGTAACTTCTAGTTCAGGTCATTGTCTGAGTATTCCTCATCCACATCAATAACAGGTGGTTCAACATTCTTCTCTGAAGTGTTCTAAATATCATCAAGGTTTTCAGATGATTTTTGAATGTTGTCATTTGGTGTCTCAACATTCTCAGAGACATCTGGATTTGCTTCAACATTTGGGCTTGCTGATTCTTGATTTAATGGAACAGAAATCCCCGGTACATAGTGGTTCTCACTCAGGATTCTTGTAACAAGCCTAGCTATTGCTTGATGTACATAAGCTGATCCTTCCCTATTTGGTACAGAAGATGAAGGTTGAGAGGGATTACCGGATGAAGTAGCCTGAGACCTTCCTGCATGCCTTGTTCTCAGCTTTTTGACCTTGGAAGGGTTAGTTGCCATTTCTCTAAGAGGAGTAATCTCCAGGACTTCAGAATCCATGCATGAGGTGATTGCCCGAGAATCTTGATCAGATGATGAAGATGAAACGGTCGTCTTGGATGAGGATGATGTTTGCGACATTTTGATAGTCTTAGAAAACCAGTACCAACTAGAGAGAAAACTTTGATTGAGAGAATGTGAGTTGTTGCAAAGTCGAGAGAGGAAGGAGGCAAATGTGTGTCTATTCAACTTCTTAATAATTTTGAAAGAATTGGGAAAACATATGATTAACCCACTCAAAATAGACTTAACAAAAATAACTCCTTCAACCCTTGTTTTAAGCAAAATTAATTGCTACAATTTCTCATGTTGGCAAATACCCAACTTGCCCCTCAAGTTTTCAAATTGATTTGCATCAAGAGCCTTGGTAAAAATGTCAGCCAGCTGTAGCTTAGTGGCAACATGTTCCAGTTTAATTGTCTTCTCCTCTACAAGGTCTCTGATAAAGTAATGTTTAATGTCAATGTGCTTGGTCCTGCTATGCTGAATAGGGTTCTTGGAAATGTTGATTGTACTCAGATTGTCACAGTACAATGTCACAACATCTTGTGTGACATTATACTCAGTGAGCATCTGTTTTATCCAGATAATTTGAGAACAGCTACTACCAGCTGCAATGTATTCAGCTTCAGCACAAAAATGAAAAGGAAGTCTTTTGGCATGTATCATAGCTCTGAAAGATTCCTGTATGGTCCTATTTTTCTTTTCTACAACTCCATTTTGTTGAGGAGTTATAGGAGAATAGAATTCACGACTAATTCCTTCTGAGGAACAGAACTTATTAAACTTACTGTTTTTAAATTCCTTGTCATGATCACTTCTGATTCTGACAATACACCCTTCTTTTTCTCTTTGAATTCTTTTGTACAGTTCTTTAAAAACTTCAAACACATCAGATTTTTCCCTAATGAAGTTAATCCAGGTGAATCTGGAAAAGTTATCCACCACAACATAGGCATATCTCTTTCCTCCAAGACTTTCCACCTGCATTGGTCCCATATGAAGAAGTTCTAGAACCTTAGAGGTGGTCAGATGTCTTGACTTTGGATGTGACATCCTAGTCTGCTTACTAACCTGACATTCACCACAAACTCTCCTTTCATCAATTTGCAGTCTTGGAATCCCTCTGACTGCCTCCATGGAGATAATCCTTTTCATTCCTCTTAGATGAAGATGGCCAAGTTTTTGGTGCCACAGTTTCACCTCTTTTTCTTCTTTGGCAATAGAACACACAATGGAGTAATTAGTGTTCTCAGGCTCCCACAAGTAATAGTTGTCTTTAGATCTGACTCCTTTCATTACAACTTCTTATTTTTCATTAATTACAAGACATTCAGATTTTGAGAAGTTGACCTTGAATCCTAGATCACATAATTGACTGATACTAATGAGATTAGCAGTCAGGTCTTTTACCAATAGTACTTCATTCAGATTTGGTACTCCAGGGCAGTCCAAATTACCAACTCCTTTGATTTCACCTCTAGCACCATCTCCAAAGGTCACATAACTAGTGGTGTGAGGTTTAACATTATTGAGAAGGTTCTTGATTCCAGTCATGTGCTTAGAACACCCACTGTCAAAGTACCAGTCTTCCTTTGCAGAGACTCTCAGGGAAGTGTGAGCTATCAGGGCAGTAGCCTTTTTCTTCCATTGAGGAGTATGTGGTACCCTGTTAGACTTAGGTTTGACACCTGGGTTCTGATTAGGGTATCCATACAATCTGAAGCAGAAAGGCTTTATGTGACCAAACCTCCCACAATGATGACATCTCCATCTTTGGTACTTTTTCTTCACATTTCTCTGTTCCCGATGTTGAGTGTTATGTTGTGACATCTGCTTTGACATTTGTTTATCAGACCTGATCTTCTTGTCTGCACCAGATTTCTTTGCTGCCACAAATCCTAGACCAGACTTGTTTCTCACATTTTGTCCAACCTGAAGGATTTCTTCCAATTTGTCAGTTCCATTTGTCAGCATCTTGACAGATTTGGTCATCTGGTTCAATTTTGAGTTTAGCATTTGAACTTCCCCTTCCAGATGACTTATAGTTTCAAGGTCTGCCCTTTTTTCAGCCTCCAACTTTATGATGAGTTTTGTTTGTCTCTCATTTTGTACACAGACTTCAGCACTTCTGATACACAATTTCTTGTAAGTATCAGCCAGTTCTTCAAATGTCACTTCCTCATCACTAGTGTCACTTTCAGAGGTACAAACACAAGTTAATGCAGTAACTAGTTTGGCAGATTCTTCTTCAGAATTACTTTCTGAATCACAGTCAGACCAGGTAGCAGTCATTCCTTTCTTTTGTTTCTTAAGAAAGGTAGGACATTCAACTCGAATATGCCCATATCCTTCACAACTATGGCATTGAATTCCTCTGCCTTGATTTCCCTTCTCTTCAGACCTTGGTCTTCTGCTGGAGTCATAAGATCTGTTAATGTCAGAGGGGATGTTCTCAACATTTGACCTTGACTTTGGATCCATTCTCTTGATGAGTTTGTTGAATTGTCTTCCAAGCATGGCTATAGCTTCTGAAATATTTTCTTCTTCATCCTCCTTGTTTTTATCTTCAGAGTTGGATACAAGTGCTATGCTCTTGTTTTTCTTGTCAACATTGTCACTGATCCCCATCTCAAAAGTCTGAAGAGACCCAATGAGTTCATCCACATTTAACTTGCTGATATCCTGGGCTTCCTCTATAGCAGTTACCTTCATTGCAAATCTTTTAGGCAGGGATCTGAGAATCTTTCTCACCAGTTTTTCTTCAGACATCTTTTCTCCCAATGCTCCTGAGGTGTTGGCAATCTCCAAGATGTTCATGTGAAACTCATGAATGGTTTCATCTTCCTTCATCCTTAGGTTCTCAAACTTGGTAGTCAGCATCTGAAGCCTTGACATTTTTACTTTGGAAGTGCCCTCGTGAGTAGTTTTGAGAGTGTCTCACACTTCCTTGGCCAGTTCACATTGATGTACTAGTCTGAATATGTTTCTATCAATTCCATTGAACAAGGCATTTAAAGCTTTGGAATTACCCAGGGCTAACTCATCTTCTTCTTTTCTCCATTCTTCCTCAGGCTTCAGACTGATTGTCCATCTTTCTCAGTTATGGTGGGATGGTTCCATCCTTTGTCAGCAGCTCTCCAAGCCTTTTTGTCCAGTGATTTTAAGAAGGCAATCATACGAGGTTTCCAGTAGTCATAATTTGTTCCATCCAGAATGGGTGGTCTATTTCCAAAAACTCCTTCTTTGTCCATAGTGCCAGAAAGTGATATCCCTAGATCTCACCCAGTAATACAGGCAGGGTGCCTGCTCTGATACCAATTGAAATTCTAGCAGCAGATACTCAATGTCACAGTGAATGTTATGACACCGTATCTGACTTTCTATAAGACAGTAAATAAAAACAATAAAGAACACAGTCAATTGTTTACCCAGTTCAGTGTGAAACAACACCTACTCTGGGGGCTACCAAGCCAGGGAGGAAATCCACTATAAGAGATATTAATTCAGGAATAAACCAACCAGTTTATCTCCTTCACTTAAGATCTACTGTTGTACCCCAAAATTTGCCCTCCCATATTTCCCAAAACATTTCAAGAAAAATTCACAAGTCCAACCCGGCGCGTCATATTCAGGTGTTCTTTCGCCAAGATATCTCTGACAACGTATTTTCAAATTCAGTTTCGGCTCAAGAGTCAATTCTTTAAGGAAGGTATCCGAATGTGTGAGTTTTCTCGAAGAAATATGGTGAAAAAGTGTGCTGAAAGTGCAGTTTTTACGCGCTAAAAAATTCATAACTTGAAGATCGTGGCTCGTTTTGAACCCGTTCTGATGGCCAAAATTCCGTCTTGACATTATCTACGTTTTCATCTCTCACGGCTGGAAGCCAATTTCGATCAGAAGGTCTTCAAAAATGTGGATTTATCAAGTATTTTCATACAGAAAATTTGTGACAGAAGTTTATTTGCGTCATGTTCAGAAAATCATAACTTGGTCGATTTTCATTGTATCGAGCTGGTTCCGGCGCCAAAATTTCACAAATTGAGTTGGCTACATTTTCACAGGAGGTATCGAGTTTGAACGGTGTTCAAAAGGCCTTCGTTTTTTGCTCAGAATGCGTGACACGCTGAAAATCCTGAATGCTGAATGTTATTTCATCTGGGCCGAAAATTCGAAAATTCATAACTCGGTCAATTTTTATCGGATTGGGCTCATAGTTTTACACAAGGTCCCTGACTCATAGATCTACAACTTTTCTTCAAAAGTCGATACCGGATTATGCTCCGATCAATACCAGTTTTTTATTGAAGAACGTGTCAGAGTCGACACTGGAGCCCAAAATAAGTTTGTCTGAGCTGAAACTTCAAAAATTCATAACTAATTCACCGTTTATCTGATTGAGCCGATTTTCGGATAGGAGTTAGTTATCGATGTCGGCTACATTTTGTTTTCACATTTCAACTTCAAAAATTGCACTTAAGTCCCTGCGATTTAGCCTGGAAAGTGACGAACTCAAGTGAACATTGGAGGCCCAATTGCACATTCAAAGCCCATTTTTTTACCCTAATTTTCATTATATAATCACCTTCTTTTCACACAAACCAGAGAGGAGAAAGGAGGAAAAAGAGGAGAAAAAGGGAGAAAAAACCTTGCCACAACACTGTTAGAATATCAAATTCTTTCAAGAACCCTAAAACCTTGAAATCCTTATTACAAATCCATCTCTCACTACAAACAAGCCATCACAGTTACAAACCAACACCTCACTACTTCTTCAGTAAGGGTAAGGCTGAATTGATCTCCATGATCAAAAGGACATAAAAGCATTCATGTCACTACTTTTCCAGTAAGGGTAAGATTGATTTGATCTCCATGATCAAAAGGGTATAATCATTCATACATGTCATATTGTGCCTAAATATTAAATTTCTTCATATATTGGCTTTATTTGCATTTTATGATTTTATTTAATGTGTTCATGAGATTCAACACTGCAGATTTAGACAGGATCCCATGCAGGTTCATTAAGGAACGTTGAGGCCAAAAGCCAAATGGCCAAAAGCCAAAAGCCAAAAGCCAAAAGCCAAATGGCCAAAAGAACAACTTATGCATGACACCAATACATGGCGAGACAGACATCCTGAGAAGATTAAGGAACGTTGAGGCCATAACACAAATGGCCAACAGCCAGAACACAATTGGCCATGAAACCCAATCCAATGGCCAAAGAATGCAGACCGTTCAAAAAAACCTCCCCTTAGGCCTGAAACTCCCCTTGGTTTGCATCCTTTTTAATTTTATTTTCTTTTCTTTTCTAATTCTTTTTTAATTGTTTTAATTGTTTTTTTTACCATAAAATAATTTTCTATAATAAAAACAGAAAAATAAAAAATACAAATATCTTTAATTATTATTAATTTCAGCACTAACCTATTTTTTGTAAATAAACTCTAACAATTAACTTAGTTTAATTTAGGTTTTTAAACTTTAATCTTTTTCTTAATAAGTAAAAAGTATCTAGAATTAGGTTTTTTTTGACATTTTCATCTTTTTTCTTAAATAAATTATTAATCATCATTATTTATCATTATTATTAATTATCATTAATTTTGTAAATAAATATGTAAATAAATTAATTAACTAGTAAATTAGGTTAACTTTAATATTTTCATTAATAATTAAAATAATCTAGATTTAGGGTTTCCTTTTAATTCTTTTTCTTTATTTTTCATAAATACAAAAAATACTAAAACAATTTCTTTTCTTTAATTAAATAATTAATTGGACTTTAATTTAATTTAATTTCATGCAAAGGGTCAAAACCCTCGGACGTCCTAATTTTAATTATTTTCACGCATTATTTCTTTCGATCATTATGTAACTGTTTCTCAGATGTAATAGTAATTAGGTTTATCTTTCCGTCTTTACTTTCCGCATCTTTATCAAAAATAGGTCTTTGTATTTTGGCGATGTATAGACCCGCACCTTGTAATAGCGTAGGATTTACCTTTCCGCACTCTTAAAACTGCTAAACTTTGCATGAAAGAATGAATGCCTAAATTAAAAACAAGCGTAGATCACCGTGATACATGTACAAGATAAAACATAACATGAAAATAACACACAAATTCACACACCACTCTTAGGGTACGCCTCACTGTTGCCTTGCCCTCGAAACGTGGTCGTCGAGTATAGGACGTTTTAGTAAGTCCTTATGTCCATGACATGATCCAGTTGCCTCGAAACGGTTGCCTTAGAAATTAAAAAGGATCAATGGCATAAGGGTAGCTTCTAAGGTGTCCTACTGTTGCTCTGGTGACCACACTGTCCCTACAAACGAATTGACTCGAACACCTCCAACGGTGGTGCTACCTACCTCTCAATGGTGGGATGGCACTACCTTAAGGACATTTACACAGCCTAATTCCTTAGGGTAGGTGGATGACTCATAGATACTTGCTCTAATTCAAAACAAATCAAAAACTCTTTTCACACCGACACTTTCAAAAAAGCTTTCAAAACAATTTTTCAAACACTCTTGAGGACTGATACAAGAGTCGATCTGAAATCTTTAAAACGAAACTTTTTCAAACTCACTCATAATTGAAAAGCAAACATTTTGAAAACACAATGAGCAAGTATCTAAGATCCCATGGATAACCATGGATAGAAAGGGTGCTAACACCTTCCCTTTTTATAAATCTACCTCCCGAACCGAGAAACTATCTCATAAGGAATTTTGCTGTGCTTTTGTCCTGTCCATGTTGTAGAAAATAAAAGACGGTGGCGACTCTTGCTTACCGCGACATTTCGCGAACCAGCATTAAACAGTCAGTTCCAGATCCACCGATCACAGAACTGGCGACTCTGTTGGGAAATATATTAAAGTGAGGTGTACCTTAGGACTAAGATCACTTGTGTTTTCAATTGTTGTGCTTGTTTGCTTTATTATTGTGGGCTGCATCGGAGTTACATAGATCCTAACCCGGATCTGGGGATACCCTGTTAGGTAGCATAAGTTGTGAGGGACCTGTCTGGCGTAGACCGACATGGGTGAAGCAGTGGCTACGTTGGTCTGGGACCTTGGTCTGTACCGATATCCCTTGTGTCGCAACGAGGAGAATATGGGTCTTCTGAGGAGTCATTAAGCACCAACCGACCTTAGAACCTTAAACGACCCAACTTGGCCAATAGAACAGTAGCAGTATGCTACGCCCATTGAGGCTAAACTCTCGTGATGGTTCTGGCCGTAAGAAAAGATTGTGATGCTGGAGTTATGACCGATTGAGGGTAGTCAGTGATATTGGGAACCTCTAGAACCCGGTTACTTCTGATAGGACAGGTCTTAACCAACAAACTGAAAGAGGGTAATACCTAGACCCCATGCTGGCCTAAACTCTAAGGGTTGTGGGGTGACTTGTGTGCTTTCGTACTTGACTACTTGCATGCTTGTTATCTGACACTTGAGTTTCTTGTACGTTTTGTTTACAGTCCTTAATCTGGACTCATAACAGGGTCTATCCATATTACCCCATGCATAGCATAACATCATACCATTGCATGCATCCGGCATAAAAGACTAATCCATTTCAAGGATCTCAAGGGTTTGTGATGCAGGTCATGGTGAACAAAATGTCTAGCAAGGGGCAAAGGGGATTTATTTTCCTCTAGCCAAGGTTGTCAGGGGCTATGACCCACTGGATATGGTGAGCCTTTGACCCTTGAAGAAGGACTCTCAACAACATGCAGTTCCTTCAATCAAGCTATTGGATCCCAACTCTAACAATTTTCTTGTTTACCCCGCAAGATCCTTGAAAACATTGCATGCATACATACACATCATTGCATTACAGGTATCCCTTTTTACAGGTTGCTTACCTTCTTCGCTGTTTATTTCAGCTCGCCATCATGAATCCTGAATCATCTACCGAGCAATCCATCAAGGCCCTCCAGGCTCAGAACGCCCAGTTCCAAGAGTTGATCATGAGTCTAGCCCAGGGGCAACAAGATCTGAAGACCTTGCTTTTGAAAAAGAAGAAGAAGAGGACGGTGTTGTTCAACCCTAGACGCAAATCTGGGAATGGATCACGAAATGAAGTTGAGCATACTACCCCATCTGTTGGGAAAGACAGTCCCCAAGAAAGGGAGGTTCCTAGTCCAGTGGTCTCCGACAACGAGACAGAGTTCAATGATGAGCAATACCCTCCAGCTGAGGACAGGTATAAATAGTTGGAAGACCGGCTAAGTGTCATGGAGATACAAAAAGTGCCTGGCCTGGACTTCGAGGATCTAGGTCTGTCTTCAGGGGTAGTAATCCCGCACAAATTCAAGGCACCTGCCTTTGCCAAGTACGACGGGGCATCCTGTCCTAAGCTGCATCTCAGGTCTTACACAAGGAGGATCCAACCCTACACGGCTGACAAAAATTTATGGATTCACTTCTTTCAGGATAGTCTGTCTGGAACCCAACTCGACTGGTTCTATCAACTGAATGGAGCTAACATCCGCAGCTGGGAGGATTTGGCCACTGCATTCTACAAGCAGTACCAGTACAATGTCGACCTTGCTCCCATGCACACTCAGCTTCAGGGAATGTCTATGGGTGCAGGTGAAGGTTTCAAAGAATATGCTCAAAAATGGAGGGACCTTGCTGGAAGGGTACAACCACCTCTGACTGACCGCGAGCTCGTCGACATGTTCTTGGGGACCCTGTCTGGTCCATTTTTCAACCACCTGATTGGGAATTCTGCTGCTGGGTTTACAGATCTGATCTTGACCGGGGAAAGAATAGAAGCTGGCATCAAGTCGGGGAAAATACAGAATGGTGACTCCTCGAACACTGAGAAGAAACCATCCAAGAGAGAATCTAGTGTTGTCTATGGCTGAAGAGGGCAGAATAGGTCCGAACACCGCCAAGACGTCAACGCGGTGGTTATTGCAAAACCGGTCGGCGCTCCTCAGCGTCACAATCAGCAAAAGGAAGAGAGACCCAAAAGGCAATTCACTCCCCTCGGCATGACCTTGTCACAGATATTGCCACAGTTGCTGGAAACCAAGTTGGTAACTCTCATGGACCCTCCAAAGAATCCCAACAGGATGCCTTCAAGGTATAACCCCAATGTTCGCTGTGCCTATCATTTTGACAGCCCAGGGCATGCTACAGATGACTGTTGGACTTTGAGAAACAAAGTTCAGGATCTGATTAACGCAAAGGATGTCCAGCTCGACTCTCCAGAGGCTCCCAATGTGACCACTGCTCCCCTGCCAAAACATGGCTAGGATTGCAAATTTTTTGTTCATTTGAATGTTCAAATTGTAATTTTCTTTGGTTGTTCAAACATTTTATTTCATGTCAAACTTGGTTATTTCATTAATGCATTACAGATGTCTGTTTTGAAGTAATTATTTCGTATTCACTATATTGCAAATTGTTTTCATATTTTTGTGATGATCAACGCTCGATTAATAAATCTAAGCCTCTTGAGGGAGGATGACGAAAACGATACCACGATCTTTATAGTATGCTTTTGAACAGACCCCGCTGATGAGGTTCAGGCATTGTTTCAATTCCTAAACACTGGAGTTATAAGGATGATAATCCCTCGTCAACCCCTTTGAGCCAAAGAAGTAGGAGTTTTTCTTTTCGAAAATTAAAACCCTTAATCATAACCTGGGGCAGGGTAGTTCTCTCAGTTGATCCAAGTGCATAACGAATAGCATCAAAGAAGTCCTTCCGAGACAAAAAGACAGTGATGGTTCCGAATAATCATAAAGACAAGCAGTCATTACCAAAAAAAAAACTAAAGCCCATTAATTTAAAACCTATGAAGAAGACTTACAAAACTGGGGCATCCCGCTGACTGTAATCACAAAAGAAACAGTTCAGGCAAAAGACAGGGATAATAAAAATAAAAAAAGAAAGAGGTTCTACAAACCCTCAACAAAAAGGAAATGACTGCCTGTTCAAAATAAATTGTCAATATTCGAACCATCACTGGAATATCAGAGCTAAGACTCAAACAAGGTCTAACGCACGATTAGCTGAGTTTAGGTTTGAAGAACATCACGAAGAGCGGGTGAGTACAAATAAAATTTGAGCCTTTATCCTTTGTTTCTTAAACCGTGAACCAGGCCACGATATAACCCTCAAAAAGTCCTAGCTGAAGCATGGGTTAGTTCGAGAGCATACTGTTACAAAGGTATCCTGACTCCTTAAGGCTCGCAGTAAAATAACGAGTTTGACATCACAGTTTACAAAAGAACTCATTTGTTTTATTAAAAAAAACTGCATTTTCAAAAACTTCGAGACAGACATAAGCTTTGCATTTTTAACATAACTTTGTTTGCATATGACTTTTTGTTCAAACAGCAAAGAAATTCGCACGAAGAATATCTAGTGAACAAAAGCACTTCCAATTAAGGGGCATGACATGATCATTGTCCGTTATCTGGGGCAGTTAAGTCAAGATTCAGAGAATATCTCAAATGCCAAATAGCCTGGGGCAGATCTCCATCTAGATCACTTGGGGCATTGGGCGATCAAACGAAGATCTTCTGGTGGTATGGCAACATAATGCTACTGACAGGGGCAACTCCCTACACTCTGAGAGCGTGGACATAGTCGAAAAAATACTACGCAAAATCAAAAACCCGCTAGGTTGACGCACCTAGGAAAAAATAAGGGCTTCCCGGCGAACCAAAAGGGTTCGGGCAAAATAAGGGATGAAAATGAAAAAATCTGTACACCCGGCAAGTCTAAAACCTGAAAAGGCGGCTTGGGCAAAAATGGGTATCCCGGTGGACTGAAAACCCGAAAGGGCGGTCTAGGCAAAAGTTAGGGATCAAAGCGTACGACTATGTCCTGTCATCTCGTCACTTGCCTACCAGAAGAAGATTTGTCAATCGGCAGTCATCAAGCACCTTCACAGGTACCTTCTTCTCCAACAGAAACTGGGGCAATAATGAGTTGTCTAAATGATCCGGTTGCTCTGTCCACCGAAGTGCCAAGGTAAGTTCAGCTGAAGAATACGACCAAGTTACCCTCACTCCCTGCAGAGCGAACGCATCTCCCCAGGTTTTATTCAAAGGTTATTTCTCCATCAGAGCTTATAACTGGGTTATCCTCAGCTAAAAGCCACGGAAAGATCGTCCTCGGCGAAGTCTTCCTATCCCCAGCGAAGTTATCTTCATCAACCTCAGCAAAGTACTTCTCTTTCCCCACAAAGTTCACTCCCCACAGAGTAATCTATTTTCCAAGTTTATTCCCCAACGGAGTTATCTTCTCCTACCGGTATTCTTGCAATCATCATCCCCAACGGAAACAAAGAATCTCACTCTTCAACATCAGCCCAGGATTTGACTTCCCGGCATCCGTCAAGGATCTATTTTCCTAGACGAAGATACATTCATAAACATCACATTGATATACATCATGATACATGCATATACGCATCATATCATACAATCTCATGTGTTGAAAAATATTATTGCTTGATTCATATCATGCATTGCATATGACTGACCTTTACCTTTCAGGAAGGATACAGTTAAATGATCAGCTATGTCAAAAAAGACAAATTCAGGCAAAGTAGACAAATTCAGTCAAAGTAGACAAATCCAGTCAAAAGAAGACAAGTCCAGTTTACAATTACTCCTATTCGTCGTTATAGACACTCCTCGTTATAGACACTCGTCGTTATAGACACTCGTCGTTATAGACACTCGTTGTTATAGACACTCGTCGTTATAGACACCCGTCGTTATAGACACTCGTCGTTATAGACACTCGTCGTTATAGACACCCGTCGTCATAGACACCCGTCGTTATAGACACTCGTCGTTATAGACACTCGTCGTTATAGACACTCGTCGTTATAGACACTCGTCGTTATAGACACTCGTCGTTATAGACACTCGTCGTTATAGACACTCGTCGTTATAGACACTCGGCGTTATAGACACTCGTTGTTATAGACACTCGTCGTTATAGACACTCCTCGTTATAGACACTCATCGTTATAGACACTCCTCGTTATAGACACTCATCGTTATAGACACTCATCGTTATAGACACTCGTCGTTATAGACACTCGTCGTTATAGACACTCGTCGTTATAGACACTCGTCGTCATAGACACTCGTCGTTAAAGACCACTCGTCCATGAGGATAACCTGTCAGTAGAGACAACTCACCAACCTCTCTGAATTACCAGACTCGATTCATGTATCCTGCCAGGGCACGTCTGAAGAGTTCGAAGATCCGATTCATGTATCCTACCAGGGTGTATCTGTTGACGACTATATTCTCCGGACTCGATTCCTGTATCTTGCCAGGGCACGTCTGAAGAGTTTAAAGATTCGATTCCTGTATCCAGCCAGGGCACATCTACATAAAGAGTTTGAAGATCAACTCCTGTAACAGGCCAGGTAATTATTTTCTTTCTCAGGTACGCAAGTTCTCGCTAAGGAATCTCTTACGCGATCGACACTTAGATGGCATCTATAAGCCCATCCACGCAACAACAGTCTCCAGGTGGCATCTATAAGCCCATCCTCCCATCCATCAGTCTCCAAATGGCATCTATAAGCCCATTCCATGCATCATACTGCTGACACTCTACTATGCGAGTGCAAATTTCTGGGCACTCTAGTGTTCAATCATCTTCCACCTTCGGATTACGAAAGGCACGCCAGCCAATCTACATCCTCAGGTTTAAGAAGATTGAGCAGGGGCAACTGTTGTACCCCAAAATTTGCCCTCCCATATTTCCCAAAACATTTCAAGAAAAACTCACAAGTCCAACCCGGCGCATCATATTCAGGTGTTCTTTCGCCAAGATATCTCTGACAACGTATTTTCAAATTCAGGTTCGGCTCAAGAGTCAATTTTTTAAGGAAGGTATCCGAATGTGTGAGTTTTCTTGAAGAAATATGGTGAAAAAGTATGCTGAAAGTGCAGTTTTTACGCGCTAAAAAATTCATAACTTGAAGATCGTGGCTCGTTTTGAACCCGTTCCGATGGCCAAAATTCCGTCTTGACATTATTTACGTTTTCATCTCTCACGGCTGGAAGCCAATTTCGATCAGAAGGTCTTCAAAAAGGTGGATTTATCAAGTATTTTCATACAGAAAATTTGTGACAGAAGTTTATTTGCGTCATGTTCAGAAAATCATAACTTGGTCGATTTTCATTGTATCGAGCTGGTTCCGGCGCCAAAATTTCACAAATTGAGTTGGCTACATTTTCACAGGAGGTATCGAGTTCGAACGGTGTTCAAAAGGCCTTCGTTTTTTGCTCAGAGTGCGTGACACGCTGAAAATCCTGAATGCTGAATATTATTTCATCTGGGCCGAAACTTCGAAAATTCATAACTCGGTCAATTTTTATCGGATTGGGCTCATATTTTTACACAAGGTCCCTGACTCATAGATCTACAACTTTGCTTCAAAAGTCGAGACCGGATTATGCTCCGATCAATACCAGTTTTTTATTGAAGAACGTGTCAGAGTCGACACTGGAGCCCAAAATAAGTTTGTCTGAGCTGAAACTTCAAAAATTCATAACTAATTCACCGTTTATCCGATTGATCCGATTTTTGGACAGGAGTTAGTTATCGATGTCGGCTACATTTTGTTTTCACATTTCAACTTCAAAAATTGCACTTAAGTCCCTGCGATTTAGCCTGGAAAGTGACGAACTCAAGTGAACATTGGAGGCCCAATTGCACATTCAAAGCCCATTTTCTTTACCCTAATTTCCATTATATAATCACCTTCTTTTCACACAAACCAGAGAGGAGAAAGGAGGAAAAAGAGGAGAAAAAGAGAGAAAAAACCTTGCCACAACACTGTTAGAATATCAAATTCTTTCAAGAACCCTAAAACCTTGAAATCCTTATTACAAATCCCTCTCTCACTACAAATAAGCCATCACAGTTACAAACCAACACCTCACTACTTCTTCAGTAAGGGTAAGGCTGACTTGATCTCCATGATCAAAAGGGCATAAAAGCATTCATGTCACTACTTTTCCAGTAAGGGTAAGATTGATTTGATCTCCATGATCAAAAGGGTATAATCATTCATACATGCCATATTGTGCCTAAACATTAAATTTCTTCATATATTGGCTTTATTTGCATTTTATGATTTTATTTAATGTGTTCATGAGATTCAACACTGCAGATTTAGACAGGATCCCATGCAGGTTCATTAAGGAACGTTGAGGCCAAAAGCCAAATGGCCAAAAGAACAATTTATGCATGACACCAATACATGGCGAGACAGACATCCTGAGAAGATTAAGGAACGTTGAGGCCAGAACACAAATGGCCAACAGCCAGAACACAAATGGCCATGAAACCCAATCCAATGGCCAAAGAATGCAGACCGTTCAAAAAAACCTCCCCTTGGGCCTGAAACCCCCCTTGGTTTGCATCCTTTTTAATTTTATTTTCTTTTCTTTTCTAATTCTTTTTTAATTGTTTTAATTGTTTTTTTTACCATAAAATAATTTTCTATAATAAAAACAGAAAAATAAAAAATACAAATATCTTTAATTATTATTAATTTCAGCACTAACCTATTTTTTGTAAATAAACTCTAACAATTAACTTAGCTTAATTTAGGTTTTTAAACTTTAATCTTTTTCTTAATAAGTAAAAAATATCTAGAATTAGGTTTTTTGACATTTTCATCTTTTTTCTTAAATAAATTATTAATCATCATTATTTATCATTATTATTAATTATCATTAATTTTGTAAATAAACATGTAAATAAATTAATTAACTAGTAAATTAGGTTAACTTTAATATTTTCATTAATAATTAAAATAATCTAGATTTAGGGTTTCCTTTTAATTCTTTTTCTTTATTTTTCATAAATACAAAAAACACTAAAACACTTTCTTTTCTTTAATTAAATAATTAATTGGACTTTAATTTAATTTAATTTCATGCAAAGGGTCAAAACCCTCGGACGTCCTAATTTTAATTCTTTTCACGCATTATTTCTTTCGATCATTATGTAACTGTTTCTCAGATGTAATAGTAATTAGGTTTATCTTTCCGTCTTTACTTTCCGCATCTTTATCAAAAACGGGTCTTTGTATTTTGGCGATGTATAGACCCGCGCCTTGTAATAGCGTAGGATTTACCTTTCCGCATTTAAATTTCCGCACTCTTAAAACTGCTAAACTTTGCATGAAAGAATGAATGCCTAAATTAAAAACAAGCGTAGATCACCGTGATACATGTACAAGATAAAACATAACATGAAAATAACACACAAATTCACACACCACTCTAAGGGTACGCCTCACTGTTGCCTTGCCCTCGAAACGTGGTCGTCGAGTATAGGACGTTTTAGTAAGTCCTTATGTCCATGACATGATCCAGTTGCCTCGAAACGGTTGCCTCGGAAATTAAAAAGGATCAATGGCATAAGGGTAGCTTCTAAGGTGTCCTACTGTTGCTCTGGTGACCACATTGTCCCTACAAACGAATTAACCCGAACACCTCCAACGATGGTGCTACCTACCTCTCAATGGTGGGATGGCACTACCTTAAGGACATTTACACAGCCTAATTCCTTAGGGTAGGTGGATGACTCATAGATACTTGCTCTAATTCAAAACAAATCAAAAACTCTTTTCACACCGACACTTTCAAAAAATCTTTCAAAACAATTTTTCAAACACTCTTGAGGACTGATACAAGAGTCGATCTGAAATCTTTAAAACGAAACTTTTTCAAACTCACTCACAATTGAAAAGCAAACATTTTGAAAACACAATGAGCAAGTATCTAAGAGCCCATGGATAACCATAGATAGAAAGGGTGCTAACACCTTCCCTTTCTATAAATCTACCTCCCGAACCGAGAAACTATCTCATAAGGAATTTTGCTGTGCTTTTGTCCTGCCCATGTTGTAGAAAATAAAAGACGGTGGTGACTCTTGCTTACCGCGACATTTCGCGAACCAGCGTTAAACAGTCAGTTCCAGATCCACCGATCACACCTACCCAATGCAACTTCAATCTAAGTTCAACTTAAACCTGAGTTCCTACTCACTCCCCCTCAATCACAGCAGTGATACTTAAAACAATTGACTAATGAAATAATGAAGACACTCTTCAGAACATACACTTGATTATGCTTCACAGCTTTTTAATCAAGTAACACAAACACTCATGCTTCACAGCTTTGAGTGATACATAAACCTAACTTGACTTTGCTTCAAAGCTTTAGTCAAGAGACACAAAACACTCTTGCTTCAAATCTTTGAGTGATACAAAAACCCTTACAATCAAAACCTATTCCAAGTCAATTATCACAATGATACTTGCTTGGATTACAGTAGTTAAAACTATACAGCTCCTAATTGATATTCAGTCAAAAGAGTTACTTTGCAACCAGCATTCCTGTTGAATATATATGCAGCTGTTTCTTCAGTTAGGGTTTCCACAAAAAGTTAGGGTTAACCTTAAGACTTGGTCACAAGACTTTATCAACCAGATTAGGGTTGAGCTAGGTTAACCTAAGGTCCACGTGAGATTCTGTTCTGGAAAGAATGACCCAACTTCCTGAAAAATCTCAGAATTAACCAAATTGCATAACTGTTAGATTAGTACAGGATGTCTTAACATTTGTTATGACATCAGAATTCCTGTTTACTGATTTTGGTAGAAGGCAATAAATGTGATCATTGCAAATTGCTCAGATACACACTCATAAATAGTAGCTACTGTATGCCATAATTTTTCTGCATAAAGTACCTAACCAGAATGTTATGACATCAGTCATGACATTCACACACCTGGTTTTACCAAAAATACATGCCAATAACTAAACACTTACATTTATTTCCCCAACAAACGACAGGATTCCCCAGCTTGAGGTAGCCTTTCTGACCACTACAAATCAAAGGACCACAACTCCTCTTCCCCAATAGACTACTCTACAATCCCCAACAAGTTACTGCGAAACCTGGACCCGACCAGATATCAGTTCAGCTTCGACTTCCCAGTAGATCAACGGACAACCGAGACTCCTAAACTCTTTTCCCAAGCAAGAATAAACGTTTTCCCCACAAAGTTTTCAACTTCCCCCAGCGGAGTTCTCCTCAAACAAGAAAACAGGAATCCATTGGAAATATTCTAAGCAAAGTTTGAAGACACACATACTCTTCAACAACAGTCCAAGATTTAATGACTCCCCAGCATTTGTCAAGGATTTATTTTACCAGACAAAAATACATTCATTAAAATTTCACATTTCATACATCCTATTTACATACATGATAAGTGCATACAACACAATCTCATTTACTTTTGAGAACATCATGACATTATGCATTTGGTACATCATGACATTGCATACAACTAACGTTTTACCTTTTCAGGAAAAGGTCAATCAACAGATGGCTACCATCAACCTTTTCAAGTTCCAGATTAATACCTGTAACAAGCCAGGAAAACTATTTGTGGATGATTGATTATAGATTAATACCTGTAACAAGCCAGGAAAACTATCTACATGAAGAGATTGAAGATTAACACCTGTAACAAGCCAGGAAGACTATCTTTCTTTCTCAGGTCAGAGATTCATACCTGAAACCAGACAGGACAACTATCTCATCAGCCAACCTTTTTAAGTTCCAGATTAATACTTGTAACAAGCCAGGAAAACTATCTGTGGACGATTGATTGTAGATTAATACCTGTAACAAGCCAGGAAAACTATCTACATGAAGAGATTGAAGATTAACACCTGTAACAAGCCAGGAAGACTATCTTTCTTTCTCAGGTCAGAGATTCATACCTGAAACCAGACAGAACAACTATCTCATTGACCAACCTTTTTAAGTTCCAGATTAATACCTGTAACAAACCAGGAAAACTATCTGTGGACGACTGATTATAGATTAATACCTGTAACAAGCTAGGAAAACTATCTACATGAAGAGATTGAAGATTAACACCTGTAACAAGCCAGGAAGGCTATATTTCTTTCTCAGGACAGAGATTAATCCCTGAAACCAGAAAGGACAACTATCTCATCGGCCAACCTTTTTAAGTTCCAGATTAATACCTGTAACAAGCCATGAAAACTATCTGTGGACGACTGATTGTAGATTAATACCTGTAACAAGCCAGGAAAACTATCTACATGAAGAGATTGAAGATTAATACCTGTAACAAGACAAGAAGACTATCTTTCTTTCTCAAGTCAGAGATTAATACCTGAAACTAGACAGGACAATCATCTACTTGACCAGCTGAAGCAAACCTACACAGGTTCCTCTCTTCCCAAGATGCAGTTTTACACGAATTCATCATCAAACAACCCAACTTTCCAATAAAGTTCAGAGGCGCTCCAGACACGGACGCCATGCTGGCAATCATCCAGTTCCAGCTTATAGATACAGTCCAACAATCTTGGATGGCATCTTTAAGCCCATCTCCGACAAGATTCTGTCACATCTCCAAATGGCATCTTTAAGCCCATTCCCTCAACCTTGCTTTGACGAGTGCAAATTTTTGGGCACTCTAGTGTCCAATCATCTTTTACCTTCGAGTCACGAACGATAAACTTGTCAATCTAACTCTTTAGGTTCAAGAAGATTGAACAGGGGCAGCTGTTGTACCCCAAAATTTTCCCTCTCATTCTTCAAGGCCTTTCTCACAAGGATTCTCAAGGTTCAAGCTTGCACAAGTACTTTGGAATTTTCCAGTACCAAAATTAAAAGGAAACTGTCAAAAAAGGGAGAAAACAGATAAAAATAACATTTTGAAAAATTTGAAGGAAAACAGGTCTCTTTCGATTCAGCACTCTTCGATTGACTCTTGGCCTCCTTCGAATGCAACTTGGGTACATCCTTCATTTGGATTGGAAACCTCCTTCGAATGCAACTTGGGTACATCCTTTGTTTGGATTGGAAACCTCCTTCGAATGCAACTTGGGTACATCCTTCGTTTGGATTGGAAACCTCCTTCAAATGCAACTTAGGTACATCCTTCGTTTGGATTTGAAACCTCCTTCGAATCCACTTGCACCAAGGGCCTCTTGCAGACTTTGCCTCTTACAAGTTTCGTTTGAGCCAAGAGATATCTTCATACAAGATTTGACTGAGTTCTTGCTTCCCTTCGACTCAGAAGCCAGGAACTTCTCTCATACTAAAAAGACACAAGGCAATGACTCCCTTTATGTTTGTTTCGATCCACATGCTTCGATTGGGAAATATGCTTCCTTCGAGCATGAGCTTTCGATTTGGAAATATGTTTTTTTCGATACAAGCTTCGACAGGGAATTAGCTTGTTTCGACCACAAGCTTCGACTGAGGAAAAGGCTTCCTTCGAACAAGTGCTCTTCGATCTCATTCTTGCATTCGACTCAAGACCAAATCTCATTTGCCAGGCTATGTTGCTTCCAAATCTTTACATAATCAGAAGCTTGTACAAGGGTTTTAAACTTTGTCTTTTAGATACTATTATTGGTTAAAGGCTACATACTCTTTATTTTCATAGAGAGTACTTTTATCACAAAAGCAGCTTTCAACCTGATTTTAGTCTGAGCACAAGCAAGGCCAGAAGCATAAGTCACATCTTCTGCACCCCAACTACCAAGAGGCCCCCCACATGTACTTTCACGTTACATTATTTTATCATTTATTTGCAAGGCTGGCTTTGGACAACATGTCCATTCTTTCTCTATAAATAGAGGAACATTTACAAGGCTAGGGGAGGATCTTTGGACCAGAGGAACGAATCCCCCAAATTTTCTCAAACACAATAAAACTCTCAAAGTTCATCAACACTTGAGAAATCACAAAAAACCCAGAATCACATTCATCCCCTTCGACTCTGAAGAATAACCACACTTCAGTCTCCTTCGAATCAAAGAAGCATCACACTTGCTTTTTCTTTTCCTTCAAATCCAGCGTTCCAAGCACAGCTACTGACCCCTCTTTCGAATCCAGCATCCAGGGCCACCACTCAAGGCCCCACATCTATTCAAGGCCTGAAGCAAGGTAAGTTATTCTTACCTTTGAACTTTTTGTTTCATGGCATAGTAATTTTACCTTTCGTTTGAAACATGTACATACCATTGTTCCTTTCGTTTCCACCCTTTTTAACATATTTTTTAGAGCTAAGCCTTTCGTTTTGCTTTCTGTTTACCTGAACTTGCTTTAACTATTAAACTGTTTACAAGACAAATACTAGCATGGCCTCAGGCCATGTTTCCATTTAATGCTTGAAATGAAAGAAACAGTAAACAGGAAATAGGAAACGAAGCTTCTGTCTTCTACCCCCTTTCTCCAGGTCAAACGAAAGAGACAACCAGGACGATAAACATGCCTTCACTGATTCCAGGCTCAGTCGAAAGGCATTCCCTCACTGCTTTCGACCTCCCGGTGCGCACGAGTCAGTTCCTAAATCTTGATGTTTTCCTCCGTCATATTTTTTTCAAAATCGGTTATAAACCGGTTATATTCATAATCTAATTTTATAACCGATTTTTGATTTAATAACCGGTTTTAAACCTAAAAATTCCATTTTTAAAATTTAAATTTAATTTCTTTTAAATTGATTAAATCACTTTTATAATAAAATATTAAAAATTTGTTTTTTTAATTATTAAATCAAATTTAAACTATATTTTTTGAAGATTTTAAATTTTCCTTTTCTCACGTTACACATAATATGTATTTCGTTAATTTGTTGAGTTAAAACAGAAAAACATATCCTAAAATTAAATAAATAAATATTATAGTTTACTAAAAAATAAAATAAATAAAAAGCCAACAAAAATAGAATAAATAAATATGGCTAGTTAGTGGAACAAAAATACTATTTTTTAATATTTTTTCTTATAATAATTTATTAACTAAAGAAAAAAAAAGGTAGTTAGTAAAATAAAAGGTAATAAAGGAAAGTAAAACACATGACTCCAAATATTAAATTATAAGTAGAACTAAACAAAAAAAAACATCCCAAATACGACAAACACATATACCACCCATCAAAGTTACAAGAAAGTTTTGTTAATGATTAAATAATCATCTCGACATTGTCAAATAGCTTCAAAATCTATTATCACTTGTTTAATCGATAATATCCTATAATAATTGATCATAAGTATGTTAATTAATAGAAAAATATATATAAAATTAACAAATAATAAATACACAATTTTTTCCTGTAAGTATAGCAATATGTTTAAATCAAAACACTCTTTGATTAGTTATCGGCATCGCTTGCTTTGTACAAAGTTATGTTTTGTATGCTACAAACTCATCACTTTCTATGTAAATACCAAACATTTCCGTCACATATTTATGTAGTTATCTTACTAACTTCATATCAAATTTACTCCGTAGAATTATAGAATTAGAAAATGAAAATAAATTGCTTAACTTACACCATTTATCCATAAACATGCATAGTGAGTTGGGACAATATTCCAACTGCAACCAACGTGGTAATGAATAAAGGAACAAAATATTAATTGAGTAAAATTTTTTTTAAATAAATAAATATGAGATAAATAATAATAATAATAATAATAATAAATAATAATAATTATTATTATTATAATTATAATTATAATTATTATAATAATAATAATAATAATACTTTTACTGTTATGTTTGATAGGCAAAGGATAACTGAAAGTATAGTTGATTTACTAATTGTTAATAAAGAGAGAAGGACGTGGAGAGAGTGGAGTGGAGTTTCAAAATTAGATAATAGTTAGTTTTTTTTTATCACAATAAAATTATTGAGTTTCATTAGATCGAATTTGGGAATCGAATTCAACAAATTATATTTAGTCTAAGAATTGACCACTCTTATAAGAGAGTGAACAGTAGTCATATTCGTTTGACGCTTTACAAACTTTACCTTAAAGTTAAAAAAAGACTGAAGTAAATTAGAAATAGAGTTAATAATAATCCTAAATTCAGAAGCACCCTTATTAATAGAGTATAAAGCTTGTGTAACTCTTTGACAATCACTCTCAAAAATAACATAATTCAGGTTCAATGAGATAGCTCTAAGAATAACCTCTTTAAGGGCTAAGGCCTCCACTTCAATGACGGTGAGGGTCCCTCGATCTCAAGCAATACCTGCAATAATGAAATCTCCATATGACTCCGCATATACCAACCTCTATTAGTAGCATCAATGGTATTATTAAAAGTCACATCAACATTACATTTTATTCAGCCTATTGGTAGAGGCATCCGTTCCGTCACATAAGCTGGTCGCGCGTTGTTATCGATTAGCATGTTAGGCTTGAAACCAATCATTCCATCTATGAAACGCACATAAACCCAATTTATTCGCTTCTTCATGTTCATGCTGTCAAATAAAATCATTCCTATTTTTCCATAATATATCAATCATGACTAGAAATTTACCCGCAACCTTTTTATCCTCCTTCTTATAAATATCAAAGATAAAGAACTTGAAATCATAAGAAAAATGATTGCGAGAATCTATAAGATTAGATAAACGTGAAGATCTCCAACAAGAGTTGGTAGCATTACAGTCCAAAAAAAAGGTGTCATTCATCCTCAGTCCTCAGTATGATGGTCACACAACTGACAAGTTAATGGACACATGTTTTATAATATTATATATTAAATTGTTAATAAAAATAAAGTAAAACAAATTGTTTTCATATAGTAATAATTGTTTTATAATAATTTTTATCAAATAATTATTAAAATAAAATAAAACAATTATAAAAAGTTAGTGGAATATATAAAATAAAATTTAAAAAAAAAAGATAATGGTTAGTTTAAAAAAGTTAGTGGGATGATTATTTAAATAATTATTAAAATAAAATAAATAAATTACAAAAATTTAGTGGAATATATAAAATAAAATTATAAAAAAATAGATAATGGTTAGTTTAAAAAAGTTAGTGGAATAATTATTTTATTATTTCAAAGAGAAAATAGAAAATAGAAAATTAATGAGATAAAAATATAAAAAATTTAATTAAATAAAATAAATAAATAAAAAGGTAAAGAAGAATATTAAAAAGTTATTATCATTAACTTTTACTAAATTTGATCAAGAGTACGAAGAAAATAAATCAACTACTTCTAATTTAAAAAATCAAATAAAACATATAAAAATTTGAATAAATATTATTAGTAAAGGTTATACATAATTTAAGATAACAAAATAAGGCTACTTTGCAGTAGAAAAATAGTATCAAACAATAAAAAAAATTCATCTACCTATTTTTTAATAAAATATTATCAATTTTTTTATAAAATCAATAATTGTAAAAAATCCAAAATAATCAAAAGGATATAATAATAATAAAAGCAACAAAAATAACTCAATTCTTTCTAAAATATCTTTTCCAAAAAAATATATTTTTTATATCTTAATGAAAAATATAGGAATAGAAAAATAAAGTTAAAACATAATAATATTTGAAATATATAGGATGAAAGAGATATGACAAAGAATTATTTACAAAAGAGATACTACATTAATAATAAAAGAGATATTACATTAATAATAAAAAAGATATAGAACGAAAGAAAAATATATAAGTGAGAGAGGTATATAATGAGCTATGTCTTTACAGATTTCAAAATTTTAATGAGCTACGTCTGGAGTTCATTTTAATGACTTGACACATATAAGATAAGTGATATTAATAATAAAAAGATGTATTGTGATTCGTTCAAACGGATTCTACGGAATGCACATTTATTTTAATAGAAAAATATATGATATTCATGAAAATATAATAATTAAATGTATAATTAATAAAAACATATTTTGATCAGTAATTTAATTTTCTCGTTAATAATTAATATTTTGATCGATAATTTTACATTCTCGTTAATATTTAATATTTTGATCAGTAATGTTATGTTCCTCTTTTTATCAGTAATTTTATATTTGCGTTAATATTAAATATAGTTTAAAATTGTAATAGTAAATTTAGATTAAAAAAATATTTTTCTCGTATATTATTTTTGAATCAAAAATATTTGAATTATAAATATTATTTTTTGTATATAAAAATATCTAGATTAATAATAATTTATTCCCGTTTACAAATATTTATTGTTTAGATATCGTTTACAAAAATATTTGAATCAATAGTCATTTTTCTCTCATATATAAAAATAACATTATTTAAACAAAATCTATTAAATCAGTGATATATTTTTTCCCAAATAAAAATATTAATTTTTTATAAAGATTATTTATAAAAATATTTAAATCAACATAAAATTTGACTTGACACATAATTAGACTAATAACATTTATTTTAGAAACTATTATTAACATATAATATAACCTATTTTTTTTTAAATGTTATGAAATTAAAAGTTAAAATATTTTTTTCAATAATATAACTTAAAATTATTTTCCAAAATATATGTTAAATATTTGAAATCATAATTTCTTATAAAAATATTTGAATTTTCTCCGTATGTAAATTATTTCTCGTATATAAAAAATATGTATCTCATATATTTTATTATAAAGTATTAAAAAATCGTGTCCTCGTAATATTACATAATTAACAAATAAAATTGCAACTCTAGTGATCAAGAATATTTATCTTTTTTGTATAACTTCGTTTCAAACTTTTATTTTGTGAAGTAGTTGAAACACCCTTTACCTACAATTTCAACACAATCAAGAGTTATTAAATTAATATATATATTTTTCAATGCATTTTTTTTGCAGGACAATGCTAATATATCAAAAAGACACATCCAACTTCAAAATTCAAGATATACAAAGATGAGAAGCATACATTGCATACCTTATAGTAATGACTTGAAAAATAGTTAACTACCAACCATTTGTGTCTAATAGGTAGGTGTGGCAAACGGGTTATTCCGTTCTGTTTAGAACTGTCTTATAAAAGTCTGAAAAAAACGGGATGGGGCGGAACGGTCATAGATGAGTGTGATCGGTGGGAATGAGAATTGACTGTTTTGGAATGTTGTTTCGCGTTTGCGTTTGTTTTTGCAAAATGTCGCGGTAAGCAAGAGTCGCCACCGTCTTTTATTTTATCCAACAAGGAAAGGACAAAAGCACAGAAAAATTCCTTTTTGAGATGTTTCTCGGGTTCGGGTGGCAGATTATAGAAAGGGAAGGTATTAGCACCCTTTCTATCCGTGGTTATCCACGGGCTCTTAGGTATTTGCCCATTATGTTTTCAAAAAGTTTGCTTTTCTTTGTGTTTGTGGGTTTGAAAAGGGTTTTTGTTTTGAAGAGAGTGTAAGTGTGAAAAGTTTTGTTTTGTTTTAAAAGGAGCAAGTACTTAAGAACCATCTACCTACTTAAAAAGGAATTAAACTGTACAAGTGTCCTTTAGACGGTGTTATCCCACTATTGAGGAGTAGGTAGCACCGTCGTTGGAGTTTTCGGGTCAATTCGATTAAGGGACGTGTGGTTACTAAAGCAATGTTAGGACGCCTTAGAGGTAACCCTAATGTCTTAGATCATTTTATCCGAGGCAACCGTTTCGAGGCAACTTATGATCTTTGGACAAGAGGGCGACCTCTAAAACACCCTATACTCAATGACCACGTTCGAGGCAACCAAGTGAGACGTACCCTAAGAGCGGCATGTGCGAGTGTATTGTTTTTCAGTTATATTATCTTTGATTAGGACAAACTAATTGTTGATCTTATCTTGCCATTCATATCCTATTTACTAGCATTTGTACAAAGTAAATAAAATGCAGAAAGATAAAATCCTACGTTATTACAACCATATCGAAAGGCATAAAAAAACATGAAGGAAAAAATAAGATAAAAGTAAGAAAAATGAGTATCTTTCGACCCAGGCAGTAGCACCTTTCGACTTGCATTTTGTTGGCCTCCTTCGATTGGGGCTAGCACCAGTGAGGTCATGACCTTCGATTAGGGGCTGGCACCAGTGAGGTTTTGTCCTTCGATTGGCCTGGAAGTCAGTGTATGGCGAAGCCTTCTGGTTCTGCCTTGTTGCCTTCTTCAACTGGAGGTTGAAAGCATTGAGGGAATGGCTTTCGCCTGAGCCTGGAATCAGTGAAGGCATGCTTTTTGTTTGGGCCTAGAAGTCAACATGGTTTTCCTCCTGGTTGTCTCTTTCGTTTGACCTGGAGAAAGGGGGTAGAAGCCAGAAGCTTCTTTTCCTATTTCCTGTTTCCTGTTTCTTTCACTTCAAGCATTAAATGGAAATATGGCCTGAGGCCATACTAGTATTTGTCTTGTAAACAGTTTAATAGTTAAAGCAAGTTCAGGTAAACAAAAAGCAAAACGAAAGGGTTAGCTCTAAAAAATATGTTAAAAGGGTGGAAACAAAAGGAACAATGGTATGTACATGTTTCAAACGAAAGGGAAAATTACTATGCCATGAAACAAAAAGTTCAAAGGTAAGAATAACTTACCTTGCTTCAGGCCTTGAATAGATGTGGGGCCTTGAGTGGTGGCCCTGGATGCTGGATTCGAAAGAGTGGTCAATAGTTGTGCTGGAATGCTGGATTCGAAGGAAGGAAAGAAACAAGTCTTATGTTTCTTTCCAAACTGGATTCAAAGGATACTGAAGAATACTTGTTCTTCAGAATCGAAGGAAGTAAATATGTGATTCTGGGTTTGTTCTCACAAGTGTTGAAGGGACTTGAGAGATTTGTTGTGTTTGAGAAAATTTGGGAGATTCGTTCCTCTGGTCTAAAGATCCTCTCCTAGCTTTGTAAATGTTCCTCTATTTATAGAGAAAGAATGGACATGCTGTCCAAAGCCAGCCTTACAAATAAATGATAAAATAATGTAACGTGAAAGTACATGCGGGGCCTCTTGGCAGTTGGGGTGCAGAAGATAATAAAATAAGGCTCAACTAGAAAGTAAATGTCCACTTGTGCCACAAAAGCAAGATGAATGGTTCAGATGGGTTGCTTCCTTCTGAAGGAAAATAGGCGCAAGGCTCAAGACAAACTTTTCTAAAAGTAGTACTGTGCTATTTAGTGCAAGTGGTCATAGAAAAAAAATGGGTAAAGGCCGAAAAAGGGAAAACACGTAGCCTAACCTATGGGTCTAAATGTTCAACTTGATCTGTTGAGTCGAATCCTCCATCTTTCTACACCTTTCGACCAAACTAGGACAACACGACATTCGTTTTCACCAGTTGTGTGTCCTTCGAATGGACCAACTGTGTGTTCTTCGAATGGCCCTTTTCAGAAGGTTATTAACTTCTGAATTGAAAGAAGCTTTTAGAAGATTGTTGACTTTTGAATTGAAGAAAACCAACAGGAAGCCTTTCCCTCAGTCGTGGCCTGTGGTTGAAACAAGCTAATGCCCAGTCGAAGCTTGTATCGAAGAAAACATATTGCCAAATCGAAAGCTCATGCTTATAGGAAACATATTGCCCAATCGAAGCATGTGGATCGAAACAAACATAAAGGGAGTCATTTCCTTGTGTCTTTTTTAGTATGAGGGAAGTTCCTGGCTTCTGAATTGAAGGGCGCTTTTTCAAGGGAAGCAAGAACTTTGTCACATCTTGTATGAAGACACTTCTTGGATCAAACGAAGCTTGTATGCAACAAAGTATGCAAGAGGCCCTTGGTGCATGTGGATTTGAAGGATGCATAGAGATGGTTACTTTGTCCCATCGAAACTTGTCCAAACGAAGAAAGCATGCAGGGAGCAAACTTGTCCAGTCGAAGCAGGCTTGTAGGCAGTAAACTTGTCCAAATCGAAGTAGGCTTTGCAGGCAGCACGCTTGGTGAATCGAAAAGGTTTCCTTACAGGGGGCATGTGTGGCCAACATGTCATGGCCTTTGATTACAACCATGTAGCCATCACACTTTTCCAATCAAAAGGCTGAATCGAAGGAGGTTTCAAATCCAAACGAAGGATGTACCTAAACTGGCATTCGAAGGATGCTTTAAGTTCAAAATGAAGGATGTAATCCAAGTTGCATTCGAAGGAGGCCAAAAGTCAATCGAAGGACATGCCCAAGTTGCACTCGAAGGAGGCCAAGTGTCAGTCAAAGGGTGCTGAATCGAAGGAGACCTGTTTTCCTCCAAATTTGTCAAAATGTTATTTTTATCTGTTTTCTCCATTTTTGACAGTTTCCTTTTAATTTTGGTATTGGAAAATCCCAATGCACTTGTTCAAGCTTGAACTTTGAGAATCATTTGTGAGAGATGCCTTGATAATTGAGAGGGAAAATTTTGGGGTACAACAATGAGGATGTGGGTCTAAAACCTAGTCTCATCCCGCAAAAAAGTGAAGGCAAAGCGGAGAAAGCTCGCGGACATTATACCTTTTAAATCTAAAAACACAAAAATTTATGAAAATACACGTGCTCACAAAAGTCCGCGTTGAAAATGGGGCAGAGCGAAACGGACAAATTAGAGAGTGAGGGTCTAAACTCTTAACCCACCCCGCACTAAAGTGCAGGAAAAACAGACATGCCTAACAAATCCAACAAATCGGGCCCGTTTTACCACCCCAACCAACATGGATAGAAAACAAAGACACGCTCAAGTGATAATAACTTGCACATTTAGGACTCAATTCTCTCTTCCTTTAAAATTTCAACAAACAGTACTACAAAAACACCACATCACACTACTTTAAAATAAAGCCACACCATTAAACTAAAGCACCACTCAAACATTTTCAGCACCTATATTGCCTTTCAAAAACCTTGATAAAAAAATACAATACTAAGAATAATGAATACATACACATGTAAACATATGTGTGTGTATGTGAAGAGTAGAAAACATTAAATATATTTGGAAATCAGCAAGTTCGTCTTTGCCCAACTTAAATTTCAAGCTTTGCACAATTATTGCATTGTTCAGCTCTTACGACTTAATGACGGATGCCAATGCTATGTTTTTACCAACATCATTCTCTGAAAACAGAAAATTACTACAAAGATACCTTAGTTCAACAATCCAATATCATACAACATAAATGAATGTATCACAAATGAATAGAAACAAAGTAAGCAGTATAATTCGGTTAACGTAAACTAATTTTATGGTTCAATAGCTTAGTTCAGCTAATGCAAAATACCTTAGTGTGTTTTCTGCTCAAGTATGCAGAAACAACAGTGCATATATATCGTTAAACCTTAGAATAAAAATAAGAACAAAATGCAACTCAGTATTTGTTTGATACTGCGTTGCATATAGTAGCTTCATAGTTTCTTTGTTTTCAAAGGCTTATAGACACAGTGGTACATCAAATAACAAACAGAGTGGCTTTATCACAACTACATAACATTTAAGTCAACATGATTTCCGAACAAGAAATGCAAAATACTTTTCATAGAGAAAACGTTTGGAATATAATTTGCACAAAGCTACTGTTTACCGTGGAAATTGGTAAACAACCGCTGATCTTCCAAAAGGTTACTTATTTGGTGACTCGCATGATTGATCAGATTGATCCTAAGACATGGTTGATTTTCTAGAGTTTGACTAATCCTAATGGTGATTAATGCCGGTAAAGTAAAGACACTTTAAGTAAATTGCATGAAGAAAAGCTTGATAGAATAAATAAAAGCGTTAAATAAAAGGCTTCGACGAAGATGAGTAAATGAAAAGCAATAAAGTGCTTGAATATAAAAGACTTTGATTAATTTAAATGGTGTTTCACACATACATTCTCAACGATTCTTTCGCTCACACTGGCTACTTGAATCTAGATGAGTGACTTGTATAAAATGATGAACACCCTGAAAACTACGTGAACAACTAGTATTTATACTAAAACAAATCCTAAGTAACCATTGGGCAGTTACGTCGCTTCGAGATGACGCCACATGGCACGCTCACAGCATTCGACGCTCCTGATCTCGGCACGTTGCACTTGGTAACTGCTGGGAACCGTTTTCCCTCCAAGCATTCAAATCTCAAACCGTTCGACCCTGGGCATCAGGTACCTTTGTCGAGAGGTTCCTTCGACGTCGAAGACGACAAGATTCCCACTTAAAGGAAATTCTCTAAGTACCTTGTCATTCTCTGATGAGCCTTCGACAGGATCAGCTGGTCGAAGCCTTCTTATGTAGGAAACTCTTCTGACTCATAACTAATAGTCTATATTGATAACCAACAAGGGTGTCGAATTTAGGAGCCAACAAATTTCCCCCCAAGAATGTCTTATTTCGACGCTGAAAAGAAAAAGGCATTCTTTGAGATTCCACTCGACACCTGTCCTTCACTCTTAGCCACAGATTAGTTTGTGCGCTTTTAGCCTCCTACCAACCAACTGACAATCTCAAAAAGCCATCATTCCACCTGTTCCTAAGACGTCACTTCAGTAAGGCGTTTGGCATGCCCAATGTCCTTTCACAGATTGTCATCATGACGATTCCCCGAAATCGAGGATGCATGATGCACCGCTTCCGTTCTGCAGAACGGCTACATCACCAAATGAGCGCCGCGTGCCCCACTCTTGTCTGAGACATTAAATGACCTCGAGTCTTGTTATTTTCCAATCACTATAAATAGCACTAAGTTCCCCTCGTGGGACTCTTTACGCTTTCCTTCATCCAAGCCTTAAGTCGAACAAAAATTTCTGCAAGAACCTTTGTTCTTCATCCATCTTCATCTCAAACCAAAAAATGGCTTCAGGTTCTCGTTCTTCCAATGTCCCCAGTTCTAACACTCCCTCTAAAACTGCTCAACCAACAATCTTTTCAACCGCTCCAACAGTTAACTCCAAGGGAATGCGAAGGGTTCCCGAACCCATGGGAGATGCTGAGCGTGAGACTTACTCTTCTCAACTGCTGATTCCTGTTGGATATTCCAACCAGGTTTTCACCATGTCTGGTCCTCTATCTGCATGCATCGCTGACCCAACGAAGATCAAGGGTTTCTTCCCCGTGCATGAGGCACTCAATCCCATTGGGTGCTCCAAAAAGGCGACAGACGATAACGAAGATCCTGCAAAAGAAAAGATAGATCTTCGTTTCTTCAACAGAGGGGTTAGGGCTTTTATATCTAGCCCTAGCCTTACACCAGAATACAACGCTTGGCTCGACAAGATGGAGAAAAGCCAGGATTTGATTTGGAAGAACATGGGGATTTATGACCTAGTCATGCTATCAAAGACTGGTCTCAACTATTCTCCTGAAATGCTGGTAGCTTCTTTGCTATTTTGGGACTATACTCACTTCACCTTCCACCTGCCTTGTGGAATGGTAACACCCACTCTCTTCGACGTGGCTGCCATTACTGGTCTTCGACCAACTGGGGATTACTTTGACCTAGAGGAAATGTCTGAAGACCAAATTGGGTTTTCAGCCACCAAACCCACTTTCACCACCTACACCAACCACCATCGTGACAAATCGACGGCTGTGGTGACGGACGTGGAGCACATTGCGTTTCTAGCCCTTTGGCTGTCACGCTTCGTGTTCTGCACGAAATCTCTACAGGTGACGAAGAAAATGGTCACCCTTGCTACCCAGCTTCATCACGGTCAAAACATCTGTTTGGCCGAATTAATACTGGCAAACCTATATGAGTCGATAAGCAGTGGGGCGACTCTATTAAAGGTAATAGAAAATAGAGCCAGCTTGCTGCTCGCTGGACCCTTCTGGCTACTACAACTATGGCTAAACGCCACTTTTGAGTCTTTTCTACCCCAGAAGGCTCAAATAAACGAACAGGCTCCTGAGATAGCCAGAAGGCGTATCGAAGGTACCAAGCTGGCTTTACTGACTCCCACTGAGGATGGACTGGAACTCCAACAGACCTTTGCAAACTTCGTTTTGATGTTTGCAGGGAGGAAGGAATTTACCTCGACCATGGCTCCTTTCGTCCGTCGAAAGTTTGGTCCAGGGTGGTTCACCAGGCCCCATCCGAAGTCATGAGAGGATCCTCACCTCGAAGAGCACACAACACTGTGGGAAGCATTTCTCACTCCCAGGATAATGCCATTGCGCTTCAAGAGTTCAAAGAATCATCTGAGCCTGATTGCTTATCAGCCAAATCTTGTCTCTCAACAGTTTGGCATTATCCAATCGCTTCCTTCTCCCATTTACCCTAGGGAGAAATCAGTGTTGTACTTTTGTAATGATTACACTGAGGATGCTACTACCAAGCACATTGGTAGGTATGCTGGTCGGACTGTACTTTCATTGTTCGACTACCAACTCAACTTCCTCTGTTCACCATCTTTTGAAGACTGGTGGAAGAGTTATTATGTCGAAGAATTCTTCGATGAAAAGGATTTTACGGACGAACTCCAGAAGTCCTTCGTTTTAGTTCTCGACAAAATAAAGAAATGTACGTTCACTCTTCAAATTATATTTGTCTTTCCATTTCGACTTATAACTTGTCAATTATAACTTGTGAATGTGTCTTCTTTCAGTTGTTCGAAAACCTGTGGCAAAGAAAGACACAGACAGCCATCAGGGTGGAGGTCCCTCTACAAAACCTCCAGCACAGGTAACCAAATTTTTCTTGTTTCCTGCTGGTTTTAACATCCTGGTTTTCAATGTTGTGCTCTAAATCAACTCCATTTGGGGGTTTCAGGAACCTGCGCCTAAGAAATGACCTGCATTAACGGTCGAATCTGCGAGTGGCGACGAGGATGAATCTCCCCCTATTCCTCTCAAACGGAGAAAGGTGAAGAAGGCTGCCCCTGCTCTTGAGCCTCGACCTACGATCAAAATCAAGGTCGCAGGGAAAAAATCCAGGCCACCTCCTGTGATCGTCGAAGAGCCCACGGAGGAGGAGCTGAACGTCTTGCTCAGCAAACTAGTTGAGAGTGATAACTCTAGCCCTGGGGCTGAAGTTCCTCTACAGGTAGTGCCTCCGACCACTTTTAACTTAGGTGTCGACGATCACGTTCGATTGTGTATCTCTCTAAACCAGAATATTTTTTCCTCTTCTATTTTCAGGAGACCGCTGGAAGTTCAGCACCAAAAACTTCAGAGCCACAAGACTCTACTGACCATAGTAGACAACGAGAGGAGGAACTGGTGGATGATGAAGTCCTTGCTGAAACAGAGGAACACCAGCAAGAGGAAGCTCAAGTGGTCAATGAGACAGAGGAGCAACATGATGAAGAGGGTCATGTTGATGCTGACGCTACTGAATAAACTCAGCCCCAAGCCACCACTGCTGTAGGAACGACCACCTCGACAAAGCCCAGGTCTAAAGAAGACTTGGCCCTTTTGAAGCAAACTAATCCAATTGGCTACCTGAATGCCATGATTGAGAGTAGGGAGAATTCATCTGACCCTAGTCATGATGCTTCTACTGCATCAGGGAAGTCCACTTCGACTTCTCCTCTTGATGAGGTTTTGAAGAAGGTCAAGGCTCAGTTCTTCAAAAAGGATCTAATGAAGGCTTTGGAGGGGGATCCTACTGCCCCGTCTTGTCTGGAAGCTGTTCTGGGTGAAGTTGATTTGATTGCTGTTTCTCCAGAAGTTTCCAGCTTTATCTTGGAGTTATACTCAATCATTGACCAAGTCTCTGCGGACTATAGACGTCGAAGGGGGTTTAACATCCAACTCGAAACACTACATGGCAAGAGTTCTTCTGCTTGGACCGAAGTAGCTGAATCAACTTCTCGAATTGCAGAATTGTCGAAACAGAAGACATCCAAGCAGCAGGAAATCGACGCCATAGATTAAGATAATGCCTCTATAAGGGCGCAGATCGAGAAGTTGGAGGCCAAGTTAAATGTTAACACCAAGCGCAAAGAGGAACTCCTTTCGACTGTTTCGGATGCAGAGAGCCAAGATGAAGTTACCCGAGGCTTAGAGTTTGCTGAAAGGGCCCAAGCCCTTGACGACCAGATTGCCAAACTTTCTCAGGCGACTGCCTTGTGTAACAAACGGATGGAGTTGTAGCAAGCCAAATATCTTCGACTTAAAGCTTCCATCCCTTTCTAATTTTCTCAGCACCTTATTGACCATGTACTGTAATATTTGTAATACAATGCAACCATTTTGGTTAATCAATATATGATTTTCCATTTTGGCTCAGCAAACCCGTTGAGAGTGATAACTCTAGCCCTGGGGCTGAAGTTCCTCTACAGGTAGTGCCTTCGACCACTTTTAACTTAGGTGTCGACGATCACGTTCGATTGTGTATCTCTCTAAACTAGAATATTTTTTCCTCTTCTATTTTCAGAAGACCGCTGGAAGTTCAGCACCAAAAACTTCAGAGCCACAAGACTCTGCTGACCATAGTAGACAACGAGAGAACGAACTGGTGGATGATGAAGTCCTTGCTGAAACAGAGGAACACCAGCAAGAGGAAGCTCAAGTGGTCAATGAGACAGAGGAGCAAAATGATGAAGAGGGTCATGTTGATGCTGACGCTACTGAACAAACTCAGCCCTAAGCCACCACTGCTGTAGGAACGACCACCTCGACAAAGCCCAGGTCTAAAGAAGACTTGGCCCTTTTGAAGCAAACTAATCCAATTGGCTACCTGAATGCCATGATTGAGAGTAGGGAGAATTCATCTGACCCTAGTCATGATGCTTCTACTGCATCAGGGAAGTCCACTTCGACTTCTCCTCTTGATGAGGTTTTGAAGAAGGTCAAGGCTCAGTTCTTCAAAAAGGATCTAATGAAGGCTTTGGAGGGGGATCCTACTGCCCCGTCTTGTCTGGGAGCTGTTCTGGGTGAAGTTGATTTGCTTGCTGTTTCTCCAAAAGTTTCCAGCTTTATCTTGGAGTTATACTCAATCATTGACCAAGTCTCTGCGGACTATAGACGTCGAAGGGGGTTCAACAGCCAACTCGAAACACTACATGGCAAGAGTTCTTCTGCTTGGACCGAAGTAGCTGAATCAACTTCTCGAATTGCAGAATTGTCGAAACAGAAGACATCCAAGCAGCAGTAAATCGACGCCATAGATCAAGATAACGCCTCTATAAGGGCGCAGATCGAGAAGTTGGAGGCTAAGTTAAATGTTAACACCAAGCGCAAAGAGGAACTCCTTTCGATTGTTTCGGATGCAGAGAGCCAAGATGAAGTTACCCGAGGCTTAGAGTTCGCTGAAAGGGCCCAAGCCCTTGACGACCAGATTGCCAAACTTTCTCAGGCGACTGCCTTGTCTAACAAACGGTTGGAGTTGCAGCAAGCCAAATATCTTCGACTTAAAGCTTCCATCCCTTTCTAATTTGCTCAGCACCTCATTGACCATGTACTGTAATATTTGTAATACAATGCAACCATTTTGGTTAATCAATATATAATTTTCCATTTTGGCTCTTTATGGTTAACTTGGTCATTAACTGTTATTTATTTTGATCTCTTGGAGCATAGGTTTATATTTTTTCAAATATTTTCCGTTTACTCTCAAGAGTCTTTTATCTTCGCCTAACTCTTCAACCTCATAAGCTCCACCAGAAAAAATTTGGATAATTCTGAGCGGTCCTTCCCACTTGAGTGACCATTTTCCCATGCTTCGATCTCTTCGATCCATGGGGAGAATCACCTTCCAAACTAATTCTCCAGGCGAGAATGCCTTAGGTTTTACTTTTTTATTGTAAGAGTCTTCCACTCTTTTCTTCTGAATTCTCAGTAGGCCGAGAGCGCGTAGTCTTTCCTCGTCTAAATCTACTAGTTCGTCTAACATCATATCCCAATAAACCTCAGAGGGAATATCTTGATGTCTCTGAACCCTTGCTGATTGAAGACAAATTTTCGCTGGCAGTACTGCGTCATGACCGAAAGTTAGCCGATATGGTGTTGTACCTGTGGCTTCTTTTGGGGACGTTCGACAGGCCCACAAGATCTGGTCTAACGTCTTATGCCAAATTTTTGGCTTCTTTCCTACATGCTTTTTTATCAGGCCGATCACTATTTTATTCGCTACTTCGACTTGACCATTTGCATGTGCATAATAAGGTGTTGATGTTAGGAGTCTAAAGCCTGTTTCTTGAGAGAATTCCTGCATCTTTTGACCAGTAAACACTGATCCTTGATCAGTCGTTATAGTCTCAAGGATTCCAAATTTGTAGATAATGTTCTTTTGAATAAATTCAATGACATTTTCTTGGTCTGCATTGACTAAAGGGATAACTTCGATCCATTTAGTGAAATAATCAATGCCTACCAGTATATACTTCTGGCTCTTTGATGATGTTGGTCGAATCTCTCCAATAAGATCCAACGCCCATCCTCTAAAAGGCCAAGGTTTCACTATTGAGTGAAGTTCGCTAGCTGGTACATGTTGGATGCCCGTATGGGCTTGACATTCATGGCAACCCTTCGCGAACTCAACACAATCTTTCAAGATAGTGGGCCAGTATAGTCCTTGTCGAAACAATAACCATTTCATCTTATGGCCTACTTGGTGAGCCCCACATGCTCCAGCGTGCATAGTCGAAAGGGCTATGTATGCTTCAGTTTCACTAAAGCACTTTAGCAATACCTCTTCAGGCGTCTTTTTAAATAACTCATCACCCATGAGTACGTAACTCAACGCCCTATATTTTATTTTTCGTTCTGTCAAAGCTGCTGGATTTTGTAGATAATCTACAATGGGTTTCCTCCAATCTTGCTCTGACAAATTGTCTATGAACGATATTTCAAAGTTCCTTTAATCAGCATACCCTAGTCTTGTCGATTTCAAATCTGTTGGAGATAGGCTGGTTGCTTTTATTTTTTCTCGAACTTTGATTGCTCTTTGTAATCTCATTTTTGAAATTTTGTACCCAGATGCAATCTGTGCCAAATCATTGGCTACTTGATTTTCCAATCTAGGTATGTGTCGAATGTTAACCACTTCGAATTTTTTCAATAAACGATTTGCTATCACAAAGTACATAATAAGATTTTCTCTTATGCATTTATACTCTTTTGTGACTTGCTTAATGACTAACTCTGAGTCTCCCATTATTTCGACTCGAGTTGCCCCCAATTCCAACAATATCTCAAGGCCAGTAATTAGAGCTTCGTACTCAGCCTAATTGTTCGAACAAGTACCTGCTATCTTGTACTTGAATGTTGTTGGAATTTTTTCTGGAGAAATAATCAAGACCCCTACTCCTGTTCCATCTTTATGGCTGGAACCATCGAAGTAGATTTTCCAAGGCTCTATCTCCACGTAATTTATATTTTCAACCTGAATTGAGTGGTCGACTATAAAGTCTGCTACCACTTTCCCTTTTACTGCCCTAAGAGGCATAAAGTTCAATGAATACTCAGTTAATGCTAGCGCCCACTTGCCAATTCGGCTGTGCAAGATAGGTTTCGACAACATGTATTTGAAAACATCAAAATGAGATGAAACATACACATCAACTGGTTTTATATATTGTTTGAGCTTTGTACAAGAGAAATAAAGACATAGACATAATTTTTCAACTTCGTTATATCTAGTTTCTGCATCGTTCAAAACTCTGCTAAGATAGTAAATAGGTCTTTCGACTCCATTTTCATCTTCTTGGGATAACATGCTTCCCAAAGTTCTGTCGGATGCAGTTATGTACAATCTCATACTCCTGTTGCTGCAAGGAGGCACCAAAATAGGTGGCTTGGTGAGATACCCTTTGATCTTGTTGAAGGCTTCTTGTTGCTCTTGCCCCCACTCGAATCTTTCCTTATTCAATCGAAGTAAGGGTGAGAAGGCTTGAGCTTTTCCACTTAGGTTAGATATGAATCTCCTTAAGAAATTTATCTTGCCCAACAGAGATTGCAGTTTCTTCTTGTTTGTTGGCGCTTTCGCTTCCAAGATTGCCTTTGTCTTGTTCTGGTTGATTTCGATTCCTTTCTTGTGGATGACGAAGCCCAAGAAATCTCCAGCTTTTACACAGAACGCACACTTCAAAGGGTTCATTTTCAGACCATGTTCTCTCATTCTTTCAAATGATTGTCGAAGGTGGTCTATATGGTTCTTCCTGGAAACAGATTTTACAACAATATCATCAATATACACTTGCATAAAAGTGTTAATAAAATCATGGAAGATAGAATTTATCGCTCGCTGATATGTTGCCCCAGCATTTTTTAGGCCAAAAGGCATCACTACCCATTCGTAAGTGCCTAAAGCCCCGGGGCATCGAAAAGCTATTTTCGACACATCTTTTTCAGCAATGAAAATTTGATTATATCCTGAGTAACCATTGAACATGCTCAGGTACTCATGGCCAGCGGAAGAATCGACTAGCATTTCCGCCACAGGCATAGGATATTCATCTTTGGGTGTGGCAGCATTCAAATCTCTGAAATCTATGCATACCCTCAACGTACCATTTTTCTTAATTACTAGCACAATGTTTGCAATCCATTCGACATACCTCGTAGCTCGTATGAATTTGCACTTCAGCAGTCTTTCGACTTCTATTTTGATCTTCGACAGTATTTATGGAGCGAAGCGTCTTGGACTTTGCTTGACTGGCTTCTTCCCAGGTTTGATTGGCAACTGAAGTTCTACCAATCCTCTGTCGAGACCAGGCATCTCGTCGTAATCCCATGCAAAGCAGTCCTTGAACTCCTTTAACAAATGGATCACTTCAAACCTGAGCTCTGGGTCTATTTTGGCGCTGATGTAAGTTGGCTTTTTCTCTAACCCTTCGCCCAAGTTGATTTCTTCTAAAGGATCATGTGCTAACATTTTAATGTTGTTCGCCAGGGGGTCCTTTTCGAATCCCAAAGGCTCATCGTCATAGATGGCGTCGAGCCTTTGCTCCTGCATTCCTTCTGTCATTATATCAGGAGGTTCTGGGTCGAAATCCTTTCCAGAACCTGCAGAAGATAGCTCTTGATCGTTGGCCTGAGTGGCCATATATTTTACTTCGGCTTCGAGAGCCGTTATCATCCCTGTTTCGGCTACATAAGCCGAAATTCACTGCAGTGATTGTGACTCAGTCATTATCACTGAATTCACTTCCCCAACTAGTTGGCTGGATGTCAGTTAGCCCACTGAAATCAATGTGGGACAAGTCTTATCTGTCCCATTGAAAACCATGCTCAGGGTGCAGGTACAAGGAATAAAAAGCATTTGGCGCTAGCGCCATGTCGAAGTCAGGTGCTGGGCATGGCCCAATGTGAGCCAAATTTTTGTCGAAGTCAGCTCTCCCGAGGTGATTTACTTCGCCCAAGTAATAGCTCTGATCCGCTTCTATATTTTCGACCATTCCATCAGGACGCCATAGTATTAACCTTTGGTGCATTGATGATGGTACTGCTCCAACACCATGTATCCATTCTCGGCCCAACAAAAGATTATAATTTGGTTTGGCCGATATGACCATAAACATAGTTGGTCGAAGGATGGATCCTACTTTGAGGTCTAGTTGGATCACACCCATAGTGGTCCCTATTCCGCCTTCATAATTCGACAGGACCATGTTATGAGGCTTGATGTTTTCATCACTCTTGCCTATTTTTGTCAACATGAAGTGAGGGATGATGTTGATGGTTGCCCCGCAGTCCACCAAGATCTTATTTACGGTGGCTTCTTCGAGTCTTGCCCTTATGAATAAAGGCTTGAGGTGATTTTTCATCGCCTCAGTAGGTGGTTCGAAGAAACCATTTTGCTCTTCGGTACGGCCATTATCCATAACGAAGTAGCATACTGGCCTATGCTTGGCCATTTCTTGTTCGACTTCCCAGTCGTTCGATTTGACCTCCATCTGTCGATTGAACTCTCTTGGCAAAACTGAGACTATGTTCACCATGATATCTAGGGTGTCATCAGACTCAGAGCCATCTTTGTCATCAACTTTGCCCTGGTTAGGCCATACCAGTCTATTGGTCACCGGTTGCCTCTCCAGAGGCTTTCTATGCTTTCGCTGAGGGACATTTGAACTTGATTCTGGCTTTGGTTCGTTAATAGCTTCCCTCTCAGCCATTCGCCGCCTCTAGTATCTTCTCCATTAGGATCGAGACATGGGATTCTTTCCCTTGTAGTTACTTGATACCTGGGTCACTTTGGAGGCAACAACCTGAGGTTCTTTCTTGTGTGTCAAAGATGAACCTCTGGCACTTCGAAGGAGTGCCACCTTTCTTCGCTCGGTCTCTTTCGACCCGATGTTTTATGCCACGTATCAACTGGAACATTGGTTGGAGGCCTGAAAGTCAGTGGCCTCTTTTCTTGATTTGAACCCTTTTGGTAGGTTCTTCTGGGGTCATGTCGAACATCAACACCTTCCCTTCTTCTGTTTGCTGCTCTTACAACTTGGATGTGTTCAGCAGCTTTCTTGTCGAAAATCGAGCTGCATCGAGGACACAACATCACTTCTGACTTCTTCTTCTGGCATCTTTGCAGGAAATCTGCCAGATTTTCGTTTTCCCGAGGGAAAGCCGTTTTGTTTGCTTGCTCTTGCCTAATGGCCTCCTCTGAAGCTTTCGATTCAGAGATTTCGACCATGTTGACATTCATGGTGTCTTTGGTAGCAAGAGTCGTCTGCTTCATCTGGGCCTCCAGGTCTTCTATCTGGCCTTGGACTGCAGCCAAGTAGGAACTGGGTTTAGCTCCAGATTTTGAGGCTCCAATTGTCTCCAGTTTTGGGCCTTCAGCAGCTTTTTGGACTGCTTAGATTGTTTTTCTAGAAAGATTCCCAAAAAAACTGCCAAAGATTGGCATGTTGATATGATCCTTGGTGACTTCGACCATAGTTATTCCTGGCCTTTTCACCTGACTTCTGGACGCCTCGATCATATTCACCTCTGAAGGTTCAGCATAATGGGCTTCAGCCTGCAAAGGGTTAGAGTCCACAGTCATGGGGGTCTTATCGGCGAATTTCAACCTCCCTTCTTCGATAGCATTTTGTACAAGATCCCTGAAAAGAAAACATTGAGATGTTTTATGGCCCAGAAAATTATGATATTTACAAAAGCCTTTTTTCCTTCTTTGATCAGGAGGAGGCACTTTTACCCTTGGGGGTATTACCATTTGGCCATCTTTTACAAGTAAGTAAAAAATTTCGTCACATTTTGTAATATCAAAACTGTATGTCTTTTTAGGGAACCTATCGTTGGCCCTTTCAGGACCAGTGGGGTTTTTCCACTTGAGGGGACTAGTAGTTTGCAAGAGTATGGTGGCCCTTGTTTTAACTCCGCTAAATCGACCTCACTTTCTTCGACGGTTATAGGTTCGTCAAATGTTTCTGGATCTTCATCGTCCATTTCGACATATGCTATCCTTTCTCTTTTATGAGTTTTTGTCGCCCTGGCTTTTTCAGCTTTAAGGCGTTCTACCTGTCGAACCCTATCGGCCAATTGGGCCATGTCTCTCAGGTATTGAGTGTCTAATTTCTTCCTAATGGAATAATCTAGACCTCCTGCGGCTATTTCGACTAACTCATGTTCTGGAACTTGCGTAAAGCATCTTGCTTTGAGCAACCTAAACCTATTTAGATATTCGTCTATAGGTTCAGTGAATCGCCTCTTTACACTGGTCAATTCTTTCAGGCTTATCTTGGTTTGTCCCATGTAGAATTGCTCATGGAACAATCTCTCCAACTGGGTCCAATGGTGGATCGAATTGGGGGGAAGAGTTGTGAACCAAGTAAACGTGTTCTTTGTTAGGGAACTTGGGAAATACTTAATCCTCAGGTTTTCATTGTTTGAAATCTCTCCTGCTTCAATTAAGTATCTCGCCACATGTTCGACAGTGGATTCTGTCGTGTCCCCTGAAAATTTAGTGAAGTTAGGGACTTTGCATCTAGGAGGTAAGTCCGTTTGTAACACATATTCTGACAGTGGGGATGTAAAGTTGGGCCTACGGAATCCCGTATTCATCCCATTTTGCATCATGATTCTTTTGATCATGGCTGTCAAGTTATTTTCCAAACCAATATTCTGGTATTGGATCTGCTGAACTACTTCGTCAGCATTTTGGTTTCTATTGACTATCCTTACTTCTGGGGCTATGACTCTAGGTTCTTCGACCCCGGGTTGTTCCATTCGCATCCTAAGGTTTTCTTCGACAGGCTGCTGGACTTGGTTAATAGTGGTTTCTTCCTCTAGAAGTATACCTTGGTTTCCCCTCATCTGTGCCCTTTGGGGCTGTCGAATAGGTTGGGGTACCCCAAAAAAATCAGCCAGACGCGCCATTTGCGTTGTCATTTGCTGATTCGACTGGGTGGTATTTTGTATTAGAGGATTTAGCACTGTGCTTAAAGTTTGTGCCAACATTTGAACCATATTGTGGTTGCTTTTGTCCATTTGATGCCTCAAGACTGCTGTCGAGGCATTCGTAAGGCCATGCATTACTTGGGACATTCCTCCTAAGAGTTGGGTCTTACCCCTATTCGCCATACCAACTCCAGAACCTTGGAGTGGCGAAGAGGCGCTCACTAAAGGGTATGAAAAAGTGGACGCAGCATTCGTCAGGCTAGCCAATTCAGAAGTTGGCATGCCATAGAGTGGTTCTCGATTTAGACCGACTGTCGAAAACCCTGGGGGAACATAAGGCATAGTTCCTTGGTTTCCCCTTGGTGGGGGAGTTCCCAAAGGCATTCTGGGGCCATTAAATGGAGGTAATGGCCCCGTTTGTGTGACCGTTACTGCTGGTGTTGAACCAGCGGTTACCATTTCACTTACGGTTGGGATGACCGTTGTTCCCACGTTTGTTTGTGGGATTTCGCCATTGTTTGGCGGATTCTCCATCGCTTCTCTTCTTCTCCTAGTATTGGTATCGTTGGTGTATATTCTACCACTTCTCAATAACATGCAATACTCTCGAAAAAGGAGGATATTTTGTATAAAACGGTTAAACTTAAAAATCAACACAAGGTCCCACCGGGTGTGCCAATTTGTTTACTATGGAAATTGGTAAACAACCACTGATCTTCCAAAAGGTTACTTATTTGGTGACTCGCAGGATCGATCAGATTGATCCTAAGACATGGTTGATTTTCTGGAGTTTGACTAATCCTAATGGTGATTAATGTCGGTAAAGTAAAGACACTTTAAGTAAATTGCATGAAGAAAAGCTTGATAGAATAAATAAAAGCGTTAAATAAAAGGCTTCGACGGAGATGAGTAAATGAAAAGCAATAAAGTGTTTGAATATAAAAGACTTTGATTAATTTAAATGGTGTTTCACACATACATTCTCAACGATTCTTTCGCTCACACTGGGTACTTGAATCTAGATGAGTGACTTGTATAAAATGATGAACACCCTGAAAACTACGTGAACAACTAGTATTTATACTAAAACAAATCCTAAGTAACCGTTGGGCAGTTACGTCGCTTCGAGATGACGCCACATGGCAAGCTCACAGCATTTGACACTCCTGATCTCGGCACGTTGCACTTGGTAACTACTGGGAACCGTTTTCCCTCCAAGCATTCAAATCTCAAACCGTTCGACCCTGGGCATCAGGTACCTTTGTCGAGAGGTTTCTTCGACGTTGAAGACGACAAGATTCCCACTTAAAGGAAATTCTCTAAGTACCTTGTCATTCTCTGATGAGCCTTCGACAGGATCAGCTGGTCGAAGCCTTCTTATATAGGAAACTCTTCTAACTCATAACTAATGGTCTATATTGATAACCAACAAGGGTGTTGAATTTAGGAGCCAACAGCTACTCAATAAAATTTCAATCTAATCTTTTTCACCAAAGAACCAAAATCATTAAAAATTATTTGACACAGGGTGAAGAGCTATAAACAAACTATATGATGCATTATCAGCAGAATACTATGTTCCAATTAGAAGTATTATTGGCATTACAATTAGCTGTCAAACCTACACTGCAGTGATCCGCCTATATCAATTTCTCTCCACCTAAATCAACTTCTATTTGTATTTTCTACATGTATCACAATGAACTATATTATATTTGATTTATGTCTCTCCATGCATTCCAGAGAACCCCGATCACTTAAGCGGTTTGATATCCCAACAATTAACAGGTACCTCAGTGCATTCACCATCCCATCTCACCTATAGGCAAAACACAACAATAAAATTAGAATCAATTTGAGAATCATTTAATGAAATCTAAACTAATAGTACAATGTTGAGAACTTACTTCCAGTGTCTTCCAACCGATTACTTCAGAATCATTGGGAAGGCATTTGATCAACTTCCCTTTCTTGGAAGAATTCCTCTCTTGGACCCTGATTCCCTGTCTCAGACTTTCATTGGACGAGGAAAGTAAAGAAGGATCGACAAGAAATTCCACCCAGTTTGGAAAGTATATGAGTTAGAATTTATTGCCATTGCAGGCCTTCTTTATAGCTTTTGAAGTAAGTTTCGCTGAATTTTCTTTATAAAAAGTGAATTTTTCTGCCGCGGGATCTGTTTTCTCTGAAAATAAAACCATATTTCATGCTCAAACTTCTTGAACATTACTTTATCACCCGACCTTATTCCCTTTTCTAAGCACATTGGTATCCAACCATCCGTAAGATAATAACACGATTTTCCTTGCCCTTTTGAAACCCTGTGAGTAAAGGTCCATGACTTCTGAGTAATATCAGTAAGCGTTAATGACCTAGTGCTACCGTGAATGGGGAAAACGCCCTTAGTCGCTAGCGGAACTTGGAGATTTTCTAGCAAATGCTTTTCAGCTATAGGTTTACTGTAAAAGCCAACACCTTCTTTGTGGAATTCAAACCCATCAAAGGTTGCGTCTTCTTTGGCAACAGGTTTGAGAGTAATGGCGGCAAAGATTTCTTCCGAGTGTGTATCAGCAAGATACGAGATTTTCGAAATCTTACACAAGATTGACTTTTTGGAATTGGGTGTTTGCGTCAGATCAACTTCAGTTAACTTCCTTACATGTTCCAAGTGACCTTGCGGAAAATAATGCAGAAATGAACCAACGGTTGGATTAAATGGTAGGGGTCCAGCAAATGGAATCCACACTGACGGATCAACACTTAATCCTAATTTAGGTTTAGAGGAAGAAGAAGAAGAGACCGAGCTCGCCATCTATGGAGGCGACGAAGATAGAAAGAAAAGAAAAGAAAATCTTTTGGTAAACTATCAAAAAAAGTTGTTATGATTTTGCTTGGCGTGAAATTTCGGAGTAATAACCTCTTTCTTAATATAAGAATAACTAAGAATAACTAACAATAAGTACCCTTTTACAGTAACGTGTTTTATTTTAATTTTGAATTAATTTTATTTAAGGGTTTTATTACTTAGTAGGAGTAGCAGTAGTAAGTCATTTTTCAAAATTTTCTAAGTTGTCTTCCATGAAGGTACTTTTGGCACTCACTCCAGTGGACATACTGTAGCGGTGAAAATCGGAGATCAAGCTATTAATTAACTTGACTCGCAAAAGCAAGAGTCGCCACCACGCTTTATTATTTCCAAGGGAAAAGGGAAAAGAGCGAAATAAAACCCTAAAATATGCAATGTAAAATAATACTTAAAAGTAATAAAAATACAATGCGTTTTTTGAAAGAGATCGAGAGTTCGGGGGTTGGTTATACAATGGGAAGGTATTAGCACCCAATGCATCTGCAGTACTCCGCAGGAACCTTTTGAAATATCTGTTTTTTGGTTAAAAAAATGTTTGTTTGATTAAAATGGTTTGTTTGGCTAAAAATAGGTGCGGACTAGATTTTGAAGATACGACGACCTAGTGTCGATGTTTTGGCTAAAAAGGTGTGAATTTGAAAATTGAGTTTTTAGGAAAATTAACTTAAGATTAACAAAATAGTAAAACAAAATGAATGAAGGGACTCGCGCGATCGTGTAAGATATATTTGATGACATGAAGTCAACAAAGTTAAAATATTTCCTTTGGAATAAATCGACTAAGCAAAATAAAATGAACATCAAAATATAAACATTCAGAAGTTCACAAGAAAATAAATCTGACAAAAACAAATTAATGATCAAGAGGCACCGAGAAATTGAAATGACAGAAATATACAAATAAAAGGAATATAACTAATTATCTAAAGAAGTTATTCGAACTAAATTAAAAGTTACTTACTAAAATAATTCTAAACTAATTACAAATTCTAAGGTTATAAAAAAAATCTAGTATTATTGAATTTGATCTAAACTGAACTAAAGTTTTAAAATTTAGTAAGTTAAATCTAGATTAAATTAAAATCCTAAGGTTACTAAATTAAATCTAAAACAAATGAAAATTCCAAAGTTACTAAACTAAATCTAAATCAAATAAAATTCTAAAACTACTAAACTAAATTTAAATCAAATAAAAACTCTAAAGTTATTAAACTAAATAAAAATTATAAACTTATTAAACTAATTCTAAATCAAATAAAAAATTATAAATTTATTAAACTAATTCTAAATCAAATAAAAATTCTAAAGTCACTAAACTAAAACTAAACAAATAAAATTCTAAAGTTAACTAAATAAAATTCTAAAGTCACTAAACTAAAACTAAACAAATAAAATTCTAAAGTTAACTTAAATAAAATCAAATAAAATTCTAAAGTTATTAAACTAAACTAAAACAAATAAAAATTCTAAAATTTACTAAATGAAATAAAATTCTAAAGTTATAAAATAAAACTAAAACAAAATAAAATTCTAAAGTTATTAATTATGATTCTAAATATTTTAAAGTTATAAAATAAATCTAAACTAATTAAAAAATTCTAAATTAATACTAAACTAAATCTAAATATAAGATTTACTAATATTTTTTTTATATATTTTTTTTAGTGTGAATAAACGATAACACATTCCAAAATCCCAATTCAGAATTCTTGTTTCATCAAGAAAAGAGTACATGAATGACACCATTTGGTACTACTACTAAGCTTAACAAACTTCAAACAACAATCACAATCCTTAAACCAAAAAAAACTTACTTTATAAACAACCTCCCCTTGTTTCTGCCGATGCATGCGCGTGCGTGATGCTCTTTTTAACTACCGTGAAGCCAAAGACCAGAAGTTCAGCAGAAACGACGGCACTGTAGTGAACCAACATATGAATGCCATGCCTGTAGCTGTTTCAAACTGCACACAATGGTTATATGAACAATTATCAAGATCGTTATCGATGAGCACCGTGATACCTACCGATGCACATGCTGCCGCGAACATAAGCGTCGAAGTTACCCCATCACCGATTGTAAACGTACAGACAAGTCGGTAGTTCTGCAAAGACCGTCTTACTAAAATAGCATATATGTCAGTAATAGCTAACGAAATGCTCCATAGAGTCTGCAACCCGGCAGCCGCAACAAGGAAACAGAAAGCAGTGACCGACGAAAAATCATTTGTGGAGGCTATAATAGAGAGTGCAGCAGCACCAAAAACAAACTGTGAAACCCTTAAAGCCAAGCCACCAACAGTACCAGGCATCCCCTGAATATCCTTCATCCTCACGACCATAGGTACGTTAACATTTTGTTGTTCCGCGACCGCAACACCACCTTCAGTGGTTGGAACTTCTTCAACTGGGTGAACTGAAGCATGGCTCACATTCATTTCTCCACCCAACAAACACTTCAATTCATACTCACAAACCCCAAATTTTCTTCTTCACCAAATCCAGAAGAAGAATTGCAGTGAGATCTGTGTTGGAAGCAAAATGGAGAAAGATGGAAAGAAAGAGAGACGAGAGAGCGCAGCAGCACTGCCTGCAGAGAGCAGTTGTTGAATGTTAGTGGTGTTTTGTTGTAACAGTAGCGAGGGAGAGAGATGGATTGGAGAGTTGGTTTATGTGGTTGTTTTTTGTGAATGGTAGTGGAGAGATGGTGAAGGAGGTTTCGGACAGTAACAGGGGGTGGAAGGTTGAGATGGTTTACTGCTGGATTGATGGTAGGTTAGTTGTAGAAATTGAAGATGGAGGAGGATGGGCGGAGGTTACAGAGTTGAACTGAAATTGATGGAGGATGGGTTATGGTGATGGTGATGAAAAGCGATTGGGGAGTGAAAGATGGTTAATTGAAGGAGGTGAATGGAGTTTGGCGTGGTGAGGTGTATGCAGTATGTTTGTTGTTATTTCACGGGGGGTTGATGAAAGGTGAACATAGGTGGAAAGTGTATTGGAGAAAGGAAGGTTCCTGAGTGAAGAAGTTAGAGGGTGTTAGATAGAAGATGGGTTCAAATGTTATTGTTGGTGTATTTTTTGTTGTGTATATAAGAAGAGAGGAGAGGTTACTGTGTATTGAAAGTGAGTTGTGTTTTTGGTGATTTTGTATCGATCCTCAATTTCATCCAACAGCCAATAAGAATAGAGTATTGTGTGAATAATATATTTTGTGATCAAATATTCCTTAAATGATAAAAATAACCAAAAAAACTAAATGTATTAAAATTAACTCAATTTAAAATGATTTTTTTTTAATATTTTATGAATAAAAAATAAAGATCCAAAATGACCGAAAATGATAAAAAACGGACGAAAATTTATCCGAAAAAATAAAATGAACACATTAAAATAATCTACATGTCACAAAGATTAAAGAAAAAATATTCAAGAAGTCAAAAATCAAAAATAAAATAATAATAAAAATATCAGACTAAACAGACATTTAAGGTTAAAAACGAGATTTCGAACTGTACCGAAAAAATAAAGCGAGCATACCGTCATAATCTACGCGAAGCGCAGATTCATAAAATGATCGGTAAAAGGTGAAAACTTGAAATATTTTCTCGCTACTTTCCCGCATTGTGTCGAATCGCTTTTAACAGTCTGTCTATAAAACCGACATATTTTATTATCGACATGTAAACAATTTGGAGCAGTGCAAGAAAATAGTAAACAGATAAAATGAATGAAATGAAATGTCGGGTATTTTACAACTGAAAGACGATGCAAACTTTGATTTAAACTGACTTTTTCTGGTCAACTTAAATACGACTAATGATGCAAAATGTGATGAATGAAGATATTTACTAATGATTGTGACTAAATAACAAAATATGATATGAAAGTGCGACTAAAACATATTAGGGGCGAAATTTAGGGTGCGACAGTTGTGCCTTGATGAATCAGTCTTCGAGAATCCACAATCAACCGTACTTCTGGCTTGGGATACTCAAAACCTTAATTGAGGCGCGACACCTGATGCTCTTGATTCAGACCTGTCTCTGCACATGAAACAAAAGAAAACATGAACATACACCTTTGTATGCGTTTAGAAATTAGTGATACATAGGCTCAAAATGTTCAAAACACTTGACAATCTTCGCATAGTCAATGCTTGAAAGTGAGAGGTTAAAATCAACTGTATTTCGTGACCTTGACTTATCTTAAAAAATGAAAAAATAAAAATGGGATCTTAGGTCAAAAATTGGGGTACAACAGCTGCCCCTATTTAAGTTTCTTCTATCTGGAGATATGAAGATTGTGATCTTCATTTCGACGAGATTGAAGGGACTTAAATATAGAATACACAATTTTTGGCCTTAAGATACCGCGATTATGTTTACGATATGATATGAATGTGATGTTTTGAATTTTATGGGGAATGACGCCATATGACACAGACTATGCTGGAGAAACCAAGCACATTATACAGAGGAAGAGGTTGTAACTCCACTGGGGAAACAAAGTCATAGACTTCAAATGAGAGACTTTTGAATGATTTACATCAGTATTGAGACTGAAAAAGGTAATGATTTACATCAGTACTGTGACTGGAAAAGCATATGATTGACATCAGTACTGTGACTGGAAAAGGAAATGATGGACATCAGTACTGAGACTTGAAAATGATTGACCTCAGCACTATGGCCGGAAAAGGAAATGATTGACATCAGTACGAAGAATGAAAAAAAGAAATGATTTACACCAGCACTGTGGCTGGAGATAAAAATCTCTGATTTCTGAATTTTACCAAGAACGGTAACACATTTCTTCTTTAACCAAGATATCGCTTGAAAAGGATAAAATAACAAACTTCCCCATGGGACTTTTCCGAAAGGGATGCCATTTGCTGAGTAGACATTATTGTTGGGGATACACAAGTTGCTCAAATAAAGAGGTCGCCACTTGCTATCTTTCAAAGGTATCAATAACATACAAGTTGCTCATGAAGAGACAGCCGCTTGCTGTTTTTTCAAAGGTAATGATAACATACAAGTTGCTCATGAAGAGACCGTCGCTTGCTGTTTTTTCAAAGGTATCAATAACATACAAGTTGCTCATGAAGAGACCGCCGCTTGCTGTTTTTTCAAAGATATCAATAACATACAAGTTGCTCATGAAGAAACCGCCGCTTGCTGTTTTTTCAAAGGTAATGATAACATACAAGTTGCTCATGAAGAGACCGTCGCTTGCTGTTTTTTTTCAAGGTATCAATAACATACAAGTTGCTCATGAAGAGACCGCCGCTTGATGTTTTCGAAGTATCAATAACATACAAGTTGCTCATGAAGAGACCTCCGCTTGATGTTTTTTTTTCTCAAAGAATAATAACACACAAGTTGCTCATGAAGAGACCGCCACTTGCTGTTTTCTCAAAGATACCCATAAAATATCATGAAGATATTGCTGGAGGTGAGAATCAATAATTTCATCGAGGATGGACAAACTGCTCATGAAGAGACCTCCATTTGTTGTAGAGAAATCGAAAATAATCAAACGGCTCAAATAAAGAGTCAGTCGCTTGTTGTCATGTCGATATTCCAGAAGAAGGTTGTGATAACACTGCTAGGGAATAAAGTTCATCTTCAATGGGAAACCGGAATGAATCCTTCTTGAGGAGACCAAGTATTTACGTTGCAAAATAAATGCACTCTCCATCTAGGTTTCACAGCCTAGAGAGATCCACAGGGTATCATTCACAAGAGACAAAGCTCAATCCAGGAATAAACTGGAGAGAAAATAGTCAAACAAGACTCCGCCCAATGAGGAAACAACTCAAATGGGGATTTATCCTATCCAGAGATGGAAAAGGAAAGCTAAAGCAAGATTCTTCCACGAGAGTTAACTCAGTGGGGAATTAGAAAAGAGGCGCACTTTCTGCTTAAGTTGACACTCTATTTGGAAAGATCAAATACGCTATTTGAATAGACATAACCAAGGTATACGAACTCAAAGATATCAACAAATACAAATGTGCATGCATGATGCAAGTATGAATGAATGAACGAATGTCATGTATATGTTGACAAAACAGACAGGGGAAATGGACAGAGAATAATAAGACATCACAGTGCAACTCGACACTCGACTAATCTCAACAGGATGGGAACATTACTGGAGATAAAACACAGTCCATCATTGGAGCAAGGTCCTTTTACAAGGCTTAAATATCTCTGGAGAGGAAGATATTTTCAGGTAGAAAATCCAAAGTCCAGTCTTCTATTGCAAACAATCCATTGAAAGGATAATAACACAAACAAAGTTTCAGCTGGAAAGAAGTCTTGCTTAGCTGGAGATACTGGGAACACCAACCTCTGATCATGTGTGCAAAGCATATCACATATCTTAACAAATTTGGATTTCCCCTGGGAATAATTTTGGATGCCCCAAGTTTACTGCTGATAAGCTGCATGTTGCATGACAATTCTTGCGAATAACATCACTTCTAGAATGCCCTAAGCTATCTAGTTGATGAGGAGAAATCGTCTCAAGAGGATTTTACAAAAGACCTGGCATTCACCATGCTCTGGTGTCTTCAAACTCTTAGAGAGATTCATCAAATCTCGACGTGATTGCCCCAGATTGACTGTAGTCGGCACCACAAAGTTTTCGAATTTTTGCCCCAAACGAGCAAACAAGTCGGGAAAAGCATTAATTGGGAGGAGCAACATGTTCGTGCTTAAGGTCTTCATGTGACACGCCCCTGGATATGATTTTTTCTTGACGTGATCCGCCAATTACTCAACATAGTTTCAAGCCTTAAGAATTTACTCATCATTGGTGCTTATATGTGAGTTTCCTTGATATCAAACAAATGTTTTGCAGTTAGAAAATTTTATTATGAGAATGAAAATTCTAATGCAACAGTTATGTAAGTCTTGAAGATTTTGAAAAGATATCGCACAAATTTGCGAGTTAGAGCATCATTTATTTTTGTATAGGAAGAACATATGATACCAACATAACTATTTAGAACATTCATGGGAGTCAGGAACACTATCTCATTGAAGTATGATTTCAAAATAACCTTGCTTCAATTAGGACTTTTGAAGGTTGTAATGTGGTCTGGTTCATGGTTTTAGAAAAAAGGACTTAAGGCTCAAAATATTTGGTGCCCACCCCCTTCATGATGTTCTCCAACCCTATGTTCAGTTAATTCAACATGAGTGTTCATCTCTCAGAAGGATTTCGTGACAGTCAAGGAAACGACGAGGCTTTCGGAGTAGAAACCAACCTCATGTCTTCGTGTTTGTAGTCACCAATTTATTCTTTGCTGAGGACTTTTCTTTGCAGTCCTTTTCTTTGCAATTTTTATTTTTCCCTAACTTTTGCCTGAACTAATTATTTTGAATTGATAGTCCAGCGGGATGTCTTAATTTTGCCTAAGTCACACGTTTTCAAGTTTTTTGACTTAGCAGGCTTTTTCTTTTTCTCGATTTTTGACTTTTTGAACAAAATGTGTGACATTAGCTTGTCTTTGCTTGTTGAGAAGATTGTGATTTCCTCGTTTCTTGATGAATGAGGGATAACATTGTAGTTCCACATCCTCTAGATTCATTATACATGAAAGATAGCCCTCGTAGTTTCTCTTCAAAAAACATCTTCCTTATGAATTTTGAACACTCAGTCAGATTAACTAAAAACTACCCTGCCCCAGGTTAAAATTCAAGGTTTTTTCGTATAGAAAATAAACTTCTGCTTCAAAGGCTCAAAAGGGGTTAGCAAGGGATTATCTTCCTTATATCTCCAGTGTTTAGGGATTTGAAACAATGCCTGTACATCGTCAACAAGATTTTATCCAAAAGCATACAACCAGAGATTTTGTGTTTTTTAGATCATCATCCTCCCCTCAATCTCTGCCTAGGCAAGAGAATGAGCAACAATTTGGTATCATAGTGCAAAAGCAATTTAAAATTTGAAAACAAATATGAGTGAAACGAATGAATTTCTTCAAGACAAACATACTCATTGTATTAAGATAATCATTCAGATGCAAACAAGTTCTTACATGCAAACAATGTTTTGATAAACAAGAAAAATTACAAAAAGCATAAATAAGTTAATAATCTGGGAAGGCTTTCCATCTGGACTTGAATTACCGAAAACATCCTTCAAAAATCAAAGTCACCATCAATCGTGTTTACTCTTCGGCGCATGCTTGATTTGAACTTCAAAACCAATGTCCTTGAATGACAAGATACCACTTCTGACCAACTTCTGAACCTCAATCTTCAAAGCAAAGCAACCCTCCAAGTCATGCCCAGGAGCACTTTGATGAAAGGTACAAGCCAAATCAGCTTTGTAGTACCAATGTATCTTCTCAGGAACCTTCGGTGGAGGTCGGGTCTGAACCAAATTCCTCTGCATCAGGATAGGGAACAACTCTGTATAGGTAATTGGAATTGGATCAAACTGGGTTTTCCTCTGATTAGGAACTTGCTGATTTTGTTGATGAATAGGAGGAACATGATGATTTTGACGATGAATATTTCTTCCTATGGCTCTCTTCTTGGAAAAGTTATTATCAAACATCTTCACACCATTAGCTGAGCTACCATCTTCATATGAACATCCCTTCCCAACATCTACTTCTAGACGCACTCCCATATTCACCTTGTCAGGAAAGTCATTAGGTGCATTATCCATCACCTTCTCACGAGAGAATTATTTTAGAGTTTCAGTGAATACTTTTATCATCGCTTCCTCCCTCCTAGAAGGATTGACTTGGGCGGCAACCAGAATTTCAACCAAACCAGTTAAGTGCTCCATACTAGCTTTCAAAATAGTCATCTCTCTACGGAGTTCAGAAACCTCTTGCTTGATATTCTCCATTATCCTCTTAGCGCGAGTGTTGTACTAGTGAGACCAAAGGAAAAAATAAGACTTGGAAAAAGACCTTTGAAAGTGAAACAAAAAACATAGAGTGATGCATGATATGCAAAAGAGAGTTTTTATCTGACTTTCAAGGAGCTCAAGATATTAAGTTGTAAACATCAAAGTATGAAGATTGGATCAAAGCGTTGATCAAGTTATCATCAAGATCAATCATCCATTTTGGTGGATTAGGGTTTTCACCCTATCAACACCCAGGATCCATTGAGATTGGCGAAACTTGTGATGTTTACAAAGAAAGACCTCCAAATTCCTTGAAAATCAAGTGAAAAGGGTTTTATGGATGCATGAATGCATGGCTATGCAAAAACCACAAGCAAGGTCACAAATAAAGTCGAAAGGTTCAACGTCACGAGCATGGAGTTAAAGGTAAAGAACATCCCCAAGGTATGTACTAACGGTTTAATCACACCTGCAAGACAAGGTTCTAAGAGTTCCCGGAGTCTACATTCCTCCTTCGGATATTACCAACGTCTTGATTACTCAATAATCAGCAATATTCTCAAGAGAAACTCATCCGAGCGTAGAATCGCGTAACAATTATTTCTGGATTACTCCGTTATAATCTCCGCGCTACACCTAAAAGGCCAAGATGGGTTATGGTTTTACGGTTCCCAGCTTCTCTGGCTCCCAGGTCAAAAATAATAATGTATTCCCGATTACTCGGTAAACAAATATTACGTTCAAAAGGGCCTTCCGCTGAGTGGGGGATCTCATGCCTCCTTCTTCGGGATTACTCCCTCAAAGTTAACATGAATATACCGCCCGTCCTATTCCTAAGTGTAACTTAGTCCGGGTATAGGACTTGTCCTTTGTAAATATTATCAACACCCAAATAATCATAATATATACATATAATCAAACAATCAAACAATGATAAAACAGATAAAACAAATTAGGCTTAACCCACTTAGGGATGGACCAACAAGAGGTCAATCTTTCCCCAGCAGAGTCGCCAATTCTGTAGCGATGAAAATCGGAGATCAAGCTATTAATTAACTTGACTCGCAAAAGCAAGAGTCGCCACCGCGCTTTATTATTTCCAAGGGAAAAGGGAAAAGAGCGAAATAAAACCCTAAAATATGCAATGTAAAATAATACTTAAAAGTAATAAAAATACAATGCGTTTTTTGAAAGAGATCGAGAGTTCGGGGGTTGGTTATACAATGGGAAGGTATTAGCACCCAATGCATCTACGGTACTCCGCAGGAACCTTTTGAAATATCTGTTTTTTGGTTAAAAAAATTTTTGTTTGATTAAAATGGTTTGTTTGGCTAAAAATAGGTGCGGACTAGATTTTGAAGATACGACGACCTAGTGTCGATGTTTTGGCTAAAAAGGTGTGAATTTGAAAATTGAGTTTTTAGGAAAATTAACTTAAGATTAACAAAATAGTAAAACAAAATGAATGAAGGGACTCGCGCGATCGTGTAAGATATATTTGATGACATGAAGTCAACAAAGTTAAAATATTTCCTTTGGAATAAATCGACTAAGCAAAATAAAATGAACATCAAAATATAAATATTCAGAAGTTCACAAGAAAATAAATCTGACAAAAACAAATTAATGATCAAGAGGCACCAAGAAATTGAAATGACAGAAATATACAAATAAAAGGAATATAACTAATTATCTAAAGAAGTTATTCGAACTAAATTAAAAGTTACTTACTAAAATAATTCTAAACTAATTACAAATTCTAAGGTTATAAAAAAAATCTAGTATTATTGAATTTGATCTAAACTGAACTAAAGTTTTAAAATTTAGTAAGTTAAATCTAGATTAAATTAAAATCCTAAGGTTACTAAATTAAATCTAAAACAAATGAAAATTCCAAAGTTACTAAACTAAATCTAAATCAAATAAAATTCTAAAACTACTAAACTAAATTTAAATCAAATAAAAACTCTAAAGTTATTAAACTAAATAAAAATTATAAACTTATTAAACTAATTCTAAATCAAATAAAAAATTATAAATTTATTAAACTAATTCTAAATCAAATAAAAATTCTAAAGTCACTAAACTAAAACTAAACAAATAAAATTCTAAAGTTAACTAAATAAAATTCTAAAGTCACTAAACTAAAACTAAACAAATAAAATTCTAAAGTTAACTTAAATAAAATCAAATAAAATTCTAAAGTTATTAAACTAAACTAAAACAAATAAAAATTCTAAAATTTACTAAATGAAATAAAATTCTAAAGTTATAAAATAAAACTAAAACAAAATAAAATTCTAAAGTTATTAATTATGATTCTAAATATTTTAAAGTTATAAAATAAATCTAAACTAATTAAAAAATTCTAAATTAATACTAAACTAAATCTAAATATAAGATTTACTAATATTTTTTTTATATTTTTTTTTAGTGTGAATAAACGATAACACATTCCAAAATCCCAATTCAGAATTCTTGTTTCATCAAGAAAAGAGTACATGAATGACACCATTTGGTACTACTACTAAGCTTAACAAACTTCAAACAACAGTCACAATCCTTAAACCAAAAAAAAACTTACTTTATAAACAACCTCCCCTTGTTTCTGCCGATGCATGCGCGTGCGTGATGCTCTTTTTAACTAACGTGAAGCCAAAGACCAGAAGTTCAGCAGAAACGACGGCACTGTAGTGAACCAACATATGAATGCCATGCCTGTAGCTGTTTCAAACTGCACACAATGGTTATATGAACAATTATCAAGATCGTTATCGATGAGCACCGTGATACCTGTCGATGCACATGATGCCGCGAACATAAGCGTCGAAGTTACCCCATCGCCGATTGTAAATGCACAGACAAGTCGGTAGTTCTGCAAATACCGTCTTACTAAAATGGAATATATGTCAGTAATAGCTAACAAAATGCTCCATAGAGTCTGCAACCCGGCAGCCGCAACAAGGAAACAGAAAGCAGTGACCGAAGGAAAATCATTTGTGGAGGCTATAATAGAGAGTGCAGCAGCACCAAAAACAAACTGTGAAACCCTTAAAGCCAAGCCACCAACAGTACCAGGCATCCCCTGAATATCCTTCATCCTCACGACCATAGGCACGTTAACGTTTTGTTGTTCCGCGACCGCAACACCACCATCAGTGGTTGGAACTTCTTCAACTGGGTGAACTGAAGCATGGCTCACATTCATTTCTCCACCCAACAAACACTTCAATTCATACTCACAAACCCCAAATTTTCTTCTTCACCAAATCCAGAAGAAGAATTGCAGTGAGATCTGTGTTGGAAGCAAAATGGAGAAAGATGGAAAGAAAGAGAGACGAGAGAGCGCAGCAGCACTGCCTGCAGAGAGCAGTTGTTGAATGTTGGTGGTGTTTTGTTGTAACAGTAGCGAGGGAGAGAGATGGATTGGAGAGTTGGTTTATGTGGTTGTTTTTTGTGAATGGTAGTGGAGAGATTGTGAAGGAGGTTTCGGACAGTAACAGGGGGTGGAAGGTTGAGATGGTTTACTGCTGGATTGATGGTAGGTTAGTTGTAGAAATTGAAGATGAAGGAGGATGGGCGGAGGTTACAGAGTTGGACTGAAATTGATGGAGGATGGGTTATGGTGATGGTGATGAAAAGCGATTGGGGAGTGAAAGATGGTTAATTGAAGGAGGTGAATGGAGTTTGGCGTGGTGAGGTGTATGTTGTATGTTTGTTGTTATTTCATGGGGGGTTGATGAAAGGTGAACATAGGTGGAAAGTGTATTGGAGAAAGGAAGGTTCCTGAGTGAAGAAATTAGAGGGTGTTAGATAGAAGATGGGTTCAAATGTTACTGTTGGTGTATTTTTTGTTGTGTATATAAGAAGAGAGGAGAGGTTACTGTGTATTGAAAGTGAGTTGTGTTTTTGGTGATTTTGTATCGATCCTCAATTTCATCCAACAGCCAATAAGAATAGAGTATTGTGTGAATAATATATTTTGTGATCAAATAGTCCTTAAATGATAAAAATAACCAAAAAAACTAAATGTATTAAAATTAACTCAATTTAAAATGATTTTTTTTGAATATTTTATGAATAAAAAATAAAGACCCAAAATGACCGAAAATGATAAAAAACGGACGAAAATTTATCCGAAAAAATAAAATGAACACATTAAAATAATCTACATGTCACAAAGATTAAAGAAAAAATATTCAAGAAGTCAAAAATCAAAAATAAAATAATAATAAAAATATCAGACTAAACAGACGTTTAAGGTTAAAAACGAGACTTCGAACTGTACCGAAAAAATAAAGCGAGCATACCGTCATAATTTACGCGAAGCGCAGATTCATAAAATGATCGGTAAAAGGTGAAAACTTGAAATATTTTCTCGCTACTTTCCCGCATAGTGTCGAATCGCTTTTAACAGTTTGTCTATAAAACCGACATATTTTATTATCGACATGTAAACAATTTGGAGCAGTGCAAGAAAATAGTAAACAGATAAAAATGAATGAAATGAAATGTCGGGTATTTTACAACTGAAAGACGATGCAAACTTTGATTTAAACTGACTTTTTCTGGTCAACTTAAATACGACTAATGATGCAAAATGTGATGAATGAAGATATTTACTAATGATTGTGACTAAATAACAAAATATGATATGAAAGTGCGACTAAAACATATTAGGGGCGAAATTTAGGGTGCGACAGTTGTGCCTTGATGAATCAGTCTTTGAGAATCCATAATCAACCGTACTTCTGGCTTGGGAGACTCAAAACCTTAATTGAGGCGCGACACCTGATGCTCTTGATTCAGACCTGTCTCTGCATATGAAACAAAAGAAAACATGAACATACACCTTTGTATGCGATTAGAAATTAGTGATACATAGGCTCAAAATGTTCAAAACACTTGACAATCTTCGCATAGTCAATGCTTGAAAGTGAGAGGTTAAAACCGACTGTATTTCGTGACCTTGACTTATCTTAAAAAATGCAAAAATAAAAGTGGGATCTTAGGTCAAAAATTGGGGTACAACACATACGATGGCGAAGAAAATCCTGCGGGCAGACTATTATTAGTCTACCATGGAAGCAGACTGCTATTAACACTCTCGGACCTGTCATAAGTGTCAAATTTATGTTGACAAGGTGCACGTACCTCCGGTTCCTCTGAATGTTTTGACGGCTCCTTGGCCCTTTGCTATGTGGGGAATCAACATGATTGGAGAGATCAAGCCTACAGCCTCCAATGGACACCATTTCATTTTAGTGGTCATTGACTACTTTACAAAGTGGGTCAAAGCAGCTTCCTTCGCATCCGTTACTAAGAATGTTGTTGCCCGCTTCATCAAGCAGAATCTCATTTTCCGGTATGGTATCCCAGAAAGGATCATCATTGATAATGGTACCAACCTTAACAATATTATGATCATCGCCTTGTGTGAGCAGTTCAGGATTCAGCATCACAATTCATCCCCCTATCGGCCAAAGATGAATGGTGCCGTTGAAGCTGCAAATAAAAACATTAAAAAGATCATACAGAAAATGAGAGTCACCTACAAGGACTGGCATGAGATGCTTTGGGCAACACCCTATTCTTTGGTTTATGGCATGGAGGTTGTCTTGCCTATTGAGTTCCAGATCCCCTCTTTGAGAATTATGAAGGATGCAGGTTTGAATAAGGACGATTGGATCCAAACTCAACTTGATCAACTAAACTTAATTGATGAAAAGAGACTTACTGTTGTTTTCCACGGTCAGACGTATCAAAAACGGATGATCAAGGCTTTCAACAAGAAATTCAGACGCCAAGTATACCAAGTTGGAGATCTAGTGATCAAACGCATTATCTTACCACAAAGTGATCCCAGGGGAAAATGGACTCCTACCTATGAAGGACCATTTGTAATCAAGAACATCTTCTCTGGTGGGGCAATGATCTTAACTACCATAGACGGCGACGACCTGCCACACCCTGCAAACGCCGACATAATCAAAATACACTACGCACTAGAGACCCGCTAGGTTGACACACCTAGGCAAAAAAAGGGCATCCCGACGAACCAAAAAAAAAAGGTTCGGGCAAAAATTAGGGATAAAATAAAAAATCTGTATACCTGGTGTTGTACCCCAAAATTTTCCCTCTCATGTTTTCAAAGGTCTTCCCTTACATGGTGGGTCACAAACACTTGCCTAACGAAAATAAAGTTTTTTGAAGATGAACAAAGTGTCTTTCGATTGGCATCTGGGAAAAGTCTTCGATTGGGTATCCAAAATCCTTCGACACAAGCTTGACTCACCAGTCTTCAATTGGGAATTTGGCACTCTTCGATCGGGCTTTGATTAGTAAGCTTCGATTAGGTGTTTGGAACCCTTCGATCAAGCTTTGGTTCGCAAGTCTTCGATTGAGTGCTAGAACCCCCTTCGATCAATGCTTTGACTATGCATTAACTACTTCAGGCTTACCTTCGACTCACGAGGCAAGAATCTCCTACAAGTTTGTTTCGATTCACAAAGTAAAAGGCCCCTCAACTTGCCAGCACACCAGGCAAGAGGCTCATTCAAAGAACATTCAAAAGGTCCATTTGAAGAAGCATTCAGAAGGCCCATTCGAAGGGTACATAAGAAGTCCATTCGAAGGAGGCAACTCAAGACCAATCGAAGAGCATGGCCTGGAGGCATTCGAAAACCAAAGGTGTCCAGGTTCATTCAAGATTCCAAAGAGACATGAATATTTCAAAAAAGGAAATATTTTAATATGTCTGATTCTTGTCTCATGGCTTTAAAGGCCTGGTTAAATGGTTGTCCCTTTCCATTTTCATGCACCCTCACACTCCTATAAATACGAGGCCAATGACACATTACAAGGGGACGAGGATTTTGAGAGACGCTGCCCACAAACCCATAAAAGGTTATAAACATTTTCATAAGTAATCCAAGCCAAAGAAACCATTCAACAAAAGTATCCACGCCCAGAAATCCCATATCGAAGATACCCACATCTAGATAGTTCCAAATCGAAGGTTCCAACTACTGGTAAGAGAGGGTAAAATGTCAAACCTTGTATTTACATAACACATCCATATTTGTTGTTTCATTCGATTGTCATTCTAGACAGAATCAAAGGGCTTGGGTTTGGCACCAGGTCATGTTTTTTGTTTCTAACACATGCTACAGATATAGCCTGAAAAGACCCAACGCGTGCGAGTTTGATGGACCTGGGTTTCGACACCCAGGTCATGCGTTTTATTTTGCTAAACATATTTTTGCAGATGTAGTGCCTCCACAGGTGATCCTTCAGGCCTTTCCAGCAACACCCTTCATAGAATCAAAAGGCAGCCTTCTTCCTCTGAATCGAAGCCCCCCATTCTCCCTACAATCGAAGTTTACCCATATCCTTCCCAAACCCAATCGAAGGAGTCAGGAAAGGGTGCAAATCGAAGCTTTCCCCGTCAATTCTCAAGCCCAATCGAAGGCTACTCACACCCATTCCCTAGCTCAATTGAAAGAAGGCCAAAGAAGGGTGAATCGAACGAGTCCATAGCATGGATCGAAGAAGTCTTTTCTCTTCTTTACTTTAACTTTTTACTTGTCTTTCAATTTAGTTGTAATAGTTAATTAGGTCTTTACTTTTATCGCTTTATTTTCAATGGGTTTGTTTTTGGCTATGTAAATACCCGAAGCCTTGTAATAGCGTAGTTTAATTTTCGCACTTTAAATTCCACAAATTATTAAACTGTTAGATGTATGATATTAGGATGCATGACAAGAATGTATGATTAATTTTAAAACAGTTAGATAACCCTAAAATGTGCAAAGATAATAATCTGAAATTGAATCACTCGCACATGCCACTCTTAGGGTACGCCTCACTTGGTTGCCTCGAACGTGGTCATTGAGTATAGGATGTTTTAGAGGTCGCCCTCTTGTCCAAAGATCATAAGTTTCCTCGAAACGGTTTCCTCGGATAAAATGATCTAAGACATTAGGGTTACCACTAAGGCGTCCTAACATTTCTTTAGTGACCACACGTCCCTTAATCGAATTGACTCGAAAACTCCAACGACGATGTTACCTACTCCTCAATAGTGGGATGGCATTGTCTAAATGACATTTGTACAGATTAATTCCTTTTTCGAGTAGGTAGATGGTTCTTAAGTACTTGCTCCTTTTAAAAACAAAAACAATACTTTTCGCACTTACACTCCTTTCAAACAAAAAACTATTCTCAAACCCACAAACACAAAGAAAAGCAAACTTTTGAAAACATAATGAGCAAGTACCTAAGAGGCCATGGATAACCACGGATACAAAGGGTGCTAACACCTTCCCTTTCTATAATCTACCTCCCGAACTCGAGAAATATCTCAAAAAGGAATTTTTCTGTGCTTTTGTCCTTTCTTTGTTGGATAAAATAAAAGACGGTGGCGACTCTTGCTTACCGCGACATTTTGCAAAAACAAACGCAAACGCGAACCAGCATCCCAAAACAGTCAGTTCTCATTCCCACCGATAACAGAACTGGCGACTTTGCTGGGGACATTTCAAAAGTGAGGTGTACCTTAGGATTAGATCACTTGTGTTTTCAATTGTATGCTTTGAATGCTTTAATTTTGTGGGCTTATATCGGAGTTCTATAGATCCTAACTCGGATCTGGGGATACCCTTTAGGTAAGTAGCAATAAACTGTGAGGGATCTGTCCGGCGTAGACCGACACAGATGAAGCAGTAGCTACATTGGTGTGGCACCTTAGTATGTACCGATATCCCTTGTCTTGGAACGAGGAGAATATGGGTCTTGTAAGGAGTCATTAAGCACCAACTGACCTTAGAACCTTAAATTGACCAACTTGGCCATAGAACAGTAGCAGTATGCTACACTCATTGAGACTAAACTCTCGCGATGATTCCAACCGCAAGAAAAGGTTGCTAAACTGGAATTATGACTGATCGAGGGTAGTCAGTGATATTGAGATCCTCTAGAACCTGGTTACTATTTCTAGGACAGGTTGAACCAACTAAACTGAAAGAGGGTAATACCTAAACTCCGTGCCAGCCTAAAATTAAGGCTGTTTGTGTGACTTGTGTGCCTTCAAACTTGAACTACTTGCACATTCTCTTTATCTGACAACATGAGTTCTTTGCAGGTTTTGTTTACAGTCCTTATCAAATAATTTAGATTTATTACAGGGTTTACTTACATCACTTCACACTTTGGCTTAAACGCATAGCATACACATCATAACATCATGCCTTAACATTTCCTTAATCATTTCAAGGATCTTAAGGGTTTGTGATGCAGGTTATGGTAAATCAAATGTCTAGCAAGGGGAAAAGGGGATTTATTTTCCTCTAGCCAAGGTTGTCTAGAAATCAAAACACGATAACTTGAGTCAGGGGCTATGACCCACTCGATATGGTGAGCTTGACTCTTGAAGAAGGACTCTCAGCAACATGAAGTTCCTTCAATCAAGCTACCAGATTCAGATTCTAACAGTTTCTTGTTTACCCCGCGAGATCCTTGAAAACATTGCATACATATATCATACATATCATTGCATAACAGGTCATCCAGTACAGGTCTCTCATGTTCCCGCTGTTTATTTCAGCAATGGCTCTCCACAAGACAACCAAGATCTCCAGGCTCAAAACGCTTAACTTCAAGAAATGTTCCTGAACCTATCCCAGGGGCAGGAAGAAATAAAAGCTCTCCTCACAAGGGGCTTAGTCCTAGGGAATGCAGGCGACGTCAGGAATGATCAGTTGGAAAGGCTACAAATTAAGTTTGCAACAATGAAGATCCAGATGATGGGACAACAGGTGGGCCAAATGGCTCTCATTCAAGACCTGGCTCAAAGACAAGAAGAGCTCAGGGTCCTCGTCAACAAACTACTTCAAAATGACCAAGTGGGGCAAACAACTAGGGTTGAAGATCAAGTCATCATTCAACCACGTTTGGGGCAAGAAGACAAGGGAAAAGCTCCTCAGCTTGCTTCCGGGTCACAAGCCCAGCATCAACCTCGCCAGCGTCAACGGGATAATCGGCGTAAGCAAAATACGTCTGGAAGACATTTCTATAAGACTGATATACCATCATCTCTAATACTGAAATGCTTGTTGAAGGTCAATCTGATTCCTTTAAGGGATCCTCCCCGGAATCCCAATACCTCTGCTCCTAGCTATCATCCCGACGCAGTTTGTGCATACCACTCCTATAGTCCTGGACATGACACCAACGACTATTGGTCTTTGAAAAACAAGATCCAAGACTTGATTGACAAAAGAGTGCTGGAATTCATGCCGGATGGCGAAATGAAAATCTTCCATTGAGGGTTCTCCACCTGAAATGACTAGTTCAAATTAAGAGACTTTTGTTCATTTAAATTCTGAAGTTGTATCTTTCTTTGCTTATTCAAACAATTATTATCATGTTAAACTTTATTACTTTATCAATGCATTGCATATGTCTGTTCTGAATCAATGCATTTGTATTCACTATATTCAAATTGCTTTCATTTTTTTGTGATGTTCAACTCTCGATTTAAAAATTCTAAGCCTTTTGAGGGAGGATGACGAAAATGATACCAAAATCTCTACAGTATGCTTTTGAACAGACCCCGCTGACGATGTATAGGCATTGTTTCAAATCCTAAACAGCGGAGTTATAAGGAAGATAATCCCTAGTCAACTCCTTTGAGCCAAAGAAGTTGGAGTTTTTCTTTTCACAAATTAAAACCCTTAATTATAACCTGGGGAAGGGTAGTTTTCTCAGTTGATCCAGGTGCACAATGAATGGCATCAAAGAAGTCCTTCCGTAACAAAAGATGGTGTTGGTCCGGTATAATCGTAAGGGCAGGCAGTCATTTTTTTTCAAAATAAAAGCCCAATAAGTCAAAACTTATGAAGGAGACTTAAGAAAAACTGGGGCATCCCGCTGACTGTAATCACAAAAAGAAACAGTTCAGGCAAAAGACAGGGATAATAAAAACCAAAAGGGAAGAGATCCTGCAAACTCTCAACAAAATGACTGCCTGTTCAAAATAAATTGTCAGTATCCGAACCATCACTGGCATGTCAGAGCAAAGACTCAAACAAGATCTAATGCACGATTAGCTGAGTTTAGGATCGAAGAACATCACGAAGAACGTGTGGGTACAAATAAATTTTGAGCATTTATCCTTTGTTTCTTAAACCGTGAACCAGGCCACATTATAACCCTTAAAAGTCCTAGCTGAAGCACGGGTTAGTTCGAAAGCATACTGTTACAAAAGGTATCCTGACTCCTGTAGGGCTTGCTGTAATTCCTGAGTAGACGTCATATTTTACAAAATTTTCCTATCTTACTTGAAAAAAATGCATTTTTAAAAACTTCAAGACAGACATAAGCTTTACATTCTTAAAATAATATTGTTTGCATATGACTATTTGTTCAAACAGCAGAGAAATTCGCACGACGAATATTTAGTGAACCAAAAAACCTTCTCAATGAAAGGGTCACCTCAAGTGGAAAAAACACTTCCAATCCATAAGCACGACATGAGCATTTTCCATCATCTGGGGCAGTCAAGTCAAGATTCAAGGAACCTATCAAAATACCAAATAGCCAGGGGAAAATCTCAATCTGAGTCACTTGGGGAATTAGACATGGATTCCAGCAAGGAATCTTGCATGATCAAACGAATATCTTCTGGTAGTATGGCAACACAACACTACCGACAGTGACACCTCCCTACGTCTTGAGAGCGTGGACATAGTTAAAAAGTACTACTCATAATTAAAGACCCGCTAGGTTGACTGGCCTAGGCAAAAATAAGGGCTTCCCGGTGAACCAAAAGGGTTTGGGCAAAAATAAGGGATGGAAATGAAAATTTGTACACCCGACAAGTCGAAAACCTGAATAGGCGGCTTGGGCAAAAAAGGGTATCCTGGTGAACTGAAAACCCGAAAGGGAGGTTGTGATCAGTGGGAATGAGAACTGACTGTTTTGGAATGCTAGTTCGCGTTTGCATTTGTTTCGCAAAATGTCGCGGTAAGCAAGAGTCGTATCCGTCTTTTATTTTATCCAACAAGGAAAGGACAAAAGCACAGAAAAATTCCTTTTTGAGATTGTTTCTCGGGTTCGGGAGGTAGATTATAGAAAGGGAAGGTGTTAGCACCCTTTCTATCCGTGGTTATCCACGGGCTCTTAGGTACTTGCTCATTGTGTTTTCAAAAGTTTGCTTTTCTTTGTGATTGTGGGTTTGAAAAGAGTTTTTGTTTTGAATAGAGTATAAGTGCAAAAAGTTTTTGTTTTGTTTAAAGGAGCAAGTACTTAAGAATATCTACCTACTCAAAATAGAATTAAACTGTGCAAATGTCCTTTAGACAGTGCTATCCCACTATTGAGGAGTAAGTAGCATCGTCGTTGGAGTTTTCGGGTCAATTCGATTAAGGGACATGTGGTCACTAAAGCAATGTTAGGATGTCTTAGCGGTAACCCTAATGTCCTAGATCATTTTTCCGAGGCAACCGTTTCGAGGAAACTATGATCTTGGGACAAGAGGGAGACCTCTAAAACACCCTATACTCAATGACCACTGTGATCGGTGGGAATGAGAACTGAATGTTTTGGAATGCTGGTTCACGTTTGTGTTTGTTTTCGCAAAATGTCGCGGTAAGCAAGAGTCGCCACCGTCTTTTATTTTATCCAACAAGGAAAGGACAAAAGCACAGAAAAATTCCTTTTTGAGATGTTTCTCGGGTTCGGGAGGTAGATTATAGAAAGGGAAGGTATTAGCACCCTTTCTATCTGTGGTTATCCACGGGCTCTTAGGTACTTGCTCACTATGTTTTCAAAAATTTTGCTTTTCTTTGTGTTTGTGGATTTGAGAAGAGTTTTTGTTTTGAAAGGGGTGTAAGTGCAAAAAAGTTTTGTTTTTGTTTTCAAAAGAGTAAGTACTTAAGAACCTCTACCTACTCAAAAAATAAATTAAACTGTGCAAATGTCCTTTAGACAGTGCTATCCCACTATTGAGGAGTAGGTAGCACCGTCGTTGGAGTTTTTGGGTCAATTCGATTTAAGGGACGTGTGGTCACTAAAGCAATGTTAGGATGCCTTAGCGGTAACCCTAATGTCTTAGATCATTTTATCCGAGGCAACCGTTTCGAGGCAACTTATGATCTTTGGACAAGAGGGCGGCCTCTAAAACTTCCTATACTCAATGACCACGTTCGAGGCAACCAAGTGAGGCGTACCCTAAGAGTGGCATGTGTGAGTGTATTGTTTTTCAGTTTATTTATTTTTGTACATGTTATGGTGATCTACGGTTGATTTTAAATTAAAGGTTGATCTTGTCATGCATAGCCTATTATTCAAACATCTAACAGTTAATGATTGCGGAAAATAAATTGCGGAAAATAAAGCTAAGCTATTACAAGGCGTCGGGTATTTACATCGCCAAAAACAAACCCATTGAAAATAAAGCGATAAAAGTAAAGACCTAATTAACTATTACAACTAAATTGAAAGACAAGTAAAAAGTAAAAATAAAGAAGAGAAAAGACTTCTTCGATCCATGCCATGGACTCGTTCGATTCATCCTTCTTTGGCCTTCTTTCAATTGAGCTAGGGAATGGGTGTGAGTAGCCTTCGATTGGGCTTGAGAATTGACGGGGAAAGCTTCGATTTGCACCCTTTCTTGACTCCTTCGATTGGGTTTGGGAAGGATATGGGTAAACTTCGATTGCAGGGAGAAGGTGGGCTTCGATTCAGAGGAAGAAGGTTGCCTTTCGATTCTATGAACGGGGTTGCTGGAAAGGCTTGAAGGATCACCTGTGGAGGCACTGCATCTGCAAAAATATGTTAGCAAAATAAAACGCATGACCTGGGTATCGAAACCCAGGTCCATTGATCCTGCGCGCGCTGGGTCTTTTCAGGCTATATCTGTAGCAAGTGTTAGCAACAAAAAAACATGACCTGGTGCCAAACCCAAGCCCTTTGATTCTGTCTAGAATGAAAATCGAATGAAACAACAAATATGGATGTGTTATGTAAATACAAGGTTTGACATTTTACCCTCTCTTACCAGTAGTTGGAACCTTCGATTTGGAACTATCTAGATGTGGGTATCTTCGATATGGGATTTCTGGGCGTGGATACTTTTGTTGAATGGTTTCTTTGGCTTGGATTACTTGTGAAAATGTTTATAACCTTTGGTGGGTTTGTGGGCAGCGTCTCTCAAAATCCTCGTCCCCTTGTAATGTGTCATTGGCCTCGTATTTATAGGAGTGTGAGGGTGCATGAAAATGGAAAGGGACAACCATTTAACCAGGCCTTTAAAGCCATGAGACAAGAATCAGACATATTAAAATATTTCCTTTTTTGAAATATTCATGTCTCTTTGGAATCTTGAATGAACCTGGACACCTTTGGTTTTCGAATGCCTCCAGGCCATGCTCTTCGATTGGTCTTGAGTTGCCTCCTTCAAATGGACTTCTTATGTACCCTTCGAATGGGCCTTCTGAATGTTCTTCGAATTGACCCTTTGAATGCTTATTCAAATGGACCTTTACATGTTCTTCGAATGAGTCATTTACATGTTCTTCGAATGAGCCTCTTGCCTGATGTGCTGGCAAGTTGAGGGGCCTTTTCCTTTGTTAATCGAAACAAACTTGTAGGAGATTCTTGCCTCGTGAGTCGAAGGTAAGCCTGAAGTAGTTAATGCATAGTCGAAGCATTGTGAAATTGACTTGATAGAAGGGGGTCCAACGCTCAATCGAAGACTTGCGAACCAAAGCTTGATCGAATGGTTCCAAACACCTAATCAAAGCTTACTAATCAAAGCCCGATCGAAGAGTGCCAAATTCCCAAATTGAAGACTGGTGAGTCAAGCCTGTATCGAAGGATTTTGGATACCCAATCGAAGACTTTTCCCAGATGCCAATCGAAAGACACTTTGTTCATCTTCAAAAAACTTGATTTTCGTTAGGCAAGTGTTTATGACCAACCATGTAAGGGAAGACCTTTAAAAACATGAGAGGGCAAATTTTGGGGTACAACAGCTGCCCCTGTTCAATCTTCTTAAACCTGAGGATGTAGATTAGCTTGCGTGCCTTTCGTGATCCGAAGGTGGAAGATGATTGAACACTAGAGTGCCCAGAAATTTGCACTCGCATGGTGTAGTATCAGCATTGTGATGTCGGGAATGGGCTTACAGATGCCATTTGGAGATAGAGTCTTGCTGGAAATGGGCTAAAAGATGCCATCCAAGAATGTTTGCTGACCCGCAATGCTGTAGGCCAAAAGAATGAGTATCGAAATGGTATGCGTGTCTGGAATGCCATTGAACTGTATTGGGGGACTGAGTTTGTATGAGCAAAAGAATTGCGTCCGTGTCTGGCGCGCATCTGAGTTGTAACTAAAAGCTGAATCTGAATGAGTATCAGGATGGCATCCGTATCTAGAGTGTATCTGAACTGGATCTGAGAGTTGAATCTGGATGATTGTCAGAATTGCGTCTGCATCTGGAGCGTATCTGAAATGTATTTGAATGAGTGACAGAATGACATCCGAATCTGGATCGTATCTGGACTGTAATTTGAATGAGTGACAGAATGACATCTGAATCTGGATCGTATCTGGATTGTATTTTGAATGCGTGATAGAATGACATCTGAATCTGGATCGTATCTGGACTGTATTTTGAATGAATCTGGAATAAGTATCAGAATGTCATCCATATCTAGATCGCATCTGAACTGTCTCTAGAAGGAATTTGGAATAAGTATCAGAATGCCAGCCATATCTGGATCGCATCTGAACTGTCTCTAGAAGGAATCTAGAATAAGTATCAGAATGTCAGCCATATCTGGATGACATCTGAACTGTCTCTAGAAGGAATCTGGAATAAGTATCAGAATGTCAGCCATATCTGGATCGCATCTGAACTGGATCGCATCTGAACCCCTTGCTAGACATTTGATTTACCATAACCTGCATCACAGACCCTTGAGATCCTTGAAATGGTTAAGGAAATATTAAGGCATGATGTTATGATGTGTATGCTATGCGTTTAAGAAAAAGTGTGAGGTGATGTAAGTAAACCCTGCAATAAATCCAAATTATCGGATAAGGACTGTAAACAAAACCTGCAAGGAACTCATGTTGTCAGATAACAAGAATGTGCAAGTAGTTCAAGTTTGAAGGCACACAAGTCACACATATAGCCTTATGTTTAGGCTGGCATGGAGTTTAGGCATTACCCTCTTTCAGTTTAGTTGGTTTAAACCTGCCCTAAAAATAGTAACCGGGTTCTAGAGGATCTCAATATCATTGACTACCCTCAATCAGTCATAATTCCAGTTTAGCAACCTTTTCTTGCGGCCGAAATCATCGCGAGAGTTTAGTCTCAATGAGTGTAGCATACTGCTACTGGTCTATGGCCAAGTTGGTCAATTTAAGGTTCTAAGGTCAGTTGGTGCTTAATGACTCCTTAGAAGACCCATATTCTCCTCGTTCCAACACAAGGGATATCGGTACAGACTAAGGTGCCACACCAACGTAGCTACTGCTTCATCAGTGTCGGTCTATGCCGGACAGATCCCTCACAATTTACTGCTACTTACCTAAAGGGTATCTCCAGATCCGGGTTAGGATCTATAGAACTCCGATACATGCCCACAAAATTAAAGCATACAAAGCATACAATTGAAAACATAGTGATCTAATCCTAAGGTATACCTCACTTATATAATATCCCCAACAGAGCGCCAGTTCTGTGATCGGTGGGAATGAGAACTGACTGTTTTTGAATCCTGGTTCGCGTTTGTGTTTGTTTTTGCAAAATGTCGCGGTAAGCAAGATTCGCCACCATCTTTTATTTTATCCAACAAGGAAAGGACAAAAGCACAGAAAAATTCCTTTTCGAGATGTTTCTCGGGTTCGGGAGGTATATTATAGAAAGGGAAAGTATTAGCACCCTTTCTATCTGTGGTTATCCACGGGCTCTTAGGTACTTGCTCACTATGTTTTCAAAAAATTTGCTTTTCTTTGTGTTTGTGGATTTGAGAAGAGTTTTTGTTTTGAAAGGGGGTGTAAGTGCAAACAAGTTTTGTTTTTGTTTTCAAAAGAGCAAGTACTTAAGAACCTCTACCTACTCAAAAAAGGAATTAAACTGTGCAAATGTCCTTTAGACAGTGCTATCCCACTATTGAGGAGTAGGTAGCACCGTCGTTGGAGTTTTTGGGTCAATTCGATTTAAGGGACGTGTGGTCACTAAAGCAATGTTAGGACACCTTAGCGGTAACCCTAATGTCTTAGATCATTTTATCTGAGGCAACCGTTTCGAGGCAACTTATGATCTTTGGACAAGAGGGTGACCTCTAAAACTTCCTATACTCAATGACCACGTTCGAGGCAACCAAGTGAGGTGTACCCTAAGAGTGGGATGTGCGAGTGTATTGTTTTTCAGTTTCTTTATTTTTGTACATGTTATGGTGAGCTACGGTTGATTTTAAATTAAAGGTTGATCTTGTCATGCATAGCCTATTATTCAAACATCTAACAGTTAATGATTGCGAAAAATAAATTGCGGAAAATAAAGCTAAGCTATTACAAGGCGTCGGGTATTTACATCGCCAAAAACAAATCCATTGAAAATAAAGCGATAAAAGTAAAGACCTAATTAACTATTACAACTAAATTGAAAGACAAGTAAAAAGTAAAAATAAAGAAGATAAAAGACTTCTTCGACCCATGCCATGGACTCGTTCGATTCACCCTTCTTTGGCCTTCTTTAGATTGAGCTAGGGAATGGGTGTGAGTAGCCTTCGATTGGGCTTGAGAATTGACGGGGAAAGCTTCAATTTTCACCCTTTCCTGACTCCTTCGATTGGGTTTGGGAAGGATATGGGTAAACTTCGATTGCAGGTAGAAGGTGGGCTTCGTTTCAGAGGAAGAAGGCTGCCTTTCGATTCTATGAAGGGGGTTGCTGTAAAGGCCTGAAGGATCACCTGTGGAGGCACTGCATCTGCAAAAATATGTTAGCAAAATAAAATGCATGACCTGGGTATCGAAACCCAGGTTCATTGATCCTGCGCGCGCTGGGTCTTTTCAGGCTATATCTGTAGCAAGTGTTAGCAACAACAAAAATAACCTGGTGCCAAACCCAAGCCCTTTGATTTTGTCTAGAATGACAATCGAATGAAACAACAAATATGGATGTGTTATGTAAATACAAGGTTTGACATTTTACCCTCTCTTACCAGTAGTTGGAACCTTCGATTTGGAACTTTCTAGATGTGGGTATCTTCGATATGGGATTTCTGGGCGTGGATACTTTTGTTGAATTGCTGCTTTGGCTTGGATTACTTATGAAAATGTTGATAACCTTTGGTGGGTTTGTGAGAAGCGTATCTCTAAATCCTCGTCCCTTTGTAATGTGTCATTGGCCTCATATTTATAGGAGTGTGAGGGTGCATGAAAATGGCCAGGGACAACCATTTAACCAGGCCTTTAAAGCCATGAGACAAGAATCAGACATATTAAAAGATTTCCTTTTTTGAAATATTCATGTCTCTTTGGAATCTTGAATGAACCTAGACACCTTTGATTTTTGAATGCCTCCAGGCCATGCTCTTCGATTGGTCTTGAGTTGCCTCGTTCGAATAGACTTGTTATATACCCTTTGAATGGGCCTTCTGAATGTTCTTCGAATTGACCCTTTGAATGCTTCTTCAAATGGACCTTTACATGTTCTTCAAATGAGTCATTTACATGTTCTTCGAATGAGCCTCTTGCCTGGTGTGCTGGCAAGTTGAGGGGCCTTTTCCTTTGTGAATCGAAACAAACTTGTAGGAGATTCTTGCCTCGTGAGTCGAAGGTAAGCCTGAAGTAGTTAATGCATAGTCGAAGCATTGTGAAATTGACTTGATCGAAGGGGGTCCAGCGCTCAATCGAAGACTTGTGAACCAAAGCTTGATCGAAGGATTCCAAACACCTATTCGAAGCTTACTAATCAAAGCCCGATCGAAGAGTGCCAAATTCCCAAATTGAAGACTGGTGAGTCAAGCCTGTATTGAAGGATTTTGGATACCCAATAGAATACTTTTCCCAGATGCCAATCGAAAGACACTTTGTTCATCTTCAAAAAACTTGATTTCATTAGGCAAGTGTTTGTGACCAACCATGTAAGGGAAGACCTTTAAAAACATGAGAGGGCAAATTTTGGGGTACAACAACCACGTTCGAGGCAACCAAGTGAGGCGTACCCTAAGAGTGGCATGTGCGAGTGTATTGTTTTTCAGTTATATTATCTTTGATTAGGCCAAACTAATTGTTGATCTTATCTTGCCATACATATCCTATTTACTAGCAAGCATATAAAAGTAATGAAGCGCAGAAAGTTAAATCCTACACTATTACAACCATATTGAATTGCATGAAAATATAATGGCAAAAATAAAATAAAAAGCAAAAAAAATTGAGGGTCTTTCGATTGAGGCAGAAAACCCTTCGATTCTACACTTTTTGGCTCTCTTCGATTTGGCCTGAAAAGGGTGAAGGCATGACTTTCGACTGAGGCCTCACGGTCAGTGTGTTGTGTCTTTCGATTGGGACCAGTGGGACAACATGTTGTGCCTTTCGACTAGGCCTGGAATCTGTGCAAGATGTAATCTTCCTTTCTGCCTCCTTCGACTGGTCTTGGAGTCAGTGAGGGAATGCCTTTCGATTGAGCCTGGAAGTCAGTGAAGGCATGCTTTTCGTTTGGGCCTAAAAGTCAACATGGTTTTTCCTCCTGGTTGTCTCTTTCGTTTGACCTGGAGAAAGAGGGTAGAAGCCAGATGCTTCGTTTCCTATTTCCTGTTTCCTGTTTCTTTCATTTAAAGCATTTAAATGGAAACATGGCCTGAGGCCATGCTACTATTTTTCTTGCAAACAATTTAATATTTAAAACTAGTTCAGGTAAACAGAAATCAAAACGAAAGGGTTAACTCTAAAAAACATGTTAAAAGGGGGGAAACCAAAGGAACAATGGTATATACATGCTTGAAACGAGCGAAAAGATTATTTACATGTTATGCCATGAAATGAAAGGTTCAAGGGTAAGAGTGACTTACCTTGATGGAGGCTTTGAATGGGTGTGGGACCTTGAAAGGAGGCCCAAGGTTCTGGATTTGAAAGAGGGGGCCAACAGTTGTGCTTGGAATGCTGGATTCGAAGGAAGGAAAGAAACAAGTCTTATGTTTCTTTCCAAACTGGATTCAAAGGATACTGAAGAGTACTTGTTCTTCAGAATCGAAGGAATTAAGTATGTGATTCTGGGTTTGTTCTCACAAGTGTTGAAGGGACTTGACAGATTTGTTGTGTTTGAGAAAATTTGGGTGATTCGTTCCTCTGGTCCCCCGATCCTCCCTTAAACATGTGTTGGAGCCTCTTATTTATAGGCAAAGTTGGCTGAAGTTTTTGGAGGGAAAACAAAGTAATTTGAGTAAACTGCTCTTTGTAGCCTTCGAGGGACAATGCTTGTATGCTATTTCGGTGCAAGAATGGGGAAGTGTTTCAGGACTGTTGTGCAGCAGTTTTGGCCAGTGTATCATGCCTGAACTTGGCAGCAAGCATCTTTGAATATTTCATCCTTTCATTTTGACCCTCCTTCGATCAGATTCTTCTTCCAAACATATTGTTCGACTTTCCTCCAACATGTGTCCTTCGAACAAATCACCTTTGTGCATCATTTGAAGGGGCCATCAACCATGTGCTGAAGTTTGTCAAGGATGGAAATGCAGCACACTAAAGAGAAATTTTGTCCATTCGAAGCTAGTACAAACGTAGTCAATGTTTTGTCGAAGCCTTGTGGTCGAAACAAGCTGTGATACGGTGGGAGAACTGACTAGTGTTTTGCGTTTGTTTTCGCAAATGTTTCGGTTGAGCAAGAGTCGCCACCGACTTTTTATTTTATCCTAAGGAAAGGTTAAAAAAGCACAACAAAAACCTTTGAGATGTTTTCTTGGATTCGGGGAGTAGATTATAGAAAGGGAAGGTATTAGCACCCTTTCTATCCATGGTTATCCATGGGCTCTTAGTTACTTGCTTAGATCAACTTGCCTTGATTTTCAATTGTTTGAAATGGTGCTTTGTGCGTGGTTTTGAAAATGTTTTGAAAAAGATGCCTTGTCTAGGGAACCCTTGTAACAATTCTTTACTCGAATGTTTTACAAAAGGTGTTTGTCTCTTTGAAAAGATGTTTCAAGGTTTTTTGAAAGTTGTTTTGAAAGTGTAGTGATGTGTGATTTGAAAAATAGGCAAGTGTTTTTGTTTTGCAAGTTGACAAGTACTCAAGAGCTATCTACCCTAAAGTTCTCAAAGATCTTTGCTAATGTTTTAACCCTTTTAACAATTTTGTTCCACTATTGCATTTGGTGGATAATCTTGTGTTAGGATGTTAACGGGACGGGTGCGGGTCATCGTTTAGACCATGATTGCAATGGTGCCAAGTATCTTTGGGCAATTTTTCCTTTAAGGGACTTGATCATTTTTAGGCAACTTTCGAAAGCGTCATCGAGGGAGTATGATCATTTGAATTGTTTTGTTTTGCCCAAAGAGACCTAACATGCAATATGGCCCATTTATTGAAGGCAACAAGTGGAATACCCTAGGGGTGCAAGTGTGATTAGTGTTGTCCATTTTCATGCTTGTTTATCTTGAATTTAGGTCAAACTATTTTTGGTTAATTGATTTGCATACAAACCCTAATTCTAACATGGTATAATTAGAAAGCTTTAAAGTACGAAAGCTAAAGTTCCTAAGTTATTACAACACAATATATGGGAAGGGGGGTACAAATGTCCAAATGGGGATATTTTAGCAAGAAATTAAATCCTAAACTATTACAATCCAAATGGAATTATACAAATTATTTAATATGCAATAATTAAATAAAATAAGATAAATATGCAAGATGCAAAAATGATTTTTTATGTGTATGTAAAAAGTGTTTTTTATGTGTCAAGAAAACAAAAATAAAAGTATTAATTTTTGGGTATTTTTCAAGTTTAGGGCAAAACCCTAATTTTGCTAAAATAAAATGATATTAATTATTTAATATATACAATATTTATTAGTTATGTACAAAAAATAAATAAAAGAGAAGTATATTTGTCAAAAAGGTATTTTTAATGTCAAATATAAATAAAAATGTATATATTTTGTATTTTTTAACCTAAATATACTAATAAATATATATGTATTTGTATTATTTACTAAATATATTAAATATGTACAAAAAATAAAATATTTAATATTATTAAAAAAAAGGTATATTTTTTATACAATGTTTTCAAGAGATAACATAAAATAAAAATCAGAAATAACATATGTTTGTATTTTTTTTTTAGTTATTTTAAATAATAGTATTTATGTATTATCTATGTACAAATATCAATTTAAACAAATAAATGCCTAATAAATTCAAAAATGGTTTAAAAAATATTTTTTATATTTTTAATATTATGAGAAAAAATAAATAAGTCAAACATAACAAGAAAAAGTCAAAAAAACTTTCAAATAAGCACAATGGGCCAAGGGGGTTCCAAAGCAGAAATATGGTGCAAATAAGAAGTCAACTCAGGCCCAGCCCAAGAAGACTTTGTCTTCAACCTTCAGACAAAACCTTTGAAAACACGTGCCTTTTCTTGCTTCAAACACAACTCCTGATTCCTGGACTTTCAGCACAAACTCATAACATGAAAGATGTCAAGCATCAAGCCACGATTCCATACATATAAAAAACTCATCTTAACTCTCAAAAATGAGAGAGAATTTCTCCATTCCTAATTCTTAACCTAACTTTTTATCAATGTTCAGAACTCAAATTCTCATAGCACAGGCAAAATAAATGGAAAGTAAAGATATGTCAAGCTTCAGGGACATGAGCATGACATTTTTCATTCACAAACTTAGAGCTAATTCTTCCTACATTGAGAGATAGAAGTTCATGAACTTACCTGTTCAGTTGGAATCGTGCCTGGCAATGGAGGAGCTTTCAGGGCAAGATAATGATTTGGATAGCTTGCTTGATGTCCAGGGATGCTATTCCAACTTTTAGTTTGCTTTGAAACCAAGAGAATCATGTTATGGCACTTCAACTGCAAAACAGAAAAATGAAACTGGTGATGTTGGTTAGGGGTGTTACAGTCTGCTTCTAATGCTTTGGACAGTTTGTATGGATGGTAGGGAAAGTGTTTGAAGTGCTTTTGGCCAAGGTGCACGATGGAAATGAACTATTGAAGTCCAACTGCAGCTTATGCCCTGTTTTTACAGTTTTATGGTGATTCTGAGTTTGAGGATGTTTGGAACTTGGTTGGCTTGTGTTTCAGCTTAGGTTTAGTGTTTAGAATGAGTACAATCACTTTGCTTAAGGTTGTGTTAGCTGAGATGAGAGTTTGTGGTTGTTATGCAAGTTTTCTTCACCTTTAAGCAACAAAATGCTAAGTTCTGTTTTAGAATGATGGAGGCCCCCCTAATGTGCTGCTAAGCTTGCCCTTGATCAGTGGGATTAGCTCAATAACTTGTGCCAAGGAGATTTGCTGTGTACCTCTTGATTTGCAAATTGACATAAAGCTTCACTTTTTCAAAAATGGACATAATGCTTTTTCTATTTTAGGACTAAACCTTCATGTAATGCTTAAACACATAATGCAAGGCTTGAACACAAAGGGTTTGCATTTAATTTATGAGTGCAAATGGGATAGAGGACCTGTAATCAAGTTGTGCAAGCTGATTTCAAAATTGCCTAAGTGTATGAACATGAAAATTGGCCATAAACAAAGTGAGTTTTTCCCAACTTGCCAAATTCGATTCTCTATAACCATGAGGTTGTTTGATGAGTTTTTGAACATTTTGGAAAGCTTGGAATGTGTACTACAATCCATCTTTGTAATGCAAATTGAAATTCCAAGTGGAAGCATGTGAAAAGTGGTCTTGAAGTTAGGCAAAAATCCTGCCTAAAATTGGTCAAAATTTCTCTAAGTTAAGAATGGTTTGGTACCCTTGTTCCAAAAATTGTAACTTGAGCTACAAGCTTCTTTTGAGGAAACTTTGTGAATAAAAGTTGTATATTTTGTAATGGACTACAACTTTCATGTTTTGACTTTTGCTTGAATCCAAATGAATCTTGGTGAGAAAGAGGGACAAAGTTAGGAAAAAATTAGGGTTTTTCATAACTTAGAACAATTCTAAGTTATGAAAAATCTTCATTTCAAACCCTAATTTGTGATTCTTGATTTCTTGATGAACAAGTTTCATGATTTGCCATGTTTTAATGAAAAATGAATCTTGACACTTGATTTTGACCAAAAAGTCAAAGTTTGACTTTTCAGTATACAGTCAAAAATTGATCAATTGACTGGAAAATTCAATTGTCAATCTTGTGCATTTGGGATCTTTTGAACTTGTTGAGCATGTCAAGACAATTCCATTGGATTCTTGAGTCCATATGTGAGCTTGGTTTGCCATTGGCTTGGTCAAACAGTCAAAAATTGCCTTTGTGCAGCAAAACCCTAAAAATGACCATTTTGCCCTTTTGGTGATCTGATCAAATTTCTTTTGGAATTGTGATCCAAACTTGATCAAATGGTCCATATGAGTTCATAATTTTGATGTGGGTCAATTTCCATGAGGTCTGACTGTCAATTGGCCACAGTTGACTTTTTCCCTAATACAGTTGATTTCTAGGTCAACTGTCCAATTGACTGGGCAAAGGTTGGAATCAAGGCTTGAAACTTGGTATGGATAAACTTGGGAGTCCAACATCAAGCATGAAAGTCATCTTAGGCATTTTAGGTCAAAACATCTTTGTGCAAACACAAACCCTAATTTGGATCAACAGTACTAGGAGAAGTCTTGAGCAGAGGAAACCCTAACTGGATCTTGAGCTCCAAGGGCCTTGTGATGAGAAAATGTTGAGGAAATGGGAGAGCAAATTTTGGGGTACGACAGTTGCCCCTGTTCAATCTTCTTGAATCCGAAGAGTTAGATTGGCAAGTTTGCCTTTCGTGACTCGAGGGTAAAAGGAGATTGGACACTAGAGTGCCCTTAAATTTGCACTCGTCAAAACAATGGATGGTGAAATGGGCTTAAAGATGCCATTTGGGGATGGGCTTAAAGATGCCATCTGGAAGGGTGACAGAATCTTGTCGGGGATGGGCTTAAAGATGCCATCTGGAATGAGTATCGGAAAGGTGTCCATGTTTAGGACCATCTCTGAACTGGGGGTCTGAATAAGCAATAGATTGACATCCATAGCTGGAGGCATCCGTAAACTGTTTTCAAAAGTTGAGAAGAGTCTGGACAAGCGATAGATTAACATCCGTTGTTGGGAGGAATCCGTAAACTGTTTTCAGAAGTTGAGAAGAGTCTGAACAAGCGATGGATTAACATCCGTTGTTGGGAGGAATCCGTAAACTGTTTTCAGAAGTCTGAAGAAGAATCTGAACAAGTGACAGGTTAACATCCGTTACTGGAGAACCCGTGAACTATTTTCAGAAGTCTTGAAGTTGAATAAGCAATAGAGCAGCATCCGTTGTTGGGAAGCGTCCGTAAACTATTTTCAAAAATTGCATCTGAACAAGTGATAGATTAACATCCGTTGTTGGGAAGAATCCATAAACTATTTTCAGAAGTCTTGAGAAGAATCTGAACAAGCGATAGGTTAACATCCGTTACTGGAGAACCCGTGAACTGTTTTCATAAGTCTTGAAGTTGAATAAGCAATAGAGCAGCATCCGTTGTTGGGAAGCGTCCGTAAACTGTTTTCAAAAATTGCATCTGAACAAGTGATAGATTAACATCCGTTGTTGGGAAGAATCCATAAACTGTTTTCAGAAGTCTTGAGAAGAATCTGAATAAGTGATAGGTTAACATCCGTTACTGGAGAACCCATGAACTGTTTTCAGAAATTGCATCTGAACAAGTGATAGATTAACATCCGTTGTTGGGAAGAATCCGTAAACTGTTTTCAGAAGTCTTGAGAAGAATCTGAACAAGTGATAGGTTAACATCCGTTACTGGAGAACCCGTGAACTGTTTTCAGAAGTCTTGAAGGTGGAGGAGGAACCGGTGTAGGGTTTCCTGATGATGAGTTCGTGTAAAACTGCATCTGAATGCATCTGGAATAAGCATCAGAATGTTGCCATGTCTGGGTCACATCTGAACTATTTCTAGAAAAAATCTCGGAAGATAATGATTTTTGTCTGTCGACTGATCTTACCTGAAAAGGTAAAGAGTTAGTTATATGTAATGTCATGATGCATGATGCAATGTATGTTATATGATGTGAATGTAAATGAATGTGCATGTAAGCTGGAGAGCTGTCTTGCGGAGGATAAATGAATCCTAGATGGCTGAAGATAAAAGCATCTTGACTGCTGCCGGGAAGAATAATTCCTTGGCTGTTACTGGGGAATACCAGATCTTCAATCATTGAGGGGCCTCAGTACCACCGCGGGGAATTGGAATTTCCTTGGTGACTTGCAGGGTAAGAGAATTTTTGATGATTTCTACCGGGGAGTTCATAAGCTGATAGGCTCATGATGGAAAGGTAGGGTTGGGCATCCTCAGCCTGGTGGGAAGTATCTCTGTGGGGAAAAGGTTCACTAGCTTGGTTCAGCTGGGGATACTGAAACTTGACTCTGAGGGGAATTGAGTTCTGACTGAGGAATGAGGATTTCAAATCTGCTCCAGATTTCCTTTGAAAGGGTATCAAGATATCTAACCGTACCTTCAACTTACTAGTAATCATCTTTCTTGATTCATAAGGAAATGATTATGTTCAAATGCATATGCCTATTTAACAAAACATTGGACGTTTCTCAAATAAAACATAAGTGCAAAAGAAAAGAGAAAAGGAATGACGCAAATTTCTGGAAAAGTATTTGTATTAACTTTCTATGAGTATATTTGTACAAAGGAGACAATCATCCTAGTAAGAGGATTTCGTCGTAAATATTGAAAAATTTATACAAAAGAAGGATGGCTTATGTGAAATAATTCTATGGGATTCCATTCCGCTATAGCCTTCACAACTCTGAATATTTGTCCATTCAATGCTTCGTCTGCCGATGGCTGGATTGATCAGAAGCTTGGAACTGGTTGATGAAGAGATTGTCCTTAAAGTGATCCGAAGAGACATAGTCATACGCTTTAATTCCCTAACTTTTGCCTGAATCGCCCTTTCGGGTTTTCGATCCACCGGGAAACCCCTTTTTGCCCAAGCCACCCTTTCGGGTATTCAACTTGCCGGGTGTACAGATTTTAGTTTTTATCCCTAATTTTTTCCTGAACCGCCCTTTCGGGTTTTCGGTTCACCGGGATGCCCATTTTTTGCCCAAGCCGCCCTTTCGGGTTTTCGACTTGTCGGGTTATTTTATGCGTAGTATCTTTTGACTATGTCTGCATTCGCAGGGTGCGGCAAATCGTCACCGTCCATGGTGGTTAGAATCATTGCACCGCCAGAAAATATGCTCTTGATCACAAATGGTCCTTCGTATGTAGGAGTCCATTTGCCCCTGGGATCACTTTGCGGCAAGATAATTCGCTTGATTACGAGATCTCCGACGTGATACACTTGACGTCTGACTTTCTTATTGAAGGCCTTGATCATCCGCTTTTGATATGTCTGACCATGGCATACAGCAGCGAGTCGCTTCTCGTCAATCAGATTGAGTTGATCAAGTCGGGTCTGAATCCAATCATCTTCATTCAAACCTGCGTCCTTCATAATCCTTAGAGAAGGAATCTGAACTTCCATAGGCAGGACAACTTCCATGCCGTATACCAAAGAAAATGGGATTGCCCCTGTTGAAGTACGTGCCGTCATACGGTACCCGTGTAGAGCAAACGGTAACATCTCATGCCAGTCTTTGTAGGTGACTGTCATTTTCTGAATGATCTTCTTAATGTTTTTGTTCGCAGCTTCAACAGCACCGTTCATCTTCGGTCGATAGGGAGATGAATTGTGATGATAAATCTTGAACTGTTCGCACAAAGCGGTGATCATCGTGTTATTCAGATTTGTACCGTTGTTTGTGATGATCGTGTCTGGAACACCATACCGGCATATGAGATTTTGCTTGATAAAGCGAGCAACCACATTTTTAGTAACTGAGGCAAAGGAAGTTGCTTCGACCCATTTGGTGAAATAGTCAATGGCAACCAGGATGAAACGATGTTCGTTGGATGTCGTGGGCTTTATCTCTCCAATCATGTCGATGCCCCACATTGCAAATGGCCATGGAGCTGTCAGAACGTTGAGAGGAACCGGAGGGATATGAACTTTGTCAGCGTAGACTTGACATTTGTGGCAAGTACGGGAATGTTGATGGCAGTCAGATTCCATGGTAGACCAGTAATAGCCTGCCCTTAGGATCTTCTTAGCCATTGTATGCCCGCTCAAGTGAGTGCCAAATGTGCCGCTGTGTATCTCGGTCATGATCAACTCTGCCTCAGCTTTGTCTACGCATCGGAGTAAAACACAATCATGACTTCGTTTGTAAAGGATGTCGTTGCTCAGGAAGAATTTGGCAGCAAATTTCCTTAGGAACTTTTTGTCATTTGCGGAAGCTCCTTCGGGATAATCTCTAGTCTGGAGATACCTTTTGATTTCATGGAACCAGGGTTGTTCCACTACTTCTTCGGTATTAATCTCGTGACAATGTGCGGGTTCATCCATTCGCTCGATGGTGATTTGGGGAGCCTCGTTATCCCAGTTAAGTTTAAACATGGAGGACATTGTAGCTAGAGCATCCGCTAGCTGATTCTCTTCTCGCGGGAAATGCTCGAAGGTAATTTGCTCGAAATGAGGCAATAATGTCAAGACATGTTCTTTGTATGGGATAAGATTAGGATGCTTGGTATCCCACTCTCCTTTGATTTGACTGATAACCAAAGCCGAGTCCCCGAATACGATCAAAGATTTGATCCCCAAGTCTATAGCAGCCTTGAGACCAAAGATGCAAGCTTCATATTCAGCCATGTTGTTTGTGCAGCTGAAGCAAAGTCGGGCCGTGAAAGGTGTGTGACAACCTTCTGGGGAAATGAGTACCACACCGATACCGTTTCCAAGTGCATTTGAAGCACCATCAAAGTACAGGGTCCATCGGGATCCTTTTTCGGGTCCTTCATACGGTCCGTTACCTTCAATGTTGTCCAAATTCATGATGTCCTCGTCTGGGAAGTCAAATCTCATGGGCTGATAATCTTCGATAGCTTGATGAGCCAGATGGTCAGCTAGTACACTCCCCTTTATAGCTTTTTGAGTGGTGTACTGGATGTCATACTCAGTTAGGATCATTTGCCATCTAGATATTCTTCCAGATAAAGCAGGCTTCTCGAAGATATACTTGATAGGATCCATTTTTGAAATCAACAGGGTAGTATGAGTCAACATATGCTACCTTAGTCGGCGAGCAGCCCATACCAAAGCGCAACAAATTTTCTCGAGCAGTGAGTAGCGAGTCTCACAGTCGGTAAACTTTTTTCTAAGGTAATAAATAGCATGCTCTTTTCGACCAGACTCGTCATGCTGGCCCGAAACACACCCCATTGAGTTATCCAAGACGGTCAGATACATGATCAATGGTCTTCCTTCGACGGGTGGCATCAGAATAGGAGGTTCTAGCAAATACTCCTTAATCTTATCAAAAGCAGCTTGGCAATCGTCGTTCCATTCGACTACCTGATCTTTCTTTAATAGTTTGAAAATTGGCTCACAGGTAGAAGTCAGATGAAAGATGAACCTAGCAATATAATTCAAGCGCCCCAAGAACCCTCTATCCTCCTTTTCAGTACGGGGAGCAGGCATCTCTTGTATTGCTTTCACTTTTGCTGGATCGACTTCAATGCCTTTGTTGCTTACAATGAATCCTATAAGTTTACCAGACCTAACTCCAAAAGTGCACTTACTTGGATTCAGCCTGAGTTTGTATTCTTTCAACCTGGAAAACAACTTTTCTAGATGTTCAAGGTGCTCCTCCTCTATTTGTGACCGAGCTATCATATCGTCTATGTAAACTTCAATCTCATGATGTATCATATCATGAAACAAAGCTACCATGGCGCGTTGATAAGTTGCCCCTGCGTTCTTCAGTCCGAACGACATCACCTTGTAACAGAAAGTACCCCATTGTGTGACAAAAGTTGTTTTCTCCATATCTTCGGGGGCCATTTTGATTTGATTGTAGCCCGAGAATCCATCCATGAAGGAAAACACTTTATGCTGAGCTGTATTGTCGATTAAAATGTCAATGTGTGGTAGCGGAAAATCATCTTTGGGGCTGGCCCTATTCAAATCCCGGTAGTCCACACACATCCTGACTTTGCCATCTTTTTTAGGTACTGACACGATGTTAGCGACCCATTGGGGATAGGATGTAACCGCCATAAAGCCAGTGTCGAATTGCTTCATCACTTCTGCTTTGATCTTTTCAGATATGTCAGGCCTCATTCGGCGGACTTTTTGTTTGATCGGTGGACAATCCTCTCTTGTGGGGAGACGGTGAACCACAATGTATGTGTCTAAACCCGGCATGTCTTCATAAGACCAAGCGAAGATTTCAACATACTCATTTAACAACTGTATCAGGCGTTCCTTGACACTTGGTTCCAGATTGGCACCCACTTGCACCTCCTTCCGGTCTTCCTCGGTTCCTAAGTTGACAGTTTCCAATGACTCTTCGTGAGGTAAGATGGCCCTTTCCTCTTGTTGTAGAAGTCTGGTTAGTTCCCCTGGTACTTCACAACCTTCGTCATCTTCATACTCGGCTTGATTGACTAGATCTTCAGAGTTATTGAAGGATATAGCATAATAGTCACCCATGGAATCCAGAGTGGATGGGTACCTGCATTTGTGAGTGTGGGTGTGTGTAAGGGATAGCCATCCTTGAACAAAAAATGCAAAAGGAAAGAAAATGAACACAGCAGTTTATCAAATGAAAAACGTCCAATGAATCATTAAACATGGAATATGGATATGAAGATAATCAAAACCCTTACAAATGGACCTACATGCCCCGGGCAAGGCATGAGGTAAAAAGGTAGTGTGCGGATTGTTCAAGAGTAATTATTACAGACCAAAGGAAATGTTTGACAGATAAATTACTGATTAATAAAAGTAATGGGGACAAAGTCTTTTGCCTCCCAGTTGCATAGTCCTCCTTTGATAGTTGGGTAGATCCACTCTTCAATGTTGTCCTCTTTGTCCTCACCCTCCAAAGCGTTGATCCCGTAAGGAGAAATCTTGATTGGCGTTCTTTCAATCTTTGAACGGCGCATAGCTTTCTGGCCCGCGGCAGTGAATCCTAATCCAAATTTGTCTGTTTTATGTGGAATATCAGGCAACTGCCCCCATGCTGAATTCTTCCCCTCCTTTATTGCGGCCTTCGCGTCCTCCAGAGATGCCATCCTGGTCATCTGCTTTGGTACTTCTGCTACCAACTTTGCTACTGTTATTTCAGGAGGGACTTCTTTGAAATGCTGGAATGGTGTCTCAATGAACTCACCCTCTACCTCCACATACCGGAAGGAGTTCAGGTGGCTGATCATATATTCCTCTTCACCATGGACGGTTATGATCTTTCCCTTGACAGGATACTTCAACATTTGATGTAAGGAAGAGGTGACTGCCCCTGCATTTTGTATCCAAGGCCTACCCAACAAGCAAGAGTATGACAGACGGATGTCCATCACATAGAAAGTAGATTTAAACACCTCAGTGCCTATCTTGATGGGAATATCAACCTCCCCATGGACCATCCTATTCGAACCATCGAAAGCTCTGACAACAATATCACTCGGCTTCAGCTCTAAACCTTCACAATCTAGTCGGTCCAAAGCTTTCTTAGGCAGTACATTCAGCGAAGAACCAGTGTCGACCAAGACATGTGCGAGAGTAGTTCCTCGGCACTCGACTGAAATGTGCAAAGCATCATTGTGGTTTCTACCTTTAGGAGTTAGGTCGGCATCAGAGAAACCTAATCCATTGTCTGCAGTAAGGCTGGCCACGCAATTTTGGAATTGGTCTGCAGAGGTTTCCTGGGGCACATGGGCTGCCTTTAGGAATTTTATCAAAGCTTTGGCGTGTGCTTCTGAGCAAAGTAGTAGTGCCAACATGGAGATCTTCGAGGGGGTTTGCCCCAGTTGTTCTACTACGTCATAATCACTCCTTTTGATTATCTTCAAGATCTCTTCCATTTCTTTCTTGGAGGTTTCCGGGATGACCAAGGGTTGAGCCCTCGTCCTGACGAGCTCATCTTGGGTTCCCTTACCTTTATCAGCAGAGGTAGGAGGGACAATACTAGGAACAACAACATCTTCAATCAATGGGGTTCTAGCAGAGAGTTTTATTGGTGCGGGAAGAACTTTGGCAGCAGATGAGGGTCCAAAGATTGCTTTTGGGGGGGCAATCTCTGGAGAAAATATTCTCCCGCTCCGGGTGATCTTGCTTGTGCCCGCAATGTTTCCAATGCTGGCTTCTTCTTCATCCGAGCTTCCCTCAGTTACTTCAACTTGTTTGATACCATGGTAGTAGACGTCACCGCCGTAGTTCCATGGTATTGACTTCTCATAAATGTAGGGGACAGGCCCTGGCATTGTTATCTTTAGAGGAACAGACTTGGTAGCTGGTGTAATCTTAACAGGCTTTCTGACGGCCTTGGAAAGATTGGCGTGAATGGTTATAATTGAGACATCTTCAGTATGGGTTGGACTAGCAGAAACTTTTTCAAACAAAATTTGTCGACTGTCCATTAGGCCTTGGATGCCTTTCTTCAGTAACGGACAGTCAAACGGCAGAGAGTAACAACAGTAGCAATCTTCTTTACATCCCGGGAAAATCCCGGCCTTTAACAGATTTAACTTGATGGTTAACAATGGAGTCATCAGATCATTGATATCAGCAACATACAAATCTTCTTCAATAGCATTGACATTTCGACCGTGCTTCGGCATCGAAGCAGATATCACGTTCGGCTTCTCTGGAGCGTCGAACTCCACCTCTTTCGCCTCTATCAGGTCTTGGATTTTATGCTTGAGTGCCCAACAATCGTTGGTGTCGTGCCCGACACTGTCATAATGGTAGGCGCATTTAGCATTAGGATGGTAATGCGGAGAGGACGTATTCACATTTTTTGGTGCCTCTTTGATAGTGGCGAGATTCAACTTTAACAGATGGGGAAGCACTTGCGCTGGCGTCATATTAATGCGGGTGAACTGCCGTTGTGGCCGTTCCACCCGTTGTTGATTTGGTCTGGACTGGTTATAGCGAGGCTGCTCACTTGAAGGGTTTTGGATCATTACGGCCCTCACAGTCGGCCGGCACTCAGTCTTCCCTACTCTTCTCTGAGAGTATACCACAGCCGTTTCTTTCTTGAAAGGTTTCTTCTCAACACTTGCAGCGGCACCCTTCTGTATCTTTCCTGACTTGATGTCGGCTTCTATCCTCTCCCTAGTTAAGATCAAATCTGTAAATCCCGCGGAAGAATTACCGATCAGATGGTTGAAAAATGGACCAGACAGGGTCCCCAGGAACATGTCAACCAGTTCGCGGTCAGTCAAAGGCGGCTGCACCCTTCCAGCCAAATCTCTCCATTTTTGTGCATACTCTTTGAATCCTTCGCCCGTTCCTAGTGACATACCCTGAAGTTGGGTACGCGTAGGAGCAAGGTCAGAATTGTACTGATATTGTTTAAAAAAAAGTGGTGGCCAAGTCTTCCCAGTTTCGGATGCTGGCTCCATCCAGTTGATAGAACCACTAAAGTTGAGCCCCAGAAAGGCTATCCTGAAAGAAGTGAATCCAAAGGTTTTTGTCCGTGGTGTAAGGTTGGATCTTCCTTACATAGGACCTGAGATGCATTTTTGGACAGGACAGCCCGTCATACCTCACAAAAACTGGCACTTTGAACTTTGGGGGAATCACAATTCCGGCAACTAAACCCAAGTCTTCGAAATCCAAACCTGGCACTCCCTGCAGCTCCATGGCTGCCAACCTGTCTTCTAAACCTTTGTACTTATCATCAGCCGGAGGGTATTGTTGATCAGAGTAGTCTTCGTCCTCTTCAACCTCCTCTTCTTCCATATCGGACTCGGAAGGCACCGCAGCCGCACCCCCTTTACTGGTTCCCTCCTCAGAAGTAGGAGGAAATTCAAGCACTCTTCTGGCTTCTCCTTCAAATCTTCTCCCTAAAGTAGCCACCCCGAGTCTCTTTTTCTTCTTTTTCACTGGGTCTTTATTCCCCAGTAGGGCCTTTAGATCCTCCTGACCCTTAGCCAAGGTCATCAGGAGTTGCTGAAACTGTGCATTTTGAGCCTGCAAGTCCTTGACTGTTTGCTCGAGATCCATCTTACTGAAATAAACAGCAGACAGATAAGGAAACCTGGTGTGAGACCTGCTTATGCACATGATGAATGGTATGCTTATGTATGCAATGCATTCAAGGATTCAGAGTATTCAAAATTGTTGCAAACAAAAGAGAACGCACGTCATATTAATAAGAAGAAATTTGTCAGTACATAAATGCCCCATGGGCCAAATATTACAAAACTTCTCAAGGTAAAAAGACGTTGCGCATCCTCTTTGGTGCGATGTAGGCGTTGAGGGTCTCTTCCTCGTGGAGTCGGCAGGTAAGCTCTAGAACCTTCTTCTCACTGGCGTAGAAGCTGGCTTCAAAAGTGTTACGTTCCTCCTTGAGTTGGATCCAACTCTTCTGCATTTCCTCCCACGATGTAGGCATGTCAGGATATAGGATGGTGTAGGGAACCTCTCCTTCCGTAACGGGCTCTTTAATCACAGGGAGAACATGAGGATAAGGCATCATTAGACTCAAGGCTCGGGCTCGCACCCACTTGAGATAAGGCTCAAGAGGGATGGAGTTCTTGTGCCCCAGTGTCTTGCTATCAACCTTGTTGGGCATCCTCCAAGCTCTGATGAATCTTTGGCGAAGTCCTTGCGCATCGTTGTCGAAGTCAAAAACTAGGTCAGGAATCAACATGTCGTGAGGGCCATCCCTCCGTGCATATCCAAATTGCCTCAAAGCTAGACAAGGGTTGTAGGTAATGCCCCCTCTAATGCCAAGTAATGGAACATTAGGGAACTCTCCACAACGATCGACGATGATGACATTTTCTCTGGACCGAGAACACCAATGTACATCAGAGTGAATAAGGGTCATCAACCGTTGTGACCACCTTGAGCCTTGGTCATTCTTCAAGACAGATTGTGGAAGGTGCGAAATAAACCACCTTGCAAGGAGAGGAGTACAGCACATGAGAACACACCTCTTTCTCATTGTTCGTGTGTAAAATGAGTGAAGAATGTCCCCAAGCAATGTTGGTATTGGATTTCTAGATAAGAAGATTTTGACGGCATTGACATCTACCAGCTGGTCAGGATTTGGGAACAAGACCAACCCATAGATAAGGAGTGCCACAATTTCTTCAAAGGCTTGTAGGTCCAATGAATTCCAACATTCTTGTGCCTTCTCAAACAAGAATTTTGCTAAGAATCGTTTGACGCCGCTTCTGGTTTCCCAATGCCCCTTGATGTCAGATGGCTGTAGATGTAGTGCTCGAGCAACATCTTCAGGCTTTGGTTCCTTTTCCGTACCGTTGTAGGGTAGTTGATTAAGGATAGGAATTCTTAGGAGTTGAGAAAACTCCTCCAAAGTGGGAACCAACTGGTAGTCGGGGAAAGTGAAACAGTGATGAAGAGGGTCAAAGAACTGGAATAGCACTTTCATCATGTCCTCTTCAATGTTGGTGTTGACTAGGCTGAGCAGTCTACCATGTCTTTCACTGAAGGATGATCTTTCCGGAATCCTTGATGTGAGCTCCTTGAGTTGAGGAGGGATTCTCACAAGGTTGACTTGGATGGTTTTTCTTCGAAGAATTTCCATGACCTACAAAACAAGAACAAAGATGAAGATCTAAACCCTTGAAATGGTTAGTGAATGCATATGATGCTTCATGATGTTTATGATGTATGCACAAACATATGTACAAGTAAATCACACCAAACCCTAGTTTCAGGCTTGCATGGGGTTTCATAGGTAAGTACCCTCTTGAGTGTAGTTGGCTTAAAAACCTGTCCTATAAATAGTAACCGGGTTCTAAGGAGCTCAATATCATTGGATTGTTTTCATTGTTCATTGTTTTGGTTTAGCCACTTAACTAGCGACCAAAATATTCCAAGAAAACAACCCTCAATGAGTGTAGTATCGAGTATCTACCAACTTCAGACTGCACCAAAGTCGGTCATCTCACTACCCCTAATAAAAGGCCAAGATGGTCAAGTAAGGTTCTAGGTCATTAGTGCTTAGTGACATCACTCAGCGGCCCCGTACTCTCCTTGATTGAACTCAAAGGTTACCGGTACTCACAAATATGTCACACTAATATAGCTATTGCTTCAACCGTGTCGGTATACCCCGCACAGTTTCCACAACGTATTGCTATCTATGAATGTTTCCCCAAATCCGGGTGTAGGATTGCAAACCCAAACAAGAGAGCCAAGATATAAAGCAATCAAATCAAACAATTAGTCATGTAAGAGGGTGATCTAAGCCCTAAGGTTACTCCACTTAAAAAATATCTCCAGCAGAGTCGCCAATTCTGTGATACGGTGGGAGAACTGACTAGTGTTTTGCGTTTGTTTTCGCAAATGTTTCGGTTGAGCAAGAGTCGCCACCGACTTTTTATTTTATCCTAAGGAAAGGTTAAAAAAGCACAGCAAAAACCTTTGAGATGTTTTCTTGGGTTCGGGGAGTAGATTATAGAAAGGGAAGGTATTAGCACCCTTTCTATCCATGGTTATCCATGGGCTCTTAGTTACTTGCTTAGATCAACTTGCCTTGATTTTCAATTGTTTGAAATGGTGCTTTGTGCGTGGTTTTGAAAATGTTTTGAAAAAGATGCCTTGTCTAGGCAACCCTTGTAACAATTCTTTACTCGAATGTTTTACAAAAGGTGTTTGTCTCTTTGAAAAGATGTTTCAAGGTTTTTTTAAAGTTGTTTTGAAAGTGTAGTGATGTGTGATTTGAAAAATAGGCAAGTGTTTTTGTTGTGCAAGTTGACAAGTACTCAAGAGCTATCTACCCTAAAGTTCTCAAAGATCTTTGCTAATGTTTTAACCCTTTTAACAATTTTGTTCCACCATTGCATTTGGTGGACAATCTTGTGTTAGGATGTTAACGGGACGGGCGCGGGTCATCGTTTAGACCATGATTGCAATGGTGCCAAGTATCTTTGGGCAATTTTTCCTTTAAGGGACTTGATCATTTTTAGGCAACTTTCGAAAGCGTCATCGAGGGACTATGATCATTTGAATTGTTTTGTTTTGCCCAAAGAGACCTAACATGCAATATGGCCCATTTATTGAAGGCAACAAGTGGAATACCCTAGGGGTGCAAGTGTGATTAGTGTTGTCCATTTTCATGCTTGTTTATCTTGAATTTAGGTCAAACTATTTTTGGTTAATTGATTTGCATACAAACCCTAATTCTAACATGGTATAATTAGAAAGCTTTAAAGTACGAAAAATAAAGTTCCTAAGTTATTACAACACAATATATGGGAAGGGGGGGTACAAATGTCCAAATGGGGATATTTTAGCAAGAAATTAAATCCTAAACTATTACAATCCAAATGGAATTATACAAATTATTTAATATGCAATAATTAAATAAAATAAGATAAATATGCAAGATGCAAAAATGATTTTTTATGTGTATGTAAAAAGTGTTTTTTATGTGTCAAGAAAACAAAAATAAAAGTATTAATTTTTGGGTATTTTTCAAGTTTAGGGCAAAACCCTAATTTTGCTAAAATAAAATGATATTAATTATTTAATATATACAATATTTATTAGTTATGTACAAAAAATAAATAAAAGAGAAGTATATTTGTCAAAAAGGTATTTTTAATGTCAAATATAAATAAAAATGTATATATTTTGTATTTTTTAACCTAAATATACTAATAAATATATATATATATTTGTATTATTTACTAAATATATTAAATATGTACAAAAAATAAAATATTTAATATTATTAAAAAAAAGGTATATTTTTTATACAATGTTTTCAAGAGATAACATAAAATAAAAATCAGAAATAACATATGTTTGTATTATTTTTTAGTTATTTTAAATAATAGTATTTATGTATTATCTATGTACAAATATCAATTTAAACAAATAAATGCCTAATAAATTCAAAAATGGTTTAAAAAATATTTTTTATATTTTTAATATTATGAGAAAAAATAAATAAGTCAGACATAACAAGAAAAAGTCAAAAAAACTTTCAAATAAGCACAATGGGCCAAGGGGGTTCCAAAGCAGAAATAGGGTGCAAATAAGAAGTCAACTCAGGCCCATCCCAAGAAGACTTTGTCTTCAACCTTTAAACAAAACCTTTGAAAACACGCGCCTTTTCTTGCTTCAAACACAACTCTTGATTCCTGGACTTTTAGCACAAACTCATAACATGAAAGATGTCAAGCATCAAGCCACGATTCCATACATATAAAAAACTCGTCTTAACTCTCAGAAATGAGAGAGAATTTCTCCATTCCTAATTCTTAACCTAACTTTTTATCAATGTTCAGAACTCAAATTCTCATAGCACAGGTAAAATAAATGGAAAGTAAAGATATGTCTAGCTTCAGGGACATGAGCATGACATTTTTCATTCACAAACTTAGAGCTAATTCTTCCTACATTGAGAGATAGAAGTTCATGAACTTACCTGTTTAGTTGGAATTGTGCCTGGCAATGGAGGAGCTTTCAGGGCAAGATAATGATTTGGATAGCTTGCTTGATGTCCAGGGATGCTATTCCAACTTTTAGTTTTCTTTGAAACCAAGAGAATCGTGTTATGGCACTTCAACTGCAAAACAGAAAAATGAAAATGGTGATGTTGGTTAGGGGTGTTACAGTCTGCTTCTAATGCTTTGGACAGTTTGTATGGATGGTAGGGAAAGTGTTTGAAGTGCTTTTGGCCAAGGTGCACGATGGAAATGAACTATGGAAGTCCAACTGCAGCTTATGCCCTGTTTTTGCAGTTTTATGGTGATTCTGAGTTTGAGGATGTTTGGAACTTGGTTGGCTTGTGTTTCAGCTTAATTTTAATGTTTAGAATGAGTACAATCACTTTGCTTAAGGTTGTGTTGGCTGAGATCAGAGTTTGTGGTTGTTATGCAAGTTTTCTTCACCTTTAAGCAACAAAATGCTAAGTTCTGTTTTAGACTGATGGAGGCCCCCCTAATGTGCTGCTAAGCTTGCCCTTGATCAGTGGGATTAGCTCAATAACTTGTGCCAAGGAGATTTGCTGTGTACCTCTTGATTTGCAAATTGACATAAAGCTTCACTTTTTCAAAAATGGACATAATGCTTTTTCTATTTTAGGACTAAACCTTCATGTAATGCTTAAACACATAATGCAAGGCTTGAACACAAAGGGTTTGCATTTAATTTATGAATGCAAATGGGATATAGGACCTGTAATCAAGTTGTGCAAGCTGATTTCAAAATTGCCTAAGTGTATGAACATGAAAATTGGCCATAAACAAAGTGAGTTTTTCCCAACTTGCCAAATTCGATTCTCTCTAACCATGAGGTTGTTTGATGAGTTTTTGGACATTTTGGAAAGCTTGGAATGTGTACTACAATCCATCTTTGTAATTTAAATTGAAATTCCAAGTGGAAGCATGTGAAAAGTGGTCTTGAAGTTAGGCAAAAATCCTGCCTAAAATTGGTCAAAATTTCTCTAAGTTAAGAATGGTTTGGTACCCTTGTTCCAAAAATTGTAACTTGAGCTACAAGCTTCTTTTGAGGAAACTTTGTGAATCAAAGTTGTAGATTTTGCAATTGACTACAACTTTCATGTTTTGACTTTTGCTTGAATCCAAATGAATCTTGGTGAGAAAGAGGGACAAAGTTAGGAAAAAATTAGAGTTTTTCATAACTTAGAAAAATTCTAAGTTATGAAAAATCTTCATTTCAAACCCTAATTTGTGATTCTTGATTTCTTGATGAAAAAGTTTCATGATTTGGCATGTTTTGATGAAAAATGAATCTTGACACTTGATTTTGACCAAAAAGTCAAAGTTTGACTTTTCAGTATACAGTCAAAAATTGATCAATTGACTGGAAAATTCAACTGTCAATTTTGTGCATTTGGGATCTTTTGAACTTGTTGAGCATGTCAAGACAATTCCATTGGGTTCTTGAGTCCATATGTGAGCTTGGTTTGCCATTCGCTTGGTCAGACAGTCAAAAATTGCCTTTGTGTAGTCAAAACCCTAAAAATGACCATTTTGCCCTTTTGGTGATCTGATCAAATTTCTTGTGGAATTGTGATCCAAACTTGATCAAATGGTCCATATGAGTTCATAATGTTGATGTGGGTCAATTTCCATGAGGTCTGACTGTCAATTGGCCACAGTTGACTTTTTCCCCAATACAGCTGATTTCTAGGTCAACTGTCCAATTGACTGGGCAAAGGTTGGAATCAAGGCTTGAAACTTGGTATGGATAAACTTGGGAGTCCAACATCAAGCATGAAAGTCATCTTAGGCATTTTAGGTCAAAACATCTTTGTGCAAACACAAACCCTAATTTGGATCAACAGTACTAGGAGAAGTCTTGAGCAGAGGAAACCCTAACTGGATCTTGAGCTCCAAGGGCCTTGTGATGAGAAAATGTTGAGGAAATGGGAGAGCAAATTTTGGGGTACAACACAAGCTAATGCCCAGTCGAAGCTTGTATAGAAGAAAACATATTGCCAAATCGAAAGCTCATGCTCGAAGGAAGCATATTGCCCAATCGAAGCTTGGGTCGAAACAAACATAAAGGGAGTCATTGCCTTTTAGTGTGATGGAAGTTCTTGGCTTCTGAATCGAAGGTTGTTTCTAAACTTGCACTCGAAGGAGGCTTTAAGTTCAACATGAAGGACATATATAAGTTGCATTCGAAGGATGTTTCCAATCCAAACGAAGGATGTACCTAAACTTGCACTCAAATGAGGCTTTAAGTTCAAAATGAGGGACATGCCCAAGTTGCATTCGAAGGATGTTTCCAATCCAAATGAAGGATGTACCTAAACTTGCACTCAAAGGAGGCTTTAAGTTCAAAATGAGGGACATGCCCAAGTTGTATTCGAAGGAGGCCAAGAGTCAGTCGAAGGGTACTGAATCGAAGGAGACCTGTTTTCCTCCAAATTTGTCAAAATGTTATTTTTATCTATTTTCTCCCTTTTTGACAGTCTCCTTTTAATTTTGGTATTGGAAAATCCCAATGCACATGTTCAAGCTTGAACCGTGAAAATCCTTGTAAGAAAGGCCTTGAGAATGAGAGGGCAAATTTTGGGGTACAACAGCTGCCCCTGTTTAATCTTCTTACACCTGAAGAGTTAGATTGGCATATTTTACCAGTCGTGAATCGAAGGTGGAAGATGATTGGACACTAGAGTGCCCCTAAATTTGCACTCGTCAAAGCATAGTTGAGGGAATGGGCTTAAAGATGCCATTTGGAGATGTGACAGAGTCTTGTTGGAGATGGGCTTAAAGATGCCATCCAAGAATGTTTGTTGAATTGCAATGTTGTAGGTCAGAAGAATGAGCATCAAAATGGTATCCGTGTCTAGAATGCATTTGAACTGTATCTGGAGACTGAGTCTATATGAGCCAAAGAATGGCGTCCGTGTCTGGAGCGTAACTGAGTTGTAACTGCATTTGATTCTTTGAATGAATATCAGAATGACTACCGTGTCTGGAGTGTATCTGTATTCTGAATGGGTAACAGAGAAAAATCTGTGTATGGAGCAACTGTGTGCTGAGGATAAGTTCTGAATGAGTGACAGAATGGCAACCGTGTCTGAAGCATATCTGGACTGTATTGGAAAGTTGGGTTGTTTGATGATGAGTCTGTGTAAAACTGCATCTTGGGAAGAAGGAACCTGTGTGGGGTTTCCTAATGATGAGTTCGTGTAAAACTGCATCTTAGAAAGGAGGAACCTGTGTGGGGTTGCCTGGTGATGAGTCCGTGTAAAACTGCATCTTGGAAGGAAGGAACTTGTGTAGGGTTGCCTGATGATGAGTCCGTGTGAATCTGCATCTTGGAAGGAAGGAACCTGTGTAGGGTTGCTTCATGATGAGTCCGTGTAAAACTTCACCTAGAAACGAAGGAACCTGTGTAGGGTTGCTTCATGATGAGTCCGATTAAAACCGCATCTAGACATAAAAGGAACCGGTGTAGGGTTGCTTCATGATGAGTCCGTGTAAAACTTCATCTAGACATAAAAGGAACTGGTGCCGGGTTGTTTCATGATGAGTCAGTGTAAAACTTCACCTAGAAATGAAGAAACCTGTGTAGGGTTGCTTGATGATGAGTCCGTGTAAAACCGCACCTAGACATAAAAGGAACCGGTGTAGGGTTGCTTCATGATGAGTCCGTGTAAAACTGCATCTAGACATAAAAGGAACCGATGTAGGGTTGCTTCATGATGAGTCCGTGTAAAACTTCATCTAGAAAGGAAGGAACCGATGTCGGGTTGCCTGATGATGAGTCCGTGTAAAACTTCATCTAGAAAGGAGGGAACCGGTGTAGGGTTGCCTGATGATGAGTCCGTGTAAAACATCATCTGAAATTTCCTGAGAAGGAACCTGTGTAGGGTTGCTTCATGATGAGTCAGTGTAAAACTGCATCTTGGTAAGGGGTAACCTGTGTAGGGTTGCCTGTTGATGAGTCCGTGTAAAACTACATCTGGAATTGAGAAGGAACCTGTGTAGGGTTACTTCATGATGGTCAAGTAGATAGTTGCCCTATCTGATTTTAGGTGTTAATCTTTGACCTGGGAAAGAAAGACATATTTCCTGGCTTGTTACAGGTGTTAATCTTCAATCTCTTCGTGTAGATAGTTTTCCTGGCTTGTTACAAGTAATAATCTACAATCATTCGTCCCCAGCTAGTTTTCCTGGCTTGTTACAGGTGTTAATCTTCGATCTCTTCGTGTAGATAGTTTTCCTGGCTTGTTACAAGTATTAATCTACAATCATTCGTCCCCAACTAGTTTTCCTGGCTTGTTACAGGTATTAATTCGGAACTTGAAAAGGTTGCTGGTAGCCATCTGTTGATTGTCCTTTTCCTGAAAAAGGAAAAACGTTAGCTGTATGCAATGTCGTGATGCATGAAATGCATGATGTCATGATGTTCTCAAAATAAATGAGATTGTGTTGTATGCACTTATCATGTATGTAAATAGGAGGTATGAAATGTGAAATGTTTATGAATGTATTTTTGTCTGGAAAATAAATCCATGACAAATGTCGGGGAGTTTGTTAACTCCTGGACTGTTGTTGAAGAGTATGTGTGTCTTCAAATTTCACTTAGAATGTTTCCACTGGGGATTCATGTTTTGTTGTTTGAGGAGAAACTCCGCTGGAGAGTATTGAAAACTCTGCGGGGAGGACGTTTATTCCTGCTTGGGAAAAGAGTTCATGAGTCTTGATTGTCTGTTGCTCTACCGGGGAGTCGAAGTTGAACTGATATCTGATTGGGTCCAGGTTTCACAGTAACTTGCTGGGGATTGTAGAGTAGTCTACTGGAGAAGAGGAGTTGTGGTCCTTGGATTTGGAGAGGCAAATTAAAACAGGGGGAATCTGTAGTTTTTTGGGGAAATAAACCATGTGGTCGGTCTGCTAGAGAGGTGATGAACTCGTTGGGGAAGTCCTCGAGGATTCTTGAAGTTGTCTCAGCTGGGGAAAGGTTTTTAGAGATTAAACTCTGGCTGGGGAATCATCCTGTGAGAAGGATTTTAGGGAGATTTTTCAATGCCCCTAGTAGCAAGTGCTTGTGGCACTTCCTGGAAATGTTTGACTGTATGTAACCCTTTGTCGGGATTGACGTTCAATGCCCCAAGTGTCGGAGATGGAGACTTGCCCCTTGTTATCCTACAATTGAGTGATTTCTTGAAATTTTGACTGGACTGCCCCAGGTTTTTTGAAATATTTGTTGAAATCTTGACTGGACTGCCCCAGGTTATCTTTGAAAGATTTGTTGAAACCTTGACTGGACTGCCCCAGGTTCACTGGATAATACCATATCAAATCCCCTTCTGTTGATAGGAGATTTTTGTAACGGGAGTGTCATCCCAGTTGAATTGATTTTGTTCACTGAGAGAGATTTTGTTCACTGGATATTCATTGTGTGAATTTCTCCGCTGTTAAACAAATACCCATATGTAAACAATGATATTCAAGTAATGCAAAGTTTATGTTTGTCTTGAAGTCTTTTTTTTGAAAATGCGTTTTAGCGAGTAAAGAAATTTTGCTAAGAAAATTCAAACTCAGGATTTAGAGCAAAGCCTTACAGGAGTCAGGATACCTTTTGTAACAGTATGCTTTCGAACTAAACCATGCTTCAATTAGGACTTTTGAAGGGTTGTAACGTGGATTGGTTCAAGATTTAAGAAGCAAAGGATAAAGGCTCAAAGTATATTTGTACCCACCCGCTCTTCGTGATGTTCTTCAATCCTAAACTCAGTTAATTGTGCATTTGAACTCCAAATGAGTTTGGAACGACGTTTTTGGTGATGGTTCACACAAGTTGAATTTGTTGGAAGGCAGTCATTTTTGCAACATTTTTCATGTTGTTGAGGATTTGTAGCGACCTCGTTCTTTTGATTTGTTATCCCTAACTTTTGCCTGACTGTTCCTGTTTTCGAGATTACAGTCAGCGGGATGCCCCAGCTTTCTTAAGCCTCCTTTATAGGTTTTGGCTCAGTGGGATTTTCTCTTTTGAGAGATTGACTGCCTATGAGGTAAGGAACGACCACTGTCTTTTGATTCCAGAGGAATGCTTTTGATGTCGTTCATTGTATTATGAACTGAAATTTTGCGACTTCAATGCGAATCTTTTGAATTAACTGAGAGACTACCCTGCCCCAGGTTTAAATTAAAGGTTTCAATTTGTGTTTAAAATAGAAAACTCCTACTTCTTTGGCTCGAAGGGGTTGACTAGGGATTATCTTCCTTATAACTCCAGTGTTTAGGATTTGAAAGAAACGCCTGTACATCGTCAGCAAGGTCTGTCCAAAAGCATACTGTATGAGATTATGGCATTGTTTCGTCATCCTCCCTCTAAAGGCTTGTAACTTTTAGCAAGAGTTGAATATCATAAAGACAGTATAAGAATAGTGAAAACGTGTGGATGAATTCAAGACAAACATATGCAATGCATTAATGAAACAAAGTTTGACATTAATAGATAATTGTTTGAATAACAAAAGAGATTACAACTTGAAAATTCAAATGAATAAAAGTTCTTAATGACTTGGCAAAGGAGTAGTGATCACGTTTGGAGTCTCTGGAGGGTTGAACACGATCTCCTTGGCGTCAATCAAATTCTGAATCTTATACTTCAATGCCCAGCAATCGTTAGTGTCATGCCCAGGACTGTCAGAATGATAAGCGCATGTTGCATTAGGATTGTAGTTGGGATAAGAAGTTTTGGGGTTTGGATGAGGTCCTATCAATGTAATCAGATTCATCCTCAACAAGTGTTGCAGCGCTTGAGACAGCGGCATGTTGATGTTGGTGAACTGTCTATTAGGCTCGTCTGGCCTTCGTTGATTTCCCCTTTGCTGTTGTCGATGTGGCACAGAACCAGAGATCAGGACTGCCCCTATGTGTTGGTCACGACGACTCTTTTGACTGTATACAGCATTGGACTCCTTCTTCCCACTGTAAGGCTTTTTATGAGCATCAGAAGGTGTAGCTTCTTGAATCTTCCCACTTTTGATGCCAGTTTCGACCCTTTCGCCGGTCATTATTAGCTCAGTGAACCCAGCTGAAGAGCTTCCAATCAAGTGTTTGAAGAAAGGCCCTGTCAAAGTTCCCATGAAGATGTCAATCAGCTCCCTGTCAATTAAAGGGGGTTGCACTCTACCAGCCAGATCTCTCAACTTTTGGGCGTATCCTTTGCAGCTCTCGTTGGAACCCATGGTCATGTTCTACAATTGCACACAAGTTGGTGTAAGATCAGCATTGTATTGATACTGCTTATAGAAAGAAGCAGCTAAATCCTCCCAGGTGTGGATGCGAGAACTCTCCAATTGATAGAACCATTCGAGTTGAGTCCCTACTAGGCTTTCTTGGAAGAAATGGATCCAAAGCTTCGGATCAGTTGTGTATGGTTGAATCTTGCGGACATAAGACTTTAAGTGCATCTTAGGGTAAGAGATTCCATCGTATAGGGAAAAATTATGGACTTTGAACTTTGGCGGGATGACCAATCCAGAAACTAAACCCATGTCTCCTAAATCTAAGCCAGGTATTTGTTGAATCTCCATAGCACTGAGGCGATCCTCCAACTGTTTGTACTTGTCATCAGCGGGAGGATATTGTTCCTCGGAGTAATCGGCTTCAACTTCATTAATCTCCAAATTGTGATTTTCTTCAAGACTATCCCCTATGTTGGATGGAGTTGAAAAATCTAGGGTTTTAGGTCTTCTTCTCACATTCAGGATGCCCGCTGCCTTCTTGGACCTCTTCTTCTTGTCTTTGAGAAGGAGAGATTTCAGATCCTCTTGCCCTTTACCCATAGCCAGAAGCATCTGTTGGAATTGAGCGTTTTGAGCTTGGAGATCTTTCACCGTTTGTTCCATATCCACCTTACTGAAATAAACAGTAGGAAGATAAAGAGACCTGTATGGGAGAAACCTGTCATGATATGATGTATGATATGTGGATGCATGTTTTCAAGGATCTCGCGAGATAAGCATAAGAAAATGTTAGAGGTTGAACTTCGATCAACATCTTTGATTGGAGAACTTTGTATCGGTGGATGTCTTTCCATGAGAATCAAGCTCACCATGTCAAGTGGGTCATAGCCCCTGATTCAAGTTGTTGCACTTGATCTTTTACGGTGTTTGTTTAGAGGGGAACCCTCTTGTCCTTTGGTAGACGTATGGTTCAACGTGACCCTGCATCGAAAGACCCTCGAGATCCTTGAAATGGTTATTGAAAATGCTATGGTATGATGTTATGATGTTATATACATGTATGCAAAAGCGAGTAAGTGTATATACAGACAGTCATATTCACACAAAGCAGACAAGTCCTTAGGTTTAGGCTTGCATGGGGTTTGTAGGTAAGTACCCTCTTGAAGTTAGTTGGTTCAAACCTATCCTAAAAATAGTAACCGGGTTCTAGAGGATCTCAATATCACTGACTACCCTCAATCGGTCATAATTCCAGTTTAGCAACCTTTTCTTGCGGCCGGAATCATCGCGAGAGTTTAGTCTCAATGAGTGTAGCATACTGCTACTGTTCTATGGCCAAGTTGGTCAATTTAAGGTTCTATGGTCAATTGGTGCTTAATGACTCCTCAGAAGACCCATATTCTCCTCGTTTCAACACAAGGGATATCGGTACAGACCAAGGTGCCACACCAAGGTAGCTACTGCTTCATCCATATCGGTCTACGCTGTACAGATCCCTCACAGTTTATTGCTACTTACCTAAAGGGTATCCCCAGATCCGGGTTAGGATCTATAGAACTCTGATACAAGCCCATAAAATTAAAGCATACAATTGAAAATAATAGTGATCTAATCCTAAGGTACACCTCACTCTTAATATTCCCCAGCAGAGTCGCCAGTTCTGTGATCGGTGGGAATGAGAAGTGACTATTTTGGAATGCTGGTTCGCGTTTGCATTTGTATTTGCAAAATGTCGCGGTAAGCAAGAGTCGCCATCGTCTTTTATTTTATCCAACAAGGAAAGGACAAAAGCACAGAAAAATTCCTTTTTGAGATTGTTTCTCGGGTTCGGGAGGTAGATTATAGAAAGGGAAGGTGTTAGCACCCTTTCTATCCGTGGTTATCCATGGGCTCTTAGGTACTTGCTCATTGTGTTTTCAAAACTTTGCTTTTCTTTGTGATTGTGGGTTTGTAAAGAGTTTTTGTTTTGAATAGAGTATAAGTGCAAAAAGTTTTTGTTTTGTTTTTAAAAGGAGCAAGTACTTAAGAACATCTACCTACTCAAAAAGGAATTAAACTATGCAAATGTCCTTTAGACAGTGCTATCCCACTATTGAGGAGTAAGTAGCATCGTCGTTGGAGTTTTCGGGTCAATTCGATTAAGGGACATGTGGTCACTAAAGCAATGTTAGGATGCCTTAGCGGTAACCCTAATGTCCTAGATCATTTTTCCGAGGCAACCGTTCCGAGGCAACTATGATCTTGGGACAAGAGGGCGACCTCTAAAACACCCTATACTCAATGACCACGTTCGAGGCAACCAAGTGAGGCGTACCCTAAGAGTGGCATGTGCGAGTGTATTGTTTTTCAGTTATATTATCTTTGATTAGGCCAAACTAATTGTTGATCTTATCTTGCCATACATATCCTATTTACTAGCAAGCATATAAAATTAATGAAGCGCAGAAAGATAAAATCCTACACTATTACAACCATATTGAATTGCATGAAAATATAAGGGCAAAAATAAAATAAAAAGCAAAAAAAATGAGGATCTTTCGATTGAGGCAGAAAAACCTTCGATTCTTCACTTTCTTGCTCTCTTAGATTTGGCCTGAAAAGGGTGAAGGCATGACTTTCGACTGAGGCCTCACGGTTAGCATGTTGTGCCTTTCGATTGGGACCAGTGGGACAACATGTTGTGCCTTTCGACTAGGCCTGAAATCTATGCAAGATGTAATCTTCCTTTCTGCCTCCTTCGACTGGGCCTGGAGTCAGTGAGGGAATGCCTTTCGACTGAGCCTGGAAGTCAGTGAAGGCATGCTTTTCGTTTGGGCCTAGAAGTCAACATGGTTTTTCCTCCTGGTTGTCTCTTTCGTTTGACCTAGAGAAAGAGGGTAGAAGCCAGATGCTTCATTTCCTATTTCCTGTTTCCTGTTTCTTTCATTTAAAGCATTTAAATGGAAACATGGCCTGAGGCCATGCTAGTATTTGTCTTGCAAACAGTTTAATAGTTAAAACTAGTTCAGGTAAACAAAAAGCAAAACGAAAGGGTTAACTCTAAAAAACATGTTAAAAGGGGGGAAACCAAAGGAACAATGGTATATACATGCTTGAAACGAGCGAAAAGATTATTTACATGTTATGCCATGAAATGAAAGGTTCAAGGGTAAGAGTGACTTACCTTGATGGAGGCTTTGAATGGGTGTGGGACCTTGAGTGGAGGCCCAAGGTTCTGGATTTGAAAGAGGGGGCCAACAATTATGCTTGGAATGCTGGATTCGAAGGAAGGAAAGAAACAAGTCTTATGTTTCTTTCCAAACTGGATTCAAAGGATACTGAAGAGTACTTGTTCTTCAGAATCGAAGGAAGTAAGTATGTGATTCTTGGTTTGTTCTCACAAGTGTTGAAGGGACTTGAGAGATTTGTTGTGTTTGATAAAATTTGGGTGATTCGTTCCTCTGGTCCCCCGATGCTCCCTTAAACATGTGTTGGAGCCTCTTATTTATAGGCAAAGTTGGCTGAAGTTTTTGGAGGGAAAACAAAGTAATTTGAGTAAACTGCTCTTTGTAGCCTTCGAGGGACAATGCTTGTATGCTATTTCGGTGCAAGAATGGGGAAGTGTTTCAGGACTGTTGTGCAGCAGTTTTGGCCAGTGTATCATGCCTGAACTTGGCAGCAAGCATCTTTGAATATTTCATCCTTTCATTTTGACCCTCCTTCGATCATATTCTTCTTCCAAACATATTGTTCGACTTTCCTCCAACATGTGTCCTTCGAACAAATCACCTTTGTGCATCATTTGAAGGGGCCATCAACCATGTGCTGAAGTTTGTCAAGGATGGAAATGCAGCACACTAAAGAGAAATTTTATCCATTCGAAGCTAGTACAAACGTAGTCAATGTTTTGTCGAAGCCTTGTGGTCGAAACAAGCTAATGCCCAGTCGAATCTTGTATCGAAGAAAACATATTGCCAAATCGAAAGCTCATGCTCGAAGGAAGCATATTGCCCAATTGAAGCTTGGGTCGAAACAAACATAAAGGGAGTCATTGCCTTTTAGTGTGAGGGAAGTTCCTGGCTTCTGAATCGAAGGGTGTTTCTAAACTTGCACTCGAAGGAGGCTTTAAGTTCAACATGAAGGACATATCCAAGTTGCATTTGAAGGATGTTTCCAATCCAAACGAAGGATGTACCTAAACTTGCAATCAAAGGAGGCTTTAAGTTCAAAATGAGGGACATGCCCAAGTTGCATTCGAAGGATGTTTCCAATCCAAACGAAGGATGTACCTAAACTTGCACTCAAAGGAGGATTTAAGTTCAAAATGAGGGACATGCCCAAGTTGCATTCTAAGGAGGCCAAGAGTCAGTCGAAGGGTACTGAATCGAAGGAGACCTGTTTTCCTCCAAATTTGTCAAAATGTTATTTTTATCTGTTTTCTCCCTTTTTTACAGTCTCCTTTTAATTTTGGTATTGGAAAATCCCAATGCACTTGTTCAAGCTTGAACCTTGAAAATCCTTGTAAGAAAGGCCTTGAGAATGAGAGGGAAAATTTTGGGGTACAACAGCGGTCCAAGCAAAAATTAGGGATCAAAGCATACGACTATGTCTCGTCATCTCGTCACTGGCCTACCAAAAGAAGACTTGTCATTTTGACCGAAAGATACCAAGAACATCATAGGTGGAGATAATACTCGATCCACAGGACCTTCATATGCACCTTCTCCCGCAAAAAACAGGGGCAAATAAGAATTGTCCGAACTGTACAAGTTGCTCTGTCCACCAAGGTACCAAGGTAGGTTCAGCTGAAGAATATGGCCAAGATACCGTTATTCTCCGCAGAGTAAAACAATAATGGTAGCCCTCCCCACTGAGACTTGCAACTATGAACAAATCAGCAATACTCTTCCCAAGCAGAGTTGAGCTACCATCAGCCCTAAAAAGGTTGGGTATCCCCAGAAGGTCTTAATATTCCCCAAAGGAGTGTAAAGATATTCTCCAGAAAGCGTAAGAGCATCCCCGACAGTCTTAATATTCCTCAACAGAATATGAAAATGTTCCCCGGCAGAATGCAAGATACCACAACGGAGTCATTTCCCCAGCGCAGTCTAAAAAAACTTCCCCAGCGTAGTTGAGTCATCTTCCCCAGTAGACTCTGGAAGCATATCCCATGCGAAGCACAAATAAGTCTCCTCAGCCAAATTCAGAGGTTATCCCCACAAGAGTCTAACTGGGTTATCCTCAGCAAGTGGCAACTGAAAAGTCACCCCCAGCAAAGTTCTTTCTATCCCTAGCGGAGTTCATCATTGGAATCCCCAACAGAGCTTATCAATGGAATCCCCAGAGGAGTTATCATTAAATTCATCAGCAGGACATCTCTTCCCCACAGAGTAATTCCCCTCGGAGTAATTCCTTCATCAGTTTATTCCCCAATGGAGTTCTTCTCTCCTGCAGGCTTATTCTCACAATCATCTTCGTTCATCATCCCCAGCGGAAACGAAGAGCTCTACTCTATTCTCCAGCAGCTCCGGGATTTATTTTCCCCAGCTAAAACATCACATTCTCATACATCATGATACACGCATGTACGCATCATACCATACAATCTAATTTATGTTGAGAACATCATTGCTTGATCCATATCATGCACTGCATATGACTGACCTTTACCTTTCAGGAAAAATGCAGTTACATTCTCAGCCAAGTCGAAGATCTGACCAGTTCTTAAATCTCAATTGAATTATCATCGGTTGAATTTCAATTAAGGTTCTCAATCTCGACAGTTTCCCCCGTCATAGTGTGGACGAGTTCTATAAGCTCAACGGTATACTCTCGGTGAGCACGAGACAGTTCCTAGATCTTGATGAAGATGCTTCCCTACATCATAGTGTGGACGAGTACTATAACCTCAGCGGTATACTCCCGATGAGCACGAGTCAATTCCTAGATCTTGACGTTTTCCTCCGTCATAGTGTGGACGAGTTCTATAACCTCAATGGTATACTCCCGGTGAGCGCGAGACAGTTCCTAGATCTTGATGAAGATGCTTCCCTACGTCATAGTGTGGATGATTACTATAACCTCAGCAGTATACTCCCAGTGAGCACGAGTCAGTTCCTAGATCTTGATTTTTTCCTCCGTCATAGTGTGGACGAGTTCTATAACCTCAACGGTATACTCCCGGTGAGCACGAGACAGTTCCTAGATCTTGATGAAGATGCTTCCCTATGTCATAGTGTGGACGAGTACTATAACCTCAGCGGTATACTCCCAGTGAGCACGAGTCAGTTCCTCGATCTTGATGTTTTCCTCCGTCATAGTGTGGACGAGTTCTATAACCTCAACGGTATACTCCCGGTGACCACGAGACAGTTCCTAGATCTTGATGAAGATGCTTCCCTACGTCATAGTGTGGATGAGTACTATAACCTCAACGGTATACTCCCGATGAGCACGAGTCAATTCCTAGATCTTGATGTTTTCCTCCGTCATAGTGTGGACGAGTTCTATAACCTCAACGGTATACTCCCGGTGAGCACGAGACAGATCCTAGATCTTGATAAAGATGCTTCCCTATGTCATAGTGTGGACGAGTACTATAACCTCAGCGGTATACTCCCGGTGAGCACGGGTCAGTTCCTAGATCTTGATGTTTTCCTCCGTCATAGTGTGGACGAGTTCTATAACCTCAACGGTATACTCCCGGTGAGCACGAGACAGTTCCTAGATCTTGATGAATATGCTTCCCTATGTCATAGTGTGGACGAGTACTATAACCTCAGCGGTATACTCCCGGTGAGCACGAGTCAGTTCCTAGATCTTGATGTTTTCCTCCGTCATAGTGTGGACGAGTTCTATAACCTCAACGGTATACTCCCGGTGAGCACAAGACAGTTCCTAGATCTTGATGAAGATGCTTCCCTACGTCATAGTGTGGACGAGTACTATAACCTCAGCGGTATACTCCCGGTGAGCACGAGTCAGTTCCTAGATCTTGATGTTTTACTCCATCATAGTGTGGACAAGTTCTATAACATCAACGGTATACTCCCGGTGGGCATGAGACAGTTCCTAGATCTTAATGAAGATGTTTCCCTACGTCATAGTGTGGACGAGTACTATAACCTCAACGGTATACTCCCGGTGAGCACGAGTCAGTTCCTAGATCTTGATGTTTTCCTCTGTCATAGTGTGGACAAGTTCTATAACCTCAACGGTATACTCCCGGTGGGCACGAGACAGTTCCTAGATCTTGATGAAGATGTTTCTCTACTGTGATCGGTGGAAATAGAACTGATTGTTTTAGAATGCTGGTTCGCGAAATGTCGCGATAAGCAAGATTCGCCACCGTCTTTTATTTTCTCCAACAAGGAAAGGACAAAAGCACAGCAAAATTCCTTTTCGAGATGTTTCTCGGGTTCGGGAGGTAGATTATAGAAAGGGATGGTTTTAGCACCCTTTCTATCCGTGGTTATCCACGGGCTCTTAGGTACTTGCTCACTATGTTTTCAAAAATGTTTGCTTTTCTTGTGTTTGTGGGTTTTGAAAAAGTTTAGTTTGAAAACTTCTAGGTAACTCTTGTATCTGTCCTCAAGAGTGTATGAAGTTTTTTGTTTGAAAACTTTTGTCAGAAAAGTGTAGGTGCGAAAAGTTGTTTTGTTTTGAAAGAGCAAGTACCCAGGAGAAATCTACCTACTCAAAAGAAATTAAGCTGTGTAAATGTCCTTTAGACAGTACTATCCCACTATTGAGAAGTAGGTAGCACCGTCGTTGGAGTTATTCGGGTCAATTCGATTATAGGGACATATGTGGTCACCAAAGCAATAGTAGGACGCCTTAGCGGTAACCCTAATGTCCTAGATCCTTTTTATCCGAGGCAACCCTTTCGAGGCAACTTGGATCTTTAGACAGGAGGGCGACCTATAAAACACCCTATACTCAATGACCACGTCGAGGCAACCAAGTGAGCCGTACCCTAGGAGTGGCATGTGCGAGTGTGTCAGGTTTCATGTTAAGTTATCTTGTACATGTTATTGGTGAGCTACGTTTTGATTTTAATTTTCAGGCAAGTCTTGTCATGCATAGTTAACAGTTAATAATTTGCGGAAAAGTAAATTGCGGAAAGTAAATCTACGCTATTACAAGGCGTCGGGTATTTACATCGCCAAAAACATAACCCTTGAAAAAGTAAATGCGAGAAAATAAAAGAAAGCGATAAAAAGGTCCTAATTACGCTATTACATTCTCGTAGCAATTACATAATAATGATCAAAAATTATATGCGCGAATAAAAATTAAATCAGAGAAGTCTTAGGGTTTTGACCCTTTTTGAGAAAAGAATGGAATTTTGGTCCTTTTTGCAATTAATTAAACCGAAAACTAATTAATTAATTAATTAAAAGGAAAAAAGTATTTTTTTAGTTTTTTAGGTTTTTAATGAAAATAAAATAAAAAGGATTAAAATTGTCAAAAGAAAAACCCTAATTCTGTGTTGATTTTATTTATTATGAAAAAAGTTAAGGTTGACCTAATTAAAACAACTAAATTAATTAATTACATTTATTTACAAAAAATAATATATTAAAGGTGAAATTAATAATAATAATAATAATAATAATATTAGTTTTCTGAATTTATTATGAAAAATTAATTTGTGAGTTAATTAAATAATAATAATTATAGTTATTAAAAATAAAATAATTTAAAGGAAAAGGAAATAAAAAGTAATAATAAACCAGGGGGTGATGGGCCAGCTTTGGGGTTTGGTAGCAATCTTCAAGCCCAATAACACTCAAGCCCTTCTGACTTTCTTGGTTTGTCTACGCGTGGGTTGACCAGGAGCACCATGGTCATCATCTCATGGCCATTAGATCTGTGTTTGTGGCCACTTGGCGCGTTGTTGTGTGGGGTACATGGTAGAACGCTCTTGGACTGCCTGCATGTGAACATGTTAAACAAAATAATATAAGCGTTTGGGGTGGACTTGGGATTCGAACCCAGGTCCCAATGATTTCCAGCCAGCACATCAACCATTACGCCATTTGCCTGCTTTTGTTAATATAATGACAAGTGAATATAATATATAAAAAATAACAATTATGCTGGAAACAACAAAATCACGCGCGCTATTTTGAATCATCCACTCAGAGGCTTACACGTTCTTCGTCTTCCTCGTTTGTGCCTGTAAAAAACAAATAGATAGCGGGGGTTTTTAACCCCCACAACCTGCAATAAGGAAAAATATCGAATAGAGCTGTACTCTATATAAATATTTCGCGAGGGTGGCTTTGTGTTCGTCCAGTTGCAACGATTCCAACCATGGGTCTTAAGGGTTCTAATTTTTCCTGTATTGTAAAGCCCCAATTTTAGAGCTCAAGAACCCTAGAATTCATCAATGGTAACTTGTGATTCTGTGCACTATAAGTCAATTAATTTATACCATTAGTTTCATAAGGATTCAAGCAATGCAAAACGAACCATAAATCATGTTAAAAGCTTATGAATCATGAGTTACGATTATGAAAACAAGTGACAAACCGTGCGACTGTTCTTGAGGATTTCTTGAGCTTTGACGCTTGGTTTTGAGTGCTACACGTTCCTCACACTCCCAGCAACGTGTTTGAATCCACAAAAGTCCTTGAATTGGCCTAGAATATAGAAAACAAATTTCAAGTTTCTTGAGTTTTTTTCAATATTGCTATGGCTTTTGCTGCAGTGTTTTCACGTCTGTGGCATTAGGGTTGGCTTGTGTACTTATAGTAAAATAAAATTAGGTCACAATCTTGCAAAGAAATCCATGGAATTGATGTTTCAATATTTGATTGGAAATCACATCTTTTTGAATCTTTTTGATTGAAGAAAGTTGCAAAACTTGGAGTTTTTGATATCCTTGATTTGTACATGAAATTTCCAGCATGATTAGGTCATTCTTGCTTCACAAAAAGATTGAAAAATCAAATCTTTGTATTTCCTACAATTTAAATTAATTAAATGAATTAAAATTGATTAAAAATCCAATTAATTAATAAAAAATAAGAAAATAAATTCAATTAATCTTAATGGGTCGTGCATAAGTCATGGATAAAGTTTCAAGAAGAAATTTGAGGCCCATTAGCAAAAACAAGGTGTTTTGAGCAAAGTTGACTTTTGCAAATTCATGAAAATTTCCCAACTTCTCCAATGCATATCTTGCTCAATTTTGATCATATGAACATGTTCTTGGACATTTTTAAAAGGTCTTGAAGTCCTCTAACTAATGCCTTTGGTCCCATGTCTTTTGGATTTACCAATCTCAAGTTATGGTCTTTGACTTAAAGTGCACTTTTGTTGACTTTTGAAATTGACCTATAATGTAGAAATTGATAACTTTTTATGAGAGCATTTCTTGGACTTGGAATGTGAAGATGAGTTGTAGGAAATGTCATCCCCTTAAAAATGAGCATTGGATGGAATTTTTCTGATGAACCATGAAAAAGTTATGCCCTGGTCAAGATACAGTTGACTTTTCTGCTGTCCAAAAATTGTAACTTTTGCATCTTGATGATTTTTGAGCCATTCTTGTGGAATTATGATCAAGACTTGATCAAATGATGATTGTGGACTCAAAATAAGATGTTGACAAAAAATTCTGAATTTTGACTTTAAAATGACCATTTTGCCCCTGCAGTTGACTGTTGATCAAATAGGGCTTTTGACTATGCAAATTGGCATTGTGAGTCTTGAAACTTGGCATGTAAATGCTTGAAGATGTATGTAGGCATAGGAGACTTGATTGAGCCATTGAAAACCCCAAATTCCTTGAAGGAACCAAAACCCTAATTTTGACTGGCTTAGGAGGTATCTGGACTGTGCAATCCTTGAGCAAATCTTGAACCATTTGAAGATGATTCTTGACAAATATTGAAGAATATGGGAGGGAAAATTTTGGGGTACAACAGTTTCCCCTGTTCAATCTTCTTAAACCTGAGGATATAGATTGGCTTGCGTGCCTTTCGTGATCCGAATGTGGAAGATGATTGAACACTAAAGTGCCCAGAAATTTGCACTCGCATGGTGTAGTATCAGCAATGTGATGTCGGGAATGGGCTTACCGATGCCATTTGGAGAGATGATGGATAGGAGGATGGGCTTATAGATGCCATCCGGAGATGTGACAGAATCTTGTTGGGATGGGCTTATAGATGCCATCTAGAAATGTAATGGATAGTTGTGGAGATGGGCTTAAAGATGCCATCCAAGGGTGATTGTTGAATTGTTCGAGCTGGTCGAGTAGATAGTTGTCCTGTCTGGTTTCAGGTATTAGTCTACAATTCATCGTCCACCGATATTTCCTGGCCTGTTACAGGTGTTGATCTGGAACTTAAGAGAGGTTGGTTGATGAGATAGTTTTCCTGTCTGGTTTCAGGTATTAATCTCTAACCTGAGAAAGAAAGATGATTTCATGGCTTGCTACAGGTATTGATCTTCAATCTCTTCAATGTAGATAACTTTCCTGTCTGGCTTCAGGTATAGATCTACAATCAATCGTCCACAGATACTTCCTGGCTAGTTACAGGTATCGAATCTGGGTCTTCAAAGGTTGGTCGAGATAGCTTTCCTGGCTGGATACAGGTGTAGATCTCTGACCTGAGAATGAAAGATAATTTCCTGGCCTGTTACAGGTGTTGATCTTCAATCTCTTCATGTAGATAACTTTCCTGTCTGGTTTCAGGTATAGATCTACAATCAATCGCTCACAGATATGCCCTGGCTAAATACAAGTATCGAATCTGGAACTTCAAAAGGTTGGTCAAGATAGCTTTCCTGGCTGGATACAGGTGTAGATCTCTGACCTGAGAATGAAAGATAATTTCCTGGCTTGCTACAGGTATTGATCTTTAATCTCTTCATGTAGATAACTTTCCTGGCTAGTTTCAGGTATAGATCTACAATCAATCGCTCACAGATATGCCCTGGCTAGATACAGGTATCAAATCTGGAACTTCAAAAGGTTGGTCGAGATAGCTTTCCTGGCTGGATACATGTGTAGATCTCTGACCTGAGAAATAAAGATGACCTCCTGGCTTGCTACAGGTATTGATCTTTAATCTCTTCATGTAGATAACTTTCCTGTCTGGTTTCAGGTATAGATCTATAATCAATCGCTCACAGATATGCCCTGGCTAGTTACAGGTATCGAATCTGGGTCTTCAAAGGTTGGTCGAGATAGCTTTCCTGGCTGGATACAGGTGTAGATCTCTGACCTGAGAATGAAAGATAATTTCCTGGCCTGTTACAGGTGTTGATTTTGAATCTCTTCATGTAGATAACTTTCCTGTCTGGTTTCAAGTATAGATCTACAATCAATCACTCACAGATATGCCATGGCTAGATACAGGTATCGAATCTGGAACTTCAAAAGGTGATAGTAATCATCTTTGGATTGACCTTTTTCCTGAAAAGGCAAAACATTAGTTGCATGCAATATCATGATGCATGAAATGCATGATGTTCTCAAAATGAGATTTGCATGATATAATGCGTATATGCAGGTATCATGATGTATGACAATGTGATGTTTATGAATGTATCTTCGTCTGGGAAAATAAATCCTTGGCGAATACCGGGAAGTTTGTTGGATCCTGGGCTAATGTTGAAGAGTAGAGTTCTTCGTTTCCACTGGGGATGATGAACGAAGATGATCGCGAGAATAAACGGGTAGGAGAAGATGACTCCGTTGGGGAATAAACCTGGTGAAGATATTACTCTGTGGGGAAAAGGTACTTCGCTGAGATTTTAATGATAACTCCGCTGGGGATACCGTTGATATGCTTTGTTGGGGGATTTTGATGAACTCCGCTGGGGGATAGAAAGAACTTCGCTGGGAACGATCTTTCAGTTGCAATTTGCTGAGGATAACCCAGTTAGACTCTGGTGGGGAATAACCTTCTGAATAAGACTGGGGAGACGCATTTACACTCTGCAGGGGATAAGCTTCCAGAATCTACTGGGTAAGAAGATTCAACTCTCATGGGGAAACTTTTGAGGAAATGACTCCACTGGGGGTATCTTGTATTCCACCGGGGAACAATCTTATATTTCTGTCGAGGAATATTAAGACTGTCGGGGATGCTTGCTGAGGAATATTTGTATACTCTGCTGGAGAATATTAAGATCTTCTGGGGGTACCCAACTTGTTCAGGACTGATGAAGATCTTGATGAAGATGTTTCCCTACGTCATAGTATGGACGAGTACTATAACTTCAGCGGTATTGTTGTACCCCAAAATTTTCCCTCTCATTCTTCAAGGCCTTTCTCACAAGGATTCTCAAGTTTCAAGCTTGCACAAGTACTTTGGAATTTTCCAGTACCAAAATTAAAAGGAAACTGTCAAAAAAGGGAGAAAACAGATAAAAATAACATTTTGAAAAATTTGGAGGAAAACAGGTCTCTTTCGATTCAGCACTCTTCGATTGACTCTTGGCCTCCTTCGAATGCAACTTGGGTACATCCTTAGTTTGGATTGGAAACCTCCTTCAAATGCAACTTGGGTACATCCTTCGTTTGGATTGGAAACCTCCTTCGAATGCAACTTTTGGTACATCCTTCGTTTGGATTGGAAACCTCCTTCAAATGCAACTTAGGTACATCCTTCGTTTGGATTTGAAACCTCCTTCGAATCCACTTGCACCAAGGGCCTCTTGCAGACTTTTCCTCTTACAAGTTTCGTTTGAGCCAAGAGATATCTTCATACAAGATTTGACTGAGTTCTTGCTTCCCTTCGACTCAGAAGCCAGGAACTTCCCTCGTACTAAAAAGACACAAGGCAATGACTCCCTTTATGTTTGTTTCGATCCACATGCTTCGATTGGGAAATATGCTTCCTTCGAGCATGAGCTTTCGATTTGGCAATATGTTTTTTTCGATACAAGCTTCGACAGGGAATTAGCTTGTTTCAACCACAAGCTTCGACTGAGGCAAAGGCTTCCTTCGAACAAGTGCTCTTCGATCTCATTCTTGCATTCGACTCAAGACCAAATCTCATTTGCCAGACTATGTTGCTTCCAAATCTTTACATAATCAGAAGCTTGTACAAGGGTTTTAAACTTTGTCTTTTAGATACTACTATTATTGGTTAAAGGCTACATACTCTTTCTTTTCATAGAGAGTACTTTTATCACAAAAGAAGCTTTCAACCTGATTTTGGTCTGAGAACAAGCAAGGCCAGAAGCATAAGTCACATCTTCTGCACCCCAACTGCCAAGACGCCCCCCACATGTACTTTTACGTTACATTATTTTATCATTTATTTTCAAGGCTGGCTTTGGACAACATGTCCATTCTTTCTCTATAAATAGAGGAACATTTACAAAGCTAGGGGAGGATCTTTGGACCAGAGGAACGAATCCCCCAAATTTTCTCAAACACAATAAAACTCTCAAAGTTCATCAACATTTGAGAAATCACAAAAAACCCAGAATCACATTCATCCCTTTCGACTCTGAAGAACAACCACACTTCAGTCTCCTTCGAATAAAAGAAGCATCACACTTGCTTTTTCTTTTCCTTCAAATCCAGCGTTCCAAGCACAGCTACTGGCCCCTCTTTCGAATCCAGCATCCAGGGCCACCACTCAAGGCCCCACATCTATTCAAGGCCTGAAGCAAGGTAAGTTATTCTTACCTTTGAACTTTTCGTTTCATGGCATAGTAATTTTCCCTTTCATTTGAAACATGTACATACCATTGTTCCTTTCGTTTCCACCCTTTTTAACATATTTTTTAGAGCTAAGCCTTTCGTTTTGCTTTCTGTTTACCTGAACTTGCTTTAACTATTAAACTGTTTACAAGACAAATACTAGCATGGCCTCAGGCCATGTTGCCATTTAATGCTTGAAATGAAAGAAACAGGAAACAGGAAATAGGAAACGAAGCTTTTGTCTTCTACCCCCTTTCTCCAGGTCAAACGAAAGAGACAACCAGGACGATAAACACACCTTCACTGATTCCAGGCTCAGTCGAAAGGCATTCCCTCACTGCTTTCGACCTCCAGTCAAAGAAGACAACAAGGCAGAACCAGAAGGCTTCGCCATACACTGACTTCCAGGCCAATCGAAGGACAAGACCTCACTGGTGCTAGCTCTAGTCGAAGGAGGCCAACATAATGCATGTCGAAGGGTGCTACTGCCTGGGTCGAAGGAGCTCTTTTTATTTATTTTTATCTTATTTTTTGCCTTTATATTTCTATGCACTTCAATATGGTTGTAATAGTGTAGGATTTATTTTTTGCGCTTTTTATTACTTTTGTATAAATGCTAGTAATTAGGTGTATATGGCAAGATAAAACCAACAAGTAGACAACCCCTAATCAAGACAAAATGCATGCAATCAAACACACTTTGCACACATGCACCCTTAGGGTAATTCCACTTGTTGCCTTCAAAAATGGGCCATGGTATGCATGTCAAGTACTTTGGCAAAACAAAAAGATCATAGTCCCTCGATGATGTTGTCTTGGTTGCCTAAACAAAATGATCAAATCCCTCAAGAAAATTGCCAAAAATACTTGACACAATTGCTATCATGGTCTATACGATGACCCGCGCCTGTCCCGTTAACATCCTAACGCAAGGTTGTTCACCAAATACAATGGTGAAACAACACTGTTAAAAGGGGTAAAAACATGAGAAAGATCTTTGAGTAAAATAGGGTAGACAAACTCTTAGTTACTTGATCAAAAATCTTGTAAAACACCTTTGCCATTTTTCAAACATACATCACAACACAACTTCAAAAACAATTTCAAAACAACTTTCAAAACATTGAATTATCTTTTCAAAAAGACACACACCTTTGTATATATTCAAACAAGAATCATTACAAAGGTTGCCTAGACAAGGCATCTTTTTCAAAACATTTTCAAAACCAAACACAAAGCACCATTTCAAGCAATTGAAAAGCAAAGGCAAGTGATCTAAAACAAGTAACTAAGAGCCCATGGATAACCATGGATGAAAAGGGTGCTAGCACCTTCCCTTTTCATAATCTACCCCTCGAACCCACGAAAACATCTCAAAGGTCTTTCCTGTGCTTTTTGACCTTTCCTTTAGGATAAAATAAAAATTCGGTGGTGACTCTTGCTAAACCGAAACATTTGCGAACACAAAACGCAAAATCCCAAGTCAGTTCTCCCACCGTATCACAGGTATACTCCCGGTGAGCACGAGTCAGTTCCTAGATCTTGATGTTTTCCTCTGTCATAGTGTGGACGAGTTCTATAACCTCAACGGTATACTCCCGGTGGGCACGAGACAGTTCCTAGATCTTGATGAAGATGTTTCCCCATGTCATAGTGTGGACGAGTACTATAACCTCAACGGTATACTCCCGGTGAGCACGAGTACTATAACCTCAACGGTATACTCCCGGTGAGCACGAGTCAGCTCCTAGATCTTGATGTTTTCCTCCGTCATAGTGTGGACAAGTTCTATAACCTCAACGGTATACTCCCGGTGGGCACGAGACAGTTCCTAGATCTTGATGAAGATGTTTCCCTACGTCACAGTGTGGACGAGTACTATAACCTCAACGGTATACTCCCAGTGAGCACGAGTCAGTTCCTAGATCTTGATGTTTTCCTCCGTCATAGTGTGGACAAGTTCTATAACCTCAACGGTATACTCCCGGTGGGCACGAGACAGTTCCTAGATCTTGATGAAGATGCTTCCCTACGTCATAGTGTGTACGAGTACTATAACCTTAGCGGTATACTCCCGGTGAGCACGAGTCAGTTCCTAGATCTTGATGTTTTCCTCCGTCATAGTGTGGACGAGTTCTATAACCTCAATGGTATACTCCCGGTGAGCACGAGACAGTTCCTAGATCTTGATGAAGATGCTTCTCTACGTCATAGTGTGGACGAGTACTATAACCTCAGCGGTATACTCCCGGTGAGCACGAGTCAGTTCCTAGATCTTGATGTTTTCCTCGGTCATACTTTTTTTCAAAATCGGTTATAAATCGGTTATATTCATAATCCAATTTTATAATCGATTTTTGATTTAATAACCGGTTTTAAACCTAAAAATTCCATTTTTAAAATTTAAACTTAATTTCTTTTAAATTGATTAAATCACTTTTATAATAAAATATTAAAAATTTGTTTTTTTAATTATCAAATCAAATTTAAACTATATTTTTTGAAGATTTTAAATTTTCCTTTTCTCACATTACACATAATCTGTATTTCGTTAATTTGTTGAGTTAAAACAGAAAAACATATCCTAAAATTAAATAAATAAATATTATAGTTTACTAAAAAAATAAAATAAATAAAAATCCAACAAAAATAGAATAAATAAATATGGTTAGTTAGTGGAAGAAAAATAGTTTTTTTTAATATTTTTTCTTATAATAATTTATTAACTAAAGAAAAAAAAAAGGTAGTTAGTAAAATAAAAGGTAATAAAGGCAAGTAAAACACATGACTCCAAATATTAAATTATAAGTAGAACTAAACAAAAAAAAAGCATCCCAAATACGACAAACACATATACCACCCATCAAAGTTGCAAGAAAGTTTTGTTAATGATCAAATAATCATCTCGACATTGTCAAATAGCTTCAAAATCTATTATCACCTGTTTAATCGATAATATCCTATAATAATTGATCATAAATATGTTAATTAATAGAAAAATATATATAAAATTAACAAATAATAAATACACATTTTTTTCCTGTAAGTATAGCAATATGTTTAAATAAAAACACTCTATGATTAGTTATCGGCATCGCTTGCTTTGTACAAAGTTATGTTTTGTATGCTACAAACTCATCACTTTCTATGTAAATACAAAACATTTTCGTCACATATTTATGTAGTTATCTTACTAACTTCATATCAAATTTACTATGTAGAATTATAGAATTAGAAAATGAAAATAATTTGCTTAACTTACACCATTTATCCATAAACATGCATAGTGAGTTGAGACAATATTCCAACTGCAACCAACGTGGTAATGAATAAAGGGACAAAATATTAATTGAGTAAATTTATTTTTTAAATAAATAAATATGAGATAAATAATAATAATAATAATAATAATAATAATAATAATAATAATAATAATAATAATAATAATAATAATAATAATAATAATAATAATAATAAATAATAATAATAATAATAATAATAATAATAAATAATAATAATAATAATAATAATTATAATTATAATTATAATTATAATTATTATAATAATAATAATAATACTTTTACTGTTATGTTTGGTAGGCAAATGATAATTGAAAGTATAGTTGATTTACTAATTGTTAATAAAGAGAGAAGGACGTGGAGAGAGTGGAGTGGAGTTTCAAAATTAGATAATAGTTAGTTTTTTTTTATCACAATAAAATTATTGAGTTTCATTAGATCGAATTTGGGAATCGAATTCAACAAATTATATTTAGTCTAAGAATTGACCGCTCTTATAAGAGAGTGAACAGTAGTTATATTCGTTTGACGCTTTACAAACTTTACCTTAAAGTTAAAAAAAGACTGAAGTAAATTAGAAATAGAGTTAATAATAATCCTAAATTCAGAAGCACCCTTATTAAAAGAGTATAAAGCTTGTGTAACTCTTTGACAATCACTCACAAAAATAACATAATTCAGGTTCAATGAGATAGCTCTAAGAATAACCTCTTTAAGGGCTAAGGCCTCCACTTCAATGACGGTGAGGGTCCCTCGATCTCAAGCAATACTTGCAATAATGAAATCTCCATATGACTCCGCATATACCAACCTCTATTAGTAGCATCAATGGTATTATTAAAAGTCGCATCAATATTACATTTTATCCAGCCTATTGGTGGAGGCATTCGTTCTGTCACATAAGCTGGTTGCGCGTTGTTATCGATTAGCATGTTAGGCTTGAAACCAATCATTCCATCTATGAAACGCACATAAACCCAATTTATCCGCTTCTTCATGTTCATGCTGTCAAATAAAATCATTCCTATTTTTCCATAATATATCAATCATAACTACAAATTTACCCGCAACCCTTTTATCCTCCTTCTTATAAATATCAAAGATAAAGAACTTGAAATCATAAGAAAAATGATTGCGAGAATCTATAAGATTAGATAAACGTGAAGATCTCCAACAAGAGTTGGTAGCATTACCGTCCAAAAAAAGGTGTCATTCATCCTCAGTCCTCAGTATGGTGGTCACACAACTGACAAGTTAATGGACACATGTTTTATAATATTATTTATTAAATAGTTAATAAAAATAAAATAAAACAAATTGTTTTCATATAGTAATAATTGTTTTATAATAATTTTTATCAAATAATTATTAAAATAAAATAAAACAATTATAAAAAGTTAGTGGAATATATAAAATAAAATTCAAAAAAAAAAAATTTTTAAAAAGATAATTGTTAGTTTAAAAAAGTTAGTGGGATGATTATTTAAATAATTATTAAAATAAAATAAATAAATTACAAAAATTTAGTGGAATATATAAAATAAAATTATAAAAAAAATAGATAATGGTTAGTTTAAAAAAGTTAGTGGAATAATTATTTTATTATTTCAAAGAGAAAATAGAAAATTAATGAGATAAAAATATAAAAGATTTAATTAAATTAAATAAATAAATAAAAAGGCAAAGAAGAATATTAAAAAGTTATTATCATTAACTTTTACTAAATTTGATCAAGAGTACGAAGAAAATAAATCAACTACTTCTAATTTAAAAAATCAAATAAAACATATAAAAATTTGAATAAATATTATTAGTAAAGGTTATACATAATTTAAGATAACAAAATAAGGCTACTTTGCAGTAGGAAAATAGTATCAAACAATAAAAAAAATTCATCTACCTATTTTTTAATAAAATATTATCAATTTTTTTATAAAATCAATAATTGTAAAAAATCCAAAATAATCAAAAGGATATAATAATAATAAAAGCAACAAAAATAACCCAATTCTTTCTAAAATATCTTTTCCAAAAAAATATATTTTTTATATCTTAATGAAAAATATAGGAATAGAAAAATAAAGTTAAAAAATAATAATATTTAAAATATATAAGATGAAAGAGATATGGCAAAGAATTATTTACAAAAGAGATACTACATTAATAATAAAAGAGATATTACATTAATAATAAAAGAGAAATAGAACGAAAGAAAAATATATAAGTGAGAGAGGTATATAATGAGCTATGTCTTTACAAATTTCAAAATTTTAATGAGCTACATCTTTACAGATTTCAAAATTTTATCCATCTGGAGTTCATTTTGTTTACCACATGAAAATGAAAGAGATATAAGATAAGTGATATTAATAATAAAAAGATGTATTGTGATTCGTTCAAACGGATTCTACGGAATGCACATTTATTTTAATAGAAAAATATATGATATTCATGAAAATATAATAATTAAATGTATAATTAATAAAAAAATATTTTGATCAGTAAATTAATTTTCTCGTTAATAATTAATATTTTGATCGATAATTTTACATTCTCGTTAATATTTAATATTTTGATCAGTAATGTCATGTTCCTCTTTTTATCAGTAATTTTATATTTGCGTTAATATTAAATATAGTTTAAAATTGTAATAGTAAATTTAGATAAAAAAATATTTTTCTCGTATATTATTTTTGAATCAAAAATATTTGAATTATAAATATTATTTTTTGTATATAAAAATATCTAGATTAATAATAATTTATTCCCGTTTACAAATATTTATTGTTTAGATATCGTTTACAAAAATATTTGAATCAATAGTCATTTTTCTCTCATATATAAAAATAACATTACTTAAAAAAAATCTATTAAATCAGTGATATATTTTTTCCCAAATAAAAATATTAATTTTTTATAAAGATTATTTAAAAAAATATTTAAATCAACATAAAATTTGACTTGACACATAATTAGACTAATAACATTTATTTTAGAAACTATTATTAAGATATAATATAACCTATTTTTTTAAAAATATTATGAAATTAAAAGTTAAAATATATTTTTCAATAATATAACTTAAAATTATTTTCCAAAATATATGTTAAATATTTGAAATCATAATTTCTTATAAAAATATTTGAATTTTCTCCGTATGTAAATTATTTCTCGTATATAAAAAATATGTATCTCATATATTTTATTATAAAGTATTAAAAAATCGTGTCCTCGTAATATTACATAATTAACAAATAAAATTGCAACTCTAGTGATCAAGAGTATTTATCTTTTTTGTATAACTTCGTTTCAAACTTTTATTTTGTGAAGTAGTTGAAACACCATTTACCTACAATTTCAACACAATCAAGAGTTATTAAATTAATATATATATATTTTTCAATGCATTTTTTTTTGCAGGACAATGCTAATATATCAAAAAGACACATTCAACTTCAAAATTCAAGATATACAAAGATGAGAAGCATACATTGCATACCTTATAGTAATGACTTGAAAAATAGTTAACTACCAACCATTTGTGTCTAATAGGTAGGTGTGGAAAACGGGTATGTCCGTTCTGTTTAGAACTGTCTTACAAAAGTCTGAAAAAAACGAGATGGGGCGGAACGGTCATAGATGAGTGTGATCGGTGGGAATGAGAATTGACTGTTTTGGAATGCTGGTTCGCGTTTACGTTTGTTTTTGCAAAATGCCGCGGTAAGCAAGAGTCGCCACCGTCTTTTATTTTATCCAACAAGGAAAGGACAAAAGCACAGAAAAATTCCTTTTTGAGATGTTTCTCGGGTTCGGGAGGCAGATTATAGAAAGGGAAGGTATTAACACCCTTTCTATCCGTGGTTATCCACGGGTTTTAGGTATTTGCTCATTATGTTTTAAAAAAGTTTTCTTTTCTTTGTGTTTGTGGATTTGAAAAGGGTTTTTGTTTTGAAGAGAGTGTAAGTGTGAAAAGTTTTGTTTTGTTTTAAAAGGAGGAAGTACTTAAGAACCATCTACCTACTTAAAAAGGAATTAAACTATACAAGTGTCCTTTAGACGGTGTTATCCCACTATTGAGGAGTAGGTAGCACCGTCGTTGGAGTTTTCGGGTCAATTCGATTAAGGGACGTGTGGTCACTAAAGCAATGTTAGGACGCCTTAGAGGTAACCCTAATGTCTTAGATCATTTTATCCGAGGCAACCGTTTCGAGGTAACTTATGATCTTTGGACAAGAGGGCGACCTCTAAAACACCCTATACTCAATGACCACGTTCGAGGCAACCAAGTGAGGCGTACCCTAAGAGTGGCATGTGCGAGTGTATTGTTTTTCAGTTATATTATCTTTGATTAGGCCAAACTAATTGTTTATCTTATCTTGCCATACATATCCTATTTACTAGCATTTGTACAAAGTAAACAAAATACAGAAAGATAAAATCCTACGCTATTACAACCATATCGAAAGGCATAAAAAATATGAAGGAAAAAATAAGATAAAAGTAAGAAAAATGAGTGTCTTTCGACCCAGGCAGTAGCACCCTTCGACTTGAATTTTGTTGGCCTCCTTCGATTTGGGCTAGCACCAGTGAGGTCATGGCCTTCGATTAGGGGCTGGCACCAGTGAGGTTCTGTCCTTTGATTGGCCTGGAAGTCAGTGTATGGCGAAGCCTTCTGGTTTTGCCTTGTTGCCTTCTTCGACTGGAGGTTGAAAGCAGTGAGGGAATGTCTTTCGCCTGAGACTGGAATCAGTGAAGGCATGCTTTTCGTTTGGGCCTAGAAGTTAACATGGTTTTCCTCCTGGTTGTCTCTTTCGTTTGACCTGGAGAAAGAGGGTAGAAGCCAGAAGCTTCATTTCCTATTTCCTGTTTCCTGTTTCTTTCACTTCAAGCATTAAATGGAAATATGGCCTGAGGCCATACTAGTATTTGTCTTGTAAATAGTTTAATAGTTAAAGCAAGTTCAGGTAAATAGAAAGCAAAACGAAAGGGTTAGCTCTAAAAAATATGTTAAAAGGGTGGAAATAAAAGGAACAATGGTATGTACATGTTTCAAACGAAAGGGAAAATTACTATGCCATGAAAAGAAAAGTTCAAAGGTAAGAATAACTTACCTTGCTTCAGGCCTTGAATAGATGTGGGGCCTTGAGTGGTGGCCCTGGATACTGGATTCAAATGAGGGGTCAATAGCTGTGCTGGAATGCTGGATTCGAAGGAAGGAAAGAAACAAGTCTTATGTTTCTTTCCAAACTGGATTCAAAGGATACTGAAGAGTACTTGTTCTTCAGAATCGAAGGAAGTAAGTATGTGATTCTGGGTTTGTTCTCACAAGTGTTGAAGGGACTTGAGAGATTTGTTGTGTTTGAGAAAATTTGGGAGATTCGTTCCTCTGGTCCAAAGATCCTCTCCTAGTTTTGTAAATGTTCCTCTATTTATAGAGAAAGAATGGACATGTTATCCAAAGTCAGCCTTGCAAATAAATGATAAAATAATGTAACGTGAAAGTACATGTGGGGGCCTCTTGGCAGTTGGGGTGCAGAAGTTAATAAAATAAGGCTCAACTGGAAAGTAAATGTCCACTTGTGCCACAAAAGCAAGATGAATGGTTCAGATGGGTTGCTTCCTTCTGAAGGAAAATAGGCGCAAGGCTCAAGACAAACTCTTCTAAAAGTAGTACTGTGCTATTAAGTGCAAGTGGTCTTAGACAACAAATGGGTAAAGGCCTAAAAAGGGAAAACACGTAGCCTAGCCTATGGGTCTAAATGTTCAACTTGATCTTTTGAGTCGAATCCTCCATCTTTCTACACCTTTCGACCAGACTAGGACAACACGACATTCGTTTTCACCAGCGGTGTGTCCTTCGAATGGACCAACCGTGTGTTCTTCGAATGGACCTTTTCAGAAGGTTATTAACTTCTGAATCGAAAAAGCTTTTAGAAGATTATTGACTTTTGAATTGAAGAAAACCAACATGAAGCCTTTCCCTCAGTCGAAGCTTGTGGTTGAAACAAGCTAATGCCCAGTCGAAGCTTGTATCGAAGAAAACATATTGCCAAATCGAAAGCTCATGCTTGAAGGAAACATATTGCCCAATCGAAGCATGTGGATCGAAACAAACATAAAGGGAGTCATTTCCTTGTGTCTCTTTTAGTATGAGGGAAGTTCCTGGCTTCTGAATTGAAGGGCGCTTTTTCAAGGGAAGCAAGAACTTAGTCACATCTTGTATGAAGACACTTCTTGGATCAAACGAAGCTTGTATGCAGCAAAGTATGCAAGAGGCCCTTGGCGCAAGTGGATTTGAAGGATGCATAGAGATAGTTACTTTTTCCCATCGAAACTTGTCCAAACAAGCAAGCATGCAGGTAGCAAACTTGTCCAGTCGAAGCAGGCTTGTAGGCAGTAAACTTGTCCAAATCGAAGTAGGCTTTGCAGGCAGCACGCTTGGTGAATTGAAAAGGTTTCCTTACAGGGGACATGTGTGGCCAACATGTCATGGCCTTTGATTGCAACCATGTAGGAAGCACACTTGTCCAATCAAAAGGCTGAATCGAAGGAGGTTTCAAATCCAAACGAAGGATGTACCTAAACTGGCATTCGAAGGAGGCTTTAAGTTCAAAATGAAGGATGTAATCCAAGTTGCATTCGAAGGAGGCCAAGAGTCAATCGAAGGAGGCCAAGAGTCAATCGAAAGACATGCCCAAGTTTCACTCGAAGGAGGCCAAGAGTCAGTCAAAGGGTGCTGAATCGAAGGAGACCTGTTTTCCTCCAAATTTGTCAAAATGTTATTTTTATCTGTTTTCTCCATTTTTGACAGTTTCCTTTTAATTTTGGTATTGGAAAATCTCAATGCACTTGTTCAAGCTTGAACTTTGAGAATCATTTGTGAGAGATGCCTTGATAATTTAGAGAGAAAATTTTGGGGTACAACAATGAGGATGTGGGTCTAAAACCTAGTCTCATCCCGCAAAAAAGTGAAGGCAAAGCAGAGAAAGCTCGTGGACATTATACCATTTAAATCTAAAAACACAAAAATTTATGAAAATACACGTGCTCACAAAAGTCCGCGTTGAAAATGGAGCAGAGCAAAACGGACAAATTAGAGAGTGAGGGTTTAAACTCTTAACCCACCCCCACACTAAAGTGCAGGCAAAACAGACATGCCTAACAAATCCAACAAATCGGGCCCGTTTTACCACCCCAACCAACATGGATAGAAAACAAAGACACACTCAAGTGATAATAACTTGCACATTTAGGACTCAATTCTATCTTCCTTTAAAATTTCAACAAACAGTACTACAAAAACACCACATCACACTACTTTAAAATAAATCCACACCATTAAACTAAAGCACCACTCAAACATTTTCAACACCTATATTGCCTTTCAAAAACCATGATAAAAAAAATACAATACTAAGAATAATGAATACATACACATGTAAACATATGTGTGTGTATGTGAAGAGTAGAAAACATTAAATATATTTGGAAATCAGCAAGTTCGTCTTTGCCCAACTTAAATTTCAAGCTTTGCACAACTATTGCATTGTTCAGCTCTTGCAACTTAATGACGGATGCCAATGTTATGTTTTTACCAACATCATTCTCTGAAAACAGAAAATTACTACAAAGATACCTTAGTTCAACAATCCAATATCATATAACATAAATGAGTGTATCACAAATGAACAGAACCAAAGTAAGCAGTATAATTCGGTTAACGTAAACTAATTTTATGGTTCAATAGCTTATTTCAGCTAATGCAAAATACCTTAGTGTGTTTTCTGCTCAAGTATGCAGAAACAACAGTGCATATATATCGTTAAACCATAGAATAAAAATAAGAACTAAATGCAACTCAGTATTTGTTTGATACTGCGTTGCATATAGTAGCTTCATAGTTTCTTTGTTTTCAAACGCTTATAGACACAGTGGTACATCAAATAACAAACAAAGTGGCTTTATCACAACTACATAACATCTAAGTCAACATGAGTTCCGAACAAGAAATGCAAAGTACTCTTCATAGAGAAAACGTTTGGAATATAATTTGCACAAAGCTACTCAACAAAATTTCAATCTAATCTTTTTCACCAAAGAACCAAAATCATTAAAAATTATTTGACACAAGGTGAAGAGCTATAAACAAGCTATATGATGCATTATCAGCAGAATACTATGTTCTAATTAGAAGTATTATTGGCATTACAATTAGCTGTCAAACCTACACTGCAGTGATCCGCCTATATCAATTTCTCTCCACCTAAATCAACTTCTCTGGGTATTTTCTACATTGATCACAATGAACTATATTATATTTGATTTATGTCTCTCCATGCATTCCAGAGAACCCCAATCACTTAAGCGGTTTGATATCCCAGCAATTAACAGGTACCTCAGTGCATTCACCATCCCATCTCACCTATAGGCAAAACACAACAATAAAATTCGAATCAATTTGAGAATCATTTAATGAAATCTAAACTAATAGTATAGTGTTGAGAACTTAATTCCAGTGTCTTCTAACCGATTACTTCAGAATCATTGGGAAGGCATTTGATCAACTTCTCTTTCTTGGAAGAATTCCTCTCTTGGACCCTGATTCCTTGTCTCAGACTTTCATTGGACGAGGAAAGTAAAGAAGGATCGAAAAGAAATTCCACCCAGTTTGGAAAGTTAATGAGTCGGAATTTATTGCCATTGCAAGCCTTCTTTATAGCTTTTGAAGTAAGTTTCGCTGAATTTTCTTTATAAAAAGTGAATCTTTCTGCTGCGGGACTCTGTTTTCTCTGAAAATAAAACCATATTTCGTGCTCAAACTTCTTGAACATTACTTTATCACCCGACCTTATTCCCTTTTCTAAGCACATTGGTATCCAACCATCCGTAAGATAATAGCACTATTTTCCTTGCCCTTTTGAAACCCTGTGAGTAAAGATCCATGACTTCTGAGTAATATCAGTAAGCGTTAATGACCTAGTTCTACCGTGAATGGGGAAAACGCCCTTAGTCGCTAGCGGAACTTGGAGCTTTTCTAGCAAATGCGTTTCAGCTATAGGTTTACTGTAAAAGCCAACACCTTCTTTGTGGAATTCAAACCCATCAAAGGTTGTGTCTTCTTTGGCAACAGGTTTGAGAGTAATGGCGGCAAAGATTTCTTTCGAGTGTGTATCAGCAAGATATGAGATTTTCGAAATCTTACACAAGATTGACTTTTTGGAATTGGGTGTTTGCGTCAGATCAACTTCAGTTAACTTCCTTACATGTTCCAAGTGACCTTGCGGAAAATAATGCAGAAATGAACCAACGGTTGGATTAAATGGTAGGGGTCCAGCAAATGGAATCCACACTGACGGATCAACACTTAATCCTAATTTCGGTTTAGAGGAAGAAGAAGAAGAGACCGAGCTCGCCATCTATGGCGGCGACGAAGAAAGAAAGAAAAGAAAAGAAAATCTTTTGGTAAACTATCAAAAAAAGTTGTTATGATTTTGCTTGGCGTGAAATTTCGGAGTAATAACCTCTTTCTTAATATAAGAATAACTAACAATAAGGCCTATCATATCACACGGATCCTACCTATTCGTACGGCTGAGATTAAATGTATACCTTTTTTCTTCTCCCGTGAATTTGTTCTTTTGTGCTTTCTAGAGTACTAGTTTAGTAATTAAAACTACCACTACAACTTTTCTGGAGTACCCTTTTACAGTAACGTGTTTTATTTTAATTTTGAATTAATTTTATTTAAGGGTTTTATTACTTAGTAGGAGTAGCAGTAGTAAGTCATTTTTCAAAATTTTCTAAGTTGTCTTCCATGAAGGTACTTTTGGCACTCACTCTAGTGGATATACGATGGCGAAGAAAATCCTACGGGCAGACTATTATTGGTCTACCATGGAAGCAGACTGCTATCAACACTCTCGGACTTGTCATAAGTGTCAAATTTATGTTGACAAGGTGCACCTACCTCCGGTTCCTCTGAATGTTTTGACGGCTCCTTGGCCCTTTGCTATGTGGGGAATCGACATGATTGGAGAGATCAAGCCTACAGCCTCCAATGGACACCGTTTCATTTTAGTGGCCATTGACTACTTTACAAAGTGGGTCGAAGCAGCTTCCTTCACATCCGTTACTAAGAATGTTGTTGCCCGCTTCATCAAGCAGAATCTCATTTGCCGGTATGGTATCTGTTGTACCCCAAAATTTGCCCTCCCATATTTCTCAAAACATTTCAAGAAAAATTCACAAGTCCAACCCGGCGCGTCATATTCAGGTGTTCTTTCACAAAGATATCTCTGATAATATATTCTCAAATTCAGGTTCGGCTCAAGAGTCAATTCTTTAAAGAAGGTATCCGAATGTGTGAGTTTTCTTGAAGAAATATAGTGAAAAGTGTGCTGAAAGTGCAGTTTTTACGCGCTAAAAAATTCATAACTTGAAGATCGTGACTCGTTTTGAACCCGTTCCGGTGGCCAAAATTCCGTCTTGACATTATCTATGTTTTCATCTCTCACGGCTGGAAGCCAATTTCGATCAGAAGGTCTTCAAAAATGTGGATTTATCAAGTATTTTCATACAGAAAATTTGTGACAGAAGTTTATTTGCGTCATGTTTAGAAAATCATAACTTGGTCGATTTTCATCGTATCGAGCTGGTTCCGGCGCCAAAATTTCACAAATTGAGTTGGCTATATTTTCACAGAAGGTATTGAGTTCAAACGGTATTCAAAAGGCCTTCGTTTTTTTGCTCAGAGTGCGTGACACGCTGAAAATCCTGAATGCTGAATATTATTTCATCTGGGCTGAAACTTCGAAAATTCTGAATGCTGAATATTATTTCATCTGGGCTGAAACTTCGAAAATTCATAACTCGGTCAATTTTTATCGGATTGGGCTCATATTTTTACACAAGGTCCCTGACTCATAGATCTACAACTTTGCTTCAAAAGTCGAGACCAAATTATGCACCGATCAATACCAGTGTTTTATTGAAGAACGTGTCAGAGTCGACACTGGAGCCCAAAATAAGTTTGTCTGAGCTGAAACTTCAAAAATTCATAACTAATTCACCGTTTATCCGATTGAGCCGATTTTCGGACAGGAGTTAGCTATAGATGTCGGCTACATTTTGTTTTCACATTTCAACTTCAAAAAATGCACTTAAGTCCCTGCAATTTAGCCTGGAAAGTGACGAATTCAAGTGAATATTGGAGGCCCAATTGCACATTCAAAGCCCATTTGTTTTACCCTAATTTCCATTATATAATCACCTTCTTTTCACACAAACCAAAAAGGAGAAAAAGAGGAGGAAAAGAGGGAAAAAACCTTGCCACAACACTGTTAGAATATCAAATTCTTTCAAGAATCCTAAAACCTTGAAATCCTTATTACAAATCTCTCTCTCACTACAAACAAGCCATCACAGTTATAAACCAATACCTCACTACTTCTTCAGTAAGGATAAGGCTGGCTTGATCTCCATGATCCTAATTTTCCAGTAAGGCATAAAAGCATTCAGGTCACTAATTTTCCAGTAAGGGTAAGATTGATTTGATCTCCATGATCAAAAGGGTATAATCATTCATACATGCCATATTGTGCCTAAACATTAAATTTCTTCATATATTGGCTTTATTTGCATTTTATGATTTTATTTAATGTGTTCGTGAGATTCAACACTGCAGATTTAGACAGGATCCCATGCAGGTTCATTAAGGAACGTTGAGGCCAAAAGGCAAATGGCCAAAAGCCAAAAGCCAAATGGCCAAAGTAGAAAAACTTATGCATGACACTAATACATGGCGAGACATACATCCTGAGAAGATTAAGGAACGTTGAGGCCAAAACACAAATGGCCAAAAACCAAAAGCCAAATGGCCAAAGTAGAACAACTTATGCATGACACCAATACATGGCCAAACCACTCCAATTCACCTCCAAAAAGGGCCAGACACCCCCATGGTTTGCATCATTTTTATTTTTTTATTTGATTTTCCTTTTCATTCTTTTAATTGTTTTCTTTAATTTCCTAAAATAATTTTCATAATAAAAAATCAGAAACAAAAAATATTTATTGTTATTAATATTAATTTCACCATTATTTTTTGTAAATAAACTTTAATAATTAACTTAGTTAATTTAGGTTTCAAAACTTTAATATTTTTCTTAATAAATTAAAATATGTAGAAATTAGGTTTTTTTAACTTTTCATCATTTTTTTAAATAAATAATTTTCTCATCATTATTATCATTATTAATTACTAAATATTTTGTAAATAAACATGTACATTAATTATTTAATAAATTAGGTTAAACCTTAATATTTTCTTAATAATTAAAAATAATTTAGAATTAGGGTTTCGTTAAACTATAATTTTAATCCTTTTCTTTATTTTCATTAAATACAAAAACAAACAAAAAAAATTTCTTTTCTTTTATTGAATACTTAATTAATTTTTAATTCAATTTAATTTCAAAAGGGTCCAACGCCCTCAAACGTTCTATTTTTATTCTTTTCGCACGTTATTTTATTTTCTTATAAATATTAATGTAATTCTCCCAAAGCCATGTAATTCGGACATTTATATTTCTCGCACTTTACTTTATTTTATGTCAAATCGGGTCCTGGATTAAATTTGGCGATATGGACCCGCGCCTTTGTAATAGTTTAGGAACTTTATATTTCTCGCAACTTTTTAACTGCTAATAGATTGCATGCAAGAATGAATGTTAAAATAAAAACAAAGCGTAGATCACCCATGACATGAACAAGACAAAATATCTGAACATGACACACAAATCACACACCACCCCTAGGATACGCCTCACTGTTGCCTTGCCTCGAAAGGTGATCGTCGAGTAGAGGATGTCTTAGTAAGTCCTCATGATCCGGGAACCTGGCATGAGGGTAGCTTCTAAGGTATCTTCCTATTGCTCTGGTGATCACCATGTCCCGAACCTTCGAATTGACCCGAACACCTCCAACGGTGGTGCTACCTACCTCTCAATGGTGGGATGGCACTACTTTAAAGGACATCTACACAGACGAATTCCTTAGGGTAGGTAGACGACTCTAGATACTTGCTCTAATTTCAAAACAAATCAAAAATACTTTTCACACCGACACCTTTTCAAAAAGCTTTCGAAAGCAATTTTTTCAAACACTCTTGAGGACCGATACAAGAGTCGAACTGGAATTTTCAAAGAAACTTTTTTAAAACCCACATTGAAAAGCAAACAAACCATTTTTGAAAACACAGTGAGCAAGTATCTAAGAGCCCATGGATAACCATGGATAGAAAGGGTGCTAACACCTTCCCTTTCTATAACCTACCTCCCGAACCGAGAGCAATCTCTATAAGGAATTTTTCTGTGCTTTTGTCCTTTCCATTTGGAGAAAATAAAAGACGGTGGCGACTCTTGCTTCCGCGACATTTCGCGAACCAGCGTTAAACAGTCAGTTCCAGATCCACCGATCACAGAACTGGCGACTCTGCTGGGGACCTTTTTAAAGTGAGGTGTACCTTAGGGTTAGTTCATAACTGTGTTTTCAATTGTATTGACTTGTCTGCTTTAAATTTGTGGGTTGCATGGGAGTCACATAGATCCTAACCCGGATCTGGGGATACCCTGTTTAGGTAGCATAAGCTGTGAGGGACCTGTCCGGCATAGACCGACACGGGTGAACTAGTGGCTACGTTGGTGTGGCACCTTGGTCTGTACCGATATCCCTTGTGTTGCAACGAGGAGAATATGGGTCTTCTGAGGAGTCATTAAGCACCAACAGACCTTAGAACCTTAACTGATACAACTTGGCCATTAGAACAGTAGCAGTATGCTACGCCCATTGAGGCTAAACTCTCGTGATGGTTCTGGCCGCAAGAAAAGATTGCGATGCTGGAGTTATGACCGATTGAGGGTAGTCAATGATATTGGGATCCTCTAAGAACCCGGTTACTTTGATAGGACAGGTATGAACCAACAAACTGAAAGAGGGTAATACCTACACCTCATGCTGGCCTAAACTCTAAGGGCTTCTCTTGTGTGACTTGTGTGCCTTCGTACTTGACTATTTGCATGCCTGTTATCTGACACATGAACTACTTGCAGGTTTCGTTTATAGTCCTTAATTGGGACTCATAACAGGGTTTACTAAGTTTCTTGCAGGTTTTGTTTATAGTCCTTAATTAGGACTCATGACAGGTTTTACTTGAGTTTCTTACAGGTTTTGGTTTGCAGTCCTTAGTTGGGACTCATAACAGGGTTACTCACATTACCCCATGCATACCATGACATCATACCATTGCATACATCCTAATCCATTTCAAGGATCTCAAGGGGCTTGTGATGCAGGTCATGATGAACCAACTGTCCAGCAAGGGGCAAAGAGGATTTATTTTCCTCTAGACAAGGTTGTCAGGGGCTATGACCCACTGGATATGGTGAGCCTTTGACCCTTGAAGAAGGATTCTCAGCAACATGGAGTTCCTTCAATCAAGCTACCGGACCCAATTTTCTTGTTTATCCTGCGAGGTCCTTGAAAACATTACATGCATGTCATACACATCATTGCATAACAGGTATCCTTGTTGCAGGTCACTTACCTTTCTCGCTGTCTATTTCAGCAATGGCTTCCCAACAAGATAACCAGGACCTTCACACTCAAGAGACTCAATTCAAGGAGATCTTCCTAAGCCTATCCAAGGGGCAAGAAGAGTTAAGGACACTCCTCATGGGGAATCTGATCAGAAAGAGTCCTGAAGATGACCAGGACGAACAGCTGAAACGTCTACAAGCTGAGGTAGACACATTGAAAACCCAGATGCTGGGGCAAAGGGCCCTCATTCAAGGTTTAGCTCAGGAGCAAGGAGAGCTGAGGTCCATGATCAGTCAGCTTCCTCAAGGCATGAAGCAACCAGCCCAAATCAGGGACCAGGTCATGGAACAGCTTCCAAGAGGGCAACGGTCGGGTCCAATGAATAGACCTCTCCGAGTTGCTACTACTTCACAGATCCAACAACGACCTCGCCAAGAACAGCGGGTTGATCAGAACAGGTCGGACGAGCCTAAGAGACAATTCACCAACATCAACATGCCATGGTCACGAGCTTTGCAGCACATGTTAAGGATGAACCTGATTGCGGTGATCAACCCTCCTGCAAATCCAAAGACTTCCTCTCCAAATTACAACCCAGAAGCTAGGTGCGCTTACCATTCTGGTAGCCCGGGGCACGATACTGAGGATTGTTGGGCATTGAAGTACAAGATTCAGAACATGATCGATGCTAAAGAGATCGAGTTCGAGCCCGCCGAGACTCCCAACGTGATCACTGCTCCCTTGCCAAAACATGGCTAGGATTGAGAAATTTTTGTTCATTCGAATGTTCAAGTTGCAATTTTCTTTTGATTTTTCAAGCATTCCATTCATATCAAACGTTGTTATTTCATTAATGCATCGCATATGTCTGTTCTGAAACAATATATTCGTATTCACTAAATGCAAATTATTTTAATATTTTTTCTGATGATCAACTCTTAAATAATAATTCTAAGCCTCTTGAGGGAGGATGACGAAAACGATACCATAATCTACAGTATGCTTTTGAACAGACTCCGCTGATGAGGTACAGGCATTGTTTCAATTCCTAAACACTGGAGTTATAAGGAAGATAATCCCTCTTCAACCCCTTTGAGCCAAAGAAGTAGGAGTTTTTCTTTTCAAAATTATAACCCTTAATCATAACCTGGGGGCAGGGTAGTTCTCTCAGTTGATCCAAGTGCATAACGAATGGCACCAAAGAAGTCCTTACAAAACGAAAGACAGTGATGGTTCCGAATAACCATAAAAAATAGGCAGTCATTACCAAAATCAAAAAGCCCATTAAGTCAAAACCTATGAAGGAGACTTACAAAACTGGGGCATCCCGCTGACTGTAATCACAAAAGAAACAGTTCAGGCAAAAAAGAAAGGGATAACAAAAATCAGACAAGAAAGAGGTCTTACAAATCCTCAACAAAAAAGGAATGACTGCCTATTCAAAATAAGTTATCAACATCCGAATCATCACCGGAAAATCAGAGCAAAGACTCAAACAAAGGTCTAACGTATGATCAACTGAGTTTAGGTTTGGAGAACATCACGAAGAGCGGGTGGGTACAAATAATTTGAGCCTTTATCCTTTGTTTCTTAAACCGTGAACCAGGCCACGTTATAACCCTTAAAAGTCCTAGCTGAAGCATGGGTTAGTTCGAAAGCATACTGTGACGAAAGGTATCCTGACTCCTTAAGGCTCACTATAAAGAAGGAGTTGACATCACGTTTTACAAACATTCATTTGTTTTATGAAAAAGAATTCATTCTCAAAATCTTCAAGACAGACATAGGCTTTGCATTTTTAACATAACTTTGTTTGCATATGACTTTTTGTTTGAACAACATAGAAATTCGCACGACAAATGCCTAATGAACAGAAGTACTTCCAATCAAGGGGCATGATATGATCATGGTCTATTATCTGGGGCAGTCCAATCAAGATTCGGAGAATCTCTCAAAGGCCAAATAGCCTGGGGCAAATCTCCGCCTGAGTCACTTGGGGCATTCCAACAACGAATCTTGCCTGATCAAACACCTTCTGGTGGCACGACATAACACTTCTAACAGGGGCAACTCCCTACATTCTGAGAGCGTGGACATAGTCGAAAATATACTACGCATAATCAAAGACCCTCTAGGTTGACATACCTAGGCAAAAATTAGGGCTTCCCGGCGAACCAAAAGGGTTCGGGCAAAATGAAGGGATGAAATGAAAAAATCTGTACACCCGGCAAGTCGAAAACCTGAAAAGGCGGCTTGGGCAAAAATGGGTATCCCGGTGGACTGAAAACCCGAAAGGGCGGTCCAGGCAAAAGTTAGGGATCAAAGCGTACGACTATGTCCTGTCATCCTTTCACCTGCCTACCAGAAGAGGGTTTATCCATCAACAACTATCAGTACCTCACAGGTCTTCCTCTCCCACCTCAGAAACAGGGGCAATAAAGAGGTGTCTAAGCAATCTGATTGTTTCTGTCCTCCAAGGTATCAAGGTAGGTTCCGTGGAAGAACATAACCAATACAGTTCAGTAATTCCCCAGGAGAGTCCAATCCAGTTCCCCAAGAAAGTTGGAATCCATCCCCCCAAACAGTAAGCTTATCCCCAGTAGATTCTGGAAGCTTACCCTCGCAGAGCGCGAACGCGTCTCCCGGCTTTATTCAAAGAGTTATTTCCTTACTAGGATATAACTGGGTTATCCTCAGCCAAAAGCCACGGAAAGAGCGTCCTCGACGGAGTCTTCTTATCCCCAGTGAAGTCCATTAACACTTCCAATATAACGATGGTATCCCTAGCAAGTTATTATCAACAACTCAGCAAAGTATCTCTCTCCCCACAGAGTATTGCTCCCCAGCAAGATTACTAGAGTACTTTTCTCCCCGCAGAGTAATCCATTCGCCAAGTTCATTCCCCGACAGAGTTATCTTCTCCTACCGGTATTCTTGCAACTATCATCCCCAGATTCTCTCAGCGTTACTGTTGAAGTCGAAGTCGTCCAAGATTCTCTCAATGATTGCTGTTGAGGTTGTAGTCACCTGTGGTTCTCTCCCCGATACTGCGGAGGTAGTAATCATCCCCAGATTCGCTCAGCGTTACTGTTGAAGTCGAAGTCGTCCAAGATTCTCTCAATGATTACTGTTGAGGTTGTAGTCGCCTGTGGTTCTCTCCCCGATACTGCGGAGGTAGTAATCATCCCCAGATTCTCTCAATGATTACTGTTGAGGTTGAAATCGCCCAAGATTCTCTCAATGATTACTGTTGAGGTTGAAGTCGCCCAAGATTCTCTCAATGATTACTGTTGAGGTTGAAGTCGCCTATGGTTCTCTCCCCGTTACTGCGGAGGTAGTAATCGTCCCCAGATTCTCTCAGCGTTCCTGTTGAGGTAGTAGTCATCCAAGGTTCTCTCACCGTCCCCGTTGAGGTAGTAACCATCCCTGGTTCATTCATCACCTTTTGAAGATCCAGATCCAGCTCCTGTAACCAGTCAGGACACATCTAGTTTGAAAACCAGCTCCTGTAACAGGCCAGGTAATCATTTTTCTCTTTTGCAGGTACGCAAGTTCTCGCTAAGGAATCTCTTACGTGATCAACATCCAGATGGCATCTATAAGCCCATCCACCTTCCACCATCTCTTAGCATGGCATCTATAAGCCCATCATCCTATCCATCAATCTCCAAATGGCATCTATAAGCCCATTCCCCACATCACACTACTATGTGAGCGCAAATTTTTGGGCACTCTAGTGTTCAATCATCTTCCACCTTCGGATTACGAAAGGCACGTCAGCCAATCTGCATCCTCAGGTCTAAGAAGATTGAACAGGGGCAACTGTTGTACCCCAAAATTTGCCCTCCCATATTTCTCAAAACATTTCAAAAAAAATTCACAAGTCCAACCCAGCGCGTCATATTCAGGTGTTCTTTCACAAAGATATCTCTGATAACATATTCTCAAATTCAGGTTCGGCTCAAGAGTCAATTCTTTAAAGAAGGTATCCGAATGTGTGAGTTTTCTTGAAGAAATATAGTGAAAAGTGTGCTGAAAGTGCAGTTTTTACGCGCTAAAAAATTCATAACTTGAAGATCGTGACTCGTTTTGAACCCGTTCCGGTGGCCAAAATTCCGTCTTGACATTATCTACGTTTTCATCTCTCACGGCTGGAAGCCAATTTCGATCAGAAGGTCTTCAAAAATGTGGATTTATCAAGTATTTTCATACAGAAAATTTGTGACAGAAGTTTATTTGCGTCATGTTTAGAAAATCATAACTTGGTCGATTTTCATCGTATCGAGCTGGCTCCGGTGCAAAAATTTCACAAATTGAGTTGGCTACATTTTCACAGAAGGTATTGAGTTCAAACGGTATTCAAAAGGCCTTCGTTTTTTGCTCAGAGTGCGTGACACGCTGAAAATCCTGAATGCTGAATATTATTTCATCTGGGCTGAAACTTCGAAAATTCATAACTCGGTCAATTTTTATCGGATTGAGCTCATATTTTTACACAAGGTCCCTGACTCATAGATCTACAACTTTGCTTCAAAAGTCGAGACCAAATTATGCACCGATCAATACCAGTTTTTTATTGAAGAACGTGTCAGAGTCGACACTGGAGCCCAAAATAAGTTTGTCTGAGCTGAAACTTCAAAAATTCATAACTAATTCACCGTTTATCCGATTGAGCCAATTTTCGGACAGGAGTTAGCTATCGATGTCGGCTACATTTTGTTTTCACATTTCAACTTCAAAAAATGCACTTAAGTCCCTGCGATTTAGCCTGGAAAGTGACGAATTCAAGTGAATATTGGAGGCCCAATTGCACATTCAAAGCCCATTTGTTTTACCCTAATTTCTATTATATAATCACCTTCTTTTCACACAAACCAAAAAGGAGAAAAAGAGGAGGAAAAGAGGGAAAAAACCTTTCCACAACACTGTTAGAATATCAAATTCTTTCAAGAACCCTAAAACCTTGAAATCCTTATTACAAATCCCTCTCTCACTACAAACAAGTCATCACAGTTATAAACCAATACCTCACGACTTCTTCAGTAAGGATAAGGCTGGCTTGATCTCCATGATCCTAATTTTCCAGTAAGGCATAAAAGCATTCAGGTCACTAATTTTCCAGTAAGGGTAAGATTGATTTGATCTCCATGATCAAAAGGGTATAATCATTCATACATGCCATATTGTGCCTAAACATTAAATTTCTTCATATATTGGCTTTATTTGCATTTTATGATTTTATTTAATGTGTTCGTGAGATTCAACACTGCAGATTTAGACAGGATCCCATGCAGGTTCATTAAGGAACGTTGAGGCCAAAAGCCAAATGGCCAAAAGCCAAAAGCCAAATGGCCAAAGTAGAAAAACTTATGCATGACACTAATACATGGCGAGACAGATGAGAAGATTAAGGAAGTTGAGGCCAAAACACAAATGGCCAAAAGCCAAAAGCCAAATGGCCAAAGTAGAACAACTTATGCATGACACCAATACATGGCCAAACCACTCCAATTCACCTCCAAAAAGGGTCAGACACCCCCCATGGTTTGCATCATTTTTATTTTTTTATTTGATTTTCCTTTTCATTCTTTTAATTGTTTTTAATTGTTTTCTTTAATTTCCTAAAATAATTTTCATAATAAAAAATCAGAAACAAAAAATGTTTATTGTTATTAATATTAATTTCACCATTATTTTTTGTAAATAAACTTTAATAATTAACTTAGTTAATTTAGGTTTCAAAACTTTAATATTTTTCTTAATAAATTAAAATATGTAGAAATTAGGTTTTTTTAACTTTTCATCATTTTTTTAAATAAATAATTTTCTCATCATTATTAATTACTAAATATTTTGTAAATAAACATGTACATTAATTATTTAATAAATTAGGTTAAACCTTAATATTTTCTTAATAATTAAAAATAATTTAGAATTAGGGTTTCGTTAAACTATAATTTTAATCCTTTTCTTTATTTTCATTAAATACAAAAACAAAAAAAAACATTTATTTTCTTTTATTGAATACTTAATTAATTTTTAATTCAATTTAATTTCAAAAGGGTCCAACGCCCTCAAACGTTCTATTTTTATTCTTTTCGCACGTTATTTTATTTTCTTATAAATATTAATGTAATTCTCCCAAAGCCATGTAATTCGGACATTTATATTTCTCGCACTTTACTTTATTTTATGTCAAATCGGGTCCTGGATTAAATTTGGCGATGTGGACCCGCGCCTTTGTAATAGTTTAGGAACTTTATATTTCTCGCAACTTTTTAACTGCTAATAGATTGCATGCAAGAATGAATGTTAAAATAAAAACAAAGCGTAGATCACCCATGACATGAACAAGACAAAATATCTGAACATGACACACAAATCACACACCACCCCTAGGATACGCCTCACTGTTGCCTTGCCTCGAAAGGTGATCGTCGAGTAGAGGATGTCTTAGTAAGTCCTCATGATCCGGGAACCTGTCATGAGGGTAGCTTCTAAGGTATCTTCCTATTGCTCTGGTGATCACCATGTCCCGAACCTTCGAATTGACCCGAACACCTCCAACGGTGGTGCTACCTACCTCTCAATGGTGGGATGGCACTACTTTAAAGGACATCTACACAGACGAATTCCTTAGGGTAGGTAGACGACTCTAGATACTTGCTCTAATTTCAAAACAAATCAAAAATACTTTTCACACCGACACCTTTTCAAAAAGCTTTCGAAAGCAATTTTTTCAAACACTCTTGAGGACCGATACAAGAGTCGAACTGGAATTTTCAAAGAAACTTTTTTAAAACCCACATTGAAAAGCAAACAAACCATTTTTGAAAACACAGTGAGCAAGTATCTAAGAGCCCATGGATAACCATGGATAGAAAGGGTGCTAACACCTTCCCTTTCTATAACCTACCTCCCGAACCGAGAGCAATCTCTATAAGGAATTTTTCTGTGCTTTTGTCCTTTCCATTTGGAGAAAATAAAAGACGGTGGCGACTCTTGCTTCCGCGACATTTCGCGAACCAGCGTTAAACAGTCAGTTCCAGATCCACCGATCACAGTATCCCAGAAAGGATCATCACTGATAATGGTACCAACCTTAACAATATTGTGATCATCGCCTTGTGTGAGCAGTTCAGGATTCAGCATCACAATTCATCCCCCTATCGGCCAAAGATGAATGGTGTCGTTGAAGCTGCAAATAAAAACATTAAAAAGATCATACAGAAAATGACAGTCACCTACAAGGACTAGCATGAGATGCTACCATTTTCCCTCCACAGGTATCGTACCACGACTCGCACATCAACTGGGGCAACACCCTATTCTTTGGTTTATGGCATGGAGGTTGTCTTTCCTATTGAGGTCCAGATCCCCTCTTTGAGAATTATGAAGGATGCAAGTTTGAATGAGGACGATTGGATCCAAACTCGACTTGATCAACTAAACTTAATTGATGAAAAAAGACTTACTGTTTTTTGCCACGGTCAGACGTATCAAAAATGGATTATCAAGGCTTTCAACAAGAAAGTCAGATGCCAAGTATACCAAGTTGGAGATCTAGTGATCAAACGCATTATCTTACCACAAAGTGATCCCAGGGGAAAATGGACTCCTACCTATGAAGGACCATTTGTAATCAAGAACATCTTCTCTGGTGGGGCAATGATCTGAACTACCATAGACGGCGACGACCTGCCACACCCTGCGAACACAGACATAATCAAAATATACTACGCATAAGAGACCCGCTAGGTTGACACACCTAGGCAAAAAAAGGGCATCCCGACGAACCAAAAAAAAGGTTCGGGCAAAAATTAGGGATAAAATAAAAAATCTGTATACCCGGTGTTGTACCCCAAAATTTGCCCTCTCATGTTTTCAAAGGTCTTCCCTTACATGGTTGGTCACAAACACTTGCCTAACGAAGATAAAGCTTTTTGAAGATGAACAAAGTTTCTTTTGATTGGCATCTGGGAAAAGTCTTCGATTGGGTATCCAAAATCCTTTGATACAGGCTTGACTCACCAGTCTTCAATTGGGAATTTGGCACTCTTCGATCGGGCTTTGATTAGTAAGCTTCGATTAGGTGTTTGGAACCCTTTGATCAAGCTTTGGTTCGCAAGTCTTCGATTGAGCGCTGGACCCCCCTTCGATCAATGCTTCGACTATGCATTAACTACTTCAGGCTTACCTTCGACTCACGAGGCAAGAATCTCCTACAAGTTTGTTTCGATTCACAAAGGAAAAAGGCCCCTCAACTTGCCATCACACCAGGCAAGAGGCTCATTCGAAGAACATTCAAAAGGTCCATTTGAAGAAGCATTCAGAAGGCCCATTTGAAGGGTACATAAGAAGTCCATTCGAAGGAGGCAACTCAAGACCAATCGAAGAGCATGGCCTGGAGGCATTCGAAAATCAAAGGTGTCCAGTTTCATTCAAGATTCCAAAGAGACATGAATATTTCAAAAAAGGAAAATTTTTAATATGTTTGATTCTTGTCTCATGGCTTTAAAGGCCTGGTTAAATGGTTGTCCCTTGCCATTTTCATGCACCCTCACACTCCTATAAATACGAGGCCAATGACACATTACAGGGGGACGAGGATTTTGAGAGACGCTGCCAACAAACCCACCAAAGGTTATCAACATTTTCATAAGTAATCCAAGCCAAAGCAACCATTCAACAAAAGTGTCCACGCCCAGAAATCCCATATCAAAGATACCCACATCTAGAAAGTTCCAAATCGAAGGTTCCAACTACTGGTAAGAGAGGGTAAAATGTCAAACCTTATATTTACATAACACATCCATATTTGTTGTTTCATTCGATTGTCATTCTAGACAGAATCAAAGGGCTTGGGTTTGGCACCAGGTCATGTTTTTTGTTGCTAACACTTGCTACAGATATAGCCTGAAAAGACCCAGCGCGCGCGGGATCGATGGACCTGGGTTTCGACACCCAGGTCATGCGTTTTATTTTGCTAAACATATTTTTGCAGATGTAGTGCCTCCACAGGTGATCCTTCAGGCCTTTCCAGCAACACCCTTCACAGAATCGAAAGGCAGCCTTCTTCCTCTGAATCGAAGCCCCTCTTCTCCCTGCAATCAAAGTTTACCCATATCCTTCCCAAACCCAATCGAAGGAGTCAGGAAAGGGTTCAAATGGAAGCTTTCCCTGTCAATTCTCAAGCCCAATCGAAGGCTACTCACACCCATTCCCTAGCTCAATCGAAAGAAGGCCAAAGAAGGGTGAATCAAACGAGTCCATGGCATGGATCGAAGAAGTCTTTTCTCTTCTTTATTTTTACTTTTTACTTGTCTTTCAATTTAGTTGTAATAGTTAATTAGGTCTTTACTTTTATCGCTTTATTTTCATTGGGTTTGTTTTTGGCTATTTAAATACCCGAAGCCTTGTAATAGCGTAGTTTAATTTTTGCACTTTAAATTCCACAAATTATTAAACTGTTAGATGTATGATATTAGGATGCATGACAAGAATGTATGATTAATTTTAAAACAGTTATATAACCCTAAAATGTGCAAAGATAATAATCTGAAATTGAATCACTCGCACATGCCACTCTTAGGGTACGCCTCACTTGGTTGCCTCGAACATGGTCATTGAGTATAGGATGTTTTAGAGGTCGCCCTCTAGTCCAAAGATCATAAGTTGCCTCGAAACGGTTGCCTCAGATAAAATGATCTAAGACATTAGGGTTACCACTAAGGCGTCCTAACATTTCTTTAGTGACCACACGTCCCTTAATCGAATTGACTCGAAAACTCCAACGACGATGCTACCTACTCCTCAATAGTGGGATGGCATTGTCTAAAGGACATTTGTACAGATTAATTCCTTTTTCGAGTAGGTAGATGGTTCTTAAGTACTTGCTCCTTTTGAAAACAAAAACAATACTTTTCGCACTTACACTCCTTTCAAACAAAAAACTCTTCTCAAACCCACAAACACAAAGAAAAGCAAACTTTTGAAAATATAATGAGCAAGTACCTAAGAGCCCGTGGATAACCACGAATAGAAAGGGTGCTAACACCTTCCCTTTCTATAATCTACCTCCTGAACCCGAGAAATATCTCAAAAAGGAATTTTTCTGTGCTTTTGTCCTTTCCTTGTTGGATAAAATAAAAGACGGTGGTGACTCTTGCTTATCGCGACATTTTGCAAAAACAAACGCAAACGCGAACCAGCATCCCAAAATAGTCATTTCCCATTCCCACCGATCACAGAACTGGCGACTCTGCTGGGGACATTTTATAAGTGAGGTGTACCTTAGGATTAGATCACTTGTGTTTTCAATTGTATGCTTTGAATGCTTTAATTTTGTGGGCTTATATCGGAGTTCTATAGATCCTAACCCAGATATGGGGATACCCTTTAGGTAAGTAGCAATAAACTGTGAGGGATCTTTCTGGCGTAGACCGACACGGATGAAGCAGTAGCTACATTGGTGTGGCACCTTAGTCTGTACCGATATCCCTTGTTTTGGAACGACGAGAATATGGGTCTTCTAAGGAGTCATTAAGAACCAACTGACCTTAGAACCTTAAATTGACCAACTTAGCCATAGAACAGTAGCAGTATGCTACACTCATTGAGACTAAACTCTCGTGATGATTCCGGCCGTAAGAAAAGGCTGCTAAACTGGAATTATGAACGATCGAGGGTAGTCAGTGATATTGAGATCCTCTAGAACCCGGTTACTATTTCTAGGACAGGTTGAACCAACTAAACTGAAAGAGGGTAATACCTAAACTCCGTGCCAGCCTAAACTTAAGGCTGTTTGTGTGACTTGTGTGCCTTCAAACTTGAACTACTTGCACATTCTCGTTATCTGACAACATGAGTTCCTTGCAGGTTTTGTTTACAGTCCTTATCCAATAATTTAGATTTATTGCAGGGTTTACTTACATCACTTCACACTTTGGCTTAAACGCATAGCATACACATCATAACATCATGCCTTAACATTTCCTTAACCATTTCAAGGATCTTAAGGGTTTGTGATGCAGGTTATGGTAAATCAAATGTCTAGCAAGGGGCAAAGGGGATTTATTTTCCTCTAGCCAAGGTTGTCTAGAAATCAAAACATGATAACTTGAGTCAGGGGCTATGACCCACTCGATATGGTGAGCTTGACTCTTGAAGAAGGACTCTCAGCAACATGAAGTTCCTTCAATCAAGCTACCAGATTTAGTTTCTAACAGTTTCTTGTTTACCCTGTGAGATTCTTGAAAGCATTGCATACATATATCATACATATCATTCCATAACAGGTCATCTAGTACATATCTCTCATGTTCCCGCTGTTTATTTCAGCAATGGCTCTCCCACAAGACAACCAAGATCTCTAGGCTCAAAACTCTCAACTTCAAGAAATGTTCCTAAACCTATCCCAGGGGCAGGAAGAAATAAAAGCTCTCCTCACAAGGGGCTTAGTCCTAGGGAATCCAGGCAGCGTCAGGAATGATCAGTTGGAAAGGCTACAAATTGAGTTGGCAACAATGAAGATCCAGATGATGGGACAGCTGGTGGGCCAGATGGCTCTCATTCAAGACCTGGCTCAAAGACAAGAAGAGCTCAGGGTCCTCGTCAACAAACTACTTCAAAATGACCAAGTGGGGCAAACAACTAGGGTTGAAGATTAAGTCATCATTTAACCACCTTTGAGGCAAGAAGATAAGGGAAAAGCTCCTTAGCTTGCTTCAGGGTCACAAGCCCAGCATCAACCTCGTCAGCGTCAACGGGATAATCGGCGTAAGCAAAATACGTCTGGAAGACATTTCTCTGAGACTGATATACCATCATCTCTAATACTGAAACGCTTGTTGGAGGTCAATCTGATTCCTTTAAGGGATCCTCCCCGGAATCCCAATACCTCTGCTCCTAGCTATCATCCCGACGTAGTTTGTGCATACCACTCCTATAGTCCTGGACATGACACCGACGACTGTTGGGCTTTGAAAAACAAGATCCAAGACTTGATTGACGGAAGAGTGCTGGAATTCATGCCGGATGGCGAAATGAAAATCTTCTGTTGAGGGTTCTCCACCTGAAATGACTAGTTCAAATTAAGAGACTTTTGTTCATTTAAATTCTGAAGTTGTATCTTTCTTTGCTTATTCAAACAATTCTTATCATGTCAAACTTTATTACTTTATCAATGCATTGCATATGTCTGTTCTGAATCAATGCATTCGTATTCACTATATTCAAATTGCTTTCATTTTTTTGTGATGTTCAACTCTCGATTAAAAAGTTCTAAGCCTTTTGAGGGAGGATGACAAAAATGATACCAAAATCTCTACAGTATGCTTTTGAATAGACCCCGCTGACGATGTACAGGCACTGTTTCAAATCCTAAACAGCGGAGTTATAAGGAAGATAATCCCTAGTCAACCCCTTTGAGCCAAAGAAGTTGGAGTTTTTCTTTTCACAAATTAAAACCCTTAATTATAACCTGGGGCAGGGTAATTTTCTCATTTGATCCAGGTGCACAATGAATGGCATCAAAGAAGTCCTTCCGTAACAAAAAATTCTAAGCCTTTTGAGGGAGGATGACGAAAATGATACCAAAATCTCTACAATATGCTTTTGAACAGACCCCGCTGACGATGTACAGGCATTGTTTCAAATCCTAAATAGCGGAGTTATAAGGAAGATAATCCCTAGTCAACCCCTTTGAGCCAAAGAAGTTGGAGTTTTTCTTTTCACAATAGATCCTAAGGTATATCCCACTTATAACTCTCCCCATTTGAGTCGCCAGTTCTGTGATACGGTGGTAGAATTGACTGTTAATACTGGTTTAGATTTTGCGTTTTTTGTTTGCAAAATGTCACGGTAAGCAAGAGTCGTCACCGACTTTTATTTCATCCAACCGGAAAGGAAAATAGTACAGAAAAAATCCTTTTTCGAGATTTTGAGTACGGGGGGTAGATTATAGAAAGGGAAGTTGTTAGCACCCTTTCTATCCATGATTTTCCATGGGCTCTTAGGTACGTGCTCATCTTTTTTTAAAATTGCTTGTGTATGTGCTTTGTTTTTGAAAATTTTTGACTTCGTGATAACCCTTGTATCAGTCCTCAAAGGTGTGACGAAGTTGTTTTGAAAGTTAGTTTGAAAAGTGTAAGTGTGAAAAGTTTTGATTTGATCAAGTACCTACTAGCATCTACCTACTCGAAAAAAGATTGTTTCTATTCTTGTTTCCTTTAGACAGTGCTATCCTACTATTAAGAAATAGGTAGCATTGTCGTTGGAGTTTGTAAGGGTCAATTTCGAAAGGAACGTACGATCACTAAAGCAATGTTAGGACACCTTAGTAGTAACCCTGGAGTCTTAAGATCATATTCGAGGCAACATTTCTGAGGCAACATTCGAATGGGACGTTTGATCTTTTTTAGACTGGAAGGCCACCACTAAGACACCCTATGCTTAATGATCGTTTACCGAAGGCAACCAAAGTGAGAGTATACCCTAAGATTGATGTGTGTGAGTGATTCGTTTTCATTATTTATCTTTGCATATTAGGGTTTTATAACTGTATTAATTTTATCATGCATTCTTGTCATACAATCCTATTAGCATACATCTAGACAGTTAAATATTTGCAGGAATTAAAAATGCGAGAAAATAAATCTACGTAATGACAAAGCTTCGGGGTGGGGGATTAATTATATAGCCAAAAACCCGGGAATTTAAACAGTAAATAAAACCCTAAATTAACTATTACAAACCAGTGAACAGTTACAAAAATATTGGCAAAAATAATTAACACGCGCGCGATGAATCAAATACGAAACGACAAGGGTTTTGACCCTTGACTAAACCTATTGACGATTGATTAAAAAAGATGTTTTTGTCATGTTTTAAGAAAATAATGAAACAATCAAATTAAAAAGAAAATCCTAAGTTCTAATTAATTTTAAATTAAGAAAAATAAATTACTTCACTCTAAAAACCTATTTTTGTGTTTTTATTTACTTGAGGAAAAGAGAAAATTAAATTAAATCAAGAGTTTAAACCTAATTTGCTAATTAGTTATAATTATAGAAAATAAGTTAAAGTTTCCCTAAGTTAAACTAAATTAAATTAAATTAACAAAATTAATTTTGATAAAAAAAAGTCTAATTCTAATTTTTGATTTCATGATTTTATGATTTTATAAAAAATAGTAATTAATTGTCAATTAAAATAGTTAAAAGAAATATTAAAAGAATAAAAAAAAGAAAGAAAAATTAGAAGTGGGCCTGATAGCATTAGCAATCCTGGGGGTATGTTGTTGAAATTACGGGCCCAACAATCCAAGCCTGTATTGACTATGCCTGATCTGGTGCGTGTGTTGACTTGAGGAGCATGGTAAGCCTCTTGCTACCTGAGCGTTGGATCCAGCTGGAGATGCGCTTGATGGTTGGATCTTCATGGCATATGGTCGACGTCATGCTATGCACCGCGCCTGATCACCTGATGAAAAATAACATGAAACAAATGTTGGGACCTGGGGATCGAACCCAGGTCCTTATGCTCGCTCCCAATACCATTCTGCCAGCTGAGCTGCTTTGTTTGTTTGTACATATAATAGAAACAATTAATATAATCAAATCACGTAATGTATTCATAAAAAGGCGCGAAAATTCAAACCAACCAACCAAAGATTGCCACACCTCATCTTCTTCCCCAAATTGTCGTTTTAGGCAACAGAACTTTTACCTACGGACGCTTTGCTATAGGTACAGACCTGTTCATCTCAACAATTGTATACAATCAAGATAAATGACAAACGCTGGTACCAATCAACTCGTCTCATCCCCACGAGTATCATGGTACCAGAATCCAGGCCTAATTTTGCCTAAACTGAAAACCCCTAAAACGAGCCAAGAAACCCTAACAATGGCATATCATGATTCCTGTACTGAAAACGCAATTAAATGATACCAATAGCTTTCAAACTCAATTATGAACAAGAATATATAAATCAAATGTGCTAATGATGCGTAAATTGCAAAAATCGAATTTGAAAAATGTACCAAACCGTGTGAGTTGTAGAACGAGTTTCTGAGTGCTTCATGCCCTGGGAATGATTGAAAGAGCTTCCTGGGATGTCTAGGAAGAGGTTTGTGATCTTGGAATGCTATGAAAAGCCTTGTAGATTGAAAACTGATTCCCACTTTTTCTTGAATTTTCAGTTTTTCTTCTTGGCTATGCACGAACTCTAACCCTCTTTTCTTGCCTTGGTTGTGTTCTCTTTATGTACTAGAGTGAATTAGGGTTGTAAAAACCACTAGCATCTTTACAATTTTTGATGATTTGATTTGGTTTTCATGGTGTATGATATCCTTTTAAATTTGGCCTAATCATGCTCTTTTTGTACCAATTGTCATTGATTCGAATTGATCTCGTAAGCTCATCATATCTTGGTTTCTAACCTGTCAAAAAAACAAATCAAATCATATCTTTGATAATTTTCATCATTTATTTGATTTAATTCACTTTTTAATTATTGAAAAATCAAAATAAATTGAAAAATGAAGAAAATAATGTGTGGATAAGTTTTTGAGTCGTGCACAACATTATAATTGAGGTGCAAGCATAAAAAGTTGGACCCATTTAGCAAAAAATGCAAATTTGAGCACATTTGACTTTTGGCAATTTTGCAAAAATGGTCAAATTGGCCAATTCATAACTCTCTCAATTTTGACCCTAGAGAGGTGTTATTGGACTTTTTAGAAAGCTTAGGATGTACTCTAATCAACCCTTTTGGTCTCATCTTAATTTAGTCTTCCATGTTCATGTATGAAGCTTTGACCCAAAAGGTGTTTTTGTTGACTTTTCAAAAGGACCTATAATGTCAAAATTTTATCTTTTTGTAAGTGCATATTCTGAACTTGGGAGCTGAAGATTAATTGTAGGTAATTGCATCCTCTTAAAAATGAGCTTTGGATGGGTCCTTTCTGATAATGTATGAGAAATTTATGCTTGGTCAAAGTTGAGTTGACTTTTCCTGCAAAACCCTAATTTAGCAACTTTTGGGTTTTGATGAACTGTGAGCAATCATTGAGGAATCATGATCAACCCTTGATCAAATGATGAATAATAATTCAAAATGAGGATGTTGACCAAAAATCTTGAAGTTTGACTGTATGTGGGCCACATTTGACTTTTGACGTAGTACAATTGATTTTCAGGCATTTGAGCAATTGACTGAGCAAACTTCTTCTGCAAGGCTTGGAACTTGACATGGATGATCTTGAGAACATATTAGGACCTTAGAAGGCATTTGGGATCCTTTGTACTCAAGCATATTGATGAAAAATGAAATCCTAATTTGAGGTAGACTGCCTTAAGAGAGAGTTTGTCTGTTCAACTCTTGAACTTCCTTGAACAATTTGGGGACCTCACTTGCCATGTGTTGAGAAATATGGGAGGGCAAATTTTGGGGTACAACACCTGCTCTTACTGGAAGAATGTCCCACTAGCAGATGTTGTTGTTTGAATATGATATTGAATACTGTACTCAGAAGGCTATTAAAGGGAGTGTGTTGGTAGACTACCTTACTCACCAACCAGTTGACGATTATCAGTCTGTTAAGTATGATTTCCCAAATGAGTATGTAATGTTTTTGAACGTAAAAGATTGTGATGAACCTTTTCCTGAGGAAGGTCCTAACCCTGAATCCTGGTGGGGTATGGTGTTTGATGGAGTAGTAAATGCTTATAGAAAAGGAATTAGTTTTGTGATTATCACTCCTCATGGGTCACATTGTAAGGCTGACATTTGATTGTACCAATAATATGGTGGAGTATGAAGCTTCTATCATGGGACTTGAAGAGGCTATAGATCTCAGAATCGAAATTCTTGATGTATATGGTGATTCAGCTTTGGTAATAAATCAGATCAAAGGAGAATGGGAGAGTCGTCACATTATCTTGATTCCCTACAAAGATTATGCAAGAAGATTATTACCTTTATTCAATAAAGTTGAATTCAATCATATTCCTAAAGATGAGAATTGGATGGTAGATACTTTAGCCACTTTGGCTTCCATGTACCTAGTGAATGCTTGGAACGATGTACCTCATATTACAGTTTGACGTCTTGATAGACCAGCTCATGTGTTTGCCACAGAGGGGACGTCAGATGAAAAACCTTGGTATTATGATAACAAGCACTTCCTCTAGACTTATGAATATCTGGTTGGTGCATCAAACAAAGATAGAAAGACATTGAGAAGGATGGCAGGTAGCTTTTTCCTCAATGAAGATGTGTTATACAAGAGTAATTATGATATGGTATTGCTCAGATGCATGGATTGGCACGAAGCGGACATGTTAATGCATAAGATTCATGAAGGTTACTTTGGTACCCATGCCAACGGACATTTGATAGAAAAGAAGATGCTTAGGGAAGGTTACTATTGGCTGACAATGGAATATGACTGTTACAAATTTGCGAAGAAGTGCCATAAATGTCATATTTATGCTGACAAGATTCATGTGCCTCCAATGCTTCTCAATGTTATTTCTTCCCCATGTCCTTTTTCTATGTGGGGTATTGATATGATTGGGATGATTGAACCCAAGGCATCGAATATACATCATTTCATATTAGTGGCAATTGACTACTTCACCAAGTGGGTGGAAGCATCTTTTTATGCTAATGCCACCAAGAAGGTGGTAGTACGCTTTATCAAGAACAATCTTATATGTCGGTATGGTGTGCCAAGTAGGATTATCACTGATAACGGCTCAAATCTGAATAATAAGATGATGAAAAAACTTTGTGAAGAATTTAAGATTGTCCATCATAATTCGTCTACTTACAGGCCTAAGGTGAAGGGGGCTGTTGAAGCTGCTAATAAAAACATTAAGAAGATCATCCAGAAAATGGTTGCTACCTATAAGGATTGGCATGAGATGCTCCCTTTTTCTTTTCATGGGTATCGTACATCCGTCCGCACTTTGATAGGGGCAACCTCATTTTCTCTTATGTATGGTATGGAAGCAGTGCTCCCCGTTGAGGTTGAGATTCCATCTTTGCGTGTAATAATGGAAACCGAGTTGTCAGAGGCTGAATGGGTCCAGAACATGTTTGACCAGTTGAATTTAATTGAAGAGAAGAGAATGATCGCCTTGTGTCATGTCTAATTGTATTAGAAAAGAATGAAGAAATATTTTGATAAGAAGGTCAAGACTCGTGAATTCAGAGAAGGTGACCTCGTGCTCAGACTTTTAACGCTGATTCTAGGTACAAGTGAACTCCCAATTATGAAGGCCCATATGTTTTCAAGAAATCCATCTCTAGTAGTGCATTGATTCTTGAAACTATGGCCAGTGCAAGTTAGAGACACAAACAGAATAAATTTTTCCGGTAGATTGAAAACCCGCAAGGGCAACCTAGGCAAAAGGTAGGGATTTCCTAGCAAGTAACTGCATCAGACAAGATTTGATCACTGAAGCAACATTCTTCCCAGATTCTCATCCCACTTCATTTAAAGTCTTTGCTCAGGAGTTCAAAGTTGTTAAGTAGAATAGTGGTCATTGTATTTCAATGTATCTTTTCCATGTATTTACCATTTTCCAAAACTTTGTAATCATCTATGGAGTCTCGCCATTTGCGAACTACCATTCTATTAATAAAGTTTGTGCCTTTACCCAATTCTTTGAGGTACTTATTTTATTCTGTTTACAAAAATTTCATTTATTATTGGTAGTAATTTTCAAAACAAAAAGACTTAATAATAAAAACATTTTTTGAAAAGAGTTTGCAAATAACTTTTCACCTTGATTATGTTATTCAACAGGGACAAAAGTAGTGGTTCCAAGGAGGGACGAACTCCGGAGTTTTGAAAAGATTCCCCAAGAAGTATTCCCGGATTACTCTTGTTGATATACGCATAGTCCACTTGTGTTTTTTTTGGATTGATGGATTTCATGCCAATTGATATATGGTGCGATATTGGGTTTGTAATCCTATTTCCCCCCAGTCAAGTCTTGATTCAGGTTTCTTTACCTGAGTGTGTTTCTTTCCCCAATGAGGTTATGATCAAGCAAAGATTGTAAGGTTATGAATCCTTTTCTCATTTGGTGGAGTTCTTTCTTTGTATGTTAAGAATTGATGTGGAGTCTCTAGAAGAGCATTGTTCTCTCTAGTTATGACATTGTTGTTGTTGTGTGCTCCCCGAGTAGTCAGACAAGGACATCATCTTTTCTAAGAAGTGTTGAAACAACTATAAACTTTTTGGGTTTTCTCTCACCAAGTGTTAAGTTTGATTTAAAATCCCCATAATTTTGACTTCTTGCTCTGATGCTAATTTCTTAATTCCCCAGATGAAGAGAGGATGATGTTTTCCTCTAAGTCGTTATTGTAACACCCCTTCTAATTTCCCCAAATAATAGGCAAGAATTAAAATCAGAGAAAATAAATTGCACGGAAGGGATGTCACAACACACTTCTCATTCCAAAATTTTAAAGAAAAACGGACAGGGTACGTTTGTAAATTTAAGCATATCAACACAAAACAAACATACATAAATGTTTAACTTCTTTCTCTCGTGCAAACGCAACGGAGTTTCAATATTTAACTTCATCTCCATTCATGGAGGAATCAAAACATAATTCAAGGCATCAAGCCATGATAATTCACATAAAGCATATGTTATCAAGTCTCACATACACAAAATAATATACACAAAGTAAGGATTATATACATCATAATCCGAATACAAAATAGACGAGTTCGACACTAAATATACCCCCCTCCAGGTGTTACTACCAGAGCATCGACTCGACTCTAATCAAAATAAAACAGATTGCAATCCAATGCATCCGCTAACTAGCGCCTCGCGCTACCATCCTCGGTACCTGAACAATGCCATCAAAAGCATTTCCAAACAGAAGGGTAAGAATTCCAATAATCATATAACACGTAATTAAGGTAAAGCAATGGCAATAAATAAAGCAATACATAATGATCATGTTCATTTTATCACCTATAGTATCCTTACTCAAGGAATCCATTTCCAACGCATTAACCATGTAAACCGATTATCTGAATACTCACATCCTTGGCACATAACCATAATCCAAACAACAACAACATTGGCACATAATCAAACACATCAACACACATACATAACATGCACAATTATGCATGTGACTCACAACACGATTCAACGTATGCGAATGCGGTACCGACTCGTGGACCCAAGGTTCCACCACCTATGTTTCCCTTCCGGATCAAGGTCACTACGTCTTTTCCCACAATAGGGTCACCGTCTAGATATTGTGGACCCAATGTTCCACCACCTATGTTTCTCTTCCGGATCAAGGTCACTACGTCTATTCCCACACTAGGGTCACCGTCTATAAAATCATGTGAACCCACAGTTTCACCGTCTCTGTTTCAAGACCAACCATGCCATGCAATATACAATATAACCAATGCAAGCAATTAAGATTCACAATAATCTTAACATACACATACCATCAAATCCAACCAATGGAACATCAACTATTGTACATGCATGCATCCATATAATTTAACAATCACAACGTCAAGTAAAATGTATACAAACAAGTTACTTACTCAACCAAAACATAAACCATCAACTATCAAACAATTCCAAATCAGAAAGTATATTTCAACATAAATTCATCATCAATGAACCGGCATTACTCTCAATGTTACTCATCGCGATCGAGTCACCGGAATGTAACTCGAACGCTTAAATTCGGGATTAAACTCAATTTATTTCATTTCGTACTAAAATCGGGTCGATTCTTAAAAAGTCGAAATTTCGCAAAACGAACTTCACTACGTTAATCTACACGTCGGATTATGCTAGCACGTCAATTTTCGTTAAATTCGGAGCAACTTGCTCCGTCGCCGAAATTGCCGAAATCGGGAAATCGGAATATAATCGGGTTCCAAATTAAATCGACTAACTTATGTCATATCTGTATTTTATTAATATAAATATTTAATATATTAAATTAAGAAATAAAAACAAAACATTAATTAATTAATTTATTTATTTAATTTTTCTAAACTTGAATACTGCTAATACGCTTTTGAAGTATATACTGCTAGTTCTAACTTAGATACATACTGTTAGTTCTATTTTTGTTTTCTAAACTTTAATAAAATAACATACTGCAAGTTTTCGTTTACCTATACTGCTATTCCATTTTTTTTCATTATGCTACTTTGTTAAACATACTTTTTCTTAGCATAACTTAAATGCTATACTGTTAGTTTTGTCTTTACAAACTAACTTAATTGCTATGCTGTTAATATTTTTAGGAAAAGGAAAGATAATGTTAGTTTTGGTTTTACAAACTATGTTAGTTTTGGTTTTACAAACTAACTTAATTGGTATGTTGTTAGTATTTTTTTTTTTTTAGGAAAAGGAAAGATACTGTTAGTTTTGTCCTTAACTTCATTGCATATTTAGTTCCTAGCTTCATACTGCATATTATACTTTTAATTAATATAACTTCTATTTTCTTTTTAATTTTAATTTAACTAACCTAATACTAATTCAACAACAACAACACCTAATTAACTCTTCTAGTTTCTATCACAAATTCTCAACAAAACTCAAAAAAACCTAACATCAATTTTTCCCAATCTATACAACTCTCTAAAATCCTAATTTCTTCATCTATCAAAATCAAAACCCAAAACCACAAGTATATGAGCAAAGCAATTCAAACCCTTACCTCTAGTGTTGATTTTCTTGGAACAAGATGATGATTTTTTAGAACAAACCCTAGCCTTCTTCTTCTCTTCTCTTCTTCTTCTCTCTTTTTTTTATCCTCTTTCTCTTCTTACCAACTACTCTTACTAACTCTACTTTTCTATTTTATAAAACTATCCTTCTACTACTAACTTTCCTCCCTCTAACTTTCTAAAATTATAATTTGGCCCCAACAATTATTTAATTCAAATTATAATATATAACTCTATTAAAACAATATTACACTAAATAATATTTATTCTATATAAACCTAATCATGCCAATTAATCAAACAAAGTCAAATATTACTACACACCAAATTAATATTATTCAAAATAATATTTCGACATAATAAATATTTTTATTTCATATTACCCAATTAATATTTTAATCGATATCAATTGAATATATTTCTCAAAATAGATATAATTTAATAGTTTTGGAAAATAATTAATGAAATAACATTTAAATATAAACGGCGTGTTACAGTTATCTCCGTGAAGTTTCACAAATTCTCCCCAGAGAGATTTACCTAACCATTATTGTTGATATTGAAGAATGTAGTTGGACTCCCCTCGGCGTGTGTGGTTTTATCTTCCCTAGTGAAGTCAGTACAGAATCCCCAGTTGAAGTATTGATGATGTGACATTGTCTTCCCTAGTGAAGTCGGTACAACATTCCCCGGTGAAGCTTGGAGGAGGGTGTTATATCCCCGAAACTGTGTTGGTTTATTATTATCAGATTGTGTTTTGATTATTTTCAAACCATGTTTCTTCCCAGTGAAGTTAAGCTGTAAAGTAAGACTTTGTCATCCTGGATGTGATTTAACCGAGCGTTGTCCTTACCCAAGTTGGTTTTGTCTAGTTATTCCCAGTGCAATTTGTTTGTTTTGCCAGCATGTACATGATAACATTCATACATTCATACATATATCATGCATAGTTGAATTAAAATTCATTACTCATTTGCATTCATTGATGTTTTTGTTGGCATACTATCCTCTTTGCAGAGGTATGTTATCCTCTCTCCAATAGAGTGACAGCCTTAAGCAGAAAGTGTATACCGCTTCGATTTCCACACTGAGTTATCCCTCGTGTAGAATTTTGCTTTAGCCTTCCTGCCTAACTCAATATCTATATGGAACATGGTCCCCATTTGAGTATACTCCTCATTGGGTGGTGTCTTAGTTGACTGTTTCACTCTGGCTGTTTCTGGTTTGAATCTGTTGTCCTCGGCAACAATATTATTTTGACCTCTCTAGGTTGTGAGCCATGGATTGAGAATGTGCATTTATTTTGCACGTGAAGATTTTCCCCTCAGCAGAAGTGTATTGGTATTTCCCCATAAAATCAGGATTCATTTCCTAGCAGCATTATTGCAATTCCTTCTCATAACAACAAGTGGCAATCTCTTTATTTGAGCAACCTATGCTTCCCCAGTAAGTCTGTTAGTCCTCAAAGAAGATTATTTTATGTACCCCAATGGATGGTATTCTATTTGTTATGGGAGATAGTTTGTTATTGAGATTCACTTTACTCTAACAGAGTCCCTTTGTTCCCAGCCATAAGTGCTGATGTCAACCCTTTGTTCCCAGCCGTAAGTACTGATGTCAAATATTTGTTCCCAGCCATAATCTTTGATGTCAACCCTTTGTTCCCATCCATAAGTGTTGATGTCAATCTTTTCTCTCATCCATAAGTATTAATGTCAAATCTTTGTTCCCAGCCATAAGTGCTGATGTCAACCTTTGTTCCTAGCCATAAGTGCTGATGCCAATCTTTGTTCCCAGCCATAAGTGTTGATGTCAACCTTTGTTCCCACCCATAAGTGTTGATTTCAAAACCTTTGTTACCAGACATAAGTGTTGATGTCAAACTTTTGTTTCCAGTCTTAAGTAATGATGTCAATCATTTGTTTACTAATCTCGATGTTGATGTTTACTGTCATCTCTGAGCCAATATTATCTTACCGTTTCTATTTGTATCCTTCGAGTTGGTAGTTTATGATCCCCAGTGAGTCGGTGTTACTCTCTTTTTGCTATCTCCTCCATGAGTGGGTAGTTCACAGTTATATGTCGGTCGTTGTTATCCATTGCTTTTTCATCATTTGTTAAGTTGGTGATACTTTGTCTCCTCTTTGGGACTTACCCCAGTAGAGTTGGTTTTTTCTTTTTCCCAGCAGAGTTGATTTCCCTCCAATCTAGTTGAGTTTCTTTCCTCCAGTTAAGTTGGTAACTCTTCATAATGGTTACCTCTTTGATAGTTTGTTGCTTGCATTGTTAAGAGTTTCCGTTGTTGAAACCTTACTATGCATTTGGATTCTTTGATCGTTGTTTTGGCTTTACCTGTTTATAGTCATCCCCAGAGACGTGTTGTTCCCCAATGATTTATTTTCCTGGTCGAACTCTCTTTTTGGTTCGTTGGGTTTATTTTCTGTTGTGTGTCTTGTTCACCCGTATGAAGTTGGTCGTTTTCATTCACAATCATAAACATTGCATGGAATCTTAGGGAAAAAATAGGGTTTATTATGTATTTAAGTATCTTCAATCACATCAAGACAAAGAATTTAACATTTGTATCTCCAGATAGAAGACACTTAAATAAGGGCAGCTATTATACCCGAATTTCGCCCCTAATAACTCTCATTTTCTCATGTCATCAATACATTAAGATCACACATTATGGTTTGGTTGTGACTTCTAACCTCTCTTATTTTGGGTTTACCCTAAAGGGATCACCAAGCACCTTAATTTTTGTATCTCTTACATATGTATCTTATGTTTTATTAACTCTTAGCTAACATCAAAATATGTGTACATTTGTTCTATGAATGTTTATATTGTAGGTGATGACAGAAGATGATTCATAGGTTCATGAGTTTATTTCCATTCCTTCATCAATAATCTTTATTGAGATTCAAGATTAATATTTGAATGAACTTCAATATAATCTCATTTCAAGGCCTAATATGATTCATCATGCTCTATTTTGCCAAGAAAGATCAAAAGATGCAAGATTGATTCAAAACTTTTGACCTAATTTGGACAAGTCCTAGATTATTTGATCACAAATGTATAACTCTCTCAATTTCAACACCTTGAGTTGGTTATTTTTCTATGGATTCTTATCATCATTCCCATCATTTCTTCTTCACATGACAAGAACCAATTGTGTAAAGAAGATCATCAAAAGTTGAACAAGATTATATGTCATCTTGTATTTTGAAGATTTAGGGTTGTTCAACTTCAAGGATTTTCAAAAGTTGAACAAGATTATATTCCATCTTAAGGATGTGAACTTCACCTATTCTTTTATGTGAAAAGCTTGAAAATAGATAGAATATTCCTTAAGATCTCAAAAGATAATAGGTCATTTCATGGATTTTCATCAACTTCACAAGGTCATAACTCTCTCGTTTTTTGGATTTTTTGAACGATTCAAGTTTCAAAATGCTCTTTAAGATATCTACTTCATACCATCCTCATTGACCAAAACCTAATTTTGAGTGGAAGGCCATGTATGAAGGAAAGAGATTATAGGTCACTTTTGAACTCCAAATTTGAAATTTTTCTAAGTCCACAAGTCTGTGTGTTTTTTCCTATTTCTATTGATCATAAATTTCAACTCAGATCACCAAATGGAAACTTTCAAAGCACACTCTCAAACTTGATTATTCAGCTTTCTAAAGAATCCAAGATTGTAGCATAAAGGTCCCTGAGTTGTTTGCACCATGGTTGTAAAGTTGATGCTTTAAAACTGCAAAATCACTTGCAGTTAGTTTTCAATTTCCATAATATGGCTTCTAATCACCAAATTACCACGTGTTTTCCACTTAAACATCATTAGCAAAGATGTTTGAATCATTTATAGTGTCAAAACGCATCATTTGGACGAGTTTTGATGCACATGTTACGACACTTTCTTCATGATCACAAGTGTGCATAATTTCCACTCAAATTGCATCATTCACCCCTCCTCTGGATTCCATTCACTTCTCCTATAAATATAGACCTCCTCTACTTCATTTTACAAGCTTTAGATAGTTAGAAAACCTTTGTCAAACTTCCTCCATATCTATCAATTCTGCAACTTCGAATTCAATTCTAAAGCGTTTCCAGCTCTTATTTCTTGATTTATTCTTCATCCTTGAACTTCACTGAAGCTAACAGAAGAAGAATTAATTTTTGAGGTGCTCTAAATCGTGTAATCCAAGTCAAGTTTCAGAGCAATTTCTTCATACTTCATTCAGGTAGTTTAAGGCATCAATTCTTTTAACTCAAATTACTGGAATGATCTATGATGTTCATTGATGCTTGTTGATGGTTTAATTTTGATTAATTGATGCATTTGACGCATTTGTTTAAGAATTTAAATTCTTTAAAAACTCTCTGGTTTTTTCCAAATCGAGTTAGCTACACTTTAAATAAATTTTTCGCGAGCATATGGTCGTGATCGTCTCAAGTAAACGCATATATTGGTACCAATATGAACGTGTACATTTACAGATTTAAGGATATGTGTTTTGTCCTAGTTGCAGGAGGTTGGAGGTTGAAGACGGCCTATGTGTCATTCTTCAACCAATGATACACAGCCAAACCTTTTAATTTGATTGGTTGGATTTTTTTGTGTTGCATGTGTGCGTTTCAGTGATGATCACCATACATCCTAGCTTCAGTGCCCTTGGATTTGCAGGCGTGTATAACTTAGTTGAATCTAACACGTGACACTATTTTGATTTTTTTTTTGTTTTTTTTATTTTTGATTTAATTGTTTTAAACTTCAAAAATTCATTTCAACTTCTAAAATTATGGAAAATTTCTTAAAAATACTTCAGATTTTTCTGTTTCTGATTTTTATTTTTTCATAATTTTATATTATGATTTGGTATTTTTATGATTTTTCACTTTATTTGATTTTTTTTAATTGTTTAAAAATATTTCTCATGATTTTTAAATTCTGAAAAAAATTATGAAAGGATCCAATGACCTCTTGACAAATATTGGTGACCTTATTTTATTTTTAATTACAATTTTACTATCTTTTCATAAATTTTGGTTTATTTTGCTTATTTCTTTAAATTTTAAAAATAGTTTCTGACTTTAAAAAATTCTGAAAATTTTTGTCAACACTTATTGACTCATGTTTGATCTCTGATATTTTTTTAGGATTTTTATTTGTTGTTTTAATACATTTTATGTATTTTACCAATTATTTCCCTTTTATTGATTATTTAAATATTGTTTTATTAAGTATATTTTATTATATTTGTTTTGGTCTTAATTTGAGTATTATTTTGGGACAAGTTCCTCAACCTCATTTGATCTTAGGTGTTGATAGGTTGAAAAACCAAATCCACCAAAATGGATGAATGATGTTGATGATATTTCAAACCCTAATTTCATCTGATACATCCCTTCCCTCTTCATCTTAATCTATTCTTGTTTTTACTTGTACTACATGTTGTTGGATAATGATCTAGATATCATTTCTCTAACATATTGGTATATAGATTGCTTAACATAGTGCTAAATTTATCCCGATTCAAAAAGTGATTATTCGTGGTCCAAACATATGTTTGCAAGCCCAAGTGTGTTTAATTTGAAACTTTTGACCCAATAACTTTAAAGTTCATTGTTATGAGGCTTTGATCTTATCAATCCTCTAATGAGCTTCATAAACTTTGGTCTAAGTGAATCATTTGAACATCTTTGATCATATATGGTTGTCTTGAGTACTTGAAATGAATGATATACTTGACAAAAAGCAAATGAGACTTGTGTTTTAGAAGCTTTGATTTTATCAATCTTCTAACGATTTCTCAAATGTAAGTTTCAAGATGGTCATTCAAATAACCTCAAACTTCTAATTCACTAACAATTGACTCTACTTTATGCTTTCACTATTATTCCTTTTACTTCATGCCTTTACTTTTATGTATAATTTATTTTAGCACTTACATCTCATGTTATTTTCCTTTTGCCCACTTGAGCATTTGTCTTTATGTCATTTTATCTTTATTTATTTGAGCTTTTATTTTCTTTTTAAGACACTTAATAATCAACTTGAACATTAAAAACAAAAGCCTTAAGGTTAATTGGACTATTTGGTTACTATCCTTAGCATTGTGGAGTTGTAGATCTCTCGGACTTAGGATTAGAAGCCTTGATTCTTTGGGACCTTGTGACTCTGCTGTTATTTGTTTTGAAATTCTTGGAGTTTACTCCAAGGTATTGGGTTATTTTGTTTCTTTGTGTGCAGGTTATTCTAATTATATGATTTGTCTGTGATTGAGAATTCTAATGTATACAACCGTTACTCTGCCCAATTTTTGTGAAAACTTAATTCATCTGAAGCTTCATATTACTTAGAGGTTTAGTATTCTTACTTACTTGGTTTCAATCTAAAGTATGAAAATTCTACATTGACTTCATATATCAAGTGTTGGCTTCTTGTAGGTTAGATCGTTCTTTTCCTTGGCTTTTACCTTTTGCTTTAGGATAGTCCCTTCATCTCCTCTCATCTTCAATAATTTCAAAAATATTCTCCCTCCTTTTCAAAACTCTTCTTGTTTTCTAACTTGAACCGCTTTCATAATAAACTTGGACTTAGGTCCATGCATTTTTAAAAAAACTTTTCTTAATCAAACTTTAATCAATTTAATCATACTTTGACATTTTTTGTGAGAAGACTAAAATTCAATTAACCTCATTCAAACCATTTTCCCACTTTGGCTTTTTACTTTAAAACTTTTCTCAAAAGATTAGACTGTTGTTGATTCTTGTAGTGATGCGAGCTACTATACTTCTATGATATGTGGTGAAGTTAGATATTTTCCACTTAGGTGTTGAGTGAGACTTTGTTGATTTTTAAATCCAAGCTATACCCTCCATTTTGAGATGATGCAAATTCTCCTTTCTCATAATCGTGGGTAGTAAGTATGTTCTTCCACTCGGATATGATGATGATGATGTATCGTCTCTTAAAATTAACCAACACACATATGTTTTAAAAATTTTAAGGTGAACTATGAGTACCCTGATCCCCTATTGCACGGAAGGTGGTACATAGGCACTTAAGGTTCACAATTGCGGCGGGTGCGAAATTGTAAAAAGTACTTCTTTTCTCATCTCCACCATCCTATTTTGGTATACACTTTTTATAGCCAAAATACACACATTTTTAAAGAGGTTCATGTGGAGTACCGTAGATGTTTAGGGTGTTAATATCTTCCCTTTTCATAACCAACCCTTGTACTTAGATTCTCTCCCCCTCTCTTTTAGGTTTATTCTCTCTTTTCCCATTTCCTTTAGAAACAATAAAGCTTGGTGGAGATTTTTATTTGATCTGTATGAGTTAAGTCAATCCAATGGCTTAGTCTCAACATTTCTACCGCTACACCTATTTAATCAAAATTTTGTGTTAATGTGAGAGTAATGCATTTAAATGAATGACCATAGGAATGACTGTGGAGTGTGGGTTGCAAAATGGATGACTGAATGTACCTACACTAGTGATTATGAAACCATATATGTATGTTGTCTCTGAGTGATCATTATTTCTCAAAGATTTCACCTCTAATTAGCTTTCATATTCACCTAAATGTTTACAATTACATCCAGATTCTCACTCCCACCAGGACGAAACTTGCATTTTACCTCCTTCAATCATAGAATAATATTTTGTTGAACAAAGTCCTCGCAAAACCTAAAACTTATTTGGAGGACCAGAAGAGGAAAAGGAAGTTATTGGTGAAGGATTGGGTGAAGATTTTATGAAGTATTAGTGCAGAGCGATGAACTATGTTAGTTTTTTTGTAATATTTGGGATAATTTGATTTTTTTTGGATAATATGTGCTTGAGTTTAAATATTTTGGCATTAACTAGTGTTAAGCTGCTTGGTTTTGAAGATGTTTTGTTATATTATGTAGAACGGTGTCCATTTATGGACGATGTTGCATCAGATCGTGTATAATCATACAATTTTTCAAGAATTATTATGAAATCAAGTTTGTATGAAGCTATATCAAATTTCTAATTATTTTTATGCATTTTGAAGTATATGTATGATATAGTAAGCAAAAAGTTATAAAAGGAAGGCATTGGTGAATATTTTTTAAGTATTCTCAACCCTTAATTTGTGATAATTATAAATAGATTATTATTAAAAAAGAATCATATTTATATTTTAGTATTTATTGTAATAAGACTCATGGGTGGTGTAAATCAAGTGCGTGTATGTCTTATCAAACTTGTGTGAAAGTCTGCATGTAAATTTCTAATGATTTCCTCCTAATTATGAATTGTCTTACATCTAATATTTAAGCTACAAGAAAACCAACTTTGTCTAATTCATGGAGTGGAATTAAGCTACTTATCAACTATGATCACCCTCAAGTTACCCATTACAGAACCAAGTAAGAACCGTTTATTTGACAAATATGTGCAATACTATTTGTTGTGTCCTTTTTATGATATTGAGGTTCATTATTGAACCATATTAGGTTAGGCTCCTATCACCCATGCACCTAGAATTCTCAAACTTTGTCGCAACACTTTGAATATGATAAGTTTTGGACCAACTCCAAATAATTCAAGACCATACAAGAAATTAATGACAAACATCAGGTATTGTCATATATTATTTCTACTTTTTTATATGTTTCTTTATAATTCAGCTTAAAATATTCTTGTGTTGCATCATTTTTTCTACAGCCATTGTGTTATTTAATATGATTCTAAAATGAAGGACTATTTCATCACATCCATTGGAACTACTTTAAGGTTCAAATCATTTTTTCCATCTTTTTTTAGTTGTTTTGCATTCATGCATTGTTACTGTTATATGGTGGGACAACTGACTTAGGTGTTTTGCATTTTTTCGCAAATGTTGTGGATAGCAAGATTCGCCACTGGCTTTTCTTTTATCCAATAAAGGAAAGGGTGAAAAGAACAGGAAAGACCTTTGAGATATTTTCTTGAGTTCGGGGGTAGGTTATAAAAAGGGAATGTGTTAGCACCCTTTTCATCCGTAGTTATCTACGGGCTCTTAGTTGTTTGCTAGATCACTATTGAAATTGCTTTGTTTGAAATGTGTTTGTGGTGGATTTTTTAAAGTATTTTGAAAACTCCTTTGTTTCAGAAAACTTTGTAATGATTCTCGTCTCTATAAGAATGCATACAAAGTGTTGGTTTTGAAAATAGTTCAAAGAGATTTTTGTTTTTGAATATGTTTTGAAAGTGTAAGTGTGAAAATTGTTTTGATTTATGAGCAGGAAACTACGAGCATCCTACCTACTCAAAAGGTCTCTGTTCTTTTCCTCCTTATTTAAATGTTTCTATCTTACCATTGATTGGTAAGAATCCCTATCATTGGATGTGAAGGGACGGGCATTGGTCAATCGTATAGTCATAGAAGGCAACTTATGAGACGTTTTAGCAATTTTCGTAAGGGACTAGATCGTTTACCGAAGGCAACATTGAAGGACATCGAGGGACTATGATCTTTTTTATCTAGGATCTTTGGTAAATGCCCATATTAGAGGGACATGACTATTTTCCGAGGCAACAAGCGACATTAGCTTAAAGGTGCGCGTGTGTGAAGTGCGTTTGATTGCATGCATTTTTTTGTCTTTTGAGATTAGGGTTTTCTAACGGTCGATTTTATCTTGTAATACACACCCTAATTACTAACAATTTATATTAAAGCGGTAAATTATGGAAATTAAAATCCTAAGCTATTACATCATTAGAAGAGTGGGGGTACAATTTACAAATGGGGACGAAGTAGAAACTTAAATATTACAACCATGTCGAATAACAATGAAGACAATATAAAAACAGTGTAAAATAAAGGAAAAATTGCATTTTGAACTATTATGTGTCGACACATGCTGCTATGCATCGACACATAACTTTCCTTGCCCCTGTAAAACCAAATTAACTCAGTATGAGTCAATGCATAATGGGATGTATTGACTCATGCGTCTGTTTGTGTCGACACATACGCATTTTGTGTCGACTCATGCACCTTTCATCTTTCTATTTTGGGGCCCGGACAACAGTATGAGTCAATGCATAAGTCCATGTGTCGACTTATACCCTGTTTTTTTCACTAGAATGTGTCGACCCATGTGGGTATGTGTCGACTCATGCTGCAGTTTTTTGCCTTAAACATTGTTTTATTGTCTGTACAAGTCAATTTACAGCATATGATTGATAAACATAAACAACAAGCAAATGGTTATCTCAAAGGGGCAATGATTACTACATTTTATCTTCAGATATAAATCATTAATGATATATGAAAAAATGAAAAGTCAAGAAGACTTACCTTGAGACTGCACTTGGTGTTTTAAGTCTGAATACTTTTCAAGATGTTGTGATGGTTCCAATGAATCTCCAGGAAGCTAGTCCAAACTGTTGAATCACACTAACTCAGTCAAGTTGTAAAATATTGTTTTTGTGTTTGGAGGGTGAAGATAATGGCACTACAGAAACTGTTCTTGTGTTTTAACAATCTCTATGTGATAAGATGTTTGGTTAATGGAAGAGTTTGTAAGAAGGAATAATGGATTGGGGTTCTGTTTTTGTGACTGAGAATAAAGATGAGTTGAGAAAGGGTCTTTTGTGAAATGAGCAAAGTTTACAAAGAATTCTGTTTTTTCTATTCTCTCTTTTTCTCTCTAAAAGCCCACCTCTTGTGTGTTGTGAAAATAATTTATTTGTAGATGAGTTTTGCTGGGATTTTGGAAGGGAAACAAATAAAAATTTGAACTGTTTGGGTATATTGTTCCATTGCTTTTTAGATGCAACTCTCATATGCAAATTTGGTGCAAACATGGGACTGAGATCATGCAGGATTGGACTGGGTTGGTAGTAGCATAGCAGGGCTATTTTGCAGCAGTTTTGGAGTATTGTGGCAGCTTGGTGCAGGGTTATTTCATAGCAGTACAATAGACTATTTTTGACATGGTTTTGGGTTGTTATATGGACAGTGTAGTGGGCTTGGACTTGGCGGTATATAGGGCTTTGTTCAGCAGTAGTTTGGACAACATTGTTTGTAGCATGACAATAGTTTAGTTTTGTGGACATCATAGTGGCAAGGTTTGATTCAAAGGGAAAAGTTCAACCAAGACAAAGTTTAGAATTTGTAATCTTGCAAAAATGCCACTTTGTAATAACTTGAATCATTTGTAACATCTTGAATTATTTGAATTGTAGTGAAAAGATGTCATGAAGCAATGAAATTAACAAGTATAGAAAATACTTAGAAAAATTTCTAATTCTTGTAAAGTTGGATTTTTGACTCTCTTGATTTTTGATGACCAAATTTCATATTTTGGATGTCTTGATGAAATGTGATTTTTGGGACTCAATTTTGGTCAAAAAGTCAAAGTTTGACTTTTTAGTGTACAATTGACTTTTTTCCAACAATTGACTGAATTTCGTTTATCAATCCACTGATCTCAGGAGATGAATTGAAATACACGATTAGGTAAAAATGATGCGCTCGGATCCTTGAGATCATGCTTCCAACCAATAAATTCGGTATTAAGTCAAAAATCAAAGTTCGGTCATTTCTAGTCAAAACCCTAATTTTGCCCATTTTGCCCTTTTGATAATTTGAATGACTTTCTTGGAAAATTGTGATCTAAGATTTGAAACTTGACAGAAGTAATCCTGAGGGTCCATAATGATCCATGAAGGTCATTTGAAACATTAGAAATCCAAACTCCCTTTGTACAAACTCAAACCCTAATTTGAGGCATCAGTGTTGAGAAGATTGTTTGACATAGTCGATACTTGCGCAAACTTGAGTCATTGAAGATCTTTGTAGGAAATATCTTGAGAAATGAGAGTCTAAATTTTGGGGTATAACATTTACCCCGTTTTATTTTAATTATTTAATTTTTTGTGTTTAATAAACGAATTGGCATAACTCCCGAGTGAAGAGAGCGCTGGTTAAAGACACTCTGCATATACAAGGGCGCATGTTCAATCCATAGTGAATTCCCATTTGCATTTTCCATCTTTTTTTTAGTTTTTTTGCATTCATCCATTGTTACCAAGTTATTTTTTTATTTAATTAATTGTTTGTGTTTAATAAATGAATCGAAATAGCGCCCCCATGGAGAGAGCGCTGGTTAAAGACACTTTGCATATATAAGGACACGAGTTTGATCCATAGTGAACCCCCCCCCCCTTTTGCATTTTTCTATCTTTTTTAAGTTTTTTTTGCATTCATGCATTGTTACCAAGTTATTTTATTATTTATTTAATTTTTTGTGTTTAATAAACAAATTGGCATAACGCCCCTATGGAGAGAGCACTGGTTAAAGATACTCTGCATATACAAGGGTACTTGTTCAATCCATAGTGAACTCCCCTTTTGCATTTTTCCATATTTTTTTAGTTGTTTTGCATTCATCCATTGTTACCAAGTTATTTTATTATTTATTTAATTGTTTGTGTTTAATAAACGAATTGGCATACCGCCCCAGTGGAAAGAGGGCTAGTTAAAGACACATTGTATACATAAGGGCGCGAGTTTGATCCATAGTGAACCCCTCTTTTGCATTTTTCCATTTTTATTTAGTTGTTTTGCATTCATGCATTTTTACCAAGTTATTCTATTAATTATTTAATTGTTTTTATTTAGTAAACGATTTGGCATAGTACCCCAGTGGAGAGTGCACTGGTTAAAGACACTTTATATACAAGGGCGCGAATTCAATCCAAAGTGAATCCCCATTTTCATTTTCCATATTTTTTAGTTGTTTTGAATTCATCCATTGTTACCAAGTTATTTTATAATTTATTTAATTGTTTGTGTTTAATAAATGAATTGGAATAGCGCCCCCATGGAGATAACGCTAGTTAAAGACACTCTGCATATACAAGGGCACGAGTTTGATCCATAGTGAACCCCCCTTTTGTATTTTTCTATCTTTTTTTAATTTTTTTTTGCATTCATGCATTGTTACCAAGTTATTTTATTATTTATTTAATTTTTTGTGTTTAATAAACGAATTGGCATAGCGCCCCTATGGAGAGAGTGCTGGTTAAAGAAACTCTGCATATACAAGGGCGCTGGTTTGATCCATAGTGAATCCCCTTTTGCATTTTTCCGTCTTTTTTTTTTGCATTCATCCATTGTTACCAAGTTGTTTTATTATTTATTTAATTGTTTTTGTTTAATAAACGAATTGGTATAGCGCCCTGGTGGAGAGAGCTAGTTAAAGACACTCCGCATACATAAGGTCGCGAGTTTGATCCATAGTGAATCCCCCTTTTGCATTTTTCTATTTTTATTTAGTTGTTTTGCATTCATGCATTGTTACCAAGTGATTTTATTATTTATTTAATTGTTTGTGTTTAATACTAACAATAAACCCTGACTCTCAAACTATATCTTCTCCCTTTTCTTCAATTCAATGTTTAAAAAAATAAACAAACTAATTAAACACTTGTACTATGACACTGAATCTGCTAATTAATGTGAACCAAAAGTTTTTTACAACTTTTACTGTACACCAAAAAGTTTCTTTTGTCAAGTACATTGAGAAGATAAAATGTGAAATAACTATTGGTACTACAATTGTTGCTCAGGATGAAATCCTGGAATAAATAATCCAGACCTACCTTTTGAATGTGACTATGGTACTACAAACGAAATACTTAGTTTCATATTAAACATAGGAACTATACATCATTACTTAATAATACACCCCAAAATCATTACACATAGCTACTTAATAGAACAAGATACTTCAAGCACACGTCAACCAAACTTCAACCAAAATGCGACACGGCCCCTCGGAAAGTAGAACCTTCAATGGTTCATCAAACACACGTACATCGTATGCGAAACCCTGTTAATCATGAATTCCACCTGATCACCTCTCTTAAGAACTTTTCTCTTTGCATATTCATTCCACATATCTCATATAAACACCTCTTCCTCAGTATTCCTTTTTGCAGTTTGAATGCGACAAACAGTTACCTCCCCTGTGTCAGTATAAAAAAATCCAGGTTCAGAGGGATATTACTGAGGAACCTACAAACCTCCACAGAAAAATGTTGCACACAATTGTAATGAATGAGATTATGATGTTTTGTCCATAAGGATGTAATCAGCATATGGATCATGATTATTTACTTACGAGGACATTCTGCTACGCTTTTCTGGATGATTTAATCTTTAACATCCAATAGTATTCATCATCTTCCGAAACATTTGAGCCATCTCCTTAGTTGGTTGACCTGAAAATGTCAAACTCATCATCAATTTCATAATACTCAATCAAAATGATGCAATAATACAACTCTGAATGTGTAACTGCAATCGGGGGAAATGATGCAGGTATGTTGCATTATCGGTGCATGATCAGTGTTTTTGAGTTGAAAAATTATAGATGAAGTACCTTTCCATTGCTAATCTAAAAATGATATGAAGATGCAAGAGTTAAATAAACAATGCGCTAAATTTATAGTGTAATCGTTCATGTTTGTAGGTAATAAACAATCCCAAAGTACAGTGCATATTTCATGGGAATATCACAGTTGAGGCCATACTTGAATTAGATTTTTAACAACTGCCTTACTCAAAAAATCCTACAACCCCAATTGACACTATTTTAAAGTATGTCTACGTGATTAGACGGCGTGTACAACTGATAGAACTAATATAAATAGTTAAACATATGGCCTTTGGTTGACCGTTCCAATTGTGGTTTGGGCCACAAAGCCAATATTGTTTGGCCCAGCTGAAAATTTTGTTTCATGACAAATCAAAATAAACTTTGGACGCTACCACAAATATCGTATTTAAAGGAAGTTTTTCAAAACATCTAAAAGGTATATATAATTTAAATAAAAATATGCCATTTACGTTTAACTTACATAACATTATCTGTTGTACGATTTGCTTTCAATAATTCATTTTTTTCTTGCAGGTTATCCACTATTACTTTTTTTTGTGAAACAAGATATCAACATTCTAATTTCACTATAATTTTTTTGTTGTAGTTTGTTAAGGAACATTGTCTACATGTTATTCATATCATCATGAAAAAAAATGTTGCACAAATAAAGAACATCATCTTAATTTCTTTTTTACCATTCTTAGGACATTTCTTTGATATCGATTTTGGAAAGTGCTGCAAAAATAAGGAGTTTTTTGTTTAAAAAAATAAACATGTAAAAAGAAAAACACTTAAGTTGAAACAATTCATATGCATTTACATAGCAATAAATTTTTTCCTGTCTTATTAGAAAATGTTATTTTCTTTTGGAGTTCTGCCTGGTATGTGGCTTACAATTTTTATCATTAATTCGATTGGAAGAACCTATGCTACATAAATACACATACAGTTATAAATATATATGTTGAAAGGAAGATTTTCCTATTAAAAACTATGACCTAGGGTTTCTACAATAAAAGGGAAAGAACAATAAAATAATTAAATAAAATGAAAGGAATAAAAGATATTTCTCATTTGATTGCCTATCTAAAATGTGTTCAAAACACTACATATATAAGGGCTCTTAATGGATAATGAAGCAAAATCCCAAATATTAAAAGAGCCCAATTCAATAACAATTAAACTAAAAGACCAACTAATATAAAAATTCTAAAATACTATAAATTCTAAATAAACTTAAATATTAAAATATAACTTTATATTCTATCATTGCCGTTTGGTTGAGATTAAACCTTATCCTCAAGGTTCAATCATAAAAGTTAGACTCTGAATAAATGTGTTGAAATCTTCAAGGAACAAATAGATGACACTAAAATTGAAGTCGAGACACTTGACAATGCTCTAACAAGTTACATAAGATATCAGAATGCATGTTCACCTATGTTTGGAAAGGTTTTGATATTATGACTCATGTCCATGAACATTTTAACCAATGTTCCTATGTGTTAACATGTTATGGCTATTGTAAATGGAAGAAATATTCTTAACCATCCTCTTGGTGCTATCGCATATGGTATTGAAACAATGCCAACTCATGTACATGAAACCTTACCGATAGTTGTTTCTAAGAAGAATTCCTTACTAATGAAGTTTAAAAGGAAAAGGCGTGCAAGATTCTCATATCCATAGAATATGGTATCCCATGATGAACCAGTGAATCTCATGAAATCAAAAATGAAACGAGCTCGTGGAAGCATGAGTCCATTTCCAAGTGCGCAAGCAACATAGAAAATGTAGACAAGACTTTCATGTGGTTTGTCCATGTCTGAGAACTTGGAATCCACATGAAGAGTAACATAGTTGTCCATCCAGATATTCCACCAACAAATTTAACACTTTTTTCAAATAATTTTCCAATTCTTGCCATGGTAACAACCAAGACAGTTGTCACAAAGTAAAGTGCCCCAGACAATATGTTGTTAGTTAGATAGGAGACAATATTATTTGAGGAAGTACTAATAAACCTTCGATTGTAATGAAATCTTCCCATATGCGTCAGATTCCACCATTTAGTTAGCCAAAGAAATTGATGAAATTCAGACCAGACACTATAACTATTGAAGTTGCTAAAAATTAAGGAAAGGGAATAAATGTAAATAATGCGAGTTGAACAATGACCACGTATGTTGAAACTACACAAGATGTTTGCTCTAACATTGCTTCCTTTTCTCTTTTCTTGTTAAATTATGAAAGTATTGATAGGTTTCCAGAAAATTAGAAAACATTATGAGCCGTGGGACAACAAAGCCTGCAATATTATTTTCAGACATAATATTTTTAGCTTTAAGTAAACTATGTAATTTTGATGTAAGCAAATATCATTGCTCGAAGCTTTGAATTCTTCTTCAAACGTCAACCATTCTTAGTTTAGTGATTGCACACTGCAAAGCTTTCAATGGTGTCACAATTGAAAGGAATACCACTCATGATGAAGTAATCTAGCAATCGAAGGATAGAAAAACACAAGAAAAAGGGGATTGAATTGGGTTTTTAAAAATTAAAAACAGTATGATATGTTTGGTTATCTTAGTTCGTTTAAACTCAAACTACTTCAGTCCACCCGCCAGGGTGATTTCGCTTCTCTCAATCAAGGTCTTAATCCACTAATCACAAATAATTACAATTTCACGAAGATAACTGTCAACGTCTTCTTGAGATCAAACCATAACTTAGTTTCTCAAGCAATAACAATTCTAAATAATTATACAATGTGTTTGAGTCTGCTTCTAATAAGCTTTATCACAGCTGTGATGTTTACACAAATTTATCACAAGGAATAATTCAAGAGATAAGAAATATGAGAATGTTTTGATCGCTCTTGCTGGTATTTGTGAGTTTTTGTTTTTCACCTTTTATAGACCTCTTTATATAAGCAACTATCATGAAACCATTGGAGACATAATCTTCTGATTTTGAAAGGTTATTGATTTGTGATTTGATTTTCTTTCCAAAAATACAGATGTTGTTCCCAATCATAATTATTCAATCGTTACTTTCTTGATCTTGTATTGATTGTTATTAATGTGATGTTGGATCTACAGATCTTCAGAGTTTCTTGAGCTTGACTGCATGTAATCAGAACTTTAAACGTGACAGACACGTTGAAGCTTATTTGTTCTTCAGAATTTCACTGTCAGAGTATAAGTTGAGCTTAAGTGTTGAGTCTTTAGAACTTCATAATAGATGAGTACGTTGAGACTTCAGATCATCAGAGTGGTGCTTCATCAGATTTTAGCTTGCAGCTTTGGTGCTTCAGAAGTTATAACATCAAAACTTCTTCTATTGAGCATGATACTTTAATTTAGTTTGTACATATATTCTTATCAGATCTTCTTAGCGCAAATTGTTCACCAACTTCTATGCTTCTTTATCATATCTTCTCTGCATATTTAAATAATTTATTAGAGATCATAATTGTTCTTTATATATCATGTATTTGTTATCATCAAAACTATTACTAAGATATAGAACCAAACTATGTTCTAACAATCTCCCCCTTTCTGGTGATGACAACAACTTGTATATTTTGATGAACAAATAAGAATATAAAGCATTAGGGTCTCCCCCTGAGTTGAATACTCAAATAAAGAAAAAAAATAGATACTTCCTTGAAGATGTTTGATCATAGCTTTTGATGGAAGTTCCGATAAGTCCATGTGGCAGAAGTTACTTTCAAGAGACATTTTTCCTGTTTGCTTTTTAAAAAGTGAAACACAGGTTATGTTATAAAAAAATGTTTGAGACTTAGTCCTGACACTGTTATATTCAAAATATCTTACATTCTTCCCGTTTTTGTCATTAATCAAAAAATCAATAAAACACGTAAAGAAAACAAAAAGGTTATTCATTCAAGAATAGAGATTAATAAAAACAGAAACAGAAAAACATAATTTTAAATGTAAATAGTAGAAACAAGCAAAATTATAGATCTAAGAATGTGAAGGAGGTGGAAGTCGTGTGAACAAAGTTTTCCGGAGACTTTTGATATGATTGTTTGATTCTTCTTGCTTTCCTAGCATCCCCTTAATCTCTTTGTTGGTTGCATCCTATTTATCCAGCCTTTCCCTAACAATTCCATTCTCTTTCTTCAACTCATCCAGAGTTTTCAAAACTAGAGAAAATGGAGGTGTTTCAACAGTAAAAGCCATATTTTAAAAAGTTACTGCAACAAATTCTTTCTCAGGAGATTCTTTAACTAATTTACCTTTGTCTTCAAAAATGACAAGAGGTTGAGGTTGAGGTTCAGGAGATGGTTCCTAAAATTCTGATTCCTGTGGAGCTTCCTAGGGAGTGTTGTCCAGATGACGAAGGGATTTCGTTACCCAGAGAAGTAGAAATTGATCCTTGAAGATATTCAGATGATTGTAGAAGTTCCGTTGAGTAATTTCATAACTAAGTTCCTTCATCTTCAGAGATTCATAATTAAATCATTTTCTGAACTGAGTCTAGAGAAAATCAGAAGCAGCTGGGTTAAGATTATCTACGTAAGCTTACTTCAGAGAGTTAACCCATTCTTGTATTTCTGTCTCGAAAACCAGCAGAGATTTACCAACATATGATTTGGATGGTTTTGGTGTTGGTTTTGTAATGACTATTTACCGAGAAGATGTGACAAGTTTGTCCCATGCTTCTTGATCAATTATGGTTCTGAGAGGATCTTCTGAGGAGTCAGTGGGAGTTGGAGAGTTCTTATAGGTTCAACATTTCTTCCTTCGTTTGGAGTAGAGGATGAACCAAGGATGTTGATTTGAGGAGCGGGATCTTGAGACTTTTATTGTTGTTGAGAAGAAGAAGCCATTGTTCCCAGACTTAGGTTTTTAGAGCACACAAAAGGGAAAAAAGTACAAGTTCAGAGAAAGCAGGGTGAGAGAGAGTGAAGGTGTGAAAGTGGTTTGTGGTGAAACTGAGGTATAAATAGACAACGAAGAGAAAACAAGAAATTAATTACAATTAATAAAATAACCAAAATGATTAACATCAATAATGATTTCTTACAAGGGGATGGCGAAGATTTTGTAAACAGTTACCGATGTGACTCGCGCCTCAATGCATCAACTCAAATGTTTCAGCCTTTCACATTTTGAACATGTGTTCAGCCTCAGAGAGTGACTTAGAGTTTAGGTTTGAAAAATGTTGATATTGTGAACTACTTGCGTCTATCTTTGAAATAAAGCATTTTCAGAAAACGTTCAGATCTTCTGGATAGTTTCTGAGACAATTTTCCTTCTCACTTCTGAAAAACTATTATTCAGATGTTCACAAAAACAAATCACAAAATTCTGAGGGTTAAATGTATAGAAACTACATTTTCATTATGGGCATAATTTCATAATGAGGTGTTTCAGAATGAAATTAAATCTATCTTCAGCAAGGGGTTTTGTGAAAACATCATTCTATTGATGACATGTGTCTATAAATTATAAACAAAGAATTCCCTTCTGAGTATAGTTCCTAATGAAATGATATTTAATTTCTATACGCTTAGCCCTGGAATTTAAAACAGGATTTTTAGAAAGACAGATAACAGAAGTATTATCACAGAGGATAGGAATGTTAATTCATAAATATGAAAATCTTCAAGCTGACTCTTCATCCCGAGCATCTGAGTATTGCATCCAGCTTATATATTCAGCTTTAGCAGTTGATAGTTCAATAATGGATTGTCTTTTGCTGGACCGTGAGATTAAGTTATCTCTCAAAAACTCGAAGCTTCCAGAAGTACTTTTCTTTCTATTCTATCTCCAGCAAAGTCAGCATCACAGTACCCTACTAATTTATATTCTCTGGATTTTCTATAACAAAGACGAAGATTAGTAGTACCTTTCGGATACTTGAAAATTCGCTTAATTGCTGTTAAGTGAGATTCTCCAGAATCTGATTGGAATCTGGTACAAATACAAATGCTATATAGAATATCAAGTCTTGTCATACCTCTGTAGAGCTTTTGTTCTACTTTCTTAGTTACCTCTTCCTTTTCTAGAATGCATGTAGAATGCATAGGAGTTTTGGATGGCTTACTTTCTGACATATCAAATTTCTTCAGAAGTTCTTTAACATACTTGCTTTGATGTATGTAGGTTCCTTTTGGAGTTTGATTGACTTTAATTCCCAGAAAGAACTTGAGTTCACCCATCAAGCTCATTTCAAATTCTACCTGTATAGTCTTAGTCAGTTCTTTTCCCAAGGAGGCTTTAGTATATCCAAAGATTATATCATCTATGTATATTTGAAAAATCACAATGTTGTTTTTAAATGATTTACAGAATAGAGTTGTGTTCATCTTCCCTCTGGTAAAATCATTTACTAAGATAAAGTTACTTAGTATTTCATACCAAGCTCTGGGAGCTTGTTTCAGACCGTATAACGATTTCTTAAGTTTATAAACATAGTCTGGATGTTTTGTATTTTCAAAACAAGGGGGTTGGTGCACATAAACTTCTTTATCAATGTAACCATTTAAAAAAGCACTTTTGACATCCATCTGATAAAGAGTGATGTCATTATTTACAGCAAATGAAATTAAAAGTCTGAATGATTCTAACTTGGCGAATGCAACAAAGGTTTTTATATAGTTTTTCCCTTCTTACTGACTATAACCTTGTGCAACCAGTCGTGCTTTATTTCTGACAACTCCTTCTTATTCACTTAGCTTGTTTCTGAAGACCCATTTAGTTTCAATGATGTTGAAGCCTTTTAGTTTAGGAAATAGATCAATACATCATTTCTGGTAAATTGATTTAGTTCTTCCTGCATTGCAAGTATCCAATCATTGTCTAGAAGTGCTTCGTCTATGGAAGTAGGCTCGATCAGAGACACTAATCCCAGGAGAGACTCTTCAGTATTTCTGAATTTAGATCTTGTTTTAATTGGATCATCTTTCTTTTCCAGAATCATGTTTTCAGGATGTGCTAAGCTGCTTCTGGATTGTCTTTTCTGGATTGATTATTCAGAAGTTACTATAATATTTGTGATGTCTTCTTGTGTATTTGGCTAAAGTTCTACACTTTTATTTTTTGTAGATCTGTCTTCAGTACCTGTAATTTGAACTTCTATATCCGTAAAAGATTCACCCTGTTTTGATTTTTGAGAGCCAAGCTTATCATCAAATCTGATACTAATAGATTCTTCCATAATTTGTGTTTCTATGTTATATTCTCTATAACCTTTTGAACGTTCAGAGTATCCTAACATGAAACACTTTTGTGCTTTAGAATCAAACTTGTTCAGATGATCGTTATCAATGGTTCTAGATCCAATCATCTTTCCTTTCTAATTTCCTCTGAAACCTACGTATCCTCCATATTTAAGTTCTAGGCTTTAGATCATAAGTATTCTTCCCGTCATGTGTTGAGAGCAACCAGATCCAAGTACTAACACTGGTGTTTCAACTTTTCTGTTAAAGACATCTGCAACATAGATGGTTTTATCCTTTGGTACCCATATTTTTTTGGGTCCTTGTTTGTTAGAGTTTCAAAAATTTTGATTAAATTTTGGTTTTACAAGGGAATTCTAAGAGTAATATTCACTAGTATATTTTATAACATGTGCGTGTCCATATGTGAAGTGTGAGTTTACAGGTGTGTGTTTTATGACCATATCGTTAACTTTCTTTGGTTGATATGGTTCTTCTCTTTTTGGTTTCACATATCCTACGCTTTTTCTATCGTTTCTGCTAACTCCATAGATCATTGAAGCCATCTTGCTTTTATCTATGTTTTTAGTTAGAAATTTTTGAAAACTATAATCATATTATTTTATGATGCTATCAGAACTAGTTGAAACTTCTGAGACAGATTCCTTCTGAGCTTTTCGTAACTCGTTTTTAATAACAAAATTTTCACTTTCAAGTTTATAGATGGTTTCTTTTAGCTCAAAATTTTCTGCTTTTAGTTTCCTAGTTTCTTTAGAGTCAGATACTAGACCATGTTTCTGGTTCCTGTATTTGACTCCAAGTTGCTGATATCTTTCAAGAATTTCAAACTGGCTATCTTCTAATTAAGATATAGAAAAGTTAGAGAATACCTCTTCTGCTTCTGAGTCTGATTTTGATTCATATGAATTAGTGTCATATGATATGTGGCCATTAAAGCGATATTGGCACGTTCATCTTCTGATTCTGCTTCAAAAGATTACGAGTCATCCCAATTATCCATAAGACTTTTCTTCTTCTCTTTGTTAAATCTCTTCTTTGGTTTTTCTTATTGAAGTTTAGGACAATCACTTTTGTAGTGACCAAGTTCCTAGCATTTTTAACAAACAACATCTTTGTTTCTTGACTTTTTATAGCCAGAGGATGATTCATAATAACCGCTTGATCTCCTAGGATTTCTAAATTTCTTTTGTTTGTGCTTCCATAGTTGTTGGACCCTTCTGGAGAGAAGAGATAGTTCTTCTTCTTCTTATGAGGATCCTGCAGAGCTTTCTTCTTCTTCCTGAAAGGCTTTAGTTTCATATTTTTTATTAGATTTAAGAGTGATATGCTTACCTTTATTCTGGGGCTCATCTTCTTATAATTCTATCTCGTGACTTCTCAAGGAGCTGATATGTTCTTCAAGATATATATTGTTCAGATCTTTGGAAAGCTTTAAAGTTGTGACCATAGGTCTCCATTTATTTGGTAAGCTTCTAGTGATTTTATTTACACTATTGTTTGTTGAGTACCCTTTGTCAAGAACTTTTAACCCAACAACCAAAATTTAAAACTTTGAGAACATTGTCTCAATTGTTTCATCTTATTCCATCTTAAGTGCTTCGTACTTATGGATAAGTGTAAGATCTTCGGTCTCTTTGACTTATGTGTTGCCTTCATGTGTTGTTTTTAGAGATTCAAACATGTACTGAGCCATTTCTCTGTTAGTTATTTTCTCATACTCAGTATATGATATGTAACTCAAAATGATTGTTCTGGCTTTGTGATGGTTTCTGAATTCTTTCTTCTGCTCATATGTCCTCTTCTTTCTATTTATATTCTGACTGCTTGCATTGACTGGATGAATGTAGTCATCAGTTACCATGTCCCAGAGATCAACATCATGAACTAGAAACAAACTCTCGATTCTATCTTTCTAGTAATCGAAGTTTTCTCCGTCAAAGATTGGCGTCCTGCTGCTGATTTTGTCCTTCTCATCATGGTTGTCATTGTTGTTGTTTTGAATTGGTTCCACGATAGTGTTTTTCTTTCTTAGGATCTTTTTCTGACACAGTTAAGTGTTAGCATCCAGAACTAGGCACTCTGATACCAATTGAAGGATAGAAAAACACAATAAAGGGGGGTTTGAATTGGGTTTCTAAAAATTAAAAACAGTGTGACTGTTTTGGTTATCCTGGTTCATTTGAACTCAAACTACTCTAGTCCATCCGCCAAGGTGATTTCTACTCTCTTAATTGAGGTGTTAATCTACTAATCACAAATGATTACAATTTCACGAAGACAACTATCAACGTCTTCTGGAGATCAAACCACAACTTGGTTTCTCAAGGAATAACAATTCTAAATAATTATACAATGTGTTTGAGTTTTCTTCTAACAAGCTTTATCACAACTGTGATGTTTACACAAATTTAGCACAAGGAATAATTCAACAAATAAAAAATATGGGAATATTTTGATCGCTCTTCCTGGTATGCCTGAATTTGTTTTTCACCTTTCATAGACCTCTTTATATAGGCATCTATCAAGAAACCGTTGGAGACATAATCTTCTAATTTTGGAAGGTTATTGATTTGTGGTTTGATTTTCTTTCAAAAAATATAGATGTTGTTCCCAATCATAATTATTCAGCCGTTACTTTCTTGATCCTATATTGATTGTTATCAATGTGATGTTGGATCTACATATCTTTAGAGTTTCTTGATCTTAACTGCATGTAATCAGAACTTTGAATGTGACAGACACGTGGAAGCTTATTTGTTCTTCAGAATTTCCGTCAGAGTATATCTTCAGCTTAAGTGTTGAGTCTTTAGAACTTCAGAATATATGAGTGCATTGAGACTTCAAATAATCAGAGTGTTGCTTCATCAGATTTTAGCTTGCAGCTTTGATCCTTCAGAAGTTATAACATCAGAACTTCTTCTATTGAGCATGATACTTTAATTTAGTTTGTACATATATTCTTATCAGATCTTCTTAGCGCAAATTGTTCACCAACTTCTATGCTTCTTTATCATATCTTCTCTGCATATTTAAATAATTTATTAGAGATCATAATTGTTCTTTATATATATATATATATATATATATATATATATATATATATATATATATATATATATATATATATATATATATATATATATATATATATATATATATATATATATATATATATATATATATATATATATATATATATATATATATATATATATATATATATATATATATATATATCATGTATTTGTTATCATCACAACTATTACTAAAATGTAGAACTAAACTATGTTCTAACAGCAATAAATAAGAACTTTGAAGCATTGTAAAAATGATTTATAAGTTGTGGAACAAAATGGTGTTCAAATAAAATGTGGACATGGCTAGCAGGGTCATTGTAAAAAATAGGTGGTGTGCAACAGAAATACCATCACACAATATTCTTCCAAGTCTTAGAATCTTCAATTATCCTAAATACTAGCCAATGTTATGAGATTGTTTTTCTCCCACATGGTATTCTAACACATTAGGAACAATATTTTCATACACAAGTAGGATTTTCACAACAAAAGAGAGACCCTGTTCTTAATACTAATTGGGTGCCTTTATTTTGTTTTCCTTTGGAGAAAATGTGAGCTTTATTCATAAAGTGGTCACTCTTAAAGGATGCATTAAATTTATTATAAATTGTTGTACCCCAAAATTTGCCCTCCCATATTCTTCAAGAAATTGCCAAGCCAGGTCACAAAATTCCCCAAGGGTTATGCAGTTCAACTGTCTCCTATACAGTCAAAACTAGGGTTTGGGTTCTAATCAAGAATTGAAAGTTTTCAAAGGCCCAATCAAGTCTCATATGCTTACAAAGAGGGTCAAGTATCCTCATATCAAGTTTCAAGGCATTCAGCTCAAAATTGCACAGTCAAAACCCTAAATTGCACTACAGTCAACTGTAGGGGCAAAATGGTCATTTGACAGTCAAAAGTTCAAATTTTTGGTCAATATATCATTTTGAAGCCACAAACATCATTTGATCAATGCTTGATCATGATTCCCAAAATTTGGCTCAGAAATCATCAAAGATGCAAAAGTTACTATATTTGGACAGCTGAAAAAGTCAACTGAAATTGACCAGGGCATAACTTTCACATGGATTATCAGAAAAATTCCATCCAAATATCATTTTGAAGAGAAAGACATTTCCTACAACTCATCTTCATACTTCAAGTCCAAGAAATTCTCTCACAAAAAGTTATCAATTTCAACATTATAGGTCATTTTCAAAAGTCAACAAAAAGGGACTTTAAGTCAAAGGCCATAACTTGAGATTGGTAAATCAAAATGACATGGGACCAAAGGAATTGGTTAGAGGACTCAAAGACCTTTCCAAAATGTCCAAGAACATGTGAAAAGCTTAAAAATTGAGCAAGTTATGCCTTATGGAAGTTGGGAAATTTTTGGGAATTTTGAAAAGTCAACAATGGTTCAAATGGTCTAAAATTGCTAATGGGCCTATTTTCTTCCATGATTCATCATTCCAAGCCTATGCACGACCACTTGGCCCAAAGGGAAGTATTTTCTCATTTTTTATTTATTTATTTGGATTATTATTTATATTAATTCAATTAAATTAATTAAATGTGTGAAAAATATCTAAATGAACCAAACAAATCTTTTTGTACACATTTCAAGGTCAATATTTCGTGCACATGCTGATTAGGAAGAATTGGATTGAATTGGTCATAATTTGCACAAAAACCATGTGAAAAAGATTGAAAATATAATGGAAAAAAAATCAAATCTTCAATCCATAATTACAAGAGATTTTGTTGAAATTTGTTAACCTAATTGCTTCTATACATAATCAGGAATACAACCCTAAGCCTTAGAGACTAAAAGCTGCGCATAAGAGGCTAGTACAAACTTGCAAAATTGCTTAAAAAACTCAAAAGCTGAAATCAACTTTAGGAGTCGATTCAAAGCACCATTCTTGTCTCAATAGTTTCCTGGAACCTCACTGAACGTGCTCCAATCAAAAACAACCACAAAAGCTCCAGGAATTGGTACCTGTAACTCAAACTGTAAAGCCAAAAATTTATAATCGTATATCATCTTTTAAGCATTTTTACATCATTCTATTCATGGCATCATGTTTGTTTTGAGCTTCTGAAACTAACCATCGTGTTTGATTGGATTTTTACACGCCATACGCGATTATGCCATAACTGCTTTCTAGGGTTACAGGTTTTCAAAATTGGGGTTTTCTACCCAAGGCAAAATTAGGGTTCCAGACCCACACCATTACACTCAGCTCATCTAGACGAAGAAGACCAGACCATCGCGCCAAATTTATTGGCCCTATAGCGCTAGTCGCTATTTTCTGGAAACTAGCCTAAGAGAACGGCTTCAAAACCGTGGCCTATGAGTCTTTGTTTCAGAAAAATGAAAAGTTGGGCGAAGAAGATAATGTGTTGGCGAAGCATGATTCGCTAGTTTGAAATTTCGCGCGTTTAACCACTACGCGTTGTTTTTTCTTTTTGTTATTTATTTACTATAATATGTTAATTGAAACGTTGTAGCTCAGCTGGCAGGTGTATGTGCGTGTGACCTTCATGACCTGGGTTCAAGTCCCAGGTCTGTACACTTTCTATATTATTTTTCCATAGTGTTTCCCATGCAGCTTCAGGGACGTAGATGTACCATGCGTCCTCAGCAATCAAACATACACGCGTCCATCCAATCCAGATCAATGGCCAAGAATCAAAGAGCACCCTACACCCCAGTCAACATGCCACATAATGCTTGGAAAAGTCAACGAAGCTGAATCTTAATGGGCCAGGCTTTACCATCAAAACCTCCATATTGGGGCTACCCCCCCTGGTTTGCCATTCTTCTTATTTTTCTTATGTTTTATTTAATTTATTATTTTATTTTCTTGATTGTTTAATTTAATTAATTATTGCCATAAAATATAAAAACATCACAAAAAAAATCAGAAAAAAAGATTAACATAATAAAATATTTATTTTATTTATTTTTTTTGTAAATAATTAACATGTAAATAAATTTAGTAAAATAGGTTTTAACTTTAATTCTTTTAATAACTAAAAATCCAAAAAAATATAGAATTTAGGTTTAATTGTTAATTTTGATTCCTTTTAATTTCCCTTTTTTACAATAATAATGTTTATTTTATTTATTTTCTATAATTAAATTTTGCATGTAAATTAACTTAGATTTAAATTAGGTTAAAAATTCAATATGTTTTTCCTTAATAACTTAAAAAATAATTAGAACTAAGTTTAGTGTTTTATTTTAAATTTGAAATTAATTCTTTTTCTTTTAAATCTTAACAAAATACAAAAATACTAAAAAAAACATTTTCTTTTAATTTGTTAATTGTAATTTCTCATTAACTTTAATTCTTTGCAAAAGGGTCCAACGCCCGTGTTTAATTATTTAATTTCGCGCATTTATTTTATATCGTTTATTATAATTATGTAATTCTCCCAAAGCGTTGTAACAATTTAACTTTTCGCACTTTTATTTTATCGCTTTATTTATTTTCCGTCAAATCGGGTCCGGTTTAATTTTGGCGATGTGGACCCGCGCCATTTGTAATAGTTGTAGATTTATTTTCCCGCAACTTTTAACTGTTAAATAAGCATGAAAGAATGTATGGCCTTAAAAATAAAATCAAGCGTAGATCACAATGAACATGACAAGACAAATATCAATGAAACTGACAGACAAATTCGCACACACCACCCCTAGGGTACGCCTCACTGTTGCCTTTCGAAAGGTGATCGTCGAGTAGAGGACGTCTTAAGTAAGTCCTCATGATCCGGGAACCTGGCATGAGGGTAGCTTCTAAGGTGTCTTCCCATTGCTCCGGTGATCACCATGTCCCTAAAACTCGAATTGACCCGAACACCTCCAACGGTGGTGCTGCCTACCTCTCAATGGTGGGATGGCATTACTTTAAAGGACATTTACGCAGACGAATTCCTTAGGGTAGGTAGGTTCTCAAGGATACTTGCTCTAATTTCAAACAAATCAAAACATCTTTTCACCGACACATTTTCAAAAGCTTTCAAAAGCAAATTTTTCAAACACTCTGACGTACGAGTCGAACTGAAATTTTTCAAAGAAACTTTTTAAACCCACATTGAAAAGCAAACAAACATTTTTGAAAACACATTGAGCAAGTATCTAAGAGCCCATGGATAACCATGGATAGAAAGGGTGCTAACACCTTCCCTTTCTATAACCTACCTCCCGAACCGAGAGCAATCTCTTTAAGGAATTTTTCTGTGCTTTTGTCCTTTCCATTTGGAGAAAATAAAAGACGGTGGCGACTCTTGCTTCCGCGACATTTCGCGAACCAGCGTTAAACAGTCAGTTCCAGATCCACCGATCACATAAATCATATAATTTATTTGGTTACTAATGCTCCATGGAACCCATGGCTAACAAGAAACTTGGCTGGATGGCCAATCCATCATGTGAAAAGAAGTAGGCGATAACATACCTAACCAAAATATGGGGTTGTTGTCGTCATGACGCCACAAATGGAAGAAATGCCAAGTAAAGTAAGAAGAGTGGTTGGTGTTTAGTGTTGCCTTAATTAAGATGGTCAATGATTCATAATAGATTGATGGTTGCGTGAGAGAAGATGTCGGGATCGAGATTTCATCAGTCGATTCCGGTGGGGGTATTTCTTCATTGTTTAGAATAATAGGGTAGTCAAAATCTTGGTGGTTTGCTTCAAAATAAATGGGTTGTGGATCGGAACCCATAACATAGGTTGTGGAAAATGTTAATGAGGGATGACTAAGGAAATTAGTGAAGCTAGGTTTTTTAACGAAAGAGTGTGGTTGTTGTGGTGTTTCATTTATAACAGAGTCGCCAATATTTTCAAATCCATGAGAAGAAATGTCGGAGGAATTTGGGATTAGAGGTGACCCGTTATTCTAATTATCAGCGTAATGTTCCTCTTACTCATCTTTCATTGGTAATATTGGTTGCTCAGGTGGTGGATTTGTTTTGTCATCATACAAATTGGTTTGCTTCAGTTGTTTGCTGCATATATTTGAAATTTCTTCACATGAGTTTGATGACTCATAAGTTGAATCTACTTTCTCGTCTAGTTTCAAGAAAGGGTGTCTCCATTTGGGTTTAAAATACCACATAAAAATTTCTGTGAACATATTCTAAGACATTGATGGATAAGGTTGAATCCTCCATAGCCACCATTTAAGAGCACACCCTTTCATTGTCATTGCAACTACCTTCATCTTCTCCTCATCTTCCACAACACTGTTGTCTCTAAAATACTTTTCAATCGAAAAGATCCACCAAGATGATTCTTCTACTCCATATAAATTAAACAGGAACTTTATTTAGCAGGAATGAGATTGAAATGAAAGCACTAATTGATAGAAATATTTTCCTATCAAAACTATGAACTAGGGTTTCTATGATAAAAGGGAAAGAACAATAATATGACTAAATAAAATGTGTCCAAAACTTTAGAAACCAAGACATTCATTAAGTGTGCAAATTGGAAATATTTATACCTCATATTTGATGAAGATTAAAATGATATGTATTGATTCATAGGCGGCTTGAGACCTTGCATTCTCTTATTCCCTGGGAGATTTTTGTGCATAAGAAAGTGATGAAAAGAAACAAAGACCCACATGACATGAAAATATTGGCCCAAAATAGAGGATCCATAAATTCAATCGGCCAAACATTATTGATTTGTTATATAAAATCAAGGGAATTCTTAAGCCATCCATATATAATGAAAAATATCTATGAAAACTCAAAAATACTATGATGTGCATATCTGAACGCAATAATTTATGTGTTTCGGATAAGCACGTCTGAAACCATCAGGCATATATGAAAACAGAAGTTTCAGATATGCATATTTGAAACTTTTCCAGTTTGTACCATTTTTATTTAAAACATCATCATTACCACTACCTAATAAACGGGCCAACGGGAAAACATAAAATGATACGATTTGAGCAAAAAATGAAACGAACTTAACAATTAGATTAGATGTTTAGAAATAGAGAAATATAATACACCAGTTGTTCAGAAAGTGTGTAATATCAAAATATTACATCGGTAAAAATAAAACAAAATAACATAGGCTACTACTACTGTGTATGCATAATATTAACCCCATATGACCTCCTTTGTCTCCTATATTCTGCTGCACTGGTTGCCTCCCTAACCATCCTCTCAATGATGACCACCACCTCAAGACTGTCCATATCAATGATCCCTCTATCCAATGTCTCCTGATCAAGTGTGTGTATTTGCTAACATATCGGCAAGACATCAATGGCATGGTCATCATCGACCTGCTGGTTCTCCAAGAGCTTCTCATGGGCTGGCCTAGGTGGATGTCCAGGATCATCTGGTGTCATTATGTGATGTGACACTTTAAAGAACCATGTCACGTATCCTTCTACATAATGTCAACTCTCGGATGTCGGCATCATCAGATACTCTTGGGGCACCAAATGATTATCCAAACCCTAAAATACATCATCGAGTTCTTGACTAAAAGGTGTCGGGAGCAGCGTGAAAAGGAGATCCCAGTATCATATGCATAAAGCCAAACTTCCGGATGCACCGCTCCAGAAGATACCTGACCATAATATTCAACCCACATGCTACCCACCCAGAGTATAATTAGATGGGGTAGAAGGGGACAACATCCATATGATCCTCGAACGAAGTCCATCTGATGTCATCATGGTTAATACAATTAAGATACACACAGTAAGGCGGCATGACAGGATTCCCTCTGTGGAGGATGTACTTTGCATCCCTCGGCATGTCAACACTATATTCAAGGTCACGCTTAAAGCCATGAATGCGGTAGAAGTGAGAGATGATCCAACTCTGAAACACGAATAAGAGAATATGTAAGTACACATTATTAATAACAAATTAAATGTAATAGTTGGAATGAAAGGTACCGTGAGGAGTGTGCAAGAGCCAGTCAACTGCCTTATCCTTTAGTTTGAAGCTTCATTCAGTTTCTGGTAGAGGTATACCAAAATGGCGGTCCCCTAGTTCCACTCATGAACTGTACCCAAATCCATAAACCCACATTTAACTACTCTAACATCAACCTAAACAATGTAATTTATTCTAACTAACATATTAACCTATTATAACATTGCAAAGTGAATCAAATGGAAATGGAGAAAACTTACACAAATTTGGAGCTTTGGAGATGAGTAGAAAAGACTCCAATGGGACTTTTTCTTCTTTAAACTCAGTTGCAATGAGTTTAAATGAGTCGAAATTTGAAGATTGGGGAAAAATTGATTTTGGGTTTCTTTAACAAAGCATAACAGAAGCGTGGAACAATATGTTCGCATCGGTCTTAATATTTATATGAATTCGAATATGCACCTCCGAAGTCACTTTCTCTTGACAAAAAAATGATTTCGTATGTACATGCGAAGCCATCTTTTTATTTACAAATAACGTGAGTTCGAATATGCACATCCGAAGTTTGGGTTTTTTTTAGGTTTTTCGCCAAAGGCCTCCTGAAAAACATAGGGGTGGAAAAAGAAATTCCGTAAATCAATGCACCCATGTGACTACTCATTTTTTTGAAATTGTGCACTGCTTTTATTTAACATTTATAATTAATTTTTTATTTTTTTTTCAATACAAATTTTTTATTTGTAGCCTACGCTGGAAATGAGTCAAATCAATCTGAACTTTCCTCAGCTTGACTTGTTAAGAATTAGATCAGCTCAATTACGGGTTCGAGTTTGAGTCAAACTTTCTTTTAAGTTCAAATTTAACTCGTTATAAGTTCACAAACAACTCAATTCGACTCGTTAAGTTTATCTCGTTAGATTCAGTTAGCTTGCTTCACAGACTTAAAAACTATTTTTTAAAGTCTATTTTTTTTAATCTTTAATATTTTAAATTAATACTATTTTAAAAGAAAATATTAAAATAAAATAAAAGCTATGATATTGGAATTTAACTTTATCTCAAGAACCTACTAATTCTGAAACTACATAATTTATATGATATTGATTTTATTTGTATAATAATTTTTAGAAATATTTGCTCATTTAAGAATATATATTATTTAAACAACCGGTTGAACAATCAACTGATAATGAAATCAATGAAGTCGCCATTGAATGTCTTTTATCCCACAAGAAGGGAAAGGTAAACATCGAGTAAACTTGAGAAGTGTGAAATCACGGTCTTATGACCGAGAGATCGGGTAAGGGAGTCTGTTACGCGAAGGGAAGGTATTAGCACCCCACACGCCCGTAGTACTCTACGGTATCCACTCTTGTTATCTATCTTATGGGTGTGTTTAATATATGCTTACTGTACAAGGAATGCATGCAAAAGAAATGAGAAAAAGAATGTAGGGAAAATGAAAGTTGTGCTCGCTCGGGCCCTACCCCAATGCCTACGTATCCCTTTTAAGGAATCAGAGCAGTCGTAGTTCGGCTAACAAGTTTTTTGTTGGTTTTTATTTTTTAATGAACAATATTAGTTTCGCCTTCTGCCGCAACTCGACCTTTGGAGACTTACGCGTCAGCACAAAAGTGAATTAACATATTCTTTCTGAGAAGTTTGAAAGAAAAGCCCGAAGGCGCAAAAAGAGTTTGCATTGGTTGATATTTTTTTACCTTGAAGAAAGATTTGGAAGTTGTTAGATGTTTTAATATTTTTCAAAGAAAAATGAAGTTTTTGTTTTAATGCATGGATGCAAAAGAAAGAAAAATCATCTAAGGGAGACTAACCTAGATCTATCCCTAATGTTATCATACAATGATGGTCCTATGGTTGAGTTTTGAAGGGAAATCTCTACCCTAAGTTGACATGCTTGGATAACAATCCTAATGCCTATCTCAAATCATCATCTATAGATGAATCAAGAAGTCCTAAAGGAGCATAGCAAGGGTCTATCACCTAAAACTATGTCTATCTCGAATCATCATCTATAGTTTAATCGAGAGCTCCTAAGGGAACATGCCGAGAGTATGTCATCTCAAAACATGCACACAAAGATGAAATCAAACAAACAAGCCAATAAGCTTAAGAGAACTAGATCAAGAGAGCACATCTAGCGAGATCCTATCTAGGCTAGCATTACCTAAGAAAGACTAACAAAACTATCCTATAGGGAACATTCAATGAGAGCGAAGTCGTGATCTCAATTTCTAAATTGAGTGACTCATCGATCAACAAGAAACAAAGGAAAGCAACGAAATCCTATAGGGGTTATGCACTGAGAGTGAAGTCGTGATCTCAATTTCTAAATTGAGTGACTCATCGATCAACAAGAAAGTAAACAAACACAAGCACAACACATATAGCAAATGAAGTGCGGAATGCCTGCTACAGGTCTTTAAACAGCAACTTCGAGTGTACGCTCTTTATTTTCTACTTCTCATGATATCTAGAAAGCAGTAAAGTACTAAAATGAGATAAACAAGAGAAAATACCAAACGGATATCAATCCGTAGCAAATCCTATCAAAATAAAGAAACCCGATGATCTTCGCGAAAAGCTTCACCAATCAAAGAAAAGTGTCAGAAATCAAATGCTCGGAATAAGTATTGAAGCATCATCGATGTGAAAATAAATCACAATCGAAATCTCAAGGGCATCCGCATATCTCACAATAAACATGCACAAGTCTCAAATCTCAACCAGCAAAGGTGAATCACAAATCTCAAGTAATCGGATAATCGAGATTTAATTCCTAAAAATCAAATAAATAAAAAAACCTAACAAACTTTTTATTGATTTTATTATTTTTATTATCTCCTAAAACTAACTAATTCTACTTAGGAAAAAATTGATAGAAGAGAATTATAGAAAAAAATCTACAAATTATGAACAGGGGATGGGAAACCAGTATTTGGGGAGTGTGAATCAAAACAGGGCACTAAGCCCATCCAGATTTAACCCAAGGGAGGTTTTGTTATGTTAACAATCAAACTGTAAAAACACATATGTATGGGCTTACTCTGACACAATTTGGTCCATTAACAACACAACCCAACTTGTTATTCAGCATAATTCTATATTGTAATAAAAAAAGAAAATAATGAGAAAAGGTTAAACGGTGTAGTTTTGAGGTGATGAGCTAGGGTTCACATATGTGACGAATCAAATTCTCTATGAAACACGATCTCTTTCCCTTTATTTTGATTCTCCACCACATACTCAATCCTCCACCACCGCACAACACATTTTTCTTTATTTTGATTCGCCCCCACCGTTATCTTGCCTTCGTCCGCTTGCAACAAGCTCAGATCTTCCTCTGTGAATTCATCTTGAACAGGATCCCTAATGTACTCAATATGCCAGCAATTCAAACGACAATTTCTGGGGGATTTACTTCTACCCTCCATCTTCTACTGATTCTCATCAAGAAAAGTAGAGAAATAGATCAACTAATGCGGAAACTTGGCGTTGCTTACCTACTGGAAGAACTGTCCAGTGCGTCTTCAAGAGGATGATGATGATAAGAAAAATATGTATAAGCTCAGGTATGTGTTACAATTTCGTCGATTCTTCTCTGATTTCATTTCTGTTACGCTTACCGCTCAAGCATTCACCGTTGTTGTTGTGTTTGCGAGGTTGTTATAGTAGTGATGCAATGAAGATGCGAGATCGAGAGAAATCAGAGCCTTGATGCGATGTTATTTGTTGAGATTTACAATGATGAGGATGAAACGTGAAGTTGCGGCTTGGAGATGCAAAGCTGAGAGATGGTGATGATTGCACAGATTTGGAGGGTTACCGAGGAAGAGCAGAGAGAGATTAGAAGCTTTTTTGTAGTGATTTTCTTGGTGAGATATTGAAGGTTGTGAAGGTGGAGGTTGAAGGGGAGAGATCAGAGAGTACAAAAATTTTTATGTGGAGATCTTCTTGTGTGATTCTTCTTGAAGATTAAATATGGAAGATGAAGATGAGAGGAGAAGAAAGAGTATCTTTGGTGATTCTTCCAAAAATTGGAGAATGAACGTGATGGTGATGAAGAGTGAAGATTGGGAGAGTGAGTGCAGGAAGAAGAGGAAGAGAGAATTTCAGAGAATTTCTTCTGGTATTTTTTATATTATGTGTGAATGAATCCCCCTGAATCCAAGTAAGCTTCTCTTTTTATATTTCTGTTAGTGTTGTTAGAAGTTAGTTAGGAATTGGTTAGAGTTTGTTATGAAATTCGTTAGGAGTGTTTAGACTGTTAGTAATTAGTTTTGGGAAGATTGGTTGAAATTCTGTTACATGTCAGTTTCTGTTGAAGTCTGTTTTGACAGTTAACAAATGGTTGAAGGAAATTTTGGAATTTTATTTTTGGAAGTTATGAGGGTTCTTCTGTTATGGACAATTTTGGTTCAGTCAGGATGTTAGAAAATCTGTTAGGAAACATTTAGATAATTCTGTTATGTTTTCTGTTATAAGTTTGTTAAGATTGTGAAAGTTAGTTACAGTTGGCTTTGAATCAGTTAGAAGTTGGTTGGGAATAGGTTAGGATTTTGAGGAGTTGGTTACATTCTGTTTTGTTATTTCTGTTTTCTGTTCATTTGCTTGGATGTCTCAATGTGAACTTGCATGAGCTTTTCTTTATATTGCTATTTTTTTCTATTTTGAGCACCACCTTGCATTCTTCTATTTGCATTTTATGGCTTGTCTTATGCATTTTAATTTCCTCAACCTTGACGTTTTACTTTCAGTTTGTTGAGGCTTCCAAGAGTTGTTTCCACCTGCAGACATGCATGCTGCTAGTCTGTGAACTGCACGGCTGATTGTATGGAGTTGGTACGAATCATTTCGAAGTTTTTTTTTATTGATGTAGGGGCTTTAGCCAGTAGCGTCTTAAACTGGGTTTGGATTTGAATGCATGGATGACCATTAGCATATTATGCTAACCATAAGATTGAAAAAGGATTTATCACGGTAGCTGTTTTAGCATAGCGTAGATGGCATCTTCCAGATTCTTCTTTTCTGAACTGGTTTTTATCGGAGCTCCTTTGGAAGGTTAGTTAGGGTAACTGTTACACAGGGCAGTTAGGAGATTCTGTTGCGATTCAGTTAGTTATTTTTCTGGTTTTCTGCTTTCTGATATTCTCTTTTATATCTTTTTCCTAATGTTCCTTCTGTTTGATTATTTCTGGTATGCTATTGACCACTGATGGAAGAGCCACAAGGCAAAATGATGAAGACCGTTTTCTTTCAAAATGAAATGCGGCAATGTTGTAACGAGTAAAGCTAAGACAATAACGAGTCCCTTCCGAATGCCTCCAGCATGACCTCCGACAATTGACATTTTCTACAGTCATTAGGTATTATTAGTGTTACTTAATTTGAGAAGCCCATTAACACAGGGCAGAAGCTAGTCCAGATAGCATCGAAGAAATTAGTATAGGAACTATTCCGTTGAATAAAACTCAATTAGCATTAGTACCAGTAGAATCTTTGTTAGAGCCTTCACCAATACTTAGTAAAACTGTTGCAGCTTAATAACAAGAACAAGGCTCCAATTTGTTGAATTGTTTGTTTTTGCCTCAATTATGCAGTGAAAAATATTTTGTCTGATTTTTATTACTGCAGGCTGCGGGTCTGCGTCGGAATTTTAACTTGTTCTGTTGAATTGAATGAGCAGGGCTATATCACAGTTTGTACGGTTTGATCCAATGGTCCATGGTGCAAAGCTGAAACTTATTATAGCATAGCAAGATGCATTGAATTTGGAGGCATGGAGTTTGACACGAAGCTCATAGAATTAGGACATTCATTAACTTGCAACATTTTTATAGTTTTCTTTTAAATGTGACACAGGTGATATGATTGGTTTTTGGATGTAATTGAATTTTGGTTTATGGACTTTGATGTAATATATTCATAAGTTGGATTAAAATTGTTATTTTATGTAATTTTGAATGGTTGAAAGTGTATATGTTCTAGTTCTTGATTTTTTAATAGCCACGGTTGAATCAAGAACAGAGACTTTGAATTAATTCACTTGTCTTTCAATTTATTCTCTTATGCTTACATCTTCTCAAAATGTATCTTGAATGAATCGCGATCCCTTCTTTAACCTCAAGTTCAAGATCTTCTTTTTGTATCTCAAACATAATACAAATTCTAAGCAAAGTCAGTTGATGAATCACTTATATTATGAGTACAAGAAAACCAGGAAAATTATCCACAAGTCCTGTAACATCTCTTGCATATATCTTGTTCTTCAAGCAAGTTAAATGATTTATCCTTGAATCACATTAAAAACTTCTATTCCATGTTCATCTTAAATCGATCCTCAATGCAACTCAAGCGTTCATGACAAGTTGAATCTCAATTGACCTAAAATGGTGTGCTTGATCAATGAACCTATAGACTCAGAATTGAATCTCAACTCCCGATGCTTTATACCTCAAGCCCAAAGTTAACCAGAAAAGTTACTTTGAAACATGATACACAGATCTCTGATTGATGGAGCGAAACATAGACGAATCTAAACTTTATTATCTTGTATCAGAACCATGGTTTACGCCTTGTAATCTAAGTAAACAATTGAGATGACTCTTGGATGATAGCGAGCCACATGAATTGGGAGACGAACCCTAGTTTCGATGATAAGCGTAAGCACAACAATGAAGCTTCTTACTCCATGATCCACAAGAACCACATAGACGATGCACATGCCTTTGAAAGAAATCCAACTGAACGACTTGAACCCTATCAATGGCACCATATCTCATATCATGCACAAAAACATGTGTTTGGGAAGAGGAGGACCTAATTCATAATTCACCACTTGAGGAACGAACCAAGGAACTCAACTTTATTGAACATTTATATCCCAGTTCACTGTAAAAAAACCCTAGCTTGTACACCTACCAAACTTTTGAACCTCTGACACTTTATTCAACGCAAATGCATGCTATGTTAGTGCAGATGACCTAATAAAAAGATGTGAATGCAAAAGTCTAAGTCAGATAAAAGAAATTAGGAGGGCAAATTTTGGGGGTGCAACAATTATCAATTAAAATCATTAGATTAAAAGAAAATATAAGACTAAGATTTAGTGTAAATCTTTAAATCTAATCTTAAAGACAATATATAATCGAGTTGACTCATGAGTTTAACAAATCGAATTATATATAATTCAAATTCAGTTCATTTAATTAACAAACTTAATTTTTCACTCATATTCAACTCATTTGATTCATAATCTAATTCAACAATTTAATTATCAAATCCATTTCTAAATTATTTTTGAATTAATTCATTTTATTATCCACTTTTTGTAAGTTTCTTAATATCTACCCATGAGACTACTATTTTTTCAACCTTATTTTTGCTACTACTAGCAATTATATCTTTTTTTCGGCATTATCATTTACTTCTTATCCAATTTCAACGTATACTATTCATTTATAATTAGTATTCTCTATGCCATGATTTTGTCTTTTCCTTATTCCGTACTACACAAAATATTACTTATATATGACATAGTTTTGTCTTTTCATTATACTTATCTAATTACCTGACAATGACGTCACAAAATGGATTTTTTTGGTCACCAAATCAAATAAATTTTCATTTGTTGCAAAATCTGTTAAAAAATTTCTACATCTATGTTTATTTTATCCATTATATTTTTTATACAATAAAAAAATACTAACTCATGTTACAAACGCATAATATTTTTTTTAAAAATTTAAAACAAATTTAGGTTCCAAATTTACATTGCAGATGTATCATACATTACATATAGATTGCATATATATTTCTCACTTTTACAAAGAACAAAATAACATTGAAAATTTATGTTAGATTTGTGTTTGTTGGTTGTATTTTGTTAAAAACAACTAATTTAGTAGGATGTTGGATAAAATATCATGACATATTTGATATGACATTGTAGTCTGTGTTGTTTCTATTTGAAAGATTTGTATCTGGTGTTTTAGAAGATTTGATTTAAGTTTCATATGGATCAAGCTGCACATTTGATGATTTGATTCTCTGAAGATTTGTTCCAAGCAGATTTGATTCTCAATATTGGATGTCAAAACATTTAGAGAAACATTATGCCTTGCATCAGAAGATTTGTTCCAAGCATATTTGATTCTCAATATTGAATGTCAAAACATTTAGGAAAACATTATGTCTTGCACTAGAAAATTTGATTTGATTTTATCTGATTTGATTTGCAGAATGATTAAACCTTATTTGTTATCCAAGCCCAAGCGTTTTTCTGCCTATAAAAATAAAGTCTCTAAACCTAAGAAGAAGGGCGCATGGTTGAGAATATTCATTAGGATTTAGTTTGTTCTTTGATATTTGTGAATCACTCTTGTATCTCTTTTGATGCTTGAGTTGAACTGTGTTTGAGTTTTAATTTGTGATTCACTCATAACCTTTTAAGCAAGAGTGAATTATATTTAATTGGAAGTGTTTCTTTTGCTTATTGTCTTTGTTGCTAGTATCACTGGTGTGTGATTGAGGGGAAGTGAGAGCGGTCTCATATCTAGGAGTTCTTAGATAGAAATAGCACATGTAGTAATTAGGTGTAAAGTTCTTAGATAGAAATAGCACGGGTTGTTTATAACTTTAAACTAATATTATTATAGTGAACTTCCTTTCTGGCATAGATGCCCCCAGATGTAGGTGACGTTGTATCGAACTGGGTTAACAATTGAGTTGTGTTCTTTACTTCTTGCAACTGTCTTTAAATTGTTAATTATTACTTTTGTTGTTATATGTTTTAATATTATATTCGACATTCTGGACGTCCTGAAATCGTGTACGACATTTGTTTTATGAAGTGCCAAAATTTCAATTGCCATCAGAGCAAGCACCATGTTCTGTGTTAGGTGAGCTCTAGGGAATATATTTTTTGGTACTATGGACAAGGAAGGAGGATTTACTAATAGACCACTTGTTCCGGATAACACCAATTATGACTATTGAAAAGCATGTATGGTGGCCTTTTTAAAATCTATGGATAGCAGAACTTGGAAAGTTGTCATCAAGGGGTGGAAATATCTTATACTGACAGACAAAGATGGGAAGGACACTACTGAATTAAATCCAAACGAGTATTGATCTAAGGAAGAAGATGAACTTGTTCTTGGAAACTCCAAAGCTTTGAATGCCTGGTTCAATGGTGTTGAGAAAAATATATTCATGTTAATAAATACATGTATTGTGGCCAAAGATTTATGAGAAATCCTCAAAACCACTCATAAAGGTACATCAAAAGTAAAAATATCAAGACTTCAACTTCTCACCACAAAGTTTGAAAATCTCAAGATGAAAGATGATGAGTGTATTCATGATTTTCACACGAGTATTGTTGATATTGTCAATTCATCTAGTGTCTTGGGAGAAAAAATGTCAGAAGAGAAGCTTGTTAGAAAAATTCCCAGGTCCTTTCCTAAGAAGTTTCACATGAAGGTCACTGTCATAGAAGAAGCCCAAGACATTTTCAACATGAAAGTGGAAGAGTTGTTTGGGTCTATACAAACTTTTGAATTGGCTATCAATGAGAGATCAAAGAATAAGAGCAAGAGCATAGCTTTTGTATCCAACACTGACGATAAAGAGGAACAATGTGACATGGAGAATGATGAGGAAATTTCTAATGTTATTGTGCTCCTTTGAAGGAAATTCAATAAGGTACTAAAAATAATGTTTAGGTAGCCAAATGTCAAGAATATATCATTCGAGATCAGTAAGAACAATGACAATTAGAGGAAGGCAAGAACATAAGAGAAGCCAAATCAAAGAAAAGGTAGTCAGTGTCATGAATGTGAAGGATTTGGTCATATTAGGTCATAATGTCCAACTTACCTCAAGAAATAAAAGAAGGGATTTTCTGTGGCTTGGTCTGATAATGATGAGTCTGAAGGTGAACATGATGTTGAGACTACTAAGCATATAACTGCTCTCATTGGAAGATGGGAACCTGATGAAGAATCATGTGATGAGGATGTCTCTTATGAAGAATTAGATGATTCCTTCAAAGAACTTTGTGCCAGAAGTGAAGATGTGTGTAAGACAGGATAAAAATATAAGATAATCATAGCTCAACTACATGCTTAAAAAGAGAAATTGTCATCTAATGCCTCTTGTCTTCAGGATGAGGTAACCATATTGACTTCTAAACTTGAGAACATGACCAAATCCGTAAGGATGTTGAACAATTAGACTGGTATGTTAGATGAAATTCTTCAAGTTGGAAACGGAAGCATGAGCACATGATGTCCGACCAAATGTTACAACATTCTGTCAGATATCAGGAATCTCAAACTAAAGTCAAGTTCTTACCTTGGAAATGTCATTATTATGGGAAATATGGTCATATAAAACCTATTTGTTACATATTGTATGGTTATCCTAAACATCCAAAACAACCTAGGGCTAATCATGTGATGATTAAAAATATAAATGAGTGGAACCCTGAGGATATTAACACTAGTCTTATATCTCATACTTCTCTTAGAGCTTCATCTAGAAAAGACTGGTACTTTGACAGCGAATGTTCTAGACACATGACAGGGGACACAAATTATTTAGTGGACATTAAGTCTTATTCCTCCATATTTGTCACATTTGGTGATGGAGCTAAATGGGAAATTAAGGGGGGTGGAAAGTTAGCATGTGATGTTCTTCATATACTAGATAATGTGCTTCTTGTGAAAAGATTGACTGCTAATGTGATCAGTGTTAGTCAGTTATGTGATCAAGGCTTAAAGGTAAATTTAACCAAGTCTTAATGTTTAGTAAACAATGAGAAGAATGTTGTTCTAATGAATTAAGTTAGGAATAAAGACAATTGCTATTTATGGGTACCTTAAGATACTAGTTTCTCATTCACGTGTTTAATGTCCAAGGAAGTTGAAGTCAAGATGGAGCACCGGAAATCTAAATGTCTGAATCTAAAAAGTATAAAGAAGAGTGTGTCTAATGGAAGCACAATTGTTATCAATTGGTTTGGATGAAACAAATATTAAAAGAATACAATGTCAAACAATATGTCTTGATATTATATTGTGATAATCTGAGTACAATCAATATATCCAAGAATTCCATTCATCTTAGCGGGAGAAAGCACGTCAACAATGTAAATAATTTTGCTAGGGATCTTATAGAGAGAATAGTGATTCTTGAGTACGTGGTCACTAAAAAGCAACTGACAGATACATTAACTAAAGCTTTGGATACAAATCAAGTTATTGTTAGAACAAGATTAGTTCTGATCTATCTCAGATTTTTGATGATAACAATAAATTATATTTTAGATAATTTATACTATGATGAACGTATTTGACTGTTTTAGATAATGTTCTGACATAAGCATTTTGATGTGCTGGGCTAAAATTATATGAACAAGTTCTTTGATAAAAGAAATATTTGCTTTAAGCGCAACTGCTGATGCTGACTCTGGTAAAGACAATTATTTAATTGCATCTTCTAACACTTAGCAGGATTTCTTGTTCAAAAGTTTACTTGAAAGCAAGTGTTGTTCAGAAGTTTATTTGAAAGCAAGCGCTGATCAAGTTCTTAGCAAGCAAAGCATTATTTGGAAGATAAGCAAGCATGTTCTGAATTCAAGACGTTGAAGCAAGTTCTGAAAGAATGTAAAAGATATTTTGTCTTGTCAAGCTTCAGGAAACATGTTCTTACAAGTGTCGTTTGCTCATTTAATGCAAAGACGGCTGCATGCACTCAAGTGTCTACGCTAGTTCATTAGAAAATGTAATAGTGCAAGGAAACACGCAAGAATTTAATGCTCTCCACTTTTTGAAGGCAGCAACAGTCATTTTGTTCTTACTATATATAAAAGGACATTTATTGCAAGCCAACCAACCAATCAATTTCAAAAAGAAGCAAGAAACTACGTGAAAATTTCTGGGCTCACAAATCCATTGTTCATACACTTTATGCAATTTATTCTAAGTGAAAAATCACAGTTGTGATATAGCTTTATTAGAAGCAAATTTTATCTCACTATCTGTAAAGATTAAACTCTTGAAATTGTTCCTTAAGAGACCAAGTTTGGTCAGATTTCTCAAGTAGACTAGGACTAGGTTTAAGTCTTAGTGGTGTTAGTCACTTGTAAGATTACTTGTGCATTGTTAGTCACAAAAGTTGTTGTGTGTTTGTAATCAGTTGATTATAGTGAATTAAGTCCTTGTTGAGAAAGGCGAAATCACCTTGACGGGTGGACTGGAGTAGTTTAATTTCAAACGAACCAGGATAAAAATAACCTTGTCTTTCCATTATTGTTGAAGCTTTATTAGAAAAGAAAAAGAGAAAATTATTCAACCCCCCCCCCCCTCCCTTCTAAGTGTTTTCTTACCCTTCAGTTATGAAGTTAAGGGACAAACTGGAAATTTACATTTTTGAAAAATTGTGCCAATTATTTGAAGGTAGAGATAACACAAGAAAGGAGGGTTTGAATTGAGTTTATAGAAAACATTCCCCTTTAAAAACTTTGAGCACTCAAATGATAATAGTGGTAAAGACAATGAATAATAAATGACGCAAAATATTTATCCAGGTTCACCTTAACAAGGTTAATCATGTCCACCCCTCAAGGTGATTTGCCTTGTCCAAGGATTTAATCCACTATAACCAAACTGTTTACAATTTCACGGGAAATTGCTGATGACTAACAGATAATGAACCGTTCAATGATCACGACGAATATAACATTCATTGACCCCTTAAGGATTCTGGCCCGACTGGTCCCTTAAGAGGATTTCCATACAATGATTTGTTCAGTGATCCAAGTTAATGAATATAACAATCATTGACCTTACAGAATCTGATCACTTAAGATCTCCTATCAGGATTCCCATACAATGATCTGTTCAGTGATCCAATTTAATGAATATAACAACCATTGACCCAATAGAATCCGATCACTTAAGATCTCCTATTAGGATTTCCCACAATAACCCACAATCATTGTCTTCTTGAGATCCTACCTTCACTCAATCACTCAAGGAACTTTACAATGATTTGTTCAGTGATCCAAGTTAATGAATATAACAATCATTGACCCATTAGAATTTGATCACTTAAGATCTTCTATCAGGATTTCCCATAATGGCCAGCATCCACTGTCTTCTTGAGACCCGACCTTCAGTTAGTATCTCAAGGAATCAATCAACAACAATTGATATGGTTTGTGTTTACATGATTTCTTCTTCTAAGCAGATTATACATAATATTAAGCACATATTGTTTAACACAATTTCAAGCAACAACTCTTGTGTTAAAACAATTTACATGAAGAGATTCAAACTATAACACAATAAGAGAAATAACTTTTGTGTTCATTACAAAGTTCTATCAAGATGTATTTGATAAAAAGTTAGGTAGCATCTTGTAGTGTTCTTCTTCTTCATATTCTTGTTGAGCAAGTTCCGCGCAACAAATCCTTGCTTCTTCTGAGATCTACCAAGATGTATATGATGATAGTTGATGTAGAATCTTGTAATCTTCTTCATCTTTGTTGAGCAAGTTCCGAGCAATAACTCCTTCCTTCTTCTGATATCTACCAAGATGTATATGATGATAATTTATATAACATCTTGTAGTCTTATTCGTCTTTATCTTTCTTTCTTTTCTCTCATTTATGTGTAGTGGTTTTCAGTATGTTTAGCATTGCAGTTTTGACAACTTCAGCATCCACGACTTTTTAGTTTCATGGCCAAGAGAACTTTAATCCAAATATTTGATCTTATTTTATAGCCTTGAGAGAGAGAGAGAGAGAGAGAGAGAGAGAGAGAGAGAGAGAGAGAGAGAGAGAGAGAGAGAGAGAGAGAGAGAGAGAGAGAGAGAAAGAGAGTTTGTGAAGATAGAAAAGTCCTTTCCTGCATCAACATTTAGTTCTTCAATGGATAGAATAAGGTATAAGAGTTTAGATAGTATAAAATAATATTTCCCATATCTTGTCACTTTTCAATGATAGCTTTCCACCTTTTCTCTTAATAATGTTTTTATGATAAGCTTGTAAACAGATATCCGTTAAGTAAAGAAAGATAGCTGGAAATCCAGTTGTTTGTTCCCAACGGTCCTAATGAGAATGGTTGATAATACAGTACGAAAAGACTGTCACCACCCTAGAGGGTAGAGGTCACATAACACTTTTTGTATCTTTTGTACAACATCACACGTTAACCATCTTGAAATTCTTCTTATCTTCAGAGGCTTCAGATAATTTGAATGTTGAAGCTTGTTGTAGAAGAATCACTCTTAAGTCTTAGAACCTAAGTTTTGGAGTCTTCAGAACTTGTCCCATGAGAACCTTGTCTTCAGAGTCTTCAGCACTTGGTTGTAAGAACTTGTTTGTCTTTAGATCATCATAACTTTTTCACAGAAACTTGTATTCATAATGGAACTTGGAACACACATAAGAAAAGCTTTAGAAGGCCTCCAAAGCTTAACCATAAAGTCACGATTAGAACCTCTTGTACTAACGTTCTTAAGAATCATTGCGTAAGATAAATTCCTGAATCTTGTTTTCAACTGTAATACGTAACCAAATGTTTTCTTCCAATAGTGTTTATATTCAAAACCTGATGACGTCACACGCCTTGTTACCAGAGTCAGAATATTACAACAAAAATTACCTAATTATTTTCTTCTTGCTGGATTACTTCTGATTGAGGAAAGATAATGATCCATAAGATTCTTACTTGTTTTAGAGTCATATTCTTTAAGATATTTGAACATTGTCTTCAGATATATAAACAACAGCTTATCTGATGAACAATTACTTCTTTGAGTGAAAGCTCTTCTGATCTATTTCATCTTGACATTGCGTTGATTTCTTTATAATAAGCTTTTCTAAGCTGCATATTTGATGTTTGATTTCTTGAAGCAACAACTTAAACCAGTACATTTGATTTTGATGTTGAGTTCCTTCTTTATGATCTCTTGATCTTTGAATTGATTCCCTTTCTGATAAACATTCAGCCTTCCTTATAACTGGTGATGTTTATGTAGAAGTGGTCATAATACATCTTCTGTTGAGCGCAATAGTTCTTCTAATGATATTGATCTTCTGATAGATATTACTTATGTTGAGTAAAAAGACTTGAGAAAATATCATCCTTTGATCTTGTGTTCTGATGGACTTTGAGATGTTGATTAGATGTGAGTGCACAAGATCTTCCTTCATTTCTTCTGATGGAATACTTTGATGTTTGGATGAAAGTAAGTATTCCATGAGCTCTTCGAGTCTTCAGAACTTTGAGCAACAACTCTTCTAATGACTGAATCTTGACTACTGATCTCCTGCGTTGGAAGCTTGTTTCTTGTATACTCTTGATTTATGATCTTGTAGCAGCAGCTTATCAGAAACTCTTTCTTCTTTGAAACTCATTGAGATTCTTTTCTTGCCGAACATTCAGCATTCCTTAGAACTACTGATGTTTCATTAGAAACATAAATTAATGTTTCTTCTTTTGAGAGGCAATGTGATTCTAATGATATCATGATTAAGACTATCCAGAATTCTAGGCATGTATCTGCACACTCAATTAAACCATTAGAACTAAAAAAATTCTTCATAAAATATATGCTTGTTATCATCGAAACTTAGGGATTTAAACATATACCCAAATCTTTGTTCTTACATTATTGTTTAGGAGGCGTGCGGTAGTCATGGTTTTGATGCATGCTAATTTAGGAAAATTATTACAATCCTTCCATAATCCCTTCTCACATGACATCAAATATTTCTCTACCAACTTCACTATTTACCATCTCTCTAATCTCAGAGATTCTTCCAACGACACTCTTACTGACTTTCACCTCCAAACTTTTTCTCATACTTTCAATCTCAAGATGTCGAAAGCTTCAGGATCAAAAACCAGTGAAAAGTCCATAAAGGTTATGACTGAGGCCATTCCCCTCTCCATTGTTCCACTAAGTGTTCCAAAAAAAGGAGGATGAAATCTCATGCTGTGAAAAAAAGACAAAAGCTTACAATGTAAGTGAATCTTGTAACACCCTAAATATCCCGCGTAATTATTAAATAAAATTCGAAGGAATTTTAAACCTTTCCATATTTAGGATGTCACCTTCATACATACACATGCTCATCAATATGAAATACGTAACACATTTATCAAAATAAAAAACCACATATACTTCATGTCTGAAAAATCTTTCATTGATTCGTAGCAAAAAACATCGACAACAATTATTCTTAACTCTTCAACATGAGTTATAATTATCATAATTCAAAATTTAACATACATCATCAAATAAATCCAACAAAGTGGAGTTCTACAAAAGTTTTACTCCCAACATAACAAAACAAACACAAATATCCCCAGTGTTACATATCAAAGCTGACACCGACTCAATCTATGCAATACGAGGCAATCTCCTCAACTAACCATAGCCTCTAGCTACTTCGAATCATCTGCATGTTACCCACGTAGAGGAAACATTCAAATAGAAGAGGTGAGATATCATAACCATATAAAAGAATGTATAATAATAAGTAGATAGAAATTTAAGTACACATAATCATACTTCTTTACCTCACACCTTCACTTCGTTTTATAGCAATCACAAGGCATATTAAAAAACAATCAACAATCCAAAAAATACATAGTATCCATCATAGTATAATCCATACATCATCCACATCATATAACTACAATCAAATCAGCATATCAAAAATACAACTTCAACATGATACAACGTCAACTTACATCATCTACGCAACACAACTTCAACATGCATCATCCATATATTACAACATCAAGTTAATAATAATATAATGCAATGAGACTGACAATGACTCAATGAATGGGGTACCAACAGGGCATAAGCCCTCATCATAATACCAGATAGGGCAGCAACAGGGCATAAGCCCTTATCATCACGCCAATACATACCATCTCTCACCAATACAGACCATCTTATAGAGCATAAGCCCTTATGATGAATGCATGTGACATCAACATGAAACAACGTAAAATGCATTGGTATTATTATCCACTAATGCCATGCCAATATAGGCTATCATCATCATCATCATGCAGTATATCACACAGAACAATTGAGCCATTCATACAACATCATCATATTCAATCACAACATTCATCATAGCACATTACTCAAAAACACACACAAATAGGCATCGATTTCGTTCAAATAATCATCTATTGTGTTCCAATTTATTTTAAAGGATAGAAAATGATTTTAGCTTTTTTATCAGTCCAAACAATGCGTCAAACGGACACCCGAGTCAAAAGTTATGAATTTTACAAAATTTGAAAATTTTGGCAGCTTCAGTGGTAACTGGTTACCGCCAGGCCAGTAACCGGTTACACCCCTGTAACTAAAAATATTGCGCTTCTGTTTCACTGGGGTAACTGGTTACCTCCAGGCTAGTAATTGGTTACACCTTCATATTTTTCCTTTTACACCCAAAATTTGCACACGGTAACCGGTTACCTCCAGGCCAGTAACCGGTTACACCTGTTTCATAACCCAAAAATCTGTAACTTTTCCAAAATACGAATTTCATTGTTTCAAAACCCAAACTCCTAATTTTTTAATCAAAGCAGTTTCTTTTAATCATACTAATTATTCCCAAACATTGCCTATCAATCTAACTCAATTTTCATCATCAATTTCACCAATTACACACAAAGATACATCAAAGAAATTCATCAATGAGTAAAACCCCATAAAGAAAAATAGTGAGAAATCAAGAACACACAATCATAGAATCTAATCACTACCATGTCCCATCATTATGCAACCCGTTATAGTGTTTGAATCCCACCCTTACCTTGGATTTTCCAGTTCGTGACTCTTACAATGAAACTTCCTGCCCTAGCCTCTTTCTCTTTTTCTCACTTCTACGCTTTCTTTCCTTATTTCACTCCAATTCTCTTTTCTCTTCCCAATCTTATTTTATTCCAACAATGACCCCTTGGACCCCTAAATCATTATTCCAACTTTGTCCTTCCCCAATTAAAATAATAATAATATAATTATAAAAACTATAATAATTATTTTAATTCAAATAATACTATTATTAAACCAACATTCTCCTTCTACCTCTATTTTTCTATATTTTTAGTCATACACCCCCAATACCTTAATTCCTTTATTTTCTAAGATAATTACCCTTTATTAAGGCATCACAATATATCGAAATGTAATAATTACTTGCAAACACATATACTCCCTTAATATTTATATATAAAAGTAAATAAATAAAAGTCGGGGTATTACAACTCTCCCCCACTTAGAATATTTTCGTCCTCGAAAATTACCCGAAGCGAACAACTACGAATATAAATCTCGTATCTTACTATCCGAATCCCACAACATGAAGATCATCTCTACTATTTTATCACACAACAACACTTCCATAATAAAGCTAACATAACCATAATATCGACATCTTCAACACACAATATTAGTACCACAATGCTGAAGGTGTGAAAAACACAAGAAATGGGGGGTTTGAATTGGGTTTTAAATAAAAAAACATTTCCTTTTAAATTCCCCTTTAAACCGTAATGAGTTACTTCAATTAGTGATAATGGTGATAAGATCCAAGAAGGAAATAACAAGTTGTGTTTATACTAGTTCACTTGAAAACTATCAAGTAAGTCTAGTCCACCCGCCAAGGTGTTTTTGCATTTCTCAACAAGGACTTAATCCAATAATCAAACAGATTATTACAATGCATAAGCTAACTGCAAATGACTAACATTACAACCTCTAAGACACACTAATATTAGAATTCTCAATTATTCTGACCAATTGGTCCCTTAAGGAAAATCAAACAACTGTTTGAACAAAGTTTGTTTATAAAAGATATGCTTCTACACAAGCAAATAAGTAAACAAATTTTCAACAATATAGACTAGAGAAATATGAAAGTGTATGAACAGTTTTAATAGAAAGTGTATCAATGTGAATTAACAGCTTTCTCTCATAGTCTTCAAGCCTTTACATATCCAATAAAATAATATAACCGTTGAAGGGTATTTCTGAAATTTCCAGAAAGTTGGCAGCTTGAATAATTACGTGACAGAAAAAATCGTACGCAACGTCCGTCCTTCATTTTAGTGGAATGGAATGATTTGTTTGTACCATGTACTTTTTGTACCATGCAATCTTATTCTATTTTTCTTCTAACGCCAGAGGCTTCTGAGCATGCGTTGGAAGAATGATAGTAACACTTGGGTCTTTAGAACTTCAAATCTTAAGAGTCTTCAGAACTGCGTCTTCAGCACTTGGTCTTTAGAACCCTTTGTAGAACCTTAAGTTACCATAACTTCAAGTCTTCATAATCTTCAGAACTTCATCTATCATAATCTTCAACACTTGGTCTTGAGAACCCTTTGTCTTTAGAAACATAAGTCTTCAGCATCTAGACTTCAGTTAGAACTTCTGTCTTCAGATCTTCAGAACTTGGTTTCTTAAACATGTATCAGAGTTACAATTTCAAAGTCTTCTGAAGCTTTTTCTACTGTTCATCAGAACTTGTATAGCTAGAAGCAGAACTTATTCTCTTCTAATGTCTTGGAAGCACCTTTCATCAGAAGCAGGACCTATTTGTTAAATACTCAAAATAGAAAACATTAGAGTACCAAAATTATTCATACAAACATACTCTTTATTATCATCAAAACTCAGAGATAGAACTTCGGGACCAAATCTTGTTCTAACAATCTCCCCCTTTTTGATGATGACAAAACTATGTATTTTGATGACATAATTTTGTACATAATCAAAAGAAGTAAAAATAAGAAGGTTAAGAAAAACGTATCCTTGATATGAAAATTCCCCCTGAGTCAAAGACTTGATGAAAATCAAATATCCTGATTCTGAACCATTTGAGTAAAACTCCCCCGGGTTCCAATAGATTAGATATTAAGATCTTGAGAGTCTTGATATCAATCATGCCAATTGAGATCTTAAAACTTTATCGTCATAAAGACAGATTCCAAATTCTCAATTTAGAGTCTGATTATAAATAACCTGGTTAAGATCTTAACTCTAACCAAAGATCATGATTCCTAAAAAAGAAAGCAATTCTAACAGAAATAGAAGTTTAACTGGGTTAAAATGTAAGCAGCTCTTTTCAGAGACGTTTTCCAGAATTTGATTATTAGAATCAAAATACTTTCAGTTATTTACTTCCCCTTTTTGTCATAATCAAAAAGGTAAATAACAAGTAAAATAAGAAGTGATAAACCAAAATAAACTTCATCAAGTTTAAAAGATCATAAGTCAGAAAAGATAAGAACCAAAACATAAGAAGCAAGTAGTTCTAAGGTTCATAAGCAAAAGGGAAAATAGAAGCCTAAGAGCCTAGGGTCCAGATGCAGGAGGTGTTAGAATAAATATCTTGTCAAGAATCAGCTTCAGCATACTCTGAATATTCTCGTTGACGACCTTCTATTGAGTGATGCTCTCTCTGAAAACCTGTTGTTCTTCTCTGTTTGCACTAACTGCAGTTACCAGACATGCAATGGCATAATTGGAAGAAGATACCACTACAACATCTTGTTTTGCTTTAACAACTATTTCTACCACTTTAGCCAATCTGGATTTTTCAGCTTTTCTGGCTTCTTCTCCCTCTTAAGCTTTAAGGCTGGCTTCCTCTGCCTATTTTAGCGCTCTAGCTTCTACTTCTCTTTGTTTTGCAGTAAGCAGTTCAAAGAGTCTGACTCTTTTTATTGCTTATGCCCTTTCTGTCACCATATGAACATCCCAAACTTTAGATGCTTCAAAAAAGGTCTTCATACGATCAAACTCAGAAGACATCTACTTCTGAAACAACTTCCAAGAAACATCCAGATCCTGAGGCTTAGTAGAAGTACTTGCCTCTTCACTAAGCTTCAAAACCTTTCTCTTGGCCTTGATTCTAAACATGTTAATGCACCCATCCAAGGTTTTTGGAGCAGGTTTTTCATAGACAACTAAGGCTAGGTCAGGTTCAGGATGGTTTGGTTCAAAAGTTTGTTGAGGGAGATTTTATGGTGTGGGTTGTGGTTCAGAAGATTGTTTATTATCAATATCAATAATTTCAGAAAAATTGAATTGTTCGGTGGGGATTTCAATGGCTTTAAGGGTATCATAAATTGTCCTTTCAGACATTTCTTGATCAGAAGGAGAGTGTGGATTAGGATGGATAGTGGGTGAGTCATGGAGAGTAGATTCTTTGTTTAAAAATGAAAAATGAAAGTTATTATCAAAACTTGAAACATGAGTAGTTTCTGTGAGTGATTCAGATGTGAAAGTTTAGATGGGTTTTGAAGGGATAGTTTTAATGAGAGATGGAATTTGATCAATTATGGTGATGGTAGGGTCAGATGTAGATATGGTGGTGAAATAGTCATAGTTAAAGGAATTGCAGTTGAAACGACATCAGAAACATGTGAGATATTGGTGGTAGGAACATAAGTGGTGATTTTAGGCGGTGGAAGGGAAAAGTTTGTAATAGACAAAGTTTGTGAGATGGAGGAAAGAATGGATGAAGTAGCATTAACAATATTAGAAACAATAACAAAAACAAGAATAGCAGAACCAGAAATAGTAGACTTACTTGCAGATTCAGAAGTTCCAGTACCCAGAATAGCATCTTTAAGAAATCCAGACTTCTTCTTCTCAGGTTCAGAAGTTTAGAGAAAAGGGGTTTAGGGTTTATAACATGTGTGGGAAGTGAAGTGAGGTTGTGTGTGAAATTGTATAAAGTGTTCTTAGAAAAAGAAAAACAATTTTAAAATAAAACAAAATAATGAGTGATAATTAATGAAAGTAATCAAGATAAATCAATTTCAAGAAACGAGTGCACTGCTAAAAATATAGCTTAGGTAGAGTGTGATGATTAGGGATAACCAAGGGTTACACACGTTAATCACTACATATAACTAAGTGACACGTTTGATATCCTCAGAATCTGGATAACCAACAGGTTTCCATCTAATCAAATACATTTATGACTGAAACATCTTCTAATTACTGAGGTTCTGAAAGAAATACAATACCTTTGTTTAACTCAGAATTTCATTTTCTTAAGAAGGTTTCAAAGTTGATCTTGTTCTGACTTGAGCATCTTTATTTACCATAATTAAATCTTCAGGATAAGATGATGAGATTCTGATTTTACTTTGTTAAGGTTGATCAGAAGGAACAACAACAATATCAGAAATAGGAGCTTCTAATTCTTTATCTTCTTATATTTTCTCCTTGGGTTCTGTGAATGTTATCTTCACATCTGCAAGCTTTTCAACCAGCTTTGACTTTTCATAGTCAAGCTTATCATCAAATCTAACATGGATTAATTCATCCATGATTCTTGATTCTGCGTTATAGACTCTTAAACCTTTTGATAATTCAAAATATCCTAACAACAAACACTTCTACGCTTTGGAATCAAACTTGCCCAGATTCTCTTTAGCATTCAACATAAAACATACACATCTAAAGGGATGGAAATAAGAAATATTGGGATTTATGTTCTTCCATAGTTCATAAGGAGTCTTACTCAAAATAGGTCTAATAGAGATTCTATGTTGAATGTTATACGTTGTATATACTTCTTCTGCCCAAAAATGCTTAGCAATCTGAGTTTCTTGGATCATGGTGTGAGCCATTTCTTGTAATGTCCTGTTTTTTCTCTCTACAACCCCATTTTATTGTGGAGTTCTAGGGAAGGAGAAATCATGGATTATGCCATTAGATTAAAAAAGTTTTTCAAAATATTTATTTTAAAATTCTCCACCATGATCGCTTCTAACTCTGACTATTTTGTAATTCTTTTCATTTTGCACTTGGGAGAAGAAAGAAGAAAACACAAAATGTGACTCATGCTTGTGTTTCAAGAATTTTACCCATGTCCATCTGCTGTAATCATCAACAATGACAAGTCCATATTTCTTACCATTGACAGAAGTAGTTTTCACTAGTCCAAATAAGTCAATGTAAAGAAGTTCTAATGGCCTAGAGGTAGTTTTCACTTTAAAAGAGGTTTTTGAAAACTTGCCTTTCTGACATGCTTCACAAAGAGCATCTAAAGTATACTTCAGATTGGGAAAGCCTATGACTAATCCAAGCTTATTTAGTTGATATATTTTTCTCAAGCTAACATAGCCTAGTCGTCTGTGCCAGACCCATTTCTCTTCTTGAACAGTCAAAAGACATTTTATATTCTGATTTTTCAAATCTGATAATCTTATTTTGTAAATATTATTCTTCCTCTTACCATTGAACAAGACTGGGCCATCTTTCTGACTAACAGCTTTACGAGACATTTTATTGAAAATGACATCATAACCATTGTCACTAAGTTAGATAATTCCCAATAGGTTATGCAGCAGGCCCTCGATTAAAAGAACATTGTTAATAGAAGGAAGTTTACCATTACAAATAATTCCAGAGCCAATGATCTTTCCCTTCTGGTTGCCTCCGAAACCAACAACACCTTCAGACTTAAGTTCCAAATCATGGAACATATACCTTTCACCTGTCATGTGTCGCAAGCTTCCACTGTATAGGCACCATGAATGGTGTTTCAGTGGCTCCATCAAGGACATCTACAACATAGATTATCTGATCCTTAGGTAGTTCACAATGGCCATTGCTAACATTTTGCTACCTGCTTGTTTTCTTCGGGTGATCCGCTCCCCTTAGCTAAAGTAATGCTTTTATTTTTTATTTTATCTCAGTCTCCCGCTTGTTTGCTTCGAATGATCCACTCCTCTTAGATAGAGCATTTTCTATTCATACCCCTATCCCCCGAGTCAGTATACCCTGATTATGTGCTTTTTCCAAAGCACTTATTTGTATATATCTTTCTTCCTTAGGATGTGCTTGTTTCTTTCCAGATTCAAGCTAGACCTTAGGATAGGTAGCCATGCATGCTAACATAGGTAGATGTTTCCCCTTTATCCTTGACATAGGGACATCATTGTATGATAACATTAGGGATTAGATCCTAGATAGTCTCCCTTATATGTTTTCTCTTTCTTTTGCATCGTTGCATTTAAGACTAAAACTCTTTTCTTGGCAAATTCATAAAACATCTAACAACTTTCAAATCCTCATTTAAGGTAAAAAACCATCAACCAATGCAAACTCTTTTGCGGCTTCGGGCCCTTTTTTTTCTTTCAAACCTTTTTCAAAAGAGCATGTTAGTTCCTTTCAACTACATATCGTGAGTCTCTAAAGGTCGAGCAGCGGTGGAATGATTGAATTTAACATTGCTCAACTAAAAACCACAAATAAACCAAAACAAAAGAGCAGAACTACGACTGTTTTGATTCCTTAAAAGGGATACATAGGCGGAGGATTTTTGTGGGGCCTAATCGAGCATATCTTTGTAAAAATATCTTTCTTTTCCCCATACTTTCTTTATCTTTTCTTTTGCATGCATTCCCCCCTTCTTTTTACTTTAAACCTTAGACATAGACTTTAATCACACCCATTAGATTAGAACAACAAGAGTGGATACTGTAGATTACTATAGACGTGTGAGGTGCTAATACCTTCCCCTTGCATAACAGACTCCCTTACCTGATCTCTCGGTCCTTTGACCCAGATTTCTCCCTTCTCAAGTTTACTCGATGTTTGCCTTTCCCTTCCCGTGGGATAAAAATGTTCGATGGCAACTTCATTGTTTTCATTATCAGTTAACAGTTCAGCTGGTTGTTTCATAAAGTGATGAAGTTTGACTTGTGCATGTGATTGTCGAGTTTAAACCATCCATTTTTCTTCCGGTTGATTTTGTGCTTTTGAGCCTTTTATTTTTGTATTTGGAAATTTACCTTTTATTGGGGACAAATAAAGATGCAAGTTGGGGATACTTGTTAAGTATAAATTATAGCTTATATTCCATATCAAAATGTGACATTTTAAAGCTCTTTTCTTTGCTTTTGATTATTAAAATGACTTTAATTAAGTGATTCTTGCATCAACATATATAACCTTTGAATATTTAATGTGTTTGTTAGTTTTTTAACATTTAATGACCAAAAGTTGCAGCTTAAGTCGCACTTAAATAAGAAGAAACAAAGAAATTTCAATGTCAGTGTCAAGCTTGCAGCGCTCAACGGCGAGGAGATGCTGAAGCAAAGCAGCGCCCGAAGTTAGTGCGGAGGTGGGGAAGCTCTGAAGATTCAATTTTTCCAGTAGCTACTATCTAGAATTTTGGCCGGTGAGCTGGAGGCAGTGCAGTGGCGCGTTGGTCGCCTGGAGGTGCATTCTGAGCATCGGGCGATGCTAGATGTTTTCTTGCATTTTGGATGTCACGTGATTTCACAGAGGCTATGTTAGGAGGCTCTCCCAATAGTACTTTTGGGTGTTTGATGGTGGTGTCTGGGTAGAACTTGTGTGTTTAGCTACTTTGTATATATTTTGGGATCAAAATCCACTTTTGACACTTTTGTAACCTAGAAAACTCACTTGAGAGAGAAAACACCATCTTTTTCATTTGTAACAAATATCCAAAGCTTTCAAGCTTCAATCTTTGATTCTTCAAGTTTGATTCTCATAAAGCTTTTCTTATTACTTGTTTCTCAATCTACCATGGTTATGGGTAGCTAAATCTTTCCTTGTGTCAATTTTAGAAGTAGTTAATCCTTCATTTTAAATATATTTCCCTTGATATTTTGTATGTGAACATGTTGATAATCAATATATGGTGAAAAGCTTTGTTTTTATGGTATACATTTGATTTGAATCATTATTGACAAATAGGTTTCAACTCTTGACCTAGGTTTTCATCTATCAACAAACAATTTCTAGACATAGTTTTGTGAGTTCATATTCATTTATATCAAGATTTTAAAGTCATCATATTGATAGTTATGTTAAGAGATCATCTAAGGATCAATATGATAAAACTCATAATTTGTTTTAGATATGAAACTTATTGAGACGATGTGTGATTATATTGATTGTTAATGAGTTCACATGCGTTATTAAGAAAATACGTACAAATTAGGTTATTGAGCCCTAATCTAAAATGATTTTACCAATCGTTTTAAAACCAAAACATCTTTTTACAATTTCTAACTACTTTTCATGAAATCAAAACTTTACGATACCAAAACCTTTTATAAACCCATTCTTAAAACTATTTCAAATGTAGAATGGTAGTAATATCACCCAATCCCTGTGGATACAATAAAGAAAATACTTGCTCTGTAAAAGTGTTTCAACACGTGACAAATGGCGAATTTGTTGTGGAGAAATCCTAATCAAGTAATATCTAGATCTTTCTTTTTTTATTTTCATCGATGTTTATCTATTGCATTACTTTCTTTATTTATCACATTTTGTTGCATTTGTTATTCATGTTCGGGATATATGATGTATTGTTCTCTGTGGGATGGGTAATATTACTGAGAGATAAGCCCTATACACATGCTTATGTTTTAAACACATAGGAAACACTTAGGAATAGAGTGGATGTTCTTGACGCGTGTGGGGTGTAGGCCTTACTAGTGCAATCGTGAAGTACCACACTCAGACAAGATTCATTTGGGGATATTATCGTCTAACATACCTCCGTTAAGATAACATGTTTCCACGTGGACTAACAACTCTGAGGACCTTTGAAACCACCCTTGAAACTAGAACTCACATGTGAGAGGGATATGGACTTTGTTTTGCAGGAAACCTCGACCTTCATCCTACCTCGTGTTCTTGTATTCAGCAAAGGTCCAAACTTTTGATCATGTTATGTTCAGCCCGTTATACATCAGTTATTCAGAAGATTGTACAATATTTATTCAGAGGATTATACAGTGGTTACCCATATTATTTAGAGCCTTGATCCCATGTTGTTGCATACCATAACATCATATGATTATGTATATGCATCCCATTTCTAGGGAATTCCAAACACAAGTCTCTTTTGTTGAGCATTTCAAAAAGTAAATACTATCAAAAGAATAATCGTAGATAGACAAGCCTTTGGGTTTCCCTAGAAATGAAAGATGAAACATGCATTCATAATATCATATATTTAATTATTCATAACAGAAGCTTATTGGGGCCCTTCTTTTCATTCAGAGTTCAGAATCAACGACAACGACTTCCCTACATCCGTATGGTACCAGAAACAATCAGCGAAGACTTATGGATCTCTTTGAATAGAACCAGAGAGGTCTATGTCAGGACATGGACACCATGGGTGCCAAAATGATTCATCTTCTCGAGAATCTCCACACGGTTATCCAAGGGGGGAAGGAACTCAGACAAAATGTTACTAAGCTTTCCACTACTTCTCCTTCCACTTCTGCATATAGAGGACCCAAGATTGTGAACATTGAGACTCCTATTGAAACTCCTCAGAATGTGGTTGATGACCATTATAACGCCATTGATCTTAATAAAACACCAAGTGATCTCATTGAGGTTCTTGCTGAAACTACAAAGATGTATCATGCTCTCGAGGAACGTCTCAAAACTATGGAAGACGCCAAGACCTCTGAATTCAATGTTGCTGCAATGTGCCTCATGTCGGGAATAATTATTCCTCCCAATTTTAAAGTTCCTGATTTTGATAAGTACAAATGAACCACTTGTCCATACACACTCATTCGTTCTTATTGCTGTAAGATGGTAACCCATGCTAAGAATGAATCAATGCTCATGCATTTCTTTCAAGACAGCCCGACTGAGTGATAAGTGCAAAAGTGTAGTTATTTTGTATATACTTTTTGTTACACTTATCGACTATTTGTTGTGACTATGAGTTGAATAACCCCGCTTTTTATTGTAAATACGTTTAATTGTGTTTTGTGTACATATTGTATCAGTTGATTAGTTTTGTATATGTTTTGTAGGTATTTGAGCATGGTTGGAGCAATGAGGAATAAAACTCCAAGATGCATTTTTGGATCAATAAAGGAAGAAGGCCAAGATTTAAGGCCAGAAGAAATTATGCAGGAAAGCAGCAGAAGTTACTGGACTGTCATGGATCACTGGGCGAAAGAAGTTGTCGTCGGGAAAAATTTGTAGGCCAAATTTCCTTATTGTTTTTGCATAGTGTCGTCGGGCGATGTGTTTTTTTCGTCGGGCGAGAGAATGATATTTTCCCTAGTTGCATGTGTTGCGCAATCTGAGCCAAGTGTATAGAAGCTATCTCCGGGCAATGCTTTTATGTCACAGGGCGACGCATGTGAATTAGAATTTTGTTATATTTTCCTTTTCATTTCATTTGGAAGGTGATGGTTTTGGGGGGTAATTTTTGTTCTCCCAATTCCACCAACCTCATTTTTGTAGTGGATTAGCTTATATAACAACACTAGGAAGATTTGTGGTTTATCTCTTCTCCTCTCTATGTATTTCTGTTTTGTTGGGTTTTGTATGTATTTTACTTTGAACTTATGTATATTTTTCGCCCATGGCGTTATATTAGACTTGTTTTACAAATCTTTGTGGATTGTTGTCTTAGATTTTTTCTCTGTGCTAGGGATTTTAGTTGTTATAGACATATATTACTTAGATTCTTATCTAGAATGATTATCTGTTAGTTTCTGAACTCTAGAAATAGATTTATAGCTGACATCTACTCGGGTATCAGAGCTTAATGCCTCTATGTAGTTGTGTTGTGCTGAGAGATCATCAGTGCGATTACATAGTTGTATGTTATTGAGGAGGTAGAGAGATCATTTACTTAGTGATACAGACTGTTGTACCCCAAAATTTTCCCTCCCATATTCTTCAAGGTTTGTCAAGAATCATCTCCAAATGGTTCAAGATTTCTCAAGGATTGCACAGTCCAAATACCTCCTAAGCCAGTCAAAATTAGGGTTTTGTTTCTTTCATGGAATTTGAGGTTTTCAATGGTTCAATCAAGTCCCATAGGCCTATATACATTGTCAAGCATCTACATGTCAAGTCTCAAGACTCACAATGCCAGTTTGCACAGTCAAAAGCCTCATTTGATTCACAATCAACTGTAGGGGTAAAATGGTCATTTTGCAGTCAAAAGTCAAAAATTTTGGTCAACATCTTATTTTGAGTCCACAATCATCATTTGATCAAGCCTTGATCATGATTCCACAAGGATAGCTCAAAAATTATCAAGATGCAAGAAGTTACTATTTTTGGACAGCAGAAAAGTCAACTGTATCTTGACCAGGGCATAACTTTTTCATGGTTCATCAGAAAAATCCCATCCAATGCTCATTTTGGAGGGGATAACATTTCCTACAAATCATCTTCACATTCCAAGTCCAAGAAATGCTCTCACTAAAAGTTATCAATTTCTACATTATAGGTCAATTTCAAAAGTCAACAAAAATGCATTTTAAGTCAAAGACCATAACCTGAGATTGGTAAATCCAAATGACATGGGACCAAAGGCATTGGTTAGAGGACTTCAAGACCTTTCCAAAATGTCCAAGAACATGTTCATATGATCAAAATTGAGCAAGATATGCATTGAAGAAGTTGGGAAATTTTTATGAATTTGCAAAAGTCAACTTTGCTCAAAACACCTTGTTTTTGCTAATGGGCCTCAAATTTCTTCTTGAAACTTTATCCAAGGCCTATGCACGACCCATTAAGCTTAAATTGAATTATTTTCTTATTTTTTATTAATTAATTGGATTTTTAATCAATATTAATTCATTTAATTCATTTAATTGTAGGAAAATATAAAGATATGGTTTTTCAATCTTTTTGTGAAGCAAGAATGACCTAATCATGCTGGCAATTTCGTGTATCAATCAAGGATATCAAAAACTCCAAAGATGGCAACTTTCTTCAATCAAAAAGATTCAAAAATATTTGATTTTCAATCAAATATTCAAATCATTATTCAATGGATCTTTGCTCAAGGATTTAACCTAAATTCAGTCCTCTATAAATATGCAAGCCAACCTTATTCATGCATACGTGAATTTGCTGCAGAAAAAGCCATAATCACATTGAAAAAATTCCAAGAAAACTCAAACTATTTTCTGCATTCTAGGGCGAATTAAGGACATTTGTTGATTTCAATACACTGCAGGAGGTTCCCAGAACGATTGGAAATCAATTTCCAGCTTCATAGCTCAAAGAATCACTAGTTACAGAGTCACGGTTTGCGTTTTATCTTGAGAATCGTACAAATTATTTCATGCATAATTAACATGTTGTATTGATTGTTTTGTATTGTTAGAACTCATATGAAGCTAATGGCATAAGCTAATTGGATTATAATGCACAGAATCGAAAGTTGCCATTGACAAATTCTAGGGTTCATAAGCCTTCGAATTGGGGCTTTACAGTACAGGAAAAATTAGACCCCTTAAGACCCATGGTTGGAACCGTTACATCCAGACGAACACAAAGCCATACTCGCGAAACATTTATATAAATCCTAGAGCTAATCGCTATTTTTCGTTGTTGTAGGTTGTGGGGGTTAAAAACCCCCGCTATCTATTTGTTTTTTACAGGCATCAGCGAAGGAGATGATGAGGTGTAAGCGTATGGTTGGATAATTCAAATAGCGCGCGTGATTTTGTTGTTTCCAGCATAATTGTTATTTTTTATATATTACTTTCACTTGTCATTATAATAACAAACGCAGGCAAATGGTGTAGTGGCTGGTGAGTTGGCTGGTAATCATTGGGACCTGGGTTCGAATCCCAGGTCCCCCAAATACTTGTTTCTATTTTTCTTTACCTATTCACATGCAGGTTTCCTAAATGATGTCCACCATGCACTTTCAAATCCCAGACGCCAAGTGGCCACATGCACAAATCAGAAGGTCATAAGTGGATGAACACCATACTCCAAGTCAAGGCGTATCATGGACAATCAGGGAAAGTCAAACAGGCTTGAGAGATTAATGGGCCAGAATTGCTAACAAACCTCCATTATGGGCCAGCACCCCCCCTGGTTTATTATTCCTTTTTTATTTTATTATTCCTTTTTATTTTCTTTTATTAATTATTATTATTATTATTTAATTAACTTAATTAACTATTTTTATAATAAATTCAGAAAACTAAAAAACTAAAATATTTTTATTACCATTAATTTCACCTTTAATTTATTATTTTGTAAATAAATGCTAACAAATTAATTTAGTTTAATTAGGTTTAATTTTGACTTTTTCATAATAAATAAAATAAATTAGAATTAGGGTTTTTTACTAACTTTTGACTTTATTTTATTTTATTTTATTTTCATTAAAACATTAAAAACTACAAAATACTTTTTTTCTTTAATTAATTAATTGATTAGTTTTAGGTTTAATTAATTGCAAAATAACCAAAAATTCATTCTTTTCTCAAAAAGGGTCAAAACCCTAAGGACTTTTCCCGGTCTAATTTCTTTGCGCGCATATTAATTTTTTATCTTTATTATGTAACTGCTCCGAGGATGTAATAGCGTAATTAAGACCCCTTTTTATCGCTTTCTTTATTTTCTCACAATTTACTTTTCAAGGGTTATGTTTTTGGCGATGTAAATACCCGACGCCTTGTAATAGCGTAGATTTACTTTCCGCAATTTACTTTCTGCAAATTATTAACTGTTAACTATGCATGACAAGACTTGCCTGAAAAATAAAATCAAAACGTAGCTCACCATGACATGTGCAAAGATAATATGAATTGAAACCTGACACACTCGCACATGCCACTCCTAGGGTACGCCTCACTTGGTTGCCTCGACGTGGTCATTAAGTATAGGGTGTTTTAGAGGTCGCCCTCCTGTCTAAAGATCCAGTTGCCTCGAAACGGTTGCCTCGGATAAAAAGGATCTAAGACATTAGGGTTACCGCTAAGGCGTCCTACTATTGCTTTGGTGACCACATGTCCCTGTAATCGAATTGACCCGAATAACTCCAACGACGGTGCTACCTACTTCTCAATAGTGGGATAGTACTGTCTAAAGGACATTTACACAGCTTAATTCCTTTTGAGTAGGTAGAGGTTCTAAGGTACTTGCTCTTTCAAAACAAAAATACTTTTCGCAATTACACTTTTTCTGACAAAAGTTTTCAAACAAACACTTCAAACACTCTTGAGGACTGATACAAGAGTCAAAACGAAGTTTTCAAAAGAACTTTTTCAAAACCCACAAAACACAAGAAAAGCAAACATTTTTTGAAAACATAGTGAGCAAGTACCTAAGAGCCCGTGGATAACCACGGAAAGAAAGGGTGCTAACACCTTCCCTTTCTATAATCTACCTCTCGAACCGAGAAACATCTCGAAAAGGAATTTTGCTGTGCTTTTGTCCTTTCCTTGTTGGAGAAAATAAAAGACGGTGGCGACTCTTGCTTACCGCGACATTTCGCGAACCAGCATTTCAAAACAGTCAGTTCTATTTCCACCGATCATAAAACTGGCGACTCTACTAGGGAAATATATAAGTGAGGTGTACCTTAGGATTAGATCACTTGTGTTTTCAATTGTATGCCTTGAATGCTTTAATATTGTGGGCTTGTATCGGAGTTTTATAGATCCTAACCCGGATCTGGGGATACCCTTTAGAAGTAGCAACAAACTGTGAGGGAACTGTGCGGGGTATACCGACATGGTTGAAGCAGTAGCTACGTTGATGTGGCACTTTGGTGAGTACCGGTAACCCTTGAGTCAAGTCAAGGAGAGTACGGGGCCGCCGCGTGGTGTCGTGAAGCATCAACTGACCTTAGAACCTTACTTGACCATCCTGGCCTCTTTAGGGGTAGTGAGATGACCCACTTTGGTGCAGTCCGAAGTTGGTAGATACTCGATACTACACTCATTGAGGGTTGTTTTCTTGGAATATTTTGGTCGCCAGTTAAGTGGCTAAATCAAAACAATGAACATAGAAAACAATCCAATGATATTGAGCTCCTTAGAACCCGGTTACTATTCATAGGACAGGTTTTGAACCAACTAACTTCAAGAGGGTAATACCTAAACTTCATGCCAGCCTGGAATCTAAGGGCTCTTTGGTGTGGCTTGTGTGCCTTTACCATGTTTGCCTTTTGTGAATACTTGTGGTGTGCCTTTATCATAACATCATAACATCGCATACATATTGCATAAGGACTAACCCATTTCAAGGATCTCAAGGGTTTGTGATGCAGGTCATGATATACCAAATGTCAAGCAAGGGGCAAAGGGGATTTATTTTCCTCTAGCCAAGGTTGTCTGGAGATCAAAACATGATAACTTGAGTCAGGGGCTATGACCCACTCGATATGCTGAGCTTAACTCTTGAAGAAGGGCTCTCAACAACATGAAGTTCCTTCAATCAAGCTACCAGATTCAAATTCTAACAAGTTTCTTTGTTTACCCCACGAGATCCTTGAAAACATTACATACATATATCATACATATCATTGCATTACAGGTACCCTTTTACAGGTCACTTATCTTCTTCGCTGTTTATTTCAGCAATCATCATGTCTTCTGAACCTACCACTGAACAAGCTATCAAGGCCCTCCAGGCCCAGAATGCCCAGTTCCAAGAGTTGGTTATGAGCCTAGCCCAGGGTCAACAGGAGTTGAAGACTCTGATTCTGAAAGAAAGAAATAAAGAACAAGAAGAAGAGGACCGTATTGTTCAACACTAGACGCAGATCTGGGAATGGATTACAAAATGAGGCCGATCTAACTACTTCCTCTGTGGGGAAAGACAGTCCCCAAGAGAGAAGGGTTCCTAGTCCCGTGGTCTCCGACAACGAGACGGATTATAATGATGAACAGTACCCTCCTGCTGAGGACAGGTACAAACAGCTGGAGGACCTCCTAAGTGCTATGGAGATTCAACATGTGCCTGGATTGGACTTTGGAGACCTAGGCTTATCCTCTGGGGTGGTGATCCCGCATAAGTTCAAGGCACCTGCTTTTGCAAAGTACGACGGAGCTTCCTGTCCTAAGCTGCACCTCCGATCGTATGTAAGGAAGATCCAACCTTACATTACTGACAAGAATTTGTGGATCCATTTCTTCCAGGATAGTCTTTCAGGGACTCAACTCGAATGGTTCTATCAGCTGGATGGAGCCAGTATTCGTAACTGGGAGGATTTGGCTACTGGGTTTTATAAGCAGTATCAGTATAATGCCGACCTCGCTCCTACGCGTACCCAACTCCAGGGTATGTCACTAGGGACGGGTGAAGGATTTAAGGAGTACGCTCAAAAGTGGAGAGACCTGGCTGGAAGGGTGCAGCCACCTTTAACTGACCGTGAACTTGTGGATATGTTCTTGGGGACCCTGTCTGGTCCGTTCTTCAACCATTTGATTGGAAATTCTTCAGCCGGGTTTACAGACCTTATCTTGACTGGTGAAAGAATTGAAGCTGGAATCAAAAGCGGGAAGATTCAAGAGGCTACACCTCCTGATACTCAGAAGAAGCCTTACAGTGGGAAGAAAGAATCCAGTGTTGTCTATGGTTCAAGAGGACAGAATAGGTCCGAACACCGCCAAGATGTCAACGCGGTAGTTATTTCAAAACCGGCCAGTGCTCCTCAACATCGCAACCAACAAAGGGAAGAGAGACCTAGAAGGCAATTCATTCCTCTCAGCATGACCTTGTACCAGATATTGCCACAGTTGCTGAAGACCAATTTGGTAACTCTAAGGGACCCTCCTAAGAATCCGAACACTACACCTTCAAAGTATAACCCCAACGCCCGCTGCGCTTATCACTCTGACAGCCCGGGGCATGCTACAGATGATTGTTGGACTTTGAGGAACAAGGTTCAGGACCTAATCGATGCAAAGGAGGTCGAGTTCGAAGCGCCCGAGACTCCCAATGTGATCACTGCTCCCTTGCCAAAACATGGCTAGGATTGAAAACACTTTTGTTCATTTGAGTTCTGAAGTTGTACTTTTCTTTGATTTTTCAAACAATTATCATGTTAAACTCTTTTATTTCATTAATGCATTACACGTGTCTGTTTTGAATTAATTGTTTTCACTATGCTTAAAATTGCTTCATATTTCCTTTTTGTGATGTTCAAACTCTCGATTAAAAAATTCTAAGCCTTTTGAGGGAGGATGACGAAAATGATACCATGATCTTTACAATATTCTTTTGAACAGACCCCGCTGATGAAGTACAGGCATTGTTTCAAATCCTAAGCAGTGGAGTTATAAGGAAGACAATCCCTCGTCAACCCCTTTGAGCCAAAGAAGTCGGAGTTTTTATTTTCAAAAATTAAAACCCTTAATCATAACCTGGGGCAGGGTAGTTTTCTCAATTGATACAGGTGCACAATGAATGACATCAAAGGAGTCCTTCCAAAACAAAAGATAGTGATGGTTCCCTATAATTGTCAAGACAGGAAGTCATTATCTCTCAAAAAAATAAAAACCCAAATAAGTCAAAACCTATGAAGGAGACTTACAAAAACTGGGGCATCCCGCTGAATGTAATCACAAAACAAAAACAGTTCAGGAAAAAAACAGGGATAATAAAATCGAAAAGAAAGAGGTCCTAGAAACTCTCAACAAAAAAGAAATGACTGCCTATTCAAAATAAACTGTCAGTATCCGAACCATCACCGGAATATCAGAGCAAAGACTCAAACAAGATCTAATGCATGATTAACTGAGGTTAGGATTGAAGAACATCACGAAGAACGGGTGGGTACAAATAAATTTTGAGCCTTTATCCCTTGTTTCTTAAACCGTGAACCAGGCCACGTTATAACCCTTAAAAGTCCTAGCTGAAGCATGGGTTAGTTCGAAAGCATACTGGTACAAAAGGTATCCTGACTCCTGTAGAGCTTGCTGTAAAATCCTGAGTTGACATCACATTTTATAAAAATTCGCTTGTTTTATTGAAAACTGCATTTTCAAAAACTTCAAAACAGACATAAGCTTTGCATTCTTAAAATAACGTTGTTTGCATGTGACTATTTGTTCGAACAGCAGAGAAATTTGCACGACGAATATCTAGTGAACAAAAATCTTCTCAAGGATCATCTCAAGTGGAAAAACACTTCCAACCAAGGGGCACGGCATGATCATTGTCCATCATCTGGGGCAGTCCAGTCAAGATTCAAGGAATCTCTCAAGATGCCAAATAGCCAGGGGCAGATCTCCGTCTGAATCACTTGGGGCATTGGACATGAATTCCAGCAACGAATCTTGCATGATCAAACATCTTCTGGTAGTATGGCGACACGACACTACTGACAGTGACACCTCTCTACATCCTGAGGGAATGGACATAGTCAAAAAAGTACTACGCATAATCAAAGACCCGCTAGGTTGACACACCTAGGCAAAAATAAGGGCTTCCCGGCGAACCAAAAAGGGTTCGGGAAAAAATAAGGGATGAAAATGAAAAAATCTGTACACCCGGCAAGTCGAAAACCTGAAAAGGCGGCTTGGGAAAAAAAAGGGTATCCCGATGGACTGAAAACCCGAAAGGCGGTCCAGGAAAAAGTTAGGGATCAAAAGCGTACGACTATGTCCTGTCATCTCGTCACTTGCCTACCAGAGGAAGATTTGTCAATCGGCAGTTATCAAGCGCCTCGTAGGCCTTCTTCTCCCGCAGAAACTGGGGAAATAAGAATTGTCCGAACTGTACAAGTTTCTTTGTCCACCACGGTACCAAGGTGAGTTCAGCGGAAGAATATGACCAAGATACCTTCACTCCCCGAAGAGTAAGACAAGAATCAGCGACACTCTCCCCAAGCAGAGTTAGGATACCGTCAGCCCTAAGGAAGTTGGGTATCCCCAGAAGATCTTAATATTCCCTAGCAGAGTATACAGATATTCCCCAGCAAGTCAGCAATACTCTCCCCCTAAGCAGAGTTGGTCTACCATCAGTCCTGAAAAACTTGGGTATCCCCTGAAGATCTTAATATTCCCTAGCGGAGCATACAGGTATTCCTCAGCAAGCGTCCCCGGCAGTCTTAATATTCCTCGACAGAAATATAAGATTGTTCCCCGGTGGAATACAGGATACCCCCAGTGGAGCCATGTCCTCAAAAGTTTCCCCAGGAGAGTTGAACCATCTCCCCAGTAGATTCTGGAAGCTTATCCCCTGCAGAGTATAAATACATCTCCTCAGCCATATCCAAAGGTTATTCCCCACCAGAGTCTAACTGGGTTATCCTCAGCAAATTGCAACGGAAAGATCATCCTCAGCGAAGTTCTTTCTATTCCCCAGCGGAGTTCATCAAATTCCCCAACAAAGCTTATCAACGGAATCCCCAGCGGAGTTATCGTTAAAACCTCAGCGAAGCATCTCTTCCCACAGAGTAATTCCCCGCAGAGTAATCTCTTCACCTGGTTTATTCCCCAACAGAGTCATCTTCTCCTACCGGTTTATTCTTGCAATCATCTTTGTTCATCATCCCCAACGGAAACGAAAGACTCTACTCTTCAACATCAGCCCAGGATTCAACGAACTTCCCGGCATTCGTCAAGGATTTATTTTCCCAGACGAAGATACATTCATAAACATCACATTGTCATACATCATGATACATGTATATACGCATCATATCATACAATCTCATTTATGTTGAGAACATCATTGCTCGATCCATATCATGCATTGCATATGACTGACCTTTACCTTTCAGGAAAGATGCAGTTAAACTCTAAATTCAGTCAATAGAGACAAATTCAGTCAAAGAAGACAACCCGTCAATGAAGACAACCCGTCAATGAAGATAACCCGTCAATGAAGACAACCCGTCAATGAAGACAACCCGTCAATAAAGACAACTCGTCAATAAAGACAACCCGTCAATGAAGACAACCCGTCAATAAAGACAACCCGTCAATGAAGACAACCCGTCAATGAAGACAACCCGTCAATAAAGACAACCCGTCAATGAAGACAACCCGTCAATAAAGACAACCCATCAGTGAAGACAACCCGTCAATGAAGACAACCCGTCAATAAAGACAACCCGTCAATGAAGACAACCCGTCAATGAAGACAGCCCATCAATGAAGACAACCCGTCAATAAAGATAACCCGTCCATGAAGACAACCCGTCAAAAGAGACAACTCGTCAAAGAAGACAAAACCTCCCCTGGTTCAGTTAAATCGATTCCTAAAGATTTTTCGGAGATAACCTGTCAATAGAGACAACCCATCAACCTTTTGAGTTCCAAGTCAACACCTGTATCTAGCCAGGGCATATCTGTGGACGATTGATTGTAGATCTATACCTGTATCTAGCCAGGAAAGTATCTGCATGAAGAGTTTGAAGATCAACACTTGTAACGGGCCAGGAAATTATCTTTCATTCTCAGGTCAGAGGTTTACACCTGTATCCAGCCAGGAAAGCTATCTCGACCAACCTTTTGAAGTTCCAGATTCGATACCTGTATCTAGCCAGGGCATATCTGTGAGCGATTGATTGTAGATCTATACCTGTATCTAGCCAGGAAAAAGTATCTGCATGAAGAGTTTGAAGATCAACACCTGTAACAGGCTAGGAAATTATCTTTCATTCTTAGGTCATAGGTCTACACCTGTATCTAGCCAGGAAAGCTATCTCGACCAACCTTTTAAAGTTCCAGATTCGATACCTATATCTAGCCAGGGCATATCTGTGAGCGATTGATTGTAGATCTATACCTGTATCTAGCCAGGAAAGTTATCTACATGAAGAGTTTGAAGATCAACACCTGTAACAGGCCAGGAAATTATCTTTCACTCTCAGGTTAGAGGTCTACACCTGTATCCAGCCAGGAAAGCTATCACTAGCCAGCTATCTTAAGCTCCGGATCAACACCTGTAACTAGCCAGGAAATATCTGTGGGCGACGGATTGTAGATTAATACCTGAAACCAGATAGGACAACTATCTACTCGACCATCATCAAGCAACCATACACAGGTTCCTTCTTTCAACCTACCAGGTTACATCTCCAGGTGGCATCTTTAAGCCCATCTCCACAATTATCCATCACATTTCCAAATGGCATTTATAAGCCCATTCCCGACAAGATTTTGTCACATCTCCAGATGGCACCTGTAAGCCCATTCCCGACATCACAGTGCTGATACTATACCACACTATGCGAGTGCAAATTTCTGGGCACTCTAGTGTTCAATCATCTTCCACCTTCGGATCACGAAAGGCACGCAAGCCAATCTACATCCTCAGGTTTAAGAAGATTTAACAGGGGCAACTGTTGTACCCTAAAATTTTCCCTCCCATATTCTTCAAGGTTTGTCAAGAATCATCTTCAAATGGTTCAAGATTTCTCAAGGATTGCACAGTCCAAATACCTCCTAAGCCAGTCAAAATTAGGGTTTTGTTTCTTTCATGTAATTTGAGGTTTTCAATGGTTCAATCAAGTCCCATAGGCCTATATACATTGTCAAGCATCTACATGTCAAGTCTCAAGACTCACAATGCCAGTTTGCACAGTCAAAAGCCTCATTTGATTCACAATCAACTGTAGGGGTAAAATGGTCATTTTGCAGTCAAAAGTCAAAAAATTTGGTCAACATCTTATTTTGAGTCCACAATCATCATTTGATCAAGCCTTTATCATGATTCCACAAGGATAGCTCAAAAATCATCAAGATGCAAGAAGTTACTATTTTTGGACAATAGAAAAGTCAACTGTATCTTGACCAGGGCATAACTTTTTCATGGTTCATCAGAAAAATCCCATCCAATGCTCATTTTGAAGGGGATGACATTTCCTACAAATCATCTTCACATTCCAAGTCCAAGAAATTCTCTCACTAAAAGTTATCAATTTCTACATTATAGGTCAATTTCAAAAGTCAACAAAAATGCATTTTAAGTCAAAGACCATAACCTGAGATTGGTAAATCCAAATGTCATGGGACTAAAGGCATTGGTTAGAGGACTTCAAGAACTTTCCAAAATGTCCAAGAACATGTTCATATGATCAAAATTGAGCAAGATATGCATTGAAGAAGTTGGGAAATTTTTATGAATTTGCAAAAGTCAACTTTGCTCAAAACACCTTGTTTTTGCTAATGGGCCTCAAATTTCTTCTTGAAACTTTATCCAAGGCCTATGCACGACCCATTAAGCTTAAATTGAATTATTTTATTATTTTTTATTAATTAATTGGATTTTTAATCAATATTAATTCATTTAATTCATTTAATTGTAGGAAAATATAAAGATATGGTTTTTCAATCTTTTTGTGAAGCAAGAATGACCTAATCATGCTGGCAATTTTGTGTATCAATCAAGGATATCAAAAACTCCAAAGATGGAAACTTTCTTCAATCAAAAAGATTCAAAAATATTTGATTTTCAATCAAATATTCAAATCATTATTCAATGGATCTTTGCTCAAGGATTTAACCTAAATTCAGTCCTCTATAAATATGCAAGCCAACCCTATTCATGCATACGTGAATTTGCTGCAGAAAAAGCCATAATCACATTGAAAAAATTCCAAGAAAACTCAAAATTGTTTTCTGCATTCTAGGGAGAATTAAGGGCATTTGTTGATTTCAATACACTGCAGGAGGTTCCCAGAATGATTGGCAATCAATTTCCAGCTTCATAGCTCAAAGAATCACTAGTTACAGAGTCACGGTTTGTGTTTTATCTTGAGAATCGTATAGCTTATTTCATGCATAATTAATATGTTTTATTGATTGTTTTGTATTGTTAGAACTCATATGAAGCTAATGGCATAAGCTAATTGGATTATAATGCACAGAATCGAAAGTTGCCATTGACAAATTCTAGGGTTCATAAGCCTTCGAATTGGGGCTTTACAGTACAGGAAAAATTAGACCCCTTAAGACCCATGGTTGGAACCGTTACATCCAGACGAACACAAAGCCATACTCACGAAACATTTATATAAATCCTAGAGCTAATCGCTATTTTTCGTTGTTGTAGGTTGTGGGGGTTAAAAACCCCCGCTATCTATTTGTTTTTTACAAGCATCAGCGAAGGAGATGATGAGGTGTAAGCGTATGGTTGGATAATTCAAATAGCGCGCGTGATTTTGTTGTTTCCAGCATAATTGTTATTTTTTATATATTACTTTCACTTGTCATTATAATAACAAACGCAGGAAAATGGTGTAGTGGCTGGTGAGTTGGCTGGTAATCATTGGGACCTGGGTTCGAATCCCAGGTCCCCCAAATACTTGTTTCTATTTTTCTTTACCTATTCACATGCAGGCTTCCTAAATGATGTCCACCATGCACTTTCAAATCCCAGGCGCCAAGTGGCCACATGCACAAATCAGAAGATCATAAGTGGATGACCACCATACTCCAAGAAAGGCGTATCATGGACAATCAGGGAAAGTCAAACAGGCTTTAGAGATTAATGGGCCAGAATTGCTAACAAACCTCCATTATGGGCCAGCACCCCCCTGGTTTATTATTCCTTTTTTATTTTATTATTCCTTTTTATTTTCTTTTATTAATTATTATTATTATTATTTAATTAACTTAATTAACTATTTTCATAATAAATTCAGAAAACTAAAAAACTAAAATATTTTTATTACCATTAATTTCACCTTTAATTTATTATTTTGTAAATAAATGCTAACAAATTAATTTAGTTGAATTAGGTTTAATTTTGACTTTTTCATAATAAATAAAATAAATTAGAATTAGGGTTTTTTACTAACTTTTGACTTTATTTTATTTTATTTTATTTTCATTAAAACATTAAAAACTAAAAAATACTTTTTTTTCTTTAATTAATTAATTGATTAGTTTTAGGTTTAATTAATTGCAAAATAACCAAAAATTCATTCTTTTCTCAAAAAGGGTCAAAACCCTAAGGACTTTTCCCGATCTAATTTCTTTGCGCGCATATTAATTTTTGTTCTTTATTATGTAACTGCTCCGAGGATGTAATAGCGTAATTAGGACCCCTTTTTATCGCTTTCTTTATTTTCTCGCAATTTACTTTTCAAGGGTTATGTTTTTGGCGATGTAAATACCCGACGCCTTGTAATAGCGTAGATTTACTTTCCGCAATTTACTTTCCGCAAATTATTAACTGTTAACTATGCATGACAAGACTTGCCTGAAAAATAAAATCAAAACGTAGCTCACCATGACATGTGCAAAGATAATATAAATTGAAACCTGACACACTCGCACATGCCACTCCTAGGGTACGCCTCACTTGGTTGCCTCGACGTGGTCATTAAGTATAGGGTGTTTTAGAGGTCGCCCTCCTGTCTAAAGATCCAGTTGCCTCGAAACGGTTGCCTCAGATAAAAAGGATCTAAGACATTAGGGTTACCGCTAAGGCGTCCTACTATTTCTTTGGTGACCACATGTCCCTGTAATCGAATTGACCCGAATAACTCCAACGACGGTGCTACCTACTTCTCAATAGTGGGATAGTACTGTCTAAAGGACATTTACACAGCTTAATTCCTTTTGAGTAGGTAGAGGTTCTAAGGTACTTGCTCTTTCAAAACAAAAATACTTTTCGCACTTACACTTTTTCTGACAAAAGTTTTCAAACAAACACTTCAAACACTCTTGAGGACTGATACAAGAGTCAAAACGAAGTTTTTAAAAGAACTTTTTCAAAACCCACAAAACACAAGAAAAGCAAACATTTTTTGAAAACATAGTGAGCAAGTACCTAAGAGCCCGTGGATAACCACGGATAGAAAGGGTGCTAACACCTTCCCTTTCTATAATCTACCTCCCGAACCGAGAAACATCTCGAAAAGGAATTTTGCTGTGCTTTTGTCCTTTCCTTGTTGGAGAAAATAAAAGACGGTGGCGACTCTTGCTTACTGCGACATTTCGCGAACCAGCATTTTAAAACAGTCAGTTCTATTTCCACTGATCACAGAACTGGCGACTCTGCTGTCGATAGCAATTCATTTGAACCTCATTCGAGCATGGTATGTGACATGACTTCCCTAATCGGACCATGTCCTATAGCCGTCATGCCACCACTCTATTCCTAGTGTCCTAGTGCACTCTGGCCTGGGTACTGGGCCTTTTACCTCAATAGTAACACCCACCCAACATGGAAAACAAGATCCAGCACAGTAGTATCATCAATACGAAAAGCAATAAAATACAATGCAAACATATGCTCAGATAAACATGTACAAATGAAGAAACTGAAAGCATAAAAATAAACACCCAAAGAAAATAAAACAAGAGCTAGGATCAACGCCGGGATGGACCAGCAATAGGTCAACCTGTCCCCAGTGAAGTCACCAGCTGAAACAACCGGTTGAACAATCAACTGATAATGAAATCAATGAAGTCGCCATTGAATGTCTTTTATCCCACAAGAAGGGAAAGGTAAACACCGAGTAAACTTGAGAAGGGTGAAATCACGGTCTTATGACCGAGAGATCGGGTAAGGGAGTCTGTTACGCGAAGGGAAGGTATTAGCACCCCACACGCCCGTAGTACTCTACGGTATCCACTCTTGTTATCTATCTTATGGGTGTGTTTAATATATGCTTACTGTACAAGGAATGCATGCAAAAGAAATGAGAAAAAGAATGTAGGGAAAATGAAAGTTGTGCTTGCTCGGGCCCTACCCTAATGCCTACGTATCCCTTTTAAGGAATCAGAGCAGTCGTAGTTCGGCTAACAAGTTTTTTGTAGGTTTGTATTTTTTAATGAACAATATTAGTTTCGCCTTCTGCCGCAACTCGACCTTTGGAGACTTACGCGTCAGCACAAAAGTGAATTAACATATTCTTTCTGAGAAGTTTGAAAGAAAAGCCCGAAGGCGCAAAAAGAGTTTGCATTGGTTGATATTTTTTACCTTGAAGAAAGATTTGGAAGTTGTTAGATGTTTTAATATTTTTCAAAGAAAAACGAAGTTTTTGTTTTAATGCATGGATGCAAAAGAAAGAAAAATCATCTAAGGGAGACTAACCTAGATCTATCCCTAATGTTATCATACAATGATGGTCCTATGGTTGAGTTTTGAAGGGAAATCTCTACCCTAAGTTGACATGCTTGGATAACAATCCTAATGCCTATCTCAAATCATCATCTATAGATGAATCAAGAAGTCCTAAAGGAGCATAGCAAGGGTCTATCACCTAAAACTATGTCTATCTCGAATCATCATCTATAGTTTAATCGAGAGCTCCTAAGGGAACATGCCGAGAGTATGTCATCTCAAAACATGCACACAAAGATGAAATCAAACAAACAAGCCAATAAGCTTAAGAGAGATAGCTAAAGAGAGCATATCTAGAGAGATCCTATCTAGGCTAGCATTACCTAAGAAAGACTAACAAAACTATCCAATAGGGAACATTCAATGAGAGCAAAGTTGTGATCTCAATTTCTAAATTGAGTGACTCATCGATCAACAAGAAACAAAGGAAAGCAATGAAATCCTATAGGGAGCATGCACTGAGAGCAAAGTCGTGATCTCAATTTCTAAATTGAGTGACTCATCGATCAACAAGAAAGTAAACAAACACAAGCACAACACATATAGCAAATGAAGTGCGGAATGCCTGCTACAGGTCTTTAAACAGCAACTTCGAGCGCACGCTCTTTATTTTCTACTTCTCATGATATCTAGAAAGCAGTAAAGTACTAAAATGAGATAAACAAGAGAAAATACCAAACGAATATCAATCCGTAGCAAATCCTATCAAAATAAAGAAACCCGATGATCTTCGCGAAAAGCTTCACCAATCAAAGAAAAGAGTCAGAAATCAAATGCTCGGAATAAGTATTGAAGCATCATTGATGTGAAAATAAATCACAATCGAAATCTCAAGGGCATCCGCATATCGCACAATAAACCTGCACAAGTCTCAAATCTCAACAAGCAAAGGTGAATCACAAATCTCAAGTAATCGGATAATCGAGATTTAATTCCTAAAAATCAAATAAATAAAAAACCTAACAAAGTTTTTATTGAATTTATTATTTTTATTATCTCCTAAAACTCACTAATTCTACTTAGAAAAAATTGATAGAAGAGAATTATAGGAAAAAAAATCTACAAATTATAAACAGGGGGTGGGAAACCAGTATTTGGGGAGTGTGAATCAAAACAGGGCACTAAGCCCATCCAGATTGAACCCAAGGGGGGTTTTGTTATGTTAACAATCAAACTATAAAAACACATATGTATGGGCTTACTCTGACACAATTTGGTCCATTAACAACACAACCCAACTTGTTATTAAGCATAATTCTCTATTCTAATAAAAAAAATAATGAGAAAAGGTTAAATGGTGTAGTTTTGAGGAGATGAGCTAGGGTTCACATATGTGACGAATAAACTTCTCTGTGAAACATGATCTCTTTCCCTTTCTTTTGATTTGTCGCCACATACTCAATCCTCCACCGCCGTACAACACCTTTTTCTTTCTTTTGATTCACCGTCATCTTGCCTTCGTCCGCTTGCAACAAGCTCAGATCTTCCTCTCTGAATTCATCTTGAGTAGGATCCCTAATATACTCAATATGCCAGCAATTCAAACAGATATTTCTGGGGGATTTACTTCTACCCTCTATCTTCTACCGATTCTCATCAAGAAAAACAGAGAAATAGATTAACTAATGCGGAAACTTGGCGTTGCTTACCTACTGGAAGAATTGTCCAGTGCGTCTTCAAGAGGATGATGATGATAAGAAAAATCTATATAAGCTCAGGTTTGCATTACGATTTCGTCGATTCTTCTCTGATTTCATTTCTGTTACGCTTACCGCTCAAGCGTTCACCGTTGTTGTTGTGTTTGCGAGGTTGTTATAGCAGTGATACAATGAAGATGCAAGATCGAGAGAAATCAGAGCCTTGATGCGATGTTATTTGTTGAGATTTACAATGATGAGGATGAAACATGAAGTTGCGGCTTAGAGATGCAAAACTGAGAGATGATGATGATTGCACATATTTGGAGGGTTACCGAGGAAGAGAAGAGAGATATTGGAAGCTTTTTTGTAGTGATTTTCTTGGTGAGATATTGAAGGTGGTGAAGGTGGAGGTTGAAGGGGAGAGATTAGAGAGTACAAAGATTTTTCTGTGGAGATCTTCTTGTGTGATTCTTCTTGAAGGTTAAATATGGAAGATGAAGATTAGAGGAGAAGAAAGAGTATCTTTGGTGATTCTTCCAAAAATTGGAGAATGAACATTATGGTGATGAAGAGTGAAGATTGGGAGAGTGAGTGCAGGAAGAAGAGGAAGAAGAGGAAGAGAGAATTTCAGAGAATTTCTTCTGGTATTTTTTATATTATGTGTGAATGAATCCCCCTGGATCCAAGTAAGCTTCTCTTTTTATATTTCTGTTAGTGTTTTTAGAAGTTAGTTAGGAATTGGTTAGAGTTTGTTATGAAATTCGTTAGGAGTGTTTAGACTGTTAGTAATTAGTTTTGGGAAGATTGGTTGAAATTCTGTTACATGTCAGTTTTTGTTGAAGTCTGTTTTGACAGTTAGCAAATGGTTGAAGGAAATTTTGGAATTTTATTTTTGGAAGTTATGAGGGTTCTTCTGTTATGGACAATTTTGGTTCAGTCAGGATGTTAGAAAATCTGTTAGGAAACATTTAGATAATTCTGTTATGTTTTCTGTTATAAGTTTGTTAAGATTGTGAAAGTTAGTTACAGTTGGCTTTGAATCAGTTAGAAGTTGGTTGGGAATAGGTTAGGAGTTTGAGGAGTTGGTTACATTCTGTTTTGTTATTTCTGTTTTCTGTTCATTTGCTTGGATGTCTCAATGTGAACTTGCATGAGCTTTTCTTTATATTTCTATTTTTTTTCTATTTTGAGCACCACCTTGCATTCTTCTATTTGCATTTTATGGCTTGTCTTATGCGTTTTAATTTCCTCAACCTTGACGTTTTACTTTCAGTTTGTTGAGGCTTCCAAGAGTTGTTTCCACCTGCAGACATGCATGCTGCTAGTCTGTGAACTGCACGGCTGATTGTATGGAGTTGGTACAAATCATTTCGAAGTTTTTGATGTAGGGGCTTTAGCCAGTAGCATCTTAAACTGGGTTTGGATTTGAATGCAGGGATGACCATTAGCATATTATGCTAACCGTAAGATTGAAAAAGGATTTATCACGATAGCTGTTTTAGCATAGCTTAGATGGCATCTTCCAGATTCTTCTTTTCTGAACTGGTTTTTATCGGAGCTCCTTTGTAAAGTTAGTTAGGGTAACTGTTACACAGGGCAATTAGGAGATTCTGTTGCGATTCAGTTAGTTATTTTTCTGGTTTTCTGCTTTCTGATATTCTCTTTTATATCTTTTTCCTAATGTTCCTTCTGTTTGATTATTTCTGGTATGCTATTGACCACTGATGGAAGAGCCACAAGGAAAAATGATGAAGACCGTTTTCTTTCAAAATGAAATGCGGCAATGTTGTAACGAGTAAAGCTAAGACAATAACGAGTCCCTTCCGAATGCCTCCAGCATGACCTCCGACAATTGACATTTTCTACAGTCATTAGGTATGATTAGTGTTACTTAATTTGAGAAGCCCATTAACACAGGGCAGAAGCTAGTCCAGATAGCATCGAAGAAATTAGTATAGGAACTATTCCGTTGAATAAAACTCAATCAACATTAGTACTAGTAGAATCTTTGTTAGAGCCTTCACCAATACTTAGTAAAATTGTTGCAGCTTAATAACAAGAACAAGGCTCCAATTTGTTGAATTGTTTGTTTTTGCCTCAATTATGCAGTGAAAAATATTTTGTCTGATTTTTATTACTGCAGGCTGCGGGTCTGCGTCGGAATTTTAACTTGTTCTGTTGAATTGAATGAGCAGGGCTATATCACAGTTTGTACGGTTTGATCCAATGGTCCATGGTGCAAAGCTGAAACTTATTATAGCATAGCAAGATGCATTGAATTTGGAGGCATGGAGTTTGACACGAAGCTCATAGAATTAGTACATTCATTAACTTGCAACATTTTTATAGTTTTCTTTTAAATGTGACACAGGTGATATGATTGGTTTTTGGATGTAATTGAATTTTGGTTTATGGAATTTGATGTAATATATTCATAAATTGGATTAAAATTGTTATTTTATGTAATTTTGAATGGTTGAAAGTGTATATGTTCTAGTTCTTGATTTTTTAATAGCCACGGTTGAATCAAGAACAGAGACTTTGAATTAATTCACTTGTCTTTCAATTTATTCTCTTATGCTTACATCTTCTCAAAATGTATCTTGAATGAATCGCGATCCCTTCTTTAACCTCAAGTTCAAGATCTTCTTTTTGTATCTCAAACATAATACAAATTCTAAGCAAAGTCAGTTGATGAATCACTTATATTATGAGTACAAGAAAACCAGGAAAATTATCCACAAGTCCTGTAACATCTCTTGCATATATCTTGTTCTTCAAGCAAGTTAAATGATTTATCCTTTGAAAGAAATCCAACTGAACGACTTGAACCCTATCAATGTCGCCATATCTCATATCATGCACAAAAACATGTGTTTGGAAAGAGGAGGACCTAATTCATAATTCACCACTTGAGGAACGAACCAAGGAACTCAACTTTATTGAACATTTATATCCCAGTTCACTGTAAAAAACCCTAGCTTGTACACCTACCAAACTTTTGAACCTCTGACACTTTATTCAACGCAAATGCATGCTATGTTAGTGCAGATGACCTAATAAAAAGATGTGAATGCAAAAGTCTAAGTCAGATAAAAGAAATTAGGAGGGTAAATTTTGGGGGTGCAACAATTATCAATTAAAATCATTAGATTAAAAGAAAATATAAGACTAAGATTTAGTGTAGATCTTTAAATCTAATCTTAAAGACAATATATAATTGAGTTGACTCATGAGTTTAACAAATCGAATTATATATAATTCAAATTCAGTTCATTTAATTAACAAACTTAATTTTTCACTCATATTCAACTCATTTGATTCATAATCTAATTCAACAATTTAATTATCAAATCCATTTCTAAATTATTTTTGAATTAATTCGTTTTATTATCCACTTTTTGTAAGTTTCTTAATATCTACCCATGAGACTACTATTTTTTTCAACCTTATTTTTGCTACTACTAGCAATTATATCTTTTTTTCGGCATTATCATTTACTATTCATTTATAATTAGTATTCTCTATGCCATGATTTTGTCTTTTCCTTATTCCGTACTACACAAAATATTACTTATATATGACATAGTTTTGTCTTTTCATTATACTTATCTAATTGCCTGACAATGACGTCACAAAATGGATTTTTTTGGTCACCAAATCAAATAAATTTTCATTTGTTGCAAAATCTGTTAAAAAATTTCTACATCTATGTTTATTTTATCCATTATATTTTTTAAATAAAAAAATACTAACTCATGTTACAAACGCATAATATTTTTTTAAAAAATTTAAAATAAATTTAGGTTCCAAATTTACATTGCAGATGTATCATACATTAAATATAGATTGCATATATATTTCTCACTTTCACAAAGAACAAAATAACATTGAAAATTTATGTTAGATTTGTGTTTGTTGATTGTATTTTGTTAAAACAACTAATTTAGTAGGATGTTGGATAAAATATCATGACATATTTGATATGACATTGTAGTCTGTGTTGTTTCTATTTGAAAGATTTGTATCTGGTGTTTTAGAAGATTTGATTTAAGTTTCATATGGATCAAGCTGCACATTTGATGATTTGATTCTCTGAAGATTTATTCCAAGCAGATTTGATTCTCAATATTGGATGTCAAAACATTTAGAGAAACATTATGCCTTGCATCAGAAGATTTGTTCCAAGCATATTTGATTCTCAATATTGAATGTCAAAACATTTAAGAAAACATTATGCCTTGCACTAGAAAATTTGATTTGATTTTATCTGATTTGATTTGCAGAATGATTAAACCTTATTTGTTATCTAAGCCCAAGCATTTTTCTGCCTATAAAAATAAAGTCTCTAAACCTAAGAAGAAGGGCGCATGGTTGAGAATATTCATTAGGATTTAGTTTGTTCTTTGATATTTGTGATTCACTCTTGTATCTCTTTTGATGCTTGAGTTGAACTGTGTTTGAGTTTTAATTTGTGATTCACTCATAAGCTTTTAAGCAAGAGTGAATTATATTTAATTGGAAGTGTTTCTTTTGCTTATTGTCTTTGTTGCTAGTATCACTGGTGTGTGATTGAGGGGAAGTGAGAGCGGTCTCATATCTAGGAGTTCTTAGATAGAAATAGCACATGTAGTAATTAGGTGTAAAGTTCTTAGATAGAAATAGCACGGGTTGTTTATAACTTTAAACTAATATTATTATAGTGAACTTCCTTTCTGGCATAGATGCCCCCAGATGTAGGTGACGTTGTATCGAACTGGGTTAACAATTGAGTTGTGTTCTTTACTTCTTGCAACTGTCTTTAAATTGTTAATTATTACTTTTGTTGTTATATGTTCTAATATTATATTCGACATTCTGGACGTCCTGAAATCGTGTACGACATTTATTTTATGAAGTGCCGGAATTTCAATTGCCATCAGAGCAAGCACCATGTTCTGTGTTAGGTGAGCTCTAGGGAATATATTTTTTGGTACTATGGACAAGGAAGGAGGATTTACTAATAGACCACTTGTTCCGGATAACACCAATTATGACTATTGAAAAGCATGTATGGTGGCCTTTTTAAAATCTATGGATAGCAGAACTTGGAAAGTTGTCATCAAGGGGTGGAAATATCTTATACTGACAGACAAAGATGGGAAGGACACTACTGAATTAAATCCAAACGAGTATTGATCTAAGGAAGAAGATGAACTTGTTCTTGGAAACTCCAAAGCTTTGAATGCCTGGTTCAATGGTGTTGAGAAAAATATATTCATGTTAATAAATACATGTCTTGTGGCCAAAGATTTATGAGAAATCCTCAAAACCACTCATAAAGGTACATCAAAAGTAAAAATATCAAGACTTCAACTTCTCACCACAAAGTTTGAAAATCTCAAGATGAAAGATGATGAGTGTATTCATGATTTTCACACGAGTATTGTTGATATTGTCAATTCATCTAGTGTCTTGGGAGAAAAAATGTCAGAAGAGAAGCTTGTTAGAAAAATTCCCAGGTCCTTTCCTAAGAAGTTTCACATGAAGGTCACTGCCATAGAAGAAGCCCAAGACATTTTCAACATGAAAGTGGAAGAGTTGTTTGGGTCTATCCAAACTTTTGAATTGGCTATCAATGAGAGATCAAAGAATAAGAGCAAGAGCATAGCTTTTGTATCCAACACTGACGATAAAGAGGAACAATGTGACATGGAGAATGATGAGGAAATTTCTAATGCTATTGTGCTCCTTTGAAGGAAATTCAATAAGGTACTAAAAATAATGTTTAGGTAGCCAAATGTCAAGAATATATCATTCGAGATCAGTAAGAACAATGACAATTAGAGGAAGGTAAGAACATAAGAGAAGCCAAATCAAAGAAAAGGTAGTCAGTGTCATGAATGTGAAGGATTTGGTCATATTAGGTCATAATGTCCAACTTACCTCAAGAAATAAAAGAAGGGATTTTCTGTGGCTTGGTCTGATAATGATGAGTCTGAAGGTGAACATGATGTTGAGACTACTAAGCATATAACTGCTCTCATTGGCAGATGGGAACCTGATGAAGAATCATGTGATGAGGATGTCTCTTATGAAGAATTAGATGATTCCTTCAAAGAACTTTGTGCCAGAAGTGAAGATGTGTGTAAGACAGGATAAAAATATAAGATAATCATAGCTCAACTACATGCTTAAAAAGAGAAATTGTCATCTAATGCCTCTTGTCTTCAGGATGAGGTAACCATATTGACTTCTAAACTTGAGAACATGACCAAATCCGTAAGGATGTTGAACAATTAGACTGGTATGTTAGATGAAATTCTTCAAGTTGGAAACGGAAGCATGAGCACATGATGTCCGACCAAATGTTACAACATTCTGTCAGATATCAGGAATCTCAAACTAAAGTCAAGTTCTTACCATGGAAATGTCATTATTATGGGAAATATGGTCATATAAAACCTATTTGTTACATATTGTATGGTTATCCTAAACATCCAAAACAACCTAGGGCTAATCATGTGATGATTAAAAATATAAATGAGTGGAACCCTGAGGATATTAACACTAGTCTTATATCTCATACTTCTCTTAGAGCTTCATCTATAAAAGACTGGTACTTTGACAGCGAATGTTCTAGACACATGACAGGGGACACAAATTATTTAGTGGACATTAAGTCTTATTCCTCCATATTTGTCACATTTGGTGATGAAGCTAAATGGGAAATTAAGGGGGGTGGAAAGTTAGCATGTGATGTTCTTCATATACTAGATAATGTGCTTCTTGTGAAAAGATTGACTGCTAATGTGATCAGTGTTAGTCAGTTATGTGATCAAGGCTTAAAGGTAAATTTAACCAAGTCTTAATGTTTAGTAAACAATGAGAAGAATGTTGTTCTAATGAAGGAAGTTAGGAATAAAGACAATTTCTATTTATGGGTACCTTAAGATACTAGTTTCTCATTCACGTGTTTAATGTCCAAGGAAGTTGAAGTCAAGATGGGGCACCGGAAATCTAAATGTCTGAATCTAAAAAGTATAAAGAAGAGTGTGTCTAAGGAAGCACAATTGTTATCAATTGGTTTGGATGAAACAAATATTAAAAGAATACAATGTCAAACAATATGTCTTGATATTATATTGTGATAATCTGAGTACAATCAATATATCCAAGAATTCCATTCATCTTAGCGGGAGAAAGCATATCAACAATGTAAATCATTTTGCTAGGGATCTTATAGAGAGAACAGTGATTCTTGAGTACGTGGTCACTAAAAAAAACTGACAGATACGTTAACTAAAGCTTTGGATACAAATCAAGTTATTGTTAGAACAAGATTAGTTCTGATCTATCTCAGATTTTTGATGATAACAATAAATTATATTTTAGATAATTTATACTATGATGAACGTATTTGACTATTTTAGATAATGTTCTGACAGAAGCATTTTGATGTGCTGAGCTAAAATTATATGAACAAGTTCTTTGATAAAAGAAATATTTGCTTTAAGCGCAACTGCTGATGCTGACTCTGGTAAAGACAATTATTTAATTGCATCTTCTAACATTTAGCAGGATTTCTTGTTCAAAAGTTTACTTGAAAGCAAGTGTTGTTCAGAAGTTTATTTGAAAGCAAGCGCTGATCAAGTTCTTAGCAAGCAAAGAATTGTTTGGAAGATAAGCAAGCATGTTCTGAATTCAAGACGTTGAAGCAAGTTCTGAAAGAATGTAAAAGATATCTTGTCTTGTCAAGCTTCAGGAAACATGTTCTTACAAGTTCCGTTTGCTCATTTAATGCAAAGACGGCTGCATGCACTCAAGTGTCTACGCTAGTTCATTAGAAAATGGAATAGTGCAAGGAAACACGCAAGCATTTAATGCTCTCCACTTTTTGAAGGCAGCAACAGTCATTTTGTTCTTACTATATATAGAAGGACATTTATTGCAAGCCAACCAACCAATCAATTTCAAAAAGAAGCAAGAAACTACGTGAAAATTTCTGGGCTCACAAATTCGTTGTTCATACACTTTATGCAATTTATTCTAAGTGAAAAATCACAGTTGTGATATAGCTTTATTAGAAGCAAATTTTATCTCACTATCTGTAAAGATTAAACTCTTGAAATTGTTCTTTAAGAGACCAAGTTTGGTCAGATTTCTCAAGTAGACCAGGACTAGATTTAAGTCTTAGTGGTGTTAGTCACTTGTAAGATTACTTGTGCATTGTTAGTCACAAAAGTTGTTGTGTGTTTGTAATCAGTTGATTATAGTGAATTAAGTCCTTGTTGAGAAAGGCGAAATCACCTTGACGGGTGGACTGGAGTAGTTTAATTTCAAACGAACCAGGATAAAAATAACCTTGTCTTTCCATTATTGTTGAAGCTTTGTTAGAAAAGAAAAAGAGAAAATTATTCAACCCCCCCCCCCTCCCTTCTAAGTGTTTTCTTACCCTTCAGTTATGAAGTTAAGGGACAAACTGGAAATTTACATTTTTGAAAAATTGTGCCAATTATTTGAAGGTAGAGATAACACAAGAAAGGAGGGTTTGAATTGAGTTTATAGAAAACATTCCCCTTTATAAACTTTGAGCACTCAAATGATAATAGTGGTAAAGACAATGAAGAATAAATGACACAAAATATTTATCCAGGTTCACCTTAACAAGGTTAATCATGTCCACCCCTCAAGGTGATTTGCCTTGTCCAAGGATTTAATCCACTATAACCAAACTGTTTACAATTTCACGGGAAATTGCTGATGACTAACAGATAATGAACCGTTCAATGATCACGACGAATATAACATTCATTGACCCCTTAAGGATTCTGGCCCGACTGGTCCCTTAAGAGGATTTCCATACAATGATTTGTTCAGTGATCCAAGTTAATGAATATAACAATCATTGACCTTACAGAATCTGATCACTTAAGATCTCCTATCAGGATTCCCATACAATGATTTGTTCAGTGATCCAATTTAATGAATATAATAACCATTGACCCAATAGAATCCGATCACTTAAGATCTCCTATTAGGATTTCCCACAATAACCCACAATCATTGTCTTCTTGAGATCCTACCTTCACTCAATCACTCAAGGAACTTTACAATGATTTGTTCAGTGATCTAAGTTAATGAATATAATAATCATTGACCCATTAGAATTTGATCACTTAAGATCTTCTATCAGGATTTCCCATAATGGCCAGCATCCACTGTCTTCTTGAGACCCGACCTTCAGTTAGTATGTCAAGGAATCAATCAACAAAAATTGATATGGTTTGTGTTTACATGATTTCTTCTTCTAAGCAGATTATACATAATATTAAGCACATATTGTTTAACACAATTTCAAGCAACAACTCTTGTGTTAAAACAATTTACATGAAGAGATTCAAACTATAACACAATAAGAGAAATAACTTTTGTGTTCATTACAAAGTTCTATCAAGATGTATTTGATAAAAAGTTAGGTAGCATCTTGTAGTGTTCTTCTTCTTCATATTCTTGTTGAGCAAGTTCCGCACAACAAATCCTTGCTTCTTCTGAGATCTACCAAGATGTATATGATGATAGTTGATGTAGAATCTTGTAGTCTTCTTCATCTTTGTTGAGCAAGTTCCGAGCAATAACGCCTTCCTTCTTCTGATATCTACCAAGATGTATATGATGATAATTTATATAACATCTTGTAGTCTTATTCGTCTTTATCTTTCTTTCTTTTCTCTCATTTATGTGTAGTGGTTTTCAGTATGTTTAGCATTGTAGTTTTGACAACTTCAGCATCCACGACTTTTTAGTTTCATGGCCAAGAGAACTTTAATCCAAATATTTGATCTTATTTTATAGCCGAGAGAGAGAGAGAGAGAGAGAGAGAGAGAGAGAGAGAGAGAGAGAGAGAGAGAGAGAGAGAGAGAGAGAGAGAGAGAGAGAGAGAGAGAGAGAGAGAGAGAGAGAGAGAGAGAGAGAGTTTGTGAAGATAGAAAAGTCCTTTCATGCATCAACATTTAGTTCTTCAATGGATAGAATAAGGTATAAGAGTTTAGATAGTATAAAATAATATTTTCCATATCTTGTCACTTTTCAATGATAACTTTCCACCTTTTCTCTTAATAATGTTTTTATGATAAGCTTGTAAACAGATATCCGTTAAGTAAAGAAAGATAGCTGGAAATCCAGTTGTTTGTTCCCAACGGTCCTAATGAGAATGGTTGATAATACAGTACGAAAAGACTGTCACCACCCTAGAGGGTAGAGGTCACATAACACTTTTTGTATCTTTTGTACAACATCACACGTTAACCATCTTGAAATTCTTCTTATCTTCAGAGGCTTCAGATAATTTGAATGTTGAAGCTTGTTGTAGAAGAATCACTCTTAAGTCTTAGAACCTAAGTCTTGGAGTCTTCAGAACTTGTCCCATGAGAACCTTGTCTTCAGAGTCTTCAGCACTTGGTTGTAAGAACTTGTTTGTCTTTAGATCATCAGAACTTTTTCACAGAAACTTGTATTCATAATGGAACTTGGAACACACATAAGAAAAGCTTTAGAAGGCCTCCAAAGCTTAACCATAAAGTCACGATTAGAACCTCTTGTACTAACGTTCTTAAGAATCATTGCGTAAGATAAATTCCTGAATCTTGTTTTCAACTGTAATACGTAACCAAATGTTTTCTTCCAATAGTGTTTATATTCAAAACCTGATGACGTCACACGCCTTGTTACCAGAGTCAGAATATTACAACAAAAATTACCTAATTATTTTCTTCTTGCTGGATTACTTCTGATTGAGGAAAGATAATGATCCATAAGATTCTTACTTGTTTTAGAGTCATATTCTTTAAGATATTTGAACATTGTCTTCAGATATATAAACAACAGCTTATCTGATGAACAATTACTTCTTTGAGTGAAAGCTCTTCTGATCTATTTCATCTTAACATTGCCTTGATTTCTTTATAATAAGCTTTTCTAAGCTGCATATTTGATGTCTGATTTCTTGAAGCAACAACTTAAACCAGTACATTTGATTTTGATGTTGAGTTCCTTCTTTATGATCTCTTGATCTTTGAATTGATTCCCTTTCTGATAAACATTCAGCCTTCCTTATAACTGGTGATGTTTATGTAGAAGTGGTCATAATACATCTTCTGTTGAGCGCAGTAGTTCTTCTAATGATATTGATCTTCTGATAGATATTACTTCTGTTGAGTAAAAAGACTTGAGAAGATATCATCCTTTGATCTTGTATTCTGATGGACTTTGAGATGTTGATTAGATGTGAGTGCACAAGATCTTCCTTCATTTCTTCTGATGGAATACTTCTGATGTTTGGATGAAAGTAAGTATTCCATGAGCTCTTCGAGTCTTCAGAACTTTGAGCAACAACTCTTCTAATAACTGAATCTTGACTACTGATCTCCTGCGTTGGAAGCTTGTTTCTTGTATACTCTTGATTTATGATCTTGTAGCAGCAGCTTATCAGAAACTCTTTCTTCTTTGAAACTCATTGAGATTCTTTTCTTGCCGAACATTCAGCATTCCTTAGAACTACTGATGTTTCATTAGAAACATAAATTAATGTTTCTTCTTTTGAGAGGCAATGTGATTCTAATGATATCATGATTAAGACTATCCAGAATTCTAGGCATGTATCTGCACACTCAATTAAACCATTAGAACTAAAAAATTTCTTCATAAAATATATGCTTGTTATCATCGAAACTTAGGGATTTAAACATATACCCAAATCTTTGTTCTTACATTATTGTTTAGGAGGCGTGCGGTAGTCATGGTTTTGATGCATGCTAATTTAGGAAAATTATTACAATCCTTCCATAATCCCTTCTCACATGACATCAAATATTTCTCTACCAACTTCACTATTTACCATCTCTCTAATCTCAGAGATTCTTCCAACGACACTCTTACTGACTTTCACCTCCAAACTTTTTCTCATACTTTCAATCTTAAGATGTCGAAAGCTTCAGGATCAAAAACCAGTGAAAAGTCCATAAAGGTTATGACTGAGGCCATTCCCCTCTCCATTGTTCCACTAAGTGTTCCAAAAAAAGGAGGATGAAGTCTCATGCTGTGAAAAAAAGACAAAAGCTTCCAATGTAAGTGAATCTTGTAACACCCTAAATATCCCGCGTAATTATTAAATAAAATTCGAAGGAATTTTAAACCTTTCCATATTTAGGATGTCACCTTCATACATACACATGCTCATCAATATGAAATACGTAACACATTTATCAAAATAAAAAACCACATATACTTCATGTCTGAAAAATCTTTCATTGATTCGTAGCAAAAAACATCGACAACAATTATTCTTAACTCTTCAACATGAGTTATAATTATCATAATTCAAAATTTAACATACATCATCAAATAAATCCAACAAAGTGGAGTTCTACAAAAGTTTTACTCCCAACATAACAAAACAAACACAAATATCCCCAGTGTTACATATCAAAGCTGACACCGACTCAATCTATGCAATACGAGGCAATCTCCTCAACTAACCATAGCCTCTAGCTACTTCGAATCATCTGCATGTTACCCACGTAGAGGAAACATTCAAATAGAAGAGGTGAGATATCATAACCATATAAAAGAATGTATAATAATAAGTAGATAGAAATTTAAGTACACATAATCATACTTCTTTACCTCACACCTTCACTTCGTTTTATAGCAATCACAAGGCATATTAAAAAACAATCAACAATCCAAAAAATACATAGTATCCATCATAGTATAATCCATACATCATCCACATCATATAACTACAATCAAATCAGCATATCAAAAATACAACTTCAACATGATACAACGTCAACTTACATCATCTACGCAACACAACTTCAACATGCATCATCCATATATTACAACATCAAGTTAATAATAATATAATGCAATGAGACTGACAATGACTCAATGAATGGGGTACCAACAGGGCATAAGCCCTCATCATAATACCAGATAGGGCAGCAACAGGGCATAAGCCCTTATCATCACGCCAATACATACCATCTCTCACCAATACAGACCATCTTATAGAGCATAAGCCCTTATGATGAATGCATGTGACATCAACATGAAACAACGTAAAATGCATTGGTATTATTATCCACTAATGCCATGCCAATATAGGCTATCATCATCATCATCATCATGCAGTATATCACACAGAACAATTGAGCCATTCATACAACATCATCATATTCGATCACAACATTCATCATAGCACATTACTCGAAAACACACACAAATAGGCATCGATTTCGTTCAAATAATCATCTATTGTGTTCCAATTTATTTTAAAGGATAGAAAATGATTTTAGATTTTTTATCAGTCCAAACAATGCGTCAAACGGACACCCGAGTCAAAAGTTATGAATTTTACAAAATTTGAAAAATTTGGCAGCTTCAGTGGTAACTGGTTACCGCCAGGACAGTAACCGGTTACACCCCTGTAACTAAAAATATTGCGCTTCTGTTTCACTGGGTAACTGGTTACCTCCAGGCTAGTAATTGGTTACACCTTCATATTTTTCCTTTTACACCCAAAATTTGCACACGGTAACCAGTTACCTCCAGGCCAGTAACCGGTTACACCTGTTCCATAACCCAAAAATCTGTAACTTTTCCAAAATACGAATTTCATTGTTTCAAAACCCAAACTCCTAATTTTTTAATCAAAGCAGTTTCTTTTAATCATACTAATTATTCCCAAACATTGCCTATCAATCTAACTCAATTTCCATCATCAATTTCACCAATTACACACAAAAATACATCAAAGAAATTCATCAATGAGTAAAACCCCATAAAGAAAAATAGTGAGAAATCAAGAACACACAATCATAGAATCTAATCACTACCATGTCCCATCATTATGCAACCCGTTATAGTGTTTGAATCCCACCCTTACCTTGGATTTGCCAGTTCGTGACTCTTACAATGAAACTTCCCGCCCTAGCCTCTTTCTCTTTTTCTCACTTCTACGCTTTCTTTCCTTATTTCTACACTACAATTCTCTTTTCTCTTCCCAATCTTATTTTATTCCAACAATGACCCCTTGGACCCCTAAATCATTATTCCAACTTTGTCCTTCCCCAATTAAAATAATAATAATATAATTATAAAAACTATAATAATTATTTTAATTCAAATAATACTATTATTAAACCAACATTCTCCTTCTACCTCTATTTTTCTATATTTTTAGTCATACACCCCCAATACCTTAATTCCTTTATTTTCTAAGATAATTACCCTTTATTAAGGCATCACAACATATCGAAATGTAATAATTACTTGCAAACACATATACTCCCTTAATATTTATATATAAAAGTAAATAAATAAAATTCAGGGTATTACAACTCTCCCCCACTTAGAATATTTTCGTCCTCGAAAATTACCCGAAGCGAACAACTACGAATATAAATCTCGTATCTTACTATCCGAATCCCACAACATGAAGATCATCTCTACTATTTTATCACACAACAACACTTCCATAATAAAGCTAACATAACCATAATATCGACATCTTCAACACACAATATTAGTACCACAATGCTGAAGGTGTGAAAAACACAAGAAATGGGGGGTTTGAATTGGGTTTTAATTAAAAAAACATTTCCTTTTAAATTCCCCTTTAAACCGTAATGAGTTACTTCAATTAGTGATAATGGTGATAAGATCCAAGAAGGAAATAACAAGTTGTGTTTATACTAGTTCACTTGAAAACTATCAAGTAAGTCTAGTCCACCCGCCAAGGTGTTTTCGCATTTCTCAACAAGGACTTAATCCAATAATCAAACAGATTATTACAATGCATAAGCTAACTGCAAGTGACTAACGTTACAACCTCTAAGACACACTAATCTTAGAATTCTCAATGATTCTGACCAATTGGTCCCTTAAGGAAAATCAAACAATTGTTTGAACAAAGTTTGTTTACAAAAGATATGCTTCTACACAAGCAAATAAGTAAACAAATTTTCAACAATATAAACTAGAGAAATATGAAAGTGTATGAACAGTTTTAATAGAAAGTGTATCAACGTGAATTAACAGCTTTCTCTCATAGTCTTCAAGCCTTTACATATCCAATAAAATAATATAACCGTTGAAGGGTATTTCTAAAATTTCTAGAAAGTTGGCAGCTTGAATAATTACGTGACAGAAAAAATCGTACGCAACGTACGTCCTTCATTGTAGTGGAATGGAATGATTTGTTTGTACCATGTACTTTTTGTACCATGCAATCTTATTCTATTTTTCTTCTAACGTCAGAGGCTTCTGAGCATGCGTTGGAAGAATGATAATAACACTTGGGTCTTTAGAACTTCAAATCTTAAGAGTCTTCAAAACTGCGTCTTCAGAATCTTCAGCACTTGGTCTTTAGAACCCTTTGTAGAACCTTAGGTTACCATAACTTCAAGTCTTCATAATCTTCAGAACTTCATCTATCATAATCTTCAGCACTTGGTCTTGAGAACCCTTTGTCTTTAGAAACATAAGTCTTCAACATCTAGACTTCAGTTAGAACTTCTGTCTTCAGATCTTCAGAACTTGGTTTCTTAGACATGTATCAGAGTTACAATTTCAGAGTCTTCTGAAGCTTTTTCTACTGTTCATCAGAACTTGTATAGCTAGAAGCAGAACTTATTCTCTTCTAATGTCTTGGAAGCACCTTTCATCAGAAGTAGGACCTATTTGTTAAATACTCAAAATAGAAAACATTAGAGTACCAAAATTATTCATACAAACATACTCTTTATTATCATCAAAACTCAGAGATAGAACTTCGGGACCAAATCTTGTTCTAACAATCTCCCCCTTTTTGATGATGATAAAACTATGTATTTTGATGACATAGTTTTGTACATAATCAAAAGAAGTAAAAATAAGAAGGTTAAGAAAAACGTATCCTTGATATGAAAATTCCCCCTGAGTCAAAGACTTGATGAAAATCAAATATCCTAATTCTGAACCATTTGAGTAAAACTCCCCCGGGTTCCAATAGATTAGATATTAAGATCTTGAGAGTCTTGATATCAATCATGCCAATTGAGATCTTAAAACTTTATCGTCACAAAGACAGATTCCAGATTCTCAATTTAGAGTCTGATTATGAACAACCTGGTTAAGATCTTAACTCTAACCAGAGTTCATGATTCCTGAAAAAGAAAGCAATTCTAACAGAAATAGAAGTTTAACTGGGTTAAAATGTAAGCAGCTCTTTTCAGAGACATTTTCCAGAATTTGATTATTAGAATCAAAATACTTTCAGTTATTTACTTCCCCTTTTTGTCATAATCAAAAAGGTAAATAACAAGTAAAATAAGAAGTGATAAACCAAAATAAACTTCATCAAGTTTAAAAGATCATAAGTCAGAAAAGATAAGAACCAAAACATAAGAAGCAAGTAGTTCTAAGGTTCAGAAGCAAAAGGGAAACTAGAAGCCTAAAAGCCTAGGGTCCAGATGCAGGAGGTGTTAGAATAAATATCTTGTCAAGAATCAACTTCAGCATACTCTGAATATTCTCGTTGACGACCTTCTGTTGAGTGATGCTCTCTCTGATAACCTGTTGTTCTTCTCTGATTGCACTAACTGCAGTTACCAGACATCCAATGGCATAATTGGAAGAAGATACCACTACAACATCTTGTCTTGCTTTAACAACTATTTCTACCACTTTAGCCAATCTGGATTTTTCAGCTTTTCTGGCTTCTTCTCCCTCTTAAGCTTTAAGGCTGGCTTCCTCTGCCTCTTTTAGTGCTCTATCTTCTACTTCTCTTTGTTTTGCAGTAAGCAGTTCAAAGAGTATGACTCTTTTTATTGCTTATGCCCTTTCTGTCACCATATGAACATCCCAAACTTTGGATGCTTCAAAAAAGGTCTTCATACGATCAAACTCAGAAGACATCTACTTCTGAAACAACTTCCAAGAAACATCCAGATCTTGAGGCTTAGTAGAAGTACTTGCCTCTTCACTAAGCTTCAAAACCTTTCTCTTGGCCTTGATTCTAAACATGTTAATGCATCCATCCAAGGTTTTTGGAGCAGGTTTTTCATAGACAACTAAGGCTAGGTCAGGTTCAAGATGGTTTGGTTCAAAAGTTTGTTGAGGAAGATTTTGTGGTGTGGGTTGTGGTTCAGAAGATTGTTTATTATCAATATCAATAATTTCAGAAAAATTGAATTGTTCGGTGGGGATTTCAATGGCTTTAAGGGTATCATAAATTGTCCTTTCAGACATTTCTTGATCAGAAGGAGAGTGTGGATTAGGATGAATAGTGGGTGAGTCATGGAGAGTAGATTCTTTGTTTAAAAATGCAAAATGAAGGTTGTTATCAAAACTTGAAACATGAGTAGTTTCTGTGAGTGATTCATATGTGAAAGTTTAGATGGGTTCTGAAGGGATAGTTTTAATGAGAGATGGAATTTGATCAATTATGGTGATGGTAGGGTCAGATGTAGATATGGTGGTGAAATAGTCATAGTTAAAGGAATTGCAGTTGAAACGATATCAGAAACATGTGAGATATTGGTGGTAGGAACATAAGTGGTGATTTTAGGCGGTGGAAGGGAAAAGGTTGTAATAGACAAAGTTTGTGAGATGGAGGAAAGAATGGATGAAGTAGCATTAACAATATTAGAAACAATAACAAAAACAAGAATAGCAGAACCAGAAATAGTAGACTTACTTGCAGATTCAGAAGTTCCAGTACCCAGAATAGAATCTTTAAGAAATCCAGACTTCTTCTTCTCAGGTTCAGAAGTTTAGAGAAAAGGGGTTTAGGGTTTATAACAAGTGTGGGAAGTGAAGTGAGGTTGTGTGTGAAATTGTATAAAGTGTTCTTAGAAAAAGAAAAACAATTTTAAAATAAAACAAAATAATGAGTGATAATTAATGAAAGTAATCAAGATAAATCAATTTCAAGAAACGAGTGCACTGCTAAAAATATAGCTTAGGTAGAGTGTGATGATTAGGGATAACCAAGGGTTACACACGTTAATCACTACATCTAACTAAGTGACACGTTTGATATCCTCAGAATCTGGATAACCAACAGGTTTCCATCTAATCAAAGACATTTATGACTGAAACATCTTCTAATTACTGAGGTTCTGAAAGAAATACAATACCTTTGTTTAACTCAGAATTTCATTTTCTTAAGAAGGTTTCAAAGTTGATCTTGTTCTGACTTGAGCATCTTTATTTCCCATAATTAAATCTTCAGGATAAGATGATGAGATTCTAATTTTACTCTGTTAAGGTTGATCAGAAGGAACAACAACAATATCAGAAATAGGAGCTTCTAATTCTTTATCTTCTTGTATTTTCTCCTTGGGTTCTGTGAATGTTATCTTCACATCTGCAAGCTTTTCAACCAGCTTTGACTTTTCATAGTCAAGCTTATCATCAAATCTAACATGGATTAATTCATCCACGATTCGTGATTCTGCGTTATAGACTCTTAAACCTTTTGATAATTCAAAATATCCTAACAACAAACACTTCTACGCTTTGGAATCAAACTTGCCCAGATTCTCTTTAGCATTCAACATAAAACATACACATCTAAAGGGATGGAAATAAGAAATATTGGGATTTCTATTCATCCATAGTTCATAAGGAGTCTTACTCAAAATAGGTCTAATAGAGATTCTATGTTGAATGTTATACGTTGTATATACTTCTTCTGCCCAAAAATGCTTAGCGATCTGAGTTTCTTGGATCATGGTGTGAGCCATTTCTTGTAATGTCCTGTTTTTTCTCTCTACAACCCCATTTTATTGTGGAGTTCTAGGGAAGGAGAAATCATGGATTATGCCATTAGATTAAAAAAGTTTTTCAAAATATTTATTTTAAAATTCTCCACCATGATCGCTTCTAACTCTGACTATTTTGTAATTCTTTTCATTTTGCACTTGGGAGAAGAAAGAAGAAAACACAAAATGTGACTCATGCTTATGTTTCAAGAATTTTACCCATGTCCATCTGCTGTAATCATCAACAATGACAAGTCCATATTTCTTACCATTGACAGAAGTAGTTTTCACTGGTCCAAATAAGTCAATGTAAAGAAGTTTTAATGGCCTAGAGGTAGTTTTCACTTTAAAAGAGGTTTTTGAAAACTTGCCTTTCTGACATGCTTCACAAAGAGCATCTAAAGTATACTTCAGATTGGGAAAGCCTATGACTAATCCATGCTTATTTAGTTGATATATTTTTCTCAAGCTAACATAGCCTAGTCGTCTGTGCCAGACCCATTTCTCTTCTTGAACAGTCAAAAGACATTTTACATTCTGATTTTTCAAATCTGATAATCTTATTTTGTAAATATTATTCTTCCTCTTACCATTGAACAAGACTGGGCCATCTTTCTGACTAACAGCTTTACGAGACATTTTATTGAAAATGACATCATAACCATTGTCACTAAGTTGGATAATTCACAAGAGGTTATGCATCAGACCCTCGACTAAAAGAACATTGTTAATAGAAGGAAGTTTACCATTAAAAATAATTCCAGAGCCAATGATCTTTCCCTTCTGGTTGCCTCCGAAACCAACAACACCTTCAGACTTAAGTTCCAAATCATGGAACATATACCTTTCACCTGTCATGTGTCGCAAGCTTCCACTGTATAGGTACCATGAATGGTGTTTCAGTGGCTCCATCAAGGACATCTACAACATAGATTATCTGATCCTTAGGTAGTTCACAATGGCCATTGCTAACATTTTGCTACCCGCTTGTTTGCTTCGGGTGATCCGCTCCCCTTAGCTAAAGTAATGCTTTTATTTTTTATTTTATCTCAGTCTCCCGCTTGTTTGCTTCGAATGATCCACTCCTCTTAGATAGAGCATTTTCTGTTCATACCCCTATCCCCCGAGTCAGTATACCCTGATTGTGTGCTTTTTCCAAAGCACTTATTTGTATATATCTTTCTTCCTTAGGATGTGCTTGTTTCTTTCCAGATTCAAGCTAGACCTTAGGATAGGTAGCCATGCATGCTAACATAGGTAGATGTTTCCCCTTTATCCTTGACATAGGGACATCATTGTATGATAACATTAGGGATTAGATCCTAGATAGTCTCCCTTATATGTTTTCTCTTTCTTTTGCATCGTTGAATTTAAGACTAAAACTCTTATCTTGGCAAATGCATAAAACATCTAACAACTTTCAAATCCTCATTTAAGGTAAAAAAACATCAACCAATGCAAACTCTTTTGCGGCTTCGGGCCCTTTTTTTTCTTTCAAACCTTTTTCAAAAGAGCATGTTAGTTCCTTTCAACTACATATCGTGAGTCTCCAAAGGTCGAGCAGCGGTGGAATGATTGAATTTAACATTGCTCAACTAAAAACCACAAATAAACCAAAACAAAAGAGCAGAACTACGAATGTTTTGATTCCTTAAAAGGGATACATAGGCGAAGGATTTTTGTGGGGCCTAATCGAGCATATATTTGTAAAAATATCTTTCTTTTCCCCATACTTTATTTATCTTTTCTTTTGCATGAATTCCCCCCTTATTTTTACTTTAAACCTTAGACATAGACTTTAATCACACCCATTAGATTAGAACAACAAGAGTGGATACCGTAGATTACTATAGACGTGTGAGGTGCTAATACCTTCCCCTTGCATAACAGACTCCCTTACCTAATCTCTCGGTCCTTTGACCTTGATTTCTCCCTTCTCAAGTTTAATCGATGTTTGCCTTTCCCTTCCCGTGGGATAAAAATGTTCGATGGCAACTTCATTGTTTTCGTTATCAGTTAACAGTTCAGCTGGTTGTTTCATAAAGTGATGAAGTTTGACTTGTGCGTGTGATTGTCGAGTTTAAACCATCCATTTTTCTTCCGGTTGATTTTGTGCTTTTGAGCCTTTTATTTTTGTATTTGGAAATTTACCTTTTATTGGGGACAAATAAAGATGCAAGTTGGGGATACTTGTTAAGTATCAATTATAGCTTATATTCCATATCAAAATGTGACATTTTAAAGCTCTTTTCTTTGCTTTTGATTATGAAAATGACTTTAATTAAGTGATTCTTGCATCAACATATATAACCTTTGAATATTTAATGTGTTTGTTAGTTTTTCAACATTTTATGACCAAAAGTTGCAGCTTAAGTCGCACTTAAATAAGAAGAAACAAAGAAATTTCAATGTCAGTGTCAAGCTTGCAGCGCTCGACGGCGAGGAGGTGCTGAAGCAAAGCAGCGCCCGAAGTTAGTGCGGAGGTGGGGAAGCTCTGAAGATTCAATTTTTCCAGTAGCTACTATCTAGAATTTTGGCCGATGAGCTGGAGGCAGTGCAGTGGCGCGTTGGTCGCCTGGCGGTGCATTTTGAGCATCGGGCGATGCTAGATGTTTTCTTGCATTTTGGATGTCACGTGATTTCACAGAGGCTATGTTAGGAGGCTCTCCCAATAGTACTTTTGGGTGTTTGATGGTGGTGTCTGGGTAGAACTTGTGTGTTTAGCTACTTTGTATATATTTTGGGATCAAAATCCACTTTTGACACTTTTGTAACCTAGAAAACTCACTTGAGAGAGAAAACACCATCTTTTTCATTTGTAACAAATATCCAAAGCTTTCAAGCTTCAATCTTTGATTCTTCAAGTTTTATTCTCATAAAGCTTTTCTTATTACTTGTTTCTCAATCTACCATGGTTATGGGTAGCTAAATCTTTCCTTGTGTCAATTTTAGAAGTAGTTAATCCTTCATTTTAAATATATTTCCCTTGATATTTTGTATGTGAACATGTTGATAATAAATATATGGTGAAAAGCTTTGTTTTTATGGTATACATTTGATTTGAATCATTATTGACAAATAGGTTTCAACTCTTGACCTAGGTTTTCATCTATCAACAAACAATTTCTAGACATAGTTTTGTGAGTTCATATTCACTTATATCAAGATTTTAAAGTCATCATATTGATAGTTATGTTGAGAGATCATCTAAGGATCAATATGATAAAACTCATAATTTGTTTTAGATATGAAACTTATTGAGACGATGTGTGATTATATTGATTATTAATGAGTTCACATGCGTTATTAAGAAAATACGTACAAATTAGGTTATCGAGCCCTAATCTGAAATGATTTTACCAATCGTTTTAAAACCAAAACATCTTTTTACAATTTCTAACTACTTTTCATGAAATCAAAACTTTACGATACCAAAACCTTTTATAAACCCATTCTTAAAACTATTTCAAATGTAGAATGGTAGTAATATCACCCAATCCCTGTGGATACAATAAAGAAAATACTTGCTCTGTAAAAGTGTTTCAACACGTGACAACTGGAAAATTTGTTGGGGAGAAATCCTAAGCAAGTAAGATCTAGCTCTTTCTTTTTTTTATTTTCATAAATGTTTATCTATTGCATTACTTTCTTTATTTATCACATTTTGTTGCATTTGTTATTCATGTTCGGGATATATGATGTATTGTTCTCTGTGGGATGGGTAATATTACTGAGAGATAAGCCCTATACACATGCTTATGTTTTAAACACATAGGAAACACTTAGGAATAGAGTGGATGTTCTTGACGCGTGTGGGGTGTAGGCCTTACTAGTGCAATCGTGAAGTACCACACTCAGACAAGATTCATTTGGGGATATTATCGTTTAACATACCTTCGTTAAGATAACATGTTTCCACATGGACTAACAACTCTGAGGACCTTTGAAACCACCCTTGAAACTAGAACTCACATGTGAGAGGGATATGGACTTTGTTTTGCAGGAAACCTCGACCTTCATCCTACCTCGTGTTCTTGTATTCAGCAGAGGTCCAAACTTTTGATCATGTTATGTTCAGCCCGTTATACATTAGTGTGATCGGTGGATCTGGAACTGACTGTTTAACGCTGGTTCGTGAAATGTCGCGGAAGCAAGAGTCGCCACCGTCTTTTATTTTCTCCAAATGGAAAGGACAAAAGCACAGAAAAATTCCTTAAAGAGATTGCTCTCGGTTCGGGAGGTAGGTTATAGAAAGGGAAGGTGTTAGCACCCTTTCTATCCATGGTTATCCATGGGCTCTTAGATACTTTCTCACTTGTGTTTTCAAAAATGGTTTGTTTGTTTTTCAACTGTGGGTTTTAAAAAGTTTCTTTGAAAATTCTAGTTCGACTCTTGTATCGGTCCTCAAGAGTGTTTGAAAAATGCTTTCGAAAGCTTTTTGAAAATGTGTTGGTGTGAAAAGTATTTTTGAATTTTTGTTTGAAATTTAGAGCAAGTATCTATGAGAACCTACCTACCCTAAGGAATTCGTCTGTGTAAATGTCCTTTAAAGTAGTGCCATCCCACCATTGAGAGGTAGGTAGCACCACCGTTGGAGGTGTTCGGGTCAATTCGAGGTTCGGGACATGGTGATCACCAGAGCAATAGGAAGACACCTTAGAAGCTACCCTCATGCCAGGTTCCCGGATCATGAGGACTTACTAAGATATCCTCTACTCGACGATCACCTTTCGAGGCAAGGCAACAGTGAGGCGTACCCTAGGGGTGGTGTGTGATTTGTGTGTCGTTTTCATTTATTTTTGTCTTTTGTCAAAGTGATCTATCGTTTGTTTTTATTTTATCATTCATTCTTGCATGCCATTATTAACAGTTAAAAAAGTGCGGAAAGATAAAATTCCTAAACTATTACAAAGGCGCGGGTCCACATCGCCAAAATTAAAGTCCAAGACCCAATTTGACAGAAAATAAAGAAATAAAGTGCGAAAAATAAAATGTTCGAGTTTACAAGGCTTTGGGAGAATTACATTAATATTTGAAAGAAAATAAATGTGCGAAAGAAATAAAAATAGAACGTTCGAGGGCGTTGGACCCTTTAAAGAAATTAAATGAAATTAAAAATTAATTAATTATTTATTGAAATAAAAGAAGTGTTTTTTAGGTTTTTTTTGTATTTATGAAATAAGAAAATTAAAATTAAAATTAAAAGAAACCCTAATTCTAAGTTATTTTTAATTATTTGAGAAAAATGTTAAAGTTTAACTTAATTTACTAAAGAATTTATGTACATGTTTATTTACAAAATAAATTAGTAATTAATAATAATAATAATGATGAGAGAATTATTTATTAAAAAAATGATGAAAAAGTTAAAAAAAACCTAATTTCTACATATTTAATTTATTAAGAAAAATATTAAAGTTTTGAAACCTAAATTAATCTAATTAATTGTTTAAAGTTTATTTACAAAAATAATAATAGTAAAATTAATATTAATAAAATAAACATTTTTTTGATTTTCTGTATTTTATATTTATTATGAAAATTATTTTATGGAATTAAAAGAAAACAATTAAAAACAATTAAAAGAATAAAAAGGAAAAACAAATAAAAATTAAAAATTGAGCAAACCATAGGGGGTGTCTGGCCCAAGGGGAGGTTTTTTGAAGTATTGACTCCTGAGTACCGTGGTCTGCATTCTTTGGCCATTGGATTGAGTTTCATGCATAAGTTGTTCTACTTTGGCCAATTGGCTTTTGGCTTTTGGCTTTTGGCCATTTGTGTTCTGGCTTCAACGTTCCCTTAATCTCTGGCTTAATGTCTGCCTCGCCATGTATTGGTGTCATGCATAAGTTTTTCTAGTCTGGCAATTTGGCTTTTGACTTTTGGCCATTTGGCTTTTGGCCTCAACGTTCCTTAATGAACCTGCCTGGGATCCTGTCTAAATCTGCAGTGTTGAATCTCACAAATACATCAAATAAAATCATAAAATGCAAATAAAACCAATATATGAAGAAATTTAATGTTTAGGCACAATATGGCATGTATGAATGATTATACCCTTTTGATCATGGAGATCAAATCAACCTTACCCTTACTGGAAAAGTAGTGACATGAATGCTTTTATGCCCTTTGGATCATGGAGATCAAGCCAGCTTTACCCTTACTGAAGAAGTAATAAGATGTTGGTTTGTAACTGAGATGGCTTGTTTGTAGTGAGAGAGAGATTTGTAATAAGGATTTCAAGGTTTGTTGTGGCAAGGTTTTTTTCTCTCTTTTTCTCTTCTCCTTTTTTGTGTGACAAGAAGGTGATTATATAGTGGAAATTAGGGTAAAGAAAATGGGCTTTGAATGTGCAATTGGGCCTCCAATATTCACTTGAATTCGTCACTTTCCAGGCTAAATAGCAGGGACTTAAGTGCATTTTTTGAAGTTGAAATGTGAAAACAAAATGTAGCCGACATCGAGAACTAACTGCTGTCCGAAAATCGACTCAATCGGATAAACGGTGAATTAGTTATGAATTTTTGAAGTTTCAGCTCAGACAAACTTATTTTGGGCTCCAGTGTCGGCTCTGACACGTTCTTCAATAAAAAACTGGTATTGATCGGTGCATAATTTGGTCTCGACTTTTGAAGAAAAGTTGTAGATCTATGAGTCAGTGACCTTGTGTAAAAATATGAGTCCAATCCGATAAAAATTGACCGAGTTATGAATTTTCGAAGTTTCGGCTCAGATGAAATAATATTCAGCATTCAGGATTTTCAGCGTGTCATGCACTCTGAGCAAAAAACGAAGGCCTTTTGAATACCGTTTGAACTCAATACCTTCTATGAAAATGTAGCCAACTCAATTTTTGAAATTTTGGCACCGGAACCAGCTCGATACGATGAAAATCGACCAAGTTATGATTTTTTGAACATGACGCAAATAAACTTCTGTCACAAATTTTCTGCACGAAAATACTTGATAAATCCACATTTTTGAAGACCTTCTGATCGAAATTGGCTTCCAGCCGTGAGAGATGAAAACTTAGATAATGTCAAGACGGAATTTTGGCCACTAGAACGGGTTCAAAACGAGTCACGATCTTCAAGTTATGAATTTTTTAGCGCGTAAAAACTGCACTTTCAGCACACTTTTTCACTATATTTCTTCAAGAAAACTCACACATTCGGATACCTTCTTTAAAGAATTATCTCTTGAGCCGAACCTGAATTTGAGAATATGTTATCAGAGATATCTTGGCGAAAGAATACCTGAATATGACGCGCCGGGTTGGACTTGTTAATTTTTCTTGGAATATTTTGAGAAATATGGGAGGGCAAATTTTGGGGTACAACAATTAGTTATTCAGAAGATTGTACAATATTTATTCAGAGGATTATACAGTGGTTACCCATATTATTTAGAGCCTTGATCCCATGTTTTTGCATACCATAACATCATATGATTATGTATATGCATCCCATTTCTAGGGAATTCCAAACACAAGTCTCTTTTGTTGAGCATTTCAAAAAGTAAATACTATCAAAAGAATAATCGTAGATAGACAAGCCTTTGGGTTTCCCTAGAAATGAAAGATGAAACATGCATTCATAATATCATATATTTAATTATTCATAACAGAAGCTTATTGGGGCCCTTCTTTTCATTCAGAGTTCAAAATCAACGACAACGACTTCCCTACATCCGTATGGTACCAGAAACAATCAGCGAAGACTTATGGATCTCTTTGAATAGAACTAGAGCGGTCTATGTCAGGACATGGACACCATGGGTGCCAAAATGAGTCATCTTCTCGAGAATCTCCACACGGTTATCCAAGAGGGGGAGGAACTCAGACAAAATGTTACTAAGCTTTCCACTACTTCTCCTTCCACTTCTGCATATAGAGGACCCAAGATTGTGAACATTGAGACTCCTATTGAAACTCCTCAGAATGTGGTTGATGACCATTATAACGCCATTGATCTTAATAAACCACCAAGTGATCTCATTGAGGTTCTTGCTGAAACTACAAAGATGTATCATGCTCTCGAGGAACGTCTCAAAACTATGGAAGACGCCAAGACCTCTGAATTCAATGCTGCTGCAATGTGCCTCATGTCGGGAATAATTATTCCTCCCAATTTTAAAGTTCCTGATTTTGATAAGTACAAATGAACCACTTGTCCATACACACTCATTCGTTCTTATTGCTGTAAGATGGTAACCCATGCTAAGAATGAATCAATGCTCATGCATTTCTTTCAAGACAGCCTGACTGAGTGATAAGTGCAAAAGTGTAGTTATTTTGTATATACTTTTTGTTACACTTATCGACTATTTGTTATGAATATGAGTTGAATAACCCCGCTTTTTATTGTAAATACGTTTAATTGTGTTTTGTGTACATATTGTATCAGTTGATTAGTTTTGTATATGTTTTGTAGGTATTTGAGCATGGTTGGAGCAATGAGGAATAAAACTCCAAGATGCATTTTTGGATCAATAAAGGAAGAAGGCCAAGATTTAAGGCCAGAAGAAATTATGCAGGAAAGCAGCAGAAGTTAATGGACTGTCATGGATCACTGGGCGAAAGAAGTTGTCGCCGGGAAAAATTTGTAGGCCAAATTTCCTTATTGTTTTTGCATAGTGTCGTCGGGCGATGTGTTTTTTTCGTCGGGCGAGAGAATGATATTTTCCCTAGTTGCATGTGTTGCGCAATCTGAGCCAAGTGTATAGAAGCTATCGCCGGGCAATGCTTTTATGTCACAGGGCGACGCATGTGAATCAGAATTTTGTTATATTTTCCTTTTCATTTCATTTGGAAGGTGATGGTTTTGGGGGGTAATTTTTGTTCTCCCAATTCCACCAACCTCATTTTTGTAGTGGATTAGCTTATATAACAACACTAGGAAGATTTGTGGTTTATCTCTTCTCCTCTCTATGTATTTCTGTTTTGTTGGGTTTTGTATGTATTTTACTTTGAACTTATGTATATTTTTCTCCCATGGCGTTATATTAGACTTGTTTTACAAATCTTTGTGGATTGTTGTCTTAGATTTTTTCTCTGTGCTAGGGATTTTAGTTGTTATAGACATATATTGCTTAGATTCTTATCTAGAATGATTATTTGTTAGTTTCTGAACTCTAGAAATAGATTTATAGCTGACATCTACTCGGGTATCAGAGCTTAATGCCTCTGTGTAGTTGTGTTGTGCTGAGAGATCATCAGTGCGATTACATAGTTGTATGTTGTTGAGGAGGTAGAGAGATCATTTACTTAGTGATACAGACTGTTGTACCCAAAAAATTTCCCTCCCATATTCTTCAAGGTTTGTCAAGAATCATCTCCAAATGGTTCAAGATTTCTCAAGGATTGCACAGTCCAAATACCTCCTAAGCCAGTCAAAATTAGGGTTTTGTTTATTTCATAGAATTTGAGGTTTTCAATGGTTCAATCAAGTCCCATAGGCCTATATACATTGTCAAGCATCTACATGTCAAGTCTCAAGACTCACAATGCCAGTTTGCACAGTCAAAAGCCTCATTTTATTCACAATCAACTGTAGGGGTAAAATGGTCATTTTGCAGTCAAAAGTCAAAATTTTTGGTCAATATCTTACTTTGAGTCCACAATCATCATTTGATCAAGCCTTGATCATGATTCCACAAGGATAGCTCAAAAATCATCAAGATGCAAGAAGTTACTATTTTTGGACAGCAGAAAAGTCAACTGTATCTTGACCAGGGCATAACTTTTTCATGGTTCATCAGAAAAATCCCATCCAATGCTCATTTTGAAGGGGATGACATTTCCTACAAATAATCTTCACATTCCAAGTCCAACAAATGCTCTCACTAAAAGTTATCAATTTCTACATTATAGGTCAATTTCAAAAGTCAACAAAAATGCATTTTAAGTCAAAGACCATAACCTAATGTTGGTAAATCCAAATGACATGGGACCAAAGGCATTGGTTAGAGGACTTCAATACCTTTCCAAAATGTCCAAGAACATGTTCATATGATCAAAATTGAGCAAGATATGCATTGAAGAAGTTGGGTAATTTTTATGAATTTGCAAAAGTCAACTTTGCTCAAAACACCTTGTTTTTGCTAATGGGCCTCAAATTTCTTCTTGAAACTTTATCCAAGGCCTATGCACGACCCATTAAGCTTAAATTGAATTATTTTCTTATTTTTTATTAATTAATTGGATTTTTAATCAATATTAATTCATTTAATTCATTTAATTGTAGGAAAATATTAAGATATGGTTTTTCAATCTTTTTGTGAAGCAAGAATGACCTAATCATGCTGGAAATTTCGTGTATCAATCAAGGATATCAAAAACTCCAAAGATGGCAACTTTCTTCAATCAAAAAGATTCAAAAATATTTGATTTTCAATCAAATATTCAAATCATTATTCAATGGATCTTTGCTCAAGGATTTAACCTAAATTCAGTCCTCTATAAATATGCAAGCCAACCCTATTCATGCATACGTGAATTTGCTGCAGAAAAAGCCATAATCACATTGAAAAAATTCCAAGAAAACTCAAAATTGTTTTCTGCATTCTAGGGCGAATTAAGGACATTTGTTGATTTCAATACACTGCAGGAGGTTCCCAGAATGATTGGCAATCAATTTCCAGCTTCATAGCTCAAAGAATCACTAGTTACAGAGTCACGGTTTGCGTTTTATCTTGAGAATCGTACAGCTTATTTCATGCATAATTAACATGTTTTATTGATTGTTTTGTATTGTTAGAACTCATATGAAGCTAATGGCATAAGCTAATTGGATTATAATGCACCGAATTGAAAGTTTCCATTGACAAATTCTAGGGTTCATAAGCCTTCGAATTGGGGCTTTACAGTACAGGAAAAATTAGACCCCTTAAGACCCATGGTTGGAACCGTTACATCCAGACGAACACAAAGCCATACTCACGAAACATTTATATAAATCCTAGAGCTAATCGCTATTTTTCGTTGTTGTAGGTTGTGGGGGTTAAAAACCCCCGCTATCTATTTGTTTTTACAGGCATCAGCGAAGGAGATGATGAGGTGTAAGCGTATGGTTGGATAATTCAAATAGCGCGCGTGATTTTGTTGTTTCCAGCATAATTGTTATTTTTTATATATTACTTTCACTTGTCATTATAATAACAAACGCAGGCAAATGGTGTAATGGCTGGTGAGTTGGCTGGTAATCATTGGGACCTGAGTTCGAATCTGAGGTCCCCCAAAAACTTGTTTCTATTTTTCTTTACCTATTCACATGCAGGCTTCCTAAATGATGTCCACCATGCACTTTCAAATCCCAGGCGCCAAGTGGCCACATGCACAAATCAGAAGGTCATAAGTGGATGGCCACCATACTCCAAGTCAAGGCGTATCATGGACAATCAGGGAAAGTCAAACAGGCTTGAGAGATTAATGGGCCAGAATTGCTAACAAACCTCCATTATGGGCCAGCACCCCCCTTGGTTTATTATTCCTTTTTTATTTTATTTTTCCTTTTTATTTTCTTTTATTAATTATTATTATTATTATTTAATTAACTTAATTAACTATTTTCATAATAAATTCAGAAAACTAAAAAACTAAAATATTTTTATTACCATTAATTTCACCTTTAATTTATTATTTTGTAAATAAATGCTAACAAATTAATTTAGTTGAATTAGGTTTAATTTTGACTTTTTCATAATAAATAAAATAAATTAGAATTAGGGTTTTTTACTAACTTTTGACTTTATTTTATTTTATTTTATTTTCATTAAAACATTAAAAACTAAAAAATACTTTTTTTCTTTAATTAATTAATTGATTAGTTTTAGGTTTAATTAATTGCAAAATAACCAAAAATTCATTCTTTTCTCAAAAAGGGTCAAAACCCTAAGGACTTTTCCCGATCTAATTTCTTTGCGCGCATATTAATTTTTGATCTTTATTATGTAACTGCTCCGAGGATGTAATAGCGTAATTAAGACCCCTTTTTATCGCTTTCTTTATTTTCTCGCAATTTACTTTTCAAGGGTTATGTTTTTGGCGATGTAAATACCCGACGCCTTGTAATAGCGTAGATTTACTTTCCGCAATTTACTTTCCGCAAATTATTAACTGTTAACTATGCATGACAAGACTTGCCTGAAAAATAAAATCAAAACGTAGCTCACCATGACATGTGCAAAGATAATATAAATTGAAACCTGACACACTCGCACATGCCACTCCTAGGGTACGCCTCACTTGGTTGCCTCGACGTGGTCATTAAGTATAGGGTGTTTTAGAGGACGCCCTCATGTCTAAAGATCCAGTTGCCTCGAAACAGTTGCCTCGGATAAAAAGAATCTAAGACATTAGGGTTACCGCTAAGGCGTCCTACTATTTCTTTGGTGACCACATGTCCCTGTAATCGAATTGACCCGAATAACTCCAACGACGGTGCTACCTACTTCTCAATAGTGGGATAGTACTGTCTAAAGGACATTTACACAGCTTAATTCCTTTTGAGTAGGTAGAGGTTCTAAGGTACTTGCTCTTTCAAAACAAAAATACTTTTCGCACTTACACTTTTTTTGACAAAAGTTTTCAAACAAACACTTCAAACACTCTTGAGGACTGATACAAGAGTCAAAACGAAGTTTTCAAAAGAACTTTTTCAAAACCCACAAAACACAAGAAAAGCAAACATTTTTTGAAAACATAGTGAGCAAGTACCTAAGAGCCCGTGGATAACCACGGATAGAAAGGGTGATAACACCTTCCCTTTCTATAATCTACCTCCCGAACCGAGAAACATCTCGAAAAGGAATTTTGCTGTGCTTTTGTCCTTTCCTTATTGGAGAAAATAAAAGACAGTGGCGACTCTTGCTTACCACGACATTTCGCGAACCAGCATTTCAAAACAGTCAGTTCTATTTCCACCGATCACAGAACTGGCGACTCTGCTGGGGAAATATATAAGTGAGGTGTACCTTAGGATTAGATCACTTGTGTTTTCAATTGTATGCCTTGAATGCTTCAATATTGTGGGCTTGTATCGGAGTTTTATAGATCCTAACCCGAATCTGGGGATACCCTTTAGAAGTAGGAACAAACTGTGAGGGAACTTGTGGGGTATACCGACATGGTTGAAGAAGTAGCTATGTTGATGTGGCACTTTGGTGAGTACCGGTAACCCTTGAGTCAAGTTAAGGAGAGTACGGGGCCGCCGCATGGTGTCGTGAAGCATCAACTGACCTTAGAACCTTACTTGACCATCCTGGCCTCTTTAGGGGTAGTGAGATGATCGACTTTGGTGCAGTCCGAAGTTGGTAGATACTCGATACTACACTCATTGAGGGTTGTTTTCTTGGAATATTTTGGTCGCCAGTTAAGTGGCTAAATCAAAACAATGAACATAGAAAACAATCCAATGATATTGAGCTCCTTAGAACCCGGTTACTATTCATAGGACAGGTTTTGAGCCAACTAACTTCAAGAGGGTAATACCTAAACTTCATGCCAGCCTGAAATCTAAGGGCTCTTTGGTGTGGCTTGTATGCCTTTACCATGTTTGCCTTTTGTGAATACTTGTGGTGTGCCTTTATCATAACATCATAACATCGCATACATCTTGCATAAGGACTAACCCATTTCAAGGATCTCAAGGATTTGTGATGCAGGTCATGATAAACCAAATGTCAAGCAAGGGGCAAAGGGGATTTATTTTCCTCTAGCCAAGGTTGTCTGGAGATCAAAACATGATAACTTGAGTCAGGGGCTATGACCCACTCGATATGGTGAGCTTGACTCTTGAAGAAGAGCTCTCAACAACATGAAGTTCCTTCAATCAAGCTACCAGATTCAAATTCTAACAAGTTTCTTTGTTTACCCCACGAGATCCTTGAAAACATTGCATACATATATCATACATATCATTGCATTACAGGTACCCTTTTACAGGTCACTTATCTTCTTCGCTGTTTATTTCAGCAATCATCATGTCTTCTGAACCTACCACTGAACAAGCTATCAAGGCCCTCCAGGCCCAGAATGCCCAGTTCCAAGAGTTGGTTATGAGCCTAGCCCAGGGTCAAAAAGAGTTGAAGACTCTGATTCTGAAAGAAAGAAAGAAGAAGAAGAAGAGGACCGTATTGTTCAACACTAGACGCAGATCTGGGAATGGATTACAAAATGAGGTCGATCTAACTACTTCCTCTGTGGGGAAAGACAGTCCCCAAGAGAGAAGGGTTCCTAGTCACGTGGTCTCCGACAACGAGATGGATTATAATGATGAACAGTACCCTCCTGCTGAGGACAGGTACAAACAGCTGGAGGACCGCCTAAGTGCTATGGAGATTCAACATGTGCTCGGATTGGACTTTGGAGACCTAGGCTTATCCTATGGGGTGGTGATCCCGCATAAGTTCAAGGCACCTGCTTTTGCAAAGTACGACGGAGCTTTCTGTCCTAAGCTGCACCTCCGATCGTATGTAAGGAAGATCCAACCTTACACTACTGACAAGAATTTGTGGATCCATTTCTTCCAGGATAGTCTTTCAGGGACTCAACTCAAATGGTTCTATCAGTTGGATGGAGCCAGTATTCGTAACTGGGAGGATTTGGCTACTGCGTTTTATAAGCAGTATCAGTATAATGCCGACCTCGCTCCTACGCGTACCCAACTCCAGGGTATGTCACTAGGGACGAGTGAAGGATTTAAGGAGTACGCTCAAAAGTGGAGAGACCTGGCTGGAAGGGTGCAGCCACCTTTAACTGACCGTGAACTTGTGGATATGTTCTTGGGGACCCTGTCTGGTCCGTTCTTCAACCATTTGATTGGAAATTCTTCAGCCGGGTTTACAAACCTTATCTTGACTGGTGAAAGAATTGAAGTTGGCTTCAAAAGCGGGAAGATTCAAGAGGCTACACCTCCTGATACTCAGAAGAAGCCTTATAGTGGGAAGAAAGAATCCAGTGCTGTCTATGGTTCAAGAGGACAGAATAGGTCCGAACACCGCCAAGATGTCAATGCGGTAGTTATTTCAAAACCGGCCAGTGCTCCTCAACATCGCAACCAACAAAGGGAAGAGAGACCTAGAAGGCAATTCACTCCTCTCAGCATGACCTTGTCCCAGATATTGCCACAGTTGCTGAAGACCAATTTGGTAACTCTAAGGGACCCTCCTAAGAATCCGAACACTACACCTTCAAAGTATAACCCCAACGTCCGCTGCGCTTATCACTCTGACAGCCCGGGGCATGCTACAGATGATTGTTGGACTTTGAGGAACAAGGTTCAGGACCTAATCGATGCAAAGGAGGTCGAGTTCGAAGCGCCCGAGACTCCCAATGTGATCACTGCTCCCTTGCCAAAACATGGCTAGGATTGAAAACACTTTTGTTCATTTGAGTTCTGAAGTTGTACTTTTCTTTGATTTTTCAAACAATTATCATGTCAAACTCTTTTATTTCATTAATGCATTAAATGTGTCTGTTTTGAATTAATTGTTTTCACTATGCTTAAAATTGCTTCATATTTCCTTTTTGCGATGTTCAAACTCTCGATTAAAAAATTGTAAGCCTTTTGAGGGAGGATGACGAAAACGATACCACGATCTTTACAGTATGCTTTTGAACAGACCCCGCTGATGAAGTACAGGCATTGTTTCAAATCCTAAACAGTGGATTTATAAGGAAGACAATCCCTCGTCAACCCCTTTGAGCCAAAGAAGTCGGAGTTTTTCTTTTCAAAAATTAAAACCCTTAATCATAACCTGGGGCAGGGTAGTTTTCTCAGTTGATCCAGGTGCACAATGAATGACATCAAAGGAGTCCTTCCAAAACAAAAGACAGTGATGGTTCCCTATAATTGTCAAGACAGGCAGTTATTATCTCTCAAAAAAATAAAAACCCAAATAAGTCAAAACCTATGAAGGAGACTTAAAAAAACTGGGGCATCCCGCTGACTGTAATCACAAAAGAAACAGTTCAGGCAAAAAACAGGGATAATAAAATCGAAAAGAAAGAGGTCCTACAAACTCTCAACAAAAAAGAAATGACTGCCTATTTAAAATAAACTATCAGTATCCGAACCATCACCGGAATATCAGAGCAAAGACTCAAACAAGATCTAATGCATGATTAACTGAGGTTAGGATTGAAGAACATCACGAAGAATGGGTGGGTACAAATAAATTTTGAGCCTTTATCCCTTGTTTCTTAAACCGTGAACCAGGCCATGTTATAACCCTTAAAAGTCCTAGCTGAAGCATGGGTTAGTTTGAAAGCATACTGGTACAAAAGGTATCCTGACTCCTGTAGGGCTTGCTGTAAAATCCTGAGTTGACATCACATTTTATAAAAATTCGCTTGTTTTATTGAAAACTGCATTTTCAAAAACTTCAAAACAGACATAAGCTTTGCATTCTTAAAATAACGTTGTTTGCATGTGACTATTTGTTCGAACAGCAGAGAAATTCGCACGACGAATATCTAGTGAACAAAAATCTTCTCAAGGATCATCTCAAGTGGAAAAACACTTCCAACCAAGGGGCACGGCATGATCATTGTCCATCATCTGGGGCAGTCCAGTCAAGATTCAAGGAATCTCTCAAGATGCCAAATAGCCAGGGGCAGATCTCCGTCTGAATCACTTGGGGCATTGGACATGAATTCCAGCAACGAATCTTGCACGATCAAACATCTTCTGGTAGTATGGCGACATGACACTACTGACAGTGACACCTATCTACATCCTGAGGGAATGGACATAGTCAAAAAAGTACTACGCATAATCAAAGACCCGCTAGGTTGACACACCTAGGCAAAAATAAGGGCTTCTTGGCGAACCAAAAAGGGTTCGGGAAAAAATAAGGGATGAAAATGAAAAAATATGTACACCCGGCAAGTCGAAAACCTGAAAAGGCAGCTTGGGCAAAAAAGGGTATCCCAATGGACTGAAAACCTGAAAGGGCGGTCCAGGAAAAAGTTAGGGATCAAATGCGTACGACTATGTCCCGTCATCTCGTCACTTGCCTACCAGAGAAAGATTTGTCAATCGGCAGTTATCAAGCGCCTCATAGGCCTTCTTCTCCCGCAGAAACTGGGGCAATAAGAATTGTCCGAACTGTACAAGTTGCTTTGTCCACCACGGTACCAAGGTGAGTTCAGCGGAAGAATATGACCAAGATACCTTCACTCCCCGAAGAGTAAGACAAGAATCAACGACACTCTCCCCAAGCAGAGTTAGGCTACCGTCAGCCCTAAGGAAGTTGGGTATCCCCAGAAGATCTTAATATTCCCTAGCAGAGTATACAGATATTCCCCAGCAAGTCAGCAATACTCTCCCCCAAGCAGAGTTGGTCTACCATCAGTCCTGAAAAACTTGGGTATCCCCTGAAGATCTTAATATTCCCTAGCGGAGCATACAGGTATTCCTCAGCAAGCGTCCCCGACAGTCTTAATATTCCTCGACAGAAATATAAGATTGTTCCCCGGCGGAATACAGGATACCCCCAGTGGAGCCATGTCCTTAAAAGTTTCCCCAGGAGAGTTGAACCATCTCCCCAGTAGATTCTGGAAGCTTATCCCCTGCAGAGTATAAATACATCTCCTCAGCCATATCCAAAGGTTATCCCCCACCAGAGTCTAACTGGGTTATCCTCAGCAAATTGCAACGGAAAGATCATCCTCAGCGAAGTTCTTTCTATTCCCCAGTGGAGTTCATCAAATTCCCCAACAAAGCTTATCAACGAAATCCCCAGCAGAGTTATCGTTAAAACCTCAGCGAAGCATCTCTTCCCACAGAGTAATTCCCCGCAGAGTAATCTCTTCACCTGGTTTATTCCCCAACGGAGTCATCTTCTCCTACCGGTTTATTCTTGCAATCATCTTCGTTCTTCATCCCCAACGGAAACGAAAGACTCTACTCTTCAACATCAGCCCAGGATTCAACGAACTTCCCGGCATTCGTCAAGGATTTATTTTCCCAGACGAAGATACATTCATAAACATCACATTGTTATACATCATGATACATGTATATACGCATCATATCATACAATCTCATTTATGTTGAGAACATCATTGCTCGATCCATATCATGCATTGCATATGACTGACCTTTACCTTTCAGGAAAGATGCAGTTAAACTCTAAATTCAGTCAATAGAGACAAATTCAGTCAAAGAAGACAACCCGTTAATGAAGACAACCCGTCAATGAAGACAACCCGTCAATAAAGTAACCCGTCAATGAAGATAACCCGTCAATGAAGACAACCCGTCAATAAAGACAACCCTTCAATAAAGACAACCCGTCAATGAAGACAACCCGTTAAAAAGACAACCCGTCAATGAAGACAACCCGTCAATAAAGACAACCCGTCAATAAAGACAACCCGTCAATAAAGACAACCCGTCAGTGAAGACAACCCGTCAATGAAGACAACCCATCAATAAAGACAGCCTGTCAATGAAGACAACCCGTCAATGAAGACAGCCCGTCAATGAAGACAACCCATCAATAAAGATAACTCGTCCATGAAGACAACCCGTCAAAAGAGACAACTCGTCAAAGAAGACAAAACCTCCCCTGGTTCAGTTAAATCGATTCCTAAAGATTTTTCGGAGATAACCTGTCAATAGAGGCAACCCATCAACCTTTTGAGTTCCAGGTCAACACCTGTATCTAGCCAGGGCATATCTGTGGACGATTGATTGTAGATCTATACCTGTATCTAGCCAGGAAAGTATCTGCATGAAGAGTTTGAAGATCAACACCTGTAACGGGCCAGGAAATTATCTTTCATTCTCAGGTCAGAGGTCTACACCTGTATCCAGCCAGGAAAGCTATCTCGACCAACCTTTTGAAGTTCCAGATTCGATACCTGTATCTAGCCAGGGCATATCTGTGAGCGATTGATTGTAGATATATACCTGTATCTAGCCAGGAAAGTATCTGCATGAAGAGTTTGAAGATCAACACCTGTAACAGGCCAGGAAATTATCTTTCATTCTCAGGTTAGAGGTCTACACCTGTATCCAGCCAGGAAAGCTATCTCGACCAACCTTTTGAAGTTCCAGATTCGATACCTGTATCTAGCCAGGGCATATCTGTGAGCGATTGATTGTAGATCTATACCTGTATCTAGCCAGGAAAGTTATCTACATGAAGAGTTTGAAGATCAACACCTGTAACAGGCCATGAAATTATCTTTCACTCTCAGGTCAAAGGTCTACACCTGTATCCAGCCAGGAAAGCTATCACTAGCCAGCCATCTTAAGCTCTGGATCAACACCTGTAACTAGCCAGGAAATATCTGTGGGCGACGGATTGTAGATTAATACCTGAAACCAGACAGGACAACTATCTACTCGACCATCATCAAGCAACCCTACACAGGTTCCTTCTTTCAACCTACCAGGTTACATCTCCAGGTGGCATCTTTAAGCCCATCTCCACAATTATCCATCACATTTCTAAATGGCATCTATAAGCCCATTCCCGACAAGATTCTGTCACATCTCTAGATGGAATCTATAAGCCCATCCTCCTATCCATCATCTCTCCAAATGGCATCTGTAAGCCCATTCTCGACATCACAGTGCTGATACTACACCACACTATGCGTGTGCAAATTTCTGGGCACTCTAGTGTTCAATCATCTTCCACCTTCGGATCGCGAAAGGCACGCAAGCCAATCTACATCCTCAGGTTTAAGAAGATTGAACAGGGGCAACTGTTGTACCCCAAAATTTTCCCTCCCATATTCTTCAAGGTTTGTCAAGAATCATCTTCAAATGGTTCAAGATTTCTCAAGGATTGCACAGTCCAAATATCTCCTAAGCCAGTCAAAATTAGGGTTTTGTTTCTTTCATGGAATTTGAGGTTTTCAATGGTTCAATCAAGTCCCATAGGCTTATATACATTGTCAAGCATCTACATGTCAAGTCTCAAGACTCATAATGCCAGTTTGCACAGTCAAAAGCCTCATTTGATTCACAATCAACTACAGGGGTAAAATGGTTATTTTGCAGTCAAAAGTCAAAAATTTTGGTCAACATCTTATTTTGAGTCCACAATCATCATTTGATCAAGCCTTGATCATGATTCCACAAGGATAGCTCAAAAATCATCAAGATGCAAGAAGTTACTATTTTTGGACAGTAGAAAAGTCAACTGTATCTTGACCAGCGCATAACTTTTTCATGGTTCATCAGAAAAATCCCATCCAATGCTCATTTTGAAGGGGATGACATTTCCTACAAATAATCTTCACATTCCAAGTCCAAGAAATGCTCTCACTAAAAGTTATCAATTTCTACATTATAGGTCAATTTCAAAAGTCAACAAAAATGCATTTTAAGTCAAAGACCATAACCTGAGATTGGTAAATGCAAATGACATGGGACCAAAGGCATTGGTTATAGGACATCATGACCTTTCCAAAATGTCCAAGAGCATGTTCATATGATCAAAATTGAGCAAGATATGCATTGAAGAAGTTGGGAAATTTTTATGAATTTGCAAAAGTCAACTTTGCTCAAAACACCTTGTTTTTGCTAATGGGCCTCAAATTTCTTCTTAAAACTTTATCCAAGGCCTATGCACGACCCATTAAGCTTAAATTGAATTATTTTCTTATTTTTTATTAATTAATTGGATTTTTAATCAATATTAATTCATTTAATTCATTTAATTGTAGGAAAATATAAAGATATGGTTTTTCAATCTTTTTGTGAAGCAAGAATGACCTAATCATGCTGGAAATTTCGTGTATCAATCAAGGATATCAAAAACTCCAAAGATGGCAACTTTCTTCAATCAAAAAGATTAAAAAATATTTGATTTTCAATCAAATATTCAAATCATTATTCAATGGATCTTTGCTCAAGGATTTAACCTAAATTCAGTCCTCTATAAATATGCAAGCCAACCCTATTCATGCATACGTGAATTTGCTGCAGAAAAAGCCATAATCACATTGAAAAAATTCCAAGAAAACTCAAAATTTTTTTCTGCATTCTAGGGCGAATTAAGGACATTTGTTGATTTCAATACACTGCAGGAGGTTCCCAGAATGATTGGCAATCAATTTCCAGCTTCATAGCTCAAAGAATCACTAGTTATAGAGTCACGATTTGCGTTTTATCTTGAGAATCGTACAACTTATTTCATGCATAATTAACATGTTTTATTGATTGTTTTGTATTGTTAGAACTCATATGAAGCTAATGGCATAAGCTAATTGGATTATAATGCACAGAATCGAAAGTTGCCATTGACAAATTCTAGGGTTCATAAGCCTTCGAATTGGGGCTTTACAGTATAGGAAAAATTAGACCCCTTAAGAGCCATGGTTGGAACCGTTACATCCAGACGAACACAAAGCCATACTCGCGAAACATTTATATAAATCCTAGAGCTAATCGCTATTTTTCGTTGTTGTAGGTTGTGGGGGTTAAAAACCCCCGCTATCTATTTGTTTTTTACAGGCATCAGCGAAGGAGATGATGAGGTGTAAGCGTATGGTTGGATAATTCAAATAGCGCGCGTGATTTTGTTGTTTCCAGCATAATTGTTATTTTTTATATATTACTTTCACTTGTCATTATAATAACAAACGCAGGCAAATGGTGTAGTGGCTGGTGAGTTGGCTGGTAATCATTGGGACCTGGGTTCGAATCCTAGGTCCCCCAAATACTTGTTTCTATTTTTCTTTACCTATTCACATGCAGGCTTCCTAAATGATGTCCACCATGCACTTTCAAATCCCAGGCGCCAAGTGGCCACATGCACAAATCAGAAGGTCATAAGTGGATGACAACCATACTCCAAGTCAAGACGTATCATGGACAATCAGGGAAAGTCAAACAGGCTTGAGAGATTAATGGGCCAGAATTGCTAACAAACCTCCATTATGGGCCAGCACCCCCCTTGGTTTATTATTCCTTTTTTATTTTATTATTCCTTTTTATTTTCTTTTATTAATTATTATTATTATTATTTAATTAACTTAATTAACTATTTTCATAATAAATTCAGAAAACTAAAAAACTAAAATATTTTTATTACCATTAATTTCACCTTTAATTTATTATTTTGTAAATAAATGCTAACAAATTAATTTAGTTTAATTAGGTTTAATTTTGACTTTTTCATAATAAATAAAATAAATTAGAATTAGGGTTTTTTACTAACTTTTGACTTTATTTTATTTTATTTTATTTTCATTAAAACATTAAAAACTAAAAAAATACTTTTTTTTCTTTAATTAATTAATTGATTAGTTTTAGGTTTAATTAATTGCAAAATAACCAAAAATTCATTCTTTTCTCAAAAAGGGTCAAAACCCTAAGGACTTTTCCCGATCTAATTTCTTTGCGCGCATATTAATTTTTTATCTTTATTATGTAACTACTCCGAGGATGTAATAGCGTAATTAGGACCCCTTTTTATCGCTTTCTTTATTTTCTCGCAATTTACTTTTCAAGGGTTATGTTTTTGGCGATGTAAATACCCGACACCTTGTAATAGCGTAGATTTACTTTCCGCAATTTACTTTCCACAAATTATTAACTGTTAACTATGCATGACAAGACTTGCCTGAAAAATAAAATCAAAACGTAGCTCACCATGACATGTGCAAAGATGATATAAATTGAAACCTGACACACTCGCACATGCCACTCCTAGGGTACGCCTCACTTGGTTGCCTCGACGTGGTCATTAAGTATAGGGTGTTTTAGAGGTCGCCCTCCTGTCTAAAGATCCAGTTGCCTCGAAACGGTTGCCTCGGATAAAAAGGATCTAAGACATTAGGGTTACCGCTAAGGCGTCCTACTATTTCTTTGGTGACCACATGTCCCTGTAATCGAATTGACCTGAATAACTCCAACGACGGTGCTACCTACTTCTCAATAGTGGGATAGTACTGTCTAAAGGACATTTACACAGCTTAATTCCTTTTGAGTAGGTAGAGGTTCTAAGGTACTTGCTCTTTCAAAACAAGAATACTTTTCGCACTTACACTTTTTCTGACAAAAGTTTTCAAACAAACACTTCAAACACTCTTGAGGACTAATACAAGAGTCAAAACGAAGTTTTCAAAAGAACTTTTTCAAAACCCACAAAACACAAGAAAAGCAAACATTTTTTGAAAACATAGTGAGCAAGTACCTAAGAGCCCGTGGATAACCACGGATAGAAAGGGTGCTTACACCTTCCCTTTCTATAATCTACTCCTGAACCGAGAAACATCTCGAAAAGGAATTTTGTTGTGCTTTTGTCCTTTCCTTGTTGGAGAAAATAAAAGACGGTGGCGACTCTTGCTTACCGCGACATTTCGCGAACCAGCATTTCAAAACAGTCAGTTCTATTTCCACCGATCATACAGACGGTCTCTTGATTTGGGTTAGAAATGACTTAGGTTGTGAGTGATACATAGTGACATTGATGAGTATTGTTAGGTTGAATGTAATTGGTCGGTAGATTTAAGTATGTGATAAGTAGATTATATGCAGGCTTGATAAGTTCTTCCTTAGTTTTTTCTTTTGTTTACATTTATTTTATGTTGATACTTTTCTTTCCAAACCCATTTAAATCCAAACTCATTAATGAGAGATTTGTCGAACAACGATTCAATAACCAATATATGTGAACACGATACGATATAACCTAAATATCACCTGGTAAATTAATAACTTACTTTTTGCTTGCCACTATACAGCTGCAACAAAATGGTGTCATTGCCGGGGATTGGTTCTATTGTTTTCGCATTGCGATAATTCTTTTGTTTTTGAGTTTTGTAATTAATGTATATGTTGTATAGAAATTGTATATTAACTTGTATATGATACTTGTGCATATATATGTTTTTCTTTGTTTTCACGTATTGTTGTGAATTATCTCGTTTTCGTAACGTTTGTTGTGGGCTTGTTAGGACACTTTCTTTAGGTTTGCACAGTGTGACAATACCATGACATGACGAGAAGAGGTTACTAGCGCACAATAAAGGCGTCGAGATTACGACGTAAAACAAGCCTGTTTGTTTGTATTTGTTTATGTGTGTGGTGATTTCTGTTTTAACAAGTTGAAACAAGGAAATATTCTGAATTTCAAATCTTCACTTTTCAACTTGTTAATTCATTTTCACCCGGTTTTCATATCTTTATTTGTATTTTTTTTGTTATGTCAATTTGTGTTTTCCAAAAGCTTGTTGTGTTTAGCTTGAGGATTTTTATTCATTGTAAATATTGTAAATTTTGTACATTGAAATTTTGTAGGACTATTATAATTCAAATTCTTTTGATTATTGTTTGGACTCCAATTTTGGTACGATATCTTGAGGAATTAGAGGTGATTTCCCAAGTCTAGATGTTTCAACTTGCGGATGTATGGTATTGATAATGTTTTGAAGTTGGTACAGGCCAGGTACTCGTTTATCGCTTTCTATAGCATAACTTGTTTAGAAAATTTTTCATTTGTATAATTACTATACCATTCATTCTTTTTGCATTACTTGCTCATGACTTAAATCACTTTAGTTTCCTTTTTACCCCCAAATGTGAGGAAGCTTTTCATTGTTCATATATGATGGAGGCCACAATTCTTGTTTTAACTGAATTTATTATGTTTAATCTTTTGTTTGTATTGATTGTAAGGAAGCATGAAAGTGATCAAGGAATTTTGTTTCATTTTGAGCACAACTACCTTGGCCAAATAGTCAATTCACCTTGTGAATGTGTGATCATTAGTATCCCATTTGAGCCTATTTGTCAATATCCATGTTGTTTTTGAACTTAATGCTTGTATATGAGTGTTTAGTTTTCCTTTTTGAATGGATGTTGATTCTTTTTTTTCTTGAACCCTCAACTATGATTTATAGTTTAAATTTTTTTCCTTGCCTTAGAAAGTAGGGAGTATTCACTTTAATGTTGGTTGAATTCAAGTTAGGGAGAAAATTGTTTGTTTGCTCTTGTGTGTATTACTATGAGGTTGTGAAAAATAAAAGAAAAAATGTGAAAAAGAAAGAAAAAAAGAGAAAAAAGTTTTAAAATAAAAACAAAAATACTATGGAATAATGTTGTGTTAATAAGTATTGTGATTTGTGTGAAAAATTGGGGATGAAAGAAGAATTTTGATTGAAATTTTGTGTTTGAACTTTTGTGAGTTGATCACTCCCTTAGGTTTCAGAAAGTTTTTATTTGGATTAGCTTTAGGACTTATCCCTTGTTTGTTAACCAAGCCACATTACAACCTTAAAAAAAACCTTGTTATTCTTTCCTTTGTATTTTTAATATGAGATTTTGGATGAATGCATAATTTAGTCTATTATTTACAAGATTTTGGATGAGTGTTTTTTGTCCCTCACCTTTGTGTATTATTCATCAACCAGTGAATTTTTACTAGGTGTGATTCGTAATTGAGCTTTTTTTTGTTTTAGAATGTTTAGTATGGTTTTTGTATTTAGGATTCATTTCGTTTACATGTTTTCGTTGTAGGATTATGGTAAGTATTTACCTTGTGCATGCATTTTTGTTTGAACCATACATTTGTTTTCCATTTTTCAACTTGTTGATTCATGATATTTTGGTTGATTACTTTTGGTTCTTTGAGTTGTTTGGATTTGTTTGAGGACAAAAAACGATTCAAGTTAGGGAGAGTTTGATAAGTGCAAAAGTGTAGTTATTTTGTATATACTTTTTATTGCACTTATCGACTGTTTGTTGTGAATATCAGTTGAATAACCCCGCTTTTTGTTGTAAATATATTTAATTGTGTTTTGTGTACATACTTTATTGGTTGATTAGTTTTGTATATGTTTTGTATGTATTTGAGCATGGTTGGAGCAATGAGGAATAAAGCTCCAAGATGCATTTTTGGATCAATATAGGAAGAAGGCCAAGATTTGAGTCCAGAGGAAATTATGCCGGAAAGCAACACAAATTGTTGGACTGTCATGGATCGTCGAGCGAAAGAAGAACTATGACGCTCTGGTCCCTATTGCACGACGGGGATATGTAGGCACGAGGTTTCAAAACCGAGGCAAGCGTAATAATAAAAAACATTTTTGTTTTGTTTCTTTCCTTAATCAATTCACGCATGTATTCCTTAGCAACTAAGCATTAGATATAACACACCATTTGATTAGAATAACAAGAGTGGGTCCTATGGAGTACCACGAATGTGAGGGATATTAATACCTTCCCCTTGCGTAACCGACTTTCATACCTTTTCTCTTGGTCACAAGACCATCTTATCCCTAATTCCCTGATGATCCATGGAGAATCCTTTGAATCAATTGGAGATTAATCCTCAAGATAAAACTCATGATGATGAGATTCAAACTTCAAACCCTATAAATATGAATTCTTCTTTGAGTGATGAACAGTCAAACCTCAAAAGTCTTGATCCCACAATAAGAGAACCGATAAGATGCATATGTATTTATGACAATGAAACAGAAGCCTAACTAAGATTGAAAATAGAAGAGGGCAAATTTTTTGGTGCAACAACCATCAATGAGTATCTTGAAAACCCGCTTTAAATGCAAATTGTTAAATTTAATGATTTTATCATGGAACTCAACAAAGAAAGGAATATGACTGCAATTTCAGCATCCATTATGCATGAAGCAAAAACTTATGAGTTAAGAAATGTAGGGTTTCTGGTTCGGTATAAGAGGGAGGACATGACTCCAGAAGCGCAAGCCATCCTCCTATTAATCCTACACAACATTAAACCGAGAATGCATCGTTCTTTGGAACCTATTGATGTTGCTTTTATTGTACACTTTATCTTGGAAGGTAAACTAGTTGATGTGGTACAGATCATTGCGAATGAAATGAAATTGTTCATTGAGAGCACGAGGAAGCCTGGGGTAAATTTCAACAATCCTTTCACTTTTCCTTGTTTAATTACGACACTTTACCTTGGGTAGTGGTTGCGGTTACCTGGTGTTGTTGAAAAAGTTAAGGTGTGATTAATGATGCCTACATTGAAAGATATTGTGAGGCTAAAAGGAAGAAAAAAGCAGCAGGTAAGTCTTCGAGTGTAGGTAAGGCTTTTGTTCCTCTTAATTATTCTGACTATGATCTTAGGAAAAAGGAGATTTTCAACTATAATTGGGACATGATGGAAGCTACTCAGAGTTATTGGAAGCCTTGATTCCATGAGTTATTGCATGTTTCATTATAGAATATTTATTTTCATAAAAAAGAAATGTGTAAAAAATGTGTGCATGAAAAAAGTTGACACATGTTCTTTCCATTTCCAAGGAGCCGTGCTTGTGGACCTTATGTTGTGGCTATCCATCTTTTATTAGATCAAAATAAAAACTAAAAGCATGCGGGTTCCCTAAAAATAATTGAACATGGAATTACATCCATTCATACACCTCATGCATCTTCATGCGTTCATAACAGGTATTCAGAGTTGGGGAAATTCTTATTCAGACCTGGTATTCTTCTTAGGACTGCAAATCTTGACTCCTCGATGCTTCGTGATCAAGATTAAGCTATGGAGAAACTTCATGGGGAATTAGATGAGATGAGAGTTTATATGGGGCTACTTATGATAGACATGCATATTATGGCTCGTCGTCAGGAAATTTTGAAAGAGGAAAATGTTCGGTTGAAAACTCAGTTGATTTTGGTTATGGAAGAGTTGAAGAAGGAAGGCAATCTTGCACCTAATGCTGCAACCAAAGTTATTGCTTCCCTTTATTCTTTAGGACCTGCTGCAACCGAAGTTATTGGTTCTCCTCATCCTTTGGGACATGTTGTAACTGAACGTGTTCCTTTTCCTCAGCCTATGTGATCTCCTTCAGACCATGGGGAACTTCTAGGATCTCCGGCATATGAGACTCCTAAGCCTTCCCGCCAGCTGCTAGTTTCTTATCCCTAGATCAAATTAAGGGTTGAGGTTTATCTGCAAATAAGAGAAGATCAAATTGAGCGGTTTAATCCAATCTTAATGCTTAATGCCCATGTATTTCTGCACTTTCTCAAGTTTCAATTGACTAAACTCTGCACTACAAAACCATCTGTGAATTTCCATCATAATAAGGATGATGATGCTCGTTGTGACTTCCATTATAGAGTAATGGGCCAAGATATTGAAAATTGTAAGGCCTTGAAGCATACAGTTCAGGGTTTGCTTGAAATAAGGGCATTTGTATTCACTGCAGATGTTCTGGGCATTCGAGTCAACTACATTCCAACCGTAACAAATAAAGGGGTAATTTCTTCTCATTCTCGGGGTTCTACTTTGCAGTTAGGTTTCCTAAATCATAGTTAGGGGAGAGACCTAATATAGATGCTAGGGAAAAACAAATATCATCCATATGCTCTCTTAGGTCAGCAGAAGATAAAGGAGCCACCAAGAGAGTTTGGTCGGATTCATATGCCTTATGGACAGTTACAGACCCACCTACTCAAATGTTGGATGGTTGAGTTGTAAGAACTTCCTCCTACCTTGAAATGCATTCTTGAAGGCCGCCAAAAGAAGGTTTGTGAGTACCACTCTAGGGCTTCCATCTATTCGATTAAGGAGTGTAGGGAATTTAGGTGAAAAGTTCAAGACCTCATTGACTCTAAAGTGATATCATTCTCCCCAAATGGTCTGCGTATAAACTAATGTTTCCTGCTCAGACAAATGTCAAGACCGAAAAAATGCATCTTCAGAAGCAACAAGTCCATACGGAGACTAGTCTCCTCAACATGGAAATTTCAAATTACATTTGCATTCTCATTTGTAATCTTTCTTGTTTTGGTTCAGTACTTTCTTGTATGTTAAACTTGCTTATTTCTGAATATTAATCATAATGCATTGAATATGTTTATCTTGAATTATTTAATTAGTATTTAATCTTAAATATTTGTTTTTCTTTGATTTTTAATACCTAACTCTTATAAAGAAAAAAAGAAAGGAAAAGCAAAATACCTCTGGAGGGAGGATGATGAGAAATATACCAAAAAATCATAAACGGTATGCTTTTGAGTAAAACCCTGCTGACGATGTACAAACATTGTTTCAAATTCCAAAACAACGGAGATATAAGGGAGTGAAACCATCATCAACCCCCTTGAACTTGGAGAAATAGTTTCTTTTTTGTCAAGAAAAAAACCCTCATGTTTAACCCGGGGCAGGGTAGTGTTCAGTTAATCTGATAGAGCGTTCAAAACTCATCAAGAGTGCACATCTAGGGATATAACAAAGGTTATCCTCCAAAAGGTTGAGGAAAGTCAAAACCGAAATGGTTAACCCTCATCTATCAGTAGTGTGCATAAAAGAGAACGATATCCTAAATGGTATCTCTGACACATCAGGAGGTCAACAGATGACGGTATAACAATGGTTACCCTTCATCTACTAAGGACTGAGCAACCACAATCCTTCCAACAAATCGAAGACGACGTAAATATAAATGAATTGTTCAAAAGGAAAGAAAATAAAGTTATGAAAGAAAGAGACAAAAAGCCCCGCTAAGTTGAAACTTGAAAAAACAAGTCGCTTAGGAAAAAGTCAGGGAAAACAGAAAACGCGAAAAGCGAAAAGGGATTACCAAATAAAAATCCTCGGCAAGGAACAAAGTCGTGTGATCAGACACTAAGAATGAAAGAGGTGAGTGACTGCCAGGTATAAAAAACCTCAGTGATTCTTTAACCATCATAAGCTCCTCTCAAGAGATGAGTGCTAGCATTGGTTTAACTGAACATAGGAATGGAGAACATCATGGAGAATGGGTGGGAACCAAATACTTTGAGCCTTAAATCCTTTTTTATAAAACCATGAACTAGTTCATGTTACAACCCTTAAAAGTCCTAACTGAAGCATGGGTTAATTCGAAAGCAAAACTGTAACGAGAGTACGGTAATCTGACTCCTATGAGGCTTTCTAAAATCTGTTGAATTGGTATCACTACATCCTTTTACTCTCTTTCGTAAAATTTTTTGATGTTTCGACATGTTTTTAATAAAAGTTTTTTAAACTTCAAGACAAACATGAGCTTTGCATTAGAATTATCATTCTTAGAATAAAAATTCTCTGCATATTAATAAGTGCTTGAACATCAACTAAGCTTGCATAATGAGCATCAGATGAAAATTTGATTGTGCCAAGTGACAAATTTCTTCAGGGATGTGTTGAAGCGTAAATCATTTTTTGAAGACGATCTTAATTTGGGGCATACCTTCTATTGACTCCGTTGAGTAAAATAATACCATATTAAGAAATGATATGAAGCAAATTGCAAAAGTTGATTGCCCAGAGTCTCTTTCGAGCAGTGGTGCATTACTTTCAGTTGGTCCTGAGGGACGTATTTCTTCAAGTATCTGATTGGAGAACGAGGCAATTCAAGTTGAGAAGCACAATTGTGTACTAACCTATTTTCAAGATGTAAGCCAGCCACCCTAAGGTTGTGTTGTCTTCATAACTCCGTGAGCTTCTCATTTCTCCGTGAGCATGAGATGAAAAAAAGGTTTGTCAAGACTCTGTTGAGCAGGGACAAACATGTTAAATACTCTGTTGAGTAAGTGTTCAGCCAATCTAAGGTACCCAGGTCGAGATTTGAGCCCTCACAGTTCAATCAATCTGGGGCAATTATGTCAAGATTCGGAGAATCTCTCAAGGTGCTAAATAATCAGAGGCATACACCCCGAGCTTGATTGAAACTGTCTCAAATTTTGTTCAGCCAGGGGCAGTGTTTCAAAGATTACTCTAGGGCAGCATATCAATGCTGATACAGCTCTCCGAAAATCCTCTAGAGGTAATTTTCTTCAAAAAGGCCCTATAGATTAGGGTAAGAAATCATGCAGGGGGAATTTCCTCATCTTCAAGGGTCGATCAGATTAAGTCCAAGCTCAGGATAAACAATTTGTGAATTTGAAAAGCATGCCGGGAAGTCAGGATCGTTATCCTCGGCTTATCAGAGACTTAGATCCATTTATTGATGTTCCCCCATCAGAAGTTAGGATCATTATCTCCAATTGAAGTTTGGATTGTTATCCTCAGTAGGGTACGAGTAAGATAGTAAGAAGTGTGTGAGGTTGTTACCCATACAAGGTTCATATGGAAATTCTGTTTCCTAGGAGAACTCCTCTCCCCAATAAAAGATCCATAGCTACTTGACAAAATTGTTTCTACTAAGGGGTTTCTCTTCTGAGATCTTTATTCCCTAGCGAAGCATCTTCATTTCTCTGCTGAAGGAGAAGGGTTCTTCTCCCCAAAAATTTAGAAGTTGTCTGAAGTCAAGATGATTTCTTTTCACTGGACTGCAATTTATTTTTGCAACATCTTCTCTGAAGTCCACTTTTTAGTGGCATTTCTCCTCAGAGTTGACATGTCAGAGTTACAATCTTGCATCGCAATTTTTACCCAATGGTCGATATTTCAAACTGTTTATTACTCAACAGAGGTTTCCATCTATATACACGGGGCATATTGCCACAATTTCTCTTTTTTCAAGTATTGTTGGTCTTTTATGACAAGATGCATACCAACAAATGAATTAAGAAGGGTATGTATGCGACCAACATGAGGATTTCTGTAGAACATAATCATGTATCCCCAATGAAGGCGTACTCTCGCCCATATAGAATCCTTTTATTCCCAGTGAAGAACTCCCGTCAACCGGAGATTCCTTTATTCCCCGTGAAGTCTCTTGTATCTCCCCAGTGAGGTTTGAGCATCCATGCGTAATCCCATTGAAGTCAACATTCTTGATAAGAGTTTGTTTAAGAGTTTGTCCCTTTCGGAGGAGTTATCTCCAAAGAAGTACGTTTCATTATGATTTTGTACAATCTTATCCTTCAATGTCGTCTACTCTTTTCGAAGAATCTGGGAATGTTCATTTCATTTGACTGGATATTTTTGGTATATCCCCTTGAAGTCAATACCATTGTGTCTCTGCGGTTGGTATTTATCTCCCCAGTAAGATTGACGTTCGTCGTCCCCATGGAGTTCGTATCTTTTCTCCCTAAGGAAGTTTTCCTTGTCAGGTTTTCATGAAGAGATGCTTGATCAGCAAGCCTTTCATGCCCCAGAGGAGAAAATCTCTTGTTTTTTCTGAAGCATTGTGTATAGACTAATTTCGTTTAGGGCCCTTGCATCCCCATTGATAGGGTATGGCTGAAGTATTTCCTCAATGGAGTTCTGAACTTCAAGCTTATGGTTCAAAGATGCCTTCTTCTTCCCCAGGCGAAGTTTGTTACCCCTCATTGGTAGTATTCCCATTATGGTCAGGGTAGAATTCTTTTACTAAGAGTTTCTATGATTCCACGGTCAAAGTCGAATTTCGATGACCTATCAAAGTAACTTGTCTATTATTCCCCAATGGAGCATGTTTTCTTTCCCTAGTGAATCAAGTGTCGTGTTTCCCAAGTGTGGTGTATAGGGGAACACAATCATAACTCTTTCATCCCCTATGATAGAAGATTTTGTTGAGATATCCCCAGTGGAGTTTATGCCCCTGGATGTTTGTTTCTTCCACAAGTAAAGATTTCCCCCAGTGGTGTTATCCCCAGTGTGGTATGAGTAAAAATATTTTTATTTAAGAATTTCTATACTCCTCAATAGAAGTTATCTTCGTCAAGAAATTCTATGCGATAAAGTTTCCATCCTCAGCGAAGCTCTCCTCATTCTAATAGAAGATAAATAATTTGTTCCCCGGGAAGTTGGGAGTTTAATCAGAATTCAAGATTTTCTCTAAACTTTTACAGTATTTTCCTCAGGAAGTTATTTCCCCACTGATATCAATCTTCAGAGGTCGATAATTTCGAATCTCGTTTCCCTGTCGAGGTTCAGAGGGATTTCTCTCTACAGAAGTTCAGATGTGTGAAGAGAAGAGTTCGTAAGTTCCTGGTCTTCTCAGCATCCAATTATTTATGTGTTTTCCCCAGTGAATTTCTAAACATGCATCATTACATTGCATCTACCAAAACGCGTAGCATTTCCATTGTATGGAGCATTACACTATGAAAAAATTCAAACATGCATAAGTATAAGCCAATTGTGTTTACTTGCAGTAACCAAATTCTTATGCGCTCAGATTTAAATTATCACCACAACAAGCTTAGGGTGATCCTATTTTGTTTCCCCAACGGAGTTTGTTTTATTTACCACTAGTCGGGTCTTTGTTACTTCCCATTTCCCCAGTAATTTGTGGTTCCCTCTTGCCCTTGCAATCCCTTGGTTATTTTACCCGTTGTTTACTTTGTCGTCAGAGTGCGAGTAAGAGTCCGTGTATAACCTTTCTTATTTCTCAAGTATTTAAGTATTAATGCTTAGTATGTGGTAATTGAGATGATTTCCGCTCTTGAAGAATTACACCTTGTTTCTGTCCTGAGGGATATTATAGTTCCTGCATATTTACAACCTATCAAAAGTTCAATGTGTTTTGGAAATCTTTGGTAAGAGTCCCCTACGGCTGGTCTCTTTCTCTTGTAGGTTTTACCTTCACCTGGTGCTCTCTGAAGGTCTCGCTTGGTCGTTTCCTTGCTTTTGGTTTATCCGCATCAGTCGGTGTCTCCTTCTGTTAGCTTAGCTAGAATTCGTTAATCAAAGTCCTTCAGTGTCTCTTCAAAGTCCAGTTTGTCTGGCATCCTGGGTTAGGCGTATCCTTTCTTGTCGGGGTTTTCTTTGATTAGTCCTTTTCTGGTGTTCGCTACCAACTCCGAACATTTGTTTCGTGATGCCCAATTTCGCTTTTGTGTTTCTAACTCTGACCAGACATGCATATCTTTATCCCTTATGAGTTCTCCTTCGATCGAAGTTCTTTTCCCCAAAAATCTACCTTCGACATAGTATTCCTTGTTAAAGATTCCCCTTCAGTTGGTTTCTTTATCCTTAAAATCCACCTTCGGCTGGTACCTTTTGTTAGGAGTCCCCTTCGGCTAGTCTCTTTTCATTTGTAAGTTTGCCTTTGATCGGTGTTCTTTCACTAGCAATCTACCTTCGGCATAGTATTCCTTGTTAAAGATTCCCCTTCGGCTTATTTCTTTATCCTTAAATCCACCTTCGGCTGGTACCTTTTGTTAAGAGTCCCCCTCAGTTAGTCTCTTTTCATTTGTAAGTTTTCCTTTGATCGAAATTCTTTCCATAGGAATCTACCTTCGGTATAGTATTCCTTGTTCAAGATTCCCCTTCGGCTGGTTTCTTTACCCTTTAAATCCACCTTCGGCTGGTACCTTTTGTTTAAGATTTCCCTTCGGCTGGTTTCTTTATCCTTTAAACCCACCTTCGGCTTATACCTTTTTGTTAAGAGTCCCCTTCGACTGGTCTCTTTTCATTCGTAATTTCTCCTTTGATAGGTGTTCTTTTCCCAGGAATCTACCTTCGGCATAGTATTCCTTGTTAAAGATTCCTCTTCGGTTGGTTACTTTATCCTTAAATCCACCTTCGGCTGGTATCATTTGTTAAAAGTCCCCTTCAGCTGGTCTCTTTTTGTTGTAAGTTCGCCTTTGATCGGCGTTCTATTCAGAGTCAATGTCTATCTTTATCCCCAGTAACCTCACCATTGATCGGCGTTCTTTCCCTAGGAATCTATATTCGGTATAGTATTCCTTGTTAAAGATTCTCCTTCAACTGGTTTCTTTATCCTTAGATCCACCTTCGGTTGGTATCATTTTGTTAGGAGTCCCCTTCAACTGGTCTCTTTCCCTTATAAGTTTTCCCATGATCAAAATTTTATCCTTAAATCCACCTTCGACTGGTATCATTTGTTAAGAATCTCCTTCAGTTGATCTCTTTACTTTCGGATGTCTTCCCTCGGCGTGGCATACATATCAAGATAATAGAAAATATATAAAAAAACAAAAGTGTAATGATACCCGACTGGTTTCAGAATGAAAATTATACGGTTCTAATTAAGTATTCAATCCTCTTTCACCTTGATTGTTTGAAAGGCGTCTGCCAATCTCACTCTCTTGTTAAAAGAGATTGAATAGGGGAAGCTACTGTACCCCAAAATTTACCCTCTATATTTTTCTATCTCTAATTGGCTTATACGTTGTGAACATGCACATACATGCATATCATTGGATCTGTGCTCGCAAGATCAAGGTATTTTTGTCAACACAACAAAGCTCCCCTATTTGTTCAACACATGTCAAGTTATGGAAGATTTGGGTGTTTTTGGTGAGTTTTAAGCAGCGCGAATAGAAAATAGTTTTTCAGCTGATTTGAGCATGGAAATTCATATCTCCCATTTGGAGCAGTGTTTTTGGATTAATTCTTGAGGTTTTAAAATTGTCTCGATGTTCTCTTCAATTTTCGTGTTCGACCTATAGCGATAAACAAATACTACATTCAAGGTTGAGGGAAAGATACCATAGATTTGATCACGGGTTGCACAGTAGTCATCCCAGGTTGAGGAAAAGATACAATAGGTTGGATCATGGGTTGCACAACAGGATGGTACCCTTCTGGCATGAAATTGTAAGGTATACCCCATGGAAAACCTTTCGGAATTTGATGTTACGCAGGGTTGACTTGAGCCAAAGAGGCTGGAGCAGTGACGACCTCGGAAACCACAGTAGTTTGATCCTGAGCTTCAGTGGCCGAAGTCGATGGCTGATTCTGAGCAGCCATCAAGCTTTCCACCAAAGCGGTCAATTTTTCCATTCCAGTACGAAGAGTAGTAACCTCCTCGCGAAACTCATGATTTTCTTGCTCTAGATTATCCATTCTCTTTGGATGATTGGTCCGAGTATTATACAGGTGAAACATCTTGGTGATCTATCGAAGTGGAAAAAGAAGCAAGAATAAGACTCTAGAAAATATGTAAGATTGAATGTTGAATTTTGCATGATATGCGATGCAAATGATTATTTACTTTGATAGTTTTTCAAGGAACTTTAAAACCTTGATAACTTGCAAACATCAATGGTAAATAACTCTGGAACAACAAAAAATTATTTCATTAATAAAAGGCGGAAAATTACAACTTTGTAACATAAAATCTCTTTAAATAGTTTTACAAAATGGTATAAGTAATAAAAGCTAGGGACTATGATCATTCAGAATCATCATCAGATGAAGGACCAAATGCTACTTGTAACTTGAGCTTCCTAATCTTCTTTTCATAGAAGTCTTCCATCTCTATCATCTCGGCTATCAACTGATCAATAACTTTCTTCCATGGACTAGGAATAGGAGTAACGTCTATCAAATCTTCCTTCTTTCTCTTCTTTTCCTTAGCATATTTCTTAAGCAATGCATATTTTTGACGAAGCTTCTCATCGTGATCAATAAAACCAACCATCTTGAATAAATAACATATCCTCATTCTCCTTCAACTCTCTAGTCAGGCCCCTACTTTCGTATTCTGATATACTATATTTTTCCTTCCAAGCATCTCTTTTAGACTCCATTCTAGCCAGATTTTCCTAATACTCTTTCACGTTCTCCATAGGAATGGAAGTAGATGATGGTGTAGCAACATGGAATAAATGTTTCTTGGGATAATAAGGCATCTTGAGAGCACAAGCCCTAGCATGAACCCATTGAAGGTAAGGCTCCAAAGAAACAACACCTCTCTGCCCTAATATGTCTCTTCCCTTTCTATGGACATGGCGCCAAGCCCTTTCAATCTCCTCCTTAGCTGCTTTGTGATCATTTCCTTCATGGAGAAAGAAACCACTCAGATGAATGTTATTTGGCTTGTCTTTCATTGGGTATCCAAACTGGCGGCGTGCAAGAACATGATTGTAGTTAATTCCTCCATTCGTACCAAGAAGAGGCACATTGGGAAAACCACCACAACTATCAATGATCTTCACATCATAATAAGCTTGACCATACCAATCAACGTCGGAATGGTTAAGAGCCATAATTTTTGGCATCCATCGTGGCTCCTTATTGAGATGCCAAAAAACATTAGATCCAAGTAAGTGGGAAACATACCACTGGTATAACAATGGTATATAACAGATAATCATCCCACCTTGGTAGGAATTCCAAAGATGGATGGAATATAAGGTATTTCCTAGCAGCGTAGGGATTGAATTTCCAATCAAAAATATTCTAATGGCATTGACATCCATAAACTTATCGATGTTAGGGAACAAGAAAAACCCATAGGCATGCAAAGCAAAGACAGCTTCAAAGGCAACAATATCCTTTATATCAGCGAAGTAACAAGCTTTTTTCAACAAAAACTGTGTAGGTAAGCCACTGATTCCTCCCTTGGTAGTCATGTTATCTTCTATCTCAGACATCCTCAAGTGGGTAACTGCTGCTATCTCATAAGACTTGGGTTCCCCTTCTAAACTGGAGAAAGGAACACAGACGGTGATTGGTAAACCAAGTATATAAGAATACTCTTCCAAAGTGGGCATCAACTAATAATCAGGAAAAGTGAAGCATCGATACAACGAATCATAGAACTGGACCGATGTAGTAAGGATACCCTCCTTTATCTTGCACTTCATAAGAGGAATAATATATCCATACTTCTTTCGGAAATCCGTAAGGTTCTCAATCTTGGGAATCAAACTCTTCAACTCTTCAACCTTAGGATCCTTGAAACTGTAAGTCCAAGTGTTCCTTTTTCCAAAATCCATGGTAAAAAGTACGTGAGATGTGTGCAAAAATAATTCTTAGGCTCCTTGAAAAACACGTTTAAAGAATGCTTATGGGTGCATGAATGAATGATAAGCTCAGAAACATGGGGGTTCAAAGGTTTAACGCTAAGATCATGGAGTCAAAGGTAAAGACCACCCCCAAGGTATGTACTAAAGGTTTAATCACAATTGCAAAACAAGATTCTAAAAGTTCCCAGAGTCTACGATCCTCCTTCGGATATTACCAACGTCCTGATTACTCGGTAATTAGAAATATTCTCAAGAGAAACTCGTCTGAGTGCAGCATCACGGGATAACTACTTCTGGATTACTTCGTTATAGTCTATGCACTACACCTAAGAGGCCAAGATGGGTTAAGGGTTATACGGTTCTCAACTTCTCTGGCTCTCAGGTTGAAAGTAGCAATGTCTTCCCGATTACTCAGTAAACAAATACTACATTCAAGGGGACCTCCACTGAGTGGAGGATTTCATGTCTCCTTATACGGTATTACTCCCTCAAAGTTAACATGACTATACCACCCGTCATATTCTTAAGCGTAACTTAGTCCGGGTATAGGACTTGTCCTTCGTAAGTATCATCAACACCCAAATAACCACAATATATAACATATAATCAAACAAACAAATAATAACAAAAACATATATGACAAATTAGGCTTAACCCACTTAGGGATGGACCTGCAAGAGGTCAATCTCTCTCCAGCGGAGTCGCCAATTCTATAGCGATAAAAATGTAACGGTGTAAATCAGAGATCGAGCTATTAATTAACTCGACTAGAAAAGGCAAGAGTCACCGCCGCGCTTTATTATTTCCAAGGGAAAAGGGAAAAGAGCGAAATAAAACCCTTAAATATGCAATGTAGAGTAATACTTAAAAGTAATGAAAATACAATGCATTTTTGAAAGAGATCGAAGGTTCGGGGCTCGGTTATACAAAGGGAATGTACTAGCATCCAATGCATCTGCGGTACTCCACATGAACCTTTTGAAATATTTGTTTTTTGTTTAAAATTGTTTGTTTGATTAAAATGGTTGTGAATGAGATTTTGAATATACGACGATCTAGTGTCGAAGTTTTGACTTAAAAGGGTGTGAGTTTTAAAATTGAGTCTTTTAGGAAAATTAACTTAAGATTAACAAAAATAATAAAACAAAAATGAACGAAGGGATTTGCACGATCGTATAAGATATGTTCGATGACATGAAGTTAACAAATATAATCATTTCCCTTAAAATTTAGACTAAAAAAAAGCATAATAATTGAATGAAAAACAAAGCATAATCATTCAAAGTTTCACAAGAAAATAATTCTAAGTAAACAAATAATTGTATAAATAATGAGGGTCTCGATTTAAATAGATAAAGAAAAATCAGGTATAAACGGAATGTACGACAAAATTATTAAATTAAAAATACAACTAAACTAAAACAAATATTTAGAAATCATTAAAAAAACTACTAAGTTAAATCTAAAGCAAAATTAATTAATAAAAAAAACAAAAATTTAATAATTAACTAAAAAACGTAAACCAAAACAAGATATAGGATAATAACAAAACTTAGTAAAATTAAAACAAATGATAAGAAATAAAAAGAATACAATCGCAACCATGGTGTATTAACAAAGTAATTAACATGGGCTTAAATGAGGAATATAATTGGGTTGAGAAGGTAAAGGATGGGGTGGATCGGGCTTAGGTGTTTAAAGACACAAAACAAAATTTGTGAACTAAGGAAACCCTAGAAGTTCTAAAGGCAGCCATTTACATACTCTTGAGAATGGAAATGGTAAACGAAATTAATTCAATTAATATTCCAATTAAAACGATGAATCCTCTCTAAAATCTCTCTCTTTCTATAATCACGATTTTAATTATTTTCTCTCTTTTATTTTTCACTCAGAACATTCGTCTCTTTTATGACAAATCCGCTTCTATATTCCATTAACAAAATCTCTCTGTTTTTTGCTTTTATCTCCCATATTTAACCATAAACTGTTATCTCTTGGTTTCAGTTGGTAACAACAAAAAAATTAACTCTTTTTTTTAATCCCTCAAATCTCTCGCAGTTCTCTTTATCTCTACATCTCCATGAATGAAATAAAACAACATATCTCTGCCACGAATTTACCCTCTACAACCTTACTCGTTTTTGATTCAGAGTGCAACCACAACACAAATTCAATCGATTTCCATGCAAAACAATAATAACAGCAACATAGAACTCTATTGATTGAGAGCAACAACAACATGACTTCGACAAAATCTTTTGTGCTTCAGAACAACAATGACGACAGTAAATCAGAGTTCCCCGATGAGTCTTCGAAGGTAAAATATCAAATTCCTCTACTTCGTTTTTTTTTTGTTACGAACCTTCTTCTACTTTTGCTTCTGGATCGGTTAACGTCACATCATTCCTTGAGGATGTTGATGAAATGTGATGCGTACGCGTATTTGGTGTGTTATGCGGTTTTGAATTTTAATAGAGTCTGTTGTAGATTAGATTCCCAGGTATTGTTGCTAGTGGTTGAAATAGTTTAATCATTGATGAGGTTTTTGCTGCGGTCAGAAGTTTTGTTGATAACAGGATATGGGTTTTGGGGTGAGGATAAAGGTGACCTGGTTTGTGTTTCAGGTTGACAGAGTTATTGGGAGTGTTTTGAGTGAGTAATTTTCCCTGTATTTTTCCTGCAGTTTGAGTGTGATATGAAGTTTTTTTGTAGTGTAGTTGTTTGATATTGTTGTTCTGTATAGAACACAACACATGTGTCGCTATTGATGTGATTTTTCTGCAGCAGTTTGGATATTACAGATTATTATGATGCAAAGTAAAGTTGAGGAATAGGGAGTTTATGTGAGCTTGTTTGAAGTCTTCTACAATAACTTTAGTGAGGATTTTAAGGTGATTTTTGGATGTTTACTGTAGATGGACGTTATTGTGTATTTCTCTACTTTTATGTCTGAGTTTTTCTCTGTATAATGTGGTTGTCTTTTTATGAAGAGTGAGGATATTTGTAAATTTTACAGAAGTGTTGAAAGAATTTTTCTGTTATCTACTATGTGAATTTTCATCTGTGTTTATTATTATTATTATTATTATTATTATTATTATTATTATTATTATTATTTCAAAACATTTCTAAATATCAACGAAATGCAGCAACTACAGAACACAACAAAGGAATGTGATAAATCAAACACTCATATGGCATAAAAAGTGGTGCGAAGAGAAGATTCAAACATGTAAGTGATGTTGTTATGCAAGCAAGTCTAATAGATATTGATGTATATGAGAAAATTATGTAGAAGTAACAGAGAGAAGAAATACCTATCGAAGTCTCTCCGATGAAGCTTCAAAAACAGTAAGTTCTCCCTCCCTCTCTTGTTGATGCTTAAGCTTCTTTAGCTCTGATTCTTTGTGATTCTTGAACAAATTTCTTCCTCCTCTTTTCTGTTAAAGAAGGTGGCCTTTTATAGTGAAATGTGTGGGATTTTAGGGAGGCAAAATTGGAGAAATTTGAACAGTTAAAGACACTGATTCAATGCTTTTTGGGAAAACTTTAAATGCTTTCCATTTTAATGCAATTTTAGTCTTGTTTTGTTTGGTATTTCTATGCATGTTGGAGCAGGGCAGCAATGGCATAGCAGACTGTTTTTTTTTTGGGACTAGTTTGTAGGAAGTTGCAGCATGATATTGGGCTGGTTTGTAGGGAGCTGAATGAATTTTTGAATAATGAATGAACAATGATGCATGCCTTAAGACCTCAATCTTTCATCTTGTATTAGTTATTAGAGATTCAAATAAATTACATGAATTGATCTTGTAATGAAGTTGTAACCATCACGTATTTGTTCTTGTGATGAATGATAATTTTGAATCGAAATTCTCTTTTCAATATCTCCTTTAATAAATGCCTCATGTGAATTCAAATGGCCATGGTGTGAATCCATCAAAGTAATCACACAAAACGGTCAATAATGACTTTGAGATACTTGTCTTTCAAAAATGAAACATTTCCTTGGTTGTAACTTGAAGAATTATCAAAATTGTAACAAGTCTTGAATTTAAACGCGACTTAAAATACTTCATTTGAATTTGGAATGGACTTGTCTTGAAATTTGGAGTCTTCCATTTTAAATGGAATTAATCTCATGCCTTGAATGACTTTGAAATATCGTGCCCTTGAAAATAATCTTAAATAAATACAATGTGATGAATGATTTGAATCTTGAATGAACCCTTTTGATAACTTCTATTTAGTTAACACTTGAATTCAAATGATGAAGACTCTGAGTATCTAAATAAATTCTTCTAAGGCGATCTTGAATTCAATCACCTCACTCTAACGAAATTCACCCCGCATCATGTAAGCATTAGAAATCGAACCATAATTAAAAGCTTTGAATGATCACTAGAAGAAATGTTATCGCATTGTTATCGCATTGAGAATTTGACACAATGAACTGAACTTAGAGATCAAGAAACTCTTAAATCATGAAAAAATGTCCTATAAAGTCTTTTCATGGCTTTCTAAACACAATTTGTCTTCAACTTTTAAAGAAAACATTCATATGACTTTTGGTCGAAGTGCTTTAAATTGACTTGCATAGCCTGATCTTTTCTTGTATTTCAAGGCAAGGTAAAACACACGTGAACCAGTGGTAATGGAACCTTGACTTTTTTTTTGAAGAATTTTGGAGAAGCTTGAGGCCACATGTTGAACAGAGGGTGGAAATAAACACACAATTCTCAAAAAGTTCCCCGAAATAAGCTATCACACTTGAGACATCCGTGATCAAAATAAGTTGAAATGATGTTCGAGACTCTAAGCTCTGAGATTAGAAATTGTGCCTTGGTGGATAAGTCTTCGATAATCAATAATCAATAATCAATTGTACTTATGGCTTGAGAGACTTAAAACGCTAATTGAGGCGTGACGCTTGATGCTCTTGATTCAGATTTTTTCGGCACATGAAATTAAAGAAACAAAAAACATGCACTTCGTGCTTGATTAGAAGTTAGTCATGCATAAGATAAAATGTTAACAACACTCGATAATCTCTGCACAGGTAATGCTCGAAGGTGAGAAGTTCGAAACCGACCATATTTCGTGACCTTGATGTATATAAAAAAATGCAAATGAAGATGGATCTTAGGTCAAAAATTGGGGTATGACAGCTGCCCCTATTTAAGTTTCTTCTATCCGGAGATATGAAGATTGAAATCTTCGTCTCGACGAGATTGAAGGGACTTAAATACAAAATAAGCAATTTTTGGCCCTAAGATACCGCCATTGCATTTATGATATGATATGAATGTAATATTTGAATCTTATGGAGAATGATTCTGCATGAGACAAACTAATGCTGGAGAAACCAAGCACATGATAAAATAATCCACAGGGGAAGAGATTATAACTCTACTGGAGAAGTAGAGCCACAGACTTCGAATGAGAGACTCTTATTGGAGAATAACCTCGAGAGAAGAAAAGTTTCTGACTCTATCAAAGAAAACTCTTTGCATAGACTACGAAAAGATAGATGGTTACTGACTCAAGATGATGGTGAGTTTACAACTCAGGGTCAAAGGTTGACAAAAAGATAAACCAACTTCTACTGATAGTGAACTACCAATTTTTACTGAAGGTAGATATTTCATAACAAACTTCTCTGCGGGACTTTTCCAGGGAGATACCATTTGCTGCTAAAATAACATTTTTTTGTGGATACACAAGCTTCTCAAATAAAGAGGCCGCCACTTACGATCTTCAAAGGATATTAATAAACACACAAGCTGCTCATGAAGAGACCGCCGTTTGCTGTCTTCCAAAGATATCAATAATACACAAGCTGCTCAATAAGAGTCCACCACTTCCTACTTTCCAAAGATATCAATAATACACAAGCTGCTCATGAAGAGTCTGCCACTTACTATCTTCTAAAATATCAATAATACACAAGCTTCTCATAAAGAGTCCGCCACTTGCTACTTTCCAAAGATATCAATAATACACAAGCTGCTCATGAAGAGTCCGCCACTTGCTTTCTTCTAAAGATATCAATAATACACAAGCTTCTCATGAAGAGACAACCGCTTGTTGTCTTCCATATCTATCAATAACACACAAGCTGCTCATGAAGAGACCTCCGCTTGTTGTCACGTCAATATTCTAGAAGAATGTTGTGATAACACTACTAGGGAATAAAGTTCTTCTTCAATAGGGAACCATGAATAGGTCATTCCTGAGGAGACAAAGTATTTAAATGCGCAAAATAAATGTGATCTTCATCTAGGTTTCACAGCCTAGAGAAAACCACGGGGTAGCATATGCAAGAGACAAAGCTCAATTCAGGAATAAAACAGAGAGAAAACAATCAAACAAGCCTCCATGCAATGGGGAAACAACTCAATTGGGGATTTATCCTATCCAAAGATGAAAAAAGAAGGCTAAATCAAGATTCTTCCACGAGGATTAGCTCAGTTTGGGAATTAGAAAGGAGACACACTTTCTGCTTAAGTTGACACTCTATTTGGAAAGACCAAATACGTTGTTTGAATAGACATAACCAAGGTATATGAACCCAATATCATTGATAAATACGAATGTGCGTGCATGATGCAAGTGTGAATGGATAAATGAATGTCATGTATAGGCTAATAAAACAGATAGAGGAGATAAACTGAAGATGATAAGACATCACCATACAACAAGATACTTGGATAATCTCAAAGAGATGGGAAAATAACCGGAGCTAGAAAAAAAGGCATCGTCGGAGCGTATCATATTACAAGGCTCAAGTCTCTTTGAAGAGGACCATACCCAAATTTCAATCTTCTAACATCAATAAACCACTGACATGATAATAAAATGTACTTCACTTTGATTAGGGAGAAAAATCTTTCTCAACTAGAGATAACTGAATCAAGGCTTAACCAGGATTGCTGGGTAGACACCAAGCTTAGTACTCTATTGGGAACAGAAGATCACACAAGCAACATCTCATGATGATTTTGAAGGGAGAAGCCATTATTCATCATACAAGGATGAATTACTATGTTGTTTTGCATTTCAAGGCTTAACCATTCTCGGAGAAACTTTTAATATTCCTTCCAGTACTCACGACACATTTCAAGGTAGGAATACTCTAATTAACTTTGTTTCAAATATCACTATAAAAACTGAAATTTTGCTAGATAAAAAAACACAAAAAAAGGATAAATGCTCAAATTTCATTAATAAGATGGTAATCCACTAATGGCGCGATTCCAAAGGTTTACAAAAATTTGGAAAATGGTACATGAAAGAAGAGGTTACAAAAAAAACAATGACCACTATTCTCCCTAACAACTTTGAATTTCAAGATGTGCTCAAATTTTCCGTGACTGGTCTGATCAAAAGTCTGCTTAAGCCGCCCCTTCGGGTTTTCGACTTAGCGAGTTATCATCTTAATTTTAGGCGAAGTACTTATTGACTGCATCAGCATTCACGGAGTGCAGGAGCTCCTCACCGTCCATATTTATAATAATTATGGCACCTCCAGAGAAAACATTATTAACAACATACAGTCCTTCATAATTCAGAGCCCATTTCCCCCTAGAATCAGGTTGGAAAGATAATATCTTCTTGAGCATGAGGTCACCTTCTCTGAATTCGCGTGACCGAACCTTCTTATCAAATATCTTCTTCATTCTCTGCTGATATAGTTGTCCGTGACACAACACTGTCATTCTCTTTTCTTCAATCAAATTCAAATCATCATATCTACTTTGGCACCATTCAGCCTCAAAAAGCTTAGCTTCAATCAAAACTCTCATAGACGGGATCTCATCCTCCACGGGGAGTACTGCTTCCATGACATATACTAGAGAAAATGGAATTGCGCCTGTTGAAGTTCGAACTGAAGGACGGTACCCATGTAGAGAAAATAGGAGCATCTCATGCCAATATTTGTAAGTCACCACCATCTTCTGGATAATCTTCTTGATGTTTTTATTAGCAGCTCCAACAGCCCTATTCATCTTTGGTCTGTAGGGAGAAGAATTATGATGTTCGATCTTGAACTCTTCAAAAATCTCTCTCATCATTTTGTTATTTAAATTCGAACCATTATTAGTGATGATCTTGCTCGGGATGCCGTAACGACAAATGATCTGATTCTTGATAAATCTGACTACCACCTGTCTGGTTACATTAGCATATGATGCTGCTTCCACCCATTTAGTAAAGTAGTCAATGGCCACTTTAGAAAATGAAATTCTGGCTGCAGATACTCAATGTCACGTTCAATGTTATGACACCGTATCTGACTTTCTATAAGACAGTAAATACAAAAACAGTAAAGAACACAATCAATTGTTTACCCAGTTCAGTGTGCAACAACACCTACTCTGTGGGCTACCAAGCCAGGGAGGAAATCCACTATAAGAGATATTAATTCAGGAATAAACCAACCAGTTTATCTCCTTCACTTAAGACCTACCCAATGCAACTTCAATCTAAGTACAACTTAAACCTGAGTTCCTACTCACTCCCCCTCAATCACAGCAGTGATACTTAAAACAATTGACTAATGAATTGATGAAGACACTCTTCAAAACATACACTTGATTATGCTTCACAGCTTATTAATCAAGCAACACAAACACTCTTGCTTCACAGCTTTGAGTGATACATAAACCTAACTTGACTTTGCTTCAAAGCTTTAGTCAAGAGACATAAAACACTCTTGCTTCAAAGCTTTGAGTGATACAAAAACCCTTACAATTAAAGCCTATTCCAAGTCACTTATCACAATGATAATAGCTTGGATTACAATAGTTAAAACTATACAGCTTCTAAATGATCTTCTGTCAAAGGGGATAAATTCCAAACAACAGCCCTGTTGAATATATAACAGCTGCATCTTCAGTTAGGGTTTCCACAAAAAGCTAGGGTTAATTCCGTTTGACCTTAAGACTTGGTCACAGGACTTTATCAACTAGGTTAGGGTTGAGCTAGATTAACCCCAAGTCCACGAGATTTTCTGTTCTGGAAAGACTGAGTCATTTTCCTGAAAAAACTCAGAATTGCCCAAACTGCATAACTGTTAGTTCAGAACAGGATGTCTTAACATTTGTTATGACATCTGAATTCCTGTCTGTTAGAACAATGTTTGAATCTAGTACCCTATATTTAAGTTTTGATGATAACAAAGTGAAAAGATATAGTAGTTAAATATTTTATGAGTGAATTATATGCTGCCTAAAATTACTATGCTCTGACTTGCAGATATGCTGATTAAAATAAGCAAGATCACGTTTTCAGCATCAGAATATGAGTTTGTGCATCAGCATCAGAAGTTGGTGAATCAGAACGTCAAGATCAGATGATCAACGCTTGCACATGCTGAAGCTTGATGAACAGAACTGCGCGTAAAACACTCTGATACAGAAACAAATTAGTTCATCAGCAGCGAAGCAGAATCAGAATGAGCCAAGCCAGATCGTGCATTGAAGAAGCAACGGTACTGTGCATTGAAAGCTAATCAATACCAACGGCATCATTCTAGACAAGATCTGCTCAAAAAGGAAAGCTTGTTAATAGCATTGAATCAAGAATATTTGCTTCAACGTTCATCTTCTCAAAGTGCTATATAAACCAAGCTTTGAAGATTATCACGGCTAATGCTTCCAAACTCTCTACACGCACAAAGCTGAACAATAATCTTCACTCTACAAGTTTTGCTAAACCAACAAACTCTGATACTTCATTAGCGTTTAGCATCCTAGTATTCTAAGCTTCATTTGTGTAAACATCACAGTTGTGATATAGTTTTGTAGAAACATTCACACACATTTGATTATACCTTTGTAAGAAAGTGTTGCCTTGACAAACCGGATTGTGGTTTGAATCAAGAAGGTTTTAGCAGGTGCTAAAGCAGATTTGTATTCAGTTGAATATAGTGAATTAAGACCTCGTTGGAGAGAGGCGAAATCACCTTGAACGGGTGGACTGGAGTAGTTTGAGATCAAACGAACCAGGATAAAAATACCTTGTCATTTGCTTTAAGTTTCCAGTTTTTACAATTCAACCCCCCCCCTTCTTGTGTTTTTCACCCCTTCAATTGGCATCAGAGCGCCTGGTTCTGAGCTAAAACACTTAACCGTGTCAGTAAAAGATCCAGCGTCAGAAAAACACTATGGCAGGAAACAACTCTCATTTCAGCAATGACAACAATGAGGATAGAGACAGATTCAGCGGCAAACCTCCAGTCTTTGATGGAGAAAACTTTGACTACTGGAAAGACAGAATTGAAAGCTTCTTTCTAGCACATGATGCTGATCTGTGGGATATGGTGACAGATGGATACACGCACCCTGTGAATGCAACTGGTCAGAAGATTGATAGAAAATCAATGACTGATCAACAAAAGCGTGATTTCAAGAATCACCATAAGGCCAGAACCATCCTTCTCAGTGCCATCTCCTATACTGAGTATGAGAAGATCTCCAACAGAGACACAGCTAAGAACATCTTTGATTCTCTCAGAATGACGCATGAGGGGAACGTTCAAGTCAAGGAAACAAAGGCTCTGGCGCTCATTCAGAAGTATGAGGCGTTTAAAATGGAAGAATCTGAATCCATTGAAACTATGTTCTCTAGATTCCAGATTCTGGTAGCTGGTCTCAAAGTTCTGGACAAGGGATACTCTACTGCTGACCATGTCAAGAAGATAATCAGAAGTTTACCCAAGCAGTGGAGGCCTATGGTTACTGCTCTGAAGCTGGCGAAAGATCTCAACAAAATCACTTTGGAGGAACTTATAAGCTCCCTCAGAAGTCATGAGATAGAGCTGGAAGCTGACGAGCCTCAGAAGCAAGGTAAGCCTATAGCTTTGAAATCTAACAGAAAATCTGAATCTAAAGTTTTGCAGGCAGTTGAAGAAACATCTGATGGATCCTCATCAGAAGAAGACGAGCTTTCTCTTCTCTCCAGAAGAGTAAATCAACTGTGGAAGCAAAGACAAAAGAAGTTCAGGAATCCCAGAAGATCTGATCAGAACGAGTCTTCTTCCAGATACAGAAGAACAGATTCTTCCTCTGGATACAGAAGATCTGAAGGCTCCTCAGGTAGCAAGAAGCCAAATACAAAAGACATCATCTGCTACGAGTGCAATGAGCAAGGTCACTACAAGAGTGACTGTCCAAAGCTTCAGAGGGAAAAGCCAAAAAGGAAGTTTGGAAGAGAGAAGAAGAAAAGTCTCATGGCCACATGGGATGACTCTGACTCGTCTGAAGCTGACTCAGAATCAGATGATGAAAGGGCGAACATAGCGCTTATGGCTAACATTCCAGATGACAGTGAAGCTTCTGACTCAGACTCAGAATCAGACACAGAAGAGGTATTCCCTAACTTCGCTGTTAATTTTACAAAGGCTGAACTTGCTGAAAGCCTAAATGAAATTCTGGAACGTTATCAGCAGATTAGAGCTAAATTCAGAGACCTGAAAAGGACTCTTGAATCTGACTCTAATAAGTCTGAGAGTCTCAAATTGGAAAACTCTGAGCTGAGAGATAAAATTTTAAAATTAGAAAACTCTTTACAAAACTCTCAGAAGGAACCAATTGCTGAAACTCCCAGCAACGCTGATGAGATCATTAAGGAGTATGATCATAGTTTCCAGAAGTTCCTTGCTAAAAGCATAGATAGAAGCAGAATGGCTTCAATGATCTATGGAGTTAGCGGAAACGGCAGGAAAGGAATAGGATACCTAGGTAAGGTTCCTACACCTAAAAATGTCATGGATTTAGTTATTAAACACACTCCTCAAAATTCACACTTTGTGTATGGTCACACACATGACATCAAATATACTAGTAGTAATCACTTTGTGAAACCAAAATTCAACCAGAGTTTTGGTAAAACTAACAAATCAGGACCCAAGAAGATCTGGGTACCTAAGGATAAAATAATACATGTTGCAGATATCTTTAGCAGCAAGTCAGAAACACCAGTCATGGTACCTGGACTCTGGCTGCTCACGTCACATGACGGGAAGAAGGCATATGTTCCAAAGCCTGGAACTTAAGCCTGGAGGCCACGTTGGCTTTGGAGGCAATCAGAGGGGAAAGATAATTGGCTCTGGAACTGTAGGTAACGGAAATCTTCCCTCTATTAATAATGTTCTGCTTGTTGATGGATTGATGCATAACCTGTTATCCATAAGTCAATTAAGTGATAACGGTTATGATATAATCTTTAATCAAAAATCATGTAAAGCTGTTAGTCAGAAAGATGGGACTATCCTATTTAATGGTAAGAGGAAAAACAACATTTACAAAATCAAACTTTCTGAACTTAAGAGTCAGAACGTAAAATGTCTTCTGTCTGTTAACAACGAGCAATGGATCTGGCACAGAAGATTGGGACATGTTAGTATGAGAAGAATATCTCAGATTAACAAACTCAATCTGGTCAGAGGACTTCCAAATTTGAAGTTCAATTCAGATGCTCTGTGTGAAGCATGTCAGAAAGGCAAATTTGCAAAACCCTCTTTTAAATCCAAAAATGTTGTTTCTACCTCTAAGCCATTAGAACTTCTGCACATTGATTTATTTGGACCAGTTAAGACTGCCTCTGTCAGTGGCAAGAAGTATGGGTTAGTAATCGTAGATGACTATAGCAGATGGACATGGGTAAAGTTCTTAAGACACAAGGACGAGTCACACTCTGTGTTTGTTACCTTCTGTAACCAAGTTCAGAATGAAAAAGATCTTAGAATCGTTAAAGTCAGAAGTGATCATGGTGGAGAATTTGAAAATAAAGATTTTGAGTCATTCTTTAATGACAAAGGCATTCTGCATGATTTCTCTTGTCCTAGAACTCCCCAACAAAATGGAGTTGTAGAACGAAAGAACAGAACATTGCAAGAAATGGCCAGAACCATGATCAACGAGACAAACGTTGCTAAGACTTTCTGGGCAGAGGCAATAAACACAGCGTGCTACATTCAGAATAGAATCTCAATAAGACCTATTCTGGAAAAGACTCCATATGAATTGTGGAAGAACAGAAAGCCCAACATTTCGTATTTTCATCCATTTGGATGTACTTGTTATATGTTAAACACTAAGAATTATTTGAACAAGTTTGATTCTAAGGCACAGAAGTGTATTATGTTAGGATACTCTGAACGCTCAAGAGGGTACAGAGTATACAATACAGAAACACAGATTGTGGAAGAATCAATCAGTGTTCGTTTTGATGATAAGCTTGACTCTGAAAAGTCAAAGCAGAATGAAAATCTTGCAGGTATAGAAATTGAATTTGCAGGTTCTGAAGACAAGTCATCAGAAGCTCTCAACACAGACATTCCTTCAACGTCTGAAAGAAGCAATGCTAGAAATCCTACAACTGCTGCTGAACAACCTCAGAAGAGATTACCCAGAAGCAGTTTGGATCACCCAGAAGAGACTATTCTAGGAAGAAAGGAAGATCCAATCAGAACAAGAGCAAGCTTCAGAAACTCTGAAGAAACTCTGATGGGACTTGTGTCTCTGATTGAACCTTCTTCTATTGATGAAGCACTTCTGGACAATGACTGGATTCTGGCAATGCAAGAAGAGCTGAATCAATTCACCAGAAACGACGTATGGGATCTCGTTCCAAGACAAAAAGGATTCAACGTCATTGGAACAAGATGGGTGTTCAGAAACAAGCTTAATGAACAAGGTGAAGTCGTCAGAAACAAGGCACGACTGGTTGCACAAGGTTATAGTCAGCAAGAGGGGATAGACTATACAGAAACCTTTGCCCCAGTCGCCAGGTTAGAATCTATCAGACTTTTAATCTCATTTGCTGTTAATAGAGGCATCACTCTGTATCAGATGGATGTCAAAAGTGCATTCTTAAATGGTTATATAGAAGAAGAAGTGTATGTTCACCAACCCCCAGGTTTTGAAAATACAAAACATCCAGAACATGTTTTCAAACTGAAAAAGTCACTGTATGGTCTGAAACAAGCTCCCAGAGCTTGGTATGAAAGGCTAAGTAACTTTCTGCTTGAAAATGAGTTCACCAGAGGGAAAGTGGACACCACTCTATTCTGTAAAACAGTTAAGAGTGACATTTTAGTATGTCAAATTTATGTTGATGATATAATCTTTGGATCTACTAATCCTTCTCTTGGAAGAAAATTTGCTAAGTGTATGCAGGCAGAATTTGAGATGAGCCTCATGGGGGAACTGAAGTTCTTTCTAGGAATTCAGATCAATCAAACTCCAGAGGGAACTTACATTCATCAGAGCAAATACATCAGAGATCTTCTGAAGAAATTTGACCTCTCAGAATGTAAGCCATCAAAGATTCCAATGCATCCCACGTGCATTCTGGAAAGAGAAGAGGTAAGCAAAAGCGTAGAACAGAAAGTCTACAGAGGTATGATTGGTTCTCTCCTTTATCTGACTGCTTCAAGACCTGATATTTTATTCAGCGTATGTATTTGTGCTAGATTCCAATCAGATCCTAGAGAATCTCACTTAACAGCTGTTAAGCGAATTTTCAAGTATCTGAAAGGTACTACTAATCTGGGTTTGTTTTATAGAAAATCTAGTGATTACAGTTTAGTAGGCTACTGCGACGCTGATTTTGCTGGAGACAGAGTGGAACGAAAAAGTACTTCTGGAAGCTGCCAGTTTCTGGGAGAAAATATGATCTCGTGGTCCAGCAAAAGGCAATCAACTATTGCTCTGTCAATAGCAGAAGCTGAGTACATAGCAGCAGCTGGATGTAGCACACAGATGCTCTGGATGAAAAGTCAGCTTGAAGACTTCCAGATTTTTGAGAGTAACATTCCTATTCTTTGTGATAATACTTCTGCTATTTGCTTAAGTAAGAATCCTATTTTACATTCTAGAGCTAAGCATATAGAAATAAAACATCATTTCATTAGGGACTATATTCAGAAAGGTATTTTAAACTTGAAATTTATAGATACAGACCATCAATGGGCTGATATCTTTACAAAACCCCTTTCAGAAGATAGGTTTAATTTCATTCTGAAACATCTCAGCATGAAAGTATGCCCAGAATGAAAATGTTTTAATTCCATATTTTTATCTTTCAGAATGTATTTATATTACTGTGAACTTCTGATCAATCTTCTTTCAGAAAGTTAGGACATGCAGATTGTATCAGAGGCAAGTCTAAAGATCTGAGAGTCTAATCTCAAATACAGACGTGCTGATCACTACATCAAACAAGTGTCATCCAATCATCAGCAAAACCCTGAAGCAGAACGCGTGCACGTTTCTGAGAAGGCAAAGCGCTGATTGGGTGCATTGAGACACATGTCTGGTAACCGTTTTTAAGTATCTTTCTCAAATCCCCCAAAATCAGCAAGCATTTAATGCAAAAGTAATCACGCTTGTTAATGGCAATCATTATTTTTTTGCTGGAAAGCCTGTTCTCACGCATGCCCCCACAACCTTGAAATTATTTCATGCATGACATTCTCTATTTTTTCTTCATTTTCTGATGTACTTTTGACTATGTTTTGACTATGTTTGTGTAATGCTCTTGTGATCTGAACTATTTTTAATATAATTTGTTTTTCTGATTTAAATTGTTTTAGCACATCACCAACACTTTTTGATTGCTGACAAAAAGGGGGAGAACAAGAATGATATTTAAAATCAATAACGGCTAACTAGACAGAAATTCTCAAACATTCTAACTCTATTACTTGAAATGTTTTTCTGTTTTGTTGTTAAGTCTACAGGCACAAGGAAGCTCTGAACACTATGAAGACTAAGAACTAGAAGCTCATGTTGCTCTGATCAAATATGAAGTTCTGATATATGAAGATCTGATCGACCTAACACTCTGATCCGAAGCAAAGCTCTGACAGGAAAAGCTCTGAAGCTCTGCTTTCTGATAAGTCAAAGACTTATAATCTGATACTCAAAGATAGAAAAAGATCTGACTCTGAAGAACACACATATCAAAGGGAAGTAACAAACTCAGGGGGAGTATCTCTTAACTCTGACTTCTCCGTACTTCTTATTCTGATACATAGATCTGATAACTTTTCACGTTATTTTTCATTTAAAATATCTAGTTTTTGTCATCATCAAAAAGGGGGAGATTGTTAGAACAATGTTTGAATCTAGTACCCTATATTTAAGTTTTGATGATAACAAAGTGAAAAGATATAGTAGTTAAATATTTTATGAGTGAATTATATGCTGCCTAAAATTACTATGCTCTGACTTGCAGATATGCTGATTAAAATAAGCAAGATCACGTTTTCAGCATCAGAATATGAGTTTGTGCATCAGCATCAGAAGTTGGTGAATCAGAACGTCAAGATCAGATGATCAACGCTTGCACATGCTGAAGCTTGATGAACAGAACTGCGCGTAAAACACTCTGATACAGAAACAAATTAGTTCATCAGCAGCGAAGCAGAATCAGAATGAGCCAAGCCAGATCGTGCATTGAAGAAGCAACGGTACTGTGCATTGAAAGCTAATCAATACCAACGGCATCATTCTAGACAAGATCTGCTCAAAAAGGAAAGCTTGTTAATAGCATTGAATCAAGAATATTTGCTTCAACGTTCATCTTCTCAAAGTGCTATATAAACCAAGCTTTGAAGATTATCACGGCTAATGCTTCCAAACTCTCTACACGCACAAAGCTGAACAATAATCTTCACTCTACAAGTTTTGCTAAACCAACAAACTCTGATACTTCATTAGCGTTTAGCATCCTAGTATTCTAAGCTTCATTTGTGTAAACATCACAGTTGTGATATAGTTTTGTAGAAACATTCACACACATTTGATTATACCTTTGTAAGAAAGTGTTGCCTTGACAAACCGGATTGTGGTTTGAATCAAGAAGGTTTTAGCAGGTGCTAAAGCAGATTTGTATTCAGTTGAATATAGTGAATTAAGACCTCGTTGGAGAGAGGCGAAATCACCTTGAACGGGTGGACTGGAGTAGTTTGAGATCAAACGAACCAGGATAAAAATACCTTGTCATTTGCTTTAAGTTTCCAGTTTTTACAATTCAACCCCCCCCTTCTTGTGTTTTTCACCCCTTCACTGTCTACTGATTTTGGTAAATGTGATCTTTTTGCAAAATGCTCAGATACACACTCATAAACAGCAGCACCTGTATGACAATATTTTTCTGCAAAGGTACCTAACAAATCAGTACCTAATAAACTAGAATGTTATGACATCAGTCATGACATTCACACACCTGGTTTTACCAAAAATGCATGCCAATAACTAAACAACTACAAACTCCCCCTTTGGCAGATTTTTGGCTAAAGCCCCTAAGCAATCAGAGATAGATAGCAGCAGAATAAATATGACTGCAGAAAAATAGAATGTCTATCAAGTAATTGACAGTAATTGACCACAGAATAATATCTCCCCCTCTTTAGCCACAAATGGGCCAAAGACACATGTTCTTAAAAATTATACAGTCATCCCAAAAGTATTAAAAACAACAACTAAAATCTGAACACACTTGCAAACTCCATCAGGAACCAACAACAACTCCACCAACCTTTAAGCACTGTTCCCTTCAGAGGAGCTAGTTTCTTCAGTATTAAGTTGATCTTCAGCTTCTGCACCCTCTTCCCTTCTGTTTCCTTCAGCTTCCTCCTTTTCTAACCTGGCAATTAGGTTTTCTAGGGTCTTTTTCCTAGTCTCTAGCTCTTTGCAGGTCTCTTTCAATACAGCTATAACATCAGATGTTTTGGACTGAGTCTTCACAGATGATGTCTCAGCTGATGTTATGACAATATCAGGAGCATGAGATCCCTGAAACAGCTTGTAGTGTAACCCAAGAGCAGGAGCTCTTTTGCAAGCAGTATCTCTTGCCACCAGGATATCAGGGTACTGTGCAAGGATAATTCCACACAGGAGGGAGGGAAAGGCAATAGGGCCTTTGACAGCAAAGCTACCAGCATGTTTTAGAGTTTGTTCAAAAATATACCTGCCATAGTCAAATTCAGTCTTGGTTCCCACAGCATAAATAAATCTCCCCAATCCTGTGGAGATAGTAGATTTATGGTTTGTAGGGACCCAGTTGGCTGCACCAATCTTGTGCAGGATGGCAAATTTCATGCTTAGTTTGCTGGCATTCATCTTGCCTTTCAAGGGCCAGCACTTGACTTGTCTTGCTGTGATGGTTTGACAAACTTCATTGTCAGTGACTTCTAGTTCAGGACAATCCTCATTTGATCTTCCAAGAAATTTGTTAATTTCTGATGGAGAGAAATTGACCCTTCTTCCTCTAACATAAACACATTCAAAGTCAGCTGACCTTCCATCAGCACATTCATCAGACAAGTTTACTATAAATTCCTTGACCAGATTTTCATAGCACTTGGTAAAATTTACCACAGTCTTCATCAGTCCAGCAGTTTTAATCAGGTCCATGATTTCCTTGCACTCCATAGCATCATTGTTTAGCTCTCTTTCTAAAGCAATTCTCTTCAAGCAAACATACTTCCAACTGTTGGCATTGTCAGGATGGTGAAAAGAGATGTTGTCTGTTGGGACTTCAGGAACTCTAGCCATTTTGCTGGAGGGGAGTTTCCTTCTGATAGGAATTTCTTCAGCATCAATCTCAAACTCTGATTCCTCATCAGAATCAGAAGACTTAGGTTCTTTTCTCTTCTTTGTAATTGGTTGTCTACCAGTATGCACCTGGGCTTTCACCTTCCCTTTGGACTGACCAGTTTTCACAGATTCTACCCCAGTCTTGCCTTCAGCCTTGGATTTCTTATCAGTAGGTTTCTCTTTGGTCATACATTTTGCAGCATTCTGATTACCCTTTCTTTTCATCATTCTCCTAGCTATGCTAGGGTTTACATTGGCAATTAGATCATTGTCTGAGTATTCCTCATCCACATCAATGACAGGTGGATCAACAGTCTTCTCTGAAGGGTTCTGAATGTTGTTATTTGGTGTCACAACATTCTCAAAGACATCTACATTTGCTTCAACATTTGGGCTTGCTGATTCTTGATTTAATGGGACAGAAATCCCCGGTACAGAGTGGTTTTCGCTTAGTATTCTTGTAACAAGCCTAGCAATTGCTTGATGTACTTGAGCTGATCCTTCCATATTTGGTACAGAGGAAGAAGGATGAGAAGGATTACCAGAAGAAGTAGCTTGAGCTCTTCCTGCATGCCTAGTTCTCAGCTATTTGACTTTGGAGGGGTCAATTGCCATTTCTCTGAGAGGAGTGATCTCCAGGACTTCAGACTCTATGCATGTGGTGATTGCTCGAGAATCTTGGTCAGATGATGAAGATGAAGTTGTCGCCTTGGTTGAAGATGATGTTTGAGACATTTTGATTGACTTAGAGCACCAGTAGCAATTTGAGAGAAAACTTTGATTGAGAGAAAGGAACAGGTTGCAAAGACGTGAGAGGTAGGAGGCAAATGAGAGTCTATTCAACTTCTTAATAATTTTGAAAGAATTGGAAAAACATATGATTAACCCACTAAAAATAGACTTAACAAAAATAACTCCTTCAACCCTTGCTTTAAGCAAAATTAATTGCTATAATTTCTCATGTTGGCAAATACCCATCTTGCCCCTCAAGTTTTCAAGTTGATTTCCATCAAGATCCTTGGTAGAAAAATCAACCAGCTGAAGCTTAATGATACCATGTACCAGTTTAATTGTCTTCTTCTCTACAAGGTCAATGTGCTTGGTCCTGCTATGCTGAATAGGGTTCTTGGAAATATTGATTGTATTCAGATTGTCACAATACAATGTCACAACATCTTGTGAGACATTATACTCAGTGAGCATCTGTTTTGTCCAGATATTTTGAGAACAACTACTACCAGCTGCAACTATTTCAGCACAGAGTTGAGAAGGCATTCTTTTGACATGAATCATAGCTCTGGAAGATTCCTGTATGATCCTATTTTTCCTTCTGTCAACTCCATTTTGATGAGGAGTTATATGAGAAGAGAATTTATGACTCATTCCTTCTGAGAAACAGAATTTTTTAAACTTGTTGTTTCCAAATTCCTTGTCATGATCACTTCTGATTCTAACAATACATCTTTCTCTTTGAGTTCTTTTGCATAGTTCTCTAAAAAATTCAAGGTTATTCACCACATCATAGACATATCTCTTTTTACCAAGCCTTTCCATTTGATGTTCACCACAAACCCTCCTTTTATCAATTTGCAGTCTTGGAATCCTTTTGACTGCTTCCATAGAGATAGTTCTTTTCATTCTTCTTAGATGAAGATGGCCAGGTTTTTGGTGCCACAGTTTCACCTCTTTTTCTTCTTTGGTAATAGAACACATAGTAGAGTTATTAGTGTTCTCAGGCTGCCACAAGTAACAGTTGTCTTTAGATCTGATTCCTTTCATTACAACTTCTTGTTTTTCATTGAATACAAGACATTCAGATTTTGAGAAGATGACTTTGAATCCTAGATCACACAATTGACTGATACTAATGAGATTAGCAGTCAGGCCTTTTACCAGTAGTACTTCATTCAGGTTTGGAACTCCAGGGCAGTCCAAATTACCAACTCCTTTGATTTTACCTTTAGCACCATCTCCAAAGGTCACAAAACTAGTGGTGTGAGGTTTAACATTATTGAGGAGGTTCTTGATTCCAGTCATGTGCCTAGAACACCCACTGTCAAAGTACCAGTCTTCCTTTGCAGAGACCCTCAGGGAAGTATGGGCTATCAGGGCAGTAGCCTTTTTCTTCCATTTAGGAGTATGTGGTACCTTTTTAGACTTAGGTTTGACACCTGAGTTCTGATTAGGGTATCCATGCAATCTGAAGCAGAAAGGCTTTATGTGGCCATACCTCCCACAATGATGACATCTCCATCTTTGGTACCTTTTCTTCATATGTCTCTGTTCCTGATGTTGAGAGTTGTGTTGAGACATCTGCTTTGACATTTGCTTAACAGGCCTAATCTTCTTGTCTGCACCAGATTTCTTTGCTTCCACAAATCCTAGTCCAGACTTGTTTCCCACATTTTGTCCAACCTGAAGGATTTCTTCCAATTTGTCTGTTCCATTTGTCAGCATCTTGACAGATTTGGTCATCTGGTTTAGTTTTGAGTTCAGCAATTGAACTTCCTCTTCTAGATGACTTATAGTTTCAAGGTCTGCCCTTTTTTCAGCCTCCAGCTTTATGATGAGTTTTGTTTGTTTCTCATTCTGTACACAGACTTCAGCACTTCTGATACACAATTTCTTGTAAGTATCAGCCAGTTCTTCAAATGTCACTTCCTCATCACTAGTGTCACTTACAGAGGAACAAACACCAGTTAGAGCAGTAACTAGTTTGGCAGATTCTTCTTCAGAATTACTTTCTGAATCACAGTCAGACCAAGTAACAGTCATTCCTTTCTTTTGTTTCTTAAGAAAGGTAGGACATTCAGCTCGAATATGTCCATATCCTTCACATCCATGGCATTGAATTCCTCTGCCTTGATTTCCCTTCTCTTCTGACCTTGGTCTTCTGCTGGAACTGTCAATGTCAGAGGGGATGTTATGAACATTAGACCTTGACTTTGAATCTATTCTTTTGATGAGTTTGTTGAATTGTCTTCCAAGCATGGCAATAGCTTCTGAAATATTTTCTTCTTTATCCTCCTTGTTTTCACCTTCAGTGTTGGATACAAGTGCTATGCTCTTGTTCTTCTTGTCAGCATTTTCAGTGATCCCCATCTCAAAAGTCTGAAGAGACCCAATGAGTTCATCCACTTTCATCTTGCTGATATCCTGGGCTTCTTCTATAACAGTTACCTTCATTGCAAATCTTTTAGGCAAGGATCTGAGAATCTTTCTCACCAATTTTTCTTCTGACATCTTTTCTCCCAGTGCTCCTGAGGTGTTGGCAATCTCCAAGATGTTCATGTGAAACTCATGAATGGTTTCATCTTCCATCATTTTTAGATTCTCAAACTTGGTAGTCAACATCTGAAGCCTTGACATTTTTACTTTGGAAGTGCCCTCATGGGTAGTTTTGAGAGTGTCCCAAACTTCCTTGGCCAGTTCATATTGATGTACTAGTCTGAATATGTTTCTATCAATTCCATTGAACAAGGCATTTAAAGCTTTGGAAATTCCCAGGGCTAACTCATCTTCTTCTTTGCTCCATTCTTCCTCAGGCTTCAGACTGATTGTCCCATCTTTCTCAGTTATGGTGGGATGGTTCCATCCTTTGTCAGCATCTCTCTAAGCCTTTTTGTCCAGAGATTTTAAGAAGGCAATCATACGAGGTTTCCAGTAGTCATAATTTGTTCCATCCAGAATGGGTGGTCTATTTCCAAAAACTCCTTCTTTGTCCATAGTGCCAGAAAGTGATATCCCTAGATCTCACCCAGTAATACAGGCAGGGTGCCTGCTCTGATGCCAATTGAAATTCTGGCTGCAGATACTCAATGTCACGTTCAATGTTATGACACCGTATCTGACTTTCTATAAGACAGTAAATACAAAAACAGTAAAGAACACAGTCAATTGTTTACCCAGTTCAGTGTGCAACAACACCTACTTTGGGGGCTACCAAGCCAGGGAGGAAATCCACCATAAGAGATATTAATTCAGGAATAAACTAACCAGTTTATCTCCTTCACTTAAGACCTACCCAATGCAACTTCAATCTAAGTACAACTTAAACCTGAGTTCCTACTCACTCCCCCTCAATCACAGCAGTGATACTTAAAACAATTGACTAATGAATTGATGAAGACACTCTTCAAAACATACACTTGATTATGCTTCACAGCTTATTAATCAAGCAACACAAACACTCTTTCTTCACAGCTTTGAGTGATACATAAACCTAACTTGACTTTGCTTCAAAGCTTTAGTCAAGAGACACAAAACACTCTTGCTTCAAAGCTTTGAGTGATACAAAAACCCTTACAATTAAAGCCTATTCCAAGTCACTTATCACAATGATAATAGCTTGGATTACAATAGTTAAAACTATACAGCTTCTAAATGATCTTCTGTCAAAGGGGATAAATTCCAAACAGCAGCCCGGTTGAATATATAGCAGCTGCATCTTCAGTTAGAGTTTCCACAAAAAGCTAGGGTTAATTCCGTTTGACCTTAAGACTTGGTCACAGGACTTTATCAACCAGGTTAGGGTTGAGCTAGATTAACCCCAAGTCCACGAGATTTTCTGTTCTGGAAAGACTGAGTCATTTTCCTGAAAAAACTCAGAATTACCCAAACTGCATAACTGTTAGTTCAGAACAGGATGTCTTAACATTTGTTATGACATCTGAATTCCTGTCTACTGATTTTGGTAAATGTGATCTTTTTGCAAAATGCTCGGATACACACTCATAAACAGCAACACCTGTATAACAATATTTTTCTGCAAAGGTACCTAATAAATCAGTACCTAATAAACTAGAATGTTATGACATCAGTCATGACATTCACACACCTGGTTTTACCAAAAATGCATGCCAATAACTAAACAACTACAGAAAAAACCAAGGTGAAGAGATAACATTGAGGAGGGTCGGTGGCACATGTATCTTGTCCGCATAAATTTGGAAATAATGGCATTTCTTCACATATTTGCTGCAATCGAATTCCATTGTCATCCAATAGTAGCCCGCACTCAACATATTTTTAGCCATTTCATGTTCATTGGCATGAGTGCCAAAGGATCCTTCGTGTACTTCTTGCATCAACATGTTTGCTTCGTATCTATCCATGCATCTGAGCAAAAACCATGTCATAATTCCTCTTATATAATACTTCTTCATTAATGAAGAAACTACTTACCAACCTCCTTAACATTTTCCTATCTTTATTGGATGCCCAGGAGGGTACTCTTGAGTTTGAAGAACACGCTTAATGTCATGGAACCACAGTTTGTCGTCGATGACTTCTTCTGCTGAGAACACATGAGCGGGTTTGTCGAGGAACATAATTTTGATTGAAGGCATGTCGTTCCAGTGATTCACTTGGAACATAGAAGACAAAGTAACTAAATTATCAGCCATTTGGTTCTCATCTCTAGGGATATGATGTAATTCTACTTTATTGAAGAAAGTTAACAATCTTCTAGCATAATCTCTATAAAGGATCAAACCAGGATGACGAGTCTCCCATTCTCATTTGATTTGATTGATTACTAAAGCCAAGTCTTTGTATATGTCAATAATCTTGATCCTTAGATCCACTGCTTCTTCGAGACCCAAATACATGCTTCATATTCAACCATGTTGTTCGTAGAGTCAAACTTCAACCTCGCGGTGAACGGGATATGAATACCTCGGGGAGTGATGATGATTTCCCCAATTCCATTGCCATAAGCATTTACAGCCCCGTCAAATATCAAACCCCAACGGGATTCAGGATCATGTCCTTCTCCAAGTAATGGCTCCTCACAATCTTTGGTCTTCAAGTACATAATATCTTCATCTGAGAAGTCAAACTTGATGGATTGATAATCATCAATTGGTTGGTGAGCCAAATGATCGGCTAGAACACTTCTTTTGATTGCTTTCTGGGAGTGATACTCAATGTCATATTTAGATAATAACATCTGCCAACGAGCTATTCTTCCAGACAAGGCGGGCTTCTCGAAGATGTACTTGATCAGATCCATTTTGGAAATCAACCAAGTAGTATGGTTAATCATATATTGGCGCAGACGGAGAGAAGCCCAAGCTATAGCACAACAGGTTTTCTCAAGCATTGAGTATCGAGACTCATTGTATGTGAATTTCTTACTCAAATAATATATGGCATGTTACTTTCTTCTAGTCTCATCTTGTTGACCAAGCACACATTCCATGGAATCTTCCAATATGGTCAGATACATAATCAGAGGTCTTCCTTCCACTGGAGGAATCAAGATGGGAGGCTCGAGTAAATATTCTTTGATGCTATCAAAATCTCTCTCCCAATCTTCTGTCCACACACATCCTTGGTTTTTTCGAAGAACCTTAAAAATCGGCCCACGGGTAGTAGTCATATGAGATATAAATCTGGAAATATAATTTAACCTTCCAAGGAATCCTCTTACTTGCTTTTTTGTCTTGGGTGCGGGCATCTCTTGAATATCTTTGACTTTATCAGGATCTACCTCAATACCTCGTTGGCTGATAATGAAACCCAGAAGTTTTCCAGAATGCACACCAAAAGTGCACTTGTTAGGATTCAGACGGAGTTTATACTTTCTCAAACGTTGGAATAATTTCAATAGATGCTCCACATGATCTTCTTCAGTCTGCGATTTGGAAATCATATCATCTAAATAACTTCTATCTCTTTATGCATCATATCATGGAACATAGCGGTCATGGCTCTCTGGTACGTTGCATCAGCATTCTTTAAACCAAACGACATTACTTGATAACAAAATGTCCCCTAATGTGTAATGCAGGCTATCTTCTCCTTATCTTCAGATGCCATCTTGATTTGATTGTAACCAGAGAAATCATCCATAAAAGAAAAACTTTGAACTTTCTGTGTTGTCGACCAATACGTCAATGTATGGTAATGGGAAATCATCCTTTGGGTTGGCTCTATTCAGATCTCTGTAGTTCACACGCATTCGAACCTTGCCATCTTTCTTAGAAACAGACACTATATTGGCTAACCACTAAGGATAAACTGATGTAACGAGGACACCTGCATTAATTTGTTTCTAAACCTCTTCTTTTATCTTGTCAGCCATATCGGGACGAGTCCTTCTCAACTTCTGCTTAATCGGTGGGCATTCAGGTCTCAACGGCAATCGATGCTACACAATATTGTTAACCAATCCTGGCATGTCTTGGTATGACCAAGCAAATATATCCACGTACTCTTTAAGAAGCTCCACCACTCTCTATTTGACCTTTGGGACAATCAGTGCTCCAATCTTGACCACCTTTTTGTCTTCTTCAGTACCCAAATTAATCATTTCTATTGGTTCTTCATGATGCTGAATGGTCTTCTCTTCGTCTTCAAGTAAACGGGAGATCTCGTCAGGGATTTCCTTAATATTCTGCTTTTCAGCTTCAAACACAGAGAACTCAAAGTTGGGCGAGGGCATAAGGTCATTGTTTTTAATGGTTAGGCCATGGATTAATCTACACATATGATTTATGCTTTATTTTAGAACTCGATTAATGTGAAGGTTGTATAGATATATAAAAAACATTATTATATTTCTTTATTATTATTATTATTATTTTCTAATTTTTGTTACCATTTTCCAGAAAAAGTGAAAAGTAAAAATAGTATGGGGGACAAAATAATATTTTTATTTACGATTGGTAATACTTGAAACAAAAGCCCAAACATCTTCTCTTTTGCCTTGGGCAGAGCAAAAAGGATTTATTCTTAACATAGCCCGACACAAATACTCTCTCGCCTTGGGCATAATGAAAGGTTTTTTAAAATAGAACAAAGCATTACTCAGAAATGTGCATCACAGAAGGAATATCAACACCAGTCCAGTTCTGACAAACCACTCCATGCGCTACAAAGTCAGGTAAATCCTATTCATAATAATCTTTCATTATAGCATCAACTTCGGGCAGAGTCGAATGGATAAAACCCGCGCTTTGGAAAACTTCTTGTATCAGATGGGTAACTGTATCTTGCTTAGCTCTTGCAGACATGGGATAAAAACCAAGACCTTCTCCAAACTTATTCTTAGGCAAAGTCAACACCTGGCCCCATCCTTCAGCTGAACCACTCTCAACCACTCATCGCGCATCTTCAAGGGAAGAAATAGATGCCCCTTGCTTCTTTACTTAATTATTAGCGATATATAGAGCTTGGAATTGGGTTCCAATAGCCTCATCAGCATCAATATAGGAAAAAGATGACAAGAGGCTTACCACCATAGCCTGTTCTCCACCAATTGTTACCAACTTTCAATTCCTCACAAACTTCAATCTTTGATGGAGCGTGAAAGTGACTGCCACTGCATCATGGATCCATGGGAGACCCAATAGGAAACTATAGGACGCATGAATATCCATTACCTGGAAATTAATCTGAAAGGTATGAGGACTAATTTTCATAGGGAGATCCACTTCACCGATGACAGTTTTCCTGGTACCATCAAACGCTTTGACAATTACCCCCACTAGGTCTCATAGGAGCACCTTGATGTGATAGTCGAGATAATGTAGTTTTGGGCAGTATATTTAATGATGAACCTGTATCTACCAGCACACTTAACAAAGTATCATTTCCATAATTTATTGAGATATGCAAGGCCATATTATGGTTCCTTCCCTCTTCTGGAAGTTCTTCATCGCTGAAACCAAGATTATTACATGAGGTAATGTTTCCCACAATTCCATCAAATTGGTCTACTGTCACATCATGATCTACGAACACCTGGTCCAAGACCTTCATTAAAGCCTCCCTATGGGCACCGAAATCTCTTAGTAAAGCAAGCACATAAATCTTGGAAGGAGTTTGCAATAGTTGGTCCACGATCTTGTATTCACTTATCTTAATGAGTTTCAAAATCTCATCATCATCAGGATATGGGTTAGGTCCACTGGATCGGCCTGCCTCGACCCTTGGTTCAACATTCATCATTTGAACTTGCACTGATATAGGTTTTCTAACTTGAACTTCAGGCCTTTTCGATGGTATACCTTCAAAGATACGCCCGCTCCTTGTGACTCTACTCACATCAACAATATTGAAAAAAGATGGCATTGGTGGTATGGGGACTTCTACTCCATTCTCAATCATTGTGGCACTATATTTGTATGGTATGGCTTTGTCCAAGTTATAAGGCACGGGACCGAGCGGACAAATAATCAAAGGAGCGGTAGATGAAGTCTAACTATCATAAGAAATCTCCACTAGTACAGGCATGTTGAACTGTGGCACTATAACATTCACCTCATCATCTAGGTCTCTATCATATGTGATGGTGATGACCCTTTGATCTAACAACTTCTGAATATCTTCTTTCACAACAGGGCGATCAACTTCTCTTGAGCAAAATTCACAAATGTCATAATTATGTCGATGTCTAAAGAAGGCAAGTCTACATAAACTTTGATGCATTCTGATCAGTGAGTCCCTTATATGCTCAACCTGGTAGACTCAAAACTTTCTAGGACATCCGTGCACCATATTTACCGACGCTGCCCCATGTTGAGGCAATGGATTCGCTTGAACATTTGGGTTAATATCTTTGAAAGATAAAATACCACTCTTGATTAACCTCTGGAGATCTGCCTTCAAAGCGAAGCAATTTTCAATATTATGTCCTGGCGGACCTTGGTGATATGCATAGAATTGATCAGCCTTGTACCAAGGGGAAGTATTATTTGGTGCAATATGAGGAGGTTTCGTTGTTATGAGATTCTTCTGGATCAAAGCAGGGAACAACTCAATGTAAGTCATTAGGACTGCATCAAACTCTGGTTTTCTCGGCGAACGATTCTGATTGTTGAATTGAGGAGCCTGTTGTCGAGGTTGTTGCTGAGACTATCATTGTAGAGCTACCATTGTTGGGTGGATAGTAGGAGTGACTGCTGCAACATATGGATATCCTCTTCTCGGCCTTCCAGGAAGTGGAGGGGGCAATAGTAGCAAGCTTGGCAACACTTTGATGTAACTCTTCCTGACCCTTAATAAACAGCATGAAGGGTTTCCATAATTTGATCCATGCGAGTGCCCATGGTGTCCATATCTCGGTGGAGAGCATTCTGATTCTCTTCAAAAAGATCCATGAGTCTTCGCTGGTTTCTTCTTGTACGGTAAGGATGTGGAGAAGTCATCTTTTCTATTCATTGAAGTCTGATGGAAAAGCGACCCCAATAAGTTTATGTTGTGAATAATGAATGTATGATAGTATGAATGAATTTTTTATCTTCATTTCCGAGGAACTCCAAAGACTCGTCTATCTTTTAAAATTTGTTTTCATTTTTGAAGAACTCGGCCAACGAGACTTGTCTTTAGAATTCCTTAGATAAGAGATGTATATACATCATGGAATAATGTCATGGTATGCTATGGCATAAAGTTCCAGCTCCACATAATTTGTATAGCCACTGTGTAGTCCTTTGCATAAGCTGAAAGTAACAGGATCTAAAGTCTGACTTCACAGGCATGGAGTCAAAGTAACCACCCATAAGGTCTGTACTAGGGGTTTATCACCTACCGAACAAGGTTCTAGGGAAACCTCAAAATCTACGCCCTTCCTTTGGATATTACTGACATCCCAATTACCCGGTAATCAGTAATATTCGCAAGAAACACTCGTCCGAGTGCAGCATTGTGTGACAACTACTTCCAGATTACTCTGTTATAGTCTCCGAACTACACCTAAAAAAGGCTAGGAGGGGTTAATGGTTCTATGCCCCCCAGCTTCTCGAGTTCCCAGGTCGAAAGTAACAATGTCTTCCCAATTACTCAGTAAACATCGCTACTTTTAATGGGACCTCCACTGAGTGGGGGATTTTCATGCCTCCTTCTTCGGGATTACTCCCTCAAAGTTAGCATGACTATACCACCCGTCCTAATCCTAGGTCTAACCCAAGTCCAGGTATATGACTTATCAAATGTAATCACCCAACCCAACATCACAGCATGTCCAGAATATGTGAGTAGCAATAATATAATGCAATATATACAAAAGAATACAATAAAGCAATAAAGAAATAAAACAATAAGGCAAAACAAAGAAAATAAATAAACACCCAAAGAGACAAATAAACAAAACTAGGAGAGACTCGCAAAAAGCTCCCCAGTAGAGTCTCCAGCTGAAGCTACCGGCAGAAAACGCAGAGCCGCCACCGAACTTTATTTATCTCGAAGGAAGGGGAAATATCGAGAAAACCACAAGAGGATGGATAAGATAGTCTTGCGACCAAGATAAAGGGTAAGGGAGTCGGTTATGCAAGGGGAAGGTATTAGCATCCCCCACATATATTGTACTCAACGGGATCCATTTTGTTTGCTTTCTTCTAAGGGTGTGTTTATCTATAACTATACTTGCTTAAGGGGAAACAAATGATTTTTTATTTTTGCATTTGTGAGGGTTTCGTGACCCTTTGCCTACGTATGTAGTGAAGAAATCAGAACACCGTAGTTCCTCTAGAAAAATGTTGGTTTGTTGGTTTTTTTAGTGGGTGACGTAAACGCGCGCGTTCTAGCAATAGGCATGGTCTGTATCACCGTAGAACGGAGATAACATTCCCTTTTGGGGAGTTTTGATTGGTTGAGTGTTTTGCGAGTTTTAAAATGAATTCGAGTAATGATTAAATGTTTTTGGATTTTAGATTTGAATGATACGTTTTAATCTTAATTACAAAATAAAAGTCAAAGGGGAAAGTCTACCCTAATATTGTCATGCATGGGTTCCAACCTAAGGTCTAATTAATTCGCATCTTAAAGAAGAGGAAACTATCATCTTAAGGGAGCATGTAATAAAAAGGAGACGGTGTTTGTGAAGAGTGATCATGTAGGGTGATCATGGAAAAAATGATGACAAAATGAGTAGTATCGTGAAAGGCGTAAATGTAATGCTTGGTGTATGGGAATTGAATCAGGTTATGATTAACCAAGGGGTGTGTTTGATTAATCTCGTGAGAGTAGGTGCTCCTACCCTCAAATATGAGACCCTTTGTGCATAGAAACACTTGGTATATGGACCAAAGTGGTTGATTCGGGTTATGGTTAATGTTGTACCCCAAAATTTGCCCTCCCATATTCTTCAAAGTTTGTCAAGAATCATCTTCAAATGGTTCAAGATTTCTCAAGGGTTGCACAGTTCAAACATCCTCCTAAGCCAGTCAAAACTAGGGTTTTGGTTCCTTCAATGAATTTAAGGATTTCAATGGCTCAATCAAGTTCCATAGGCCTCTATACATTGTCAAGCATCTACATGTCAAGTTTCAAGACTCATAGTGGCAAACTGCACAGTCAAAAGCTTCATTTGCTCTACAGTCAACTGCAGGGGCAAAATGGTCATTTTGCAGTCAAAAGTCAGAATTTTTGGTCAACATCTTATTTTGAGCACACAATCATCATTTGATCAAGTCTTGATCATGATTCCACAAGCATGGCTCAAAAATCATCAAAGATGCAAAAGTTACTATTTTTGGACAGTAGAAAAGTCAACTGTATCTTGACCAAGGCATAACTTTTTCATTGTTCATCAGAAAAATCCCATCCAATGCTCATTTTGAAGGGGATAACATTTCCTACAACTCATCTTCACATTCCAAGTCCAAGAAATGCTCTCACAAAAAGTTATCAATTTCTACATTATAGGTCAATTTCAAAAGTCAACAAAAAGGCATTTTAAGTCAAAGACCATAACTTGAGATTGGTAAATCCAAATGACATGGGACAAAAGGCATTGGTTAGAGGACTTCAAGACCTTTCCAAAATGTCCAAGAACATGTTCATAGGATCAAAATTGAGCAAGATATGCATTGGAGAAGTTGGGAAATTTTTGTGAATTTGCAAAAGTCAACTTTGCCCAAAACAACTTGTTTTTGCTAATGGGCCTCAAATTCCTTCTTGAAACTTTGTCCAAGGCCTATGCACGACCCATTGAGATTAAATTGATTTATTTTCTTATTTTTTATTAATTAATTGGATTTTTAATCAATATTAATTCATTTAATTGTAGGAAAATATCAAGATATGGTTTTGCAATCTTTTCATGAAGCAAATATGACCTACATGTGCTGGAGATTTCGTGTACACATCAAGGGGACAAGGATCTCTCAATTTGGCAAGATTTTTCAATTAAAAATATGCAAAAAGATATGATTGAAAATCAAATATACAAACCATAATTCCATGGATCTTTGGTCAAAGATTTTAACCTAAATCCATTCCCTTATATATACAGAAGCCAACCCTAATGCACTACACGTGAGAATTGCTGCAGAAAAGCCATAAGAACATTGAAAAAAATCAAAGAAAACTCAAAACTGAATTCCCCATTCCAGCGTAATTCAAAGCATTTTCTTGATTCTAATACATTGCTGAGATCCCCAGGAACGTGTAGGGATCAAAACCATACACCAAAGCTTAAGAAATCGCCTCCAACAGATTCACGATTTGCTTACTATTTTGATAATCGAAACTCATATTCCATGCACATTTAACATGATTTGTTGGTTGTTTTGCATTGCTTGAATCTATAGGAAACTAATGGCATAGGTTAATTGCATTATAACACGCAGAATCATAAGTTGCCATTGGAGGATTTTAGGGTTCTTGAGGTCTCGAATTGGGGCTTTACAACCCAGGAAAAATTAGGCTTCATAAGACCTATGGTTGAGATCGTTGCGTCCAGACGAACCTAAAGCTACCCTCGTGAACAATTTATATTTAGCATAGGCCTAATCGTTATTTTTCCTCGTGCTATTTTGTGGGGGTTAAAAACCCCCACTATTTGATTTGTTTTGCAGGTATTCAGTGAAGACGATGATGAGGTGTCAGCGCATGGGTGGCCTATTCAAAGAAGCGCGCACTTTTGATTGTTTACAACATAAGTATTAATTATCCCATATAATATTTATTCATTATTATGTTATCAACTGCAAGCAACTGGCCTAGTGGAGCATGCGCTGTCCAAAGACCATTGGGACCTGGGTTCGATTCCCAGGTCCACCCAAATGTTTCTATTATTTTTCTCTACAGGTTCCCATGCAGCCTTGCCAATGTATTCCACCATGTACCTTCAATGATCAGCGTGCCAAGTGTCTTCAAACAGCAATCCAAAGGCCATGAGAGAGGGAATACCATGCTCCAAGTCAAAGCCAGCGTGGACAATTCCAGAAAGTCAGAAGGGCTTGAGTGCTATTGGGCCAGAAATTCCAGGCCTCACCTCCTAATGGGTCAACACACCCCCTGAGTTCTTTCCTTTCTTTCTTTATATTTTCCTTTTTTATTATTCTTTATTCTAATTAATAACTATTATTATTATTTAATTACCTCACAAATTATATTTTCACAATAAAATCCAGAAAATTAAAATGCAAATATTTTTATTATTTATTAAATTCACTATTTTTTTTGTAAATAAATGTAAATTAATTAATTTAGTCTTTTTATTAATTAGGTTTAATTTTAATCATTTTTCACAATAAATAAAATTAACATAGAATTAGGGTTTTGATACTTTTAATTTCTTTTATTATTTTATTTTCATTAAAACATAAAAAACACAAAAATACTTTTTTTTCTTTTAATTAATTAATTAATTAGTTTTAGGTTAAATAATAATTGCAACAAAAAAGGACCAAATTCCATTCTTTTCTCAAAAAAAGGGTCAAAACCCTAAGGACATCCAGATTCAATTTCTTTGCGCGTACATTACTATTTTGATCATATTTATGTATCTGCTCCGAGAATGTAATAGATAATTAGGACCACTTTGATCGTTTTATTTTACTTTCTGCATTTATTTTCAAGGGTTATGTTTTTGGCGATGTAAATACCCGATGCCTTGTAATAACGTAGATTCACTTTCCGCAATTTATTTTCCGCAAATTATTAACTGTTAATTATGCATGCAAGACTTGTATGACAAATAAAATCAACCCGTAGCTCACAATGGTGCATGTTCAAAGATAATCTTAAACTGAACTGGACACACTCGCACATGCCACTCTTAGGGTACGCCTCACTTGGTTGCCTCGACGTGGTCGTCAAGTATAGGGTGTTTTAGAGGTCGCCCTCCTGTCTAAAGATCCAGTTGCCTCGAAACGGTTGCCTCGGATAAAAAGGATCTAGGACATTAGGGTTACCGCTAAGGCGTCCTACTATTGCTTTGGTGACCATATTGTCCCTATAATCGAATTGACCCGAATAACTCCAACGACGGTGCTACCTACTTCTCAATAGTGGGATAGTACTGTCTTAAGGACTCTTACACAGCCTAATTCCTTAGAGTAGGTAGATTTCTCTTGGGTACTTGCTCTTTCAAAAAAAACAAAAACATCTTTTCACACTTACACTTTCAAAAAGTTTTCAAACAAATACTTCATACACTCTTGAGGACAGATACAAGAGTTACCTAGAAGTTTTTCAAACTAAACTTTTTCAAAACCCACAAACACAAGAAAAGCAAACATTTTTGAAAACATAGTGAGCAAGTACCTAAGAGCCCGTGGATAACCACAGATAGAAAGAGTGCTAACACCTTCCCTTTCTATAAATCTACCTCCCGAACCGAGAAACGTCTCGAAAAGGAATTTTGCTGTGCTTTTGTCCTTTCCTTGTTGAAGAACATAAAAGACGGTGGCGACTCTTGCTTACCGCGACATTTTGCGAACCAGCTTAAAAAACAGCCAGTTCTATTTCCACCGATCACATAACTGGCGACTCTGCTGGGGATTTAATAAGTGAGGAGTACCTTAGGATTAAACCACTCTTATGTTTTCAATTGTATGCCTTGTTTGCTTTAATATTATGGGCCTGCATCGGAGTTTCATAGATCCTAACCCGGATCTGGGGATACCCTTTAGAAGTAGCAACAAACTGTGAGGGAACTGTGTGGGGTATACCGACACGGTTGAAGCAGTTGCTACGTTAATGTGGCACTTTGGTGAGTACCGGTAACCCTTGAGTCAAGTCAAGGAGAGTACGGGGCCGCCGCGTGGTGTCGTGAAGCATCAACTGACCTTAGGAACCTTACTTGACCATCCTGGCCTCTTTAGGGGTAGTGAGATGACCGACTTTGGTGCAGTCCGAAGTTGGTAGATACTCGATACTACACTCATTGAGGGTTATTTTCTTGGAATATTTTGATCGCCAGTTCAGTGGCTAAATCAAAACAATGAACATAGAAAAATAACCCAATGATATTGAGCTCCTTAGAACCCGGTTACTTTTGATAGGACAGGTTTTGAGCCCACCAACTTCAAGAGGGTAGTACCTAAACTTCATGCTGGCCTAAACTCTAAGGGCTGTATTGTGTGACTTGTGTGCCTTAAAACTTGAACTACTTGCATATTCTTATCTGACACATGAGTTCCTTGCAGGTTTTGTTTACAGTCCTTAATCTGGGCTTATAACAGGGTTTACTTACGTCACTCCATGCATAGCATAACATCATACCATCATACCATTGCATACATCCTGCATAAGGACTAACCTATTTCAAGGATCTCAAGGGTTTGTGATGCAGGTCATGATGAACCAAAATGTCTAGCAAGGGGTAAAGGGGATTTATTTTCCTCTAGCCAGGTTGATGACTTGAGTCAAGGGCTATGACCCACTCGATATGGTGAGCTTTGACTCTTGAAGAAGGACTCTCAACAACATGAAGTTCCTTCAATCAAGCTACCGGATTCAAATTCTAACAATTTTCTTGTTTACCCCGCGAGATCCTTGAGAACATTGCATACATACATATCATTGCATTACAGGTACCCTTTTGGCAGGTCACTTATCTTCTTCGCTGTTTATTTCAATAATCATCATGTCTACCGAACCTTCCGCCGAACAAGCTATCAAGGCCCTCCAGGCCCAGAATGCCCAGTTCCAGGAGTTGGTTATGAGCCTAGCCCAGGGTCAACAGGACTTGAAAACCCTGATTCTGAAAGAGAGGAAGAAGAAGAAGAGGATTGTGCTGTTCAACATCGGACACAGATATGGGAATACACTGCAGAATGAGGCTGATCTGGCTACTTCCTCTGTAGGGAAAGATAGTCCCCAAGGGGGAAGGGTTCCTAGTCCCGTGGTCTCCGACAACGAGACAGATTACAATGATGAGCAATACCCTTCTGCTGAGGACAGGTACAAACAGCTAGAGGACCGTTTAAGTGCCATGGAGATTCAACATGTGCCCGAGTTAGATTTTGGAGATCTAGGCTTATCTTCTGGGGTAGTGATCCCTCACAAATTCAAGGCACCTACTTTTGTAAAGTACGACAGAGCTTCCTGTCCTAAGCTGCATCTCAGATCGTATGTAAGGAAGATCCAACCTTACACTGCTGACAAGAATTTGTGGATCCATTTCTTTCAGGATAGTCTTTCAGGGACTCAACTCGAATGGTTCTATCAGCTGGATGGGGCTAGTATCCGCAACTGGGAAGATTTGGCTACTGCGTTCTATAAGCAGTATCAATATAATTCCGACCTCGCTCCTACGCGTACCCAACTCCAGGGTATGTCAATAGGGACGGGTGAAGGATTTAAAGAGTATGCTCAAAAATGGAGAGACCTTGCCGGAAGGGTGCAGCCACCTTTAACTGATCGTGAACTTGTTGATATGTTTTTGGGGACCCTGTCTGGTCCATTCTTTAACCATTTGATTGGGAACTCTTCAGCCGGGTTTACAGACCTTATCTTGACTGGTGAAAGAATTGAAGCTGGCATCAAAAGTGGTAAGATTCAAGAAGCTACACCTTCTGATGCTCATAAAAAGCCTTACAGTGGGAAGAAAGAGTCCAATGCTGTGTATGGTCAAAAGAGTCGTCATGACCAACGCGTAGGAGAAATCTTGATCTCTAATCCTACGCCTGCTCAACAAAGACAGGGGCATCAACGTAAGGAGGTCACACCTAAAAGACAATTCACTAAGATCAACATGTCACTGACTCAAGCGCTACAACAAATGTTGAAGGCAGGGCTGATTACATTAAGGGCTCCTCTCCGGAATCCAAACACTTCCGCTCCTACCTATCATCCCAATGAAAGGTGTGCATACCACTCTGACAGCCCGGGACATGACACAAACAACTGTTGGGCCCTGAAGAATAAGGTTCAAGACATGATTGATGCCAAATAAATCCAGTTTGACCCTCCAGAGACTCCAAACATAATCACTGCTCCTATGCCAAATCATTGAAGGCTTTTGTTTTATTTGAATTTTCAAGTTGTATTTTTCTTTGCTTATTCAAACAATTATTGTCATGGCAAACATTTTTATTTCATTAATGTATCACATATGTCTGTTTTGAATCAATCCAGTCGTATTCACTATATTCAACTTGCTTTCATTTTTTTGTGATGTTCAACTCTCGATTAAAAATTCTAAACCTTTTGAGGGAGGATGACGAAAACGATACCACAATCTTTACAGTATGCTTTTGAACAGACCCCGCTGATGAAGTACATGCATTGTTTCAATTCCTAAACACTGGAGTTATAAGGAAGATAATCCCTCGTCAACCCCTTCGAGCCAAAGAAGTTGGAGTTTTTCTTTTCGAAAATTAAAACCCTTAATCATAACCTGGGGCAGGGTAGTTCTCTCAGTTGATCCAAGTGCACAACAAATAGCATCAAAGAAGTCCTTCCGAAACAAAAGACAGTGACAGTTCCGAATAATCATAAAGACAGGAAGTCATTATCTCTCAAAGAATAAAAGCCCAATGAGTCAAAACCTATGAAGGAGACTTACAAAAATGGGGCATCCCTCTGACTGTAATTACAAAAAAATCAGTTCAGTAAAAAAGACAAGTATAATAAAAACCAAAAAGAAAGAGGTCCTGCAAACCCTCAACAACAAAAAAAGAAATGACTGCCTATTCAAAATAAACTGTCAATATCCGAACCATCGCCGGAATATCAGAGCGAAGACTCAAACAAGGTCCCATGCACGATTAGCTGAGTTTAGGATCGAAGAACATCACGAAGAACGGGTGGGTACAAATAAATTTTGAGCCTTTATCCTTTGTTTCTTAAACCGTGAACCAGGCCACGCTACAACCCTTAAAAGTCCTAGCTGAAGCATGAGTTAGTTCGAAAGCATACTGTTGCCAAAGGTATCCTGACTCCTTAAGGCTCGCTGTAAACTCTTGAGTTGACGTCACACTTTACAAAATTGGCTTGTTTTACTGAAAAATGCATTTTCAAAAACTTCAAGACAAACATAAGCTTTGCATTCTTAAAATAACATTGCTTGCATATGACTATTTGTTCGAACAGCAGAGAAATTCGCACGAAGAATATCTAGTGAACAGAAGCACTTCCAAGAAAGGGGCACGGCATGATCATTGTCCGTCATCTGGGGCAGTTAAGTCAAGATTCGGAGAATCTCTCAAATGCCAAATAGCCTGGGGCAAATCTCCGCCTGAGTCACTTGGGGCATTGGGCATGAATTCCAGCAACGAACCTTGCACGATCAAACGAAGATCTTCTGATAGTAATACAATACTACTGACAGTGACAACTCCCTACACTCTAAGAGCACGGACATAATCAAAAAATACTACGCATAATCAAAGACCCGCTAGGTTGACACACCTAGGCAAAAATAAGGGCTTCCCGGCGAACCAAAAGGGGTTCGGGCAAAAATAAGGGATGAAAATAAAAAAAATCTGTACACCCGGCAAGTCGAAAACCTGAAAAGGCGGCTTGGGCAAAAATGGGTATCCCGGTGGACTGAAAACCCGAAAGGGAGGTCTAGGAAAAAATTAGGGATCAAAGCGTACGACTATGTCCCGTCATCTCGTCACTTGCCTACCAGAAGAAGATTTGTCAAATCGACAGTTATCAAGCACCTCCACAGACACCTTTTTCTCCCGCAGAAACTGGGGCAATAATAACTGTCTGAGTAGTTTAGTTGCTCTGTCCACCAAGGTACCAAGGTAAGTTTGGCTGAAGAATGTAACCAGGATACCTTCACTCCCCGGGAGTAAGACAAGATTCAGCGATACTCTCCCCAAGCAGAGTTGGTCTCCCCTCAGCCCTAAAAAGGCACAACATTCCCCAGCAAGTCAGCAACTCTCTCCCCAAGCAGAGTTAGTCTACCAACAGCCTTCAGGAAGTTGGATATCCCCAGTAAATCTTAATATTCTCCAGCAGAGTATACAGATATCCCTCAGCAAGCATCCCCGGCAGTCTTAATAGTCCTCGACGGAAATATAAGATTGTTCCCCGGCGGAATACAGTTGCCCCAGTGGAGCCATTTCCCCAGTACAGTCCAAAAGTTTCCCCAGGAGAGTTGAATCATCCTCCCCAGTAGATTCTGGAAGCTTATCCCCAGTAGAGTCTGGAAGCTTATCCCCAGTAGATTCTGGAAGCTTATCCCCAGTAGAGTCTGGAAGCTTATCCCCAGTAGAGTCTGGAAGCTGGTCCCCTGCAGAGTACATGCATCTCTCCCCGACCATATTCAGAAGATTATTCCCCACCAGGATATAACTGGGTTATCCTCAGCTAATTACCACGAAAAGATCGTCCTCGGTGAAGTCCTTCCTATCCCCCAGCGGAGTTCATCAAATTCCCCAACATAACTTATCAATGGAATCCCTAGCGGAGTTCTCATTAAAACCTCAGCGAAGTATCTCTTCCCACAGAGTAATTCCCCGCAGAGTAATCTCTCCAACAAGTTTATTCCCCAACGGAGTCATCTTCTCCTATCAGTTTATTCTTGCAATCATCATCCCCAGCGGAAACGAAGAACTCTACTCTTCAACATCAGCCCATGATTCAACAATTTCCCGGCATTTGTCAAGGATTTATTTTCCCAGACGAAAATACATTCATAAACATATCACATCTCATACATCCTGCTTACATACATGATAAAGTGCATACGACACTATCTCATTTATTTTTGATAACATCATGACATCATGCATTTCGTACATCATGACATTGCGTACAACTGACGTTTTTCTTTTTCAGGAAAAAGGTCAATCTAAAGATGATTACTATCAACTGTCGCAGTCCCAGATTCGATACCTGTATCTAGCCAGGGCATGTCTGTGAGCGATTGATTGTGGATTCGATACCTGGAATCTAGCTAGGGCATATCTGCATGAAGAGTTTGAAGTTCCAGATTCGATACCTGTATCTAGCCAGGGCATATCTGTGGACGACTAATTCAGATTCGATACCTGTATCTAGCCAAGGCATATCTGTAGACGGCAAATTCAGATTCGATACCTGTATCTAGCCAGGGCATATCTGTAGACGACAAATTCCAGATTCGATACCTGTATCTAGCCAGGGCATATCTGTAGACGACCAATTCCAGATTCAATACCTGTATCTAGCCAGGGCATATCTGTGAGCGATTGATTGTAGATTCGATACCTGTATCTAGCCAGGGCATATCTGCATGAAGAGTTTGAAGTTCCAGATTCGATACCTGTACCTAGCCAGGGCATATCTGTGAGCGATTGATTGTAGATCTATACCTGAAACCAGATAGGAAAGTTATCTACATTAAAGAGTGTTGTACACCAAAATTTTCCCTCCCATATTCTTCAAAGTTTTGACAAGCATCATCTCAATTTTCTCAAGTCTACTCAAGGATTGCCCAGTCAAACATCCTCCTAAGCCAGTCAAAATTAGGGTTTTGTTTCTTGCAAGGAAGTTGAGTGTTTTCAAGGGCTCAATCAAGTCCCATAGGCCTATGCACATTGTCAAGCATCTACATGCCAAGTTTCAAGACTCACAGCATCAAAGTCCACAGTCAAAAGCCCTATTTGGTTCACAATCAACTACAGGGGCAAAATGGTCATTTGGCAGTCAAAAGTCAAATTTTTTTGGTCAACATCTTATTTTGATTAAACAATCATCATTTGATCAAGTCTTGATCATGATTCCTCAAGAATGGCTCAAAAATCATCAAGATGCAAAAGTTTCCATTTTGGGACAGCTGAAAAGTCAACTGTAACTTGACCAAGGCATAACTTTTTCATGGTTCATCAGAAAAATCCCATCCAATGCTCATTTTGAAGGGGAGGAAATTTCCTATAACTCATATTCACATTCCAAGTCCAAGAAATTCTCTCACAAAAAGTCATCAATTTCTACATTATGGGTCATTTTCAAAAGTCAACAAAAAGGCATTTTAAGTCAAAGACCATAACTTGAGATTGGTAAATCAAAATGACATGGGACCAACTTAATTGGTTAGAGGACTTCAAGACCTTTCCAAAATGTCCAAGAACATGTTCATATGATCAAAATTGAGCAAGATATGCATTGGAGAAGTTGGGAAATTTTTGTGAAATGGCAAAAGTCAACTATCCTTGAAACTTCAATTTTTGACAAAAGGGCCCACTTTCTTCCACTTGATTCAGCCTTGTCATGCCACCCACGTGTCCCATGATTAATTTCAAGATTAAACATTAATTTTTCTATTTTATTTAATTTTTATTGATTTAATTCATTTTAAATCCATAAAATTCAAATAAAATAAAAAAAAATTAATTCAATAACATCTTTTGATTTGAATGGCTTTTATGTGTCATAAGCAAGTTGCCAAATTCGTGCCAAGCCATTTTGAGCACAAAATCATGGTTTTGAACCAAACTTGGAATGTTCTTTAATGGTGTTAAACCAAGAATCCCAAACTTCATTGCACAAGGATACAAGCTCATAATGTGACCTAATTGCATTCACACATACATATGCAAGTGTTCCATACCTCATTCACAACCTAAGCATCTCTCAAACGGCCAAACCAATTCCAAAAAATTCAAAAGAATTTTAAAAACTGAAATCCACCTTTCAGCACGATTCAAAGTGTTTTCTTGATCCAAACACATTCCTAACACTCCCAGGAATCTATTGCAATCACAAACAAGCTCTAACACTCAAAGAATCACTCACTTCAGTCACACGGTTTGTCCATTTTTTTCAAAATCAAAATGCACGATTCATGAACATTTGATATAATTTAAAGCTTGTTTTATATTGCTTGCATCCATACAAAGCCATTGATGTCAATTAATTGGATTATCATGTACAAAATTGTGATTTGCCATTAACAACTTTTAGGTTTTTTTGAGTTTTCAAAATAGGGCTTTGCTGTATCAGTAAAATCAGAACCAGTGACGCCCATGGTTGAAACCGGATTGACAAGACGAACTCATTGCAACCCTCGCGCCCTTTTTATATAGCTCAGGGGCCTAATCGCTATTCTTGGCAGTTCCATGTTGTGGGGGTTAAAAACCCCCGCTATCTGACTTTTGTTTTGCAGGTTTCATGAAGAAGACGGTGAGCTGGCAATACCCCATTGGAACATTCAAACACGTGCGCCTTTTTTTTGTTTCAGCATTTGATTTGTTTTTTCTCATATTATATTTGTTTCTTATTTTATTAACAAACGCAGCATAATGGCTCAGTGGTTGATGACGCGTCTGGAAATCGTTGGGACCTGGGTTCGAATCCCAGGTCCCCCCATAATTCCATGTTATTTTTTCTAATGCGTTCTTGTGTAGGTTTCCAAATGGTGAGCACCATAAACCTCACATACCAGGGCGCCAAGTGGCCTCAAAGGTCAATCTAATGGCCATGGGATGGATGACCACCATGTTCCTCAGTCAAAGCCAGCTCAACAAATCCAAGAAGTCAACGTGGCTTGAAGGCAAATGGGCTTCAGCTTGCTAACAAAACCCTCAAATCTGGCCCACACCCCCTGGGTTCTTATTTTCCTTTTTCTCTTTTTATTTTTATTTTCTTTCATAATTTCCCTTTTTATTAATCATTAGTTTTATTAAGTACTTAATTAACCAATTAACTTTTTTTACAATAAAACCAAAAAAAAAAACATTTTATTATTTATTAACTTATTTTGTAAATAAATGTAAATTAAATTAAATTAGCTTAGTTAATTAACTTTAATACTTTTTTACAATAAATAAAAACAATTTAGAATTAGGTTTTTGCTAACTTTTAATTTCTATTTATTTTCTCTTTATTTTCATTAAAAACACAAAAATACAAAAAAAAACATTTTTTTAATTAATTAATTAATTAGTTATTAGTTTTAATTTCATTAATTACAAAAAAGGACAAAAATTCAATTCTTTCTCAAAAAAGGGTCAAAACCCTTAGGACGTCCCGATTCGTTCTTTCGCGCGCAGTTTATTTTATTTCATTATATTTATGTATCTGTACAGAGTATGTAATAGTTAATTAGTATTTTATCGCCTTATTTAAATTCTCGCACTTTATTTTCCAAAACGGGTTTTTGTTTTTGGCGATGTATAAACCCGCGCCTTGTAATAGCTAGATTTATCTTCCCGCAATTTATTTTCCGCACTCCTAACTGTTAAAAAATGCATGAAAGAATGTATGTAAAATAAAATCAATCCGTAGCTCACAAATGACATGTACAAGATAAACATAACATGAAAACAACACACAAGCACATGCCACTCTTATGGTACGCCTCACTGGTTGCCTCGACGTGGTCATCAAGTATAAGATGTCTTAGAGGTCGCCCTTCTGTCCAAAAGATCCAGTTGCCTCGAAACGGTTGCCTCGGATAAAAGGATCTAGGACATTAAGGTTACCACTAAGGTGTCCTACTATTGCTTCGGTGACCACACTGTCCCTAATAATCGAATTGACCCGAACACCTCCAACGACGGTGCTACCTACCTCTCAATGGTGGGATAGCACTATCTAAAGGACTCTTACACAGCCTAATTCCTTAGAGTAGGTAGATTCTCCTGGGTACTTGCTCTTTTCAAACAAACAAAACAACTTTTCGCACTCACACTTTCTAAAAGTTTTCAAACAAATTTTTCATACACTCTTGAGGACAGATACAAGAGTTACTTAGAAATCTTTCAAACAAAACTTTTTCAAAACCCACACATACTTGAAAAGCAAACAATTTTGAAAACATAAGAGCAAGTACCTAAGAGCCCGTGGATAACCATGGATAGAAAGGGTGCTAACACCTTCCCTTTCTATAAATCTACCTCCCGAACCGAGAAACATTCTCAAAGAAGGAATTTTGCTGTGCTTTTGTCCTTTCCATGTTGGAGAACATAAAAGATGGTGGCGACTCTTGCTTACCGCGACATTTCGCGAACCAGCTTAAAAAACAGTCAGTTCTATTTCCACCGATCACAGAACTGGCGACTCTGCTGGGGATATGTTTATAAATGAGGTGTACCTTAGGATTAGACCACTCTTATGTTTCCAATTGCTTGTTTGTTTCCTTTAATATTGTGGGCCTGTTTTGGGAGTTTCATAGATCCTAACCCGGATCTGGGGGATACCTTTTAGAAAGTAGCAACAAACTGTGAGGGAACTGTGCGGGGTATACCGACATGGTTGAAGCAGTTTACTACGTTGATGTGGCACTTTGGTGAGTGTTTCCAGTGATTTCTGGTAAACAACCGCTAGTCTTCCAAACTATCGAATAAACTTTTCTGACTGTTATTCAATTCCTCTGGTAACTCACAGGATCGACTAGATTGATCCTAGGATTCCTTGGTCATTAGGGTAACTCTCATGATTGAACAGATATTCATGGTTGGTATTTGAGTGTTGTATAGGTGTTTGGTTTACTTCGATTTCTATCTTAAAGATCTAAAGGTGCACTCAAAATGTATGTGCGCGAAACTAACTTGCATGAATAAATGTAAATTATAAAGACATGTAAACCTCATAAAAGACAAGTAAAATGGCTTCGAATTATAAAAACAGTTAGTGTAAAAGATGCTTTGGAATGTAAAAGATTTGAAATATGAAGAAAGCGTTTAATGCAAGAAATCTGTAAATGACTCTAAGTAAAAATAGACTTTCAAAAGACAATACTTGAAGATAAAGGCATGCAAAGTATGACAATTTTCAGAAATGTAAAGTGCTTGAAATGTAAAGAAAGGATTGAAATGTAAATCTTTAATGAAGAGACTTCGAAATAAAAAGACTTTGAATGAGAAAACTTGTAAATGTTATTTGGCAGAAAGATAAATGAAAGTGCTGGAAATGATAAAAGGTTTTCATTAAATCATAAAGACGTGGTGCTATCATACGTACATTGCTCTTGCATTCGTTTCCCTTGCCATGTGGTAGTTTGAATGTTACTGAGTATTTAGTACAATAGATATGACACACGAAATCCTAATACTAAGACTTCTATTTATACTAATTCGACCATAAAGGTCTTACTATAGGATCATGCCACGTTCAGAACATGCAGAACAATGCCTCTCTTTTGTCTCCACGTGTCTTCAAATGCTCCAGCACATAAATTTCAAACTTCGAATGTCCCGCTTTGATTTGAATTTCAAACGTTTTGGTACTTCTCCGCTTTGAACGCATTTCCTTAGACACAGCCTTCTTGTCATTTCGAGACTCCTTTAGATATGTTCCCATAATTGCCACTCGAAGCTCCAAGCTTTGATATGTTTATTCGAAACACTGCTTCTGCTACTTCGAAACATGACGCTTTGTTTCATTTCGATTGAAACGTTCAATTCACTTGGCTTCTAATAATATTATCAAAATCTTCAGCCAACAGTGAGTACCGGTAACCCTTGAGTCAAGTCAAGGAGAGTACGGGGCCGCCGCGTGGTGTCGTGAAGCATCAACTGACCTTAGGAACCTTACTTGACCATCCTGGCCTCTTTAGGGGTAGTGAGATGACCGACTTTGGTGCAGTCCGAAGTTGGTAGATACTCGATACTACACTCATTGAGGGTTGTTTTCTTGGAATATTTTGATCGCCAGTTCAGTGGCTAAATCAAAACAATGAAAACAGAAAACAACCCAATGATATTGAGCTCCTTAGAACCCGGTTACTTTTGATAGGACAGGTTTTGAGCCCACCAACTTCAAGAGGGTAGTACCCAAACTTCATGCTGGCCTAAACTCTAAGGGTTGTCTTGTGTGACTTGTGTGCCTTCAAACTTGACTACTTGCATGCTTGTTATCTGACACTTGAGTTTCTTGCGGGTTTTGTTTACAGTCCTTAATCTGGACTCATAACAGGGTTTACCTACAATACTCCATGCATAGCATAACATCATACCATCATACCATTGCATACATCCGGCATAAGGACTAACCCCTTTCAAGGATCTCAAGGGTCTGTGATGCAGGTCATGATAAATCAAACTATCTAGCAAGGGGCAAAAGGGATTTATTTTCCTCTAGCCAAGGTTAATGACTTGAGTCAGGGGCTATGACCCACTCGATATGGTGAGCCTTGACTCTTGAAGAAGGACTCTCAACAACATGAAGTTCCTTCAATCAAACTATCGTATTCAACTTCTGACAAGTTTCTCTGTTTACCCCGCGAGATCCTTGAAAACATTGCATGCATATCATTGCATTACAGGTACCCTTGTTACAGGTCACTTACCTTCTTCGCTGTTTATTTCAGCAATGGCTTCCCAACAAGATAACCAGGGTCTTCATGCTCAAGAGACTCAGTTCAGGGAGATCTTCCTAAGCCTATCCAAGGGGCAGGAAGAGTTGAGAACACTCCTCATGGGGAATTTGGCCAAGAAAAGTCCCGAAGATGATAAGGACGAACGACTGAAACGTCTGCAAGCTGAGGTAGATACAATGAGAACCCAGATGCTGGGGCAAATGACTCTCATCCAAGGCTTAGCTCGGGAGCAAGAAGAGTTGAGGACCATGATCAGTCAGCTTCATCAAGACATATACAACATGAAGCAACCAGTCCAAGTCAGGGACCAGGTCATTGATTAACTTCCAAGAGGACAAGAGTCTGGTATGGTGAAGAATAGACCTCTCCAAATTGCTACCACTTCACAGGTCCAACCACAACCTCGCCCAGAGCAACATGTTGATCAGAGTAAGCCAAACAAGCCCAGGAGGCAATTCACCCAGCTCAACGTGTCGCTGTTTCAAGCTTTACAACACCTGTTGAGATTGAATCTGATTACACTAAGGGCTCCTCGTCGGAATCCAAACACCTCCGCTCCTAACTATCATCCCAACAAAAGATGTGCATACCACTCTGATAGTCCTGGACATGACACTGCCGACTGCTGGGCTCTGAAGAACAAGGTCCAGGACCTAATTAATGAAGGAGCAGTGGATTTCACCCAAGAGGGTCAGGCTGAGTTCTTCTACCATCCCTGCAGGATTCACCATTTGAAGTGACAAGTCCTAGGATTAAAAAAAAACTTTTGTTCAGTCGAATGTTCAAGTTGTACTTTTCTTTGATTGTTCAAACAATTATTGTCATAACAAACTTTATTACTTTATCAATGCATCGCATATGTCTGTTTTGAATCAATATGTTCACATTCGCTATATTCAAACTGCTTTCATTTTTTATATCAACTCTTGATCTACAATTCTAAGCCTCTTGAGGGAGGATGACGAAAACGATACCACAATCTACAGTATGCTTTTGAACCGACCCCGCTGATGAGGTACATGCATTGTTTCAATTCCTAAACACTGGAGTTATAAGGAAGATAATCCCTCGTCAACCCCCTTGAGCCAAAGAAGTAGGAGTTTTTCTTTTCGAAAATTAAAACCCTTAATCATAACCTGGGGCAGGGTAGTTCTCTCAGTTGATCCAAATGCACAACGAACGGCACCAAAGAAGTCCTTACAAAGCAAAAGACAGTGATGGTTCTGAATAATCATAAAGACAGGAAGTCGTTATCTATCAAAACAAAAGCCCAATAAGTCAAAACCTATGAAGGAGACTTACAAAACTGGGGCATCCCGCTGACTGTAAATACAAAAAGAAACAGTTCAGGCAAAAGACAGGGATAACAAAATTAAAAAAGAAAGAGGTCACACAAACCCTCAACAAAAAAGAACTGACTGCCTGTTCAAAATAAACTGTCAACATCCGAACCATCACCGAAATATCAAAGTAAAGACTCAAACAAGGTCTAATGCACGATCAGCTGAGTTTAGGTTTGAAGAACATCACGAAAAGCGGGTGGGTACAAATACTTTGAGCCTTTATCCTTTGTTTCTTAAACCGTGAACCAGGCCACGTTACAACCCTAAAAAGTCCTAGCTGAAGCATGGGTTAGTTCGAAAGCATACTGTTACGAAAGGTATCCTGACTCCTTAAGGATCACGGTAAATACTGAGTTGACATCACGTTTTACAAAAATCTCCTGTTTTACAAAAAATTCATTTTCAAAATTTTCAAGACAGACATAAGCTTTGCATTTTTAAAATAACGTTTGTTTGCATATGGCTATTTGTTAGAACAGCATAGAAGTTCGCACGACGAATGTCTGATGAACAAAAGCACTTCCAATCAAGGGGCAGACGTGATCATTGTCCATCATCTGGGGCAGTTAAGTCAAGATTCGGAGAATCTCTCAAATGCCAAATAGCCAGGGGCAAATCTCCGCCTGAATCACTTGGGGCATCGGACGTGAATTCCAGCAACAAATCTTTCCTGATCAAACATCTTCTGGTAGTATGACGACACAATGCTACTGACAGGGGCAACTCCCTACATCCTGAGAGCATGGACATAGTCGGAAAAAATACTGCGCATAATCAAAGACCCGCTAGGTTGACACACCTAGGCAAAAATAAGGGCTTCCCGGCGAACCAAAAGGGTTCGGGCAAAAATAAGGGATGAAATGAAAAAATCTGTACACCCGGCAAGTCGAAAACCTGAAAAGGCGGCTTGGGCAACAATGGGTATCCCGGTGGACTGAAAACCCGAAAGGGGGGTCCAGGCAAAAGTTAGGGATCAAAGCGTACGACTACGTCCCGTCATCTCGTCACTTGCCTACCAGAAGAAGATTTGTCAATCGGCGGTCATCAAGCACCTCCATAGGCCTTCTTCTCCCACAGAAACTGGGGCAATAAGAGTTGTCCGAACTGTACAAGCTGCACTATCCTCCAGGTACAAGGTAAGTTCAGCTGAAGAATGCACCCAAGATACCTCCGATACTGCAGGAACTACAATGGAAAGCAAGATTATCACTCACCAAGGTCAATCCGTTCTTTCTCCTCAGATGATCTCAAAGGAAAAAGAAATGCTGTATGCGTCACAGGTACTCATTCCTACCACCGTTGCTGGTAAGAGGTTAGCTTTAAATGGCCCTCTTACGGTTTTTGAAATTTTAAAAGATACCAGGACAATTTTCCCAGTTTGCTATAGTTTCAAACCCTTGTTTAACAAAATGGACGCCCCTAAGGCAATATAATCTTCTGGCTCAAACACCATAGAAAATCCAACTGTTCCTCCTAAGGACCCCTTTGTATTGGACTATGTAAAAAGTAATTTTAAGCCGTTTCGATCTTGCCCCACCTCCGATACTGCTTATCAAAACTGGTTCAAGAAAGTAGAAGCTAAGAAATCCCAGCAATGGGAAGAATTAGGTATCTATAATTTGATTAAGCTATCGAAGCCTAGTTTCACTTACAGCCACCCTCTGCTATTCGCGTCCCTCTATTTCTGGGACAGTACCTATAATACTTTCCATCTCCCAGGTGGAATGATCACCCCTACCTTCTTCGACATAGCGGCCATTACTGGGCTATCGCCAGTAGGAGAAACATACATCCCCGACAATGAAGAACATTCAAGCATAATTGACTTCGAAGTCAAACTAGCAAGTTTTTCCAAATTTATCAGTCACTACCATGCTGAGGGAGACAATGTGTCTGACGTAGAACATATTGCTTTCTTAACCCTATGGCTGTCAAGATACGTCTTCTGCAGTAGATCCCTACAAGTAGCCAGTAGGTTTATTCCTCTAGCTAGGGATTTGCATGAAAATCGAAGAGTGTGCTTAAGTGAACTGCTCTTAGTTGACCTTTATGAAAGCCTAAGGTCAGTTGTTTCGAGCCTCAAATCCCATACCTCCAAGAATATCCTGTTGGCTGGCCCTTTTTGGTTACTTCAACTATGGCTAAATGCCATGTTCGAACCCTCCTTGTCAATTGCCAACACCATTGATGAACAAGATCCTGAGATAATTGATAGGATAGTCGAAGGCACTAGGCTTCGAAGATTAACTCCAAATGATGACAAAGACGACTTCAAAGTCCTATTCTCGAAGTACATCATGATATTCTCCAAAAGGCACAAGTTCGAAGAGAGCATGGCGCCTTTTGCTTCGAGGGCTCATGGACCTTCCTGGTTCACCATGGATCTCTCGGAAGCTATCAAGAGCAAGGAGATTCAGGATGTATGGAGAGCTTTTTTGCTACCTAGACTCATTTCTTCAAGAATAACTCCAGCCAAGAACCAGATTCTCCTTTTCGCTTATCAGCCAAATTTCGTTTCGAGACAGTGTGGCCTATGCCAACTAATTCCTGAGCCTTTATTTCAAACTGAGAGTGCCATTACCTCTGGGAGAACTTTCAAGGCACAGAAAGCCAAAATACAGCAAGAACAATATCAAGGCTTTGCCCAGTTTGAGCTGATAACCTTCGAACCTACCCATCTCACAGCTAAGGGGTTTCTGGAATGGTGGACCAAGTTTTATCAAACTTATATGTTCGATACACTTACAATTCAACAGAAACTAATTGATGCCTTCGATGTGCAGGTACCAACAAAGAAAGGTATGTTTACTCATGCCAAAGAGATTAAAGCTTTTCAAAATTATTTTGAAACTACTTATGACCCCACGCGCTTGGAATCCACTGTGCATCAAGCGGCTGAGACCTTGAAGGAAAAATTCAAACAAAAAGTTTCTAAGTTAAAACTTCCTTCAGGGTTGTCACCTGAGGATAGGTATAGGTTGGCATTCGAAATGCATCCACCTAAATTCCCTCGATTACCTACCTCAGAACTGACTCTGGCTTGGTTTCCCCCATACCCTTGGTGGTTCACTTGCAAAGAGATGTTCCAACATCTTCAAAGGAAACCAAAGCCATCTGAGACTGTGACATGGGCTCGACACTGGCTTCATGATTTCCCAGGACACCTTCGATACGACCTTTCTGCCATGTCGATTAAATCTGATCAAGGCACAGGTGCGAATGCTTGGGAAAATCCCAAACATTTTTATTTTCCATATCTTTAACCTTTGCTTTAATTGTTTCGATTTTCAGCCATCAGGATAAAGACAACTGCCTCGAAATCGAAAGAAGGGAGTGGCTCTCAAGCCTCCATTGAAACTACTGACAAAGTGACTTCATCCGAAACAACAACTATTGTTGCAACCACAACAACAACAACAATACCAACAACAACCAACGTTCCAACTCCAACGGTAATCACTTAGCCTTGATGTTTCGAATTCACTCACGTTTTATGGTTTACAACTAATTCTTTGTTTGAATCTTTTCAGACCAATAAACTTCCTCCTACTACTCCCAAGAAGCTGAAATCAAGCACCACTGGGGAAGACCCCAAGGCTGCAGGAAACTTACCAACTGCTTCGAAGAAGAAGCAAAAGAAAGATATTTCGAAAAGTACCGTTCCAACTAGTGTCTCTGGACTAGATTCCAGGGATGCTGCTCCCTCACCCAAATCCAAAATTCCACCTTCGACCTCCAACGTAATGTTGGAACGCATAGCTAGTAACCTCTCTTCCGAGAGTCCACAGGTAAATTGAACTTTAAGTCTCTTTGAAAATAATAATTTCTTATTACCTTGGTGCATGTTTTTTAACATTCTGTTGCTCCTTGCAGAACATCCTGAATCCAGCTTCCACTACTTCGAACTCACCATCCAAAGCTGCTGCTCCACTCAACTCCTCTCCTCAAGGAGATTCCAGCAACCTTGTACAGAATAAAGGTTCCTCCAATATGGCGGTTCCGGCTGGAACTTCTGAGCAGCAGGATGATCAAGGTACCTCTATTCCTCTGAAAGAGGCAAACGAAACACCAATTCCAACATCTGCAGAAGATTTGCAAAGAGCTTCTCTTCAAAAGTCCCCTCTTGAAACCCTTCAAGAGGACCCAAAGGACACTCAAACTGAAGGAGAGAAAGCTGATTCTAGCCAAAGAGACGAAGAATCTGCAGACGAAGAGTCTGAGGAGGAGGATGCTAATGATGGTTCGACTGCTGGGACGGAGTCCAACGCAAATAGCAGTGAAAAGGAAGGCATCGAAGTTGTGGACTTGGATGATGATGAAGAAGATCATGAGCACGAAACGAATGAAGGGGATGGTGATGCAACCAACGAACCCATGGAGGTTGAAATGGACGTGACTCCCCTACGTGTGGAACTCCCTCAATCTTCTTTGTCTCGAATGACTGACGAGGAGCTTGCACTCCTGAGACGAAATGACCCTATTGGGTATATGAAGGCAAAGCTGGCTCAAAGGGACGTCCCACTTGCTAGGGCTGGCACAAGTTCGACCAGCTATCCTCTTCCCACAGATGAAAGAATTGTACTTCTTAATAAGATTAGGAAAACAATTCTCAATGTGGATATATTCGAAGTGCTCAAACAAGATAGTACTGCTTGCTATACTATGAAGGAGCTGCTCAGAAAGGTCAATCTTGCTACCTGCTCCTTGCCAGTTAGTACTCTCTTGTTCGATCTTCAGGCTTTGCTGGACAACGTAACTGGTTACCTTCTCCAAGATGAATCTACTGCCAAGAAGGTCCAAGAAAAACGCGTTGCAATGGATGCTGCTTATGAACAAGCTTCGAAACTCTCTCAAGAAGCTGAGGATCAAGCTATGCATCTAAAGCAGGCGAAAACTGATTATGAGGCTCGAGCTGAGTCCATACTTCTTTGGGAAAGGCAGATTCTGGAACTTCAACAGAAGGTTAAGGAGGCTAAAGAACAACAAATAGCCTTCGAAACCAATACTGCTGGTAACCAATTCGAAGAGCTTCTCAACCGGGGACTTGCAGAAATGGAAACTGCAGAACAACTTAAAGGAGAAGTGGCAACCTTGGAAGGAGCCAGGCGTTTCGCTCAGCAGAGGCTTGAATCATTTCGAAGCACTTTCAACCGATTGAAAAATAACTCTTATTTCTAAATTTCAGTGTTTATTTGACTACCATTTTTGGTTTCTTATATGTAATATTCGAACAACGCCATTTTGGCATCTCATCTTGCCATTTTGGCCTTTTTTTTATAATATCTTGGTTACATTGTTACTATTCGAATTTCCTGCAGGCGTGGCTTATATTTCTTTAAATATTTCCCATTAACCTTTAGGATACGCTTATCATCCAACAGTTCTTCGATTTCATATGCATTGTTTGAGAACACTTTTAATATTCGAAAAGGTCCTTCCCAATGAGGTGACCATTTACCTAATGCTTTATTCTTCTTATCCATGGGCAATATGACTTTCCAAACTAATTCATTAATAATGAATACTTTTTTCTTCACCCTTTTGTTGTATGTTCTGGCCACTCTTTCTTTTTGTCTCATCAAAGTTTCCAATGCATGTAATCTAATTTCGTCCAACTCAACTAATTCATTCATCATCATTTCCCAATATAATGCAGCTGGGATTTCGTTTTGTCTCTGAATTCGAACTGATTGTAGATGAATTTCTACTGGCAACACTGCATCATGGCCAAATGTGAGATGGAAAGGCGTAGTGTTAGTAGCTTCCTTAGGAGATGTTCTACAGGCCCATAATATTTGGTCCAAAGTTTTGTGCCAGTTTCTTGGTCTTTTACCAATATGTTTCTTGATTAATCCTATTATTACTTTATTGGCTGCTTCGACTTGACCATTTTCTTGAGCATAATATGGCGTTGATGTTAGCAATCTAAACCCCATTTCTTGGGCAAATTCTTGCATCTTTCTACCAGTAAACACGGAGCCTTGGTCTGTGGTTATGCTCTCTGGCAATCCGAACCTATAGATAATGTGCTTTTGTATAAACTCAATAATAGCCTCTTGATCAGCAACTATCAATGGTATAGCTTCGATCCACTTGGTAAAATAATCTATTCCTACCAAGATATATTTCTGTCCTTTGGACGAAGCAGGATTTATTTCTCCTATCAAATCCAATGCCCATCCTCTAAATGGTCATGGTTTGATGATCGAATGCAACTCACTTGCAGGGGCATGTTGAATCCCTGCATGTTTCTGACATTCCTCACATCCTTTAGCAAAGTCTATGCAATCTTTGAGCATGCTAGGCCAATACAAACCGTATCGAAATAACAACCATTTCATTTTATGGCCTGCTTGATGTGCCCCGCATGCCCCATTGTGGACTTCTGACAATGCTAAATATGCCTCACTTTCTCCTAGGCATTTCAATAATATGCCCTCTTGGGTCTTTTTAAACAATTCGTTCCCCATGAGGAGATATGACAATGCTCTGTATTTTGTCTTTCTATCCACGTTTAGAGTTGGGTCTGATAAATAACTCTTCAGTGGACTTCGCCAATCTGCATCTGACAAAGTATTTATGGCTAATATTTCGAATCCCTGTTTCTCAGCATATCCCAATTTCATACTTTCCAGATCTGATGGTGTGAATCTAGTAGCCATAACTCTACCCCATAATTCAACTAAATCCTTAAAGTTCCTGATAGAAACTTTATAACCCGAAGCCAACTGTGCTAAGTCATTTTCTTCTTGGTTCTCTATTCTTGGTATGTGTTGAATATCCATGTATTCAAATTTCCTTAATAGCCTATTGACTATAACGAAGTATACCATTAAGTTTTCCTTTATGCACTTATATTCCTTTGTAATTTGTTTGACCACTAATTCAGAGTCTCCTTTAATTTCGACTCTGGTTTCCCCCAATTCCAACAAAGCTTCAAGTCCAACAATGAGTGCTTCATACTCAGCTTCGTTATTCGAGCAACAAGGACCATCTAATTTATACTTGAATTTTGTTGGAATTCCTTCAGGAGAAATTAGAAGGACTCCAACGCCACTTCCATTCCTGTGGGTTGAACCATCAAAATACAATTTCCATGGTTGCATTTCGACGTAACTCATGACAGTCTGCTCAACAAAAGAATGGTCCACAATGAAGTCAGAAATCACTTGACCTTTCATAGCTTTTAAAGGCATGAAAGTCAAAGAATATTCTGTTAAGGCTAAAGCCCATTTACCAACTCTGCTATGCATTATTGGTTTTGAGAGCATATGTTTAATGACATCGAAATGAGATGAAACATAAACATCAACAGGTTTTATATAATACTTAAGTTTCATACAAGAGAAATACAAACAGAGACATAACTTTTCTAAATTGCTATATCTGGTCTCTGCATCATTTAGCACTCTACTTAAATAGTATATGGCTCTTTCGACACCATTGCTATCTTCTTGTGCTAGCATACTACCTATACTAACTTCAGAGGCAGATATGTACAATCTCATGGGCTTCCCCCATGAAGGTGGAGACAAAATAGGAGGCTGAGAGAGGTATCTTTTTATCCTGTTAAATGCCTCCTGGTGGGCTTCGTTCCATTCGAAGGCTTGTCCTTGCTTTAGACGAAGTAACGGAGAGAAAGCTTGGGTTCTTCCACTCAGGTTCGAAATGAATCTTCTGAGGAAGTTAATTTTCCCCAGCAAAGACTGCAACTCCCTTTTTGACGTAGGTGCCTTCGTCTCCATTATGGCTTTGGTTTTGTTCTGGTTGATTTCAATCCCTTTCTTGTGAACCACAAAACCAAGAAAATCTCCAGCCTGCACAAAAAATGCACATTTAAGGGGATTCATCTTTAAGCCATGTTTTCTCATTCGCTCGAATGATTGGCTCAAATGATGCAAATGTGTTTATGCAGATATAGATTTGATGACTATATCATCAATATACACCTGCATGAAGGTTTCAATGAAATCATGAAAAATCGAATTCATTGCCCTTTGATAAGTTGCCCCAGCGTTCTTTAAACCAAAAGGCATCACCACCCATTCGTAGGTGCCTAAGGCTCCTGGGCAACGAAATGCTGTCTTTGCAACATCTTCTTCAGCAATGAAAATCTGGTTATACCCAGAATATCCATCTAACATACTCAAATATTCAAACCCTGCAGCGGAATCTACTAGCATTTCTGCCACAGGCATGGAATATTCATCTTTAGGGGTTTCAGTGTTTAAATCCCTAAAATCTATGCAAATTCTTAAAGAACCATTTTTCTTAATAACAAGTACTATATTTGCTAACCATTCAACGTACCTTGTTGTTCTGATGAATTTGCAACACAGCAACCTTTCGATCTCAGCTTTAATCTTTGTGAGAACTGCTGGTGCGAATCTTCTGGGAGTTTGTTTGATGGGCTTCTTGCCATCTTTGATTGGCAGTCTGTGTTCGACCAACTCCCTCTTTAAACCAGGCATTTCGTCATAATCCCATGCGAAGCAATCTTTGTTTTTCTTGAGGACTTCGATTACTTCCTTCTTGAGGCCTGGGCTAAGTTTTGCACTTATGTAGGTTATTCTTTTCGTTTTTTCATCCCCTAAGTTGACTTCTTCGAGTGGATCTTGTGCCAACATTTTGGCACCTGAATTTATGGGATCCCTTTCGAAGCCTAAGGGTTCTTTATCGTAGATGGCATCTAACCTTTGATCCATCTCCAACTCTCTGAAGGGTGAGCATTTCGAGCCATCCCCACTTGCTTCGTTCATCTTTACTGTCAATTTATTTATTTCAGCCTCTAAGGCCGCTTTCGATTCGTTCTCAGCCATATAGGCCGAAATCCTTTCGAAATAGGTGGACTCAGTCATGGATAAGGTTGTCGAAGTCCCAACCTGCTGGCCATTTTTGTATAGTGCTTTCGACTCCCTCTTCTTCACTGATTATTGTTCTATCCCAGTAAAGGCCATCATGGCGAAGGGTCATGTAGTAGTGGGCGTTTCTGGTTTCGTGAATCTCGTCATTTGGAACACACGGAGCAATCTTTGCCAGATTTTTATCATAATCCCTTTTGTCAACTAAATTGACTGTTGACATAAAGTAACTCTGGTCTGCTTCGATGTTTTCCACGATTCCGTCATCTCTCCACAGAACTAGTCGCTGATGCATTGACGAAGGAACTGCCCCCACGCCATGGATCCACTCCCTTCCCAGCAATAAGTTATAGTTGGCCTTGGCTTCGATCACCATAAACATGGTGGGCCTACAGCTTGAGCCTATTGTCAATTCCAACTGGACCACTCCCAGTGTTTTGCCCACTTTTCCCTCATAATTGGACAGAACCATATTTATGGGGCTTGATGTCTCCTTCGCGGATCTCTAATCTTTTCAGCATGATATGGGGTATCAAATTGACTGCAGCACCCCCATCTACTAGAACCTTGTTCACACCATGGACACCAACTTTTGCCCGAATAAAAAGTGGCTTAAGATGGTTCTTCATAGCAGGTTCTGGCCGTTCGAAGAACGCATTTTGTTCCTCAACAGCCTCATTGTCCATCACATAGTAGCACACAGGCCTATGTTTCATCAAATCTGTGGTATCTTCTTCCTCATATTCATCAATTTCGGTTTCCTGCCCAAATTCACAGGGAAGCACAAATACCACGTTACAGTTTAGGTTGAATGAAGACTCCCCCTCCGATTCGAAGTTATCTGTAATCATATCTTCATCCTCTTCTGGGCCTGGAGTGTATTCCTTTGGTTCATCCCGTTGTACTTCAGAGAAAAGCCTCCTATTGACTGGAGGTTTGTCTTCAGTTTGATTTTTTGGTTTGTTGGTGCTAGATTCACCTTGGTTCTTTGTTGAAGTGACCCCTTTGTTTGCCACAGCTTCCCTCTCAGCCTTTCGAATCCTTTGTTGCCTGCGCCACTGGGATCTTGACATAGGGTTCCTTCCTTTGTAATTTTCTAATCTTACCTCCTCCCTTTTTGCTGTGTTGAATTGCCTTCTGTATGTCACAGCATGGCGGGCATTTTGTTCGGTGTTTCTCCATCTATCTTTTCCTTTGTCATTTCTGACTTGCAACCATCTGTCGGTTGGCACTTCAGCAGGGAGTTTGAAAGTCACTCTTCGAGCAGCCTTGGGGTGAGGGCTATCAGGCCTTCGTTGTTTGTGTCTGCTGTCGAAACGTGGGCCCATCTGGACAGTTTCTTGATGGTTCCAGCAAGGGGCGAAGGGAATCGTTTCGAAGGCTCTGGCCATGCTTTGGTCATACACAGCAGAACACCTTGGGCAAATCAAGCACTTGGTTGCCCCTTTGTAGCAACGAAACACAAATTCCAGCAAACTTTCTCCAGCCTTGGGATAACACCTGAAAAGCTGGTTATCCTGGCGCCAATTGTTGCCAGTTCGAGTCCTCTGTACCCTTTCGAAATTCGCAGCGATCCTTTGATTGCAGAGGATGCTGCACCTAGGGCACAATATCATGCCTGAATCTCCTTTGTGGCATGTCATGAGGTAATCCTTGAGACTAGCATCTCCAGTGTGATTATCCTCCATTCTATACTTCTCTTTTTCTAAGTATTTTTCTACCTCCTCCATCTCAGAGGGAGGCCTCTCCATATCCACCATATTTATCTCAACATCTTCCCCCTTAGCTTCATCATCTCCCCACCCTGTGGGCTTTATATCCTCAATGTGAACCTTTGAACTCTCTGGGGCGGAATACTTGACCAAATAGTCAAATTTTCCACTGGGTTCCCCTAGAGTGTCCCATATTTCCTTCCGAGGGGAAGTTGGCTTCGTGATTTGGACTTTCTCCAATTCCAGCCTCAGGCCTTCAGTGACCTGTGTTAGTTCTTGGTTTCGATTTTCCTGGCCTTCAGTAGCCTGAGTTTCTGTTGCAACAGCTACAGGTGCTACTTCAATCGAAGTCTCTGGTATCTTCTGGAAGTCTTCAGTGACCTCCTTGTTGACTTCGACCATCACCCAACTTTCGTTTTCAGTATCTTTCTCTCCCATTTGGACACCACTTTGGTCAGCTTCCACCATGTTAATCTCTCCAATGCATGCATGCTCGGAGTAGTTGGTGTCTGCCACGTCCAAAGGATCTTCGTCCACTTTCATCTTTGCTTTATCAGCAAACTTCAGTCTGCCATCTTTGATTGCATTCTGAATTAGGTCCCTGAAAAGAAAACATTGTGAGGTTTTGTGGCCTAGGAAACTATGATATTTGCAAAACCCTCTCTTCTTTCTTTGATCTAAAGGAGGTATTTTGACATTTGATGGCACAATGAGTTGGCCATCTTTGACAAGTAAATAAAAAATCTCATCACATTTAGTGACATCGAAGGTATAAACCTTCTTTGGGAATTTGTCACTTTTCTCATTTTCAACAATCTCTTTCCCTTTTGTGGGAACCAATAATTTGCAGGAGTAAGGTGGAGCCTGTTTTAATTCAGCGAGGTCGATTTCGACCTCTTCGAATTCGAATTCAGGATATTCTTCTGCTTCCTCAGTTCCAACATAGGAGATCCTTTCTTTCTTGCTATTCTTAAAGACTCTGGCCTTTTCGGCCTTTAGCCTTTCGACCTGTCGAACCCTATCGGCTAACTGAGCCATGTCCCTCAAATGCTGAGTGTCTAGTTTCTTTCGAATAGAGTAATCCAAACCACCAGCGGCCATTTCGACTAACTCATGTTCAGGCACTACTGTGTAACATCTGGATTTTAAAAGCCTAAATCTATTCAGATAATCATCTATGGGTTCGGTGAACTTTCTCTTGACACTGGCTAATTCCTTCAAGCTTATTTTCGACTGTCCCATGTAAAATTGCTCATGGAATAATCTCTCCAAGAGAGCCCAAGTATCAATGGACCCAGGAGGCAAAGTGGTAAACCATGTGAAGGCGTTTTTTGTCAAGGAACTTGGGAAGTATTTGATCCTGAGATCTTCATTATTGGCTATATCTCCCGCTTCAGTTAGATATCTCGCTATGTGTTCGACTGTTGACTCGTTGGTATCCCCAGCGAACTTTGTAAATTTAGGGACTTTATATCCCCTTGGTAAATCAGTATGCATTATGCAATCTAATATAGGAGAAGCATAATTTGGCCTTCTCATTCCTGTGTTGAGGCCATTCCGGGCCATGACTCTCTCTATCATGGTGGTTAGATTGTTTTCTGCCAAGATGTTATTGTTTCGAACTCTATGAACGACAGCATCAGCATCTTGATTTCGACCAACCATGTCAATTCCCCTAGGTTGTTCTTCTCGAAACTCTGGGGCTTCTAGCCTTTCGACCCTTGCCCCTGGTTCGATAATTTCTCTTTGTGGGCCTGGGATCATTGGGGCTTCTAACCTTGGTGCCCTGGCCCCTAAGTTAACCTCTTCTCTAGGTGGTCTATAAATTGGGTCGTTAGCAATTTGTTCTATAACAGGCATGTTTGCTCGAAATCCCGCCTGATTCTGCCTACGCCTTTCTGGGGGAGCAAAGAAATCTGCTATTCGACTCATGTTGTCAGCATTTTCCCTGTTTGTCACAGTCACATTTTGCACTATTGGGGCAAATATTTCCTGCATAGTTTGTGCTAACACCCCTATCATATTATGGTTACTGTCATCCATCAATTGCCTAAAAGCCAACTTGTTTTCTATGGTTAAAATAGGCATTGTGCTATAACCCACTGACCGTTGGTTACTTGTCATAAACTGATTCGCCCCAGACCCAGACCCTAATTGTGGTGATGAATTCGATGTGGAATTGTGTAAACCTGCCATAAAGGAAGTTGGCATTCCATAAGAGGAGTTTCTAGTTCTTTTACCATCGAAACCGGGTGGTCTAGTTAGTGGAGTGGCGAAATTGGATTGTGTCCCTGATGGTGGAACGAATCCCCCAGGGTAACCAATGGTTCCAGTATTTCCTAAGATCGAACTATTAGTTGATATGCCACTTACTCCATTGGTGGCTATATTACTGGTTGAAGATGCAACAGACTGTGCATTCGAAGGGATCACATTAGATGTTCCCATCGAAGTGGACGCATTAGTGCCTGTTATATGTGGGGCGTTTTGCTCCCCTTGTTGATTGTCAGAATTAGACATTTTGGCCAAACGTTTTCTTCTAGATAAGGGTTGGTTGCTGTTGGTTATTTTACCACTTCTTAGGTTCATAAAACAACAAACTTCTTAGGTTCCAACGTTTTTATAATGGTTATGTCTCAACAATCTTTATTTCTAATGTCCAATTATTGGTCCCACCGGGTGTGCCAATTTGTTTCCAGTGATTTCTGGTAAACAACCGCTAGTCTTCCAAACTATCGAATAAACTTTCTGACTGTTATTCAATTCCTCTGGTAACTCACAGGATCGACTAGATTGATCCTAGGATTCCTTGGTCATTAGGGTAACTCTCATGATCGAACATATATTCATGGTTGGTATTTGAGTGTTGTATAGGTGTTTGGTTTACTTCGATTTCTATCTTAAAGATCTAAAGGTGCAATCAAAATGTATGTGCACGAAACTAACTTGCATGAATAAATGTTAATTGTAAAGACATGTAAACCTCATAAAAGACAAGTAAAATGGCTTAGAATTATAAAAACAGTTAGTGTAAAAGATGCTTTGGAATGTAAAAGATTTGAAATATGAAGAAAGCGTTTAATGCAAGAAATCTGTAAATGACTCTAAGTAAAAATAGACTTTCAAAAGACAATACTTGAAGATAAAGGCATGCAAAGTATGACAATTTTCAGAAATGTAAAGTGCTTGAAATGTAAAGAAAGGATTGAAATGTAAAGCTTTAATGAAGAGACTTCGAAATAAAAAGACTTTGAATGAGAAAACTTGTAAATGTTATTTGGCAGAAAGATAAATGAAAGTGCTGGAAATGATAAAAGGTTTTCATTAAATCATAAAGATGTGGTGCTATCATACGTACATTGCTCTTGCATTCGTTTCCCTTGCCATGTGGTAGTTTGAATGTTACTGAGTATTTAGTACAATAGATATGACACATGAAATCCTAATACTAAGACTTCTATTTATACTAATTCGACCATAACGGTCTTACTATAGGATCATGCCACGTTCAGAACATGTAGAACAATGCCTCTCTTTTGTCTCCACGTGTCTTCAAATGCTCCAGCACATAAATTTCAAACTTCGAATGTCCCGCTTTCATTTGAATTTCAAACGTTTTGGTACTTCTCCGCTTCGAACGCATTTCCTTAGACACAGCCTTGTTGTCATTTCGAGACTCCTTTAGATATGTTCCCATAATTGCCACTCGAAGCTCCAAGCTTTGATATGTTTATTCGAAACACTGCTTCTGCTACTTCGAAACATGACGCTTTGTTTCATTTCGATGGAAACGTTCAATTCACTTGGCTTCTAATAATATTATCAAAATCTTCAGCCAACAGTGAGTACCGGTAACTCTTGAGTCAAGTCAAGGAGAGTACGGGGCCGCCGCATGGTGTCGTGAAGCATCAACTGACCTTAGGAACCTTACTTGACCATCCTGGCCTCTTTAGGGGTAGTGAGATGACCGACTTTGGTGCAGTCCGAAGTTGGTAGATACTCGATACTACACTCATTGAGGGTTGTTTTCTTGGAATATTTTGATCGCCAGTTCAGTGGCTAAATCAAAACAATGAACACAGAAAACAACCCAATGATATTGAGCTCCTTAGAACCCGGTTAATTTTGATAGGACAAGTTTTGAGCCCACCAACTTCAAGAGGGTAGTACCCAAACTTCATGTTGGCCTAAACTCTAAGGGCTGTCTTGTGTGACTTGTGTGCCTTCAAACTTGACTACTTGCATGCTTGTTATCTGACACTTGAGTTTCTTGCAGGTTTTGTTTACAGTCCTTAATCTGGACTCATAACAGGGTTTACCTACATTACTCCATGCATAGCATAACATCATACCATCATACCATTGCATACATCCGGCATAAGGACTAACCCCTTTCAAGGATCTCAAGGGTCTGTGATGCAGGTCATGATGAATAAAACTATCTAGCAAGGGGCAAAAGGGATTTATTTTCCTCTAGCCAAGGTTAATGACTTGAGTCAGGGGCTATGACCCACTCGATATGGTGAGGCTTGACTCTTGAAGAAGGACTCTCAACAACATGAAGTTCCTTCAATCAAACTACCGTATTCAACTTCTGACAAGTTTCTCTGTTTACCCCGCGAGATCCTTGAAAACATTGCATGCATATCATTGCATTACAAGTACCCTTGTTACAGGTCACTTACCTTATTCGCTGTTTATTTCAGCAATGGCTTCCCAACAAGATAACCAGGGTCTTCATGCTCAAGAGACTCAGTTCAGGGATATCTTCCTAAGCCTATCCAAGGGGCAGGAAGAGTTGAGGACACTCCTCATGGGGAATTTGTCCAAGAAAAGTCCCGAAGATGATAAGGACGAACGGCTGAAACGTCTGCAAGCTGAGGTAGATACAATGAGAACCCAGATGCTGGGGCAAATGACTCTCATCCAAGGCTTAGCTCGGGAGCAAGAAGAGTTGAGGACCATGATCAGTCAGCTTCATCAAGACAGATACAACATGAAGCAACCAGTCCAAGTCAGGGACCAGGTCATTGATCAGCTTCCAAGAGGACAAGAGTCTGGTATGGTGAAGAATAGACCTCTCCAAATTGCTACCACTTCACAGGTCCAACCACAACCTCGCCCAGAGCAACATGTTGATCAGAGTAAGCCAAACAAGCCCAGGAGGAAATTCACCCAACTCAACGTGTCGCTGTTTCAAGCTTTACAACACCTGTTGAGATTGAATCTGATTACACTAAGGGCTCCTCGTCGGAATCCAAACACCTCCGCTCCTAACTATCATCCCAACAAAAGATGTGCATACCACTCTAATAGTCCTGGACATGACACTGCCGACTGCTGGGCTCTGAAGAACAAGGTCCAGGACCTAATTAATGAAGGAGCAGTGGATTTCACCCAAGAGGGTCAGGCTGAGTTCTTCTACCATCCCTGCAGGATTCACCATTTGAAGTGACAAGTCCTAGGATTAAAAAAAAACTTTTGTTCAGTCGAATGTTCAAGTTGTACTTTTCTTTGATTGTTCAAACAATTATTGTCATAGCAAACTTTATTACTTTATCAATGCATCGCATATGTCTGTTTTGAATCAATATGTTCACATTCGCTATATTCAAACTGCTTTCATTTTTTATATCAACTCTTGATCTACAATTCTAAGCCTCTTGAGGGAGGATGACGAAAACGATACCACAATCTACAGTATGCTTTTGAACCGACCCCGCTGATGAGGTACATGCATTGTTTCAATTCCTAAACACTGGAGTTATAAGGAAGATAATCCCTCGTCAACCCCTTTGAGCCAAAGAAGTAGGAGTTTTTCTTTTCGAAAATTAAAACCCTTAATCATAACCTGGGGCAGGGTAGTTCTCTCAGTTGATCCAAATGCACAACGAACGGCACCAAAGAAGTCCTTACAAAGCAAAAGACAGTGATGGTTCTGAATAATCATAAAGACAGGCAGTCGTTATCTATCAAAACAAAAGCCCAATAAGTCAAAACCTATGAAGGAGACTTACAAAACTGGGGCATCCCGCTGACTGTAAATACAAAAAGAAACAGTTCAGGCAAAAGACAGGGATAACAAAATCAAAAAAGAAAGAGGTCACACAAACCCTCAACAAAAAAGAACTGACTGCCTGTTCAAAATAAACTGTCAACATCCGAACCATCACCGGAATATCAAAGCAAAGACTCAAACAAGGTCTAATGCACGATCAACTGAGTTTAGGTTTGAAGAACATCACGAAGAGCGGGTGGGTACAAATACTTTGAGCCTTTATCCTTTGTTTCTTAAACCGTGAACCAGGCCACGTTACAACCCTAAAAAGTCCTAGCTGAAGCATGGGTTAGTTCGAAAGCATACTGTTACGAAAGGTATCCTGACTCCTTAAGGCTCACGGTAAATACTGAGTTGACATCACGTTTTACAAAAATTCTCCTGTTTTACAAAAAATGCATTTTCAAAATTTTCAAGACAGACATAAGCTTTGCATTTTTAAAATAACGTTTGTTTGCATATGACTATTTGTTAGAACAGCATAGAAGTTCGCACGACGAATGTCTGATGAACAAAAGCACTTCCAATCAAGGGGCAGACGTGATCATTGTCCATCATCTGGGGCAGTTAAGTCAAGATTCGGAGAATCTCTCAAATGCCAAATAGCCAGGGGAAAATCTCCGCCTGAATCACTTGGGGCATCGGACGTGAATTCCAGCAACAAATCTTGCCTGATCAAACATCTTCTGGTAGTATGACGACACAATGCTACTGACAGGGGCAACTCCCTACATCCTGAGAGCATGGACATAGTCGAAAAAAATACTGCGCATAATCAAAGACCCGCTAGGTTGACACACCTAGGCAAAAATAAGGGCTTCCCGGCGAACCAAAAGGGTTCGGGCAAAAATAAGGGATGAAATGAAAAAATCTGTACACCCGGCAAGTCGAAAACCTGAAAAGGCGGCTTGGGCAACAATGGGTATCCCGGTGGACTGAAAACCCGAAAGGGGGGTCCAGGCAAAAGTTAGGGATCAAAGCGTACGACTACGTCCCGTCATCTCGTCACTTGCCTACCAGAAGAAGATTTGTCAATCGGCGGTCATCAAGCACCTCCACAGGCCTTCTTCTCCCACAGAAACTGGGGCAATAAGAGTTGTCCGAACTGTACAAGCTGCACTATCCTCCAGGTACAAGGTAAGTTCAGCTGAAGAATGCACCCAAGATACCTCCACTCCCCGAAGAGTAAGACAAGATTCAACAATTCTCCCCAAGCAGAGTTGATCTCCCAGCAGCCCTAAAAAGGCACAACATCTCCAGCAAGTCAACAAGTACTCTCCCCCAAGCAGAGTTAGGCTATTGTCAGCCTTAAGGAAGTTGGGTATTCCCAGAAGATCTCAACATTCCCCAGCGGAGTATACAGATGTTCCTAAGCAAACATCCCCAGCAGTCTTAATATAAGATTATTCCCCGGCGGAATACCAGACACCCCAGCGGAGCCATTTCCCCAGTACAGTCCAAAGTTTTCCCCAGGAGAGTTGAATCAATATCCCTAGTAGATTCTGGAAGCTTATCACCTGCAGAGTACATACGCGTCTCCCCGGCTTTATTCAAAGGTTATTCTCCACCAGAGCTTATAACTGGGTTATCCTCAGCTAATTGCCACGGAAAGATTGTCCTCGGCGAAGTTCTTCCTATCCCCCAGCGGAGTTCATCAAATTCCCCAACATAACTTATCAATGGTATCCCCAGCGGAATTATCATCAAAGTCTCAGCGAAGTATCTCTTCCCACAGAGTAGTTCCCCGCAGAGTATCTCTCCAACAAGTTTATTCCCCAACGGAGTCATCTTCTCCTACCGGTTTATTCTTGCAACCATTATCCCCAGCGGAAACGAAGAACTCTACTCTTCAACATCAGCCCAGGATTCAACAAGCTCCCGGCGTTCGTCAAGGATTTATTTTCCCAAACGAGAATATATTCATAAACATTTCACATTTTATACATCCTGCTTACATACATGATAAAGTACATACGAAACAATCTCATTTTTTTTGAGAACATCATGACATCATGCAGTTTATACATCATGACATTGCATACAACTAATGTTTTGCCTTTTCAGGAAAAGGTTCCTCCAAAAGATGATTACCATCTACCTTTACAGTTCCAGATCAACACTGGTAACAAGCCAGGAAAATTCTGTGGATGACGGATCATGGGTTAATATCTGAAACCAGACAGGATAATTATCTACTTGATCATCATGAAGCAACCCTACACCGGTTCCTTCTCAACTTCAGATGTAGTTTTACACGGACTCATCCTCAGGAAACCCTACATCGGTTCCTTCTCAACTTCAGATGTAGTTTTACACGAACTCATCATCAGGCAACCCTACACCGGTTCCTTCTCAATTTTCAAACGAAGTCTTACACGGACTTATCATCAAAGTAACCCTACACCGGTTCCTTTTCTTTCAGAAGAAGTCTTACACGGACTTATCATCAAAGTAATCCTACACCGGTTCCTTTTCTTTCAGAAGAAGTCTTACACAGACTTATCATCAAAGTAACCCTACGCCGATTCCTTTTCTTTCAGAAGAAGTCTTACACGGACTTATCATCAAAGTAACCCTACACCGGTTCCTTTTCTTTCAGAAGAAGTCTTACACAGACTTATCATCAAAGTAACCCTACACCGGTTCCTTTTCTTTCAGAAGAAGTCTTACACAGACTTATCATCAAAGTAACCCTACACCGCTTCCTTTTCTTTCAGAAGAAGTCTTACACGGGCTTATCATCAAAGTAACCTTACCCCGGTTCCTCCTAAAGTTTTACACGAACTTACCTCGATGCAACCTTACCCTGGTTCCTCAAGAAGTCTTACACGGGCTTATCATCAAGATAACCTTACCCCGGTTCATCAAGAAGTTTTACACGAACTTAACCTGCAGTAACCTTACCCCGGTTCCTCCAGAAGTCTTACACGGACTTATCTCAAGATAACCTTACCCCGGTTCATCAAGAAGTTTTACACGAACTTACCCTGAAGTAACCTTACCCCGGTTCCTCAAGAAGTCTTACACGGACTTATCTCAAGATAACCTTACCCCGGTTCATCCAGAAGTTTTACACAAACTTATCCCGAAGTAACCCTACACCGGTTCCTTCTCAACTCCAGACGTAGTTTTACACGGACTCGTCATCAGAAACCCTACACAGGTTCTCTCTTTCCAGACGCGGTTTTACACGAACTCGTCATCAGTAAACCCTACACAGGTTTCCTTCTAAACTCCAAATGCAGTTTCACACGGGCTCATCAGCAAAGTAACCCCACACAGGTTCCTTCTCCATTTCAGATGCAGCTTCACACGAGCTCATCATTAGTCAACCCTACACAGGTTTCCTTCATTCAAGGATGAAGTTTTACACAGACTCATCATCAAGAAACTCTACACAGATTTCATTCTCAATCCCAGATGCAGTTTTACACGAGCTCATCACCAGGCAACCCTACACAGGTTCCCTGTTTCAACTTACAAAAGTTACAATTCAACAGACAATCTCCAGATGGCATCTATAAGCCCATCCACCTACCAGCAGTCTCCAAATGGCATCTATAAGCCCATTCCCGACAAGTTTCTGTCACGTATCCAGATGGCATCTATAAGCCCATCCTCCTATCCATCATCTCTCCAAATGGTATCTATAAGCCCATTCCCACCATCACATTGCTGATACTCCACTATGTGAGTGAAATTTTTGGGCACTCTAGTGTTCAATCATCTTCCACCTTCGGATCACGAAAGGCACGCAAGCCAATCTACATCCTCAGGTATAAGAAGATTGAACAGGGGAAACTGTTGTACACCAAAATTTTCCCTCCCATATTCTTCAAAGTTTTGACAAGCATCATCTCAATTTTCTCAAGTCTACTCAAGGATTGCCCAGTCAAACATCCTCCTAAGCCAGTCAAAATTAGGGTTTTGTTTCTTGCAAGGAAGTTGAGTGTTTTCAAGGGCTCAATCAAGTCCCATAGGCCTATGCACATTGTCAAGCATCTACATGCCAAGTTTCAAGACTCACAGCATCAAAGTCCACTGTCAAAAGCCCTATTTGGTTCACAATCAACTACAGGGGCAAAATGGTCATTTGGCAGTCAAAAGTCAAATTTTTTTGGTCAACATCTTATTTTGATTAAACAATCATCATTTGATCAAGTCTTGATCATGATTCCTCAAGAATGGCTCAAAAATCATCAAGATGCAAAAGTTTCCATTTTGGGACAGCTGAAAAGTCAACTGTAACTTGACCAAGGCATAACTTTTTCATGGTTCATCAGAAAAATCTCATCCAATGCTCATTTTGAAGGGGAGGACTTTTCCTACAACTCATCTTCACATTCCAAGTCCAAGAAATGCTCTCACAAAAAGTCATCAATTTCTACATTATGGGTCATTTTCAAAAGTCAACAAAAAGGCATTTTAAGTCAAAGACAATAACTTGAGATTGGTAAATCAAAATGACATGGGACCAAAGGCATTAGTTAGAGGACTTCAAGACCTTTCCAAAATGTCAAAGAACATATTCATATGATCAAAATTGAGCAAGATATGCATTGGAGAAGTTGGGAAATTTTTGTGAAATGGCAAAAGTCAACTATCCTTGAAACTTCAATTTTTGACAAAAGGGCCCACTTTCTTCCACTTGATTCAGCCTTGTCATGCCACCCACGTGTCCCATGATTAATTTCAAGATTTAACATTAATTTTTCTATTTTATTTAATTTTTATTGATTTAATTCATTTTAAATCCATAAAATTCAAATAAAATCAAAAAAAAATTAATTCAATAACATCTTTTGATTTGAATGGCTTTTATGTGTCATAAGCAAGTTGCCAAATTCGTGCCAAGCCATTTTGAGCATAAAATCATGGTTTTGAACCAAACTTGGAATGTTCTTTAATGGTGTTAAACCAAGAATCCCAAACTTCATTGCACAAGGATACAAGCTCATAATGTGACCTAATTGCATTCACACATACATATGCAAGTGTTCCATACCTCATTCACAACCTAAGTATCTCTCAAACGGCCAAACCAATTCCAAAAAATTCAAAAGAAATTTGAAAACTGAAATCCACCTTTCAGCACGATTCAAAGTGTTTTCTTGATCCAAACACATTCCTAACACTCCCAGGAATCTATTGCAATCACAAACAAGCTCTAACACTCAAAGAATCACTCACTTCAGTCACACAGTTTGTCCATTTTTTTCAAAATCAAAATGCACGATTCATGAACATTTGATATAATTTAAAGCTTGTTTTATATTGCTTGCATCCATACAAAGCCATTGATGTCAATTAATTGGATTATCATGTACAAAATTGTGATTTGCCATTAACGACTTTTAGGTTTTTTTGAGTTTTCAAAATAGGGCTTTGCTGTATCAGTAAAATCAGAACCAATGACGCCCATGGTTGAAACCGGCTTGACAAGACGAACTCATTGCAACCCTCGCGCCCTTTTTATATAGCTCAGGGGCCTAATCGCTATTCTTGGCAGTTCCATGTTGTGGGGGTTAAAAACCCCCGCTATCTGACTTTTGTTTTGCAGGTTTCATGAAGAAGACAATGAGCTGGCAATACCCCATTGGAACATTCAAACACGCGCGCCTTTTTTTTGTTTCAGCATTTGATTTGTTTTTTCTCATATTATATTTGTTTCTTATTTTATTAACAAACGCAACACAATGGCTCAGTGGTTGATGACGCGTCTGGCAATCGTTGGGACCTGGGTTCGAATCCCAGGTCCCTCCATAATTCCATGTTATTTTTTCTAATGCGTTCTTGTGTAGGTTTCCAAATGGTGAGCACCATAAACCTCACATACCAGGGCGCCAAGTGGCCTCAAAGATCAATCTAATGGCCATGGGATGGATGACCACCATGTTCCTCAGTCAAAGCCAGCTCAGCAAATCCAAGAAGTCAACGTGGCTTGAAGGCAAATGGGCTTCAGCTTGCTAACAAAACCCTCAAATCTGGCCCACACCCCCCTGGGTTCTTATTTTCCTTTTTCTCTTTTTATTTTTATTTTATTTCATAATTTCCCTTTTTATTAATCATTAGTTTTATTAAGTACTTAATTAACCAATTAACTTTTTTTAAAATAAAACCAAAAAAAAAAAAACATTTTATTATTTATTAACTTATTTTGTAAATAAATGTAAATTAAATTAAATTAGCTTAGTTAATTAACTTTAATACTTTTTTACAATAAATAAAAACAATTTAGAATTAGGTTTTTGCTAACTTTTAATTTCTATTTATTTTCTCTTTATTTTCATTAAAAACACAAAAATACAAAAAAAACATTTTTTTAATTAATTAATTAATTAGTTATTAGTTTTAATTTCATTAATTACAAAAAAGGACAAAAATTCAATTCTTTCTCAAAAAAGGGTCAAAACCCTTAGGACGTCCCGATTCGTTCTTTCGCGCGCAGTTTATTTTATTTCATTATATTTATGTATCTGTACAGAGTATGTAATAGTTAATTAGTATTTTATCGCCTTATTTAAATTCTCGCACTTTATTTTCCAAAACGGGTTTTTGTTTTTGGCGATGTATAAACCCGCGCCTTGTAATAGCTAGATTTATCTTCCCGCAATTTATTTTCCGCACTCCTAACTGTTAAAAAATGCATGAAAGAATGTATGTAAAATAAAATCAATCCGTAGCTCACAGATGACATGTACAAGATAAACATAACATGAAAACAACACACAAGCACATGCCACTCTTATGGTACGACTCACTGGTTGCCTCGACGTGGTCATCAAGTATAGCATGTCTTAGAGGTCGCCCTTCTGTCCAAAAGATCCAGTTGCCTCGAAACGGTTGCCTCAGATAAAAGGATCTAGGACATTAGGGTTACCACTAAGGTGTCCTACTATTGCTTCGGTGACCACACTGTCCCTAATAATCGAATTGACCCGAACACCTCCAACGACGGTGCTACCTACCTCTCAATGGTGGGATAGCACTATCTAAAGGACTCTTACACAGCCTAATTCCTTAGAGTAGGTAGATTCTCCTGGGTACTTGCTCTTTTCAAACAAACAAAACAACTTTTCGCACTCACACTTTCTAAAAGTTTTCAAACAAATTTTTCATACACTCTTGAGGACAGATACAAGAGTTACTTAGAAATCTTTCAAACGATACTTTTTCAAAACCTACACACACTTGAAAAGCAAACAATTTTGAAAACATAAGAGCAAGTACCTAAGAGCCCGTGGATAACCATGGATAGAAAGGGTGCTAACACCTTCCCTTTCTATAAATCTACCTCCCGAACCGAGAAACATTCTCAAAGAAGGTATTTTGCTGTGCTTTTGTCCTTTCCATGTTGGAGAATATAAAAGACGGCGACGACTCTTGCTTACCGTGACATTTCGCGAACCAACTTAAAAAACAGTCAGTTCTATTTCCACCGATCACAAAGAGATTTCAGAGATAGCTTAGAGATGCTCCAGACCCGGATGCTATTCTTTTGCTTATTCACAGTTTCTTCCCAGAAATGGCTTGGAAATGCTCCAGATATGGATGTTATTCTTTTGCTTATTCAGAGTTTCCTTTCAGAGATAGCTTGGAAATGCTCCAGATATGGATGCTATTCTTTTTCTTATTCAGAGTTTCCTTTCAGAGATAGCTTGGAAATGCTCCAGATATGGATGCTATTCTTTTGCTTATTCAGAGTTTCCTTTCAGAGATAGCTTGGAAATGCTCCAGATATGGATGCTATTCTTTTGCTTATTCAGAGTTTCCTTTCGGAGATAGCTTGGAAATGCTCTAGATCCGGATGCTATTCTTTTGCTTATTCAAATTTTCTTCTCAGAGATAGCTTAGAGATGCTCCAGATCCGGATACTATTCTATTGCTTATTCAGAGTTTCCTTTCAGAGATGGCCTAGAGATGCTCCAGATCCAGATGCTATTCTATCGCTTATTCATAGTTTCCTTTCAGAGATAGCTTGGAAATGCTCCAGATACGGACACTATTCTTTTGCTTATTCAGATTCCTCTTCAGAGATAGCCTAGAGATGCTCCAGATCCGGATGCTATTCTATTGCTTATTCAGATTTCCTTCTAGAGATAGTTCAGATGCGACCCAGATTTGGCGACATTCCGATACTTATTCCAGATTTCCTTTCAGATATAGCATAGAGATGCTCCTGACCCAGATGTTATTCTATTGCTTATTCAGATTTCTCTTCAGAGATATCTTAGAGATGCTCCAGATCCGGATGCTATTCTACTGCTTATTCAGATTCAAACTTCTAAAGATAACTTAGAGATGCTCCAGGCCCGGATGTTATTCTATTGTTTAATCCAGATCCCAGATACAGTTCAGATACGATCCAGATTCGGATATCATTCTGTCGCTCTCTCAAACTACCTATCAACAATCTCCAGATGGCATCAATAAGCCCATCCCCCGACAAGATTCTGTCACATCTCCAGATGGCATCTATAAGCCCATCATCCTATCCATCATCTCTCCAAATGGAATCTATAAGTCCATTCCCGGCATCACATTGCTAATACTCCACTATGCGAGTGCAAATTTCTGGGCACTCTAGTGTTCAATCATCTTCCACCTTCGGATCACGAAAGGCATGCAAGCCAATCTACATCCTCAGGTGTAAGAAGATTGAACAGGGGAAACTGTTGTACCCCAAAATTTTCCCTCCCATATTCTTCAAAGTTTGTCAAGAATCATCTTCAAATGGTTCAAGATTTCTCAAGGGTTGCACAGTTCAAACATCCTCCTAAGCCAGTCAAAACTAGGGTTTTGGTTCCTTCAATGAATTTAAGGTTTTCAATGGCTCAATCAAGTCCCATAGGCCTCTATACATTGTCAAGCATCTACATGTCAAGTTTCAAGACTCATAGTGGCAAACTGCACAGTCAAAAGCTTCATTTGCTCTACAGTCAACTGTAGGGGCAAAATGGTCATTTTGCAGTCAAAAGTCAGAATTTTTGGTCAACATCTTATTTTGAGCACACAATCATCATTTGATCAAGTCTTGATCATGATTCCACAAGCATGGCTAAAAAATCATCAAAGATGCAAAAGTTACTATTTTTGGACAGCAGAAAAGTCAACTGTATCTTGACCAAGGCATAACCTTTTCATGGTTCATAAGAAAAATCCCATCCAATGCTCATTTTAAAGGGGATAACATTTCCTACAACTCATCTTCACATTCCAAGTCCAAGAAATCCTCTCACAAAAAGTTATCAATTTCTACATTATAGGTCAATTTCAAAAGTCAACAAAAAGGCATTTTAAGTCAAAGACCATAACTTTAGATTGGTAAATCCAAATGACATGGGACCAAAGGCATTGGTTAGAGGACTTCAAGACCTTTCCAAAATGTCCAAGAAATTGTTCGTAGGATCAAAATTGAGCAAGATATGCATTGGAGAAATTGGGAAATGTTTGTGAATTTGCAAAAGTCAACTTTGCCTAAAACAACTTGTTTTTGCTAATGGGCCTCAAATTCCTTCTTGAAACTTTGTCCAAGGCCTATGCACGACCCATTGAGATTAAATTGATTTATTTTCTTATTTTTTATTAATTAATTTAATTTTTAATCAATATTAATTCATTTAATTCATTTAATTGTAGGAAAATATCAAGATATGGTTTTGCAATCTTTTCATGAAGCAAATATGACCTACATGTGCTGGAGATTTCGTGTATACATCAAGGGGACAAGGATCTCTCAATTTGGCAAGATTTTTCAATAAAAAATATGCAAAAAGATATGATTGAAAATCAAATATACAAACCATAATTCCATGGATCTTTGGTCAAAGATTTTAACATAAATCCATTCCATTATATATACAGAAGCCAATCCTAATGCACTACACGTGAGAATTGCTGCAGAAAAGCCATAAGAACATTGAAAAAAATCAAAGAAAACTCAAAACTGAATTCCCCATTCCAGCGTAATTCAAAGCATTTTCTTGATTCTAATACATTGCTGAGATCCCCAGGAACGTGTAGGGATCAAAACCATACGCCAAAGCTTAAGAAATCGCCTCCAACAGATTCACAGTTTGCTTACTATTTTGATAATCGAAACTCATATTCCATGCGCATTTAACATGATTTGTTGGTTGTTTTGCATTGCTTGAATCTACAGGAAACTAATGGCATAGGTTAATTGCATTATAACACGCAGAATCATAAGTTGCCATTGGAGGATTTTAGGGTTCTTGAGGTCTCGAATTGGGGCTTTACAGCCCAGGAAAAATTAGGCTTCATAAGACCTATGGTTGAGATCGTTGCGTCCAGACGAACCTAAAGCTACCCTCGCGAACAATTTATATTTAGCATAGGCCTAATCGTTATTTTTCCTTGTGCTATTTTGTGGGGGTTAAAACCCCCCGCTATTTAATTTGTTTTGCAGGTATTCAGTGAAGACGATGATGAGGTGTCAGCGCATGGGTGGCCTATTCAAAGAAGCGCGCGCTTTTGATTGTTTACAGCATAAGTATTAATTATCCCATATAATATTTATTCATTATTATGTTATCAACTGCAAGCAACTGGCCTAGTGGAGCATGCGCTGTCCAAAGACCATTGGGACCTGGGTTCGATTCCCAGGTCCACCCAAATGTTTCTATTATTTTTCTCTACAGGTTCCCATGCAGCCTTGCCAATGTATTCCACCATGTACCTTCAATGATCAGCGTGCCAAGTGTCTTCAAACAGCAATCCAAAGGCCATGAGAGAGGGAATACCATGCTCCAAGTCAAAGCCAGCATGGACAATTCCAGAAAGTCAGAAGGGCTTGAGTGCTATTGGGCCAGAAATTCCAGGCCTCACCTCCTAATGGGTCAACACACCCCCTGAGTTCTTTCCTTTCTTTCTTTATATTTTCCTTTTTTATTATTCTTTATTCTAATTAATAACTATTATTATTATTATTATTTAATTACCTCACAAATTATATTTTCACAATAAAATCCAGAAAATTAAAATGCAAATATTTTTATTATTTATTAAATTCACTATTTTTTTTGTAAATAAATGTAAATTAATTAATTTAGTCTTTTTATTAATTAGGTTTAATTTTAATCCTTTTTCACAATAAATAAAATTAACATAGAATTAGGGTTTTGATACTTTTAATTTATTTTATTATTTTATTTTCATTAAAACATAAAAAACACAAAAATACTTTTTTTCCTTTTAATTAATTAATTAATTAGTTTTAGGTTAAATATTAATTGCAACAAAAAAGGACCAAATTCCATTCTTTTCTCAAAAAAAGGGTCAAAACCCTAAGGACATCCAGATTCAATTTCTTTGCGCGTACATTACTATTTTGATCATATTTATGTATCTGCTCTGAGAATGTAATAGATAATTAGGACCACTTTGATCGCTTTATTTTACTTTCCGCATTTATTTTCAAGGGTTATGTTTTTGGCGATGTAAATACCCGACGCCTTGTAATAGCCTAGATTCACTTTCCGCAATTTATTTTCCGCAAATTATTAACTGTTAATTATGCATGCAAGACTTGTATGACAAATAAAATCAACCCGTAGCTCACAATGATGCATGTTCAAAGATAATCTTAAACTGAACTGGACACACTCGCACATGCCACTCTTAGGGTACGCCTCACTTGGTTGCCTCGACGTGGTCGTCAAGTATATGGTGTTTTAGAGGTTGCCCTCCTGTCTAAAGATCCAGTTGCCTCGAAACGGTTGCCTCGGATAAAAAGGATCTAGGACATTAGGGTTACTGCTAAGGCGTCCTACTATTGCTTTGGTGACCACATTGTCCCTATAATCGAATTGACCCGAATAACTCCAACGACGGTGCTACCTACTTCTCAATAGTGGGATAGTACTGTCTTAAGGACTCTTACACAACCTAATTCCTTAGAGTAGGTAGATTTCTCCTGGGTACTTGCTCTTTCAAAAAAAACAAAAACATCTTTTCACACTTACACTTTCAAAAAGTTTTCAAACAAATACTTCATACACTCTTGAGGACAGATACAAGAGTTACCTAGAAGTTTTTCAAACTAAACTTTTTCAAAACCCACAAACACAAGAAAAGCAAACATTTTTGAAAACATAGTGAGCAAGTACCTAAGAGCCCGTGGATAACCACGGATAGAAAGGGTGCTAACACCTTCCCTTTCTATAAATCTACCTCCCGAACTGAGAAACATCTCGAAAAGGAATTTTGCTGTGCTTTTGTCCTTTCCTTGTTGGAGAACATAAAAGACGGTGGCGACTCTTGCTTACCACGACATTTCGCGAACCAGCTTAAAAAACAGTCAGTTCTATTTCCATCGATCACAGTTAACCAAGGGCAAAACTTGATTAACCTCGTGAGAATGGCCATGCCCAAACTCAACTATGAGACCCTTTGAGAAGATGCTTGGTAAGTGAACCAAGGGGAGAGAAGTTGCTTCAATGTACAAGATTAAAATCAAAAGCCCATACAAGGTGGCTACATGCATGCTCCTAGAAAGTGGGACTGGCGTGGCACTAGTATTCTAAACGACCAACCGAAAAAATCGATCGAATAGTTGTCACCGTAAGAAAGCCCAGGACTAAGCTATGAAATGTGTGCAAGTGTGCATTTGTAAGTGTATACCATTTCATTGAGGATGAGCCCTGTTGTACCCCAAAATTTGCCCTCCCATATTCTTCAAGAAATTGCCAAGCCAAGTCACAAAATTCCCCCAAGGGTTGCACAGTGCAAAGGGCTCCTACACAGCCAAAACTAGGGTTTGTGTTCTGATCAAGAAAAGGAAGTTTTCAAAGGCCCAATCAAGCCTCATATGCCTACAAATATGGTCAAGCATCCTCATATCAAGTTTCAAGGCATTCAGCTCAAAATTGCACAGTCAAAACCCTAAATTGCACTACAGTCAACTGTAGGGGCAAAATGGTCATTTGACAGTCAAAAGTTCAAATTTTTGGTCAACATATCATTTTGAAGCCACAAACATCATTTGATCAATGCTTGATCATGATTCTCAAAATTTGGCTCAGAAATCATCAAAGATGCAAAAGTTTCCTTATTTGGACAGTTGAAAAAGTCAACTAAAATTGACCAAGGCATAACTTTCACATGGATTATCAGAAAAATCCCATCCAAAGCTCATTTTGAAGAGAAAGACATTTCCTACAACTCATCTTCATACTTCAAGTCCAAGAAATGCTCTCACAAAAAGTTATCAATTTCAACATTATAGGTCATTTTCAAAAGTCAACAAAAAGGGACTTTAAGTCAAAGGCCATAACTTGAGATTGGTAAATCAAAATGACATGGGACCAAAGACATTGGTTAGAGGACTCAAAGACCTTTCCAAAATGTCCAAGAACATGAGAAAATCTTAAAAATTGAGCATGTTATGCCTTGTGGAAGTTGGGAAAGTTTTGGATATTTTGAAAAGTCAACTTTGATCCAAATGACCTAAAAATGCTAATGGGCCCATTTTTCTTCCATGATTCATCATTCTAAGCATGTGCACGACCACTTGGCCCAAAGGGAAGTATTTTCTCATTTTTTATTTATTTATTTGAATTATTATTTATATTAATTCATTTAAATTACTTAAATATATGAAAAATATCTAACTTGACCTAATAAATCTTTTCATGCATATTTTGCCTTCAATATTTCGTGCATAGGTCAAAAGGGAAAGATTTGGTCTGATTTGAGCATAATTGATACAAAAACCATGTGAAAAAGATTGAAAACATAATGGTGAAAAATCAAATATTGAAAACCATGATTGCAAGAGATTTTTATCAATTTTCTTAACCTAATTGATTCACTACAAATGCTTGAACACAACCCTAATGCCCATAGACTCTAAGCTGCGCTAAAGAACATATTGCAAACTTGGAATTTTCTCTAAAAAACACAATACTGAAATCATCATTCCAGGACGATTCAAAGCCTAATTTTCATTCCAATAGCTTGCTCAAGGTCTATTGAGTGTATTCCAATCAGAATCATCCATCAAAACTCCAAGAGTTGGTAACACGAATACAAACTGTGTCAAGAAATTTTCAGAATCGTGCATCATAATTTGTGCATAACTTGCAATTTTTATCCATTGATTCATGTTTGTTATGAGTTTCTGAAACTAACCATGCAGATTGATTGCGTTTTTGTGCCATATACGCGATTTAGCCATTGATGCAGTTTAGGGTTTCTTGGGTTCCCAATTAGGGGTTTCCTAATAACGTAAAATTCGACCACTACAATGTCATGGATGGATTCAGTGAGTTGAGACGAAGAAGAGACACTCATCGCGCTGAATTTATATGATGAGGAGAGCTAATCGCTATTTTCTCAAAGGACCCCTTCTGCAACGCGTAGAAAACCGTGGCCAATGCGTTCTCGTTTCAGAAAAAAAATAAAACAATGAGGACGATGACCTCGTGGCGAACGATGGTTGGTGCGTTTGAAAATTCGCGCGTTGACTCCCACTAACCTTGTTTTTCTTTTATATTATTTGATTATTATCATATATTAACGATGCGCAGCTGACACAGATGGCAAGCATAAAGATTGGCAAAACTCAAGACCTGGGTTCGAACCCCAGGTCTTCAATAATTTCTATATTATTTTTCAATAACGTTTCCCATGCAGCTTCAGTAACATAGACACACCATATGCCTCCCAGATCCAAGAAGAAGAAGAGAAGAACTGTTCTGTTCAACTCGGGCCGAAGGTTTGGCAATACTCTGCAGCATGAAGAGGCTGGTTCTTCTGTTGGCAAGAGTCCTTCTCAGGCAGAAGTAAGAGTTCCTAGTCCGGTAGTCTCCGACAACGAGACCGATTTTGATGAAGAGCAGTACCCTCCTGCTGATGACAGATATAAGCAATTGGAGGACAGGTTGAAGGCTATGGAGGTTCAGCAGGTAACTGGGCTGGATTTCGGAGATTTGGGTTTGTCAACTGGTGTGATCATCCCCCACAAGTTCAAAGCACCATCCTTCTCCAAATATGACGGGGCGTCTTGTCCCAAGCTGCATCTGAGGTCCTATGTTCGGAAAATTCAGCCGTACTCTGCGGATAAGAATTTATGGATCCACTTCTTCCAGGAGAGTCTTTCATGGACTCATCTCGAATGGTTCTATCAGCTGGATGGGACCAAGGTTCGTAACTGGGAGGAGTTGGCTACTGCTTTCTACAAGCAGTATCAATATAATGCCGACCTTGCCCCCACACGTACCCAACTCCAGGGTATGTCGTTAGGTGCAAGCGAAGGTTTTAAGGAGTACGCTCAGAAGTGGAGAGACCTGGCTGGCAGGGTGCAGCCACCATTGACTGATCGGGAGCTGGTAGACATGTTCTTGGGGACCCTATCTGGGCCATTTTTTAACCATCTCATTGGGAATTCTTCTGCTGGTTTCACTGATTTGATCTTGACTGGAGAAAGGATTGAAGCTGGGTTAAAATCTGGAAAAATTCCGAAGGGTGCATCATCTAGTTCTGAGAAGAAGCCCTTCAAGAAGGAGTCTAGTGCCGTATATGGTTCCAGGAAATCAGAAAGACATGAGCACCGCCAATCTGTCAGTGCGGTAATGATTGCTAAGCCTGCTGCCGCTCCCCGGCCAAACAATACTCAGAAGGTGGAAAGACCCCGGAGAGAATTCACCCGCTTAAACATGACTTTGTCGCAGATCTTGCCACAGTTGCTCTCAACTAATTTAGTGACTGTCAGAGAGGCGCCGAAGTTTCCAAATACTGCATCTCCCAAGTACAACCCGAATGCTCGTTGTGCTTACCATTCAGATAGCCCGGGGCACTCTACTGATGACTGTTGGGCGTTAAAAAATAAGGTGCAAGACCTTATCGACGCAAAGGAGATACAGTTCGAAGCGCCTGCGAAACCGAATGTAGTTACTGCTCCTATGCCTCAGCATGGGGTAAATGCTGTTAATGAAGACGTTTATGCTGTTTCTGTGGATGATCTAGCCACTCCTCTAAAGATTGTCAAGAAGAACCTACTGCAGGCCGGTTTATTTCCGGGTTGTAGTGAGGGTTGCCTGTTCTGTGCTGTGTCCCCATCTGGTTGTCCCTTGCTAAAGTTAGGCATCCAAAGCTTAATGGATAGCAAGGAGATTCTATTTAGGAAGTCTGTTGTTCGGTTGGTTCCAGTGGAAGAAGTTTCTGTGGTGACTATCTTCAATAATCCGATTCCGGCTCTCCCGAAGAAGCCCGTCCAAATCATGACCGTTGCGCCTGTTATTATCACTGTTCCAGGGCCCCTGCCCTATGTATCTGACAAAGCTGTCCCCTGGCATTATGGGGCAGACGTATATGTAAACGGGATTAAACAAGAGTTCAACGCTGCCGCCAGCATTTGTGACATTACTGGCCCAACCAAGGTTACCCGCAGTGGCAGGCTCTTCTCGCCTGACATTGCACCGCCTGCTGCCCGAAGACCACTTCTCATAAACCCCGCAAGCATACCTGTTCCTGTTGCTGATCAAGTTGTTGTTCCTACTGCCGATCAAGTTGTTTCTCCTGCTGCCGAGTCATCCAATGCTCGGGGCAAGGGAATTGAGGTTGAGCCTGCCCAGATGGAAGCACCCGTACCCATAACTGCTGAGGCCTCCCCACAAGAGATGGAGGAGATTTTAAAAATTATAAAGAAGAGTGACTTCAATGTTGTGGAACAGCTGGGGCATACGCCCTCTAAAATCTCCATGCTCTCTTTATTGCTGTGCTTCGAGGCCCATGCTAAGGCCCTAATCTCATTCCTCAAGACGGCCCATGTGCCACATGAAACCTCTGCAGTCCAGTTCACTGATTGCGTGGCAAGTCTAACGGCAGATAATGGCTTGGGTTTCTCAGATGCTGACTTGACCGCAAAGGGAAGAGACCATAATGATGCTCTGCATGTCTCTATTGAATGCAGGGGCACTACCTTGGTGCATGTGTTGGTGGATACTGGGTCATCTTTGAATGTGCTACCCAAGAAGGCTTTGGACCGTCTAGATTGTGAAGGACTGGAATTAAAACCCAGCAACATCATCGTCAGGGCCTTTGATGGTTCAAAGAGGATGGTCCATGGAGAAGTTGACATTCCGATTCGAGTGGGCTCTCAGGTGTTCGACTCCACTTTTTATGTGATGGACATCCGTCCATCTTACTCTTGTCTATTGGGTCGACCTTGGATACATAAGGCTGGGGCAGTGACCTCTACCTTGCATCAGAAGCTGAAGTACCCCGTCAGAGGGAAGATTGTCACTGTACAAGGAGAGGAAGAATATATGGTAAGCCACCTGAACTCCTTCAGGTACATTGAGATGGATGGGGAGTTCATTGAAACCCCCTTTCAGCATTTCGAGGAGGTGTTTCAAATTGCAGCAGAAACAACAACAGAAGAAGGTGGTCCTTTGAAGATGGTTTCCCTGAAGGATGCCCGGGCTGTGGTTCAGAAGGGTGAATGTGCCGACTGGGGCAGACTTCCAGACTTTACTCAGAAGACTGATAAACTTGGGCTGGGTTTTACCACAGAAGGTCAGAGAGCTATGAGGAAAGCGAAGATCGGAAGACCTCCGGTATTTATTAAAAGTTCAGAAGTGAATGCTGTTGGGGAAGACCATGAAGTGAACGAAGCTGAATTCAACAGCTGGATCTATCCGACGGCCGAAGGCGGATTGAACAACTGGATTGCTAAGGATCATACTCCTGTTACCTTTGTGACGCAGTAATAAATTTCTTTGTTTTGTTATTTTGTAATAAACAATGATAAACTCTATGGCTCGGTGTCTTACCCGAGGCACCGTGGTTCTATTTGTGAGGGCATACAAATTGTCATTTCATATATCATGAATGAAAATCTTGGACGTATTTTTCGCATTGCAAATATTGTGCTCCTTTTCTGTCTTTCTTTTCCTTTACATAATTTTCAAAACAGCTGTATTTACACACACACTCACTCATACAGGTTTCAATCCACTCTGGATCTTACTGATAACAACTCTGCTACTGCCAGTTATGACTTCGAAAATCCGATCAACTTAGCCGAAGACGAAGGTGAAGATGATTGCGAAGTGCCTGGCGAGCTTGCAAGACTGTTGCTTTAGGAAGAGAGGGCAATTCAACCCCATGAAGAGCCAGTGGAAACCATAAACTTGGGTACTGAGGCAGACAGAAAAGAGGTAAAGATTGGTGCCAACCTAGAGCTCAGCGTGAAGCAACGGTTAACCAAGATGTTACATGATTATATGGAGATCTTTGCCTGGTCCTACGAAGACATGCCCGGGTTGGATACCGATATTGTGGTCCATCACTTGCCAACTAGGGAAGACTGCCCTCCAGTTAAGCAAAAGGTCCGTCGGATGCGTCCAGAGATGTCTGAGAAGATTAAAGCCGAGGTCATGAAACAGTTTGAGGCTGGATTCCTTGCAGTAACTTCTTACCCTCAGTGGGTTGCTAATGTGGTACCGGTACCTAAGAAGGACGGTAAGGTCAGAATGTGTGTTGACTATAGGGATCTGAACAGGGCCAGCCCCAAAGATGACTTCCCCTACCTCACATTGATGTCCTTGTTGATAATACGGCTCAGCACAAAGTATTCTCTTTCATGGATGGCTTTTCAGGTTACAATCAGATCAAGATGGCACCTGAAGACATGGAAAAGACTACATTTGTTACTCAGTGGGGCACCTTCTGTTACAAGGTCATGCCATTTGGATTAAAGAATGCTGGGGCAACCTACCAACGTGCCATGGTTGCCTTATTTCATGACATGATCCATCACGAGATAGAGGTGTATGTTGACGACATGATCGCTAGGTCCCAGACTGAAGAAGAACATCTAGATCATCTGCAGAAGTTGTTTGACCGGTTGAAACTATACAAGCTGAGATTGAACCCGAACAAGTGCACCTTCGGGGTAAGATCTGGAAAGTTGCTAGGCTTTGTGGTCAGTGATAAGGGAATTCAAGTGGACCCTGCTAAGGTCAAAGCTATCCAAGAGATGCCAATTCCCAAGACAGAAAAGGAAGTCAGAGGCTTTTTAGGACGCCTGAATTACATTGCTCGATTCATCTCACATCTGACTGCTACTTGTGGGCCAATCTTCAAGCTGCTGAAGAAAGATCAGGTAGTACGTTGGAACGATGAATGTCAGGCTGCCTTCGACAGAATCAAAGAGTATCTCCAAGAACCACCTATCCTTATGCCACCGGTTGAAGGGAGACCTCTGATACTATATCTGACAGTGCTCGACAATTCAATGGGGTGTGTGCTGGGGCAGCATGACGAGTCTGGCCGAAAAGAGCATGCCATTTATTACCTTAGCAAAAAGTTTACCGACTGTGAGACCCGATACTCACTGCTTGAGAAAACTTGCTGCGCTTTGGTATGGGCTGCTCGCCGGCTGAGACAGTATATGCTGACTCACACTACCTTGTTGATCTCAAAAATGGACCCTATAAAGTACATATTCGAAAAGCCTGCTCTGTCTGGGAGAATCGCAAGATGGAAAATGATCTTGACGGAATACGACATTCAGTACACAACCCAGAAGGCCATCAAAGGAAGTGTATTGGCAGACCACCTGGCACATCAAGCTGTAGATGACTATCAGTCCATGAACTTCGAGTTTCCGGATGAGAGCATTATGATTGTAACAGATTGTGAAGTACCTGGACCGGATGAAGGACCTGAACCAGGATCCCGATGGTCTATGCACTTTGACGGAGCCTCCAACGCTTTGGGAAATGGTATTGGCGCCATAATCATATCTCCACAAGGTACTCATACTCCACTCACTGCCCGGCTGTGTTTCAACTGTACCAACAACATGGCGGAGTATGAGGCGTGCATCATGGGTCTTCAAGCTGCGATCGACCTAAGGATCAAATTTCTAAGTGTCTTCGGAGATTCCGCTCTTGTGATCAATCAGATCAAAGGAGAGTGGGATACGAAACATCCAAACTTGATTCCTTACAGAGAATGTGTGTTGACCCTGATCCCCCACTTCACAGAGATAACCTTTGAACACTTTCCAAGAGAAGAGAATCAGTTAGTGGACGCGTTAGCTACAATGTCTTCAATGTTCAAGGTCAAATGGGATAATGAGGCGCCCTGGATTATCATCTGGAAACTGGACGAACCGGCATACTATTGTGATCTCGAAACTGAATTGGTGACTGAGAAGCCTTGGTACCACGAAGTGAAGAGGTATCTGGAAGCTCAGGAATACCCTGAAGGTGCCTCTGTCAATGATAAGAAATTCTTGAGAAGGTTCGCAGCCAAATTCTTCCTTAGCAACGACATCTTGTACAAGCGAAACCATGATTCAACCTTACTGCGTTGTGTGGATAAGACTGAAGCAGAAAGAATCATGGAAGAGCTACATGAAGGGACCTTTGGTACACATTCCAGTGGACACACTATGGCTAAGAAGATCCTACGGGCAGGATATTACTGGTCCACAATAGAAGCTGATTGTTACCAACATTCCAGGACATGCCACAAGTGTCAGATTTATGCAGATAAGGTGCATGTTCCTCCGGTTCCCCTAAATGTTCTGACTGCACCTTGGCCGTTTGCAATGTGGGGCATAGACATGATCGGCGAGATTAAACCTACGGCATCTAACGGACATCGCTTCATCCTAGTGGCGATTGACTATTTTACGAAGTGGGTTGAGGCGGCATCCTATGCTACGGTAACCAAGACTGTTGTGGCACGGTTCATTCGGCACAACCTGATATGTCGGTACGGCATCCCTGAGCGGATTATTATAGACAATGGTACCAATCTGAATAATAAGATGATCGCGGAGCTCTGCGAATAGTTCAAGATACAGCACCACAATTCCTCTCCTTACAGACCGAAGATGAATGGGGCTGTAGAAGCAGCAAATAAGAACATCAAGAAAATCGTGCAGAAGATGACAGTGACCTATAAAGATTGGCACGAGATGTTACCGTTCGCTCTACATGGGTACCGTACCTCAGCTAGGACGTCAACCGGGGCAACTCCTTTCTCTCTGGTTTATGGCATGGAGGCAGTCCTACCGATCGAAGTACAGATACCCTCTCTCCGGATAATGAAGGATGCAAATCTGAACGAAGATGACTGGATCCAGACACGACTTGATCAACTCAACCTCATTGATGAAAAGAGACTTGCTGCTATCTGCCATGGTCAGACGTATCAGAAACGGATGATCAGGGCATTTAACAAAAAGGTCAGACCACAGGAATATCAAGTTGGGGATCTGGTAATCAAGAGAATCATCCTTCCTCAGAGTGATCCAAGGGGCAAATGGACCCCTACGTACGAAGGGCCATTTGTGGTTAAGCATGTGTTCTCAGGAGGAGCAATGATATTAACCAATATGGATGGTGACGACCTTCCTCACCCCGCCAATGCAGACATAGTAAAAAAATACTACGCATAAAAAAGACCCGCTAGGCTGACATGCCTAGGCAAAAGTTAGGGCTTCCCGTCGAACCAAAAGGGTTCGGGCAAAATGAAGGGATGAAAATAAAAAAATCTGTACACCCGGCAAGTCGAAAACCTGAAAAGGCGGCTTGGGCAAAAATGGGTATCCCAGTGGACTGAAAACCCGAAAGGGCGGTCCAGGCAAAAATTAGGGATAAAAGCGTAATACTATGTCTCATTGATCACTTTGCATCCAGAATCCGGTATCTACATCAAGTTCAGACGGCATCAATCAGTCAGCTTCACTTTCAACCAAGGTCATCAAGTGATGAGACGCTCGGAGTTATAAAGGCAATAGCAGAGTGGAAACCCAGTGGATCATACTTCACACAGCTGTTTTATTTTCTTTTGTACAAAATTTGTATAAACTCTTGTTCGGCGACGTTCCTCTTACTAGGACGTCAGCCTCTTGTACACAAAACGCCTATTCACAGGCCATTCAAAAAAATCAATACAAATATATTTTCAGTTAAACGTGCCAAGTGTTTTTCTTTTTCTGTTTTGTTTTGCGAAGAACGTCCAAGGTTCAATTTGTGATATATGCATTTGACAATAGTTCGCTAACTCATAAATATTTGCATACGAAACAAAGGAATTAATTGCAGGTGACACTAGAAACAGGGGCAATAAAAGAGTTGTCTGAGCAGTCTAATTGTTCTATCCTCCAAGGTACCAAGGTAGGTTCGGCTAAAGAACACGACCAAATACATATTAAATCCCCAGAGAGTGGTTCAGGTCAATACATTCTTCTCCAAGCAGAGTTGATAAATCTCAAGGAAGTTGAGTATCCTCCCGTAGATCTCAACACTTCCCCAGCAGCAATACAAGCATCCCCGGCAGTCTTGGTCTAAAGATTGCTCCCCGGCGGTACATCAACATTCAAAGGGATCACTTCCCCAACATATCAAAACTCCCCAGAAGAGTCTAACCCAATTTCCCCAGAAAAATTGGAATTCATATCCCCAAGCAGTAAGCTTATCCCCAGTAGATTCTGGAAGCTTATCCCCTCGCAGAACACGAACGCGTCGTCCGGCTTGATTTAAAGAGTTATTTCCTTAACAGGATATAACTGGGTTATCCTCAGCCAAAAGCCACGGAAAGGTCGTCGTCAACGTAGTACTTTCCTATCCCCAGCGAAGTCTATTCACACTTCCAACAACAAGACATCCTCAGCAGTTACTATCAACATTCAGCAAAGCATCTCTATCCCCACAGAGTATTGCTCCCCAGCATGGCCGCTAGAGCATCTTTTCTCCCCGCAGAATCTTCCATTCACCAAGGTTATTCTGCAACGGAGTCATCTTCTCCTACCGATATTCTTGCAGTTATCATCCCCAGCGGAAACAAAGATCTAATTTTTCAACATCAGCCCAGGATACGACTTCCCGGCACCTGTCAAGGATTTACTTTCCTAGACAAAAACATACATAAAACATCACATACATCATTATAACATGCATAGACACATCATATCATACAAGTCTCATTTATATTGAGAACATCATTGCTTGATCCATATCATGCATTGCATATGACTGACCTTTACCTTTCAGGAAAGATGCAGTTTAAATTCTCAATCACGTTTCAAGACCTAGACCGGTTCAGTTAAATCGACCCTAAGATTTTCCTGATGCTTATCCAGTCAAAGGCCTTCTCTGGTTCAGTCAGATCGACCCTAAGATCTCCCTGATGCTTATCCAGTTGAAGATATTTCAAGACCTAGACCGGTTCAGTTAAATCGACCCTAAGATTTTCCTGATGCTTATCCAGTCAAAGGCCTTCTCTAGTTCAGTCAGATCGACCCTAAGATCTCCCTGATGCTTATCCAGTTGAAGATATTTCAAGACCTAGACTGGTTCAGTTAAATCGACCCTAATATTTTCCTGATGCTTATCCAGTCAAAGGCCTTCTCTGGTTCAGTCAGATCGACCCTAAGATCTCCCTGATGCTTATCCAGTTGAAGATTGTTTCAAGACCTAGACCGGTTCAGTTAAATCGACCCTAAGATTTTCCTGATGCTTATCCAGTCAAAGGCCTTCTCTGGATCAGTCAGATCGACCCTAAGATCTCCCTGATGCTTATCCAGTTGAAGATTGTTTCAAGACCTTGTCCGGTTCAGTTAAATCGACCCTAAGATTTTCCTGATGCTTATCCAGTCAAAGGCCTCCTCTGGTTCAGTCAGATCGACCCTAGGATCTCCCTGATGCTTATCCAGTTGAAGATATTCCAAGACCTAGACCAGTTCAGTTAAATCGACCCTAAGATTTTCCTGATGCTTATCCAGTCAAAGGCCTTCTCTGGTTCAGTCAGATCGACCCTAAGATCTCCCTGATGCTTATCCAGTTGAAGATTGTTTCAAGACCTAGACCGGTTCAGTTAAATCGACCCTAAGATTTTCCTGATGCTTATCCAGTCAAAGGCCTTCTCTGGTTCAGTCAGATCGACCCTAAGATCTCCCTGATGCTTATCCAGTTGAAGATTGTTTCAAGACCTTGTCCGATTCAGTTAAATCGACCCTAAGATTTTCCCGATGCTTATCCAGTCAAAGGCCTTCTCTTGGGTCAGTCAGATCGACCCTAAGATCTCCCTGATTCTTATCCCAGTAGAAGACACCCAAGATTTTTCTCAACGAGCGTTGTTGAAGTTAAAGTCGCCCAAGGTTCTCTTACCATTCATGCTAAGACAGTAACCATCCCCGGTTCATTCATCATCGTTTGAAGCTCCAGACTCAGCTCCTGTAACCAGTCAGGACATATCTATGCCGAGCATCTAAAATCAGCTCCTGCAACGTGTCAGGTACTCATTTTTTCTTTTGCAGGTATGCAGGTTCTCGCTAAGGAATCTCCTACGCGATCAACATCCAGATGGCATCTATAAGCCCATCATCCTATTCATCCATCTCTAAATGGCATTTATAAGCCCATTCCATCATCACACTGCTACTATGTAAGCGCAAATTTCTGGGCACTCTAGCGTCCAATCATCTTCTACCCTCGGATTACGAAAGGCACGTTCGCCAATCTGCATCCTCAGGTCTAAGAAGATTGAACAGGGGCAACTGTTGTACCCCAAAATTTGCCCTCCCATATTCTTCAAGAAATTGCCAAGCCAAGTCACAAAATTCCCCCAAGGGTTGCACAGTGCAAAGGGCTCCTACACAGCCAAAACTAGGGTTTGTGTTCTGATCAAGAAAAGGAAGTTTTCAAAGGCCCAATCAAGCCTCATATGCCTACAAATATGGTCAAGCATCCTCATATCAAGTTTCAAGGCATTCAGCTCAAAATTGCACAGTCAAAACCCTAAATTGCACTACAGTCAACTGTAGGGGCAAAATGGTCATTTGACAGTCAAAAGTTCAAATTTTTGGTCAACATATCATTTTGAAGCCACAAACATCATTTGATCAATGCTTGATCATGATTCTCAAAATTTGGCTCAGAAATCATCAAAGATGCAAAAGTTTCCTTATTTGGACAGTTGAAAAAGTCAACTGAAATTGACCAAGGCATAACTTTCACATGGATTATCAGAAAAATCCCATCCAAAGCTCATTTTGAAGAGAAAGACATTTCCTACAACTCATCTTCATACTTCAAGTCCAAGAAATGCTCTCACAAAAAGTTATCAATTTCAACATTATAGGTCATTTTCAAAAGTCAACAAAAAGGGACTTTAAGTCAAAGGCCATAACTTGAGATTGGTAAATCAAAATGACATGGGACCAAAGACATTGGTTAGAGGACTCAAAGACCTTTCCAAAATGTCCAAGAACATGAGAAAATCTTAAAAATTGAGCATGTTATGCCTTGTGGAAGTTGGGAAAGTTTTGGATATTTTGAAAAGTCAACTTTGATCCAAATGACCTAAAAATGCTAATGGGCCCATTTTTCTTCCATGATTCATCATTATAAGCATGTGCACGACCACTTGGCCCAAAGGGAAGTATTTTCTCATTTTTTATTTATTTATTTGAATTATTATTTATATTAATTCATTTAAATTACTTAAATATATGAAAAATATCTAACTTGACCTAATAAATCTTTTCATGCATATTTTGCCTTCAATATTTCGTGCATAGGTCAAAAGGGAAAGATTTGGTCTGATTTGAGCATAATTGATACAAAAACCATGTGAAAAAGATTGAAAACATAATGGTGAAAAATCAAATATTGAAAACCATGATTGCAAGAGATTTTTATCAATTTTCTTAACCTAATTGATTCACTACAAATGCTTGAACACAACCCTAATGCCCATAGACTCTAAGCTGCGCTAAAGAACATATTGCAAACTTGGAATTTTCTCTAAAAAACACAATACTGAAATCATCATTCCAGGACGATTCAAAGCCTAATTTTCATTCCAATAGCTTGCTCAAGGTCTATTGAGTGTATTCCAATCAGAATCATCCATCAAAACTCCAAGAGTTGGTAACACGAATACAAACTGTGTCAAGAAATTTTCAGAATCGTGCATCATAATTTGTGCATAACTTGCAATTTTTATCCATTGATTCATGTTTGTTATGAGTTTCTGAAACTAACCATGCAGATTGATTGCGTTTTTGTGCCATATACGCGATTTAGCCATTGATGCAGTTTAGGGTTTCTTGGGTTCCCAATTAGGGGTTTCCTAATAACGTAAAATTCGACCACTACAATGTCATGGATGGATTCAGTGAGTTGAGACGAAGAAGAGACACTCATCGCGCTGAATTTATATGATGAGGAGAGCTAATCGCTATTTTCTCAAAGGACCCCTTCTGCAACGCGTAGAAAACCGTGGCCAATGCGTTCTCGTTTCAGAAAAAAAATAAAACAATGAGGACGATGACCTCGTGGCGAACGATGGTTGGTGCGTTTGAAAATTCGCGCGCTGACTCCCACTAACCTTGTTTTTCTTTTATATTATTTGATTATTATCATATATTAACGATGCGCAGCTGGCACAGATGGCAAGCATAAAGATTGGCAAAACTCAAGACCTGGGTTCGAACCCCAGGTCTTCAATAATTTCTATATTATTTTTCAATAACGTTTCCCATGCAGCTTCAGTAACATAGACACACCATATGCCTCCCAGATCCAAGTGTACATGCGTCCAAGTGATTCAAATCAAAGGTGCAGGATTGAAGAACACCATAGACCCTGGTCAAAAGCGCCACATAATGCCTGGAGAAGTCAACGAATTTGAAGCTTATTGGGCCCAGAATTCTTAGGCCATACCTCCTAATTTGGGACTGAACCCCCCTGGTTTGCCTTCTCTATATTTTTTTATTTTTTTTTCAATTATGATTTTATTTTCTTTATTTGTTTAAGTTAATTAATTATTTTTTTTACAAAATACAAAAACTTCATAAACAATCAGAAAAAGACAAAAAAACATAATGAAAATTTATTTTAATATTTTCTTGTAAATAAATGCATGTAAAATTAATTAGTATAAATTAGGGTTAATTTTAATTCTTTTATGATAAAATCTAAAAAATGTAGAATTAGGGTTTATTCAATTTTTTCATCCTTTCTATTATTTTCTTTTCATAAAAAAATTAAAATTATTTATTTATGCTTATAATTAAATTATATGTAAAAATTAAGTTTAATAAGTGTTTTATCCTTTTAATTTATCCTTTTTTATCATAATATTATTTATTTATTTATTTTCATAATTAAATTGTACATAAAAGAATCTAGGTTTAATTTAGGTTATATTTTAATATTTTCATAATAAATTTAAAAACCATTAGAATTAGGGTTAGTTAATTTTAATTAATGCTTTTTTCTATTGAATTTTAAAAAACACAAAATACCAAAAACATTCTCTTTTAATTTTTAATTTTAATTCCTCATTAATTTTAATATTTTGCAAAAGGGTCCAACGCCCATATTTTTAATCGTTTAATTTCGCATACTTGTTTCATTTTGTTTAATTAATTATGTACCTCTCCCAAAGCGTTGTAACATTTACTTCTCGCACTTTATTTACTTTGCTTTATTTATTTTTCTGTCAAACCGGGTCCGGTTTAATTTTGGCGATGTGGACCCGCGCCATTTGTAATAGCTTTAGATTTACTTTTTCTCGCAAATATTTCTTAACTGTTAATCAAAAGCATGCAAGAATGAATGGCCATAATAAAAACAAGCGTAGAACACCAATAAACATGACAAGACAAATACAAACGAAAACGACACACAAATCACACACACCACCCCTAGGGTACGCCTCACTGTTGCCTTGCCTCGAAAGGTGATCGTCGAGTAGAGGACGTCTTAGTAAGTCCTCATGATCCGGGAACCTGGCATGAGGGTAGCTTCTAAGGTGTCTTCCCATTGCTCTGGTGATCACCATGTCCCGAACCTCGAATTGACCCGAACACCTCCAACGGTGGTGCTACCTACCTCTCAATGGTGGGATGGCACTACTTTAAAGGACATTTACACAGACGAATTCCTTAGGGTAGGTAGACGACTCTAGATACTTGCTCTAATTTCAAAAACAAATCAAAAAATACTTTTCACACCGACACCTTTTCAAAAAGCTTTCGAAAGCAATTTTTCAAACACTCTTGAGGACCGATACAAGAGTCGAACTGGAATTTTCAAAGAAACTTTTTAAAACCCACAGTTGAAAAGCAAACAAACCATTTTTGAAAACACAATGAGCAAGTATCTAAGAGCCCATGGATAACCATGGATAGAAAGGGTGCTAACACCTTCCCTTTCTATAACCTACCTCCCGAACCGAGAGCAATCTCTATAAGGAATTTTTCTGTGCTTTTGTCCTTTCCATTTGGAGAAAATAAAAGACGGTGGCGACTCTTGCTTCCGCGACATTTCGCGAACCAGCGTTAAACAGTCAGTTCCAGATCCACCGATCACAGAACTGGCGACTCTGCTGGGGAATATAACTTAAAGTGAGGTGTACCTTAGGGCTAAGATCACTGTGTTTTCAATTGCTTTCTTTGCTTGCTTTATTATTGTGGGACTGTCTCGGGAGTGCTATAGATCCTAACCCGGATCTGGGGGATACCTTCTTAGAAAGTAGCAACAAGACTGTGAGGGAACTGTGCGGGGTATACCGACATGGTTGAAACAGTCTGCTACGTTGATGTGGCACTTTGGTGTGTACCGATAACCCTTGAGTTCAGTCAAGGAGAGTACGGGGCCTCCGCGTGGTGTCGTGAAGCATCAACAGACCTTAGGAACCTTAATTGAACTATCTTGGCCTCTTTAGGGTAGTGAGATAACTGACTTTGGTGCAGTCTGAGGTTGGTTGATACTCGATACTACGCTCAATTGAGGGTTGCTTTCTTGGAATATTTCGGTCGCCAGTTCAGTGGCTAAATCGAAACGATGAACAATGAAAACAATCCCGTGATATTGGGAACCTTAGAACCCGGTTACTTTGATTAGGACAGGTTGAACCCACCAACTTCAAGAGGGTACTACCCAGACCCCATGCTGGCCTTAAACCTTAAGGGCTTGTCTTGTGTGCCTTGTGTGCCTTACATGTTTGTCTTTGTAAATATCTGTGGTGTATTTAATCATAGCATCATGACATCATCCAGCATCATATGCATTGACTAACCATTTCAGGGGTTCGAATTTTTATCTTTGTTCTTGTTTTGTAGGACATGGAAACTGTTCGTAGAAAGACAATTCAAATCAGTCTTGTAAGGATCCCTCCTCAGCTTAAGGAGCTTATATCCAGGATTCCCGAGAATTCATCATTCAGTGAAAGACATGGAAGCCTCATCAGCTTGGTCAACACCAACATTGAGGAAGACATGATAAAGGTCTTGTTCCAGTTCTTTGATCCTCTGCATCACTGTTTCACCTTCCTGGACTATCAGTTGGTACCTACATTGGAGGAGTTCTCCCGGCTCCTGAAGATCCCTATCCTTGATCAGCTACCCTTCAACGGTACAGAAAAAGAACCTAAGCTTGAAGAGATTGCTAAAGCCTTGCACCTACAGTCATCTGACCTCAAGGGACATTGGGAAGTTAGAAGTGGTATCAAAGGGTTCTTAGCCAGGTTTCTGTTTGAAAAGGCCTTTGAATGTTGGAACTCCCTTGACTTGCAAGCTTTTGAAGAGATTGTGGCCCTCCTTGTCTATGGTCTGGTGTTGTTTCCTAATCCAGATCAGCTTATTGATATCAGTGCTGTTCAGATCTTTATGTCCAGGAACCCCATACCTACATTGCTGGGGGACATCCTTCACTCATGTTACACTCGAACCATGAGAAAAAGAGGTGTCCTTATGTGTTGCACTCCTCTCCTGGGAAGGTGGTTTATTTCGCACCTTCCACAATCAGTCCTAAAGAATGAGCGGGGTTTGAGATGGTCACAATGGTTGATGACTCTTGCACATGCAGATATACATTGGTGCCCTAGGTCCAGAGAAGATGTCACTATCATTGATCGTTGCGGGGAGTACCCTAATGTTCCTTTACTTGGAATCAGAGGAGGTATTACTTACAGCCCATGCCTGGCTTGGAGACAGTTTGGTTATGCTCGGAGAGATGGTCCTCATGACATGTTAATTCCTGACATAGTTTTTGACTTCGACAACGATGCTCAAGGACTTCGCCAGAGATTTATCAGAGCTTGGAGGATGCCCAGTAGGATAGACAGCAAGACACTGGGGCACAGGAATTCCATCCCGTTGGAACCTTATCTCAAGTGGGTACGCGCCCGCTCTCAGAAGTTAGTGATGCCTTATCCTCACATGCTCCCAGTAATCAAAGAACCAGTCTTGGAAGGGGAAGTGCCCTACACTATTCAGCACCCTGATATGCCCACATCCTGGGAAGAGATGCAGAAGAGCTGGATCCAGCTTAAGGAAGAGCGGAATTCTCTTGAGACTAGACTGCATGCCAGTGAAAAGAAGGTCTTGGAGCTCACCCGCCTGTTGCATGAGGAGAGGAATCTCAACACCTACATAGCTCCAAAGAGGATGCGCAGTGTATTTTAGGATTGATTTGATTTTTGTACTTTTGCCCATGAGGCCTTGATGTATTAAACAATGATTTCTTTAAAAATAACGTGTGTTCCTTTTTGTCTACAACAAATTTGAACTTTCGAACCCTTGAATGCATTGCATACGCATTTCATACATCATGTGCATAGCAGGTTTTTCCCCTTTTCAGGTTGCTTACAGTTCTTCGCTGTTTATTTCAGCATCATGAATCCCGAATCTGCATCAACCGAGACATCGATCAAGGCTCTTCAGGCGCAGAATGCGCAGTTTCAAGAACTAATCAAGGGTCTGGCTAAAGGCCAAGAAGAATTAAAGACTATGCTCCCGAAGAAGGAGAAGAAGAAGAAGAGAAGAACTGTTCTGTTCAACTCGGGCCGAAGGTTTGGCAATACTCTGCAGCATGAAGAGGCTGGTTCTTCTGTTGGCAAGAGTCCTTCTCAGGCAGAAGTAAAGGTTCCTAGTCCGGTAGTCTCCGACAACGAGACAGATTTTGATGAAGAGCAGTACCCTCCTGCTGATGACAGATATAAGCAATTGGAGGACAGGTTGAAGGCTATGGAGGTTCATCAGGTACCTGGGCTGGATTTCGGAGATTTGGGTTTGTCAACTGGTGTGATCATCCCCCACAAGTTCAAAGCACCATCCTTCTCCAAATATGACGGGGCGTCTTGTCCCAAGCTGCATCTGAGGTCCTATGTTCGGAAAATTCAGCCGTACTCTGCGGATAAGAATTTATGGATCCACTTCTTCCAGGAGAGTCTTTCAGGGACTCATCTCGAATGGTTCTATCAGCTGGATGGGACCAAGGTTCGTAACTGGGAGGAGTTGGCTACTGCTTTCTACAAGCAGTATCAATATAATGCCGACCTTGCCCCCACACGTACCCAACTCCAGGGTATGTCGTTAGGTGCAAGCGAAGGTTTTAAGGAGTACGCTCAGAAGTGGAGAGACCTGGCTGGCAGGGTGCAGCCACCATTGACTGATCGGGAGCTGGTAGACATGTTCTTGGGGACCCTATCTGGGCCATTTTTTAACCATCTCATTGGGAATTCTTCTGCTGGTTTCACTGATTTGATCTTGACTGGAGAAAGGATTGAAGCTGGGTTAAAATCTGGAAAAATTCCGAAGGGTGCATCATCTAGTTCTGAGAAGAAGCCCTTCAAGAAGGAGTCTAGTGCCGTATATGGTTCCAGGAAATCAGAAAGACATGAGCACCGCCAATCTGTCAGTGCGGTAATGATTGCTAAGCCTGCTGCCGCTCCCCGGCCAAACAATACTCAGAAGGTGGAAAGACCCCGGAGAGAATTCACCCGCTTAAACATGACTTTGTCGCAGATCTTGCCACAGTTGCTCTCAACTAATTTAGTGACTGTTAGAGAGGCGCCGAAGTTTCCAAATACTGCATCTCCCAAGTACAACCCGAATGCTCGTTGTGCTTACCATTCAGATAGCCCGGGGCACTCTACTGATGACTGTTGGGCGTTAAAAAATAAGGTGCAAGACCTTATCGACGCAAAGGAGATACAGTTCGAAGCGCCTGCGAAACCGAATGTAGTTACTGCTCCTATGCCTCAGCATGGGGTAAATGCTGTTAATGAAGACGTTTATGCTGTTTCTGTGGATGATCTAGCCACTCCTCTAAAGATTGTCAAGAAGAACCTACTGCAGGCCGGTTTATTTCCGGGTTGTAGTGAGGGTTGCCTGTTCTGTGCTGTGTCCCCATCTGGTTGTCCCTTGCTAAAGTTAGGCATCCAAAGCTTAATGGATAGCAAGGAGATTCTATTTAGGAAGTCTGCTGTTCGGTTGGTTCCAGTGGAAGAAGTTTCTGTGGTGACTATCTTCAATAATCCGATTCCGGCTCTCCCGAAGAAGCCCGTCCAAATCATGACCGTTGCGCCTGTTATTATCACTGTTCCAGGGCCCCTGCCCTATGTATCTGACAAAGCTGTCCCCTGGCATTATGGGGCAGACGTATATGTAAACGGGATTAAACAAGAGTTCAACGCTGCCGCCAGCATTTGTGACATTACTGGCCCAGCCAAGGTTACCCGCAGTGGCAGGCTCTTCTCGCCTGACATTGCACCGCCTGCTGCCCGAAGACCACTTCTCATAAACCCCGCAAGCATACCTGTTCCTGTTGCTGATCAAGTTGTTGTTCCTACTGCCGATCAAGTTGTTTCTCCTGCTGCCGAGTCATCCAATACTCGGGGCAAGGGAATTGAGGTTGAGCCTGCCCAGATGGAAGCACCCGTACCCATAACTGCTGAGGCCTCCCCACAAGAGATGGAGGAGATTTTAAAAATTATAAAGAAGAGTGACTTCAATGTTGTGGAACAGCTGGGGCATACGCCCTCTAAAATCTCCATGCTCTCTTTATTGCTGTGCTCCGAGGCCCATGCTAAGGCCCTAATCTCATTCCTCAAGACGGCCCATGTGCCACATGAAACCTCTGCAGTCCAGTTCACTGATTGCGTGGCAAGTCTAACGGCAGATAATGGCTTGGGTTTCTCAGATGCTGACTTGACCGCAAAGGGAAGAGACCATAATGATGCTCTGCATGTCTCTATTGAATGCAGGGGCACTACCTTGGTGCATGTGTTGGTGGATACTGGGTCATCTTTGAATGTGCTACCCAAGAAGGCTTTGGACCGTCTAGATTGTGAAGGACTGGAATTAAAACCCAGCAACATCATCGTCAGGGCCTTTGATGGTTCAAAGAGGATGGTCCATGGAGAAGTTGACATTCCGATTCGAGTGGGCTCTCAGGTGTTCGACTCCACTTTTTATGTGATGGACATCCGTCCATCTTACTCTTGTCTATTGGGTCGACCTTGGATACATAAGGCTGGGGCAGTGACCTCTACCTTGCATCAGAAGCTGAAGTACCCCGTCAGAGGGAAGATTGTCACTGTACAAGGAGAGGAAGAATATATGGTAAGCCACCTGAACTCCTTCAGGTACATTGAGATGGATGGGGAGTTCATTGAAACCCCCTTTCAGCATTTCGAGGAGGTGTTTCCAATTGCAGCAGAAACAACAACAGAAGAAGGTGGTCCTTTGAAGATGGCTTCCCTGAAGGATGCCCGGGCTGTGGTTCAGAAGGGTGAATGTGCCGACTGGGGCAGACTTCCAGACTTTACTCAGAAGACTGATAAACTTGGGCTGGGTTTTACCACAGAAGGTCAGAGAGCTATGAGGAAAGCGAAGATCGGAAGACCTCCGGTATTTATTAAAAGTTCAGAAGTGAATGCTGTTGGGGAAGACCATGAAGTGAACGAAGCTGAATTCAACAGCTGGATCTATCCGACGGTCGAAGGCGGATTGAACAACTGGATTGCTAAGGATCATACTCCTGTTACCTTTGTGACGCAGTAATAAATTTCTTTGTTTTGTTATTTTGTAATAAACAATGATAAACTCTATGGCTCGGTGTCTTACCCGAGGCACCGTGGTTCTATTTGTGAGGGCATACAAATTGTCATTTCATATATCATGAATGAAAATCTTGGACGTATTTTTCGCATTGCAAATATTGTGCTCCTTTTCTGTCTTTCTTTTCCTTTACATAATTTTCAAAACAGCTGTATTTACACACACACACTCACTCATACAGGTTTCAATCCACTCTGGATCTTACTGATAACAACTCTGCTACTGCCAGTTATGACTTCGAAAATCCGATCAACTTAGCCGAAGACGAAGGTGAAGATGATTGCGAAGTGCCTGGCGAGCTTGCAAGACTGTTGCTTTAGGAAGAGAGGGCAATTCAACCCCATGAAGAGCCAGTGGAAACCATAAACTTGGGTACTGAGGCAGACAGAAAAGAGGTAAAGATTGGTGCCAACCTAGAGCTCAGCGTGAAGCAACGGTTAACCAAGATGTTACATGATTATATGGAGATCTTTGCCTGGTCCTACGAAGACATGCCCGGGTTGGATACCGATATTGTGGTCCATCACTTGCCAACTAGGGAAGACTGCCCTCCAGTTAAGCAAAAGGTCCGTCGGATGCGTCCAGAGATGTCTGAGAAGATTAAAGCCGAGGTCATGAAACAGTTTGAGGCTGGATTCCTTGCAGTAACTTCTTACCCTCAGTGGGTTGCTAATGTGGTACCGGTACCTAAGAAGGACGGTAAGGTCAGAATGTGTGTTGACTATAGGGATCTGAACAGGGCCAGCCCCAAAGATGACTTCCCCTACCTCACATTGATGTCCTTGTTGATAATACGGCTCAGCACAAAGTATTCTCTTTCATGGATGGCTTTTCAGGTTACAATCAGATCAAGATGGCACCTGAAGACATGGAAAAGACTACATTTGTTACTCAGTGGGGCACCTTCTGTTACAAGGTCATGCCATTTGGATTAAAGAATGCTGGGGCAACCTACCAACGTGCCATGGTTGCCTTATTTCATGACATGATCCATCACGAGATAGAGGTGTATGTTGACGACATGATCGCTAGGTCCCAGACTGAAGAAGAACATCTAGATCATCTGCAGAAGTTGTTTGACCGGTTGAAACTATACAAGCTGAGATTGAACCCGAACAAGTGCACCTTCGGGGTAAGATCTGGAAAGTTGCTAGGCTTTGTGGTCAGTGATAAGGGAATTCAAGTGGACCCTGCTAAGGTCAAAGCTATCCAAGAGATGCCAATTCCCAAGACAGAAAAGGAAGTCAGAGGCTTTTTAGGACGCCTGAATTACATTGCTCGATTCATCTCACATCTGACTGCTACTTGTGGGCCAATCTTCAAGCTGCTGAAGAAAGATCAGGTAGTACGTTGGAACGATGAATGTCAGGCCGCCTTCGACAGAATCAAAGAGTATCTCCAAGAACCACCTATCCTTATGCCACCGGTTGAAGGGAGACCTCTGATACTATATCTGACAGTGCTCGACAATTCAATGGGGTGTGTGCTGGGGCAGCATGACGAGTCTGGCCGAAAAGAGCATGCCATTTATTACCTTAGCAAAAAGTTTACCGACTGTGAGACCCGATACTCACTGCTTGAGAAAACTTGCTGCGCTTTGGTATGGGCTGCTCGCCGGCTGAGACAGTATATGCTGACTCACACTACCTTGTTGATCTCAAAAATGGACCCTATAAAGTACATATTCGAAAAGCCTGCTCTGTCTGGGAGAATCGCAAGATGGCAAATGATCTTGACGGAATACGACATTCAGTACACAACCCAGAAGGCCATCAAAGGAAGTGTATTGGCAGACCACCTGGCACATCAAGCTGTAGATGACTATCAGTCCATGAACTTCGAGTTTCCGGATGAGAGCATTATGATTGTAACAGATTGTGAAGTACCTGGACCGGATGAAGGACCTGAACCAGGATCCCGATGGTCTATGCACTTTGACGGAGCCTCCAACGCTTTGGGAAATGGTATTGGCGCCATAATCATATCTCCACAAGGTACTCATACTCCACTCACTGCCCGGCTGTGTTTCAACTGTACCAACAACATGGCGGAGTATGAGGCGTGCATCATGGGTCTTCAAGCTGCGATCGACCTAAGGATCAAATTTCTAAGTGTCTTCGGAGATTCCGCTCTTGTGATCAATCAGATCAAAGGAGAGTGGGATACGAAACATCCAAACTTGATTCCTTACAGAGAATGTGTGTTGACCCTGATCCCCCACTTCACAGAGATAACCTTTGAACACTTTCCAAGAGAAGAGAATCAGTTAGTGGACGCGTTAGCTACAATGTCTTCAATGTTCAAGGTCAAATGGGATAATGAGGCGCCCTGGATTATCATCTGGAAACTGGACGAACCGGCATACTGTTGTGATCTCGAAACTGAATTGGTGACTGAGAAGCCTTGGTACCACGAAGTGAAGAGGTATCTGGAAGCTCAGGAATACCCTGAAGGTGCCTCTGTCAATGATAAGAAATTCCTGAGAAGGTTCGCAGCCAAATTCTTCCTTAGCAACGGCATCTTGTACAAGCGAAACCATGATTCAACCTTACTGCGTTGTGTGGATAAGACTGAAGCAGAAAGAATCATGGAAGAGCTACATGAAGGGACCTTTGGTACACATTCCAGTGGACACACTATGGCTAAGAAGATCCTACGGGCAGGATATTACTGGTCCACAATAGAAGCTGATTGTTACCAACATTCCAGGACATGCCACAAGTGTCAGATTTATGCAGATAAGGTGCATGTTCCTCCGGTTCCCCTAAATGTTCTGACTGCACCTTGGCCGTTTGCAATGTGGGGCATAGACATGATCGGCGAGATTAAACCTACGGCATCTAACGGACATCGCTTCATCCTAGTGGCGATTGACTATTTTACGAAGTGGGTTGAGGCGGCATCCTATGCTACGGTAACCAAGACTGTTGTGGCACGGTTCATTCGGCACAACCTGATATGTCGGTACGGCGTCCCTGAGCGGATTATTACAGACAATGGTACCAATCTGAATAATAAGATGATCGCGGAGCTCTGCGAATAGTTCAAGATACAGCACCACAATTCCTCTCCTTACAGACCGAAGATGAATGGGGCTGTAGAAGCAGCAAATAAGAACATCAAGAAAATCGTGCAGAAGATGACAGTGACCTATAAAGATTGGCACGAGATGTTACCGTTCGCTCTACATGGGTACCGTACCTCAGCTAGGTCGTCAACCGGGGCAACTCCTTTCTCTCTGGTTTATGGCATGGAGGCAGTCCTACCGATCGAAGTACAGATACCCTCTCTCCGGATAATGAAGGATGCAAATCTGAACGAAGATGACTGGATCCAGACACGACTTGATCAACTCAACCTCATTGATGAAAAGAGACTTGCTGCTATCTGCCATGGTCAGACGTATCAGAAACGGATGATCAGGGCATTTAACAAAAAGGTCAGACCACAGGAATATCAAGTTGGGGATCTGGTAATCAAGAGAATCATCCTTCCTCAGAGTGATCCAAGGGGCAAATGGACCCCTACGTACGAAGGGCCATTTGTGGTTAAGCATGTGTTCTCAGGAGGAGCAATGATATTAACCAATATGGATGGTGACGACCTTCCTCACCCCGCCAATGCAGACATAGTAAAAAAATACTACGCATAAAAAAGACCCGCTAGGCTGACATGCCTAGGCAAAAGTTAGGGCTTCCCGTCGAACCAAAAGGGTTCGGGCAAAATGAAGGGATGAAAATAAAAAAATCTGTACACCCGGCAAGTCGAAAACCTGAAAAGGCGGCTTGGGCAAAAATGGGTATCCCAGTGGACTGAAAACCCGAAAGGGCGGTCCAGGCAAAAATTAGGGATAAAAGCGTAATACTATGTCTCATTGATCACTTTGCATCCAGAATCCGGTATCTACATCAAGTTCAGACGGCATCAATCAGTCAGCTTCACTTTCAACCAAGGTCATCAAGTGATGAGACGCTCGGAGTTATAAAGGCAATAGCAGAGTGGAAACCCAGTGGATCATACTTCACACAGCTGTTTTATTTTCTTTTGTACAAAATTTGTATAAACTCTTGTTCGGCGACGTTCCTCTTACTAGGACGTCAGCCTCTTGTACACAAAACGCCTATTCACAGGCCATTCAAAAAAATCAATACAAATATATTTTCAGTTAAACGTGCCAAGTGTTTTTCTTTTTCTGTTTTGTTTTGCGAAGAACGTCCAAGGTTCAATTTGTGATATATGCATTTGACAATAGTTCGCTAACTCATAAATATTTGCATACGAAACAAAGGAATTAATTGCAGGTGACACTAGAAACAGGGGCAATAAAAGAGTTGTCTGAGCAGTCTAATTGTTCTATCCTCCAAGGTACCAAGGTAGGTTCGGCTAAAGAACACGACCAAATACATATTAAATCCCCAGAGAGTGGTTCAGGTCAATACATTCTTCTCCAAGCAGAGTTGATAAATCTCAAGGAAGTTGAGTATCCTCCCGTAGATCTCAACACTTCCCCAGCAACAATACAAGCATCCCCGGCAGTCTTGGTCTAAAGATTGCTCCCCGGCGGTACATCAACATTCAAAGGGATCACTTCCCCAACATATCAAAACTCCCCAGAAGAGTCTAACCCAATTTCCCCAGAAAAATTGGAATTCATATCCCCAAGCAGTAAGCTTATCCCCAGTAGATTCTGGAAGCTTATCCCCTCGCAGAACACGAACGCGTCGTCCGGCTTGATTTAAAGAGTTATTTCCTTAACAGGATATAACTGGGTTATCCTCAGCCAAAAGCCACGGAAAGGTCGTCGTCAACGTAGTACTTTCCTATCCCCAGCGAAGTCTATTCACACTTCCAACAACAAGACATCCTCAGCAGTTACTATCAACATTCAGCAAAGCATCTCTATCCCCACAGAGTATTGCTCCCCAGCATGGCCGCTAGAGCATCTTTTCTCCCCGCAGAATCTTCCATTCACCAAGGTTATTCTGCAACGGAGTCATCTTCTCCTACCGATATTCTTGCAGTTATCATCCCCAGCGGAAACAAAGATCTAATTTTTCAACATCAGCCCAGGATACGACTTCCCGGCACCTGTCAAGGATTTACTTTCCTAGACAAAAACATACATAAAACATCACATACATCATTATAACATGCATAGACACATCATATCATACAAGTCTCATTTATATTGAGAACATCATTGCTTGATCCATATCATGCATTGCATATGACTGACCTTTACCTTTCAGGAAAGATGCAGTTTAAATTCTCAATCACGTTTCAAGACCTAGACCGGTTCAGTTAAATCGACCCTAAGATTTTCCTGATGCTTATCCAGTCAAAGGCCTTCTCTGGTTCAGTCAGATCGACCCTAAGATCTCCCTGATGCTTATCCAGTTGAAGATATTTCAAGACCTAGACCGGTTCAGTTAAATCGACCCTAAGATTTTCCTGATGCTTATCCAGTCAAAGGCCTTCTCTGGTTCAGTCAGATCGACCCTAAGATCTCCCTGATGCTTATCCAGTTGAAGATATTTCAAGACCTAGACCGGTTCAGTTAAATCGACCCTAATATTTTCCTGATGCTTATCCAGTCAAAGGCCTTCTCTGGTTCAGTCAGATCGACCCTAAGATCTCCCTGATGCTTATCCAGTTGAAGATTGTTTCAAGACCTAGACCGGTTCAGTTAAATCGACCCTAAGATTTTCCTGATGCTTATCCAGTCAAAGGCCTTCTCTGGATCAGTCAGATCGACCCTAAGATCTCCCTGATGCTTATCCAGTTGAAGATTGTTTCAAGACCTTGTCCGGTTCAGTTAAATCGACCCTAAGATTTTCCTGATGCTTATCCAGTCAAAGGCCTCCTCTGGTTCAGTCAGATCGACCCTAGGATCTCCCTGATGCTTATCCAGTTGAAGATATTCCAAGACCTAGACCAGTTCAGTTAAATCGACCCTAAGATTTTCCTGATGCTTATCCAGTCAAAGGCCTTCTCTGGTTCAGTCAGATCGACCCTAAGATCTCCCTGATGCTTATCCAGTTGAAGATTGTTTCAAGACCTAGACCGGTTCAGTTAAATCGACCCTAAGATTTTCCTGATGCTTATCCAGTCAAAGGCCTTCTCTGGTTCAGTCAGATCGACCCTAAGATCTCCCTGATGCTTATCCAGTTGAAGATTGTTTCAAGACCTTATCCGATTCAGTTAAATCGACCCTAAGATTTTCCCGATGCTTATCCAGTCAAAGGCCTTCTCTTGGGTCAGTCAGATCGACCCTAAGATCTCCCTGATTCTTATCCCAGTAGAAGACACCCAAGATTTTTCTCAACGAGCGTTGTTGAAGTTAAAGTCGCCCAAGGTTCTCTTACCATTCATGCTAAGACAGTAACCATCCCCGGTTCATTCATCATCGTTTGAAGCTCCAGACTCAGCTCCTGTAACCAGTCAGGACATATCTATGCCGAGCATCTAAAATCAGCTCCTGCAACGTGTCAGGTACTCATTTTTTCTTTTGCAGGTATGCAGGTTCTCGCTAAGGAATCTCCTACGCGATCAACATCCAGATGGCATCTATAAGCCCATCATCCTATTCATCCATCTCTAAATGGCATTTATAAGCCCATTCCATCATCACACTGCTACTATGTAAGCGCAAATTTCTGGGCACTCTAGCGTCCAATCATCTTCTACCCTCGGATTACGAAAGGCACGTTCGCCAATCTGCATCCTCAGGTCTAAGAAGATTGAACAGGGGCAACTGTTGTACCCCAAAATTTGCCCTCCCATATTCTTCAAGAAATTGCCAAGCCAAGTCACAAAATTCCCCCAAGGGTTGCACAGTGCAAAGGGCTCCTACACAGCCAAAACTAGGGTTTGTGTTCTGATCAAGAAAAGGAAGTTTTCAAAGGCCCAATCAAGCCTCATATGCCTACAAATATGGTCAAGCATCCTCATATCAAGTTTCAAGGCATTCAGCTCAAAATTGCACAGTCAAAACCCTAAATTGCACTACAGTCAACTGTAGGGGCAAAATGGTCATTTGACAGTCAAAAGTTCAAATTTTTGGTCAACATATCATTTTGAAGCCACAAACATCATTTGATCAATGCTTGATCATGATTCTCAAAATTTGGCTCAGAAATCATCAAAGATGCAAAAGTTTCCTTATTTGGACAGTTGAAAAAGTCAACTGAAATTGACCAAGGCATAACTTTCACATGGATTATCAGAAAAATCCCATCCAAAGCTCATTTTGAAGAGAAAGACATTTCCTACAACTCATCTTCATACTTCAAGTCCAAGAAATGCTCTCACAAAAAGTTATCAATTTCAACATTATAGGTCATTTTCAAAAGTCAACAAAAAGGGACTTTAAGTCAAAGGCCATAACTTGAGATTGGTAAATCAAAATGACATGGGACCAAAGACATTGGTTAGAGGACTCAAAGACCTTTCCAAAATGTCCAAGAACATGAGAAAATCTTAAAAATTGAGCATGTTATGCCTTGTGGAAGTTGGGAAAGTTTTGGATATTTTGAAAAGTCAACTTTGATCCAAATGACCTAAAAATGCTAATGGGCCCATTTTTCTTCCATGATTCATCATTATAAGCATGTGCACGACCACTTGGCCCAAAGGGAAGTATTTTCTCATTTTTTATTTATTTATTTGAATTATTATTTATATTAATTCATTTAAATTACTTAAATATATGAAAAATATCTAACTTGACCTAATAAATCTTTTCATGCATATTTTGCCTTCAATATTTCGTGCATAGGTCAAAAGGGAAAGATTTGGTCTGATTTGAGCATAATTGATACAAAAACCATGTGAAAAAGATTGAAAACATAATGGTGAAAAATCAAATATTGAAAACCATGATTGCAAGAGATTTTTATCAATTTTCTTAACCTAATTGATTCACTACAAATGCTTGAACACAACCCTAATGCCCATAGACTCTAAGCTGCGCTAAAGAACATATTGCAAACTTGGAATTTTCTCTAAAAAACACAATACTGAAATCATCATTCCAGGACGATTCAAAGCCTAATTTTCATTCCAATAGCTTGCTCAAGGTCTATTGAGTGTATTCCAATCAGAATCATCCATCAAAACTCCAAGAGTTGGTAACACGAATACAAACTGTGTCAAGAAATTTTCAGAATCGTGCATCATAATTTGTGCATAACTTGCAATTTTTATCCATTGATTCATGTTTGTTATGAGTTTCTGAAACTAACCATGCAGATTGATTGCGTTTTTGTGCCATATACGCGATTTAGCCATTGATGCAGTTTAGGGTTTCTTGGGTTCCCAATTAGGGGTTTCCTAATAACGTAAAATTCGACCACTACAATGTCATGGATGGATTCAGTGAGTTGAGACGAAGAAGAGACACTCATCGCGCTGAATTTATATGATGAGGAGAGCTAATCGCTATTTTCTCAAAGGACCCCTTCTGCAACGCGTAGAAAACCGTGGCCAATGCATTCTCGTTTCAGAAAAAAAATAAAACAATGAGGACGATGACCTCGTGGCGAACGATGGTTGGTGCGTTTGAAAATTCGCGCGCTGACTCCCACTAACCTTGTTTTTCTTTTATATTATTTGATTATTATCATATATTAACGATGCGCAGCTGGCACAGATGGCAAGCATAAAGATTGGCAAAACTCAAGACCTGGGTTCGAACCCCAGGTCTTCAATAATTTCTATATTATTTTTCAATAACGTTTCCCATGCAGCTTCAGTAACATAGACACACCATATGCCTCCCAGATCCAAGTGTACATGCGTCCAAGTGATTCAAATCAAAGGTGCAGGATTGAAGAACACCATAGACCCTGGTCAAAAGCGCCACATAATGCCTGGAGAAGTCAACGAATTTGAAGCTTATTGGGCCCAGAATTCTTAGGCCATACCTCCTAATTTGGGACTGAACCCCCCTGGTTTGCCTTCTCTATATTTTTTTATTTTTTTTTCAATTATGATTTTATTTTCTTTATTTGTTTAAGTTAATTAATTATTTTTTTTACAAAATACAAAAACTTCATAAACAATCAGAAAAAGACAAAAAAACATAATGAAAATTTATTTTAATATTTTCTTGTAAATAAATGCATGTAAAATTAATTAGTATAAATTAGGGTTAATTTTAATTCTTTTATGATAAAATCTAAAAAATGTAGAATTAGGGTTTATTCAATTTTTTCATCCTTTCTATTATTTTCTTTTCATAAAAAAATTAAAATTATTTATTTATGCTTATAATTAAATTATATGTAAAAATTAAGTTTAATAAGTGTTTTATCCTTTTAATTTATCCTTTTTTATCATAATATTATTTATTTATTTATTTTCATAATTAAATTGTACATAAAAGAATCTAGGTTTAATTTAGGTTATATTTTAATATTTTCATAATAAATTTAAAAACCATTAGAATTAGGGTTAGTTAATTTTAATTAATGCTTTTTTCTATTGAATTTTAAAAAACACAAAATACCAAAAACATTCTCTTTTAATTTTTAATTTTAATTCCTCATTAATTTTAATATTTTGCAAAAGGGTCCAACGCCCATATTTTTAATCGTTTAATTTCGCATACTTGTTTCATTTTGTTTAATTAATTATGTACCTCTCCCAAAGCGTTGTAACATTTACTTCTCGCACTTTATTTACTTTGCTTTATTTATTTTTCTGTCAAACCGGGTCCGGTTTAATTTTGGCGATGTGGACCCGCGCCATTTGTAATAGCTTTAGATTTACTTTTTCTCGCAAATATTTCTTAACTGTTAATCAAAAGCATGCAAGAATGAATGGCCATAATAAAAACAAGCGTAGAACACCAATAAACATGACAAGACAAATACAAACGAAAACGACACACAAATCACACACACCACCCCTAGGGTACGCCTCACTGTTGCCTTGCCTCGAAAGGTGATCGTCGAGTAGAGGACGTCTTAGTAAGTCCTCATGATCCGGGAACCTGGCATGAGGGTAGCTTCTAAGGTGTCTTCCCATTGCTCTGGTGATCACCATGTCCCGAACCTCGAATTGACCCGAACACCTCCAACGGTGGTGCTACCTACCTCTCAATGGTGGGATGGCACTACTTTAAAGGACATTTACACAGACGAATTCCTTAGGGTAGGTAGACGACTCTAGATACTTGCTCTAATTTCAAAAACAAATCAAAAAATACTTTTCACACCGACACCTTTTCAAAAAGCTTTCGAAAGCAATTTTTCAAACACTCTTGAGGACCGATACAAGAGTCGAACTGGAATTTTCAAAGAAACTTTTTAAAACCCACAGTTGAAAAGCAAACAAACCATTTTTGAAAACACAATGAGCAAGTATCTAAGAGCCCATGGATAACCATGGATAGAAAGGGTGTTAACACCTTCCCTTTCTATAACCTACCTCCCGAACCGAGAGCAATCTCTATAAGGAATTTTTCTGTGCTTTTGTCCTTTCCATTTGGAGAAAATAAAAGACGGTGGCGACTCTTGCTTCCGCGACATTTCGCGAACCAGCGTTAAACAGTCAGTTCCAGATCCACCGATCACAAGCCCAAAAGGAGGCCATGTGTTCTAATTGAATGACATATGCATAATTAAGCAACAATTAAAACATACAAAAATAAATCCTAAGCTATTACAATTATATGGGATGGGGGTACGAGCTTATGAATGGGGTGAAATACAAGCATATTTAAATTATTACAACCATATTGAATAAATAACAATAAAAATATAAAACAAATATAAATATAGTGCAAAAAGAAAGAAAAATTGTTTTTTGCCCATTATGTGTCGACACATGCACTTATGCATCGACGCATAACAATTCTTGTTTCTGGAAATAAAAAATAACACAGTATGAGTCGATACATAATAGTATGTGTCGACTCATTTCTTACTTGTGTCAAAACATTCATGCTTTGTGTCGACTCATAAAACTTCCTTGCCCCTGGAAATCAAAAATAACACACTATGAGTCGACATATAAGGGTTTGTGTCGACTCATACAACTTTCTTGCCCTTGGAAATCCAAAATAACACAGTATGAGTCGACACATACGCATTTTGTGTTGACTCATACACCTTTCTTGCCCCTGGAAATCCAAAATAACACAATATGAGTAGACACATATGCGTATTGTGTCGACTCATAATCTGTCTTGTGCCTGATATACGTTGACTAATAGAGACATGTGTCGACTCATACTGCTGTATTTTGTTTCAAACAATGCTCTGTTACATGTAAAAGTCAGTTTTCCACATATAATTGATAAACATGAAAAGAAAGCATGTGGTTAGATTCAAGAGTATGATATCTACATTTATCTTCAAGAATTAGTCACTAATGATGCTTAAAATGAGGAGCGCAAAGTCAAGAAGACTTAACTTGGAATTGAAATATGTGTTATGAGTTTGAACACCTTTCAAGATGCTGTGATGATTATAACAACTTCAGTGAACCTCCAGGAAGTTGCTCCAATCCTTACTTTGTATTGAGAGCTGCAAGGTTGTACAGGGGGTTAAAGTTTTGTTTTTGTGTTTGGAAGGTGGTGAGGATGGTATCACATAAGCTGTTTTTGTATTTGAATCATCTCTCTGAGATGCATATGAAATGTTTGTATAGTTGGTTTAAGAGAAGGCATGCAAGGTTGAACAGTGGGATGAGGTTTTGTTTTTGTGAATGAAGATCCTTTTGGTTGCTACTGTTTTTTTTGTGGCTGCTATTTCTCTCTCTTTCTCACAGTGTTTTTCTCTCTTTCTTTTCACAAAAACTCTCCTCTCTCAATCTGGCTCTTGTCTTTTTTCAATATCACTCTTGTATCTCCTCCCCCCTTTTCTTTGCTGTCTATTGTTTGTATATCAGCTGAGAGGTAGAAATTGTGGGGAAAGGTTGGTGAGATTTCAAACAATTTTGACATGCTGTTTCACCCCTTTTCCATTACAGATTTGGGTGACTTCTATTTTGTGTAATGTTTGGCCTTTGTTGGAAGCAGCTTTGACAGTTTTAGCAGACTGTCTTTGCAGGTTTTTGGATTGTTTGCTTGGACTATTTTGTTTGTTTTGCAATGTGATGCAGGTTTATGGAGTTGTATTGCATAATGGACAACATGGTTGGGTTTTTGCAGCAGAATGGACAACATTAGTTTGGACAGTTTTATGGGGATGATTAGTGCAAACTTTGGGCCTGTTTTGTTTGGATAGCTTGGACTGGTTTTGGGCCTATTATTTTTTGCCAGTTTGGACTTGTAATGAGAAATTCCTTTGTATGGTCTCAAATGGTCATGACATGAATAAAAATTGCAAGATAACCAAATGACTTGAATCTTGAATATAGTAACTTGTGATGTAAGGAATTGGTGACTTGTGAACCAAAGACATTGTATGAAATACCAATTTCCATTATTTACAATTTGCAATACAAATCTAAGTTTTCTTTCTCTTTCAATCTTCATGACAAATTCAAACCACTTTGAAAATGATAGATGCCCTCTTAATTCAAAAATTTAGTCCCTCAAGAAACTCCTCAAATAAAATTTTAATCCATATGAGAAGAATTCCTTGGTTTCACCCCTTAAACCTCTTGATAAACAATTGACTTGTGAAGAAGATAAAGCTCAATGTGATCTTGAGGAAAAAAATACTAGCTTCCTGAAAACACTTTGAAACTATAATATTGCACAACCACTGAACTCTTGGACCTTAGGTGCCTTTATTCAATGAAATGCAGGATATGCAAATGAACTAATGAAAATGATATAGATGAAATGTGAAGTCTAAGCCATACAAAAGTAAAATAGGTAGAAAAAATTTGGGGTATGATAGCTGCCCTATTTAATCGTCTTAAACCGGAAGGTGCGATTGGCAACAGCCTTTCGAAAATTCGAGGTAGAAGATGATTAAATACTAAGACTTGAAATTTGTCCTGGAGAGATGGTGTGAATGTTATTATTTGTGATGTCTGCTGGGGATGAAAAATGAACTTTCAGGTGAACTGGTTATGATGGATGAAGGTGGTAGAATAACAATGGCTTGTGCTGAGGTAACGGTGTCAATACACGGTTCTCGAGGAAGTGGGTGTTAAAGCAAAGGAAAAGATATGGGTGATGATGTTATGGTGACGGAAAGTAGGATTAATGACAACATGATAACTTAAAGACAATGGGTAAACTAGACGACAGTGGAGAATCCATCGTGTGGGATTCACAACCCAAAAAGAAAGATAAGGATTACGGGTAAAGATCGGTGTATGATCTATGACCCAAGAGAAAGGATGTCATGAGTGTAGCAGTAGAAATGTTCAAGACTAAGCCATTGGATTGACTAGACTTTATACAAATCAAAAATAAAATCGCCACCGCGTTTTATTGTTTCCAAAGGAATGGGAAAAGAGAGAATAACCCAAAAAGAGGTGGGAAAGATTCAAGGTAAGGGGGTTGGTTATGCAAAGGGAAGGTATTAGCACCCTAAACATCTATGGAACTCCGCAGGAACCTCTTTGAAAAATCTGTATATTTTGGCTATAAAATATGTTGTATAGAAATAGACGGTGGAGGTGAGAAGAGAAGTATTTTTTTATGATTTTTGCACCCGCCGCGGTTGCGAACCTTTATTGCCTACGTACCACCTTTCGTGCAATAGGGGATCAGGGTACACGTAGCTCCTATTTTAAAAATTTGAAATACAAGTGTGTTGGTTGATTTTAAGAGATAAGACATCATCGTCATTGTTTGTGTGGAAAACATACTTACTACCCACAATCATGAGAAAGGAGAATTTTCATCATCTCAAAGTGTAGGATATGGCTTGGATTTTAAAATCAACAATGCCTCACTCAACATGCAAGTTGAAAATATATCACTTAACTATATATTGTAGAAGTATAGTTGTTGCATCACTACAAAGATTGACAAGAGTGCAATATTTTGAGAAAAGTTTTAAAGTAGAAGCCAAAGTGGCAAAATAGTTTGAAATGAGATTGATTGACTTTTAGTCTTCTCACAAAAAATGTCAAGGTATTGTTTAAGTTGATTGAAGTTTATTTATGAAAAGATTTTGAAAATGCATGGACCTAGGTCCAAGTTCATTATTAAAGTGTTTCAAGTTTAGAAACAAGAAGAGTTTTCAAAAGGAGGGAGAAGATTTTTGAAATTAAAGAAGATGGGAGGAGAAGAAGAGACTATCCTAAAGCATAAGGTAAAAGCTAAGGAGAAGAATCATCTAACTAACAAGTAGCCAATACTTGACATTATGTGTCAAGATAGAATTCCCATTCTTTGGATTGAAACCAAGCAAGCAAAGATACTAGACCTCTTGAGAGAACCAAACTTCAAGTGTATTAAGTCTTCACAAAAATTGGGCAGAGTAACGGCTGTATACGGGTGAATTCCAGATTACAAACAGAGAATGTAATCACAAAAACCTGCACACAAAAACAAACAAGCAACCCAATGTCTTGAGGTATGCCTCAAGAACTCCAGACAAAATAATCAAATAAGATCACAAGGTCTCCAAGATAGGCCAAGGTTTCTAATCCCAAGTCCAAGAAAAAGTCCCATGCTCCATAATGCCAAGGATAGTAACCAGATAGTCCAAGTGCCATTAAAGGTTTTTAAGGGTTTATGTTGATTATTAAGTATCTTAAGAAAGGAAAAGAAAAGCTCAAGTGAGCAAAGTAAAAATGGCAAGAAAATAAATGCTCAAATAAGCAAAGATGAAAATGGCATGAAATGTAAACGCTAAAAGTAAATAGTATATAAAGCATAAAAAAGAATAAAAGCATAAGTTAAAACAAGTCAATAATTAGTGGTTAGTTGGATGACCATCTTGAAACTTACATTTGGAACTCATTAGAAGATTGGTAGAACCAAAGCTTCCCCACAACAAGTTGCATTTGCTTTTTGTCAAGTATATCATCCATTTGGAATTCTCACAAGTACCATTTAATGATCAATGATGTTTAAGTGATCCACGTTGACCAAAGTTGTTGTAGATCCATTAGAGGATTGGTAGAACCAAAGCCTCCACACAATGAATCTCAAGGTTATTGGATCAAAGAGATCAAATTAACATACTTGGACTTGCAATCATAAGTTTGGGCCACGAAATTTAGCGCTATGTTAAGCAAACGTAAGTGGACTTATATAGAGGTCGCACCTATTTTGAGGTTGGTCAATAGCAATCTATGCACCATTTGTTTTGAGACATGATATAGAGATCATGCTCCAACAACATTTAGTGCAATAAGAAAGGGATGAGATGAAGAAGGATGGGTAAAAATGTACAAACCACATTTGAATTAAATTTTAATCAAACTATTATTAAAATCATTCATCCATTTTTGTGGAGTTAGACTCAACACCATGGATCCAATGATGTTAATAAGGTTCATGATCCAAAATCTAACCCAAGATCAGCCAAAAAATAATCACAAAATAATATCACATTTAATATACACAAAAAGGGTTTTAAAAAAGTTTTAAAAAAATAGAAAATAATGAGAAAAATATCAACTATGTTCAAATTATTCAAGAAATGAAAAGTAAGACTGTAGAAAAATCAGAAAAGGGGGCAAGTAATTTTACAAATTTTTTTGGTAATTTTTTTAAGTCAGAAACTATTTTTAAAATTAAAATAAATGGGTAAAATAAACAAAAAATAGTAAAAAAATAGTAAAGTTAGAAACAAAAATAAAATAAGGTCACCAATATTTGTCACAATATCATTGGATCATTCCATAATCTTTCCAGAATTTAAAAATGTATAAAAGTATTTTTAAACATTTTAAACAAATCAAATAAGTGTAAAATTTATAAAAAATACCAAAATACAAAATTAAATTATGAAAAAAATTAAAATCAGAAAGAGAATACTCAAAAATATTTTTCATAATATTTTCAGATTTTTTGGACTAAAAATGAATTTTCTATGATTTTTTGAAATTTAAAACAATTAAAATATAAAAATCAGAAAAAGAAAATAAAAGTAAAATATGTGGACCATTAGATGAGAGTCAAAACGCATTAGTAATCAAATCCAAGGGATCTGGCGCACTGTGCGTATCATGGTCAGTAGTGAATAATGTACATAATCAAATATAAATCAGATTTTCAAAAATAACAAGTGGCGTGCCATCATTGGTTGAAAGATGACACGTAGGTTATCTTCAACCTCCAGCCAACATGATTTGCAGGTATCTCAAACTGTAAAATCAGAAGCTCAGACCTATGTCAATCGCTTCGTCTCTTCAAGATGAAAACAACCACACCCTCGCGCCAAATTTATATAAACTGTAGCTCAAGCAATTTGGAAGGAAATTTTTGAAAAAGGATTTGAAATTTCATGGTCAAAACATGCTTCCAGTGAAATGTAAGTGTTGCAACTAGAACCATGGCAATGAGAGCAACACAATGATATCCGAGTTTTAAAGAATTGATGAAGGAATCTACCTATTGAAGTTGAGTTGCAGAGCTATGAAACTGGACTTCTATGGAACAGTATAGGGCACGATTCTTGAATGTAATTATATGGTTAGCTTGGGAAGATCAAGGAAGGTGAATTGAGGGAAAAATTGGATTGCAAAAGGGTCGAGGATGGATTTTGAAGTTGTTGAATTCTAAGTTGTGAAACAAGTTTGGCAGGGTGATTCTGGCTATCCAAGCTTGGGAAATTGAATGGGATAGCTCATGTATTTATAGGAGAAGTGAGTGAGATCAAAAGGAAGGGTGAATGATGCGTTTTGGAGGGAAATCGTGCACACCTGATGCACGAGTGAAGTGTGATAAAAACTTCACCCAAACTCATCCAATCCTTGCGTTTTGATGTGCTAAACAAATCTGGAACTTCACTAAACATGTTTAGAGGAAAAAACGCGTGGAAAACTTGTGATTAGAGGCCACATTATGGATTTCAAAATTCTGACTTGCTGAGAATTTCAATTTCAAAGTGCCAACTTCTGACTAATGGCATTTTCAACTCAAGCGGTCTTAGGGCGTGATTCTTGATGCTTTAGAAAGATGAGGTTACAAGCTTTGTAATGGAAAAATAATGGAATCAAATGGATGCTTGAGCTGAAAGTTGCATTGAGTCAAAGTTGAAGAAAAATGTTTGACTTTCCATACTTAGAAATATTTCAAATTCTTCTTCAAAAATGACCAATAATGTCTTGCATCTAAACATGGCCTTCCACATGAAATTTACTCGTGACCAAAAAAGACGGAATGAAGTAGATCTCTTGAATGAAATATGAAACTTGAACCACTCAAAATCTTCAAAAATTGAGCAAGTTATGACTTGTTGAAATTGGCCAAAAATCATGAAATGACCTATAATCTTTTGCATATTTAAGGCAACTTCCATCCATTTTCTCATTTTGCACATAAAAGAAGGCATAAAGTACACATCTTTAATATCATTATGGATAAAGAATGGACTCAAGGTGATAAAAATTGACCAAGTTATGACCATTTGAAGTCATATATGGAAAATTGTGGATTCATCTGGATGACTTGTAATCTTTCTTCTTCACCAAGTTCCTTCCACATGAAAACTCCTTGGAACTTTTGAAGTGATTTATTGATAACCATTTGAAGAGAAATATGTCTTTGGAATCACTCAAAAATAACAAAAGGTGAGCAATATATGCTCCTTTGAAGTTCAAAACCCTAGCTTCTAGATCAAGAGAATGCTTTGAGGAACTTTGACAAGTTTGAACAAACTTCTTGTGCCAATATTCTTGCTTTGTGAATAGAATTTGTTGAGGATGATTATGAGGACTCATAGCCACTAAAACCACTTCCATATCTTGAAATTTGAGATAAATATGATCTTGTGACCAATAGGAACAAGGCCTTGTCCAAACATGACAACTTCTCCAATCAACCCCTTGTACTTTTGAGTCAAATCTAATAACCTTGAAATGTGATGAACCAAAGCAACTTTGCCATGCCAATTCTTCCAAAACCAATCCAATGGTGAGGTTTGAGCTTCTCAATCTATGTTGACTAGGGCATGGAAATAAACTCATGAACTCATGGAGTAACTTGATAAATCTCATTGCCCTTACCTATATGGATAACAAGCAAGACAAGCCAACATTGTATTTGATTAGTTAAGTTAATAAATCAAAACAATATTCATGATCACATAAGTCAAGGTGCTTGGTAACTCCTCAAAAGGAGCAAAGATAAATGTAGGGAGGGGAACCAAGAATCCTAGTGTGATCTTGTTATGAGTGAAACAACATGGTACGATGAAGGGATCTTAGGGGCAAAAATTAGGGTACAACAACTGCCCTTATTTAAGTTTCTTCTATCCGGAGATACGAAGGTTAAAAATCTTCGCGTCGACGCGATCGAAGATACTTAAATATAAAACAAACCCTATTTTTAGCCTTAAGATGCCATGCAAATGCTTATGTATATGAATGCATATGAGTAGTACCAAAGAGATGCAAAGTAACACTGGGGATGCAACAATGATAAAGAAACAAAGGAGCAACCCCACCAGGAAAATAAATCACTGGTGGACCAAAAGAACTGAATCAGAGAGGATAGTAGGATGGTCAAAGGACACACCAACTTCTACTTAAGGCGAAACTACCAACGTTCACTGAAGGCAGAGAGGAAGATAAGAAACATAGGCGTTCACTGCCGATGGTCTACCAAATTTCACTGAAGGTAGAAAGAGAATATATCATATCACCGCCGTTCATTGACGATGAACTACCAATGTTCACTGAAGGTAGCAAACAGATAATAAACACCGACGTTCATTGTCGATGGTCTACCAACTTTCACTGAAGGTAGAAAGAGAATATATCATATCACCGCCGTTCACTGATGATGAACTACCAACATTCACTGAGGGTAGCAAAAAGATAATAAACACTGACCTTCACTGTTGATGGTCTACCATCTTTCACTGAAGGTAGAAAGAGAATATATCATATCACCGCCGTTCACTGACAATGAACTACCAACATTCACTAAGGGTAGCAAAAAGATAATAAACACTGACGTTCACTGTCGATGGTCTACCAACCTTCACTGAAGGTAGAAAGAGAATATATCATAACACCACCGTTCACTGATGATGAACTACCAACGTTCACTGAGGATAGAAAGAGAATATATCATATCACCGCCATTCACTGACGATGAACTACCAATGTTCACTAAGTGTAGAAAGAGAATATATCATAACACCGTTGTTCACTGACGATGAACTACCAACATTTACTGAGGATAGAAAGAGAATATATCATATCACCGTCGTTTACTGAAGATGAACTACCAGCGTTCACATAGGGTAGAAAGAGAATATATCATATCACCGCTGTTCACTGATGATGAACTACTAACGTTCACTGAAGGTAGAAGAAAGATAACAAGTTTCCCCAAGATTCTGGTGTTTTGCCTAGAACGGGTCTCAACTTCTTCTTTAACCGAGGCACTTTTCCTGGAAAGGGTAATATGTAAGCTGTCTCAAATAAAGATACTTCCACTTGCAAAGATTTCACAACGAGCTGTTTCTGCGGATTTGAAAGCCTTGCCATCCACTGGCGTAAACTGACGACAGGCTGCAAACTATCCTTTCATAGAGGAGGTAGCAAAAGTTACATCAACTTTTACATGGAAACACAAGTTGCTCAAATAAAGAGACCTGTTACTTGTTGTCACAGAGGATTGCAAAAAGAAATGACTTTCTGGGATAGAAATATGACTTCCTGGGGAAATGCCATGATATTCCTGCTGAGGAGATAAAGTCTTCTCGTGCAAAATAAATGCACAAACTAAAACTCAAAGTTTTCAGAAATCCAAAGTAAATGATATTATTGTGGAACCACGGATTCAAAACAGAAATAAACTGGAATAAGACAGTCAACGAAGATACATCCTTTGAGAAATAAACTCAAGAGGGAAAACCAAATCCATCTAAGCAAGGAGCGTTGCAGGAAGGATAGAGCAAAAAAATCTTCCACAAGGGACAACTCAGTGGGAATATTGAAAGAATATACGCTTTCTGCTTAAGGCTACCATTCTATTGAAGAGAGGATAACGTGACTCTGCAAAATAGGGTGATGACAAATGTCAAATGAACAATGATTTGTCAATTTTAGCCATGCACGATGTATGTATGAATGTATGAGTGCTATCGTGAGTATGCTGGCAAAACAGATACACAATAAGTAGGAACAAACAAACAAAACCTCCTCAGGTACTAACAACACCTGGCTAAACTTCAACCAGAATGATCAATCCAAGAAAGGTAAAGGCCAGTTGCGGAAACCAAACCTACTGCCTGCCTTAACTTTACTGAGGAGAAACATAATCCGGAGGTAGACAAATCAAACAGATACCAGGATAGAACATCCTTCTTCCGGCTTCATCGGAGAAACAAATTTGTCTCAAAAGTAACATGCCTACTGGAGATTGCAAGACCAATCTCAAATAAACAGATTGACACCGATACAATTAAACTTCGCTGGGGAATTCAAGCCTACTTCCTTGGAGAAAAGAGCGGATTGAAACATCACATCATGAAAACTCAGAAAAGAGGAGAAATAAACCCAAAATTGTTCGAGGATACCGGAACCATAAACCCAATATGGCGAAAACGACCCGAGTAGACCTTCCCCGGGGGAACAAAACTTCTCAAAACAACTGGGGTTTGTCCATTCTTGGGATCACCATTTATTTTGTTATTTTTTCATCACAAATATCAAAGTAAAAGTAAGTTGTAGAAACCCTTTTTTTTTTGAAAAATCAATTTTGTTATTTAATCTCTTTTCTTTGAAAGTTATTATCAGTAATAAAAGGAATCTTTGCAAGCTAAATAAAATAAGAACACAAAGAATTGGGTAAAAGCTCAAAGTATTCGAGAAGATTGTTGCTTTAACGATCAAGTCTTGTCTGACGTAGTTACTTGCCAAGAAAATCCCTAACTTTTGCCTAAGCTTCCCTTGCGGGTTTTCAACTTAGCGGGGAATTTATTCTGTTTATGTCTCTAATTTTTGCCTAGACTGCCCTTTCGGGTTTTCGGCCTACCGAGATGCTCCTTTTTGCCTAATCTGCCCTTTCGGGTTTTCAACTTAGCGATCTGTTCTTTTATTTCTTTAGGAGAAGTATTTCTTGACCGCGTTAGCATTCATGGGACGTGGGAACTCCTCGCCATCCATAGTTTCAAGAATTAATGCACCGCCAGAGAAGGCTTTCTTGACAACATATGGGCCTTCAAAATTGGGAGTCCACTTGCCCCTAGAATCAGTGTTGAAAGACATGATCTTCCTGAGCACGATGTCACCTTCTCTGAATTCACGAGGTTTGACCTTTTTATCAAAAGCTTTCTTCATTCTTTTCTGATATAACTATCCATGACACAAAGCTGTCATTCTCTTCTACTCAATCAAATTCAATTGGTCAAACCTGTTCTGGACCCATTTAGCCTCTGTCAATTTGGTTTCCATTATCACACGCAACGAGGGAATCTCTACCTCGACAGGGAGTACATCTTACATTCCATACAGCAGGGAGAACGGGGTTGCTCCTATTGAAGTGAGAACAAATGTTCGATATCCATGCAGAGCAAAAGGGAGCATTTCATGCCAATCCTTATAAGTAACAACCATTTTCTGGATAATTCTCTTGATATTCTTATTAGCAGCTTCAACAGCCCCATTCATCTTTGGCCTGTATGGAGATGAATTGTGATGGACAATCTTGAATTCTTCACACAGTTCTGTCATCATCTTGTTGTTCAAATTCAAGCCATTGTCAGTGATGATTCTGTTCGGGACACCATACCGGCATATAAGATTATTTTTGATGAAACGCACAACCACCTGTTTGGTAACATTGGCATATGAAGCAGCCTCCACCCATTTGGTGAAGTAGTCAATTGCTACCAAGATAAAACGGTTCCCATTTGAAGCTTTGAGTTCTATCATCCCAATCATGTCAATACCCCACATAGAGAAAGGCCATGGGGAGGAAATCACATTGAGAAGTGTTGGAGGCACATGGACCTTGTCTGCATAGATCTGGCATTTATGACACTTCTTTGCAAATTTGTAAAAATCATACTCCATTGTTAGCCAATAATAACCTTCCCTTAGCATCTCTTTAGCCATCGAATGTCCGTTAGCATGAGTGCCAAATGAACCTTCATGAATCTCATGCATCAACATGTCCGCTTCGTGCCTATCCACGCATCTGAGCAAGACCATGTCATAATTTCTCTTGTATAACACATTTTCACCGAGGAAGAAACTGCCTTCCAATCTTCTCAGTGTCTTTCTATCTTTCCTTAATGCACCAACCGAGTATTCCTGAGTCTGAAGAAAATTCTTGATATCATAATACCAAGGTTTTTCATCTGCTACCTCCTCTGTCGTAAACACGTGAGCTGGCCTATCCAGCCGCCGAACTGTAATTCAGGGTATATCATTCCAAGTATTCACTTGGTACATGGAAGCCAGAGTTGCCAGAGCATCCGCCATTTGATTTTCATCTCTAGGGATGTGATGGAATTCAACTTTATTGAAGAAGGGTAATAATCTTCTAGCATAATCTTTGTAAGGGATCAAGCCAGGGTGACGAGTGTCCCATTCTCCTTTAATCTGATTTATTACCAAAGCTGAATCACCATACACATCTATAATTTTGATTCTGAGATCAATAGCTGCCTCACGACCCATGATGCAAGCCTCATATTCTACCATATTATTAGTGCAATCAAATGTTAACCTTGCAGTAAAAGGAATGTGCGATCCATGAGGAGTGACAATCACAACACCAATTCCTTTACCATAAGCATTCACAGCTCCATCAAATATCATACTCCAACGAGATTCAGGGTCAGGGCCTTCCTCAGGCAATGGTTCATCACAATCTTTCACTTTCAGGAATATCACATCCTTATCGGGGAATTCATATTCTGCAGACTGATGATCTTCCACCGGTTGGTGAGAAAGGTAATCTGCCAACACACTACTTTTAATAGCCTTTTGAGTGCGGTAATAGATATCATATTCAGATAGCAACATCTGCAAGTGGGCAATTCTCCCGGTAAGAGCAGGATTTTCAAAAATGTACTTGATTGGATCCATTTTGGAGATCAACCAAGTGGTATGATTCAACATATACTGCCGCAAACGCTTTGCCGCCCAGGCCAAAGCACAACATGTCTTTTCCAGCATGGAATACCATGACTCACAATCAGTGAATTTTTTGCTGAGATGATAAATAGCGAACTCCTTCTTCCCTGTTTCATCCTGTTGTCCCAGAATACAACCCATGGATTTATCTGACACTGTTAGATACATAATCAATGGTCTTCCTTCTATGGGAGGGAGCAAGATAGGAGGTTCAAGCAGATATTCTTTAATACTCTCAATTTCCCTTTGGAAGTCATCCGTCCACACGCAACCTTGATCTTTCTTTAACATCTTAAATATCGGTTCACATGTTGCAGTCATGTGGGAAATAAATCTAGAAATATAATTCAAACGCCCGAGGAAACCTCTTACTTGCTTTTTAATTCTTGGTGCTAGCATTTCTTGAATTGCTTTGACTTTATCAGGGTCAACTTAGATTCCTTTATGGCTAACAATGAAACCCAACAATTTCCCCAACCGAATATCGAAGGTGCATTTATTTGGATTCAAGGGGAGACAATACTTCCTCAAACGCTGAAACAACTTCAACAAATTTTCTATATGCCCTTCTTCAGTCTGGGATTTGGAAATCATATCGTCAACATATACTTTGATTTATTTGTGCAACAGATCATGGAATAGGGTCGTCACAGCCCTCTGGTACGTTGCACCAGCGTTCTTCAACCCGAAGGGCATCACTCTGTAACAAAATGTTCCCCAGGGTGTGATAAACGTTGTTTTTTCCATGTCCTCTAGAGTCATTCTTATTTGATTATACCCAGAAAATCTATCCATGAACGAGAATACTTTGAATTTTGCTGTGCTATCCACTAACATGTCGATGTGAGGCAATGGAAAATCATCTTTTGGACTAGCTTTATTTAGATCTCTGTAATCTACGCACATGCCGACTTTTCTGTCTTTTTTCGGTACTGGGACAATATTGGCAATCCATTGAGGATACACTGACGTCACAAGAAAACCAGCATTAATTTCCTTTAGGACCTCCTCTTTGATCTTTACTGCCACATCTGGGTGGGTTCTTCTCAACTTTTGTTTAACTGGCGGACACTCTAGCTTCAACGACAAACGATGCTCGACAATATATATATCTAGGCCGGGAATATCTTGGTAAGACCAAGCAAAAATATCCACATACTCTTTCAACAGCTCAATCAACCTGCTCTTCTCATCGGGATGCAACGATGCTCCAATCTTGACTTCCTTCGGATCTTCTTCTGAACCCAAATTGATCACTTCCAAAGGCTCCTTATATGGTTGAATGGTATTTTCCTCGTGCTCAAGCAACCGTGATACCTCTTCTGGAATCTCATCATAATCTTCTTCTTCAGCCCCAAACACATGACATTCAAAGTTGGGAGAGGGTGTAGGGTCATTGTATTCAACGAATTTTTTAATTAATCTGCACATATGATTTATGAATGCTTTTAGAAACTGACACATATAACAAGTGATCATGCAAATTGAATTTCAATCTTTATTTATTTTGAAAGGGTTTTTTTTATTACCATTTTCCAAGAAAAAGCAGAAAATAAATACATAATTCGGGAAGCAAAGACAACTTTTATTATTGATCCTAACAGTCACAGCAAACAGATAAGCCCTACAACATTAATACTTCCACCTTGGGCAGAGTGAAAGCTTTTTCAAGAAAAAAAGATTAACAAAACAAATTACTTTGAAACATGTATGCAAGAAGGAACATAAATGGTGACCCAGTTCTGAACCCTGACTCCATGTGTCACATAATTCGGTACTTCCTGCTCTGCTTCATCCTCTTCAACAACATTAATTCCAGAATCAGTTGGATGGAGGTAACCTCCGCTGCGGAAAACATCATGACAGTTGCCCATAGTAGACTTTGGCTTCAAACTTTCGCCTTTTCCATTCTTCGAAGAGAAACCTAAACTGGCTCTGTTCTTGTTCACGGGTGGATCCACAATTCGTCCCCAAACTGCATTATAACCATTGCGCACAACCTGCTGCGCGTCCTTTAGCGAAACCATGGAATTATCATTTCTCCTTATGTTGTCAATGGATAGGGCTTGGAACTGGGTTCCAACAGCAACCTCATCCGCTTCTACGATACTGAAAGAGGACAAATGGGATACCAACAATGCCTGCTCCCCATTTATGATCACCACCTTCCCTTCACGCACAAACTTTAGCTTCTGATGTAGAGTTGAAGTGACAGCCCCTGCTTCGTGTATCCATGGCCGTCCTAGCAAAAAACTATATGCGGGAATAATGTCCATGACCTTGAAGGTTATCTGGAACAAATGTGGTCCTATATGGATGGGTAAGTCCACTTCACCGATGACAGATTTCCTCGACCCATCAAATGCTTTCACAATGATGCCACTCGGGCGCATAGGTGCTCCTTGATACGTTAACTTCATGAGAGTACTCCTCGGTATAACATTCAACGCAGATCCATTATCAATTAGCACATTGGATAGCGAATCATTCTTGCAGTTCATAGATATGTGGTGGGCCAGGTTGTGATTCCTCCCTTCATCTGGTAATTCATCATCGCAGAAACTCAAGTTATTACATGACGTAATGTTTCCAATTACGCTGCTGAATTGATCTATTGGCATGTCACTCTCCACAAAAGCTTGGTCTAGTACCCTCATCAATGATTCTCTATGAGCGGAGGAATTCATTAATAAAGCTAAGATAGATATCTTTGAAGGAGTCTGCAGTAGTTGATCTACAATTATGTAGTCGCTCATCTTAATTATCTTCAAAATATCATCCACTTATTTCTATAATGTAGCTCCACTAGTCTCTTCTGTATCCTTCTTAGGTTCATCATTCTCGGCAATTTTCTTTCCAACAGCAACATCTCTCTGAACAACCGGCGCAAACACACGACCACTACGGGTCACCCTGCTATTTTCAGCTATATTTCCAACATCATGCATTGGCTGAATGAGAATTTCCACCCTATCTTCTAAGATTGTAACGTTGTATTTGTAAGGCACAACCTTATCTGATTTGTAGGGGATAGGGCCTGTCAAACTAATTACCAAATGGGTAACAATTGGCTTGCTATGGTACTCCACTTCCAAATGAGCGGATGCACCAAAACAAGGCACAATGACGTTTACCCCTTCTTCAACACAATCAATCATCAAAAAGTTATTTCTGGGAAACAAATCTTCGTTTGAAGAGAAATACTCATCCGCAGAGGCATACTCTTCCTCTGACTCTTCTTCCGTTAAACAAACTTCAACCATATCAACCTCATGATAACCATCCCTCTGACCTATGATCTTGATAGTTCCATTGTCTAACAACAACTAAACACCCTCCCTCACAATTGAACATCCTCGATGGTTTCGATAATAAACCAGACAAGATCCATATTGGTGTTCCACCTGACCAGTCATATGGCAGAAGGTAGCATGCAACTGCACGAGATCCTTGTTCAAATGCTCCACATCAAAAATTCTGAATTCACCAGGACATCCAGAAACCATATTCACTTCCTCGTCATACTCTGCCCTAGGCCCGATTATATGGATTAAGCCCTCATCCATCATCTCCTATAAATCAGTCTTTATCTTCTCGCAAACCTGTATATCTGTACTGCAAATAGCACAATCGGCGTGGTCATGCGTATAGTAGCTGAATTCACAGAGGTATGCGTGCATTTGCACCAAATCTCCTCTAACCAGATTAATGTCAAAAATCCAGAAGTCGCCTGGACAACCGGCCACCATATTTATAGCATTTACTCCCCCGTGCTTGGGTAGAGGATTATCTTTCACATTAGGTCCCATGTCCTTGAAAGATAGAATTCAAGACTTTACCAAATTTTGCACTTCAGTCTTCAAAGGATAACAATTCTCAACACTATGCCCTGGTGCTCCCTGATGAAAAGCACACGCTTGGTTTGCCTTGTAATACCAAGGCAATGGTGATGGTATGGCGGGAGGTGGTCGGGTTTGAACCAACTTCTTCTGAATCAATGCCGGTAGTAGCTCTGCATAGCTCATGGGAATAGGGTCATAGTTCTCCCTTCTCTGATTATTCCCTTGGTTCCCCTGATGGGACGGTCTTTGATAAGCAACAGTAGTCGGAGCGACACTCATCACAGGAGTAACTGAGGCGACTTGTTGGTGACACTGATAATTCCTTCTAGGAGTATTTACCCTCCTCTCTTGTATAACAACATTTGCATCCCCTTCTTTCTTCTTGGTAAATCCATAAGATGGCTTCTTCACACCTCCGGATCCTTCACACTTTGTTAAACGGCCTTCTCTTACAGCCTCTTCTAGGCGGATAGCCATTCCTACCATCTCTGTAAAGTCACTTGGTGCGCTTGCTACCATCCTTTCGTAGTAGAAAGCTCCCAGCGTCTTCAGAAAAATCTTAGTCATCTCCTTCTCTTCCATGGGAGGAATCACTTGGGCAGCTACTTCGCGCCATCTCTACGTACACTCTTTGAATGATTCCCTGTCTTTCTGAACCATGGACCTAAGTTGGTCACGGTCGGGTGCCATGTCCACATTGTACTTGTATTGTTTGATGAATGCTTCTCCCAAATCATTAAAAGAATGGATGTTGGCGCTGTCCAAACTCATATACCATTTCAGTGCTGCGCTGGTCAAACTATCCTGAAAAAAGTGGATCAACAGACGCTGATCATCAGTATGGGTAGACATTCTTCTTACGTACATCACCAGGTGAGAACGAGGGCAAGTGTTGCCCTTATACTTCTCAAATTTCGGGACCTTGAACTTAGCAGGTATCTTAACATTCGGGACCGAACATAGCTCATTCACATTCTGCCCAAATAGCTCTTTTCCCCTAAGAGCCTTCATCTCTCTTTGTATTTTGTCAAACTGCTCTTGAAATTCATCCATTATGTCATAAAGACCCAAGTCTTTAGCCGGTGGAGGGAAAGGACGATACACATCATCATTAACAAACAGAACCACATTCACTGAAGGAGGCGCAACAGGAACAACATGCACCACAAGAGGTGCCAGAGTAACAATAGTCTGAACCACTGGAGTATCTTGAGGACCAAGATTGAAACCTTCAGGTGCGAAATTCTCTGGAATTCCCCATGGATAACCTTGAGGCATGCGATTCTAAATAACAGTTGGAGTAGCAGATACGGGAACAGTCGGAACTTCAGTATTTTCCCTTGTTGGTTGAGGTTGAACACTCGGTGGCTGATTCTGAGCAGCCACCAGAGCTTCCATCAGAGTAGTCAAATTGGCCAAGCCGACCTTCAAAGAAGAAACTTCTTCGCGCAGCTCGCGATTCTCCTATTCTAAGTTGTCCATCTTCTTTTCGAAATTAGCCCGAGTGTTGTAGTGATGAGTCAGCTTACTGAACGAAGTAAAGAAGCTTGGTAAGACACCTGGGTATGCATAACAAATGCAAGAAATATGTGCAATATGATGCGTGATATGCAACGCATATGATTATTTTTGCGTCATTATTTAATATTTCATGGGATTTATGGTTTATAGACATATTGCAAACATCAAAGTAATAAGGCTTTTTGAAATACTAAGAAATTTTATTATAATAACTTCAAAATGGATTACAAGTTTCAATGATCTCAAGTGCAAGATAAAAATACAATCTAAAATCCAGAGAAAAAGAACTGATGGAGATCAATCTGTACGCTGGCGCTTCCCTGTGAGCCTGGAAATTTGAGCCATCAACCTCTGGTTTTCTTCCACATGTCTGATGGCAACCTCCTTCTAATCATCTGAATCAGGAAGTAAGTAATCAACACTTGTTTGAGGCTTAGGGGAAAATAAATCCCCTTGCCTCTCCATAGACTCCACCGCTCGACTCTTAAGGATCTTAATCAAATCGCCTTTCTCCTTCAAGTCTGCTTTATAGGAACTCTCTAAAGTCTGGAACTTGTTCTTCCAAGCATCCCTTTCCTGTTGCATCCTAACCAAAGCAAGTTGCAGCTCTTCTAGATCATGTAATAAGGGAGGAGTGGTCTTCATAAATAGATCAGGCATGGGTGTCTCCCGGGTATATGGCATCTTTAACTGAATAGCTCTTGATCGGACCCACTGAAGATATGGCTCCAAAGAAACAGCACCCTTAGGTCCCAAATCCTTCCTACTCTTCTTATGAATGTGACGCCAGGCCTTCACAATTTGCTCCCTAGCTTCCCTATTTTCTTTTCCTTCCTTCAGAAAGAAACTACTTAAATGAATACTATTCGGTTTATCCCTCATTGGATAACCAAGCTGTCGCCGTGCAAGAACAGGGTTATAGTTAATTCCTCCCTTTGTACCAAGATGCGGTACATTGGGAAAACTACCACAACTGTCAATAATTTCTACATCCTGATAAGCTCGATGATACCAATCAATATCCGAGTGAGTAAGTGCCATGATCTTAGGAGCCCAACGGGGTTCCTTCTTGACATCCCAAAAAACATCAGACTGAGGCATATGAGAGATGAACCACCGGTACAACAAAGGCGTGCAACAAATAATCATTGCCCCACAATAAGAATTACGAAGATGAACAGAGTAATAAGCATCACCCAACAGTGTAGGAACTGGGTTTCCAATCATGAAAATCCTGATAGTGTTAATGTCGACAAACTTATCAATATTAGGAAATAAGAACAATCCGTAAGCAAGTAGAGCAAAGATGGCCTCAAAAGCAAATGTACTCTTCATTCTGGAAAAGTAATGAGCTTTCCCAATAAGAACTGATCTGGTAATCCTCTAATCCCTCCTTTAGTAGTCATATGGGCTTCCACCTCAAACTTTCCCAGATGAATCAAAGCAGCAATCTCATGTGGTTTTGGATCACCCTCTAAACCAGTAAAAGGAACACGATCGGTGACGGGTAAATCCAATAGATAAGAATACTCCTCCAGTGTAGGCATCAACTGATAATCTGGGAAAGTAAAGAAATGATACACCGGATCATAGAACTGGACCAAGGTCGAGAGAATACCCTCCTTCATCTTCAGCTTCATGAGAGGAATAATGGATCCATACTTCTTCTGAAAGTCTGCAGAACACTCGATCTCTGGAATTAGACTGACCAACTCATCTATCTTGGGATCCTTGAAACTATATTTCCCAGTCTTTCTCTTTCCAGAATCCATGGTTAAAAGTACCTGAGATATTCACAAATAGTCAACCTTTAAATCCCTTGAAATATTGTTTTCTTCAAAAGATGCTTATGAGTGCATGGATGCATGATGCAACAATCACACACAAGATCACACATATAGGGTTCATAGGTTCAACGTCACAAGCATGAAGTCTAAGGTACTACCCATAAGGTGTTGGTCTAAAAAGTTATCACCTGTCGAACAAGGTTCTAGAGGTTCCCAGAGTCTACATCCTTCCTTCGGATATTACGAACTTCCCGATTAACTTGGTAATTAGTAATATTTTCAAGAAAGACTCGTCCGAGCGTAGTATCGCGTGACAACTATTTTCAGATTACTCCGTCATAGCTTCCGCACTACACCTAAGAGGCCAAGATGGGTTTGGTATTCTACGGTCCTAAGTTCCAGCAGGCTCCCAGGTCGAAAGCAGTACGTCTTCCCGATTACTCGGTAAACGACACTACAGTCAAAGGGGCCTCCACTGAGTGGGGGATCTCATGCCTCCTTTTTTGGGATTACTCCCTCAAAGTTAACATGACTATACTGCCCGTCCTATCTTAAAGTTTTCCCAAGTCCGAGTATAGGACTTATGAGTAATCACCAAGCACCCTGAAAACCAGGAAAATCAAGACAAACATATATACAACATATAACACAAAAACAGTAATAACACATATACAAATATAAACAAAGATAGGCTCAACCCACTTAGGGATGGACTAGCAAGAGGTCAACCTTTCCCCAGTGAAGTCTCCATTTTTATGTAGCGGTAAAAATGTTCAAGACAAAGCCATTAGATTGACTAGACTTTATACAAATCAAAAATAAAAATCGCCACCGCGCTTTATTGTTTCCAAATGAATGGGAAAAGAGATAATAACCCAAAAAGAGGGGGAAAGATTCAAGGTAAGGGGGTTAGTTATTGAAAGGGAATGTATTAGCATCCTAAACATCTACGGTACTCCGCAGGAACCTCTTTGAAAAATCTGTATATTTTGGCTATAAAATATGTTGTATAGAAATAGATGGTGGAGGTGAGAAGAGAAGTATTTTTTATGATTTTTGCACCCGCCTCGGTTGCGAACCTTTAGTGCCTACGTACCACCTTTCATGCAATAGGGGATCAGGGTACACGTAGTTCCTCTTTTAAAAATTTGAAACACAAGTGTGTTGGTTGATTTTAAGAGATAAGACATCATCGTCATTGTCCGTGTGGAAAACATACTTACTACCCACAATCATGAGAAAGGAGAATTTTCATCATCTCAAAGTGGAGGATATGGCTTGGATTTTAAATCAACAATGCCTCACTCAACACCCAAGTGGAAAATATCTTACTTCACTACATATTGTAGAAGTATAGTTGTTGCATCACTACAAGGATTGACAAGAGTCCAATATTTTGAGAAAAGTTTTAAAGTAGAAGCCAAAGTGGCAAAATAGTTTGAAATGAGATTGATTGACTTTTAGTATTCTCACAAAAAATGTCAAGGTATTGTTTAAGTTGATTGAAGTTTATTTATGAAAATGTTTTTAAAATGCATGGACCTAGATCCAAGTTTATTATGAAAGTGTTTCAAGTTTAGAAACAAGAAGAGTTTTCAAAAGGAGGGAGACGATTTTTGAAATTAAAGAAGATGGGAGGAGAAGAAGAGACTATCCTAAAGCATAAGGTAAAAGCTAAGGAGAAGAATCATCTAACCAACAAGAAGCCATTACTTGACATTATGTGTCAAGATAGAATTCCCATTCTTTGGATTGAAACCAAGCAAGCAAAGATACTATACCTCTTGAGAGAACCAAACTTCAAGTGTATTAAGTCTTCATAAAAATTGGGCAGAGTAACGGCTGTATACGGGTGAATTCCAGATTACAAACAGAGAATGTAATCACAAAAACCTGCACACAAAAACAAACAAGCAATCCAATGTCTTGAGGTAAGCCTCAAGAACTCCAGATAAAATATTTAGTTAAGATCACAAGGTTTCCAAGATAGGCCAAGGTTTCTAATCCTAAGTCCAAGAAAAAGACCCATGCTCCATAATGCCAAGGATAGTAACCAAATAGTCCAAGTGCCATTAAATGTTTTTTAGGGTTTATGTTGATTATTAAGTATCTTAAGAAAGGAAAAGAAAAGCTAAAGTGAGCAAAGTAAAAATGGCAAGAAAATAATACATAAAGCATAAAAAAGAATAAAAGCATAAGATAAAATAAGTCAATAATTAGTGGTTAATTGGATGACCATCTTGAAACTTGCATTTGGAACTCATTAGAGGATTGGTAGAACCAAAGCCTCCACACAACAAGTTGCATTTGCTTTTTGTCAAGTATATCATCCATTTGTAATTCTCACAAGTATCATTTAATGATCAATGATGTTTAAGTGATCTGCATTGATCAAAGGTGTTGTAGATCCATTAGAGGATTGGTAGAACCAAAGCCTCCACACAATGAATCTCAAGGTTATTGGATCAAAGAGATCAAATTAACATACTTGGACTTGCAATCATAAGTTTGGGCCACGAATGATCATTTATTCGAATCGGGACAAAATTTAGCGCTATGTTAAGCAATCGTAAGTGGACTTATATAGAAGTCGCACCTATTTTGAGGCTGGTCAATAGCAATCTATGCACCATTTGTTTTGAGACATGATATAGAGATCATGCTCCAACAACATTTAGTGCAATAAGAAAGGGATGAGATGAAGAAGGACGGGGAGAAAATGTACAAACCACATTTAAATTAAATTTTAATCAAACTATTATTAAAATCATTCATCCATTTTTGTGGAGTTAGACTTAACACCATGGATCCAATGATGTTAATAAGGTTCATGATCCAAAATCTAACCCATGATCAGCCAGAAAATAATCACAAAATAATATCACATTTAATATACACAAAAAGGGTTTTAAAAAAGTTTTAAAAAAATAGAAAATAATGAGAAAAATATCAACTATGTTCAAATTAATCAAGAAATGAAAAGTAAGACCATAGAAAAATCTGAAAAGGGGCCAAGTAATTATACAAATTTTTTGGTAATTTTTTAAAGTCAGAAACTATTTTTAAATTAAAATAAATGGGTAAAATAAATAAAAAATAGTAAAAAAATAGTAAAGTCAGAAACAAAAATAAAATAAGGTCACCAATATTTGTCACAATATCATTGGATCATTCCATAATTTTTCCAGAATTTAAAAATGTATAAAAGTATTTTTAAACATTTTAAAAAAATCAAATAAGTGTAAAATTTATAAAAAAAATACCAAAATACAAAATTAAATTGTGAAAAAAATAAAAATCAGAAAGAGAATAATCAAAAATATTTTTCATAACTTTTTCAGATTTTTTGGACTAAAAATGAATTTTCTATAATTTTTTGAAATTTAAAACAATTAAAATATAAAAATCAGAAAAAGAAAATAAAAGTAAAATATGTGGACCATTGGATGAGAGTCAAAATGCATTAGTAATCAAATCCAAGGGATCTGGCGCGCTGTGCATATCATGGTCATTAGTGAATAATGTATAAAATCAAATATAAATCAGATTTTCAAAAATAACAAGTGGCGTGCCATCATTGGTTGGAAGATGACACGTAGGTCATCTTCAACCTCCAGCCAACGTGATTTGCAGGTCTCTTAAATTGTAAAATCAGAAGGTCAGACCTATGCCAATTGCTTCGTCTCTTCAAGACGAAAACAACCACACCCTTGCGCCAAATTTATATAAATTATAGCTCAAGCAATTTGGAAAGAAAGTTTTGAAAAGTGATTTGAAATTTCATGTTCAAAACGTGCTTCCAGAGAAATGTAAGTGTTGCGACTAGAACCAGGGCAATGAGAGAAACACAATGATATCAGAGTTTTGAAGAATTGATGAAGGAATCTACCTATTGAAGTTGAGTTTCAGAGCTCTGAAACTGGACTTCTATGGAACAATATAGGGCACGATTCTTGAATGTAATTATATGATTAGCTTCAGGGAAGATCAAGGAAGGTGAATTGAGGGAAAAATTAGATTGCAAAAGGGTCGAGGATGGATTTTGAAGTTTTTGAATTCTAAGTTGTGAAACAAGTTTGGCAGGGTGATTCTGGATATCCAAGCTTGGGAAATTGAATGGGATAGTTCATGTATTTATAGGAGAAGCGAGTGAGATCAAAAGGAAGGGTGAATGATGCATTTTGGAGGGAAATCGTGCACACCTGATGCACGAGTGAAGTGTGATACAAACTTCACCCAAACTCATCCAGTCCTTGCGTTTTGATGTGCTAAACAAATCTGGAACTTCACTAAACATGTTTAGAGGTAAAAACGTGTGGAAAACTTGTGATTAGAGGCCACATTATGGATTTCAAAATTCTGACTTGGTGAGAATTTCAATTTCAAAGTGCCAACTTCTGACCAGTGGCATTTTCAACTCAAGGGGTCTTAGGGCCTGATTCTTGATGCTTTAGAAAGATGAGGTTACAAGCTTTTTAATGGAAAAAGAATGGAATCAAATGGATGCTTGAGCTGAAATTTACATTGAGTCAAATTTGAAGAAAAAGGGTTAACTTTCCATACTTAGAAATATTTCAAATTCTTCTTCAAAAATGACCTATAATGTCTTGCATCTAAACATGGCCTTCCACATGGAATTTGCTCTTGACCAAAAAAGACGGAATGAAGTAGATCTCTTGAATGAAATTTTGAAACTTGAACCAAGATCATTATGGAAAAATAATGGACTCAAGGTGATGAAAATTGACCAAGTTATGACCATTTGAAGTCACATATGGAAAATTGTGGATTCATCTGGATGACTTGTAATCTTTCTTCTTCACCAAGTTCCTTCCACATGAAAACTCCTTGGAACTTTTGAAGTGATTTATTGATATCCCTTTGTATATAAAGAAGTCTTTATAATCACTCAAAAATACCAAAAGGTGAGAAAGATATGCTCCTTTGAAGTTCAAAACCCCAGTTTCTAGATCAAGAGAATGCTTTGAGGAACTTTGACAAGTTTGAACAAACTTCTTGTTCCAATATTCTTGCTTTGTGAATAGAAGTTGTTAAGGATGATGATCTGGACTCATAGCCACCAAAACCACTTCCATATCTTGAAATTTGAGAGAAATATGCTCTTGTGACCAATAGGAACAAGGCCTTGTCCAAACATGACAACTTCTCCAACCAACCCCTTGTACTTTTGAGTCAAATCTAGTAACCTTGAAATGTGATGAACCAAAGCAACTTTGCCATGCCAATTCTTCCAAAACCAATACAATGGTGAGGTTTGAGCTTCTCAAGCTATGTTGACTAGGGCATGGAAATAAACTCATGAACCCATGGAGTAACTTGATAAATCTCATTGCCCTTACCTATATGGATAACAAGCAAGACAAGCCAACATTGTGTTTCATTAGTTAAGTGAAGAAATCAAAACAATATTTATGATCACATAAGTCAAGGTGCTTGGTAACTCCTCAAAAGGAGAAAACCTAAATGTAGGGAGGGGAACCAAGAATCCTAGTGTGATCTTGTTGTGAGTGAAACAACATGGTATAATGAAGGGATCTTTGGGGCAAAAATTGGGATACAACAATGAGGGTATGACTGGTGAGTGACATACGACCCAAGAAAAGATGACATGAGGGTAAGATCTACGGACAACCTACGATCCTAGGAAAGATAATGTGAGAGTAAGATCTACGGATGAACTACGACCCTAGAAAAGACAACGCGAGGGTAAGATCTACGGACAACCTACGACCTTAAAAATGATGATGCGAAGGTAAGATCTACGGACGACCTACGACCTTAAAAATGATGACGCGAGGGTAATATCTACAGATGACCTGCGACCTTAAAAATGATGACACGAGGGTAAGATGTAGGGACGAACTACGACCCTATAAATGATTGTAGCGGTAGAAATGTTCAAGACTAAGCCATTGGATTGACTAGACATTATACAAATCAAAATAAAAATTGCCACCGCGCTTTATTGTTTCCAAAGGAATGGGAAAAGAGCGAATAACCCAAAAAAGGGGGAAAGATTCAAGGTAAGGGGGTTGGTTATGCAAAGGGAAGGTATTAGCACCCTAAACATCTACGGTACTCCGCAGGAACCTCTTTGTAAAATCTGTATATTTTAGCTATAAAAATGTGTTGTATATAAAATGGATGGTGGAGGTGAGAAAAGAAATATATTTTTATGATTTTTGCACCCACCGCGGTTGAGAACCTTTAGTGCCTACGTACCACCTTTCATGCAATAGGGGATCAGGGTACACGTAGTTCCTCTTTTAAAAGATTGAAACACAAGTGTGTTGGTTAATTTTAAGAGATAAGACATCAGTGTCATTGTCCGTGTGGAAAACATACTTACTACCCACAATCATGAGAAAGGAGAATTTGCATCATTTCAAAGTGGAGGATATGGCTTGGATTTTAAAATCAACAATGCCTCACTTAACACCCAAGTGGAAAATGTCTCTCTTCAATACATATTGTATAAATATAGTTGTTTGCATCACTACAAGGATTGACAAGAGTCTAATCTTTTAAGAAAAAGTTTAAGGGTAAAGGCCAAAGTGGCAAAATGGTTTGAAATGAGATTGGTTGACTTTTAGTCTTCTCATAAAAAAAAGTCAAAGTATTATTCAATTGATTGATGTTTATTGATGAAAATGTTTTGAAAATGCATGGACCTAAGTCCATGTTTATTATGAAAGTGTTTAAGTTTCAAAACAAGAAGAGTTTTCAAAAGGAGGGAGAAGATTTTTTTGAAATTAAAGAAGATGGAAGGAGAAGAAGAGACTATCCTAAAGCATAAGGTAAAAGCTAAGGATAAGGACTATCTTACCAGCAAAAAGCCAAAATTTGAAATTATGAGTCAAGATAGAATTCCCATTATTAGGATTGAAACCAAGTAAGCAAAGATACTAGACCTCTTCAAATGTATTAAGTCTTCATAAAAATTGGGCAGAGTAACGGCTGTATACGGGTGAATTCCAGATTACAAATCAAGGATGCAATCACAAAAACCTGCACACAAAACAAAGAAGCAACCCAATGTCTTGAGGTAAACCTCAAGAGCTCCAGACAAAATAATCAGAAAAGATAACAAGGTCTCCAAGATAGGCCAAGGTTTCTAATCCTAAGTCCAAGAAAAAGTCCACTGCTCCATCATGCCAAGGATAGTAACCAAATAGTCCAAGTACCATTAAGAGTTTTTTTAGGGTTTATGTTGATTATTAAGTATCTTAGGAGAAGAAAAGAAAAGAAAAGCTAAAGTGAGCAAAGTAAAAATGAAAAGAATAAATAAATGCTCAAATGAGCCAGATAAAAAAATGGCATGAAATGTAAAATGCTAAAAAATAAATAGTACATAAAGCATACAAAGAATAAAGCATAAAATAAACAAGTCAATAATTAGTGGTTAGTTGGATGACCATCTTGAAACTTGCATTTGGAACTCATTAGAGGATTGGTAGAACCAAAGCCTCCACACAACAAGTTGCATTTTCTTTTTGTCAAGTATATCATCCATTTGGAATCCTCACAAGTACTATTTAATGATCAACGATGTTTAAGTGATCTGCATTGACCAAAGGTGTTGTAGATCCATTAGAGGATTGGTAGAACCAAAGCCTCCACACAATGAATCTCAGGGTTATTGGATCAAAGAGATCAAATTAACATACTTGGGCTTGCAATCATAAGTTTGGGCTACGAATGATCATTTATTTTAATCAGGACAAAATTTAGCGCTATGTTAAGCAATCGTAAATGGACTTATATAGAAGTCGCACCTATTTTGAGGCCGGTCAATAACAATCTATGCAACATTTGTTTTGAGACATGATATAGAGATCATGCTCCAGCAACACTTAGTGCAATAAGAAGGGGATGAGATGAAGAGGGATTAGGGTAAAAAGATGGATAAACCACTTTTGAATTAAAAATTTAATCAAACTATTATTAAAATCAATCATCCATTTTGGTGGAGTTGAACTCAACACCCAAGATCCAATGATGTTAATAAAGTCATGATCAAAAGATCAACTCAAGACAGCCAGAAAATAATCACAAAATAATAATATATTTAAAATATACATTTAAAGGGTTGAAAAAGAAAGTTTAAAATAGAAAATAATGAGAAAAATATCAATTATGTTCAAATTAATCAAGAAATAAAAAATAAAACCATAGAAAAATCAGAAATGGGTCCAAATATTTTTATAAAAATTTTGGGAATTTTTAAAAGTCAGAAACTATTTTTAAAAATTAAAATTAATGGGTAACATAAAAAAATGGTAAAAAATAGTAAAGTCAGAAGAAAAAATAAAATAAAGTCACCAATATTTGTTGAAATGTCATTGGATCATCCCATAATTTTTTCAGAATTAAAAAATGTGCAAAAGTATTTTTAAACATTTTAAACAAATCAAATAAGTGCAAAATTCATGAAAAATACCAAAACACATAATTAAATTGTAAAAAAATAAAAATCAGAAAGAGAATAATCAAAAATATTTTTCATAATTTTTTCAGATTTTTTGGACTAAAAATGAATTTTCTATGATTTTTTTTTAAATTTAAAACAATAAAATATAAAAATCAGGAAAAGAAAGTAAAAGAAAAAGATGTGGACCATTGGATAAGAGTCAAAACGCGTTAATAATCAAATCCAAGGGATCTGGCGTGCTATGGATATCATGGTCTTTACGGAATAAAGCACTTAATCAAATGTAAAATCAGAAATTCAAAAAATACAAATGGCACGCTTTCATTGGTTAGAAGGTGACATGTTGGTCGTCTTCAACCTCCAGGCTCACGAATTGCAGGTCTCTCAAACTATAAAATAAGAAGCTCAGACCTATGCTATTCGTTTCGTCTATTCAAGACGAAGATAACCATACCCTCCCGTAATTTTTATATAAACTGTAACACAAGCAATTTGGAAAGAATGTTTTGAAAGGGGATTTGAAAATTCATGGTCAAAACGTGTTTCCAGATCAAAGTAACTGTTGCAACTAGAACCAAGGAAATGAGAGCAACACAATGGTTCCAAAGTTTTGAAGAATTGATGAAGGAATCTACCTATTGAAGTTGAGTTGCAGAGCTCTGAAACTGGACTTCTATGGAGAAATATAGGGCACGATTCTTTAATGTAATGGTATGGTTAGCTTCAGGGAAGATCAAGGAAGGTGAATTGATGGAGAAAATGGATTGAAAAAGGCTTGAGAGTAGGATTCGAAGTAGCTGAATTATGAGTTGTGAAGCAAGTTTGGCAGGGTGATTCTGGCTATCTAAGCTTGAGAAAATGAATGGGATAGTACATGTATTTATAGGAGAAGCAAATGGGATCAAAAGGAATAGTGAATGGTGCGTTTTGGAGGGAATTCGTGCAAACCTGATGCACGAGTGAAGTGTGATACAAACTTCACCAAAACTCATCCAATTCTTGCGTTTTGATGCACTAATCCACTTGGGAAAGTTGGATAATCATGTTTAGACCCAAAACGCGTGCTAACTTGAGGTTTAGAGGTTGTAAAATGAAATTCAAATTCTGACTTGCAGGGAAACTTCAATTCCAAGCTACCACTTTTGAAACAATGGCATTTCCACCTCAGGGAGTCTTAAGGCATGATTCTTGATGCTTTGGAAAGATAAGGCAACAAACTTTGCAATGGAAAAAGAATGGAATCAATTGGAGGCTTGAGCTGAAAATTACATGGAGTCAAAGTTGGAGAAAAAGAGTTGACTTTCCATACTAAGAAATATTTCAAATTCTTCTTTAAAAATGACCTATAATCTCTTGCATCCAAACATGGATTTCCACTTAGAATTTGCTCTTAACCCAAATATATGGAATGAAGTAGATCTCTTTAATGACATTTTGCAATTTGAACCACTCAAAATCTCCAAAAATTGAGCAAGTTATGACTTGTTGAAGTTGGCCAATAATCATGAAATGACCTATAACTTTTTACATTCTTAAGGCAACTTCCATCCATTTTGTTACTTTGCACATAAAAGAAAGCATGAAGTACACATCCTTAAGATCATCATGGAAAAAGAATGGGCTCAAGGTGATAAAAATATACCATGTTATGACAATTTGAAGTCACATATGGAAAATTAAGGATTCAACTGGATGACTTGTGATCTTTCTTCTTCACCAAGTTCCTTCCACATGAAAACTCTTTGGAACTTTTGAAGTGATTTGTTGGTAACTCTTTGAAGAGAAGAATTTTTTTTGAATCACTCAAAAATAACAAAAGATGAGCAAGATATGCCTCTTTGAAGTCCAAAACCCTAGCCTCTAGATCAAGAGAATGCTTGGTGGAACTTTGCCAAGTTTGAACAAACTTTTTGTGCCAATATTCTTCCTTTGTGAATAGAAATTTGTTGAGGATGATGATGAGGACCTATGGCCACCAAAAACAATTTCATATCAACTTCAAAACAACTTCAATGGTGAGGTTTGAATCTCTCAAGCTTTTGCCTAGGGCATGGAAATAAACTCATGAACCCATGAAGCAACTTGCTAAACCTCATTGCTTTTACCTACATTATCAACAAGTAAGACAAACCAATATTGCATTTTATTAATTAGAGAGAAAAATCAAAGTACAACATCTATGATCACAAAAGCAAATAAATCAAGGTGCTTGGTAACTTCTCAAAGAGCAAAGCTAAAGATAGGGAGAAGAACCAAAATCCCTAATGTGATTTTGTGGTGATTGAAACAATGTGGTATGATGAAGGGATCTTAGAGGAAACAATTTGGGTACAACAGCTGCCCTTATTTAAGTTTCTTCTATTAGGAGATACGAAGGTCAAAAATCTTCGTGTCGACGTGATCAAAGACACTTAAATATAAAATAAACTCTGTTTTTGGCCCTAAGATGCCATGCAAATGTTTATGCATATGAATGCATATGAACAGAAGAGACACAAAGTAGCATTGGGGAGGCAACACAAAATGCAGAAGAAAAAGAGCAGTCCCACCAGGAAAATAAATCACTGGTAAACCACGAGAATAGAATCAGAGAGGAGGATAACAAGCATCAATGTTCACTGTCGATGTACTATCGTCATTCTCTGAATATATCATACCACCGCCATTCACTGACGATGAACTATCAACATTCACTGAAGATAGAAAAAAGATAACAAACACCGACGTTCACTGCCGATGTACTACCAATGTTCACTGAAGGTAGAAAGAGAAAATATCATAGCACCGCCGTTCACTGACGATGAACTATCAACGTTCACTGAAGATAGCAAAAAGATAACAAACACCGACATTCACTGTCGATGTACTACCGACGTTCACTGAAGGTATAAAGAGAAAGTATCATACCACCGCTGTTCACTGACGATGAACTATCAACGTTCACTGAAGATAACAAAAAGATAACAAACACCGACGTTCACTGCCGATGTACTACCAACGTTCACCGAAGGTAGAAAGAGAAGATATCATACCACCGCCGTTCACTGACGATGAACTATCAACATTCAATGAAGATAGCAAAAAGATAACAAACACCAACGTTCATTGCCAATGTACTACCAATGTTCACTGAAGGTAGAAAGAGAAGATATCATACCACTGCCGTTCACTGACGATGATTTATCAATGTTAACTGAAGATAGTAGAAAGATAACAAACACCGACGTTCACTGCCAATGTACTACCAACGTTCACTGAAGGTAGAAAGAGAAGATATCATACCACCACCGTTCACTGATGATGAACTATCAACGCTCACTGAAGATAGCAAAAAGATAACAAACACCGACGTTCATTGCCGATGTACTACCAATGTTCACTGAAGGTAGAAAGAGAAGATATCATACCACTGCCATTCACTGACGATGAACTATCAACATTCACTGAAGATAGCAAAAAGATAACAAACACTAACGTTCATTGCCGATGTACTACCAACTTTCACTGAAGATAGAAAAGAGAAGATATCAAGTTTTCCCAGAATTCTGGTATTTTGCCAAGAACGGGTCTCAACTTCTTCTTTAACCAAGGAGATCTTCCTGGAAAGGGTAAAATGTAACATGTCTCAAATAAAGAGACTTCCACTTATTGTCAAAGGGGAAATGCCAAGAGAAATGACTTTATGTGGATAAAAATATGACTTCCCAGGGAAATGCCACGATATTCCTGCTGAGGAGATAAAGTCTTCCTGTGCAAAATAAATGCACAAACCAAAACTCAAAGTTTTCAGAAATCCATAATAAATGATATTGTCATATAGCCACAAATCCAATTCAGAAAAATATCGGAGCAAGACGGCCAAAGCAGATTCATCCTTTGAGAAATAAACTCAAGAGGGAAGATCAAATTCAACCAAACAAAGAGCGCTGAAGTAAAGGTCAGAAACACAATGTCCATGAATGATAATTTTAGCAATGTATGATGCATGTATGAATGTACGAGTGCTATTGTGCATATGCTGATAAAAAGGATACATAATCAGTGCAGACAAACGAAACCGCCTCAGTTACTAACAACCTTGGGCTAAGCCTCAATCAGAAAGATCAATCAAAGAAAGGTGAAAGCAACTGCGGAAACCAAAACTATTGCATTAACTTCACTGAGGAGAACATAATATGATTGTAGCTTAAATCAAACAGACACCAGGATAGAACACCCTGCTTCCGGGTTCATCGGAGAAACAGGTTTCCAAAAGTAACATGCCTATTGGAGATTGCAAGATCAACCTTAAATAAGGAAAACTGACGTCGAAACAACCAAACCTCACTGGGGAATTCAAGCTTACCTCCCAAGAGAAAAGAAACTGCGGGTTGAAAACTTCCACCACGAAACCTCATTCCAACAAGAGATGCCCTGGGATAACCCTCCCGGGAGATCAAGAAGTCAACACTAGTGCCGATACTGTAAAAAGAGCGACACCTCAGCACACCAAGGGGATAAAACCTTTCATCATATGAGGGAAGACTTTGCTGGGGAAGCTGGGACGAAGGCTTCTGACCATGCAAACCCAAAATCAAAAGCGAATCAAGACTTGACTGGGGATAATGGGATCACTAACCCAAATATTGTACTCTGTACCCACTGATATCGTATTTAACTATCTAGGAAACACACAAAGATTGCGCACATACCAGCAAAATGACCTGAGAAAACCTTTATGAAGGAAGTAAATCTTCTTAAAGCAACCATAATTTGTTCATCCCTGGGATCACCATTTTTGTTGTCATTGTTTCATCACAAATCCCAAAGTAAATTGAATTGTAAAGATCTCTTTTTTTTTGAAAAGTCAAGTTTGCTTTTTAATCTCTTTGCTTTAAAAGTTATTATCAGTAATAAATGAAGTCTTTGCAAGCTAAATAAAATTAAGAATACAAAGAATTGGGAAAAAGCTCGAATTTCAATAATAGAATGGTAGTCTGCGAATGGCGAGACTCCATGGATGATTACAACGTTTGGGAAATGGTAATTCATAATGGAAAAGATACATTGAGATAAAATGACCACTATTCCCCCTAACAACTTTTGAAATCCTGAGCAGCAGCCTCCGTTGAAGTATGGTGAGGATCTAAGAAGATTGTTGCTTTGGTGATCAAGTTTCGTCTGACGTAGTTACTTGCCAAGAAAATTCCTAACTTTTGCCTAAGCTGCCCATGCGGGTTTTCAACTTAGCGGGAAACTTATTCTATTTATGTCTCTAATTTTTTCCTAGACTGCCCTTTCGGGTTTTCGGTCTACCGAGACGCTCCTTTTTGCCTAAGCCGCCCTTTCGGGTTTTCAACTTAGCGAACTGTTCTTTTATTTATTTAGGTGAAGTATTTCTTGACAGCATCAGCATTCATGGGACGTGGGAACTCCTCACCATCGATAGTTTCAAGAATTAATGCACCACCAGAGAAGGCTTTCTTGACAACATACGGGCCTTCAAAATTGGGAGTCCACTTGCCCCTAGAATCAGCGTTGAAAGACATGATCTTTCTGAGCACGAGGTCGCCTTCTCTGAATTCACGAGGTTTGACCTTTTTATCAAATGCTTTCTTCATTCTTTTCTGATATAACTGCCCATGACACAAAGCTGTCATTCTCTTCTCTTCAATCAAATTCAATTGGTCAAACCTGTTCTGAACCCATTCATCCTCTGACAATTTGGCTTCCATTATCATACGCAACGGGGGAATCTCTACCTCAACAGGGAGTACAACTTCAATTCCATACACTAGGAAAAACAGGGTCGCTCCTATTGAAGTGCGAACAGATGTTCGATATCCATGCAGAGAAAAAGGGAGCATTTCATGCCAATCCTTATAAGTGACAACCATTTTCTGGATAATTCTCTTGAAATTCTTATTAGCAGCTTCAACAACCCCATTCATCTTTGGCCTGTATGTAGATGAATTATGATGGACAATCTTGAATTCTTCACACAGTTCTGTCATCATCTTGTTGTCCAAATTTGAGCCATTGTTAGTGATGATTCTGCCTGGCACACCGTATCGACATATAAGATTGTTTTTGATGAAATGCACCACCACTTGTTTGGTAACATTGGCATATGAAGCAGCCTCTAACCATTTGGTAAAGTAGTCAATTGCTACCAAGATGAAACGGTGTCCATTCGAAGCCTTGGGTTCTATCATCCCGGTCATGTCAATACCCCACATAGAGAAAGGCCATGGGGAGGAAATCACATTGAGAAGTGTCGGAGGTACATGGATCTTATCTGCGTAAATCTGGCATTTATGGCACTTCTTTGCAAATTTGTAACAATCGAATTCCATTGTCAACCAATAATATCCTTCCCTTAGCATATTTTTAGCCATTGAATGTACATTAGCATGAGTGCCAAATGAACTTTCATGAATCTCATGCATCAACATGTCTGCTTCGTGTCTATCCGCGCATCTGAGCAAGACCATGTCAAAATTTCTCTTGTATAACACATTTTCATTGAGGAAGAAACTGCCTGCCAATCTTCTCAGTGTCTTTATATCTTTCTTTGATGCACCAAACGAGTATTCCTGAGTCTGAAGAAAATGTTTGATATCATAATACCAAGGTTTTTCATTTGCTACCTCTTCTGTTGCAAACACATGAGCGGGCCTATCTAGTCATCGAACTGTAATTCCGGGTATATCGTTCCAACATTTACTTGGTACATGGAAGCCAGAGTTGTCAGAGCATCTGCCATTTGGCTTTCATCTCTAGTAATGTGATGGAATTCAACTTTATTGAAGAAGGGTAGTAATCTTCTAGCATAATCTTTGTAAGGGATCAAGCCAGGGTGATGAGTGTCCCACTCTCTTTTAATCTGATTTATTACCAAAGCTGAATCACCATACACATCTAAAATCTTGATTCTGAGATCAATAGCTTCCTCAAGACCCATGATGCAAGCCTCATATTCTGCCATATTATTGTGCAATTAAATGTTAATCTCGCGGTAAAAGGAATATGTGATCCATGAGGAGTGACAATCACATCACCAATTCCCTTACCATAAGCATTCACATCTCCATCAAATACCATACTCCAACGAGATTCAGGGTCGGGACCCTCCTCGGGCTATGGCTCATCACAATCTTTCACTTTTAAGAACATCACATCTTCATCGGGGAATTCATACTCTGCAGACTGATGATCCTCCACCGGCTGGTGAGCAAGATAATATGCCAACACACTACTTTTAATGGCCTTTTGAGTGCGGTATTCAATATCATATTCAGATAACAACATCTGTCAGCGGGCAATTCTCCCAGTGAGAGCAGGCTTCTCAAAAATATACTTGATTGGATCCATTTTGGAGATCAACCAAGTAGTATGATTCAACATATACTGCCGCAAACGCTTTGCCGCCCAGGCCAAAGCACAACACATTTTTTCTAGCATAGAATACCGTGACTCACAATCAGTGAACTTTTTGCTGAGATAATAAATGGCGAAATCTTTCTTTCCTATTTCATCCTGTTGTCCCAGAATACAACCCATGGCTTTATCCAACACTGTTAGATACATAATCAATGGTCTTCCTTCTACGGGAGGGAGCAAGATAGGAGGTTCAAGCAGATAATCTTTAATACTTTCAAATGCCCTTTGGCAGTCATCTGTCCACACACAACCTTCATCTTTCTTTAACAACTTAAAGATCGGTTCACACGTTGCAGTTATGTGGGAAATAAATCTGGAGATATAATTCAAATGCCCGAGGAAACCTCTGACTTGCTTTTCAGTTCTTGGCGCTGGCATTTCTTGAATTGCCTTGACTTTGTCAGGGTCAACTTCAATGCCTTTCTGGCTAGCAATAAAACCCAACAATTTCCCCGATCTAACTCCGAAGGTGCATTTATTTGGATTCAAGAAGAGACAATACTTCCTCAAACGCCGAAACAACTTCAACAAATCTTCTATATGCCCTTCTTCAGTTTGGGATTTGGCAATCATATCATCAACATATACTTCGATTTCCTTGTGCATCAGATCATGGAATAGGGTTTTCATAGCCCTCTGGTATGTTGCACCAGCGTTCTTCAACCCGAAGGGCATCACTCTATAACAGAATGTTCCCCAGGGTGTGATAAACTTTGTTTTTTCCATGTCCTCTGGAGCCATTCTTATTTGATTATACCCGAAAAATCCGTCCATGAACGAGAATACCTTGAATTTTGTTGTGCTATCCACTAACATGTCAATGTGAGGCAATGGAAAATCATCTTTTGGACTAGCTTTATTTAGATCTCTGTAATCTACGCACATGCAGACTTTTTCATCTTTTTTCGGTACAGGGAAAATATTGGCAATCCATTAAGGATACACTGATGTCACAAGAAAACCAGCATTAATCTGCTTTAGGACCTCCTCTTTGATCTTTACTGCCATATCCGGGTGGGTTCTTCTCAACTTTTATTTAACTGGCGGACACTCTGGCTTCAACGACAAACGATGCTCGACAATGTCTGTATCTAGACCAGGCATATCTTGATAAGACCAAGCAAAAATATCCATGTACTCTTTCAACAGTTCAATCAACCCGCTCTTCACATCAGTATGCAACGATGCTCCAATCTTAACTTCCTTCAGATCTTCTTCTGAACCCAAATTAACCATTTCCAAAGGCTCCTTATATGGTTGAATGGTATTCTCCTCGTGCTCAAGCAACCGTGAGACCTCTTCTGGAATCTCATCATAATCTTCTTCTTCATCCCCAAACACAGGACAATCAAAGTTGGGAGAGGGTGCAAGGTCATTGTACTCAATGGGTTTTTTAATTAATCTGCACATGTGATTTATGATTGCTTTTAGAAACTGACACATATAACAAGTGATCATGCAGATTAATTTTCAGTTATTATTTATTTTGAAAGTTTTTTTTATACCATTTCCCAAGAAAAAGGCAGAAAATAAAAGACATAATTTTGGAAGCAAAGACAACTTCTATTAATGATCTTATCAATAATAGCAAACAGATAAGCCCTACAACATTAATACTTCCACCTTGGGCAGAGTGAAAGCTTTTCAAAAGAAAGAAACAGATTAACAAAACAAATTACTTTGAAACATGTACGCAAGAAGGAACATTAATGGTGACCCAGTTCTAAACTCGGACTCCATGCTTCACATAATTAGTTGCTTCCTGCTCTGCTTCATCCTCTTCAACAACATTAACTCCAGAACCAATCGGATGGAGGTAGCCTCCACTGCGGAAAACATCATGATAAATGTTCACAGAAGACTTTGACTTCAAATTTTCGCTTTTGCCATTCCTCGAAGAGAAACCTAAACCAGCTCTGTTTTTGTTCACGAGTGGATCCACAAGTCATCCCCAAACTGCATTATGACCATTGCGCACAACCTGCTGCGCATCCTTCAAAGAAACCACAGAATTCTCACTCTTCCTTATGTTGTCAATGGATAGGGCTTGGAACTGGGTTCCAATAGCAGCCTCATCCGCTTCTATAATACTGAAAGAGGATAGATGGGATATCAACAACGCCTGCTCCCCATTTATGATCACTACCTTCCCTTCACGCATAAACTTTAGCTTCTTATGCCGAGTTGAAGTAACAACCCCTGCTTCGTGTATCCATGGTCGTCCAAGCAAACAACTATACGCGGGAATAATATCCATTACCTGTAAAGTTATCAAGAAAAAATGTGGTCCTATATGGATGGGCAAGTCCGCTTCACCGATGACGGATTTTCTCGACCCATCAAAAGCCTTCACAATGATACCACTCGGGTGCATAGGTGTTCCCTGATATTTTAACTTTATGAGGGTACTTCTCGGTATAACATTCAACGCATATTCGTTATCAATTAGCACATTAGATAGCGAGTCATTCTTGCAGTTCATGGATATGTGGAGGGCCAGGTTGTGATTCCTCCCTTCATCTGGTAACTCATCATCGCAGAAACTCAAGTTGTTACATGACGCAATGTTTCCAATTACGCTGCTGAATTGATCCAACGACATGTCATTCTCTACAAAAGCTTGGTCTAGTACTCTCATCAATGATTCCCTATGAGCGGAGGAATTCATCAGTAATGCCAGGATGGATATCTTTGAAGGAGTCTGCAATAGCTGATCTACAATTTTGTAATCGCTCATCTTAATTACCTTCAGGATATCATCCACTTCTTTCTCTAATGTGGATCCACTAGTTTCTCCTACAACCTTCTTTGGCTCATCGTTCTCAGCAATTTTCTTTCCAGCAACAACATCTTTTCGAATAACCGGCGTAAACACACGACCACTACGGGTCACCCTGCTATTATCAGCTATATTTCCAACATATGGCATTGGTTGGATGGGAAATTCCACCCCATCTTCCAAGATTGTAGCGTTGTATTTGTAAGACATTGCCTTATCCAATTTACAGGGAACAGGACCTCGCAGATTAATTACCAATGGGGTAACAGCTGGTTTGCTATGGTACTCCACCTCAAGGTGAGCGGGTGCGCCAAAACAAGGTACAATGACGTTTACACCTTCCTCAACATAATCATCCCTCAAAAGGTCATTTCCGGCAAACAAATCTTCGTCTGAAGAAAAATACTCATCCGCAGAGGCATATTCTTCCTCTGACTCTTCTTCCATCAAACAAACTTCAACCATATCAATCTCGTGATAAACATCTCTCTGTCCCGTGATTTTGATAGTCCCATTGTCTAATAGCAGCTGAACACCCTCTCTCACAATAGAACATCCTCGGGGGTCTCGACAGCAAACTATGCAAGACCTATATTGGCATTCCACTTGACCAACAGTACATCAAAAGGTAGCATGCAATTGTACGAGATCTTCATTCAAATGCTCTACTTCAAAAATTCTGAATTCACCCGGACATCCAGAAACCATATTCACTTCCTCCTCATATTCTGCCCTAGGCCTGATTATATGAATTAGACCTTCATCCATCATCTCCTATAAATCATCCTTTATCTTCTCGCAACCCTGTATATTTGTACTGCAAACAGCACAACCGGCATGGTCATGCGTATAATAACTGAATTCACATAGATCTGCGTGCATTTTCACCAAATCCCCTCTAACCAGATTAATGTCAAAAATCCGGAAGTCACCTGGACAGCCGGCCACCATATTCACAGCATTCACTCCCTCTTGCTTGGGTAGAGGATTGTCTTTCACATTAGGTCCCATGTCTTTAAAAGATAAAATTCTGGACTTCACCAACCTTTGCACTTCCGTCTTCAAAGGGTAACAGTTCTCAACACTATGCCCTGGTGCTCCCTGATGAAAAGCACATGTCTGGCCTGCTTTGTAATACCAAGGAAATGGAGATGGTACCGCTGGAGGTGGTCGTGTTTGGACCAACTTCTTCTGAATCAATGCTGGTAGTAGCTCTGCATAACTCATGGGAATAGGGTCATAGTTCTCCCTTCTCTGATTATTCCCTTGGTTCCCCTGCTGGGTTTGTCTCTGATAAGCAACGGTAGTTGGAGCGACATTCATAACAGGAGTCAGTGAAGCAACTTGCTGGTGACGCTGAAAATTCCTTCTAGGAGCATTCACTCTCCTCTCTTGTATGACAACATTGGTATCCCCCTCTTTCTTCTTTGTAAACCTATAAGCTGGCTTCTTCATACCTCTAGACCCTTCACCCTTTGTCAAACGGCCTTCTCTTACTCCCTCTTCTAGGCGAACACCCATTCCTACCATCTCTGTAAAATCACTCGGGGCACTTGCTACCATTCTTTCGTAGTAGAAAGCACTCAGCGTCTTTAGAAAAAATTTAGTCATTTCTTTTTCCTCCATGGGGGGAATCACTTATGCAGCCACTTCGCGCCATCTCTGTGCATACTCTTTAAACGATTCTCTGTCTTTCTGAACCATGGCCCTAAGCTGGTCACGATCGGGTGCCATGTCCATATTATACTTGTATTGTTTTATGAATGCTTCTCCCAAATCATTAAAAGTATGGATGTTGGCGCTATCTAAACTCATGTACCATTTAAACGTTGCACCGGTAAGACTATCCTGGAAAAAGTGAATTAGCAGACGCTGATCATCGATGTGGGTTGACATTCTCCTTACATACATCATCAAATGAGCACGAGGGCAAGTGTTGCCCTTGTACTTCTCAAACTCAGGGACCTTGAACTTATCTTCCAAAATAACTCTTTTCCCCCAAGAGCCTTCATCTCTCTTTGCATTCTATCAATCTGCTCTTGGAAATCATCCATTCTGTCATAAAGACCCAAATATTCACTCGGCGGAGGGAAAGGACGACACACGTCTTCAAACGGAACCAAATTCACCGAAGGAGGTGCAACAACAACAGTATGCACCACAGGAGGTGCTGGAGTAACAACATTTGGAACCACTGGAGCATCTTGGGGGCCCGAATTGAATCCTTCAGGTGCGAAATTCTCCGGCATTCCCCATGGATAACCCTAAGGCATACGGTTCTGAACAACAGTCGGAGTAGCAAATACGGGAACAGTAGGAACTTCAGCACTTGCCCTTGTTGGTGGAGGTTGAACACTCGGTGGCTGACTCTGAGCAGCCACCAGAGCTTCCATCAGAGTAGTCAAATTGGCCAAGCCAGCCTTCAGAGTAGAAACTTCTTCACGTAGCTCGCGATTCTCCTGTTCTAAATTGTCCATCTTCTTTTTGACGTTAGCCCGAGTGTTGTAGTGATGAGTCAACTTGCTGAACGAAGCAAAGAAGCTGGGTAAGGCACCTGGGTATGCATAATAAATGCAAGAAATATGTGCAATATGATGCATGTCATGCAATGCACATGATTATTTTTATTCCATCATTTTAATATTTCAAGGGATTTAAGATTTATAGACATATTGCAAACATCAAAACAATAACTCATTTGAAATACTAAAAATTCTTTATTATAATAATTTCAAAATGGATTACAAGTTTCAATGATCCCAAGTACAAGATGAAAATACAATCTAAAAATCCTGAGAGAAAGAAACTGATAGAGATCAATCTGTACGCTGGCGCTTCCCTGTGAGTCTGGCAATCTGAGCCCTCAACCTCTGGTTCCCTTCCACCTGTCTGATGGCAACCTCCCTCCAATCATCTGAAGCAGGAAGTGAGTAATCAGCACCTGTTTGAGACTTAGGGGAAAATAAATCCCCTTGCCTCTCCATAGACTCCACCGCTCGACTCTCAAGGATCTTGATCAAATCATCTTTCTCCTTCAAGCCTGCTCTATAGGAACTTTCTAAAGTCTGGAACTTGATCTTCCAAGCATCCCTTTCCTGTTGCATCCTCACCAAAGTGAGCTGCAGTTCTTCTAGATCATCTAATAAAGGAGGAGTGGTCTTCACAAATAGCTCAGGCATGGGTGTCTCCCGAGTATACGACATCTTTAACTGAATGGCTCTCGATCGGACCCACTGAAGATATGGCTCAAAAGAGACAGCACCTCTAGGTCCCAAATCCTTCCTACTCTTCTTACGAATATGACGTCAGGCCTTCGCAATTTGCTCCCTAGCTTCCTTGTGGTCCTCTCCTTCCTTCAGAAAGAAACTACTCAATTAAATACTGTTCGATTTATCTCTCATCGGATATCCAAGCCATCGCCGTGCAAGAATAGGGTTATAGTTAATTCCTCCCTTTGTACCAAGAAGAGGTACATTGGGGAAACTATCACAACTATCAACAATCTCTATATCATGATAAGCTCGATGATACCCGTCAATATCTAAGTGAGTAAGTGCCATGATCTTAGGAGCCCAACGGGGTTCCTTCTTGACATCCCAAAAGGCATCAGACTGAGGCATATGAGAGATGAACCATCGGTACAACAAAGGCGTGCAATAGATAATCATTCCTCCATGATAAGAACTCCGAAGATGAATAGAGTAATAAGCATCACCCAACAGTGTAGGAACCGGGTTTCCAATCATGAAAATCCTGATAGCGTTAATGTCGACAAACTTGTCCACATTAGGAAATAAGAACAAGCCGTAAGCAAGTAAAGAAAAGATGGCCTCAAAAGCAACAATACTCTTCATTCTGGTAAAGTAATGAGCTTTCTCCAATAAGAAATGAGCTGGTAATCCTCTAATCCCTCCTTTACTAGTCATATGCGCTTCCACCTCAGACTTCCCCAGATGAATCAAAGCAGTAATCTCATGTGATTTTGGCTCACCCTCTAAACCAGTAAAAGGAACACGATCGGTAACGGGTAAATCCAATAGATAAGAATACTCCTCTAGTGTAGGCATCAGCTGATAATCGGGAAAATTAAAGCAGTGATACACCGGATCATATAACTGGACCAAGGTTGAGAGAATACCCTCCTTCATCTTCAGCTTCATGAGAGGAATAATGGATCCACACTTCTTCTGAAAGTCTGCAGGACACTCAATCTCTGGAATCAGACTGATCAACTCATCTATCTTGGGATCCTTGAATCTGTATTTCCCGGTCTTTCTGTTTCCAGAATACATGGTTAAAAGTACCTGAGATATTCACAAATAATCAACATGTAAATCCCTTGAAATATTGTTTTCTTCAAAAGATGCTTATGAGTGCATGGATGCTTGATGCAACAATCACACACAAGATCACACATATAGGGTTCATAGGTTCAACGTCACAAGCATGAGGTCGAAGGTACTACCCATAAGGTGTTGGTCTAAGAGTTATCACCTGCCAAACAAGGTTCTAGAGGTTCCCAGAGTCTACATCCTTCCTTCGGATATTACAAACTTCCCGATTAACTCGGTAATTAGTAATATTCTCAAGAAAAACTCGTCCGAGTGTAGTATCGCGTGACAAATATTTCCAGATTACTCTGTCATAGCTTCCGCACTACACCTAAAAGGCCAAGATGGGTTTGGTTTTCTACGGTCCTCAGTTTCAGCAGGCTCCCAGGTCGAAAGCAGTACGTCTTCTCGATTACTCGGTAAATGACACTACAGTCAAAGGGGCCTCCACTGAGTGGGGGATCTCATGCCTCCTTTTTTGGGATTACTCCCTAAAAGTTAACATGACTATACCGCATGTACTATCTTAAAGTTTTCCCATGTCCGGGTATAGGACTTATGAGTAATCACCAAGCACCCTAAAAACCAGGAAAAAATCTAAACAAACATATATACAAAGCATAACACATAATCAACAATAGCACATATACAGATATAAACAAAGATAGGTTTAACCCACTTAGGGATAGACCAGCAAGAGGTCAATCTTTCCCCAATGAAGTTGCCATTTTTCTGTAGCGATAGAAATGTTCAAGACTAAGCCATTGGATTGAATAGACTTTATACAAATCAAAATAAAAATCGCCACCGCGCTTTATTGTTTCCAAAGGAATGGGAAAAGAGCGAATAACCCAAAAAAGGGGGAAAGATTCAAGGTAAGAGGGTTGATTATGCAAATGGAAGGTATTAGCACCCTAAACATCTATGGAACTCCGCAGGAACCTCTTTGTAAAATCTGTATATTTTGGCTATAAAAATATGTTGTATATAAAATGGATGGTAGAGGTGAGAAAAGAAATATATTTTTATGATTTTTGCACCCACCGCGGTTGCGAACCTTTAGTGCCTACGTACCACCTTTCGTGCAATAGGGGATCAGGGTACACGTAGTTCCTCTTTTAAAAGATTGAAATACAAGTGTGTTGATTAATTTTAAGAGATAAGACATCATCGTCATTGTCCGTGTGGAAAATATACTTACTACCCACAATCATGAGAAAGGAGAATTTGCATCATCTCAAAGTGGAGGATATGGCTTGGATTTTAAAATCAACAAAGCCTCACTCAACACCCAAGTGGAAAATGTCTCTCTTCACTATATATTGTAGAAGTATAGTTGTTTTCATCACTACAAGGATTGACAAGAGTCTAATCTTTTAAGAAAAAGTGTAAGGGTAAAAGCCAAAGTGGAAAAGTAGTTTGAAATGAGATTGATTGACTTTTAGTCTTATCATAAAAAAATGTCAAAGTATTATTAAATTGATTGAAGTTTATTGATGAAAATGTTTTGAAAATGCATGGACCTAAGTCCAAGTTTATTATGAAAGTGTTTAAGTTTCAAAACAAGAAGAGTTTTCAAAAGGAGGGAGAAGATTTTTTTGAAATTAAAGAAGATGGGAGGAGAAGAAGAGACTATCCTAAAGCATAAGGTAAAAGCTAAGGATAAGGACTATCTAACCAATAAGAAACCAAAATTTGACATTATGAGTCAAGATATAATTCCCATTCTTTGGATTGAAACCAAGCAAGCAAAGATACTAGACCTCTTCAAATGTATTAAGTCTTCACAAAAATTGGGCCGAGTAACGGCTGTATACGGGTGAATTCCAGATTACAAATCAAGGATGCAATCACAAAAACCTGCACACAAAATAAACAAGCAACCCAATGTCTTGAGGTAAACCTCAAGAGCTTCAGACAAAATAATCAGATAAGATCACAAGGTCTCCAAGATAGGCCAAGGTTTCTAATCCTAAGTCCAAGAAAAAGTCCACTGCTCCATCATGCCAAGGATAGTAACCAAATAGTCCAAGTACCATTAAGAGTTTTTTTAGGGTTTATGTTGATTATTAAGTATCTTAGGAGAAGAAAAGAAAAGAAAAGCTCAAGTGAGTAAAGTAAAAATGACAAGAATAAATAAATGCTCAAATGAGCCAAGATAAAAAAAGGCATGAAATGTAAAATGCTAAAAAATAAATAGTACATAAAGCATAAAAAGAATAAAGCATAAAATAAACAAGTCAATAATTAGTGGTTAGTTGGATGACCATCTTGAAACTTGCATTTGGAACTCATTAGAGGATTGGTAAAACCAAAGCCTCCACACAACAAGTTGCATTTGCTTTTTGTCAAGTATATCATCCATTTGGAATCCTCACAAGTACTATTTAATGATCAATAAGTGATCTGCGTTGACCAAAGGTGTTGTAGATCCATTAGAGGATTGGTAGAACTAAAGCCTCCACACAATAAATCTCAAGGTTATTGGATCAAAGAGATCAAATTAACATACTTGGGCTTGCAATCATAAGTTTGGGCCACGAATGATCATTTTTTCGAATCGGGACAAAATTTAGCGCTATGTTAAGCAATCGTAAGTGGACTTATATAGAAGTCACACCTATTTTGAGGCCGGTCAATAGCAATCTATGCACCATTTGTTTTGAGACATGATATAGAGATCATGCTCCAACAATACTTAGTGCAATAAGAAGGGGATGAGATGAAGAGGGATTAGGGTAAAAAGATGGATAAACCACTTTTAAATTAAAAATTTAATCAAACTATTATTAAAATCATTCATCCATTTTGGTGGAGTTGAACTCAACACCCAAGATCCAATGATGTTAATAAAGTCATGATCAAAAGATCAACTCAAGACACCTAGAAAATAATCACAAAATAATAATATATTTAATATATACATTTAAAGGGTTAAAAAAAGAAAGTTTAAAATAGAAAATAATGAGAAAAATATCAATTATGTTCAAATTAATCAAGAAATAAAAAATAAAACCATAGAAAAATCAGAAATGGGTCGAAATATTTTTATAAAAATTTGGGAATTTTTAAAAGTCAGAAACTATTTTAAAAAATTAAATAAATGGGTAAAACAAACAAAAATGGTAAAAAATAGTAAAGTCAGAAGCAAAAATAAAATAAAGTCATCAATATTTGTCACAATGTCATTGGATCACCCCATAATTTTTTCAGAATTAAAAAATATGCAAAAGTATTTTTAAACATTTTAAACAAATCAAATAAGTGAAAAATTCATAAAAAATACCAAAACACAAAATTAAATTGTGAAAAAATAAAAATCAGAAAGAGAATAATCAAAAATATTTTTCATAATTTTTTCAGATTTTTTGGACTAAAAATGAATTTTCTATGATTTTTTGAAATTTAAAACAATAAAATATAAAAATCAGAAAAAGAAAATAAAAGAAAAAGATGTGGACCATTGGATGAGAGTCAAAACGCATTAGTAATCAAATCCAAAGGATCTGGCGTGCTGTGCATATCATGGTCTTTACTGAATAAAGCACTGAATCAAATGTAAAATCAGAGATTTAAAAAATACAAATGACACGCTTTCATTGGTTAGAAGGTGACACGTTGGTCATCTTCAACCTCCAGCCTCACGAATTGCAGGTCTCTCAAACTGTAAAATCAGAAGCTTAGACCAATGCCATTCGTTTAGTCTCTTCAATACGAAGATAACCATACCCTCGCGCCATTTTTATATAAACTGTAACTCAAGCAATTTGGAAAGAAAGTTTTGAAAGGGGATTTGAAAATTCATGGTCAAAATGTGTTTCCAGATAAAAGTAATTGTTGCAACTAGAACCAAGGCAATGAGAGCAACAAATGGTACCAACGTTTTGAATAATTGATGAAGGAATCTACCTATTGAAGTTGAGTTGCAGAGCTCTGAAACTGGACTTCTATGGAGCAATATAGGGCACGATTCTTTAATGTAATGGTATGGTTAGCTTCAGGGAAGATCAAGGAAGGTGAATTGATGGAGAAAATGGATTGAAAAAGGCTTGAGAGTAGGATTCGAAGTAGCTGAATTCTGAGTTGTGAAGCAAGTTTGGCAGGGTGATTCTGGCTATCTAAGCTTGAGAAAATGAATGGGATAGTACATGTATTTATAGGAGAAGCAAATGGGATCAAAAGGAAGAGTGAATGATGTGTTTTGGAGGGAATTCGTGCAAACCTGATGCACGAGTGAAGTGTGATCCAAACTTCACCAAAACTCATCCATTTCTTGCGTTTTGATGCACTAATCCACTTGGGAAAGTTGGTTAATCATGTTTAGACCCAAAACGCGTGCTAATTTGAGGTTTAGAGGTTGTAAAATGAAATTCAAATTCTCACTTGCAGAGAAACTTCAATTCCAAGCTACCACTTTTGAAACAATGGAATTTCCACCTCAGGGAGTCTTAAGGCATGATTCTTGATGCTTTGGAAAGATAAGGCAACAAAATTTTCAATGAAAAAAGAATGGAATCAATTGGAGGCTTGAGCTGAAAATTACACGGAGTCAAAGTTGGAGAAAAAAAGTTGACTTTCCATACTTAGAAATATTTCAAATTCTTCTTTAAAAATGACCTATAATCTCTTGCATCTAAACATGGCTTTCCACTTAGAATTTTCTCTTGACCCAAAAAGATGGAATGAATTAGATATCTTGAGTGACATTTTGCAATTTGAACCAATCAAAATCTCCAAAAATTGAGCAAGTTATGACTTGTTGAAGTTGGCCAAAAATCATGTAATGACCTATAGTATTTTACATTCTTAAGGAAACTTCCATCCATTTTCTTACTTTGCACATAAAAGAAAGAATGAAGTACACATCCTTAAGATAATCATGGAAAAACAATAGGCTAAAGGTGATAAAAATTGACAAAGTTATGACAATTTTAAGTCACATATGGAAAATTTGGGATTCAACTGGATGACTTGTGATCTTTCTTCTTCACCAAGTTCCTTCCACATTAAAACTCTTTGGAACTTTTGAAGTGATTTGTTGGTAACTCTTTGAAGAGAAGAATGTTTTTGGAATCACTCAAAAATAACAAAAGATGAGCAAGATATGCCTCTTTGAAGTCCAAAACCCTAGCCTCTAGATCAAGAGAATGCTTGGTGGAACTTTGCCAAGTTTGAACAAACTTTTTGTGCCAATATTCTTCCTTTGTGAATAGAAATTTGTTGAGGATGATGATGAGGACCTATGGCCCCCAAAACCAATTTCATATCAACTTCAAAACAACTTCAATGGTGAGGTTTGAATCTCTCAAGCTTTTTGCCTAGGGCATGGAAATAAACTCATGAACCCATGAAGCAACTTGATAAACCTCATTGCTTTTACCTACATTATCAATAAGTAAGACAAACCAATATTGCATTTTATTAATTAGAGAGAAAAATCAAAGTACAACATCTATGATCACAAAAGCAAACAAATCAAGGTGCTTGGTAACTTCTCAAAGAGCAAAGCTAAAGATAGGGAGAAGAACCAAAATCCCTAATGTGATTTTGTGGTGATTGAAACAATGTGGTATGATGAAGGGATCTTAGGGGCAAAAATTACGGTACAACAATGATAATACAAAGGTAAGATCTACGAGCGACTTACGACCTTAAAATGATGACGTGAGGGTAAGATCTACGGATGACCTACGACCCTAGAAAAGATAACACGGGAATAAGATCTATGGACAACCTACGACCTTAAAATGATGACGCGAGGGTAAGATCTAAGGAAGACCTACGACCCTAGAAAAGATAACACGAAGGTAAGATCTATGGACGACCTACGAACTTAGATAAGATAATGTGAAGGTAAGATCTATGGACGACCTACGACCTTAAAAATGATGACGCGAAGGTAAGATCTACGGAAGACCTACGACCCAAGAGAAGATAAAGCGAAGGTAAGATCTACGAGCGACCTACGACCTTAAAATGATGACGCAAGGGTATGATCTACGGACTACCTACGATCCTAGAAAAGATAACGCAAAGGTAAGATCTATGAACGATCTACGACCTTAAAATGATAACGCGAGGGTAAGATATACGGATGACCTATGACCCTAGAAAAGATAACACAAAGGTAAGATCTATGGACGACCTGTGACCTTAGATGAGATAATATTAAGGTAATATCTACAGACAACCTACGACCTTAAAAATGATAACGCGAAGGTAAGATCTACGAGCGACCTACGACCTGAGAAACTACAAAACAAGGGTAAGATCTACGAACGACCTACTACCCTAGAAAATATAGCGCAAGGGTAAGATCTACGGACAACCTACGACTCTAGAAAAGATAGTGTGAAGGTAAGATCTACGAACAACCTACGAACCTAGAAAATATAGCACAAAGGTAAGATCTACAGACAACCTACGACCTTAAGAAAGATAATGCGAAGGTAAGATCTACGAGCGACCTACGACCTCAAAAAATATAAAATGAGGGTATTATCTATGAATGACCTACAACCCTAGAAAAGATGGCGCGATGGTAAGATCTAAGGATGACCTAGGACCCTAGAAAAGATAGAGCGAAGGTAAGATCTATGGATGACCTATGACCTTAAAAATGATAACACGAAGGTAAGATCTACGGACGACCTACGACCCAAGAGAAGATAAAGTGAGGGTAAGATCTACGGACGACCTACGACCCTAGAAAAGATAATACGAGGGTAAAGTCTATGGATGACCTGCGACCCTAAGAAAACATAAAGTAAGTGTTGAGAGTTGGGGAGTACAATGTATTGGCACCATGACTTATTATGGTTGGAAGTGTAATGACTTATGTTAATTGGGAATTATAAGGATGATATTCTTTGTGGGGATGTTTTATTTCTTTGAGGATTTATTTGGGGATTTCGAGAAAGGTATCAAATCTGGCTTATGCTTCATATGCATTTTGAAATGTGGCATGATGATTCCATGTATATGCTATGAGTTTGAGGATTCAATTTAATATGTAGTGATGATTATTGTATACAAAGTGCCAAATATTAGGCTCGTTGGAATCCGTTGCCCGTTGTCTTGAGATACCAATACAGATTGGTGTTTGAAAACTTCGAGAATTGAGTTATAGTCTTGTCGAGTTTATTGGGGATTAAGTCTTGCTGAGGAGGAGTAGCTTGATCTGACTTGCTGGACTTCTTGTGGATGACTGATTAGTGACATGGATCTCATCAAATGTCCCAAGTTACTCGGTTTTGGAGGATCGAGTGCTCAGCCATCTGTAAGGAGGTGACAAGGACGAAAGCTTGGTCGAGGTGACCGTTATGACTTGCTACCTGCATAGAAAAAACAAACACTTGGACGCCATGGCATTCCCTCAGGATTCCTTCATATCAATGTAATGTCGTGTTTCGCATCTTAGCTTGTGATTATTATTTCCTTATTATTTTTAATGCAATTCTTAACAAAGAATTTAAATCACAATTCGCACATGAAAAATAAAGTAAAAGGACATAACAAAGAATTTTTGGTGGAAGGGGAAAATTTTATTAAGGAGCTTGGCCTGTGAATAGGAATTCGTACATGGAAACAACTCATAAATGATGAAGTTGCGAAGAAAATATAAGATACAACAAGTAAAATGGAAATAAGAAAATCTCGAACTTCCATTAAAATTAATATTGTTATAGTTCCCATATCCTGGATCGTCCTAGTGATGTGCTTCCGAAGGATAATAGTTGAATTGATCTGTCCCGTGTTAGGATGGTGTACTTGTTATCCGTGAAGAGTTTTCAGACTGCAGTCTCTCACTTTTTGTCCCTAATTTTTGCCTGGATCTCCCTTTCGGGTTTTTAATCCACCGTGACACCCATTTTTGCCTAAGCCGCCCTTTCGAGTTTTCAACTTAGCGGGTTATTCTTTTTTCTTTTTTTATCCCTAACTTTTGCCTAAGCCGCCCTTTTGGGTTTTCGACTTAGCGGGTCTTTTTATGCGTAGTATTTTTTGATTGAGTTTTATTTGACTAAAAGTGGAATGTCTTCCCCATCCATGTTTGTAAGGATTAGAGAACCTCCTAAAAAAGCTTTTTTCACGATGTACGGCCCCTCGTAGTTGGGAGTCCACTTGCCTCTTGGATCAGAGTGAATTGGGAGAATCTTCCTTAAGACCAGGTCACCTGTGTGGAACTCTCGAGGTCAAATCTTTTTGTCAAATGCTCTCTTGAGACGTTGTTGATATAACTGACAGTGACAAATTGCTGCTAGGCGCTACTCTTCAATGAGATTGAGTTGGTCGAGCCTTGTTTGAATCTATTCATCTTAATCAAGTTTATTATCCATTAAGACACTCAATGAAGGAATCTCCACTTCGACTGGGAGCACTGCATCCATACAATAGACCAGTGAAAATGGAGTTTCCCCAGTGGAAGTACGCACTGAAGTTCGATAGTCGTGCAGAGAAAAGGGCAACATCTCATGCCAATCTTTGTATGTTCTAACCATTTTCTGAATAATCTTCTTTATGTTCTTGTTAGCTGCTTCGACTGCCCCATTCATCTTTGGCCGATAGGGTGATGAATTATGATGCTCAACTTTGAATTCTTCACACATTTCCTTCATCATTTTGTTGTTGAGATTCGACCCGTTATCAGTGATGATCTTGTTAGAAGTCCCATAACGGCATATGATTTCTTTCTTGATGAATAGAGTGACAACTTGGTTGGTCACATTCTTGTACGAAGTTGCTTCTACCCATTTGGTGAAGTAGTCAATAGCGACGAGAATGAACCAATTTCCATTTGAAGCGCTCGGCTCAATCTGTCCAATCATATCAATCCCCCACATTGCAAAGGGCCAAGGTGAAGTCATCACATTTGAAGGAGTGGGAGGAATATGTATCCTATCTACGTAAACTTGACATTTGTGGCACATATTCGTGTATACACAACAATCACTTTCCATCGTCATCCAGAAATAACCTACTTGTAGGATTTTCTTGGCCACGGAATGTCCACTGGCATGAGTCCCAAAAGAGCCCTCATGAATTTCTCGTATGATGAATTCTGCTTCGTGTCGATCCACGCATCTGAGTAGAATCGAATCATATTTTCTTTTGTACAGAACGTCTAATGACAGTAAAAACTCAGATGCTAACCTTCTAAGAATCCACTTATCACAGATTGTATCACCCTCGGGGTACTCTTGCTTCTCAAGATATCTTTTGATGTCGAAGTACCACAGCTTTTCACCCGACACGTCTTCCATTGCGAGACAATGAGAAGGGAAAATGTGTGATGGCTCCTTGTAACGAAGGATTCTTATGTTGGGTGCATGATTCAGATAACTGACTTTGAACATTGCTGCTAAAGTGGCCAGAGCATCTTCCAGTTGATTTACTTCTCTAGGAATGTGCTCAAAGGTGATCTCATCAAAAACGGACAACAACTCTAACATGTAATCCCGATATGGAACTAAATTAGGGTGTCATGTATCCCAATCACCTCGTACTTGACATATTACTAAGGTAGAGTCCCCATAAAATTCAAGAATCTTGATCTTCAAATCAATGGCTGCTTCTAGACCCATTACACAAGCTTCGTATTCGGCGATATTATTCGTACAATTAAAACATAGCCTCGCTGTGAAAGGTATGTGAGTATTGCATGGAGAAGTCAGAACTACCCCAATACCATGGCCCATTGCGTTTGATGCACTATCGAACGTGAGAGTCCATCGCTCCCCTAGTTTGGGTCCTTCTTTATCATCGAGTTTCATAACATGCTCATCTGGAAAATAGAACTTCATTGATTGATACTCTTCCAATGGCTGGTGGGCGAGATAATCTGCAAGAATGCTACCTTTGATAGCCTTTTGTGTGACGTACTGAATGTCATGCTCAGACAAAAGCATTTTCCACCGAGACAATCTCCTTGTAAGTGTTAGTTTCTCGAAGATGTACTTTATCAGATCCATCTTAGATATCAGAAGTGTAGAATGTGTCAACATGTACTGCCTCAAACATCAAGCTGCCCACGTAAGAGCGCAACAAGTCTTCTCAAGTAATGAATACCTTGATTCAAAATCAGTAAAGTTCTTGCTCAGGTAGTAGATAGCATGTTCTTTTTGTCCAGTATCATCATTTTGTCCGAGCACACAACCCATAGATCCTTCAAGCATAGTCAAATACATAATAAGAGGTCTCATTGGAATTGGAGGTATGAATATTGGTTGTTCCTGAAGGTACTGCTTAATATTTTCGAAGGCTTCTTGAAAACATTCATCCCAGTGGACATCTTGATTCTTGCGTAGTAGTTCAAAGATGGGTTCACAGGTAGCAATAAGATGAGAAATGAACATGGCTATGTAATTCAACCTTCCAAGGAACCCACGTACTTCCTTCTCATTTTTTGGTGCCGATATATCCTGTATTGATCTTACCTTGTCAGGACCTACTTCAATTCCTTGTTGACTTATGATAAAACCAAGTAACTTGCCCGATCGAACCCCAAAGGTGCACTTGTTGGGATTAAGCCTTAACCTGAACTTGCATAGACAACCAAACAACTTCTGTAAGTGGACCAGATGTTCTTCCCCAATTTGTGATTTTGCGATCATATCTTCCACATACACCTCGATCTATTTATGAATCATGTCATGAAAAAGAGTCACCATGGCACGCTGATATGTTGCACCAACATTTTTGAAGCCAAAAGGCATGACCCTATAGCAAAAGGTACCCCAAGGAGTTGTGAAAGTTGTTTTATCCATGTCTTCAAGAGCCATCTTAATCTGATTGTAACCTGAGAATCCATCAATGAAAGAGAACACTGAAGACTGAGCAGTATTATCAACCAATACATCAATATGAGGCAACGGGAAATCATCCTTCGGGCTTGATCTATTCAAGTCTCGATAGTCAATACACATATGTACCTTACCATATTTCTTAGGTATAAGCACAATGTTAGCAATCTAAGGGGGATAATTTATCACAGATAGGAAACCTGCATCGAGCTATTTTTGAACTTCTTCTTTGATCTTCAAAACCATGTTGGGTCTGGTCCTTCTCGGCTTCTGCTTTACAGGAGGACATTCTGGCTTGAGCGGAAATCTGTGCATCACTATATCAGTATCTAAACCAGGTATGTCTTCATACGACCAGGAGAAGATGTTAGCATACTCTTAAAGCAACTCAATCAACCCCTTATTTTCTTCACTTTGCAAGGAAGCACCAATCTTGACTTCTCCCTTTACCTCTTCAGTACCGAGATTGATAACTTCTATTTATTCTTGATATGGCTGGATAACCTTCTCTTCCTGTCTCAAGAGTCTTGCTAGTTCTTCAGGGACTTCAAACTATTCCCTATTATCTTCGTTAGCATGGTCAACTGAATTCTCAAGGATATTAGGAACCATAGCACTATCATTTCTGACGGAGTTCGAGACGGATTTGCATGATCGATGATTTTATGTTTTATCTTAGAAAGTGCAAGAAAATATTTAGAATATGAAAGGAAAAGCATTGCCATTTTAATTTTGAAAAGTAAAAGTAAAATAAAAGACAAGGAACAAAAATGTATGCAAAAGTGCGATTTTTCATTCAATTTTAAACGGAGATTGAAGCATAAGGGGCCCCTTCTACAAGCTGTCACTATGCCTTGGGCAGGGCATATGACTTAATGGAAACAAAAAATTACACATCAAGCAAAACAACTTTAGGGATGTCCACGACAGTCCAATTGCTGAGCTCCTGGTCTGGTGAAATCTGATAGATATATCTGGAAACATCTTCATCGTCACCTTCATCATCTATTGAGAGAACTTATACTTCTTTGCTTATACCAACACTGATGAACACTTCAGAAATTGAGGAAACCTACTTTCCTTTGAGAGGAACCAAACCAGCTTGCACGGAGGACGATGGATGATACACAAGACCATAATGATCTTTCTTCTCAGGTACTTCAATCAATTTTCCCCAACCATCATGGGGAGATCTAGCTTCAATGAGGGCTTTGGCATCCTTCAAAGAGGCCATGGGTGCTTCAGACTTCTTACCTTCCACGACGAGGAACTTGTCAACAGTAACAATCTCCAGAGCTTGAAAGGGTAAGTCCTGCACCTCACCTTCCACTTCCATGTAACGGTAGGTCGTCATATTGTTAATTACTACATCGTCTTCTCCACACACAATAACAACTTTGTCATCCACAGTGAACTTCAGGCATTGATGAAGAATAGATGTCACAGCTCCTGCTATATGGATCCATGGACGACCCAAAAGGAAAGTGTAGGATGGACAAATGTCCATAACATAGAATGACATATAGAAAATGTGGGGACTAATCTTGACAGGCAATTCCACTTCTCCTTCCACAGATCTCCTTGAACCATTAAATGCTCGAAAATTCAGGGTGGAAGGCCTCATCATTAGCCCATCCATATTCAAATTAAACAGAGTAGCCTTAGGCATTACATTGAGTAAAGAACTCGTATCTACCAAAACTCGAGATAAAACCAAATCCAAATACTTCGTAGAAATATGCAGCGCTTTGTTGTGGGCTCTGCCTTCAACCGGGAGCTCATCATCATAGATACCCAAACAATTTCACACATCAATATTGGTTACGGTTTCTTCAAACAGGGCCACAGAGATGTCTTGAGTAACATGGCCAGAACACAAAATCTTCAGTAAAGCATTGTGGTGGGTCTCCGAACATAGGAGGAGCGACAATATGGAAATCTTAGATGGCGTTTGGTTGAGTTTATCCACCACTTTGTAATCACTTCGCTTAAGAATCCTCAAAAGTTGCTTCGCTTCTTGTCCTACATAAGGTTCGGGCTGACTATCAATCAATTGCTTTCCCTTATCCTTGGCAAGAGCATCACTGTTAGTTTCTTTGGGAGGCGGTGGTGGGGGAGAAAAGATCCTACCACTATGAGTCATGTTATTGGTTTCTGCAATGTTGGTAATACTCTTGTCAGCTACTGGGGGACACTCATATTTCTTCCCAAGAATATAGACCATATTATACTCCCACAGAACTGCCTTTGAGTTTTTACATATAGGAGGAAGAGGAGCTTGAGTTGTTGCGGGGGTAACGGGAGCCTGAATCATTAATGGGGTAACAGGAGCCTGAATTATCAACGGGGTACCTGGGGTTACTGAGATGCTTCTCGGATAATAAGGAATTTCCAAGACATCAATTTCTTCTTCTCGAAATATCTTTTCTATCTGCAGGACACCTTCATCCATTAGCTGTTGGATAGACGTCTTCAAACTAGTACACTCTTCAGGTTTAGAGGAACATGTTAAGCCAAAATCATGGAGTTCCTGCAGCACCTCATGCTCCAACAAATGTTCTCTAACAGTTTCTAAAGACATATTGATCTCGTCCACCTTGGTTACCAAAGTTTGTTCCCTACTTTCTTCAATAGCATTGACCGTTGCCCCTGGGTGAGGAGGCATGGGATTATTCTGAATATCGAGACCAACAGGGTTGAAATTTATGGCCTTTGCATCGAGGAGGTCTTGAACTTTACATTTAAATGCTCTACAATTCTCAATCATGTGGCCTGGGGCTCCAAAATGAGACTCAGAATGAGCATTAATGTCATACCCCTGGGGAGAAGGTTAGGTGGTGGACCAAGTTCACGCAGTTGAACCAACTGATTGGAAAGCAACTGAGGGAGAAGCTGAACATAGGACATAGAAATGGGATCAAATCTTCTTTCAGGCGCTCTTTGTATTTGTGGAGCTCTCATACCTTGAGTTTGATGATTCTGTTGTTGATAAGTTGGAGGTGGTGCAAATTGTTATTGTGGAAGATACTGTGGTTGAGGAGTAAAAGGTCGTTGTTGGGCCATCTGGGATGCTGGTGTTGTAGCAGCATACATTGAGGAACATATTGATTAGGAACAACAGCAAATTTTGGAAAATACTAAAATCGAACTTGAGGATATGTAGGGGCTTTTCCTTGGTTGTGGTGACAACACTATTCTCACCCTCTTTCTTCTTGACGAAACCAGAAAACGGCTTCCTGCCAATGCCAGTATTGTTGTTGGTATTGTTAGGGATACCTTGGATTGTTCCAGCCTTAATACAAGTTTCAACACGTTCTTCAATAATGACCATATCAGAGAAAGAAGTAGAGGTACTGCTGAGCATGTGTTGGAGATAACGACCTTGTAAAGTACCCATGAACAAATCGATCAATTCATGATCCAAGAGAGAAGGTTGGACCCTTACAACCAATTCACGCCACCTTTGAGTGTACTCTTTGAACGAATCTTCAGATTTTTTTATCATCCCTTGAAGCTGAGTGAGGCTAGGAACCATGGAAGTATTATAATGATAATGTTTCAAAAAGGCATCAACAAGTTCTCCCCAAGTACTAACATGAGTTCTTTCTAGTTGCATATACTAGTCCAACGGTGCCCCGGTCAAGCTATCTTGGAAGAAGTGCATGAGTAATGGTTCATTCTCAGCATAGGCTGCCATCTTACGATAATAGGAACAAAGATGAATCTCTGGACTGGAGGTGCCTTTGTATTTGTCAAAATCAGGAACCTTGAACTTTGGAGGGATAACTACCCCAGGCACGAGACACATAGCAACAGTGTTGAAACTCAAAGTCTTGATACCCTACATGGCTTTGAGACGCTCTTCAAGAGCATGGTACATCTTTGCAGTTTCAGCCACTCCAGCAGCAAGATTCACGTAGGGTTCATCAAGATCAATAACACCGTGATGATCATCAACATCATTCCGAGGAGCTCCAGTATGGGTCTCAACATTTGCATTATCATTCCTTCCATTAGAAGAAGTGGAGGGGGAAACAGTAGCAAGCTTGGCAACACTTTGATGTAACTCTTCCTGACCCTTGATAACAGCATGAAGGGTTTCCATAAGCTGATCCATGCGAGTGCTCATGGTGTCCCATATCTTGGCGGAGAGAATTCTGATTCTCTTCAAAAAGATCCATGAGTCTTCGCTGGTTGCTTCTTGTACGGTAAGGATGTGGAGGAGTCATCTTTGATGTTCACTATAGTCTGATGGAAAAGGGACCCCAATAAGTTTCTGTTGTGAATAATGAATGCATGATAGTATGAATCAATTTTTTATCTTCATTTCTAAGGAACTCCAAAGACTCGTCTATCTTTTAAAATTTGTTTTCATTTTTGAAGAACTCGACCAACAAGACTTGTCTTTAGAATTCCTTAGATAAGAGATGTATACACATGATGGAATTATGTCATGGTATGCTATGTGTTGTACCCCAAAATTTGCCCTCCCATATTTCTCAAAAACATTGCAAGAAAAATCTCCAAATTGCCCAAAGTTGCTAAAGAGTTGGTCAGACAAGCTCTCTCCTAAGGCAGTCTACCCCAAATTAGGGTTTGGTATTGCATCAAGATTCTTGATTCCAAAGGACCTCAAGTTCTCACCAATGTCCTAATATGTTCTCAATATCATCCATGTCAAGTTTCAAGCCTTGCAGAGGAAGTTTGCTCAGTCAATTGCTCAAAAGGTCCAAAAGTCGATTGTGGTAGGGCAAAAGTCAACTGTGACCTACAAACAGTCAAACTTCATTATTTTTTTCTCAAAATTATCATTTTGAAGAATATTTCATAATTTGATCAAGGGTTTATCATGATTCATCAAGGATTGCTCACAATTCATCAAGATTCAAAAGTTGCTAAATTAGGGTTTTGGAGGAAAAGTCAACTCAACTTTGACCAGGCATAACTTTCTCATACTTTATGATAAATGACCCATCAAAATCTCATTTTTAAGAGTATGCAATTCCATACAATCCATCTTCATATCCCAAGATCAACAAATTCACTCACAAGAAGTTATGAATTTGGACATTATAGGTTATTTTTGAAAGTCAACAAAAAACACCTTTTTTTCCAAAGCTCCTAACTTTAGCATGGAATATCAAAATGAGATGATACCAAATGGGTTGGTTAGAGGACATCTCAAGCTTTCTAAAAAGTCCAAGAACACCTCAAAAAGTTCAAAATTGAAGAAGTTATGCATTGTTGAAGTTAGACCTTTTTACGAAATTGCCAAAAGTCAACTATCCCCAAAACTTCAAATTTTGCCAAATGGGCCCATTCTTTTCCACTTGATTTGAGTTTGCATTATTTCCCACGTGCCCTAGCTCCATCCATGTGTCCATATCACATTTTTATTATTTAATTTGATTTTTATTTGAATTAATTCATTTTAAATCAAATAAAATCATATAAAATCTAAAGCATTGATAACACATGATTTTTGTTTGCTATTTCAGGCTCCAAATACAACTATCATGGCAATTGAATTTGTATCAAGGTCTTTATGCACAAGAATATATGATTTGGATCAAATTTGGAAAGGTTTTCATGGAAGATCAAATCAAATATGCAATCATCAATATGGAGAGATTTGGACAAAGCTTGTTAAACTAATCCAATGTGCAATACATAAGCAAGCTACAGGCATGAAAAATAGGGTTAGAGATCACTGGAAGAGGCAGAACAAAAACTTGAAAAAATCACAAAAAAGCTTGAGATCGAAATCAAGGTTGGAGGCATTTTCAAGAGTGGAGACGTATCCCAATCGCTTCCTGGCAACGCACACAAGCTAACCCGATCCAAACAACACATTCCCAGGCCCTAATATGCACTGTAAGTCTCACGCATGTTACCCCTGTTCTTGATTTCATATCTCAGAAATTAGACATTGTTTTCATGAAATAATTGCATTCTTTAACCCTCACATCATTTTCAAGCTTTTCATAATAATCAATTGCGTTTATCTGGCTTGTATAGAAAACCACCATTGTTAGGGTTTGGTTCGCGTTTTTTGGAGTTTTCGTTTCAGGTGAAATTGAGACACATGTTGGACATGGTTGCATCCAGGAGGGTGAGACGAACACAACCCTAGCCTTAGAATTCATTTTCATGGCCTGGGAAGGATTTTGGAATAAGGCTACGACTTTAGCTGCAGACGAAAATCCGCAGGTAAAAATTGCAGGAATTATAGGACAGGGATGAACTCGTGTCATCCATCCATTAGCCGGTTCAAATATTGCGCGCTTTTTTTTCTTTTTCTGACCAATGAATTTTTCTTTATTATATTATCATTAATTCATATTGTATTAACAAACAAAGCAACATGGTGTGGTGGCAAGCGAATGGTGTATTCTCCTTCAGGACCTGGGTTCGAATCCCAGGTCCCCTTCTTTCTCAATATTATTTGTTTTCAGGTTTTCCAATGCGCATGCCAGTCTGCAGTCTACCATACTCCCTCACCTATCCAAGCGCCAGATGGCCAAAGGGCTAAATCTGGTGGTCCATGTTGGAGGTCCACCTAAAGCCAAGTCAACGCGCCCACACTGGATCCCAAAGGGTCAAACGAGCTAGCTTAATGGGCCAAGGAAATTGCTTCCAACACCTCCTAATCAGGCCCATTTCTTCTACTTTTTGTTATTATTTTGTTTATTTAATTTAATTATTTCATTTTAATCAATTACTAACCCATCAAAATTTTTCCTTTTTATCAAAAATCAAAAAATATTTTTATCTAATAAATTTCAGAATTCTTTTTTTAATAATAAATACTAATTAATTAATTTAGGTTTTTAATTCTAGGAAACTTTAATTTATTTTTGTAAATATTTAAAATTAATAACAAAAAATCATTAGGTTTTAATTCTAAATTAATCATTTCAATTTCTTTCTTAAATAATCAAAAACTCCAAAATATGTCATTAATTATTTTTCTTTCATTAATTTATTTAATAATTAATTTATTTATTTAATTTAGAATTTAATTTCTTTTCTTAAATAAAAACAACAAAAAAGGACATTTTCTTTAAAAAGGGCCAAAACCCTAAACTAGCATTCGATTTAATTTCCCGCGCGCTTTATCTATTTTTATCCAATTATGTATCTGCTTACGGTATGTAATAGATAATTAGGATATTTTATTTATTTTACCGCTTTATTTTATTTTTAAAGGGTTGTTTTTGGCGATGTAAATGCCCGACGCCTTGTAATTTAATTTCTGCACTTTTAATTCCGCAAATTATAACTGCTAGATGTTTGATAATAGGATTGCATGACAAGACTGAATGCTTAATCTTAAAATCAAATTAGATCACTCCTAACATGTGCAAAGATAAAAATAACTGAAAATGACACACTCGCACATGCGCACTCCTAGGGTACACCCCACTTGGTTGCCTTCGTACACGGTCATTGAGTATAGGTTATTTTAGAGGTTGTCCTCTTGTCTAAAAGATCATAGTTTCCTCGAAATGGTTGCCTCAGATATTGTTGCCTCAAACAAATTATCTAAGACATTAGGGTTACCGCTAAGGTGTCCTAACATTGCTTTAGTGACCATTTGTCACTTATTCGAATTGACCCTCAAACTCTAACGATGGTGCTACCTACTCATTAATAGTGGGATAACATTGTCTAAAGGAAATTAGCATAGAACGATTCCTTTTTTCGAGTAGGTAGATAGTTCTTAGATACTTGCACATCCAAAAAACAAAACTTTTTCACACTTACACTCCTTTTCAAACAAAATTTTCAAAACACTTCATTACACTCTTGAGGATAGAAGCAAGAGTTAAATCGAAGTTACAAAACTTTTCAAAACCCACAAGCACAAAGAAAACATTTTGAAAATGAGGAGCAAGTACCTAAGAGCCCGTAGATAACTACAGATAGAAAGGGTGCTAACACCTTCCCTTTCTATAATTTACCCCCCGTACCTAGAAAATCTCGAAAAAAGGAATTTTTCTGTGCTTTTTTCCTTTCCTTCTTGGATAAAATAAAAGTCGGTGGCGACTCTTACTTACCGCGACATTTTGCAAACACAAAACGCAAAACACAAACCAGCATTCCAAAAACAGTCAGTTCTTCCCACCGTATCACAGAACTGGCGACTCTGCTGGGGATTTAATAAGTGGGGTGTACCTTAGGAATAGTTCGTCATAATGTTTTCAATTGCTTAATTTGTATGCTTTATCCTTGTGGGCTTGAATCAGAGTTACTATAGATCCTAACCCGGATCTGGGGGACACCCTTTAGGTAAGTAGCAATAAACTGTGAGGGAACTGTACGACATAGACCGATACGGTTGAAGCAGTAGCTACGTTGGTGTGGCACTTTAGTTTGTACCGATATCCCTTGTGGTGCAACGAGGAGAATATGGGTCTTCTAAGGGGTCATTAAGCACCAATTGACCTTAGCACCTATAATTGACCAACTTGGCCATAGAATATTAGCAGTATGCTACACTCATTGAGACCAAACTCTCGCGATGATTTCGGCTGCAAGAAAAGGTTGCCAAACTGGAATTATGACCGATCGAGGGTGGTCAGTGATATTGAGATTCTCTAGAACCCGGTTACTATTACTAGGACAGGTTTGAACCCACTAAACTGAAAGAGGGTAATACCTAAACTCCTTGCCAGCCTGAAATCTAAGGGCTATCTGTGTGACTTGTTTGCCCTTACCATGTTTGCTATCTGTGAATACTTGTGGTGTGTTTCTATCATAACATCATGCATCATGGCATTGCATGCATCTTGCATCAAGACTAACCTATTTCAAAGACAGAGGGGATTCATCTTTAATCTGTTTTGTAGGTTATGGCACCCATGCGTAGAAACACTATCCGGATCAGTTTTGTTCAGATTCCTACACAGCTTAGAGATTTGGTTGCAAAGATTCTAGATACTTCCTCTTTTATCAGAAGACATGGTCACCTCCTTGGGTTAGTCACTTCCAAGATGGATGAGAAGATGTTGAGTGTTTTGTGCCAGTTCTTTGATCCACTATACCACTGCTTCACTTTCCCGGACCATCAGTTAGTCCCTACTCTGGAGGAATTCTCTGATCTACTTGGCATCTCTATTTTAGAGCAGACCCCGTTTACAGGTTGGGAGAAAGTCCTTAGGCCGGAAGAGATTGCTTCAGCCCTCCATCTGACAAAGGCTGAGGTAATGTCTAACTGGGAGACTCGAAGTGGAACAAAGGGCTTCTTGGCTAAGTTCTTGGTTGATCGGGCTAATCAGTTTTGGGACAGTTTAGACTTTCAGGCATTTGAAGACATTCTGGCTCTTCTCATATATTGTTTGGTGTTGTTTCCTAACTCCGATTTTTTCGTCGACGTGAATGCAGTGAAGATTTTCATGTTCCGTAATCCTGTGCCCACTCTCTTGGGGGATATTCTGCACTCTCTTTATGCCTGTACTGCTCGGAAACGGGGAACTCTTATATGTTGTGCACCATTGCTGGTGAGGTGGTTTATTTCTGACCTCGCCAAATCAGTTTTGAAGAACAAGGAAGGTATGGGATGGGCCTACAGAATTATGTCTCTCTCTCACAATGACATCATCTGGAGTACTAAGGACATGGAAGAAGTGGCTATTATTGATCGCTGTGGGGAATACCCCAATGTTCCACTACTTGGAGTTCGAGGAGGGATCACCTACAATCCTTGTCTGGCCTTGCGTCAGTTTGGGCGAGCTAGGAGGGAAGGACCTCATGAGTTGCTAATGCCAAGCATTGTCTTTGACTTCCAAGGGGATAATGACGAGCATCGCCGCAGGTTCATACGAGCTTGGGACAGGGTGCACCGGTCTGATCCACACGAGTTAGGGATGAAGACCTCTCTTCCGATGGAACCATATCTCTGATGGGTTCGCATACGTACTCAAAAGCTGGGAATGCCGTACGAAGATGTCTTGCCTGTGATTGTTGAGGTTGCTGATGAAGAAGGGGTTCCTCCTACCATCCTACATCCATACATGCCAACTGACATTGGGGCATTAAAGAGGTCTTGGATACAGCTAAGAGAAGAGCGGGATACTTACAGAGAAAAGTATCACAAGCAGGAGCGGAAGATTCTAAAGCTTACAAGGCAGCTGGAGAATGAAAAGGTCCTCAACGACTATGTCAGCACCAAAGGGAAACGACCATGGGAGTGATGATGTATTTTGATTATTTCTAGTCTTGATTTACTTTCCAATTTTTCTTTCTTGTAACGCCTTAAGGGCATTTGTCAAACATTGTTTCAGATTTATCTAATAAAAGGGTGTTTCATTTTGGTTTACGAATTTGAATCTCTCGACGTCTTTAAAATCATATCATACGCATTTCATTCCATGAACCTCATCACAGGTACCCTTACAGGTTTTCTCATCTTCTTCGCTGTTTATTTCAGCACATCATGTCTGCTGAAACATCAACTGATCAAGCTATCAAGGCTCTACAAGCTCAAAACGCTCAGTTCCAAGAAATGTTCATGAACCTGGCCAAGGGTCAGCAAGATCTGAAGACTCTTATCTTGAAGGATAAGAAGAAGAAGAAGAAGAAGACGGTCCTCCTGAACATGGGTCGTAGATTTGGTAACAATTTGCGGGATAAGGTCAATTTATCCCACTCATCTGGAGGGGGAGAAAACCAAGAAGAAAGGAGGGCTCCTAGCCCTGTAGTATCTGACAATGAGACTGACTTTGACGAAGACCAGTATCCTCCGACTAAGGATAGGTATAAATAGCTTGAAGATCGGTTAAGTGCGATGGAGATCTAGAAGGTACCTGGATTGGACTTTGGTGATCTGGGTTTGTCATCTGGGGTGGTGATTCCCCACAAGTTTAAAGCACCGTACTTTGCTAAATACGACGGGGTTTCTTGTCCAAAGCTGCACCTCCGCTCGTATGTTAGAAAGATCCAGCCATACACTGCTGATAAGAACCTCTGGATCCACTTCTTTCAAGATAGTCTCTCAGGGACTCAACTTGAATGGTTTTACCAGCTGGAAGGAGCTAGTATCCGTAATTGGGAAGATCTTGTTGCTGCTTTCTACAAGCAGTACTAATACAATGCTGACCTCGCTCCCACGCGTACCCAACTTCAGGGTATGTCTGTGGGTGTGAGCGAAGGTTTCAAAGACTACGCTCAGAAATGGAGGGACCTTGCTGGAAGAGTACAACCCCCGCTGGCTGACAGGGAGTTAGTGGATATGTTTCTGGGGACTTTGTCTGGTCCGTATTTCAACCATCTGATTGGAAGTTCATCGTCCGGGTTTACAGGGCTGATTATGACCGGGGAAAGAATTGAGGCTGGTATCAAGATCGGTAAGATACAAAAGGTTGCTTCATCTAGTACCGAAAAGAAGCCTTTTAAGAAGGAATCCAGTGTTGTTTACAGTTCAAAGAGCCATAATAGACCTGAACACCGCCAAGCTGTTAATGCGGTTGTTATATCAAGACCAACTGCTGCCACGCAACGCAACAATCATCCAAGGGCCGAGAGGCCACAAAGACAGTTCACTCAACTCAACATGACTTTGTCTCAGATTCTACCACAGTTATTGAAGACCAACTTGGTGATTCCGAAGGAGGCCCTGAAGAATCCCAATATAACATCACCCATGTACAATCCGAACGCCCACTACGCTTTTCATTCTGATAGCCCAGGGCACGATACGAATGATTGCTGGGTCTTGCAGAATAAGGTACATGATTTAATTGATGCTAAAGAGATTAAGTTCGAAGCCCCATAAAGGCCTAATGTTGTGACTGCTCCTATGCCCAAGCATGAAGTGAATGCTGTAGAGGAAGACTCGTTTGTGGTTTCTGTGAAAGACATTGTTACTCCATTGATGACTGTGAAGAAGAACCTTCTGTTAGCCGGTTTATTTCCAGGATGTGGCGAAGGTTTCCATATGTGTGTCGTCCTACCTACTGGTTGCCATCTTTTGAAGTCAGGTGTCCAACACCTGATGGATAATAAAGAAATTCTGTTTGAGAAGATTGTTGTTCCTTTGGTTCCTATTGAAGAAGTTGCTATAATCACCATTTTCGACAATTCTTCCCAAGATTCCTCGAGAAAGCCTGTTAGAATTACATATGTTCCAAGAATCGCTCCCTTGATCATTACTGTTCCTGGGTCTATCCCCTATACATCAGATAAAGTTGTCCCATGGCACTACGAGGCTGACGTATATTATCACAGAGTTAAGCAAGACTTGAGTGCTGAAGAGGCTGATACTGACGTCAGCAATATTGTTGGGCCTGCCAAAGTTACCCGCAGCGGAAGGCTTTTCTCCACTGAGATCTCTCCACCAGTTGTTCGAAAGCCCGTTGTTATTACACCTGCCAGTACACCTGCTACTGTCTCTGTTCATGTTCCAATTATTACCCCTGTTTCCGAGTCATCTGACACTCGGGGCAAAGGGACCACCGTTGAGCCTGCCCGGACGGAGGCACCGAAGAGGATTACTGTTGAAGCCTCTAGACAAGAGATGGAAGAAATTTTGAAGATCATCAAAAAGAGAGACTACAATGTAGTCGAACAGTTGGGGCAAACCCCGTCCAAAATCTATATGTTGTGTTTGTTGCTATGCTCGGAATCCCATGCCAAGGCTCTGATTGCTTTCTTGAAGACTGCACACGTGCCTCAGGAGACCTCAGCTGATCAGTTCAAAGATTGTGTGGCTAGTCTGACAGCAGATAATGGGTTGGGTTTCTCCGATGTAGACTTGACTGCTAAGGGGAAGAATCACAATGACGCCCTGCATGTCTCCATTAAATGCAGGGGCACTACTCTAGCTCACGTATTGGTAGATACCGGGTCCTCTCTGAATGTGTTGCCCAAGAAAGCTCTAGACCGGTTGGACTGTGAAGGTTTAGAGTTGAAGCTGAGTAACATTGTTGTTAGGGCCTTTGACGGGTCCAAGAGGATGGTACATGGAGAAGTGGATATTCCGATTAAGGTTGGTTCTCAGATCTTCGCATCTACATTCTATGTGATGGACATTCGGCCATCTTATTCTTATTTGTTGGGTCGCCCGTGGATCCACAAAGCTGGGGCAGTCACTTTTACGCTCCACCAGATGCTAAAGCATCCAGTAAAGGGGAAAATTGTGACAGTGCGAGGAGAAGAGGAATACATGGTGAGCCATCTCAACTCTTTCCTGTATGTAGAGATGGACGGGGAGTTCATTGAGACCCCGTTTCAACATTTTGAAGAAGTACCCCAGACATTGGCGTCAGCTGAAACTATTACTAAAGATCCTCCAATGAAGATGGCTTCCTTCAAGGATGCCCGGGCTGTTGTTGAGAAAGGTGGGTGTGCAAATTGGGGCCAACTCCCCGACTTTGCACATAAGACTAACAAGTTTGGTTTGGATTGCACTGCAGAAGCTCAAAGGGCCGTTCGGAGTGCACGGATCGGAAGATCTCCCCTATTTATCAGCAATTCAGGAGTAAATGCCATTGAAGACGATGTTGAAGAATTTGAGTTCGATAGTTGGATCTATCATACTACTGATGGTGGCCTGAGCAATTGGACAGCAAAAGACTTCGTCCCAATTTGTTTTATTACCCAGTAATGAGACTTTTGTTTTGAATTTGTAACAGTCAATTTTTAAACTTTACGGCCCAGTGCCTTACTCGGGGCACCGTGGCTTTGTTTGTGAGGGCTTTATGTGTGTCATTTCCATATATCATTAATAAAAGCATTGGACGTTTTCTTGCATTTCAAATTTTGGGCTCCTTGTTTTTCTTTTTATATATTGCAAAACAACTATTTTACACACACTCACATATACAGGTCTACATCCACTATGGATCCCACTGATAACGACTCTGCTACTGCCGGTTATGACTTCGAAAGTCCGATCAACTTAGCCGAAGATGAAGGTGAAGATGATTGCGAAGTGTCTGGTGAACTTGCTAGAATGTTACTCCAAGAAGAGAGGGCCATACAGCCGCATGAAGAGCCAGTGGAAACAGTGAATCTGGGTACAGAGATAGACAAGAAAGAGGTCAAGATCGGTGCAAATCAGGAGTCTAGAGTCAAGCAACGTTTGATTCAGATGCTGCGTGACTATGTGGAGATATTTGCCTGGTCTTATGAAGATATGTCTGGGTTGGATATGGATACCATGGTTCACCGCTTGCCTACCAAGGAAGACTGTCCTCCAGTGAAACAGAAAGTCTGCCGAATGCGCCCAGAGATGTCCGAGAAAATAAAGGCGGAAGTTATGAAGCAATTTGACGCCGATTTTCTAGCAGTTACTTCTTACCCACAGTGGGTGGCCAACGTAGTTCCTGCGCCGAAGAAGGATGGTAAAGTTCGAATGTGTGTTGACTATAGGGATCTAAACAGGGCAAGCCCCAAGGATGATTTCCCTCTACCTCATATCGATGTTCTGGTTGACAACACCACACAACATAAGGTCTTCTCTTTTATGGATGGTTTCTCCGGTTATAATCAGATTAAAATGTCTCCCGAAGACATGGAAAAGACAACCTTTGTTACTCAGTGGGGTACCTTTTACTACAAGGTCATGCCTTTCGGGTTGAAGAATGCTGGGGCAACGTATCAGCGCGCCATGGTCGCTTTGTTCCACGACATGATCCATCATGAGATTGAGGTATACATTGACGACATGATTGCAAGATCCCAGACCGAGGAAGAACATCTAGACCATCTTCAGAAGCTATTCGACAGGTTGAAATTGTACAAGCTGAGGTTAAACCCGAACAAGTGCACCTTCGGGGTGAGATCTGGTAAACTGTTGGGTTTCATCGTAAGTGATAAAGGTATTCAAGTGGATCCTGCAAAGGTGAAGGCTATTCAGGAAATTCTAGCTCCCCCAGAAAAAGAAGTCAGAGGCATTCTGGGACGTCTGAACTACATTGCCTGATTCATCTCACACCTGACTGCTACTTGTGAGCCGATCTTCAAGCTACTGAAGAAAGATCAAGTGGTAAGATGGAATGATGAATGTCAGGCCGCTTTCAAAAGGATCAAAGAATATCTCCAAGATCCACCTATTTTGATGCCTCCAGTTGAAGGGAGACCTTTGATCTTATACTTGATAGTACTCGACAACTCAATGGGGTGCGTGCTGGGGCATCATGACGAGTCTGGCCGAAAAGAGCATGCTATTTATTACCTTAGCAAAAAGTTTACAGACTGCGAGACCCGATACTCGTTACTTGAGAAAACTTGTTGCGCTTTGGCATGGGCTACTCACCGGCTGATACAGTATATGCTGACTCACACTACTCTATTGATATCAAAGATGGATCCAATCAAGTATATCTTCGAGAAGCCTTCCTTATCCGGAAGAATAGCAAGATGGCAGATGATCTTGACTGAGTATGACATCCAATACACGACCCAAAAAGCAATCAAAGGAAGTGTGTTGGCAGATCATTTGGCACATCAGGCAGTGGATGATTACTAGTCTATGAACTTTGAATTTCCGGATGAGAATATCATGATAGTAATTGACTGTGTGACACCTGGACCGGATGAAGGACCTGAGGAAGGATCCCGATGGTCTATGTACTTTGATGGAGCTTCGAACGCTTTGGGCAATGGCATTAGCGCTGTGATCATATCTCCTAAAGGCTCTCATACTCCGTTCACCACCCGATTATGTTTTAACTGCACCAACAACATGGCGGAGTATGAAGCATGCATCATGGGTCTTCGAGCAGCAATTGACCTAAGGATTAAGTTTCTAAGTTTTTTTGGAGATTCCGCTCTTGTGATCATTCATATCAAAGGCGAGTGGGATATGAAACACCTGAATCTTATTCCTTACAAGGAGTATGTATTGATGTTGCTTCTGCATTTCGAAGAGATAACCTTTGAACACTTCCCTAGAGAGGAGAATCAGTTAGCGGACGCGCTGGCTATGATGTCTTCTATGTTCAAAGTCAATTGGGACAATGAGGCTCCCCAGATTACCATTGAAAGGTTGGACGAACCCGCACATTACTGTGACATCGAGACTGAAGAGGTAGCAGATAAACCCTAGTTTCACGAGGTAAAGAGGTATCTTGAGGCACAAGAGTATCCCGAGGGTGCATCTGTTAATGATAAGAAGTTTCTGAGGAGGTTCGCGGCGAAGTTCTTCATCAGTAATGACATCCTTTACAAGCGTAACCATGATTCAACCATACTGCGATGTATGGATAAGAACGAGGCAGAAAGGATCATGTCAGAGTTACATGAAGGCACTTTCGGGACTCATTCCAGTGGACACACCATGGAAAAGAAGATCCTGCGGGCAGGATATCATTACAGACAATGGTACAAATCTCAATAATAAGATGATCACTGAACTATGCAAGCAGTTCAAGATACGGCATCACAACTCTTCTCCCTACCGGCCGAAGATGAATGGGGCTATTGAAGCGGCTAATAAGAACATTAAGAAGATTGTGCAGAAGATGATAGTGACATACAAAGACTGGCACGAGATGTTACCATTTGCTCTTCATGGGTATCGTACCTCAGCACGGACGTCAACAGGGGAAACACCTTATTCCTTGGTATATGGTATGGAGGCCGTATTTCCCATTGAAGTTCAGATACCCTCTCTTCAGATTATGAAGGATGTAGGTTTGAGCAAAGATGACTGGATTCAGACCCGGCTTGATCAGATGAATTTAATCGACGAAAAGAGACTTACTGCTATTTGTCATGGTCAGATGTATCAAAAGCGGATGATCAAGGCATTTAACAAGAAAGTTAGACAACAAGTGTATCAAGTTGGGGATCTGGTGATTAAGAGCATTATCTTACCTCAAGGTGATCCCAGGGGAAAATGGACCCCTACTTACGAAGGGCCATTTATGGTTAAGAACATTTTCTCAGGAGGAGCTATAATTCTAACCACCATGGATGGTGACGAGCTTTCTCACCTCGTCAATGCAGACATAGTGAAAAGATACTACGCATAATCAAAGACCCGCTAGGTCGACTGGCCTAGGCAAAAATAAGGGCTTCCCGGCGAACCAAAAAGGGTTCGGGCAAAAATAAGGGATGAAAATAAAAAATCTGTACACCCGGCAAGTCGGAAACCTGAAAAGGAGGCTTGGGAAAAAAGGATATCTCGGTGGACTGAAAACCCGAAAGGGCGGTCCAGGAAAAAATTAGGGATCAAAGCGTAACACTATGTCTCATTGGATCACCTGGCGACCAGACTTCGGTTTCAACTATCAAGCTCGGATGGCACTAATCAATCTGATCTACCTTCAACCAAGTAGCAAAGTGATGAGATGCTTGAGGACATAAAGGCAATAGCAGAGTTGGAACCCAGTGGGATTATTCACATAGTTGTTTTTCTTTTTCACAAATTGTGTAAATTCTATTTGTTCGGCAGCGTTCTCTTACTAGGGCGTTAGCCTCTTGTACAAAAAACGCCTATTTATAGGCCAAACTTCAAAATCAATACAATTCATTTTTAGAGAAATTTCGAACTGTTTTTCCTTTTTCTGTTTTGTTTTTCAAAGAATGTCCAATGTTCATTTTTGATATATGCATTTGACATTAATTGCTGCTTATGAATATTTACATGCGAAACAAAAGACGATAACTCGTAATATCAGAAATAGGGGCAATAAGAAATGTCCAAACTGTACAGTTGCTCTACCCACCAGGTACAAAGTAGATTCAGTTGAAGAATATGGCCAAGGTGATTTCACTCCCCGCAGAGTAAGAAAAAGACAGTGGTGTTAACTCTCCCCAACTGAGACTTGCAACTGTAGATGAATCGGTAGTATTCTCCCTAAGCAGATTTTACTTACCATCAGTACTGAAAGGTCTTAATATTCCCCCGCGGAGTATAAGAATATTCCCCGGTAGAATACAAAGCATCCCCAGCGGAGTTTGAAATTTTTCCTAACGCAGTCTGAAAAAGCTTCCCCAATGGAGTTTGGAGAATCGTCCCCAGTAGACTTTGGAAGATTATCCCCAGCAGAGCTCAAAGGATTATCCCCATTAGAGTCTAAAAGGGTTATCCCCAGTGAAGTCGCAACTGAAAGATCATCTCCAGTGGAGTTCTTTCCTTTCACAAACAAGAAATTCAATCCCCAACAGGATTCAGTATAACCAGCAACGGTAATTCATCCCCAGCGGAATTTATCGGTGGAATCCTCAGCAGAGCATCTCTTCCCCACAGAGTAATCTCCTCATCAGTTTATTCCCCAGCGGAGTTTTCCTCTTCTGCAGGTTTATCCTCACAGTCATCTTCGTTCGCTATCCCCAACGAAAACGAAGAATTCAGCTCTTTCTCCAGCAGCTATCCAGAATTTATTTTCCCCAGCTAAAAGCATTACACTTCCATACATCATGACACATGCATATACGCATCATACAACACAATCTCATTTATTTTAAGAACATCATTGCTTGATACATATCATGCATTACATACAGCTAACCTTTACCTTTCAGGAAGGATGCGGTTAAATTCTCAATCAAGAAGCTTTTATCTCAAGTCGAATTACTGACAAGTTATTAAATCTCAACAGAGTTTTTCTCAGTTGAATTACAGACAAGGTCCTAAATCTCGACAAAGTTCCTCCGTCGAATTACAGACGAGTTCCTAAATCTCAGCAGAGAAGTTTTTCTCAGTTGAATTACGGGCAAGTTCTTAAATCTCGATGAAGATGTTTCCCAAAGTTGAATTACTGACAAGTTCTTAAATCTCAGCAGAGTTTTTCTCAATTGAATTACAGACAAGATCCTAAATCTCGACAAAGTTCCTCCATCGAATTACAGACGAATTCCTAAATCTCAGCAGAGAATTTTTTCTCAGTTGAATTACGGGCAAGTTCTTAAATCTCGATGAAGATGTTTCCCAAAGCGAATTACTGAAAAGTTCTTAAATCTTAGCAGAGATTTTCTCAGTTGAATTACAGACAAGGTCCTAAATCTCGACAAAGTTCCTCCGTCGAATTACAGACGAGTTCCTAAATCTCAACAGAGAAGTTTTTCTCAGTTGAATTACGGGCAAGTTCTTAAATCTCGATGAAGATGTTTCCAAAAGTAGAATTACTGACAAGTTCTTAAATCTCAGCAGAGTTTTTCTCAGTTGAATTACAGACAAGGTCCTAAATCTCGATAAAGTTCCTCCGTCGAATTACAGACGAGTTCCTAAATCTCAGCAGAGTTTTCTCAGTTGAATTACGGGCAAGTTCTTAAATCTCGACGAAGATATTTCCCCAAGTCGAATTACCGACAAGTTCTTAAATCTCAACAAAATTATCCTCCGTTGAATTACAGACAGGTTCCTAAATCTCAGCTGAGTTTTCTCAGTTGAATTATGGGCGAGTTCTTAAATCTCGATGAAGATGTTTCCCCCCAATTGAATTACGGACAAGTTCATAAAACTCAGCAGAGATGTTCTCTCAGTTGAAGTACAGGCAAGTTCCTAAATCTCAACAAAAGATCAGACTCCCCCAGCGGAATCTTCCTCAACAGCAGGTATGAAAGCTCTCGCTAAGGAATCTCTTGTGCGATCGACACTCCTCCAGATGGAACCTGTAAGCCCATTCCAGACATCACAAAGCAACTACCACTTCATGCGAGTGCAAATTTCTAGGCACTCTAGTGTTCAATCATCTTCCACCTTCGGATCACGAAAGGCATGAAAGCCAATCTACATCCTAAGGTTTAAGAAGATTTAACAGGGGCAGCTGTTGTACCCCAAAATTTTCCCTCCCATATTTCTCAAAAACATTGCAAGAAAAATCTCCAAATTTCCCAAGGTTGCTCAAGAGTTGGTCAGACAAGCTCTCTCCTAAGGCAGTCTACCCCAAATTAGGGTTTGGTATTGCATCAAGATTCTTGAGTCCAAATGACCTCAAGTGCTCACCAATGTCCTAATATGTTCTCAAGATCATCCATGTCAAGTTTCAAGCCTTGGAGAGGAAGTTTGCTCAGTCAATTGCTCAAAAGGTCCAAAAGTCGACTGTGCTAGGGCAAAAGTCAACTGTGACCTACAAACAGTCAAACTTCAAGATTTTTTGTCAACATTTTAATTTTTAAGGATATTTCATCATTTGATCAAGGGTTGATCATGATTCATCAAGGATTGCTCACAATTCATCAAGATTCAAAAGTTGCTAAATTAGGGTTTTGCAGGAAAAGTCAACTAAACTTTAACCAGGCATAACTTTCTCATACTTTAGGAGAAATGACCCATCTAAAGCTCATTTTGAAGAGGATGCAATTACCTACAATCCATATTCATATCCAAAGATCAAAAAATGCACTCACAAGAAGTTATGAATTTGGACATTATAGGTCATTTTTGAAAGTCAACAAAAACACCTTTTTTTGCCAAAGCTCCTAACTTGAGCATGGAATATCAAAATGCGATGATACTAAAAGGGTTGGTTATAGGACATCTAAAGCTTTCTAAAAAGTCAAAGAACACCTCCAAAAGTTCAAAATTGAAGAATTTATGCATTTTTGAAGTTGGACCTTTTTGCAAAATTGCCAAAAGTCAACTATCCCCAAAACTTCAAATTTTGCCAAATGGGCCCATTCTTTTCCACTTGATTTGAGTTTGCGTTATTGCCCACGTGCCCTAGCTCCAGCCTTGTGTCCATATCACATTTTTATTATTTAATTTGATTTTTATTTGAATTAATTCATTTTAAATCAAATAAAATCATATAAAATCTAAAGCATTGATAACACATGATTTTTGGGCTATTTCAGGCTCCGAATACAGCTATCATGGCAATTGAATTCGTATCAAGGTCTTTATGCACAAGAATATATGATTTGGATCAAATTTGGAAAGGTTTTCATGGAAGATCAAATCAAATATGCAATCATCACTATGGAGAGATTTGGACAAAGCTTGTAACCTAATCCAATGTGCAATACATAAGCAAGCTACAGGCATGAAAAATAGGGTTAGAGATCACTGGAAGAGGCAGAACAAAAACTTGAAAAAATCACAAAAAAGCTTGAGATCGAAATCAAGGTTGGAGGCATTTTCAAGAGTGGAGACGTATCCCAATCGCTTCCTGGCAACGCACACAAGCTAACCCGATCCAAACAACGCATTCCCATGCCCTAATACGCACTGTAAGTCTCACGCATGTTACCCCTGTTCTTGATTTCATATCTTTGAAATTAGACATTGTTTTCATGAAATAATTGCATATCTTTAACCCTCACATCATTTTCAAGCTTTTCATAATAATAAATTTCGTTTATCTGGCTTGTATAGAAAACCACCATTGTTAGGGTTTGGTTCGCCTTTTTGGGAGTTTTCGTTTCAGGTGAAATTGAGACACATGTTGGACATGGTTGCATCCAGGAGGGTGAGACGAACACAACCCTAGCCTTAGAATTCATTTTCATGGCCTGAGAAGGATTTTGGAATGAGGCTACGACTTTAGCTACGGACGAAAATCCGCAGGTAAAAATTGCAGGAATTATAGGACAGGGATGAACTCGTGTCATCCATCCATTGGCCGGTTCAAATATTGCGCTTTTTTATTTATTTTTCTGACCAATGAATTTTTCTTTATTATATTATCATTAATTCACATTGTATTAGAAAACAAAGCAACATGGTGTGGTGGCAAGCGAATGGTGTATTCTCCTTCAGGACCTGGGTTCGAATCCCAGGTCCCCCTCTTTCTCAATATCATTTGTTTTTAGGTTTTCCAATGTGCATGCCAGTCTGCAGTCTACCATACTCCCTCACCTATCCAAGCGCCAGATGGCCAAAGGGCCAGATCTGGTGGTCCATGTTGGAGGTCCACCTAAAGCCAAGTCAACGCGCCCACTTCCTAATCAGGCCCAACACCTCCTAATCAGGCCCATTTCTTCTACTTTTTATTATTATTTTGTTTATTTTATTTAATTATTTCATTTTAATCAATTACTAACCAATCAAAATTTTTCCTTTTTATCAAAAATCAAAAAATATTTTTATCTAATAAATTTCAGAATTCTTTTTTTAATAATAAATACTAATTAATTAATTTAGGTTTTTAATTCTAGGAAACTTTAATTTATTTTTGTAAATATTTAAAATTAATAACAAAAAATCATTAGGTTTTAATTCTAAATTAATCATTTCAATTTCTTTCTTAAATAATCAAAAACTCTAAAATATGTCATTAATTATTTTTCTTTCATTAATTTATTTAATAATTAATTTAGTTATTTAATTTAGAATTTAATTTCTTTTCTTAAATAAAAACAACAAAAAAGGACATTTTCTTTAAAAAGGGCCAAAACCCTAAAATAGCATTCGATTTAATTTCCCGCGCGCTTTATCTATTTTTATCCAATTATGTATATGCTTACGGTATGTAATAGATAATTAGGACATTTTATTTATTTTACCGCTTTATATTATTTTTAAAGGGTTGTTTTTGGCGATGTAAATACCCGACGCCTTGTAATTTAATTTCAACATATTTAATTCCACAAATTATAACTGCTAGATGTTTGATAATAGGGTTTGAATGACAAGACTGAATGCTTAATCTTAAAATCAAATTAGATCACTCCTAACATGTGCAAAGATAAAAATAACTGAAAACGACACACTCGCACATGCGCACTCCTAGGGTACACCCCACTTGGTTGCCTTCGTACGTGGTCATTGAGTATAGGTTGTTTTAGAGGTCTTCCTCTTGTCTAAAAGATCATAGTTGCCTCGAAACGGTTGCCTCAGATATTATTGCCTCAAACAAATGATCTAAGACATTAGGGTTACCGCTAAGGTGTCCTAACATTGCTTTAGTGACCATATGTCCCTTATTCGAATTGACCTTCAAACTCCAACGACGGTGCTACCTACTCATTAATAGTGGGATAGTATTGTCTAAAGGAAATTAGCATAGAACGATTCCTTTTTTCGAGTAGGTAGATAGTTCTTAGATACTTGCTCATCCAAAAAACAAAACTTTTTCACACTTACACTCCTTTTCAAACAAAATTTTCAAAACACTTTATTACACTCTTGAGGACAGAAGCAAGAGTTAAATCGAAGTTACAAAACTTTTCAAAACCCACAAGCACAAAGAAAACATTTTGAAAATGATGAGCAAGTACCTAAGAGCCCGTAGATAACTACGGATATAAAGGGTGCTAACACCTTCCCTTTCTATAATCTACCCCCCGTACCTAGAAAATCTGGAAAAAGGAATTTTTCTGTGCTTTTTTCCTTTCCTTGTTGGATAAAATAAATGTCCGTGGCGACTCTTGCTTACCGCGACATTTTGCGAACACAAAACGCAAAATGCAAACCAGCATTCCAAAAACAGTCAATTCTTCCCACCGTATCACACTATGGCATGAAGTTCCAGCTCCACATATTTTGGATAGCCATTGTGTAGTCCTTTGCATAAGCTAAAAGTAACAGGATCAAAAGTCTGATGTCACAGGAATGGAGTCAAAGTAACAACCCATAAGGTATGTACTAGGGGTTTATCACCTGCCGAACAAGGTTCTAGGGAAACCTCAAAATCTACGCCCTTCCTTTGGATATTATCGACGTCCCAATTACTCGGTAATCAGTAATATTCGCAGGAAAAACTCGTCCGAGTGCAGCATCGCGTGACAACTACTTCCGAATTAATCCGTTATAGTCTCCGCACTACACCTAAAAAAGGCTAGGATGGGTTAATGGTTCTACGGCCCACAGCTTCTCGAGTTCCTAGGTTAAAAGAAACAATGTCTTCCCAATTACTCGGTAAACATCGCTACTTTCAAGGGGACCTCCACTGAGTGGGGGATTTTCATGCCTCCTTTTTCGGGATTACTCCCTCAAAGTTAGCATGACTATACCACCGGTCCTAATCCTAGGTGTAACCCGAGTCCGTGTATAGGACTTATCAAATGTAATCACCCAACCCAACATCACAGCATATCTAGAATATGTGAGTAGCAACAATATAATGTAATATATACAAAAGACTACAATAAAGAAATCAAGAAATAAAACAGTAAAGCCAAATAAAGAAAATAAATAAACACCCAAAGAGACAAATAAACAAAACTAGGAGAGACTCGCAAAAAGGTCCCCAGCAGAGTCGCCAACTGAAGCTATCGGCAGAAAACACAGAGCCGCCACCGAACTTTATTTATCTCGAAAGAAGGGGAGATATCTAGAAAACCACAAGAGGATGGATAAGATGTTCTTGCGACCAAGGGAAAGGGTAAGGGAGTCGTTTATGTAAGGGAAGGTATTAACACCCCTCACATCTGTTGTACTCAATGTGATTCATTTTGTTTGCTTGCTTCTAAGGGTGTGTTTATCTATAACTATACTTGCTTAAGGGGAAATAAATGATTTTTTATTATTGCGTTCGTGAGGGTTTCGCGACCCTTTTCCTACGTATACAGTGAAGGAATCAGAACACCGTAGTTCCTCTAGAAAAATGTTGGTTTGTTGGTGTTTTTTAGTGGGCGAAGTTAACGCACGCATTCTAGTAATAGGCACGACCTGTATCGCGGTAGAACAAAGATAAAATGCCCTTTTTGGGAGTTTTAATTGGTTGAGTGTTTGTGAGTTTCAGAATGAATTCGAGTAATGATTAAATGTTTTGGATTTTTGATTTGAATGATAAGTTTTAATATTAATTACAAAATAAAAGTCAAAGGGGAAAGTCTACCCTAATGTTGTCATACATGGGTTCCAACCTAAGGTCTAATTAGTTCGCATCTTAAAAAGAGGAAATTATCATCCTAAGGGAGCATGTTATAAAAAGAAGATGGTGTTTGTGAAGAGTGATCATGGAAAAAGTGATGACAAAATGAGTAGTATCGTGAAAGGAATAAATGGAATGCTTGGTGTATGGGAATTGAATCGGGTTATGATTAACCAAGGGGTATCCTTGATTAATCTCGTGAGAGTATGTGATCCTACCCTCAACTATGATACCCTTTGTGCATGGAAACACTTGGTATATGGACCAAAGTGGTTGATTCGGGTTATGGTTAACCAAGGGAAAAACTTGATACACCTCGTGAGAATGGCCATGCCCAAACTCAACTATGAGACCCTTTGAGAAGATGCTTGGTAAGTGAACCAAGGGGAGAGAAGTTTCTTAAATGTACAAGATGAAAATCAAAAGCCCATACAAGGTGCCTACATGCATGCTCCTAAAAAGTGGGACTAGCGTGGCACTAGTATTCTAAACGACCAATCGAAACAATCGATCGAATAGTTGTCACTGTAAGAAATCCCAGGACCAAGATATGAAATGTGTGAAAGTGTGTATTTGGAAGTGTATACCTTTTCATTAAGGATGAGCCCAAGAGGAGGCCATGTGTTCTAATTGAATGACATATGCATAATTAAGCAACAATTAAAACATACAAAAATAAATCCTAAGCAATTACAATTATATGGGATGGGGGTACAAGCTTATGAATGGGGATGAAATACAAGCCTAATTAAATTATTACAACCATATTGAATAAATAGCAATAAAAATATAAAACAAATATAAAGATAGTGCAAAAAGAAAGAAATTTTTTTTTGTCCATTATGTGTCGACACATGTATTTATGCATCGACACATAACAATTCTTGTTTCTGGAAATAAAAAATAACACAGTATGAGTCGATACATAATGGTATGTGTCGACTCATTTCTTGTTTGTGTTGACTCATACACCTTTCTTTCCCCTGGAAATCCCAAATAACACAGTATGAGTCGACACATACGCGTTTTATGTCGACTCATAACCTGTTTTGTACCTGATATGCATCAACTCATAGAGACATGTGTCGACTCATACTACTGTATTTTTTTCTAACACAGCTCTGCTACATGTAAAAGTCGGTTTTCCACATATAATTGATAAACCTGAAAAGCAAGCACGTGGTTAGCTTCAAGAGTATGATATCTACATTTATCTTCAAGAATGAGTCAATAATAATGCTTGAAATGAGGAGCGCAAAGTCAAGAAGACTTACCTTGGAACTGAAATCTATGTTATGAGTTTGAACACCTTTCAAGATGTTGTGATGATCAGAACAACTTCAGTGAACTTCCAAGAATTTTCTCCAATCCTTACTTTGTATTGAGAGCTGCAAGGATGTACAAGGGTTGAAGATTTGTTTTTGTGTTTGGGAGGTGGTGAGGATGGTATCACAGAAGCTATTTTTGTATTTAAATCATCTCTTTGTGATGCATATGAAATGTTTGTATAGTTGGTTTAGGAGAAGCAATGCAATGTTGAACAGTGGGTTGAGGTTTTGTTTTTGTGAATGAAGATCCTTTTGTTTGCTATGGTTTTTTTTGTGGCTACTATTTTTCTCTCTTTCTCACAGTGTTTTTCTCTCTTTCTTTTCACGAAAACTCTCCTCTCTCAATCTAGCTCTTGTCTTTTTTAAATATCACCCCTTTTCCATTACAGATTTGGGTGACTTCTATTTTGTATAATGTTTGGCCTTTGTTGGTAGCAACTTTGACAGTTTTAGTAGACTGCCTTTGTAGGTTTTTGGACTGTTTTCTTGAACTGTTTTGTTTGTTTTGCAATGTGATTCATATTTATGGAGTTGTATTGCATAATGGACAACATGGTTGGGTTTTTGCAGCATAATGGACATCATTAGTTTGGACAGTTTTATGGGACTGATTAGTACAAACTTTGGGCCTGTTTTATTTGGAAAGCTTGGACTGGTTTTGGGCCAGTTTTTTTTGGGCAGTTTGGACTTGTAATGAGAAATTCCTTTGTATGGTCTCAAATGGTCATGACATGAATAAAAATTCCAAGATAACCAAATGACTTGAATCTTGAATATAGTAACATGTGATGTAAGGAATTGGTGACTTGTGAACCAAAGACATTGTATGAAATACCAATTTCCATTATTTCCAATTTGCAATCCAAATCCAAGTTTTCTTTCTCTTTCAATCTTCATGACAAATTCAAACCACTTTGAAAATGATAGATGCTCTCTTAGTTCAAAAATTTAGTCCCTCAAGAAACTCACCAAATAAAATTTTAATCCATATGTGAATAATTCCTTGGTTTCACCCCTTAAACCTCTTGATAAGAAATTGACTTGTAGAAGAAGAAAAATCTCAATGTGACCTTCAGGAAAAAAATCCTAGCTTCCTAAAAACACTGTGAAACTATAATATTGCAGCACCACTAAACTCTTAGACCTCAGGTGCCTTTATTCAATGAAATGCAGGATATGCAAATTAATTAATGAAAATGATGTAAATGAAATGTGAAGTCTAAGCAAGACAAAAGTAAAACAGGTAGGACAAATTTGGGTTATGACAGCCATGTCAATATTATACTTGTATTGACGAACAAAAGCCTCACTGAGATCATTCAAGTTGCGGATTCGGGTTCAACCAAACTCATGCACCATTTTAGGGCGGCACCAGTTAAGTTATCTTGGTAGTAGTGAATTAATATCTCATGATCATCAGAGTAGGTGAGCATCTTCCTCACATACATGTCATGTGACTTTGCTGCCATGAGTCACCTTTGTTTTTTTCAAAGTCTGACACTTTGAACTTAGCTGGGATTTTCACATTTGGGACCAAACACAAGTCATGATCATTTTTCCCGAACAAGTCTTTCCCTTTAAGTGCTCTAATTTCCATATGCATTACTTGGAATTGGTCTTAGAACTCATCCATCCTATCGAAGATGCCTAAACTTTCAGTAGGTCCAGCATGATAAATGGGTTCATTTGCATATGGAATAGTGTGAACCACGGGAGCAGCAGTAGTCATTATAGGTTGGGGGAAAGATACCATAGGTTGGATCATGGGTTGCACAGTAGTCATCTCAGGTTGAGGAAAAGATATAATAGGTTGAATCATGGGTTGCACAGTAGGCTGGTACCCTTCTGGCGTGAAATTGTAAGGCATACCCTATGGAAAACCTTTCAGCATTTGATGTTGTGGAGGGCTGACTTGAGCTAAAGAGGTTGGAGCAGTGACGACCTCAGAAACCGTAGTAGTTTAAGCCTGAGCTAGTGGCTGAAGTCGATTGCTGATTCTGAGTAACCATCAAGATTTCTACCAAAGCGATCAATTTTTCCATTCCTGTACGAAGATTAGTAACCACCTCACGAAGCTCATGATTTTCTTGCCCTAGATCTTCCATTCTCTTTCGATGATTGGACCGAGTATTATACTGGTGAAACAGCTTGATGATCTATCGAAGTGGAAAAAGAAGCAAGAATAAGACTCTAGAAAACATGTAAGATTGAATGTTGAATGATGCATGATATGCAATGCAAATGATTATTTATTTTAATATTTTTTCAGGGAACTTTAAAACCTTGATAACTTGCAAATATCATGGTAAATTACTTTGGAACAAAAAAAAATTATTTCATTAATAAAAGGCGGTAAATTACAACTTTGGAACATAATATCCCTTTAAAGAGGTTTACAAAATGGCATAAGTAATAAAAGCTAGGGACTATGATCATTCAGAATCATCATCGGACGAAGGACCAAATGCTACTGGTAACCTGAGCTTCCTAATTTTCTTTTCATAGAAGTCTTTCATCTCTATCTTCTCGGCTATCAACTGATCAACAACTTTCTTCCATGGACTAGGAACAAGAGTAACGTCTATCAAATCTTCCTTCTTTCTCTTCTGTTCCTTAGCATATTTCTTGAGCAATGCATCTTTTTGAAGAATCTTATCATCGCGATCAATAAACCAACCATCTTGAATAAATAGAATATCCTCCTTCTCCTCCAGCTGTCTAGTTAGGACCCTATTTTCGTATTTTGATATACTATATTTTTCCTTCCAAGCATCTCTTTCAGACTCCATTCTAGCCAGATTTTCCTGATACTCTTTCATGTTCTCAATAGGAATGATAGTAGATGATGGTGTAGCAACAGGGAATAAAGGTTTCTCGGGATAATAAGGAATTTTGAGAGCATAAGCCCTAGCATAAACCCATTGAAGGTAAGACTCCAAATAAACAACACCTCTCTTCCCTAATATGTTTTTTCCCTTTCTATGGACATGGCGCCAAGCCCTTTCAATCTCCTCCTTAGCTGCTTTGTGATCCTTTCCTTCTTGGAAAAAGGAACCACTCAGATGAATGTTGTTTGGCTTGTCTTTCATTGGGTATCCAAACTAGCGGCATGCAAGAATAGGACTGTAGTTAATTCCTCCCTCTGTACCAAGAAGAGGAACATTGGGAAAACGACAACAACTATCAATGATCTTCACATCATAATACGCTTGATCATGCCAATCGATGTCGAAATGAGTAAGAACCATAATTTTTGGCGCCCATCGTGGCTTCTTTTTGAGATCCCAAAAAACATTAGATTCAGGTAAGTGGGAAACATACCACTGGTATAACAATGGTGTACAACAGATAATCATCCCACCTTAGTAGGAATTCCAAATGTGGATGGAATAGAAGGTATCTTCTAGCAGTGTAGGGACTAGATTTCCAATCAAAAAGATTCTAATGGCGTTGACATCCACAAACTTATCAATGTTAGGGAACAAGAATAACCCATAGGCAAGCAAAGCAAAGACAACTTCAAAGGCGACGACATCCTTTATCTCGACAAAGTAATGAGCTTTTTTCAACAAAAGTTGTGCAGGTAAGCCTCAGATTCCTTCCTTGGTAGTCATGTTATCTTCTATCTCAGACTTCCTCAAGTGGGTAACTGCTGCTATCTTATGAGACTTAGGTTCCCCTTCTAAATCGGAGAAAGGAACACAGTCGGTGATTGGTAAACCAAGTATATAAGAATACTCTTCCAAAGTGGGCATCAACTGATAATTAGGAAAAGTAAAGCATCGATACAATAAATCATATAACTGGACCAACGTAGTAAGGATACCCTCCTTCATATTGTGCTTCATAAGAGTAATAATAGATCCATACTTCTTTCGGAAATCCATAAGGTTCTCAATCTTGGGAATCAAACTCTTTAACTCTTCAACCTCAGGATCCTTGAAATTGTAACTCCGAGTGTTCCATTTTCCAAAATCCATGGTAAAAAGTACCTCAGATGTCTTCAAAAATCATTCTTAAGTTCCTTGAAAAACATGTTTAAAGAATGCTTATGGGTGCATGAATGAATGATAATGCAACAATTACACATAAGCTCACAAACATGGGTGTTCAAAGGTTCAACACTACGGGCATGGAGACAAAGGTAACGACCACCCCTAAGGTATGTACTAAAGGTTTAATCACACCTGTAAAACAAGATTCTAAAAGTTCCCAGAGTCTACTATCCTCCTTCGGATATTACCAATGTCCCGATTACTCAGTAATTAGAAATATTCTTAAGAGAAACTCGCCTGAGTGCAGCATCGCGTGACAACTACTTCCAGATTACTCCATTATAGTCTTTGCACTACACCTAAGAGGCCAAGATGGGTTAAGGGTTCTACGGTTCTCAACTTCTTTGGCTCCCAGGTCGAAAGCAACAATGTTTTCTCGATTACTCGGTAAACAAATACTACATTCAAGGGGACCTTCACTTAGTGGGGGATTTCATGTCTCCTTCTTCGGGATTACTCCCTCAAAGTTAACTTGAATATACCGCCCGTCCTATTCTTAAGCGTAACTTCGTCCGGGTATAGGACTTGTCCTTCGTAAGTATCATCAACATCCAAATAACCACAACATATAACATATAACCAAACAAACAAATAATAATAAAAACAGATATGACAAATTAGGCTTAACCCACTTAGTGATGGAACAACAAGAGGTCAATCTCTCCCCAGTAGAGTCGCCAATTCTGTAGTGATAAAAAATGTAGTGGTGTAAATCGGAGATCGAGCTATTAATTAACTCGACTTGCAAAATCAAGAGTCGCCACCGCGATTTATTATTTTCAAGAGAAAGGGGAAAAGAGCAAAGTAAAACCCCTTAAATATGCAATGTAAAGTAATACTTAAAAGTAATGAAAATACAATGCATTTTTGAAAGAGATCAAAGGTTCGGGGGTCGGTTATACAAAGGGAATGTACTAGCACCCAATGCATCCACGATACTCCGCAGGAACCTTTTGTAATATTTGTTTTTTGGTTAAAATTGTTTGTTCGGTTAAAATGGGTGTGAATGAGATTTTGAAGATACGACGACCTAGTGTCGAAGTTTTGACTTAAAAGGGTGTGAGTTTTAAAGTTGAGTCTTTTAGGAAAATTAACTTAAGATTAACAAAAATAATAAAACAAAAATGAATGAATGGATTCGCACAATCGTATAGATATGTTCGATGACATGAAGTCAACAAATTTAATCATTTCCCTTGGAATTTAGACTAAAAAAAGCATAATAATTGAATGAGAAACAAAGCATAATCATTCGAAGTTTCACAAGAAAATAATTCTAAGTAAACAAATAATTATATAAATAATGAGGGTCTCGATTTAAATAGATAAAGAAAAATCATGTATAAACGGAATGTAAGACAAAATTATTAAATTAAAAATACAACTAAACTAAATATATATATTTATAAATCATTAAAAAAACTACTAAGTTAAATCTAAAGCAAAATTAATTAATAAAAATAACACAAATTTTATAATTTACTAAAAAAAATAAACCCAAACAAGCTATAGGATAATAACAAAACTTAGTAAAATTAAAACAAATGATAAGAAGTAAAAAGAATAAAATGGCAAACATGGGGGTATTAACAAAGTAATTAACATATGCTTAAATGAGGAATAGAATTGGGTTGAGAAGGGAAAGGATGGGGTGGATCGGACTTAGGTGTTGTTGTACCAAAAAATTTCCCCTCTCATTTCTCAAGAAATTTCCCAGAAGATCTTCAATAGCTCAAGCTTGCACAAGGATTGACTAGTTCAAGACATATCCTTAACACTGATGCCTCAAATTAGGGTTTGAATTTTTACAAGTACAATTGGACTTTTAATGCCTCATATGACTCTCATGGATCATTATGGAGTTTCAATATTGCTCATGTCAAGTTTCAAGTCTTACAGTTCAAATTTGCTCAGTCAATTGATCAGATGACCTAAAATCAACTATATTGGGTAAAAAGTCAACTGTGGTCAACTTACAGTCAAACATCAAGATTTTTGGTCCATATCAAAATTTTGAACTCATATGTATCAATTAATCAAGTTTGGATCACAATTCCCCAAGAAAATTGACCAGATCAATCAAAAGGGAAAAATGGTCAAAATTAGGGTTTTGACTAAGAAGGCTTGATTTCTGACCGTTGACCTAATACATTACTTATTGGTTTGAAATATGATCTCAAGGATTAAAATGCATCATCTTGACCTAATTAAATGGTTCAATTCATTTCTCAAGATCAATTGATTGATAGTTGAAATTTGATCAACTGGTGGAAAAGTCAATTGTACACTAAAAAGTCAAACTTTTACTTTTTGATCAAAATTAAGTTTCAAAGATCACATTTCACCAAGAGATGCAAAAATATGAAACTTGATCATCAAGATATAAGAAAGTCAAAATTCATTTTGAAAAGTCAAAATTTCTAAGACTTAGAAATTTTTCTAAGTGTTTTATACATGGTTTTCTTCATGACTTTATGCCAATTTTCCACCATGATACAAGATGATTCAAGGAAATTTTTAACATGAAAGTTATAGATCTTGATGAATTATAAAAACTTGTTTTATAGGGATCATGTCTAAAAAATGCTTAAATTTTGAGTTATAAGGCCATAAAGTCATGAACTTTTTCTTAAAACACCTGGTGAAAATTTCACCTAGTTAGGCAGATTTTTGGTACCAACTTTATGACAACTTTTCACATAGTTCCAATTGGATTCTTCAAAAATTGAAAACATGAAGGTTTTAGAGGATGTTTCAAGATTTTCGAAAATTCCAAGAACTCATTGAGATCATGCTTGAGCTAAGAGAATCGAAGAGATGAAGTTACGGTTTCATTCTTGATTTACAAGGCAGAAGGTGCACAAAACCTCCATTTTTGTGTCCTTCCTGACTTTACAGATTCATCTTCAAATCCACTCGTGCGTTTCTTGGCCAAACCATTCACAAAGCTTCTAATACACATATAGAGACTATCCCAATCCCTGTTTTCAAACGGTAACACTTCCATCACCATCTTCCATTTTCAAAAACATAGGTCTGCATCTTGACTTCTTCAGGCTAGTTCAAGCACTCTCAGCTCAATATAACCATTGGAATAGCTTCCTAGGGACTCAAGGAAGCTAACCTGATCATTACTGCAAATTAAATCAAGCTCATTTGCAGAACACGATTTCCAGTTTTGAGGTAAAATTTCTGACTTTCAATCTCTTCATATAGGCATTGTTAGGCTTCCATTTTCAAAGATAAAATGTAGACATCATAGCCCTGAAGATGACCATGTCCCTAGAATTCATTTATATTGCCTGAGTAGTGAGAATTTTAAGTTTGAAATCTCTGAAAAAGTTAGGTCAGAATTTGGTACCATTAGAAATTCGTGTTCATCTTTGATTGTTAGCTTAAGTTATTTACATTTCTAGAATCGTGGTGAGATTTCTAACAAGTTTGATGTTTACACTTTTGAGAATGGATGAGAAATGAATGAGTTGCAGAGATTTTGGCTCGAGGTTGAAGATGAAGTCATTTTCAGAACTAAGTTTATTTTAAATTTAGTGCAACCTGTATTATACACGGATGAAACAGCCATCCCAGTGGCAGGAGAAGCGCGCTAAAGGCATTGTTGTGTGAGGACCTGGGTTTGAGCCCCAGTGCATCCCATTTTTCATATTTTTCCTTTCAAATGCGCGTTGGGCTCCCTCAGCTTTGGGCCTGATTTTTCTTTCTTCTTCATACCCCTTACTTACTAAACCACACAGACCCAACTAACCTTTTTATTTATTTTGTTTGTGTTTTTTTTTACTACAAAAATAAACATTGGGCCTAACAACAAAAACTGTTTTTTTACACACTTACACACCAATTCCTTTTTACACCCTCCTGACTTTAATTTTATGTATTTACTTTATTTTTATTTTTATTTTGTCTATTATTTTTATTATTATTATTATTTTATTTTATTATTAAAAAATTCCAAAAATGTTTTATATTTTTATTTAGATATTAAAGCTTACTTTTATTTTATTTCCTTTAAAAAAGACCAAAAATATTTCTTTAACAAATTCTTTTTCTTAAATAAATTAATATTAGACTTAGGTTTATTTACCTTTTGTGCTTTAAAAATAATTTAGAATTTAGGATTTTTTATTAATTAATTTTTCATACTAGTTTAATTAAATTAAAACATTTTCATAAAACCCTAAAAAACTTGTTTTCTTCATCAAATCTAATTTCTTTTCTTAATTAAATTAGGTTTAGTTTTCTTGAATTAATTAAATTATCCTTTTAGTTTATTTAGGTTAAAAAACCTTTTCATAACAAAAACTTACACAAAAATAATTTCTTCTTTCCTTGTATATTATTTTACATTTTTGTACATTATTCATTATTCATTCAATATTGTTGTAATAGTAATTAGGCTTTAAATTACTTGTCATCCCCTCCATTTGTAAATTTGTACCCTCATCCCCAAATAATATAATAGCGTATAATTTTATATTTCCGCAATTTATCGCTTTTAATATAAAATTCTAGTAATTAGGGTTTGTATGGCAAGATCTTAAAATCAACATTAGACAACCCTAATTTAAGATAAAATTAATTGAATCAAACAAACTTTGCACACGTGTTGCCTCGGATAAAAAAAACAGTCATGTCCCTCGAGCGTGAGGTGTTTTAGCAAAGACCCTCGATAAAAGGATCGTAGTCCCTCGATGACCCTTCAATGTTGCCTTTGGTAAAATGATCTTAGTCCCTTATGATAATTGTAAAAACATCTTACAAGTTGCCTTCTATGACTATACGACGACCCACGCCCATCCCTCACATCCAATGATAAAGCTTCCTACTAACTAATGGTAGAAAAGCATTATCTAAAGGAGGAGGAAAAGAACAAAGACTTTTTGAGTAGGTAGAACGTTCATAGTTGCTTGCTCACAATATTTCAAAACATCTTTCAAACACACCAACACTTTCATGGAATATTTTCAAAAGTCAACACTTTGTATACATTCTTATAAAGACGAGAATCATTACAAAGTTCGCCTAAACTGAGGCACTTTTGAAAAATACTTTCAAAACCAACACAAGCACATTTCAAACAAAGAATTTCAAAGTGAGCTAGCAACTAAGATCCCATAGATAACTACATATGAAAAGGGTGCTAACACCTTCCCTTTTCATAATCTACACCTCGAACTCAAGAAAATATCTCAAAAGGTATTTCTTGTTCTTTTCACCCTTTCCTTTACTGGATAAAAGAAAAGTCGGTGGCGACTCTTGAAATCCGCAACAATTGTGATAAAACATAAAATACCCAAGTCAGTTCTCCAACCGTATTACAGGTGTTTAAAGGCCCAAAACAAAATTTGTGAACTAAGGAAACCCTATAAGCTCAAAAGGCAGCCGTTTACATACTCTTGGGAATGGAAATGGTAAACGAAATTAATTTAATTAATATTCCAATTAAAACAATGAATCCTCTCAAAAATATCTCTCTTTCTATAATCACGATTTTAATTCTTTTCTCTCTTTTATTTTTCTCTCAAAACATTCGTCTCTTTCATGACAAATTTGCTTCTATCTTCCATTAACAAAATTTCTCTGTTTTTGGCTTTTATCTCCCATCTCTAACAATAAACTGTTATCTCTCGGTTTCATTTAGTAACAACAAAATTAACTCTTTTTTTAATCCCTCGATTCTCTCACGGTTCTCTTTATCTCTACATCTCCATGAATGAAATAACAACAACATATCTCTGCCATGAATTTACCCTCTATAACCTTACTCGTTTTCAATTCAGAGTGCAACCACAACACAAATTCAATCGATTTCCATGGAAAATAGTAATAACAGCAACATAGAACTCTATTGATTCAGAGCAACAACAACATGACTTCGACGAAATCTTTTGCGCTTTAGAACAACAACGGTGACAGTTAATCGGAGTTCCCTGAAGGGTCTTCGAAGGTAAAATATCAAATTCTTCTGCTTCGTTTTTTGTTTTTACGAACCTTCTTCTAATTTTGCTTTTCGATTGGTTCACGTCACATCATTCCTTGAGGATGTTGATGAAATGTGATGCATACGCGTTGTTGGTGTGTTATGCAATTTTGAATTTTAATAGAGTATGTTGTAGATTTGATTCGCATGTATTGTTGCTAGTGGTTGAAACAATATAGTTTTTGATGAGGTTTATGTAGTTCAGAAGTTTTGTTGATAATAGGATATGGGTTTTTGGGTGAGGGTGAAGGTGACCTGGTTTGTGTTTCAGGTTGACAGAGTTATTGGGAGTGTTTTGAGTGAGTAATTTTCCCTGTATTTTTCCTGCAGTTTGAGTGTGATATGAAGCTGTTTTGTAGTGTAGTTGTTTGATATTATTGTTTTGTATTAAACATAACACATGTGTTGCTACTGACGTGGTTTTTCTGCAGCGGTTTGGATATTACAGGTTATTCTGATGCAGAGTAAATTTGAGAAATATGGATTTTATGCGGGCTTGTTTGAAGTCTTCTGCAATAACTTTAGTGAGGATTTTAAGGTGAGTTTTGGATGTTTAATGCAGATGGACATTGTTGTGTATTTCTCTACTTTTTTGTCTATGAGTTTTTCTCTGTATAATGTGGCTGTCTTTTTATAAAGAGTGAGGGTAGTTGTAAATTTTACAGAAGTGTTGAAAGAGTTTTTGTGTTATCTGCTCTGTGCGTTTTCGTCTACATTTATTATTATTATTATTTCTAAACATTTCTAAATATTAATAAAATGTAGCTGCTCCAAAACACAACAAAGGATTGTGATAAATCAAACATCCATATGGAATAAAAAAGTGGTGCAAAGATAAGATTCAAACATGTAAGTGGTGTTGCTATGCAATCAAGTCTAATAGATACTGAGGTATATGAGAAAATTATATAGAATTAACAGGGAGAAGAAATACCTATCAGAGTCTCTCTGATGGAGCTTCAAAAATAGTAAGTTCTCCCTCCCTCTCTTGTTGATGCTCAAGCTTCTTTAGCTCTGATTCTTGAACAAATTTCTTACTCCTCTTTTCTGTTAATGAAGGTGGCCTTTTATAATGAAATGTGTGGGGTTTTAGGGAGGTAAAATTGGAGAAATTTGAACAGTTACAGACACTGATTCAATGCTTTTTGAGACAACTTTTGATTCTTTCCATTTTAATGCAATTTTAGTCTTGTTTTCTTTGGTATTTCTATGCAGGTTAGAGCAGGGCAGCAGTGGCATAACAAGTTGTTTTTTTTTGGACTGGTTTGTAGGGAGCTACAGCATGATATTAGGCTGGTTTGTAGGGAGCTGAATGAATTTTTGAATAACGAATGAACAATGATGCATGCCTTAAGACCTCAATCTTGCATTTTGTATTCGTTATTAGAGATCCAAATAAATTACAAGAGTTGATCTTGTAATGAAGTTGTAACCATCATGTATTTGTTCTTATGATGAATGACAATTTTGAATCAAATTTCTCTTTTCAATATCTCCTTTAATGAATGCCTCATGTGAATTCAAATGTCCATGGTGTGAATCCATGAAAGTAATCACACAAAACGGTCAATAATGACTTTGAGATACTTGTCTTTCAAAAATGAAAACATTTCCTTGGTTGTAACTTGATGAATTGTCAAAATTGTAACAATTCTTGAATTTAAACGCGACTTGAAATACTTCATTTAAATTTGGAATGGACTTGTCTTGAAATTTGGAGTCTTCCATTTAAAGTGGAATTAATCTCATGCCTTGAATGACTTTGAAATATTGTGCCCTTGAAAATAATCTTAAATAAATGCAATGTGATGAATGATTTGAGTCTTGAATGAACCCTTTTGATAACTTCTATTTAGTTAACACTTGAATTCAAATGACGAAGACTCCAAGTATTCTAAATATATACTTCCAAGGCGATCTTGAATTCAATCACCCCACTCTAACTAAACTCACCCCGCATCATGTAAGTATAAGAAATCGAACCATACTTAAAAGCTTCGAATGATCACTAGAAGAGGGATTTGAGGCGAAATGTTACCGCATTGAAAATTTGGCACAATGAACTGAACTTAGAAATCAAGAAACTCTTAAATCATGACAAACATCCTATAAACTATTTTCATGGCTTTCTAAACACAATTTTTCTTCAACTTTTAAATAAAACTTGCAGATGACTTTTGGTCGAAGTGATTTGAATTGACTTGCATAGCCTGATCTTTTCTTGTATTTCACGACAAGGTAAAACACATGTGAACTAGTGGTAATGGAACCTTGACTGTTTTTTTGAAGAATTTTGGAGAATCTTGAGGCCACTTGTTGAACAGAGCATGGAAATAAACACACGATTCTCAGAAAGTTCCCCGAAACAAGCTATCACACTTGAGACATTTGTGATCAAAATAAGTCGGAATGATGTTCGAGACTCTAAGCTCTGAGATTATAAATTGTGCCTTGATGGATCAGTCTTTGAGAATCAATGATCAATTGTACTTCTGGATCGAGAGACTCAAAACCCTAATTGAGGTGTGACGCTTGATGCTCTTGATTCAGATCTGTTTCTGCACATGAAATCAAAGAAACAAAAAACATACACTTCGTGCTTGATTAGAAGTTAGTCATGCATAAGATAAAATGTTAACAACACTCGATAATCTCTACACAGGTAATGCTCAAAGGTGAGATGTTCGAAACCGATCATATTTCGTGACCTTAATGTATATAAAAAAAATGCAAATGAAGATGGGATCTTAGGTCAAAAAATTAGGGTATGACAGTATCGAAAGCTAAATCTCGAAGGAAGGTCTTCGAATACGTCATTCTTTTGGAAGTTATATAGTAAAAAATACAAAGGAAGTGGGCTGAATCGTTATTTTGTTTGTGCTAAAAAATTTATAACTTTTATATGGATTGTCGTATGCACGCGGTTTTGATTGCCATAATTCCCTTTCGATGTCATCTTGATGTCGTCTTTGGAGGCTAAAAGCGGATTCACAAAGGAAAGACCCGTGAATTTTGAGTTTCTAAAGACATGTTTGTGCTGAACCGGAATTCATTTGTATTAACGTTTGATACGGTAAAATTCATATGTTACTCGATTTTTATTGTATTGGGATGGGTTTGGTGGAGTTTGTTCATGAATTTTGTCTACTACAACTTATCTTCAGATGCTGGAAGCGAACAGTGACCTGAAGGTTCTCGTTTTTTGTCTTCTTCGCGCATGACGCAATAAAATTCTGCACAGAAAATTATGTTTGCCTGACACACTGTCAGCAAAACTTCAAAAATTCATAACTTCCTCGTCACTTATTAGATTGAGCCTGTTCTTTTGGTAACGCGTCACAAATTTGATTATCTTCATTTTCTGTGTTAGAACTTTTTGAAGATTCCATATGGATAATGACATGGCACTTTACGGTCGTGTCAGGCTCGCACTTTCAAGTCAAGGCCCAATCCAATTGCACACCCAAGGCCCATGTATATAGTCTCAAATCTGATTTTTGTAAAGAGAGAGCTCTCATAATTCAAAAATTCTCATAAACACAAAAATCTTTTCTCTCAATTCCCTTAAGGATCGAATCAAGGTTCTACACTTTTTTGATCAAGAACACAGCAACAATTTGATCAAGATTTGAAAGTCAAGATCAAAAGAAATTCTTCTCTGATTGTTGATCCGTTCATTGCGAACTCAAAACCTAAGCTTCCTCTTCACTTATATCGATGATTTTTCTTGAATTAAGAACTTTTGAAATAAGTGATTATTTGAGAAGCACTTTTTTAATCAAGCATGAAATGAATCTATGTTGAATTTTGAATTGAGAATACAAATCTGATACTAGAATTGTGATTTGATTTGATTATCATGTGTAGATCCGAAATTGGATAGTTGAATTAAGTGCTTATTGAATTAAGTTGATTCTAATGAAAGTGCTTAATTGATAAAATAAATTGAGGATGTTGCATAAGGTTTAATTGTTGATCTTAATTAAGCATGTGAAGTTTGGATCTAGACCTTGGATTATTCAAAATCATGTATTGAATGAGTTGAGATTTGGTGTTTGATCAATTGCCTAAACCATGAGCCAAAACCTCAAAAAGTTGGAAAAAACTACTTTCTACCTGCGAGTAACCAGTTACCACCCTATCCAATAACTGAATTTAAAAAGATTGGCACGCGGAAACCGGTTACTCAATTATGCTAACCAGTTACCTCAACACAGTAGCATTTTCCTTAACTTTTTGAGTTATCGTAACTGTTGTACCCCAAAATTTGCCCTCCCATATTCATCAAGATTTGTCAAGTCAAGGTCACCAAAATTCCCCCAGGGTTGTGCATCTCAACTGTCTCCTACACAGTCAAAACTAGGGTTTGTGTTCTGATCAAGAATTGAAAGTTTTAAAAGGCCCAATCAAGTCTCATATGCCTACAAAGATGGTCAAGTATCCTCATATCAAGTTTCAAGACATTCAGTTCAAAATTGCACAGTCAAAACCCTAGATTGCACTACAGTCAACTGTAGGGGCAAAATGGTCATTTGACAGTCAAAAGTTCAAATTTTTGGTCAACATATCATTTTGAAGCCACAAACATCATTTGATCAATGCTTGATCATGATTCTCAAAATTTGGCTCAGAAATCATCAAAGATGCAAAAGTTGCTATATTTGGACAGTTGAAAAAGTCAACTGAAATTGACCAGGGCATAACTTTCACATGGATTATCAGAAAAATTCCATCCAAAGCTCATTTTGAAGAGAAAGACATTTCCTACAATTCATCTTCATGTTCCAAGTCCAAGAAATGCTCTCAAAAAAAGTTATCAATTTCAACATTATAGGTCATTTTCAAAAGTCAACAAAAAGGGACTTTAAGTCAAAGGCCATAACTTCATATTGGTAAATCAAAATGACATGGGACCAAAGGCATTGGTTAGAGGACTCAAAGACCTTTCCAAAATGTCCAAGAACATGTGAAAAGCTTAAACATTGACCAAGTTATGCCTTGTGGAAGTTGGGAAATTTTTAGGAATTTTGAAAAGTCAACATTGATGCAAAAGGCCTAAAAATGCAAATGGGCCCATTTTTCTTCCAAGTTTCTTCATGCCAAGCCTATGCACGACCATTAGGCCCAAAGGGAAGTATTTTCATATTTTTTAATTATTTATTTGAATTTATATTAATTTATATTCATTTAAATCATTTTAATACATGAAAAATATAAACCTAACCTAAAAAAAATCTTTTTATGCACATTCCAAGGTTAATATTTCGTGCACTTCTTAATTAAGCAAGTTTTGATGAGAATTGATCAGATTTGAACCAAAATGCACATGGAAAAGATTTGGAAAAGATCTTGTAAAATCAAATATTGTAAAACCATGAATGCTTGAGATTTTGTGCAATTTTGTTGACCTAGCATGCTCTATACATACTCAGAATCAAAGACCTAAAAGCATTAGACTGCAAGCTGCGCATAAACAAGCTTTTGCATATTGAATTTTTTTCATAAAAACTCAAATACTGAAATCAGGGTTTTAGGTCGATTCAAGCTTCAATCTTCATCCCATTAGCATCCTGAGACATCCTTGAACGTTTCTCAATCATTAACAACAACCAAAACGCCTTGAATTGGTACCCCTAAGTCAAACTGTACATCAAAGTTTCTGAATTCGCATAGCATAAATTAAGCATCCTCTTGCATTTTTCTTTATGGATTCTTGCTTATAATGGTGTTTTAAAGCTAATCATCATATTTAATTTGACTTTCATGCTGTCTACAAGGATTTGCCATGCGCGATTTTTAGGTTTTGCAGGTTTCAAATTTGGGGCTTTTGCGTAAAGGAAAAATTACGCTTCCAGACCAGTGCCATTAGCTTAAGCAGGTTGAGACGAAGAAGATGGCACCCTCGCGCTCAATTTATGAGCGTCGAGGGGCTAGTCGCTATTTTCTTGTAAACCCTCTAAAACAACGTTTCAAAAACCGTGGCCTCTGAGTTTTGTTTTTACAGGGATGAAGGTGATGATGTCGTGTCATAAAGGGACTGGCTCATTCAAATGTTCCGCGCGCTAATCCACTCATGTCTTGTTTTTTCATTATATTATTTATTTGCATATTATATATCAAAGTAGTTAAATGGCTCAGCTGGCAAGCTATCAACGCGTTAACCTTCATGACCCGGGTTCAAGTCCCAGGTCTGGAAAATGCTTAATATATTTTTTCAATAATTGATCCTACGTAGCGCTAATGTCCCAGTACACCATGCACATTCAAAAATCAATTAGCCACGCGTCCTGGAGATCTAATCAAGGGTTCAGGTTGAAGACATATCATGGATGCAAGTCAACGTAGCTGTAGGCCGTCCAAAAGGTCAACGAAACTCAAAGCTAATGGGCCAGAATTTCCAGGCCTGAACCTCCTTATTTGGGGCAACACCCCACTCTGGTTTGCTTTTCTTTTCTTTTTATTATTTTAATTATTGTGTTATTTATTTTTATTGCTTTAATTAATTAATTTTCTTTTTTTACAAAATATAAAAACACCATAAAAATCCAGAAAAAGACCAAACAAATAATAAACATTTTATTGTAATTATTTTCATCAATAAATTAATATATGTAAATATTTAGTCTAATTAGGTTATAGTTTTAATCTTTTTAATAAAAAACACCAAAAATAGAATTTAGGTTTAATATCTTTTTTTGATTTTTCTTTTAATTTTTTCCTTTTTTTCAGAATAATATTATTTAGTTATTTTCATAAATTAAAAATTGTACATAAATAATTTAGGGTTTAATTTAGATTATATTTTAATTCTTTTATAATAAATAAAAAATATTAGAACTAGGGTTTGCCTTTTAATTTAATTTCAATTAATTCCTTTTTCTCATTAACTCTAAAAAACACAAAATACCAAAAAAACATTTAATCATTTAATTTTAAATTCCTCTTTATTTAATTAATTCATGTAACTTTTAATTGTTCGCAAAAGGGTCCAACGCCCTAGTTTTGTTTTCATTATTTTCTTTTGCGCATTTACTTTATTGCTTATTATAACTCTGTATCTCTCCCAAGGCCATGTACATTTATTTCTGGCACTTTTATTTTATCGCTTTATTTCTTTTCCGCTAAATCGGGTCCGGTTTAATTTTGGCGATGTGGACCCGCGCCTTTGTAATAGCCTTAGATTTATTTTCTCGCAAACTTTATAACTGTTAAATATGCATGCAAGAATGAATGGACAAATTAAAATCAAGCGTAGAACACGACAAACATGACGAGACAAATAACTGAAACATGACACACAGTTCGCACACACCACCCCTAGGGTACGCCTCACTGTTGCCTTTCGAAAGGTGATCGTCGAGTAGAGGACGTCTTAGTAAGTCCTCATGATCCGGGAATCTGGCATGAGGGTAGCTTCTAAGGTATCTTCCCATTGCTCTGGTGATCACCATGTCCCTAAAATCGAATTGACCCGAACACCTCCAACGGTGGTGCTACCTACCTCTCAATGGTGGGATGGCACTACTTTTAAGGACTCTTACACAGACGAATTCCTTAGGGTAGGTAGGTTCTCAAGGATACTTGCTCTAATCTCAAAACAAACTCAAAAGACTTTTCACACTGACACATTTTCAAAAGCTTTCAAAGCAAACTTTTCAAACACTCTGACGTATGAGTTGATCTGAAACTTTTCAAAGAAACTTTTAAAACCACATTGAAAAGCAAGCAAACAATTTTGAAAACACATTGAGCAAGTATCTAAGAGCCCATGGATAACCATGGATAGAAAGGGTGCTAACACCTTCCCTTTCTATAACCTACCTCCCGAACCGAGAGCGATCTCTTTAAGGAATTTTTCTGTGCTTTTGTCCTTTCCATTTGGAGAAAATAAAAGACGGTGGCGACTCTTGCTTCCGCGACATTTCGCGAACCAGCGTTAAACAGTCAGTTCCAGATCCACCGATCACAGTAACCAGTTACACGGTTATGGCAACTGGTTACCCAGACAAAAATATTGAATTTCGCTTTGTTTTAATGCATGTTTACACATATTGCCTTGTTTATTCTAGCTCCTTTTGTGAATGCTTTGCAAGGTACATTGTTAGGCCTTCAACCTCTAATTAGCACATGATTATTAGTTGAAAAGCGCTTTATGCGATCACTTGTTAGTGAAAATTTGCGTATGATGCACGAATGAAATCATTCTTGTATAAATCTTGTTTCGTGCAGGTACCTTGGAATCAGACGGATGTGTTTGCTATGTAACACTCGAGGCCGAAAAGGGTGAGGAGTGGTTGCACCGCATGTAACACCTGAGGCCTAAGAGGGAAAAGGTGGTCGCCACATCGGAATGAGAGGGATCTCGAGGTTGTGCATGTATGGGACTGCATGGTTGAAGAAAGGCTTATATGGATTAATTGGTACTACTTATACCAACAAGATGTATCTTCTTTTCGGTAGCTCGTTCCATAAAAACTCCACAGTTAAGCGTGCTTGACTTGGAGCAATTATGGGATGGGTGACCTTCTGGGAAGTTTCCCGGAAAGTGTGTGAGTGAGGATAAATCATGCTGAAAAGATTCGTGTTGGTTTGTAGGGTCAGTCGATAATCCTGAAGGCAGTCTGGGTTGTTACATTTGCTACATATTTCATCGTGTGATTGTTATTTCATATACTACATAAATCATGTTTTGTGAAGTTACCTTGGTATCACACGGATGTGTCCACTACATATTTCGTTGTGTGATTATTATTTCACACACTGCATGGACTGTGTTTCATGAAGGTGTATTTTGATATTCAGATGTTTCTGCTACACATTCTGATCTTGATTTGTTTATACTTTGACGCCTAGGCTGATGGTATTTTCTTTATTGGTGATAGCAGCTCGTGAAGTTTTTTGGGGTTCTTTATTATTGCTTAGCATCTGCAGAGTGTTATCTGTTTGGTACATTTCCCCTTCTATTTTCCTTTTCGCATATTATTGCTTTATAGAGATCATGTCAAGTAGGGATTTTACCGTTTTCCTTGCCATGAGAAGTAGGAATAGATATGTATGATGGGGATCTCCGCTGCTGATCATGTCAAGAATCCCTCTGGTTTATTTGAAGACCCGTTTAGGGCAATTATGCGTTATGGGCAATTCCAACCTTTGAAGTAGGTATTCTGCAGGTGTATTTACATTTGTGATTGCATATCCCACATCCCAATAAGTCCTCAAAAGGAGGCGAGTGGAAAGGGTTCGCAATCGACCCACGTATTTTGTCTGTGTCATCCTTAGCTCACGTCGTACATCAATGCTTTGGGTTTATGAAGATCATGTGTATCGAGTCGGTCAAGTGGAAAAGGGTTTCTCAATCAAACCCCAACACTTTGTCAGGAGTTCGCAATGGCCATTGTTGACATTTTGCTACCCGCTTGTTTGCTTTGGGTGATCCGCTCCCCTTAGCTAAAGTAATGCTTTTCTTTTTTATTTCATCTTAGTCTCCCGCTTGTTTGCTTCGGGTGATCTGATCCCCTTAGCTAGAGCATTTTCTCTTAAGACCCCCATTCCCCGAGTCAGTATACCCCAATTGTGTGCTTTTTCCAAAGCACTTGTTTGTATATATCTTGCTTCCTTAGGATGTGCTTGTTTCTTCCCAGATTCAAGCTAGACCTTAGGATAGGTATCCATGCATGCTAACATAGGTAGATATTTCCCCTTTATCCTTGACATAGGGCCATCATTGTATGATAACATTATGGATTAGATCCTAGATAGTCCCACTTAGATGTTTTCTCTTTCTTTTGCATCCTTGCATTTAAGACTAAAACTCTTTTCTTGGAAAATGCATAAAACATCTAACAACTTTCAAATCCTTATTTAAGGTAAAAAAACATCAACCAATGAAAAATCTTCTGCGCCATCGGGCCCTTTTTTTTCTTTTAAACTTTTTTCAAAAGAGCATGTTAGTTCCTTTCCACTACATGTCGTAAGTCTCCAAAGGTCGAGCAACGGTGGAATGATTGAATTTAACATTGCTCAACTAAAAAATACAAACAAACCAAAACAAAAGAGCCTAACTACAGTTGCTCTGATTCCTTAAAAGGGATACGTAGGTGGAGGCTTTCTATGGGGCCTAATCAAGCATATCTTTGTAAAAATATCTTCCTTTTCCCCACACTTTCTTTATCTTTTCTTTTACATGCATTTCCCCCTTCTTTTTACTTTAAACCTTAGACATAGACTTTAATCACACCCATTAGATTAGAACAACAAGAGTGGATACCGTAGAGTACTACAGGCATATGGGGTGCTAATAACTTCCCCTCACATAACCGACTCCCTTACCTGATCTCTCGGTCGTTTGACCGTGATTTCTCCCTTCTCAAATTTACTCAATGTTTTCCTTTCCCTTCCCGTGGGATAAAAATGTTCGATGGTGACTTCATTGTTTTCATTATCAGTTAATAATTCAGCTGGTTGTTTCATAAAGTGATGAAGTTTAACTTGTGTGCGTGATTGTCAAGTTTGTACCATCCATTTTTCTTCCGGTTGATTTTGTGCTTTTGAGCCTTTTCTTGTTATATTTGGAAATTTACCTTTTATTGGGGACAAACAAAGATGCAATTTGGGGATACTTGTTAAGTATCAATTATAGATTATATTCCATATCAAAATGTGACATTTTAAAGCTCTTTTCTATGCTTTTGATTATGAAAATGACTTTAATTAGGTGATTCTTGCATCAATGTATATAACCTTGGAATATTTAATGTGTTTGCTAGTTTTTCAGCATTTTATGACCAAAAGTTGCAGCTTAAGTCGCACTTAAAGAAGAAGAAACAAAGAAATTTCAGTGGTAGTGGTAAGCTTGCAGCGCCCGACAATGAGGAGGTGCTAAAGCAAAGCAGCGCCCGAAGTTAGTGCGGAGGTGGGGGAAGCTCTGAAGAATTCAATTTTTCCAGTAGCTACTATCTTGAATTTTGGCCGATCTCGCCCGACGAGCTGGAGGCGGTGCAGTGGCGCGTTGGTCGCCTGATGGTGCATTCTGAGCATCGGGCGATTGTAGATATTTTCCTGCATTTTGGATGTCACGTACTTTCAGAGGGGCTATGTTAGGAGGCTTTCCCAACAATACCTTTAGGTGTTTGACGGTGGTGTCTGGGCAGAACTTGTGTATTTAGCTACTTTGTATATATTTTGGGATCATAATCCTCTTTTGACACTTTTGTAACCTAGAAAACCCACTTGAGAGAGAAAAACACCATCTTTTTCATTTGTAACAAATATCCAAAGCTTTCAAGCTTCAATATTTGATTCTTCAAGTTTGATTCTCATAAATCTTTTCCCATTACTTGTTTCTCAATCTACCATGGTTATGGGAAGCTAAATCTTTCCTTGTGTAAATTTTAGAGGTAGATAATCCTTTATTTTATATATATTTCCTTTGATATTTTGTATGTGAATAAGTTGATAATTAATATATGGTGAAAATATTTGTTTTTATAGTATATGTTTAATTTGAATCATTATTGACAAATAGGTTCCAACTCTTGACCTAGGTTTTCATCTATCAACAAACAATTTCTAGACATAATTTTCTGAGTTCATATTCACTTATATCAAGCTTTTAAAGTTATCATATTGATATTTAGGTTAAGAGATCATCTAAGGATCAATATGATAAAACTCATAATTTATTTTATAGATGAAACTTATTAAGACGGTGTGTGATTATATTAATTGTTAATGAGTCCACATGCGTTATTAAGAAAATACATACAAATTAGGTTATCAAGCCCTAATCTTGAAATGATTTTACCAATCGTTTTAAAACCAAAACATCTTTTTACCATTTCTAACTACTTTTCATGAAATCAAAACTTTCTGATACCAATACCTTTTATAAACCCATGCTTAAAACTATTTCAAATGTAGAATGGAAGTAATATCACCCAATCCTTATGGATACGATAAAGAAAATACTTGCTATGTAAAAGTGTTTCAACACATGACAACTGGCGACTTTATTGGGGAGAAATCCTAAGCAAGTAAGTCCTAGATCTTTCTTGTTTTATTTTCATTGGGTTTTTATCTATTGCTTTACTTGCTTTATTTATCATATTTTTTTGCATTTGTTATTCATGTTCAGGATATATGATGTATTATTCTCTGTAGGATGGGTAATATTACTGAGAGATAAGCCCTATACACATGCTTAAGTTTTACACACATAGGAAACACTTAGGACTAGAGTGGATGTTCTTGACGCCTGTGGGGTATATGCCTTACTAGTGCGATCGTGAAGTACCACGTTTAAACAAGGTTCATTTGGGGATATTATCATCAAACGTACTTCCGTTACAATAACATATTTCCACATGGAATAAAGACTTTGAGGACCTTTGAAACCATCCTTGATACTAGAACTCACATGTGAGAGTGATATGGACTTTGTTTTATAGGAAACCTAGACCTTCATCCTACCTTGTGTTCTTGTATCCAACAGAGGTCCAAACTTTTGATCATGTTATGTCCAGCCTGTCGTACATCAGTTACTCAGAAGATTGTACAGTATTTATTCAGAGGATTATACAGTGGTTACCCATATTTTTTGGAGCATTGATCATATTTTGTTGCATACCATAACATCATATCATTATGTATATGTCTTGCACCCCAAAATTTACCCTCTTGATTTAGGCTTATATTTCATCATGAATATCATATTGCATTGCATTCATACATTGTGATGGGATCAAAGTACTTTGGTTATCAAGTCTTCTTCAAGCCTTGAAGGTTGATTGAATTGACAAGTTGCTCAAGTAGAATCTTGTCATCTAAACCTCTGGATCTTTCAAGCTCAAAAGTTATTGCATATCTCAAGATATTTTATCCATCTCTTTGGATCATCAGAGGATTGAAGTTTGTGTTTGATTATAGGAAGAATCACTCTTTTGATTCACCAATCAAATTAAGGTTTTGCTTGATCAAGGCTATTTATCAATGTACAAGTCTTGATTTGGAAGCTACAACATCTCTTTGGTATTTAAAAAGTCTTTGTGCAAGAATTTGGTTAAGATGTCCAGAGGATTGGAAGTTTTGAAGATGATTCATTAGTCTCCTAAGGTGTTAACCAAAACTAGGGTTTGGGATTTCATCAAGATTTCTTGAGAATTTTGAAGTGAAACTTTGCACATGGCCTCTATATATTTGGAAGATCATATGTTTGAAGTTTTGATCATCAATTTTGAAGGGAGGTGGATCAATTGATTCAAAGGGGCAAAATGGTCATTTTGGTCAAAATCAGTCAAAGTCAAGGTTGACCAAGTGAACTTTTGGTCAACCATCAATTCAAGGGTGTAATTTTCATATTTCAAGTCCATTTTGATCATTGGATAAAAAAGATTGAGGTTTGGATTGAAACTTGTTCATGAAGAAACCCTAAAAGTTTCTAATTTTGGAAAATGAGGACTTAACTTCAAAAATTCATATTTTATTCACCTTTGGTCAAAAAAATGCAAATTAAGTATGCTTGGAAAGCTAAGAGAGATCTCTTTCACATGGTTCCATTTTTTAGAACAATTCATGAAGTGGTGGTAAGTTATAAAGCTTGGAAGTCACAAAATTATAGGTCATTTTCCAAAATTAGTGAATTTCATGTCAAATTTTGAGGACCTTAATGGATTCAATTGCAAAAACTAAAAACTAAGGGATTGTAGATATTTTCAGTACCTTTCTAAATTGTACTCATTTGTTTCAAAATTCAAAAGTATGAGCAAGTTGTGAATTTTGGAATTTTGAGGCATTTTATTGAAATTTGACAAGTAGGCAAAATGGCCATTTCTTGCAAACTCAAGTTTTAGCCATTCCTTTTGTTTCTAATCAAGCCCATGAACAATTTGTGACATGATGAGGCCCATTACACTCACCATTTCGTGCCTCATATGATATTGAACTTGTTTGAATGAAAAATACAAAACATGCTCAATTTTGCAAATTCACCAACACTTCTTCATTTCAAACAATCATAAGCTGGAATTTTGAGCATATATTTATGACTTCATTTGGATCGCAAAACGCACAAAAGGCAAGCAAATGCACGAGTAAAACGCAAGCCCCATGTGCATCCTCATTTTTGGCCAAAACTTCCAATCCTGCCCTCCAACGACTTTGAGTGCCAAATACCACTTCTATCCTCTTCCTCTCGTGATATATAACAAGAATCAAGGCTCATTTGTAAAGGAGGAGGCTCATAATCACTACATTGCAAATCTGAAAATTTGGAAGCATCTCTGCAAATTGCTTAGAATCTCTTTTCTCCTTGGATCATTCTTCAAAATTCTTGGTGTTTCAGCTTCAGTGAAGTAAGGAGATCAAGCCTGCACCATTGGATAGCTTCTGGAGTGAAGGAATCGTGTTTCCAGTTTTCACATCCATGTGAGTATCTTGAACTTTTATTTATGTGTTTCAGCTTGAATTGATGATGTAAATCATGTCCATTGAGTTGCTAGCTGGCCAATCATTAGGATTGATGTATATTTGTACTTTGATTCAAGCAGAATGGATGAAATCGTGTTCCTAGTTTTGATGTTTGCATTGAGTTTTTTCAGTTTTGTAAACTTGATTTCTTGATCCATGCTTGATCTTTGAGATTGATTCGAATTGCACATTGAAGTATGATATGTTAGCTTTAATTTGCACTTGATTTCATGGATTTTGGTTAAGAAACGAGCATGATTGATGGATCTGAACATAGGCTCATGACCTGTTTTGTTGCATGCATTTTGCCCTATACTGGAGGTTGAAGACAAAGTGAGGTGGCGCACTGTGATTGGCTTGTTTGAAATTTTAATGCATTTCATATTAATTGATTTTAATTGATTTTCTTATTTGTATTTCTTGATCAAAACAATTTAAAAAATTCTGAAAAAATTATCACAAGTCCAAAATAATTTCTACTATCTTGTGTAATTTTATTGAAATTTTAAAAAATGTTTTGATTGGTTTAAAATTTCATAAGTTTAAATATTATTTGTTTAAAGATTATTTTTATTTTAATAGTTCTTTTGACCTAAAAATTCCACAAAAAATGTTTTGGACTCATAAAATAATATAGAAATTGATTCTGATTTTGGTTTAGCATTTTTCTATTTTTGGTTAAAAATTTAATTTGAAGAGTTTAATTGTTTAATTGTTTGTATGATTTTATTTTAATATTTCCTTTAATTCAAAAATTCTCAAAAAAATCATATAAGTTTGTTTTTAATCAGAGTCTGAATATAATTTTGTTTTGACCTTTTTATGACTTTTGGCTAGGGTTTGCATTTTGTCATTTAATAATAGTTTAATTGTTTAATTGTTTGTTTGATTTTATTTTTTAATATTTCCTTTAATTCAAAAATTCCAAAAAAATCAGGGATGTGTGTTTTTAATTCTAATATTTGAATATAATTTTGGTTTGATTGTTTTCTGATTTTTTTTATTAGAATTTTATTTTGAGTTGTGATTATTTGTTTAATTGATTAATTGTTTGAATTTGAATTTATTTTTGACTTCACTTTAATCCTAAAAATGTGAAAAAATATGTATTCGGATATTTAGGGTTTTCTTGTGATTTGCATGATCTTGGTTTGAATTGTTGGATTTTAATCTTACCTGATTATTATTTAAGATTAAAATTCAAACAATTAGGGTTTTGTGGCTTACATTGCAAGTTTTATTTTCAAAACCAATTTGCCTTGGATTTCCATGGAATTTAGGTTTTTATTAAGGTTCATGGATGTATTGAGGATCTGAAAACCACTTTTCTTGAATTATTTAACTTGATTGGATATTTTTCCCCAAATTATTTTGAAAACTTGTCTAGTTTTGATAGTTTAGACAACTAGTTTTGAACTTTGGGCCTCATTTGATCCCCTCCTCAACCATTCATGAACTTAAGACTTGCTTTCTGACTTCTACACATCTCAAGGATGCTAAGAATTTTTTTTTAAAATTATGGAAGCCCTTTTCTTTTTTTGATGTATTTTTAAAGTGAAGGTACCCAATTAATGTTGCATATCTTATTGCAATTTTCTTGATGGCCAATGAACTTGAGTGAGGCCTATAATTGGTCACCTAATGATCATGTTGGTTATGTTTATCCACATAAACTCAAATCATTTCACTTAGTGCTCCATGTTTGAATGATTGAACCCTTTTGATGCATTGTGTGGGATTCCTCTTCTATTATGCTTGTGAATTGTGATGAAGTAATTGGGTATGATTGAATTGTGTTTTTTACTGACCTTCATTGTCTTTGATTGTATTCTTATCAATCTCCCATGATCCTTGATTGATATTCAATTGTCAATTCAACATGGTGATAGAAAGGAGCAACATTCCTCTAACTTTTGACCAAATTGTGCATATGCCTGTTTCTTTTTTGTCTATCATATCTAATGTTTTGGTAATTTCTATCATGTTTCCTCACTCCATTATGGTGTCATCATCCATCCCTTATATGAGTCATTCAATTTATGGGAACACTAACTTGGCTGTTGAATGTGCGAGGTACTCTGAGAAAAGTTTTCCATTTTTGATTTGAGGATACTGTGTTTCACTTTATTTGTGGAACACAATTTATTATATTGGCACTACTCTTGTGCTTGGCATATTTGATAGTCTATGCAGGATATATATATATGTGATTATGAATTCTATACATTGCCCATGGGATCTGTTCATATCTGAAAATCTCAATATTTACATCCTGATGGAGTAATTTCTGACTTGATTAATCTGTTGATGCCAGCTTGCTTGAAGTTCTCTGGGTTTCTTTTTATTCGTGTTCAGTTGTTGCAGATAGTTATCATTTTGGTATTACACTATTTCCTTTCTTCTATTTTCATTATGTACAGTTATGTGTTACATGATGGGACCTCTGTTGCTGATATATGTCAGGAGGCCCTCTGTTTTGTTTGATACATGTGTTGTGTTTGTGCTTGTTTCTTGATCGATGAGTCACTCAATTTAGAAATTGAGATCACGACTTCGCTCTCAGTGCATGTTCCCTATATGATATTTATTGTTTTTCTTCTTCAATTCTTGATCGATGAGTCACTAAATATAGAAATTGAGATCACGACTTTGCTCTCAGTGCATGTTCCCTATAGGATGTTTACTGTTTACTTTTAATTGTTGATCGATGAGTCACTCAATTTAGAAATTGAGATCACGACTTCGCTCTCAGTGCATGTTCCCTATAGGATAATTTTGTTAAGCTTCCTTTAACATGTTAATTAAAGTAGGAATCCATGTATGCTAGCATAGGGTAGGAATTTCCTTTATCCTCAACCTTAGGGTAAATCATTGTATGATAACACTAGGGATAGTGCTAGGCTAGTTTCCCTTTGTTGTTTTTTCCTTCCTTTGCATTTTGCATCTTAAAACAAAAATTGTTTTCTTGGCAAATCATAAAACACCTCTAATAAACTCAAACCCCTCTTAAAGGTAAAAGATACAAATCAATCTTATTTGTTTGTGCGCCTCTTGGCTTTGCTTTTAAACCTGGTTTACTAATGTTTTGCCATTCTTACCATGCCATGCCATCTTGTTATCTTTTAGCCGATGTTTCGCCATCGCATACTTGTTTGAAGTCTATGTTTCGCCATCGCATACTTGTTTGAAGCCGATGTTTCGCCATCGCACATGTTTATTATCCTACTTTGATTCTCAATATCATTGTTAGGTGTGATATTTTGTTATCCGTTTTATTGATGTTCTGCCATCCTTGCCATGATATCTCGTTATCTTATAGCCGATGTTTTGCCATCGTATACTTGTTTGAAGCCGATGTTTCGCCATCGCACATGTTTGTTATCCTACTTTGATTCTCAATATCATTGTTAAGTGTGATATTTTGTTATTCATTTTATTGATGTTCTGCCATCCTTGCCATGATATCTCATTATCTTATAGCCGATGTTTCGCCATCGCATACTTGTTTGAAGCCGATGTTTCGCCATCGCACATGTTTGTTATCCTATTTTGATTCTCAATATCATTGTTAGGTGTGATATTTTGTTATCCATTTTATTGATGTTTCGCCATCTTTGCCACGATACCTTGTTATCTTTTAGCCGATGTTTCACCATCGCATATTTGTTTGAAAGCCGATGTTTCGCCATTGCCATGTTCATTATCCTACTTTGATTCTCAATATCATTGTTAGGTGTGATGTTTTGTCATTCGTTTTATTGATGTTTCTCCATCTTTGCCATGATACTTTGATTATCTTTTAGCCGATATTTCGCCATATCACATTTGTTTGAAGCCGATGTTTCGCCATCGCATATGTTGGTTATCCTACTTTGACTCTCAATGTCATTGTTAGGTGTGATGTTTTGTTATTTGATGTTTCGCCATCTTTGACATATTACTATATTATTATTTAGTCGATGTTTTACCATCTCATTTGTTTGTTGCTTTATCTGATGTTTTTCCATCTTGACTGTTTTTGTTGTCTTAACTAAAAAACACAAACCAACCCAAATATATAAGCCAAACTACGGCTGCTCTGATTCCTTAAAAGGGATACATAGGAAAAGGGGTAAGGCCCAACCGAGCACAACTTTTATTTTCCCTACATTGTTTTCTTCTTTTCTTTCGCATGCATTCCCTTTTTAGCTTTAATCCATAGACATAGGATTTAACCACACCCATTAGATTAGACAACAAGAGTTGATACCGTAGAGTACTACAGGCGTGTGAGGTGCTAATACCTTCCCCTCGCGTAACAGACTCCCTTACCCGATCTCTCGGTCGAAAGACCCTGATTTCTCCCTCTTCAGGTTTTATCGATGTTTACCTTTCCCTTTCGGCGGGATAAAATACGTTCGGTGGAGACTTCATTGATGTTTTATTACATCCATATGACATGTTCGGCCAGGTGGTTTCAGCTGGAGGTTTCAGCTGGCGAAAGATTGACCTCTTGCTGGTCCATCCCGGAGTCGATCCTAGCTCTTGTTTGTTTTCTTTTTGGGTGTTTATTTTACCGCTTTGCATATTTATCTGTTTGCATTGCATCCTATGTGCGCTTTACTTTCTGCCTACTGGATTTGGCTGGATTGTTTGGATTCTGGATTTCTTGGTGGGTGGGTTGTTCCATGAGGTAAAAGGCCTCATATCCAGGCTATGAGTGAATTCCATAGGAACTAGGAATAGAGTGGCCATGGCAGCTATGAGGCGGATGCTTTGTAGACCTGACCATGAGACCCATGACTTCAGAGGTAGTTCAGATAGGTGTTATCGTATGATGATACCAACAGTCGAGCTCCTGTACTCTGATTTGGCTTTTAACCTTACCTTGACCTAGACTACACCCGTGAGAGGGAAGGGAAAACTTTTCTTACATGTACAGGTACTGTTGGTGACTTTGTGTTGCGAAGGTGACTCAGGTTCCCATGATAGTTTTGAAGCTTTGGGATTTTTCTTTTGATCTTGAGTGGTGTTGTTCTGTAATAGTCCAGCCATTATCCAGTGTGAAACTTTGATCCTGTCATGTTGCATCATAGCATATTTATTTTTAAAAAAATGATGTATAAAAAATAGCTAGCATGTGCATGTCATCTTCCAGGGACATTCAAGAGTCTTCTTTCCATCAGAAATGGCTGGCCTCCCGTCAGATGAGTTTGATTTAGTTCATGTTAAAGAGCCCACCAGGCATACATTCGCTTATCAGATTCCTACTATTGATGTGTCCGAATTGAAGAGGATGAGTTCTTATTTGAAGGGTGATGTTCTGAATAATTTCAACAAAAATTATGGCAATTTGTTACTAATCCTTAACACTTCAGTTGACCCAATGGCTTTGATCACCCTCTTCCAGTTCTATGACAAGGAATTACGGTGTTTTACTTTTCAAGATTATCAACTGGTTCCCACACTAGAAGAGTACGCGCACCTACTTAATATCAAGTTATCCGATGAAGTTCCTTTTGTCCAAGTGCCAGAGAAGCTAAAGTTCGAAGTTATTGCTGAAACTCTTCATTTGAGTTGGAAAGAGGTGAAAGACAATTGGAAATCAAGTAAGGATACTACAGGGTTTTATTTGGATTTCTTAGTGAAGAAAGCTGAAAAATGGGCAGAGAAAGGGAATTGGAGTAGCTTCAGCTTTCTGTTTTCTCTCATGATATACGGGATCGTTCTCTTCCCTCACAAGACAAATTTTGTGGATTTGACAGCTATTTGTGTTTTTAGAAATAAGAACCCGGTACCGACACTCTTGGTAAATACTCTTTACACCATTCATTTCAGGCATGGAAAAGGAGGTAATGTAAGTTTATGTCATTCGATGTTGTATCAATGGTTTAAGTTGCACCTACCGGTAAGTGGCCCTTTCATGGATACCAGACATTCTCTCCGATGGTCATCAATACTTGTCAACCTTACTTCATTTGACATCCGGTGGAATTATAACATGGGGGAAGTACGAAGTGTTATCACTAGTTGCGGAGATTTCCTTAATGTTCTCCTTATAGGAACTAAGGGGTGTATCAACTATAATCCTGTGCTTACTTATCGTCAATTGGGATATGCAATGGATGGACCGCCAAAGGTTGAAGAGGTGTCTGAATCAGTGTATTTTGTTAGAGGAAGTGATCCTGTGATGTTGAAAAGAGTGACAAGTTCTTGGAAGGGAATTCACAAGAAGGATAGAACTACTTTGGGCAAGAAGGGTCCTATTGCTAGGGTTCCTTACTTGGAATGGATTAGAGCCAGGGTTAAGATTTTACGGTTACCATTTGCAAGGTCGGCTCCTATATGCGAGCAACCTCCTACTGTTTTGAGTAACACGGTGCCTACCGAGGTGTTTACCCAGGTTCATGTTGAGAACATTCAACTTCGTGTAAAATACCGTGAGGCAGGGATGAAACTTTATTGGTTGGATCAAGAAAGGGCCGACTTAGCTCACAAACTCAAGGAAGCTCAAGTGGAAACTTCTGATGCAACCAATTTTAGGAAGAGGTCTCATGCTGAAATGGAAGAAGAGTTGAGTAAGACCCAGCAAGAGTGCCAGAATCTTCATTCATCTGAGAATAGCTACAGGAAGAAAATTCGAAACTTGGAGAAACAACTCAAAGACAAAGATGCTCAGCTTAAGAAGTAAGTATCCCAGAGGCGTGTCGCAGAGGATCGGTTTCAAGAAAGTAAAGTAGTCGCATCACAACTGTTGAACGAGAAAGCCAGGCTTGAAGAGTATTGTCAACACCTTGAAGCGTGTCTTGTTCCGGAGATTTAGTTTTTGTTACTTACCTTTGGTGTATTTGGTCACCCCCAGGATTGTTGGAAGGGACCATTTGTCTGTTATTTATTATTCAGTTTTTGTTAAGTTTACTTTGAAACACATATTTGTTGTTTATCGCTACACTCTTAAAATGTCCTAAGTCACTCGAACATCATTTCTTTTGTTTGTAAATATTTGAAGTGTTTGTCTTATTGTCCTTTTTTCCCTTGATTGTATGTTTGATCTTTGGTTGCACTCCGTGTTTGATTAATAAAAGGACTCTTGAATACCGGGAAATGACAAACATATCATGCACATCATTCATTTCATAACATTACAAGTTATCTCAAGACAATATTCTTATTCTTCTGCTTTTCTTATTCAGAATTCAAGACGACTACTCATCGGTATTCCACCAGAAACAATTTTCCAAGACAGGTGGAACAAGTTCAAGCTGAACTCGCTGAAATAAGGGCCCAGATGGCTACTCAAATGACCCAGTTCATGGAGGTCATCACCAATGTGAATCGCCGATAGGAGGAAATGACTGCCATTGTCAACAACCAGCACTGCTATCCAGGGGATGGTGGAAATCAAGGGCTCTATCAAGACATTTTTGTAGGATTGGGGGATGCGTAAGATCATCCTATTGGAAATTTTCACGAGATACCCGAAAATCCTTTTGTGCGCAACGTAGGGCAGTTTCCCCCGTCTCCGGGACCTCGTCTTGTGGGAAACAGAAGAGATAATCAAGGCGGTGTAAGGAACTATCAGGAGCAGGACTATGACTTTGACCAGGATGAAGATCAGTTTTCAGTTCAGCGTTCAGTGGCGGAAGCTCAGGTTGAGGATAGGAAGTATCGGTTGTTGGAAGAACGTTTAAAGGCTGTGGAAGGGAAAGGAGTCCTTGGTATGGATGCTAATGATCTCGGGTTGCTGGAATGATCTTGCTCGGGCTTTTTTCAAACATTATCAGTACAATGTGGATATGGCGCCTAATCGCACTCAGTTACAGAATTTGTCACAGGGACCAAGAGAATCTTTCAAGGAATACGCTCAGAAGTGGTGTGAGTTGGCTACGAGGGTTCAACCTCCACTCATGGAGAGAGAACTCATTGATATGTTTATGAGTACCCTGCAAGGGCCATTCTATGAGCACATGATAGGAAGTACTTCGACAGGATTTGCAGACTTGGTTATGGCTGGTGAAAGAATTGAGGTAGGTTTGAAATTGGGGAAAATTAAGATTGGAGGTTCTAGTGGCTAATCAGGAGGCAGTAAGAAACCATTCAACACTTACCCTAAGAAAAAGGAAGGTGACGCGAGTGCGGTTTACTCTCATAGAGGAAGAAGAGAGGATCGTCAGCACCAACAAATCAATGTTGTTTCTATTCCTGTTAATGCTCCTCCGCAGCAGAGACCGAATACAGTGTCTCAACCACAAAGACAGCAAGATTCTCCCCGTCAGTATAATAATCAACAGCAGAGACTGTTGAGAAAATTCGATCCCTTGCCAGTATCTCTTACTGAAGCACTCTACCATTTGCTCGATTTGAAGTTGATCGGTTTGAGAAATATGCCACCACCCCCCGCAAGACTTCCCCCTAACTATGATGCTAACATAAGATGTGAATTCCATTCAGGCGGAGTTGGTAATTCTACTGACAATTGCTTTGCGTTGAAGTGAAAGATACAATACTTGTTGGATGCTAAGGCAATTGAGTTTACTCTAGTGACTGGTTCGAATGTTACTCAGAACCCAATGCCTAGGCATGGAGGGGGTGTTGTTAATATGATTGATGATGATGGTGAAATGTTGAATTTAATCATGAATGTGGAACAAGTAACTACTCTGTTATGGTATGTTAAGAGGTATTTACTTGACAATTCTATTTTCCCGGGTTGTACTTCAGAGTGTTCCAGGTGTAGAGAGCAACCGAAGGGTTGTGATGATTTAAAAGCCGGTATCCAGTGGATGATAAAGGAGGGTTCCCTGCAGTTCGACAGGAAACCAAGCTACCGTAAGGTTACCGAAGAAGATGTTGATGTGGTATCTATTCCTTATACCCATATGCGCATTCCTACCCCATCTAGGGCACCTCCTTTGATGATTACCGTACCTGGTTCCATGTCGTATACCAGTGAGAAGGCCATCCCATGGCATTATGGCGTTGATGTTTATTACCATGGGGTGAAGCGGGAGGTAAGTACCCGTTTGTCTGAGGAAGAACGTGCTGAAGATAATGAAGGGGAAGTTCATAATTTTTCTGGTGTGGGTCGAATGACTAGAAGCGGGAGAGTATTTGGTCCTTCCGATGTGCAAGATGTGGCAGATGCTTCTGCAAGAGAAAAAGGAAAACAGTTGGCGATGATTGGTAATCCAAGGGTTATGCCAGCCAGTGTGACTCAACCAATTCCGATACCAGAAGCTTCTTCAGTTCCCGATGAGGTTTAAGAGTTAATGTGAATTATCAGAAAGAGTGATTATAGCATAATTGATCATCTGAGCCATACTCCTTCTAAGATGTTTATCTTGTCTCTGTTGATTTATTCAGAACCTTACAGAAATGCTTTGATGAAGTTGTTAAAGAATGTGTTCCTGCCACATGAGATAACAATCAATCAGTTTGAGAATGTTTGTGCTAACATATCCACCGATAACGGTCTGGGCTTCACAGATTTTGATCTTCCTCCAGAGGGGCGATACCATAAAAAAGCATTGCATATTTCAATGGAGTGCAGGGGAACTACTTTATCTCGGGTTTTGGTAGACACAGGGTCGTCTTTAAATGTATTTCCTAAATCAGTATTGATGAAAATTGATTATTCTGGACTCGAGCTACGCCCTAGTGATTTGATGGTGAAGGCGTTTGATGGGTCTCGAAGGTCAGTATTTGGGGAGGTGGAGTTACCAATCAAGGTCGGTCCTCGCACTTTCCCGGCTACAATTTTTGTGATGGATATACAGCCAGCGTATTGTTGTTTGTTGGGGCGGCCGTGGATTCATAGAGCAGGGGAGGTCACTTCTACTCTTCATTAGAAACTCAAGTATCCTGCAGAGGGAAAGGTGATAACTGTGTGCGGAAAGGAAGAGTACATTGTGAGTCATTTGAAATCATTCCGCTATGTTGAAGTTGAAGGCGAGATTCATGAGACTCCGTTTCAGGCGTTTGAGACAGTTCATGCTGTTAATTTTCCTCCTCCAGAGCAGAAAAGGAAACCTGAAACCATTATGTCTTCTCTCAAAGATGCGAGAGCTGTGGTGGAAAATGGCAACCCTGAAGGTTGGGGTCAGGTGTTGGACGTTACCCCCGAAATTTAATAAGTTTGGTCTTGGTTTTAGCCCAGGTCAAAAGAGTTCAACTCCCAGAGCGTCTAGTTTATCTACTCATGTGAAGTTTTCCCGTCCTTGTGCTACTCAAGAAGGACACGTCAATGCAGTTGGCGACGATAGGGTTGATGGCTACAATATCGAAGATTGGATTCGTCCGAGTATTCCAGGCCAGACACTCAACAATTGGACTTCTGTGGATGTTATCCAAGTTTCAAGCGCTGAGGAGTAATTTTCTTGTTTTCTTTTATTATCATATCATAATTCCTACGCTCTTCCCAAGGCGTAGTGGATCATTTGTGTAGGGCCACCATGTTTGTTTTCAAAAGTTTATCATGAAATAAAGGACGTTTTTGCATTCAAAATTTTGCTCCATTTCTTTTTTATTTAAATGGAAATGTTTTTCTTTTCACACACTGTCACTAAAAAACGCCAAAATGTCATTCATGCAGATGCACTTCCACCACCGATTATATTGATAACGACTCTGCTATGGCTCATTATGACTTTGATACTCCTATTTATCAAGCTGAAGAAGAAGCATATGAGGATTGTGATCTTCCTGAGGAATTAGCAAGATTGTTAAAACAAGAAGAGAAGGTTATCCAGCCGAATCGGGATTCGATTGAGGTGGTGAATATTGTCACATAAGAGGTAAGAAGAGAAGTCAATATAGGGGCAGATTTCGAAGAAAGTATAAAGGTCAGATTGATTGAGCTGCTCCGTGAGTATTCTGATATCTTCGCTTGGTCTTATGAGGATATGCCTGGGTTGGATACGGATATAGTGGTGCATCGACTACCACTCAAAGAAGGTTGTTCTCCTGTCAAGCAAAAGCTCTGAAGAACTCATCCTGAGATGTCCAAGAAGATCAAGGAGGAGGTCCATAAGCAGCTGGACGCGAATTTCTTGAAGGTCATCAATTATCCGCCATGGATTGCAAATATTGTGCCTGTGCCCAAGAAGGATGGTAAGGTCAGGATGTGCATGGATTATAGGGATTTGAATAGGGCCATCCCTAAATATGATTTCCCTCTTCCACATATTGATGTGTTGGTCGATAATACTGCTCATTCCAAAGTGTTCTCATTCATGGATGGTTTTTCGGGTTACAATCAAATTAAGATGGCTCCGGAGGATATGGAGAAGACAACATTTATCGCGCCTTGGGGAACTTTCTGTTATAAAGTGATTCCATTTGGTTTAAAAAATAAGGAGCAACATATCAACGCGCCATGGTCACTCTCTTTCATGATTTGATTCACAAAGAGATTGAGGTTTATGTGGACGATATGATTGCTAAGTCTGACACGAAAGAGGAACATCTTGTTCATCTGGAAAAATTATTCGGTAGACTGAGGCAGTTCTTGCTAAGGTTGAATCCGAATAAGTGCACCTTCGGGGTGAGATCCGGCAAGCTGTTGGGTTTTATTGTAAGTGAAAAAGGTATCGAGGTGGACCCGGCCAAGGTAAAAGTGATACAAGAAATGCCCGAACCAAGGACAGAGAAGGAAGTACGTGGTTTCTTGGGAAGGTTAAACTACATTTCTAGATTTATTTCTCATCTCATAGTCACTTGTGAACCTTTGTTCAAGTTGTTGAAGAAAAGTCAGACAGTGAAATGGAATGAGGATTGTCAGAAGGCCTTTGACAAAATAAAGGAGTATTTGCAGGAACCTCTGATACTCATGCCGCCAGTGGAAGGAAGGCCACTAATCATGTATCTAACTGTGTTGGAGAGCTCAATGGGTTGTGTCCTCGGTCAGCACGATGAGACAGGGAAGAAAGAGCAGGCTATTTAATACTTGAGTAAGAAGTTTACGGAATGCGAGTCGAGGTACTCATTGCTGGAAAAGACTTGTTGTGCGCTTGCCTGGGCCGCCAAACATTTGAGGCAATACATGTTAACTCACACCACCTACTTGATATCCAAAATGGATCCAATCAAGTACATTTTCGAGAAGCCAGCTCTTACAGGCAGGGTAGCCCGTTGGCAGATGATACTCACCAAATATGATATCCAATACACTACTCAAAAAGCAATTAAGGGTAGTGTACTGGCCGACCATCTTACTCATCAGCCTATGAATGATTATGAACCGATGAAGTTTGATTTTCCATATGAGGAAATTGTGTATATTCGGGATTGTAACATGTTAGACCCAGACGAAGGACCCGAGCCAGGATCACATTGGACGCTTGTTTTTTATGGTGCTTCCAATGCCATGGGCAACGGCATCAGAGCTATTATCACTTCTCCTGAGGGATACCATATTCCTTTCACGGCTCGTATTTGTTTTGATTGCACTAATAACATGGCCGAATATGAGGCTTGCATTTATGGCATTGAAGCGGCGATCGACCCGTGCATCAAATTTTTGAAAGTTTACGGGGATTCCAATCTTGTTATCATCCAGATTAATGGAGATTGGGAGACTCGCCATCAGAACCTAATTCCCTACCATGAGCATGTTATGAAGCTGATTCCGTACTTCGAAGATATCACGTTTGAGCACATTCCCAGAAAAGAAAACAATCTAGCTGATGCACTGGCAACTTTGTCCTCCATGTTCAAGGTTAAGTGGGCTAATGAGGCACCCTCCATTACTATCAGAAGTTTGAATGAGCCGTCTTTCTGTTTTGAGGCTAGTTTGGAATCAGATGGTAATCCTTGGTTTTATGATGTTAAACGATATCTCGAAACACAAGAGTACCCTGAAGAGGCATCTGTCATAGATAATAAGTTCTTGAGAAGATTTTCAGCCAAGTTCTTTCTCAGTGGCGGTGTGTTGTATAGAAGGCATCATGACAGTTTGCTGCTCATATGTGTTGACAAGAAAGAAGAAGCTAGAATCATTGAGGAGATACATGGAGGTGATTTCGGGACCCATTCCAGTGGGCATGCCATGGCTAAAAATATTTTGTGAGCAGGTTATTATTGGTCCACCATGGAGACTGACTGTTACAATCATGCACGGGTTTGCCACAAATGTCAAGTCTATGCTGACAAGGTGCATGTGCCGCCAGTACCTTTGAATGTATTGACTCCCCCTTGGCCGTTTGCAATGTGGGGAATTGATATGATTGGCAAAATTGAACCGACTGCATCCAATGGGCACCGTTTCATTCTGGTTGCCATCGATTATTTTACAAAATGGGTCGAAGTTGCATCCTATGCCAATGTCACCAAGCAAGTGGTAACTCGGTTCATTAAACACAATATTATTTGTCGCTACGGAGTGCCTGAAAAGATCATTACCGGTAATGGGTCTAATTTGAACAACAAAATAATGAAGGAGCTTTTTGAGTCCTTCAAAATCAAGCATCATAACTCTTCCCCATACCGACCAAATATGAACGGTGTTGTCGAAGCGGCCAATAAGAATATCAAAAAGACCGTACAGAAGATGGTGGTAACCTATAAAGATTGGCATGAGATGCTGCCTTTCGCTTTGCATGGTTATCGCACCATTGTGCGTACTTCGACTGGGGCAACCCCATTTTCATTGGTTTACGGCATGGAAGCAGTATTGCCAGTAGAAGTCGAGATTCCTTCTCTTAGGATCATAAGGGATGTTGAGCTGGATGAAAGTGAATGGGTACAGAATTAGCTGGATCAGTTGGAACTTATTGAAGAGAAGAGGTTGACGGCTGTATGTCATGGTCAAGTATATCAGCAGAGGATGAGGAAAGCTTTTGATAAGAGGGTACGGCCTCAGTATTACAAGTCAGGTGACCTTGTGCTAAAAAGGATAATTCTCCCCCAGGGAGATCCCAGGGGCAAGTGGGCTCCGACTTATGAAGGTCCTTTCGTGGTCAGAAAAGTTTTCTCGGGAGGAGCGATGATGCTCACGACTATGGATGGAGAGTACTTCCCTCTCCCTGTGAATGCTGACATAGTTAAAAAATACTTTGCATAAAAAAATAATAAAAGAAAAAGAACCCGCTAAACTGAAAACCCGAAAGGGCGGTTTAGGCAAAAAGAGGGTGTCCTGGTGAATCGAAAACCCGAAGGGGCGATTCAGGAAAAAGTTAGGGACTTAAAGAAAATGACTACGCTCAGCACGAAATCCTTTGTTTCTTTCCTCTGTTCCGTCACCTGGCATAAGTTCGAAGCTAATCCAAGAATGATTTGTCTGAAAGCAGGAAGATAGAAGCGTAAGAGTCATAAGAGTCATAGCAGAGTCGGGACTTGATGGATATTCACATTCATATTTCCATTTGTAAACACTTGTTTGCTTTGATTTTGTAATTCCTAATGTAAATGCCTTTTTCACAGGCTGATTTCTCAAAATCAATAGAATATCTTCTTTCAAGTATACGTATACGTTTCTTTTCTCCCTTTTTACTATTTTGTTTGCAAAAACGTCCAATATTTTTGATAAGCATGTGCATATAAACTTCGTGGGCCTTACACAGAAATGGTAATCTAAGTCATGGTTAGTTGATCGCTTGAAATACGGATAACAAACATAACTACTATTGTGCAAGTGGCATGTTTGTCTCTCTGTTTGACGGTATTTTCATTCACTTTTCTGGAGGATGCCTTGCCATTTGTTTCACAGCTCCGTGTTATTGGTGAAGGTCATGGGATAGGGTAATATCAAGATTACGGCAGGCCAGCGAGATCGGCGAACCTAGTTGGAGATATTTCTTCCCCAAAATGGCTTTTATTACGTTTCTTTACCTCACTTTCACGTGTCATCTTGATTGATTGTTTTAGTATTGTCTGCATATAGGATTTTGTTTATAGCCGAATGTCAGTTTTGATGCGTTGAATATTTTTGCCTTGAAGAAATTGTTTCATTTTACTTAATTCATTCAGTATCACTCTTTAATCTCCTTTTCGGGCATTTTAATACCAATTGTGCTAATTCTTTTGCTTAGCCAAGAGTTTGGAGGAAGGAGTTTAGCTGAAAATGATGACTGCAGTGGTATGCTTTTGAGTAGAACTCCGTTGACGATGTCCATGAATTGTTTCAATCCCCAAACACCAGAGATATAAGGGATTTAGACCCTCATTAACCCCTCTGAGCCTTCGAAGTAGGAGTTTCTTTTCCGTTCAAAAGAAAACCTTATTATTTTTTTAAAACTCGGGGCAAGGTAGATGTTCAATTAATTTGACCAAGTATTCAAATTTCAGAAGGAATGTCCCATCTGAGGATCACCACACTTTATCTTTCGCATCATGAGAATGTCTAAGCCACGATGTTCATTTCCTCACAAAGTCTTGAGGTCGAGATCGAATCGATACAATAATGGCTATCCCTCTCCGACCAAGAAATTAGGCATTTGTTTTCTTCAAAAAAAAAAAGAAGTAAGAGAAAAAGTTCAAAGACCCAAAGTCATATTGACTTGTTCGAAGTGGAAAGTATGAATAAGAAAGAAACAAAAAGCCCCGCTAAGTCGAAACTTGAAAACAAGTCGCTTAGGCAAAAGTTAGGGCATCCCGCTGGACTCCCAAAATTGAAATTCAAAAGATTTTCGTCCAAGCAAAAGTTAGGGAAAAGAGAGCCTAAAAGGCCGAAAAAAGATTATCCAATAAAATTTTCATCAAAAGGAGAGGAACCATAATATCAAAGACAAAAGCAGCAAAAGTTAAGTGACAATCATGTTGGAAAATTTGTCGTGATCACTCAACCATTATAAATCCTTTTGAAAGATGAATGCTTGTGATAAGTCAACTGAACTTAGGATAGGAGAATATCACGAAGGGGGAGGGCACCAAATAACTTGAGCTTTGAAAAACTTTTTTCTAAAAAAACCTCGAACCAGGCCACGTTACAACCTCTAAAAGTCCTAACTGAAACAAGGGTTTAACTCGAAAGCATACTACAACAGGATAAAGTTTCCTAAACTCCCAAATATGTGTTACATATCCATGTTGGTATCTTATCACCCGCATCTTGACTCGTTTTTTTGAAAAAAGAGGGGAAGAAAAGTTTTGAAATTTTTGCACTCTAGCCAGTGATTCATTCACAAAAGAGATGCGACACTTTGTTAAGGTTTTCAACTTTAAGGCTTAAATAATCGTCGCATCAGGTCTGTCATTCCCAAAATAAACATCTTCTTGCATGCAAAACATTTTATTTGACATCAAGAAAAGAGTTTACACGTTGAACACCTGTAAAGAGCTTAATGATTGTCAGGAAGGGAATATTTGGTTTTCTTCTGTTAAACAGAACCTATGTATGAATAAGACTCTACCTATCCCAAGTGAAGTTTCATTTCTGCAGCGAAGTTTTGTTGCCCCAAGAAACTTCTTTTAAAGGCTTCATTCTGAGATTCCGGGTTTGAGGATATCGCATATCCCCAGCGGAGTTGCCAACAAAGATCCATCGCCATGACCTCTCTTTTCCCAGCCGATCTGTTTATTGGGGCATCCTTATGTTAAGATCTTTCCTTATCCCCAGTAAGGTCGATACTGTGTGACTATCTGCATAATCCATCCAATGGTTGCATTCCAAAAGAAAAATCTCTCCAACAAAATCTTCAACAGAGTTCTATCTCTCCGGTGAAGTTTTGTTTCCTCAGCAGAGCTTTGTTCCCCCAGCAAAGGTTTTCACCCCTCACATCGGGTTTGTTGTCTTGGTATCATCCTCAACACGGTCGTACGCTATCTTTTCCAGAGATTACAGTCTTGCCTTGATCTTCTCCCTCAATGTCTAATCTTCGGATGGTGTCCCTCTCCAGAAGCTACAGTGTCGATCTGATCTTCTCTAGGAGTTTGCAATTTATTTTTGCAGCCCCTCTCAATGTTTGTGGCCCGTTTTTACTGGTTGCTCGGTTGATATTAGCCCGCAAAGCTTCATCTCTTCGAGGTTCCCTCTCTAGCGGTTCCCCATATTTTTCTCCTCTCCTTTGGATTTTGCAATTTATTTTTGCAAGTCATGTCAGATTCTGACTTCTTGGTTATTGGCTTCTCAATTGGCCATTCCCCAGTAAAACTTTTAAACATGCATCATTACATTTCATCTACCAAAACACGTAGCATTTCCATTATATGGAACATTGCGCTATATAAAAAGAATTCAAACATGCATAGGAACATAAGCCATTATTGTTTCTGTTATCCCCAATGAATTTGCTTATAGTTCGGATTAAATCCCCAGCGAGGTCTTCGTCCTCATTATCTCAGTTTCCCTCCCCATACCAATATCCTTTTTACATCAATCATTTGTTTGTTTAAATGTCTACTCTTGACTGTAGTTTAGTTTCACCCTGGTGCGGTCTTCTCGGGTTTAGTCTTCACTACCCTCTCCGGTTCATTCCAATGTCTATTGATGCACCTTTCGAATACCAGTTTCGTCCTGATATTCGCTTTCAGCAGGTTTTTAGGTGTACGCCCTAATCTCCTTGCTTTGGGTTGAGCTCAGAGTTTCGTCTCCTCACCTTGCGCATGAAATCCAGTTTCGTCCTGGTACTCATCTAGTTTAGTTTCGCCTAAATAGTTATTGAGTCGATTTTCGTCTCGTTTTTGCTTTCGTACCTTAGACCCTTTGGCGGTGTTCGTTTATCGAGTGTAGTGTTCGTACTGCGTCCCTGGTTTGAAATTAGTCTCTTTTGTTCCTTGGATTCTTCTATCAGTTTTCGTCATTGTTATCCATTGATCTGAGACCAGCAGGTGCTCTGAGAAACATGCGCTCTCATCACTCTCGCTTTGGGCCGAGTTTCGTCTCCTCACCTTGCGCATGAAATCCAGTTTCGTCCTGGTACTCATCTAGTTTAGTTTCGCCTAACTAGTTATTGAGTCGAGTTTCCTCTCGTTTTTTCTTTCATACCTTGGACCCTTTGACGGTGTTCGTTTACCGAGTGCAGTGTTTGTACTGCGCCCTGGTTTGAAATCAGTCTCTTTTTTTCCTTAGATTCTTCTATCAGTTTTCTTCATTGTTTATCCATTGATCTGAGACCAGCAGGTGCTCTGAGAAACATGCACGCTCATCACTTTGCTATGGGTCGAGTTTCACCTCGTTACCCGTGTGTGAAATCCAGTTTCGTCCTGGTACTCATCTAGTTTAGTTTCGTCTAACTGATTATTGAGTCGAGTTTCGTCTCGCTTTTGTTCCTCATTTCCGGGATTCTTTCAGTTCCTTCATACTGTCTATCTTAGTTTGATATTAGCAAGTGCTCCTAGAATCACGCACTCTAGCCACTTTTGCTTTGGGTCGAGCTCAGAGTTTCGTCTCCTCACCCACGTAAGTTTCCTTTTCCAGAGCTTAGTTTCGCCTATACTCTGTGGTTTGAGTTTTTATCTCACCTCTTCTTTTTGAAGCCCAGTTTTTCCCTGGCACATTCGTCCGGAAGTTTAGTTGCGTCTACTCTTCTTTGTTTTTGTTCTGTTTCAACCTGCGTTACAGCTTCATTCTGACGCATGTCTTGGGGGTTTTCTCCTTCTTTTTCTTTCTTCTTCAAGAGTGTAAATTTCCGGGTTCTTTTGTATTCAACCATCTTCAACTCTGAACGCTCGAAAGTTGTCACTTTTCTCACTTATCATGTTGAAGATATTTGAATAGGGGCAGCTGTTGCACCCCAAAATTTACCCTCTTGATTTAGGCTTATATTTCATCATGAATATCATATTGCATTGCATTCATACATTGTGATGGGATCAAAGTACTTTGGTTATGAAGTCTTCCTCAAGCCTTGAAGGTTGATTGCATTGACAAGTTGCTCAAGTAGAATCTTGTCATCTAAACCTCTAGATCTTTCAAGCTCAAAAGTTATTGCATATCTCAAGATATTTTATCCATCTCTTTGGATCATCAGAGGATTGAAGTTTATGTTTAATTATAGGAAGAATCACTCTTTTGATTCACCAGTCAAATTAGGGTTTTGCTTGATCAAGGATATTGATCAATGTACAAGTCTTGATTTGGAAGCTACAACATCTCTTTGGTATTTAAAAATTCTTTGTGCAAGAATTTGGTCAAGATGTCCAGAGGATTGGAAGTTTTGAAGATGATTCATCAGTCTCCTAAGGTGTTAACCAAAACTAGGGTTTGGGATTTCATCAAGATTTCTTGAGAATTTTGAAGTGAAACTTTGCACATGGCCTCTATATATTTGGAAGATCATATGTTTGAAGTTTTGATCATCAATTTTGAAGGGAGGTGGATCAACTGATTCAAAGGGGCAAAATGGTCATTTTGGTCAAAATCGGTCAAAGTCAAGGTTGACCAAGTGAACTTTTGGTCAACCATCAATTCAAGGGTGTACTTTTCATATTTCAAGTCCATTTTGATCATTGGGTCAAAAATATTGAGGTTTGGATTGAAACTTGTTCATGAAGAAACCCTAAAAGTTTCGAATTTTGGAAAATGAGGACTTAACTTCAAAAATTCATATTTTATTCACCTTTGGTCAAAAAAATGCAAAGGAAGTATGCTTGGAAATCTAAGAGAGATATCTTTCACATGGTTCCATTTTTTAGAACAATGCATGAAGTGGTGGTAAGTTATAAATCTTGGAAGTCACAAAATTATAGGTCATTTTCCAAAATTAGTGAATTTCATGTCAAATTTTGAGGACCTTAATGGATTCAATTGCAAAAACTCAAAACTAAGGGATTGTAGATCTTTTCAATACCTTTCCAAATTGTGCTCATTTGTGTCAAAATTAAAAAGTATAAGCAAGTTGTGAACTTTGGAATTTTGAGGCATTTTATTGAAATTTGACAAGTAGGCAAAATGGCAATTTCTTGCAAACTCAAGTTTTAGCCATTCCTTTTGTTTCTAATCAAGCCCATGAACAATTTGTGACATGATGAGGCCCATTACACTCACCATTTCGTGCCTCATATGGTATTGCACTTGTTTGAATGAAAAATACAAAACATGCTCAATTTTGCAAATTCACCAACACTTCTTCATTTCAAACAATCATAAGCTGGCATTTTGAGCATGTATTTATGACTTCATTTGGCTCACAAAAGGCAAGCAAATGCATGAGTGAAACACAGGCCCCATGTGCATCCTCATTTTTGGCCAAAACTTCCAATCCTGCCCTCCAACGACTTTGAGTGCCAAATACCACTTCTATCCTCTTCCTCTCGTGATATATAACAAGAATCAAGGCTCAGTTGTAAAGGAGGAGGCTCATAATCACTACATTTCAAATCTGAAAATTTGGAAGCATCTCTGCAAATTGCTTCGAATCTCTTTTCTCCTTGGGTCATTCTTCAAAATTCTTGGTGTTTCAGCTTCAGTGAAGTAAGGAGATCAAGCCTGCACCATTGGATTGCTTCTCGAGTGAAGGAATCGTGTTTCCAGTTTTCACATCCATGTGATTTTCTTGAACTTTGATTTATGTGTTTCAGCTTGAATTGATGATGTAAATCATGTCCATTGAGTTGCTAGCTGGCCAATCATTAGGATTGATGTATATTTGGGCTTTGATTCAAGCAGAATGGATGAAATCGTGTTCCTGGTTTTGATGTTTGCAGTGAGTTTTTTCAGTTTTGTAAACTTGATTTGTTGATCCATGCTTGATCTTTGAGATTGATTCGAATTGCACATTGAAGTATGGTATGTTAGCTTTAATTTGCACTTGATTTCATGGATTTTGGTTAAGAAACGAGCATGATTGATGGATCTGAACATAGGCTCATGACCTATTTTGTTGCACGTGTTTTGCCCTATGCTGGAGGTTGAAGATGAAGTGAGGTGGCACGCTGTGATTGGCTTGTTTGAAATTTTAATGCATTTCATATTATTTGATTTTAATTGATTTTCTGATTTTTATTTCTTGATCAAAACAATTTAAAAAATTCTGAAAAAATTATCACAAGTCCAAAATAATTTCTACTATCTTGTGTAATTTTATTGAAATTTTAAAAAATGTTTTGATTGGTTTAAAATTTCATAAGTTTAAATAATTATTTGTTTAAAGATTATTTTTATTTTAATAGTTCTTTTGACCTAAAAATTCCACAAAAAATGTTTTGGACTCACAAAATAATACAGAAATTGATTTTGATTTTGGTTTAGCATTTTTCTATTTTTGATTAAAAATTTAATTTGAAGAGTTTAATTGTTTAATTGTTTGTATGATTTTATTTTAATATTTCCTCTAATTCAAAAATTCTCAAAAAAATCATATAAGTTTGTTTTTAATCATAGAGTCTGAATATAATTTTGTTTTGACCTTTTTATGACTTTTGGCTAGGGTTTGCATTTTGTCATTTAATAATAGTTTAATTGTTTGTTTGATTTTATTTTTTAATATTTCCTTTAATTCAAAAATTCCAAAAAATCAGGGATGTGTGTTTTTAATTCTAATATTTGAATATAATTTTGGTTGGATTTTTTTCTGATTTTTTTATTAGAATTTTATTTTGAGATGTGATTATTTATTTTGACTTTACTTTAATCCTAAAAATGTGAAAAAATATGTATTCTGATATTTAGGGTTTCCTTGTGATTTGCATGATCTTGGTTTGAATGGTTTGGATTTTAATCTTACCTAATTAATATTTAAGATTAAAATTCAAACAATTAGGGTTTTGTGGCTTACATTGCAAGTTTTATTTTCAAAAGCAATTTGCCTTGGGTTTCCATGGAATTTAGGTCTTGATTAAGGTTCATGGATGTATTGAGGATCTGAAAACCACTTTTCTTGAATTATTTGACTTAATTGGATATTTCTCCACAAATTATTTTGAAAACTTGTCTAGTTTTGATAGTTTAGACAACTAGTTTTGAACTTTGGGCCTCATTTGATCCCCTCCTCAACCATTCATGAACTTAAGACTTGCTTTCTTACTTCTACACATCTCAAGGATGCTAAGAAAAATTTTGTTTAAATTATGGAAGCCCTTTTCTTTTTTTGATGTATTTTTGAAGTGAAGGTACCCAATTAATGTTGCATATCTTGTTGCAATTTGCTTGATGGCCAATGAACTTGAGTGAGGCCTATAATTGGACACCTAATTATCATGTTGGTTCTGTTTATCCACATAAACTCAAATCATTTCACTTAGTGCTCCATGTTTGAATGATTGAACCCTTTTGATGCATTGTGTGGGATTCCTCTTCTATTATGCTTGTGAGTTGTGATGAAGTAATTGAGTATGATTGAATTGTGTTTGCTACTGAACTTCACGGTCTTTGATTGTATTCTTATCAAGCTCCCATGATCCTTGATTGATATTCAATTGTCAATTCAACATGGTGATAGAAAGGAGCAACATTCCTCTAACTTTTGACCAAATTGTGCATATGCCTGTTTCTTTTTTGTCTATCATATCTAATGTTTTGGTAATTGCTATCATGTTTCCTCATGTGAGTCATTCAATTTATTGGAATACTAACTTGGCTGTTGAATGTGTGAGGTACTATGAGAAAAGTTTTCCATTTTTGACTTGAGGCTGATGTGTTTCACTTTATTTGTGGAACACAATTTATTATATTGGCACTACTATTATTCTTGGCATATTTGATAGTCTATGTAGGATATATATGTGATTATAAATGCTATACATTACCCATGGGATCTGTTCATATCTGAAAATCTCAATATTTACATCCTGATGGAGTAATTTCTAACTTGATTTGTCTGTTGATGCCAGCTTGCTTGAAGTTCTCTGGGTTTCTTTTTATTCTTGTTCAGTTGCTTTGGATAGTTATCCGTTTGGTATTACACTATTTCCTTTCCTCTATTTTCATTCTGTATAGTTCTGTGTTGCATCATGGGACCTATGTTGCTGATATATGTCAGGAGTCCCTTTGTTTTGTTTGATACATGTGTTGTGTTTGTGTATATTTCTTGATCGATGAGTCACTCAATTTAGAAATTGCGATCACGACTTCACTCTCAGTGCATGTTCCCTATAGGATATTTATTGTTTTTCTTCTTCAATTCTTGATCGATGAGTCACTCAATTTAGAAATTGAGATCACGACTTCGCTCTCAGTGCATGTTCCCTATAGGATGTTTACTGTTTTCTTTTAATTGTTGATCGATGAGTCACTCAATTTAGAAATTGAGATCACGACTTCGCTCTTAGTGCATGTTCCCTATAGGATAATTTTGTTAAGCTTCCTTTAACATGTTAATTAAAGTAGGAATCCATGTATGCTAGCATAGGGTAGGAATTTCCTTTATCCTCAACCTTAGGGTCAATCATTGTATGATAACACTAGGGATAGTGCTAGGCTAGTTTCCCTTAGTTGTTTTTTCCTTTCTTTGCATTTTGCATCTTAAAACAAAAATTGTTTTCTTGGTAAATCATAAAACACCTCTAATAAACTCAAACCCCTCTTCAAGGTAAAAGATACAAATCAATATTATTTGTTTGTGCGCCTCTTAGCTTTGCTTTTAAACCTGGTTTACTAATGTTTTGCCATTCTTACCATGCCACGCCATCTTGTTATCTTTTAGCCAATGTTCCGCCATCGCATACTTGTTTGAAGCCGATGTTTCGCCATCGCACATGTTTGTTATCCTACTTTGATTCTCAATATCATTGTTAGGTGTGATATTTTGTTATCCGTTTTATTGATGTTCTGTCATCCTTGCCATGATATCTCGTTATCTTATAGCCAATGTTTCGCCATCACATACTTGTTTGAAGCCGATGTTTCGCCATTGCATATGTTTGTTATCCTACTTTGATTCTCAATATCATTGTTAGGTGTGATATTTTGTTATTCGTTTTATTGATGTTATGCCATCCTTGCCATGATATCTCGTTATCTTATAGCCGATGTTTCTCCATCGCATACTTGTTTGAAGCCGATGATTCGCCATCGCACATGTTTGTTATCCTACTTTGATTCTCAATATCATTGTTAGGTGTGATATTTTGTTATCCGTTTTATTGATGTTTCGCCATCTTTGCCACGATACCTTGTTATCTTTTAGCCGATGTTTCGCCATCGCATATATGTTTGAAATCCGATGTTTCGCCATCGCACATGTTCGTTATCCTAATTTGATTCTTAATATCATTGTTAGGTGTGATGTTTTGTCATCTGTTTTATTGATGTTTCTCCATCTTTGCCATGATACTTTGATTATCTTTTAGCCGATGTTTCGCCATCGCACATTTGTTTGAAGCCGATGTTTCGCCATCGCATATGTTGGTTATCCTACTTTGAATCTCAATGTCATTGTTAGGTGTGATGTTTTATCATTTGATGTTTCGCCATCTTTGACATGTTACTATGTTATTATTTAGTCGATGTTTTACCATCTCATTTGTTTGTTTCTTTATCTGATGTTTTTCCATCTTGACTGCTTTTGTTGTCTTAACTAAAAAACACAAACCAACCAAAATATATAAGCCGAACTACGAATGCTCTGATTCCTTAAAAGGGATACGTAGGCAAAGGGGTAGGGCCCAACTGAGCACAACTTTTATTTTCCCTACATTGTTTTCTTCTTTTCTTTCGCATGTATTCCCTTTTTAGCTTTAAGCCATAGACATAGGATTTGACCACGCCCATTAGATTAGACAACAAGAGTGGATGCCGTAGAGTACTACGGGCGTGTAGGGTGCTAATACCTTCCCCTTGCGTAATAGACTCCCTTATCCAATCTCTCGGTCGAAAGACTGTGATTTCTCCCTCTTTAGGTTTTCTAGATGTTTACCTTTCCCTTTAGGCGGGATAAAATACGTTCGGTGGCGACTTCTGTTAGAACAATGTTTGAATCTAGTACCCTATAATTAAGTTTTGATGATAACAAAGTGAAAAGATATAGTAGTTAAATATTTCATGATTGAATTATATGCTACTTAAAATTACTATGCTCTGACTTGCAGATATGCTGATTAAAATAAGCAAGATCACGTTCTCAGCATCAGAATATGAGTTTGCACACAAGCATCAGAAGTTGCTGAATCAGAACGTCAAGATCAGATGATCAACGCTTGCACATGCTGAAGCTTGATGAACAGAACTGCGCGTAAAATACTCTGATACAGAATTAAATCAGTTCATCAGCAGCAAAGCAGAATCAGAATGAGCCAAGCCAGAATGTGCATTGAAGAAGCAACGGTACTGTGCATTGAAAGCTAATCAATACCAACGGCATCATTCTAGACAAGATCTGCTCAAAAAGGAAAGCTTGTTAATAGCATTGAATCAAGAATATTTGCTTCAACGTTCATCTTCTCAAAGTGCTATATAAACCAAGCTTTGAAGATTATCACGGCTAATGCTTCCAAACTCTCTACACGCACAAAGCTGATCAATAATCTTCACTCTCCAAGTTTTGCTAAACCACCAAACTCTGATACTCTATTAGCGTTTAGCAACTTAGTATTCTAAGCTTCATTTGTGTAAACATCACAGTTGTGATATAGTTTTTGTAGAAACATTCACACACATTTGATTATTCCTTTGTAAGAAAGTGTTGCCTTGACAAACCGGATTGTGGTTTGAATCAAGAAGGTTTTAGCAGTTGCTAAAGCAGATTTCTATTCAGTTGAATATAGTGAATTAAGACCTCGTTGGAGAGAGGCGAAATCACCTTGAACGGGTGGACTGGAGTAGTTTGAGATCAAACGAACCAGGATAAAAATACCTTGTCATTTGCTTTAAGTTTCCAGTTTTACAATTCAACCCCCCCTTCTTGTGTTTTTCACCCCTTCAATTGGCATCAGAGCGCCTGGTTCTGAGCTAAAACACTTAACCGTGTCAGTAAAAGATCCAGCGTCAGAAAAACACTATGGCAGGAAACAACTCTCATTTCAGCAATGACAACAATGAGGATAGAGACAGATTCAGCGGCAAACCTCCAGTCTTTGATGGAGAAAACTTTGACTACTGGAAAGACAGAATTGAAAGCTTCTTTCTAGCACATGATGCTGATCTGTGGGATATGGTGACAGATGGATACATGCACCCTGTTAATGCAACTGGTCAGAAGATTGATAGAAAATCAATGACTGATCAACAAAAGCGTGATTTCAAGAATCACCATAAGGCCAGAACCATCCTCCTCAGTGCTATCTCCTATACTGAGTATGAGAAGATCTCCAACAGAGACACAGCTAAGAACATCTTTGATTCTCTCAGAATGACGCATGAGGGGAACGTTCAAGTCAAGGAAACAAAGGCTCTGGCGCTCATTCAGAAGTATGAGGCGTTTAAAATGGAAGAACCTGAATCCATTGAAACTATGTTCTCTAGATTCCAGATTCTGGTAGCTGGTCTCAAAGTTCTGGACAAGGGATACTCTACTGCTGACCATGTCAAGAAGATAATCAGAAGTTTACCCAAGCAGTGGAGGCCTATGGTTACTGCTCTGAAGCTGGCGAAAGATCTCAACAAAATCACTCTGGAGGAACTTATAAGCTCCCTCAGAAGTCATGAGATAGAGCTGGAAGCTGACGAGCCTCAGAAGCAAGGTAAGCCTATAGCTTTAAAATCTAACAGAAAATCTGAATCTAAAGTTTTGCAGGCAGTTGAAGAAACATCTGATGGATCCTCATCAGAAGAAGACGAGCTTTCTCTTCTCTCCAGAAGAGTAAATCAACTGTGGAAGCAAAGACAAAAGAAGTTCAGGAATCCTAGAAGATCTGATCAGAACGAGTCTTCTTCCAGATACAGAAGGACAGATTCTTCCTCTGGATACAGAAGATCTGAAGGCTCCTCAGGTAGCAAGAAGCCAAATACAAAAGACATCATCTGCTACGAGTGCAATGAGCAAGGACACTACAAGAGTGACTGTCCAAAGCTTCAGAGGGAAAAGCCCAAAAGGAAGTTTGGAAGAGAGAAGAAGAAAAGTCTCATGGCCACATGGGATGACTCTGACTCGTCTGAAGCTGACTCAGAATCAGATGATGAAAGGGCGAACATAGCGCTTATGGCTAACATTCCAGATGACAGTGAAGCTTCTGACTCAGACTCAGAATCAGACACAGAAGAGGTATTCCCTAACTTCGCTGTTAATTTTACAAAGGCTGAACTTGCTGAAAGCCTAAATGAAATTCTGGAACGTTATCAGCAGATTAGAGCTAAATTCAGAGACCTGAAAAGGACTCTTGAATCTGACTCTAATAAGTCTGAGAGTCTCAAATTGGAAAACTCTGAGCTGAGAGATAAAATTTTAAAATTAGAAAACTCTTTACAAAACTCTCAGAAGGAACCAATTGCTGAAACTCCCAGCAACGCTGATGAGATCATCAAGGAGTATGATCATAGTTTCCAGAAGTTCCTTGCTAAAAGCATAGATAGAAGCAGAATGGCTTCAATGATCTATGGAGTTAGCAGAAACGGCAGGAAAGGAATAGGATACCTAGGTAAGGCTCCTACACCTAAAAATGTCATGGATTTAACAATTAAATACACTCCTCTAAATTCACACTTTGTGTATGGTCACACACATGACATCAAATATACTAGTAGTAATCACCTTGTGAAACCAAAATTCAACCAGAGTTTTGGTAAGACTAACAAATCAGGACCCAAGAAGATCTGGGTACCTAAGGATAAAATAATACATGTTGCAGATATCTTTAGCAGCAAGTCAGAAACACCAGTCATGGTACCTGGACTCTGGCTGCTCACGTCACATGACGGGAAGAAGGCATATGTTCCAAAGCCTGGAACTTAAGCCTGGAGGCCACGTTGGCTTTGGAGGCAATCAGAGGGGAAAGATAATTGGCTCTGGAACTGTAGGTAACGGAAATCTTCCCTCTATTAATAATGTTCTGCTTGTTGATGGATTGATGCATAACCTGTTATCCATAAGTCAATTAAGTGATAACGGTTATGATATAATCTTTAATCAAAAATCATGTAAAGCTGTTAGTCAGAAAGATGGGACTATCCTATTTAATGGTAAGAGGAAAAACAACATTTACAAAATCAAACTTTCTGAACTTAAGAGTCAGAACGTAAAATGTCTTCTGTCTGTTAACAACGAGCAGTGGATCTGGCACAGAAGATTGGGGCATGTTAGTATGAGAAGAATATCTCAGATTAACAAACTCAATCTGGTCAGAGGACTTCCAAATTTGAAGTTCAATTCAGATGCTCTGTGTGAAGCATGTCAGAAAGGCAAATTTGCAAAACCATCTTTTAAATCCAAAAATGTTGTTTCTACCTCTAAGCCATTAGAACTTCTGCACATTGACTTATTTGGACCAGTTAAGACTGCTTCTGTCAGTGGCAAGAAGTATGGGTTAGTAATCGTAGATGACTATAGCAGATGGACATGGGTAAAGTTCTTAAGACACAAGGACGAGTCACACTCTGTGTTTGTTACCTTCTGTAACCAAGTTCAGAATGAAAAAGATCTTAGAATCGTTAAAGTCAGAAGTGATCATGGTGGAGAATTTGAAAATAAAGATTTTGAGTCATTCTTTAATGACAAAGGCATTCTGCATGATTTCTCTTGTCCTAGAACTCCCCAACAAAATGGAGTTGTAGAACGAAAGAACAGAACATTGCAAGAAATGGCCAGAACCATGATCAACGAGACAAACGTTGCTAAGACTTTCTGGGCAGAGGCAATAAACACAGCGTGCTACATTCAGAATAGAATCTCAATAAGACCTATTCTGGAAAAGACTCCATATGAATTGTGGAAGAACAGAAAGCCCAACATTTCGTATTTTCATCCATTTGGATGTACTTGCTATATGTTAAATACTAAGCATTATTTGAACAAGTTTGATTCTAAGGCACAGAAGTGTATTATGTTAGGATACTCTGAACGCTCAAGAGGGTACAGAGTATACAATACAGAAACACAGATTGTGGAAGAATCAATCAGTGTTCGTTTTGATGACAAGCTTGACTCTGAAAAGTCAAAGCAGAATGAAAATCTTGCAGGTATAGAAATTGAATTTGCAGGTTCTGAAGACAAGTCATCAGAAGCTCTCAACACAGACATTCCTTCAACGTCTGAAAGAAGCAATGCTAGAAATCCTACAACTGCTGCTGATCAACCTCAGAAGAGACTACCCAGAAGCAGTGTGGATCACCCAGAAGAGACTATTCTAGGAAGAAAGGAAGATCCAATCAGAACAAGAGCAAGCTTCAGAAACTCTGAAGAAACTCTGATGGGACTTGTGTCTCTGATTGAACCTTCTTCTATTGATGAAGCACTTCTGGACAATGACTGGATTCTGGCAATGCAAGAAGAGCTGAATCAATTCACCAGAAACGACGTATGGGATCTCGTTCCAAGACCAAAAGGATTCAACGTCATTGGAACAAGATGGGTGTTCAGAAACAAGCTTAATGAACAAGGTGAAGTCGTCAGAAACAAGGCACGACTGGTTGCACAAGGTTATAGTCAGCAAGAGGGGATAGACTATACAGAAACCTTTGCCCCAGTCGCCAGGTTAGAATCTATCAGACTTTTAATCTCATTTGCTGTTAATAGAGGCATCACTCTGTATCAGATGGATGTCAAAAGTGCATTCTTAAATGGTTATATAGAAGAAGAAGTGTATGTTCACCAACCCCCAGGTTTTGAAAATACAAAACATCCAGAACATGTTTTCAAACTGAAAAAGTCACTGTATGGTCTGAAACAAGCTCCCAGAGCTTGGTATGAAAGGCTGAGTAACTTTCTGCTTGAAAATGAGTTCACCAGAGGGAAAGTGGACACCACTCTATTCTGTAAAACAGTTAAGAGTGACATTTTAGTCTGTCAAATTTATGTTGATGATATAATCTTTGGTTCTACTAATCCTTCTCTTGGAAGAAAATTTGCTAAGTGTATGCAGGCAGAATTTGAGATGAGCCTCATGGGGGAACTGAAGTTCTTTCTAGGAATTCAGATCAATCAAACTCCAGAGGGAACTTACATTCATCAGAGCAAATACATCAGAGATCTTCTGAAGAAATTTGACCTCTCAGAATGTAAGCCATCAAAGATTCCAATGCATCCCACGTGCATTCTGGAAAGAGAAGAGGTAAGCAAAAGCGTAGAACAGAAAGTCTACAGAGGTATGATTGGTTCTCTCCTTTATCTGACTGCTTCAAGACCTGATATTCTATTCAGTGTATGTATTTGTGCTAGATTCCAATCAGATCCTAGAGAATCTCACTTAACAGCTGTTAAGCGAATTTTCAAGTATCTGAAAGGTACTACTAATCTGGGTCTGTTTTATAGAAAATCTAGTGATTACAGCTTAGTAGGCTACTGCGACGCTGATTTTGCTGGAGACAGAGTGGAACGAAAAAGTACTTCTGGAAGCTGCCAGTTTCTGGGAGAAAATCTGATCTCGTGGTCCAGCAAAAGGCAATCAACTATTGCTCTGTCAACAGCAGAAGCTGAGTACATAGCAGCAGCTGGATGCAGCACACAGATGCTCTGGATGAAAAGTCAGCTTGAAGACTTCCAGATTTTCGAGAGTAACATTCCTATTCTTTGTGATAATACTTCTGCTATTTGCTTAAGTAAGAATCCTATTTTACATTCTAGAGCTAAGCATATAGAAATAAAACATCATTTCATTAGGGACTATATTCAGAAAGGCATTTTAAACTTGAAATTTATAGATACAGACCATCAATGGGCTGATATCTTTACTAAACCCCTTTCAGAAGATAGGTTTAATTTCATTCTGAAACATCTCAGCATGAAAGTATGCCCAGAATGAAAATGCTTTAATTCCATATGTTTATCTTTCAGAATGTAATTATATTACTGTGAACTTCTGATCAATCTTTGTTTCAGAAAGTTAGAACATGCAGATTGTATCAGAGGCAAGTCTAAAGATCTGAGAGTCTAATCTCAAATACAGACGTGCTGATCACTACATCAAACAAGTGTCATCCAATCATCAGCAAATCCCTGAAGCAGAACGCGTGCACGTTTCTGAGAAGGCAAAGCGCTGATTGGGTGCATTGAGACACATGTCTGGTAACCGTTTTTAAGTATCTTTCTCAAATCCCCCAAAATCAGCAAGCATTAAATGCAAAAGTAATCACGCTTGTTAATGGCAATCATTATTTTTTTCTCTCTCTTAAAAACGTTTTATGTTTCAAAATAATTTTTGAAATCCTTATTTAAAGCACATTACTCTTCATTCTTAATCTTTACGCTTTCTTATAATCTCTTAAGAATTTTTCTGCATATCTCCTTCAAAACCCTAGCTTTTCTCAAATCACTCTCAAGCTTTTTGTGTGAGAACAATGGCATCCTCCAGCATTTCTGCAGGAAATCAGAAGAAGGAAACCTCTGAGCAATATCAAGCGCCTACAAGAACTCTTCTCACACCGGTCAAGAATCTTGAGGTTCTCTCTGAATTAATCATCGATTTCGAAAGTTTGAAGGATAATGGATTTGACCTAACTGCTGAAGTCAAAGCTCAAAAGTGGGAGAGGTACTTTGATAGATTGGTTGGACCAACCTTCCCAGAGCTTGTCAAAGAATTTTGGATTCATGCCAAGATTGATAAGCATCTAGTCGTCTCTGCTGTTATGGGAAAGAAAATAATAATTTCTGAAGACCTCATTGCTAGGTTAATTGGTCAAAGTGGTGGTGGAGTCCGCTGTGTGGACATGGCTGATAGGTGTCCTGATATTGGTGTGGTAGCAAACTGCATTTTCACTCTTGGTTTTCCCAGCAGCAAAATCAAGGATCTGAAGGATCACTGCAGAGTGTGGGCCAAGATTGTTCTAGGCTGTTTCAATCACAGGAAGCCAACAAGCTCTCCTGACTATATAAACGTGGATCAGCAATTTCTGATCTACTTTATTAATCAGAGGGTGAAGATCAATTTGGCACACTTCCTGTTCAATCATCTGAAGACTAGTGTGAAAGAGACTAGAGAAGAAGAAAGGACCAAAAGGGACTGGATACCGTTTGGGAGGCTCATATCAGATATTCTGACAGAAAATAAGCTGATAGATTATCTGAGCGAAGCCAAAGTACTGGGCAATTTTGAACCAACTGTTGGAAAACCGCTGAATGCCAAGAATCTGAAAAAGATGAAGCTGATAGACAATATCAGGAAGGAACCCAGAGCTTCTTCAACTGCTGACATCTCCAGAAGAAGAGTGCCTCTGAGTGATTTCCCAAGATTTTCTGAAATGGAATCCCAACCTGATATGGTTGCCAAGTATCCAGATTCTTTCAAGGAAGAAGTTGCAGGTTCGAAGCTGAAGATCAAAGATCTGAGTCAAGATCAACCTGAAGTGATTCAGAAGAAGTCAAAGAAGAGGAAAGCAGAAGGATCATCTCACCAGACCCCAAAGAAACGAGGTAATTCATCTGCTGCTCCTATTTCAATTTCCTCTACTATTCCAACATCTGTTGCTCCTCCTCCAACCTCTCACAATATTTCCATTCCAATCCCCACTATTGATGAAACCATTCCAGAAGACCCTTCTGAGGCCTTACAACTCAGAAGAACCAGAATTAAAATTCCTCTCAAAATTACCAAACAACAACCAACTGTTTCAACAACACCAGCACTTGATAGAGTGCTAGCTGATATTGAGCGTGAACATACTTCTGTTCAACCTCACTCTGAACCACCAAATATTCCTCCTCCACAACCTGAACCAGAAATTCAACCTGAACCAGAAATTCAACCACAACCAGAACCAGAACAAGAACCAGAACCACAATCACAACAACCTATCACAGAAGAACCTCTGATTCCTGAGCAATCAGAAGTTCCACCTCCTCAACCAGAAAATAATCCTCCCTCACCTCAAACAGAGTTTCATCGCTATGAAACCCCATCTCCTCATCATTCTGATCCCCACTCACCTCAACCTTCACCGCTGGCAATACAGTTGCCATGTGGAACCACCATTGTCAGACCCCAGTTACCATCATCAGAGGAATCAACACCTCCAAAAACTCCAACCACTCCAATAGACATATCCTCTGACTCTGATAACCATCCACCAAAACAGACAGCACCTCAGCACACCTCTGAAAGCCAATCCTCTGAAAACCCCAGCAAAACATTCATTGACTTAACAAGTCTTGAACGTCTTGCTGATTTAAGACACAAATTGGCCATTCCCAAACCAAAGCAATTAGATGTTGGCTCTGGTATTTTGGACTTTGAAACAGGTATGCTGCAGTGGATTGCTTCCTTGAAGCAAGTCTGTCCCGGGATGATCGACCCAGCTGCTTCTGATCAGCTCTGGTCTCAGTTCAGAATATGGGTTCGTGCTGAAGCACTCAAGCTGCAGGACGTCAACTATGAGCAGGCTCAACAGAACTTTAGCAAGCTGCTGAAGGAAGTTGAGAGTCAGCTGCCTCAAGAAGTTGTGCTCCCTCTGGACTCTGAATCGTGGTCTGAGAAAGAGCAAGCTGCACAGGTGGAACCAGCAGAAGAAGACAAGATTCTTCAGGAAGAGAATCCAGCAGAAGATGTAGCTGAAAGTTCTGAGAAGCTTCCTCCTGCTGAAAGTTCTCAAGCTGCCTTGGACAGGCAGGCTCTGGAAGAATTAAGGCTGAATGACTTGCGTCTACAGCAGCGGATGGATGAGAATAATCAGAAGATGGAAGCAAGAATGAATGTCCAGGACAGCAAGATTGATACTGTTGTCACCATGGTTCAGAAGCAGAATGCAACTTCTGAAAAGATTCAGGCAATGCTGGAAAGCCTGTTCTCACGCATGCCCCCACAACCTTGAAATTTTTTTCATGCATGACATTCTCTATTTTTCTCTTCATTTTCTGATGTACTTTTGACTATGTTTTGACTATGGTTTGTAATGCTATTTTGCTCTGATTCTGAACTATCTTTAATATTATTAGTTTTTCTGATCTAAATCATTTTAGCACATCACCAGCACTTTTTGATTGCTGACAAAAAGGGGGAGAACAAGAATGATATTTAAAATCAATAACGGCTAACTAGACAGAAATTCTCAAACATTCTAACTCTATTACTTGAAATGTTTTTCTGTTTTGTCTTTAAGTCTACAGGCACAATGAAGACTAGAAGCTCTGATCAAAATGTAGAAGCTCATGTTGCTCTGATCAAATATGAAGTTCTGATATATGAAGCTCTGATCGACCTAACACTCTGATCTGAAGCAAAGCTCTGACAGGAAAAGCTCTGAAGCTCTGCTCTCTGATAAGTCAAAGACTTACAATCTGATGCTCAAAGATAGAAAAAGATCTGACTCTGAAGAACACGCATATCAAAGGGAAGTAACAAACTCAGGGGGAGTATTTCTTAACTCTGACTTCTCCGTACTTCTTATTCTGATACATAGATCTGATAACTTTTCACGTTATTTTTCATTTAAAATATCTAGTTTTTGTCATCATCAAAAAGGGGGAGATTGTTAGAACAATGTTTGAATCTAGTACCCTATAATTAAGTTTTGATGATAACAAAGTGAAAAGATATAGTAGTTAAATATTTCATGATTGAATTATATGCTACTTAAAATTACTATGCTCTGACTTGCAGATATGCTGATTAAAATAAGCAAGATCACGTTCTCAGCATCAGAATATGAGTTTGCACACAAGCATCAGAAGTTGCTGAATCAGAACGTCAAGATCAGATGATCAACGCTTGCACATGCTGAAGCTTGATGAACAGAACTGCGCGTAAAATACTCTGATACAGAATCAAATCAGTTCATCAGCAGCAAAGCAGAATCAGAATGAGCCAAGCCAGAACGTGCATTGAAGAAGCAACGGTACTGTGCATTGAAAGCTAATCAATACCAACGGCATCATTCTAGACAAGATCTGCTCAAAAAGGAAAGCTTGTTAATAGCATTGAATCAAGAATATTTGCTTCAACGTTCATCTTCTCAAAGTGCTATATAAACCAAGCTTTGAAGATTATCACGGCTAATGCTTCCAAACTCTCTACACGCACAAAGCTGATCAATAATCTTCACTCTCCAAGTTTTGCTAAACCACCAAACTCTGATACTCTATTAGCGTTTAGCAACTTAGTATTCTAAGCTTCATTTGTGTAAACATCACAGTTGTGATATAGTTTTTGTAGAAACATTCACACACATTTGATTATTCCTTTGTAAGAAAGTGTTGCCTTGACAAACCGGATTGTGGTTTGAATCAAGAAGGTTTTAGCAGTTGCTAAAGCAGATTTGTATTCAGTTGAATATAGTGAATTAAGACCTCGTTGGAGAGAGGCGAAATCACCTTGAACGGGTGGACTGGAGTAGTTTGAGATCAAACGAACCAGGATAAAAATACCTTGTCATTTGCTTTAAGTTTCCAGTTTTACAATTCAACCCCCCCTTCTTGTGTTTTTCACCCCTTCAACTTCATTGATGTTTCATTACATCCAAATGACAGGTTCGGCCAGGCGGTTTCAATATGCATCCCATTTCTAGGGAATTCCAAACACAAGTCTCTTTTGTTAAACATTTCAAAAATTAAATACTATCAGAAGAATAATCGTAGATAGACAAGCCTTTGAGTTTCCCCGGAAATAAAATATGAAACATGCATTCACAATATCATGTATTTAATTATTCATAACAAAAGCTTATTGGGGCCCATCTTTTCATTTAGAGTTCAGTATCAACGAAAACGACTTCCCTACATTCGTACGGTACCAGAAACAATCAACGAAGACTTATGGATCTCTTTGAACAGAATCAGAGTGGTCTATGTTAGGACATGGACACCATGGGTGCCAAAATGAATCATATTCTCGAGACTCCCCACACGGTTATCCAAGGGGGGGGGGGAACTCAGACAGGATGTTACTAAGCTTTCCACTACTTCTTCTTCCACTTCTACATATGGAGGACCCAAGATTGTGAACATTGAGACTCCTACTGAAATTCCTCAGAATGTGGTTGATGACCATCATAACTTCATTGATATTAATAAACTACCAAGTGATCTTATTGAGGTTCTTTCTGAAACTACAAAGATGTATCATGCTCTCGAGGAACGTCTCAAAACTATGGAAGACACCAAGACCTCTGAATTCAATGTTGCTGCAATGTGCCTCATGCCGGGAATAGTTATTCCTCCCAATTTTAAATTTCTTGATTTCGATAAGTACAAATGAACCACTTTTCCACACACACTCATTCATTCTTATTTCTATAAGATGGTGACCCATGCTAAGAATGAGTCGATGCTCATGCATTTCTTTCAAGACAGCCTGGCTGAGTGATAAGTGCAAAAGTGTAGTTATTTTGTATATACTTTTTTTACACTTATCGACTATTTGTTGTGAATATGAGTTGAATAACCCCGTTTTTTATTGTAAATAAGTTCAATTGTGTTTTGTGTACATATTGTATCGGTTGATTAGTTTTGTATATGTTTTGTAGGTATTTGAGCATGGTTGGAGCCTTGAGGAATAAAACTCCAAGATGCATTTTTTGATCAATAAAGGAAGAAGGCCAAGATTTGAGGCCAGAAGAAATTATGCAGGAAAGCAGCATAAGTTACTGGAGTGTCATGGATCGTCGGGTGAAAGAAGTTGTCACCGGGCCAAATTTGTAGGCCAAATTTCCTTGTTGTTTCTGCCTAGTGTCGTCGGGCGATGTGTATCTTTCCTTGGGCAAGAGAAAGATATTTTCCCTAGTTGCATGTGTGGCGCAACCTATACCAAGTGTATAGAAGATGTCGAGGGACGATGCTTTTATGTCATTGGGCGACGCATGCGGATCAAAATTTTGTTATATTTTCCTTTTCATTTCATTTGGAAAATCACTTGAAAGCACTCGGTAAGACTTTAACTAATGATGAGCTTAATCTTAAAGTGCTTAGATCCTTAACCATGGAATGGCAACCAAAAGTTACAGAACTATCTGAAAAGAAAAGTCTATTCATGATGACTTCCGTAACTTTGTTAAAAAACTTCAAGAATATGATACAGAACTTGGAAGACTTGAAAATAATGAAATTAAAGTGAAAGATTCAAAGGACATTTCTTTAAAGACAAGACTCAAACATCATGATAGAAATCAAGAGTATGAATCCACTAGTGAATAAGATGATGATCTTATCAAGAAGTTTGAAAAGTTTCTAAGAAAAGAAATTAAGAAGGAAATCATTAAAGGGGAATCACAAACAAGGAAGGGTATATGCTTTGAATATGGAGAAAAAAGATATGTTAAAAGTGAATTCCCTACATTTGAAAAGAAGAATAAATACTTTAGGAGAAATAAGGATAAAAAGTCAAAGAAAACATATGTAGCATTGGAAGATAATGAAGTAAGTTCATCTTCCGATTCTGAAAGCAAAGAATGTGTTAATCTTGAATTAATGACTTCACGCCACTCCGATGATGAAGAAGAAGAGGTTAGTAATGAAATATAATATTATTATAATGATGCTCTATATTCTATTGAAGAAATACTTAATGAATGTAAGATTTTATATAAAACGGTGTCAACCCAAAAGAAACAAATTTTATCTCTTGAAGAAAAGATTGGCACTATGGAAAAGAATTTTGAAGTTGAAAAACAAAGTTTTCTGGAAAAATAAAAACAAAATCTTACGTGCAAATAGTGTGATTCATTATATTTTCAAATTGTCAAATTAAAAAGAGTTCTTGAAAGATATGAAAAAGGAAAAATTGGTATGGATGGTATACTTAGTCAATAAAGATATTTCAATGATAAAAGTGGACTTGGTTATTCTATTTTTTAAAAACCAAGTACTAGTAAAATCATCTTTGTTAAAGAAAGTGACCAATCCAACAAGGAAAAAGTAAATAAAAAACAAAAGGTTCATCATAATCCTAAGAAAAGATTTCCTAAAAAGAAATCATATTTTCCAAGATATGTAAGTGGCCATACACCTAATACGTGATATGTAAGAAACATTAGTGTGACAAGTGGGTACTATGTGTGGGTAAAGAAAGGAACTAACTCTGAAGAACCCAAGCCACATTGGATACCAAACAAAACTTAATCTGTTTTGTAGGTTTGCTTGAAGACCACTTCAAATCTATGGTATTTTAATAAGTGGTTGTTCTAAGTATTTGATGGGAGACATAAACTAATTTTCAAATATAGTTCTAAAGTTAAAGGGTTATTTCGCATATGGGTAATTCCTTAAAGGAATAATTCTTGGCATAGACAAAGTTGTATCACTAAATTTCACATCCATTGAAGATGTACTTTTTGTTGAATGACTAAAGCAGAATCTTCTAAATTAAAGTCAACTTTGTGACTAAGGCTTCAAAATTATGTTCACCAAGGATGAATGTTTGATAAAATCACTCATGAGGTAAAACTCATTGGTAAAAATTATTTTATTTTCATAAATTTCTTTATGTATTTTAAGTATTTTCCCATCCATTTTGCTAATGACAAAGGGGAGAAGATATATATGTGTATGTGTATGTTTGTCTCTAACTATTATAGCCCAAAGAAAGATGTAAAATTCTCTTAAATCAAGGGAGAGATTTAATTAAGGGGGAGTTATCAAAGATAGGGGAGAATTTATATAAGAGATTTTCATTTGTTCTAAAATATTGAAGCATCTCAACTTTCAATGGTTGTCATCATCAAAAATGGGGAGATTGTGAAGTCAAGCTTCTTCAACATTATGTTTTGATGAAGACAACTACTATGTGCATATATCAAAGGTTGAGAAAAAGAATCATGATCAAAATGGTTATGGATCAAGATTGCAACTTTATGAAGACTATTATTGATCTTAATTTATTGAGGTATAAGCATGAAATCTATATTGATAACTTAGTGCTCAAATTACTCCAAATATTCACTTGCATGCATGGTCCAAATTGTATATTTTTAATTCATTTAACTTCTTCGCTAACCATAAACTCCTTCACGTAAATAATTCACAATTTACACAATTTTCCAATTTTCTAATCACTTTGTTTCTACACTACTTACCTTGTTCTTTCACTTACAGTCAAACACATTTTTCATTCACCAACCTCTCTGCAAATAAAACTATTAATTTACATCACCTTGTATATACAAACCAGAACAGGCCTTAATTTCCTTTTCAACATCATATGCATAATTAATAAATTCACACACTCAAATCGACAAAATCAATTGTATAATCCATACAAATTCTGCTTTTTTTTACAAGAAAGAGAAAGAAAATTGTTTTGTTTTAATACAAAAGGATTTAGAATTAAAGACATAATAATGGATATAATGTGTTTTTATTCTTGAAGGAGCCAAACTTAAAGTTCTTGTTTTATTGTAATTTTTTCTAATATTATTATGTTTGAATTAGAGTCAGGAAATTTTGAATGTACGATGCATCTCTTTCCTTTCCTTTCAGTATTTTTATTTAATTCTTTTTTCACTTTTGTTTTATTACTATTAGATTATGTTTAGAAATTTGGCCATTTGCTATTGGGCTTGATTTCAACATGATAGTTTAAACTCATTAGTATCTCTATACACCACTTAATCTTAAAAGCACCCATGGCCTTTGAGGTCTGAATTCAATATCTGAATTCAGGCTCTATCTATTAGCACCCTATCTTTTTACTACCTTTATATGTTTTGCACCCTCCCTTCGAAATTAGTTTTATTTCTTTTTTCATTTACATATTTACTCATTTATTTTTATTTTATATTTATATATTCATATATATTCATATTTTTATAGTTTTATAATTATAATATTATGTTATTATTATTATAAATGATTAATTATTTTTAAACTCTCCTAAAATATACTATTATTTATTTGCATTAAATCATATATTTTAATCATGTGTTTAATAACATTTCTCATGACATAAGTTAATTTAATATTTTACATCAAAATATTAAAACCCGCGTAATTCATCAAATTACTACGTCCGCGAGTGATACGTGGCCAATATCTGGCCTTGTGATATGGAGACTATGTTGGACTCCTTCGCTCTACGTCTTAGATACTCAAACCAAATGCCAAATCTTTTTTCGCAAATTAAATTAATTCAAACAATTGATTTTTGAAAAGGAACACGAATATATTTAAATTAACTGCATACTTGGTCTAACAAACTCCGTTATTCACACTCTTAGACTACATATGCGGGAAATTCAAAATATATCTCGCAATCCATAAAAAATACAAACAACCCCACGAACTATGAAATTGGACTCTAAGTCCTCCTAAGAGGATACATAGGTGTAATACGGTGGGAGAATTGACTTGGTTGTTTTACGTTTGATTGCAATTGTTGCGGATAGCAAGAGTCGCCATCGATTTTTCTTTTATCCAATAAAGGAAAGAGTGAAAAGAACAGAAATGACCTTTTGAGAATTTTCTAGAGTTAGTGGGGTAGGTTATGGAAAGGGAAGGTGTTAGTACCATTTTCATCCGTATTTATCTACGGGCTCTTAGTTGCTAGCTCACTTTTTTGAAATGCTTTGTTTGAAATGTGTTTGTGATAGTTTGAAAGTATTTTGAAAAGTGTCTTTTGTTTAGGCGAACTTTGTAATGATTCTCATCTCTATAAGAATGTATACAAAGTGTTGGTTTTTAAAAATATTTCATGAAAGGGTTGGTGTGTTTGAAATATGTTTTGAGATGTTTGTGAGCAAGCAACTATGAGCGTTCTACCTACTCCAAAAGTCTTTGTTCATTTTCTCCTCCTTTAGATATTATCATCTTACAATTGATTGATAAGAAGCCATATCATTGGATGTGAAGGGACAGACGTAGGTCATCGTATAGTCATAGAAAACAACATTGTAGGATACCTTAGTAATTTGTCGTAAGGGTCTAAGATCATTTTCGAATGCAACACTGAAGGGTCATCGAGGGACTACAATCTTGTATTCGAGGGTCATTACTAAATTATCCCACGTTCGAGGGACATGACTGTTTTATTTGAAGGAAACAAGTGTGGGTTAACCCTGGAGGTGCAAGTGTGCAAAGTGTATTATTTTCATGCATTTTTGTATTTGAATTAGGCTTTTTCTATTTTGTGATTTTATGTCTTGCCATACAAACTCTAATTAGTAGCAATTATATTAAAAGCGATAAATTGCGAAAATTTAAAGTTCTACGCTATTACATCATTTTGGGATGAGGATACAACTTACAAATGGTAGAAGAAAGCAATTAAGTCCTAATTTACTATTACAACCATATTGAATATTGCAAAATAAAATATACAAGAATATAAAGATAGTATAAAAGAAAAGAAAATTGTGTTTGTTTGAGTTTTTAATGAAAGGTTTTAATCTTAATTAGACTAATAAAGAGAAAGAAAATAAATAATTAGTCTAAATTAATTTAACAAAACTAAACCTAAATTAATTTTAGAAAAGAAATTGAATTAATTAAGAAAATAATTTTTTTAGAGTTTTTTTGATGAAAGAGAGATTTTAGTAATTTAACTTAATTAAAACTAATTAATCATTTACAAAAGAAATTAGTTAATATTTCAAATAAAACCTAAAATATCTAAGTTAACAAAAAAACATAAGTCTAATTTTAATTACTTTAGAAATTGATTTGAATGTTAATTTAGAAAAGAAAATATTTTTATGATGTAAAAGAACTAATAAAATATAATTTAGTCAAAAAGAAATGAAGTATTTAAATTAAAGTATTTTAATTTTAGAATATATATATATATATATATATATATATATATATATATATATATATATATATATATATATATATATATATATATATATATATATATATATATATATATATATATATATATATATATATATATATATATATATATATATATATATATATATATATATATATATATATATATATATATATATATATATATATTGTATTTTTTGAGTTTAAATAAAAACAAATAAATAAATAAAAATAAGAAAATATAAAGAAAATGAAAATATTAGGCTAGGTGTTAAAAGGTGATCAGGGGTGTGAAGGAAAGTAAAAAAGTAAGGCCTAGTGGAGGGAGGCCCAACGCGCCTATTTCAAACAACAAAATAGAAAAGTGAAAAAATTTGAAGAAAAATACAAAAGGTCTCGCTGGGGCTCGAACCCAGGACCTTCCATAGATAAGCCTTACATGTGCGCTTGCTGCCACTAGACTGGTTTGTACATCCGATATAGAAACAACAACCAATAAACTTAACATAAAACAAATTTATGAGGCCAACTTTATCTTCTTCCTCGCGCCAGCCAAAACTTCTTCAACTTATTTATTTCTCATCCATTCTCAAAAGTATGAACATCAAACTTGTTAGAAATTTCATCACGATTTTAGAAATGTAAATAACTTAGGCAATGGATCAAAGATGAGTAGGAATTTTAAATAGTACTAAATTCTGACCTAATTTTTCAGGAAGTTCAAGTTCAAAACTCTCACTACTCAGGCAACATAAATGAATTCTAAGGACATGGTTAGTTTCAGGGCTATGATGTCTGCATTTTATCTTCACAAATGAAAATCAAATGATGCCTACATGAAGAGTTTAAAAGTCAAAAAACTCACCTTGAAAATGGAATTCGTGTTTTGAGTTTGAGCAGCCTTCAAGGTATTGTATTGATCTAGTTATCTTCCTTGAACTTCTGGAAGCTAATGGAATGATTAGTTTGGATTGAGGATGGCTGAATCGTGCTGGAGAAGTCAATGTGTAACACCCTGTTTTTGGTTATGGAGGATAGTGAATATAGAGTTACAATTGTGTATCAGGTGTTGGGATGAGTTATATTTGATGTGACGAACCTTTAGGACTGGTTTAGAGAAGAAACGATCGAGTGGTTTATGAGATGGAAGTGCTTGGGAAGAACTTTGGTAAAAATGGAGGTTTTGTGAAATTTCTGGTTTGAGTGAGTTTGAGGGAGTTTTAATGCTTGTTTATTTGTGTATTATCTTTTAAATGATGTCTCAATTTATAGGCAGGAGGTTTGGAGGAATGAGAACATCAGATTTGCAAGTTGCAAAGTTATGGCTATGTTTCTTGATTTTGAAGCAACCTTGAAGAACATGGTTTCAAGGTGAAGTACCATGCCCTCTAGGGTGGCTAGACACTTTAAACATGTTTCTTATAATTGTTTATGTTGAGTGTGATCAGAAAAAACAAGTTAGAGGCTCAAGAAATTGACTTTGTGATTAAAGTGAACTTTTCCAGAATGGAATTGTGACCTTTCTTCCCTAAATGGAAAGTCAACTTGGACAAAGCTTGAAACACTTGGACAATTGATCAATCAGCTGTGTAAACATTAAATTAAGGAGTAATTTTCAATTTAGAAGCCCGCAAAGCAAGATTTGTGCAGCATGGTTAGAGATTTTGTCAAGTGTTCATCACAAAAATGCCTTGTAATTCAAGAACGAATCCCAACTTTCTCTCTTCGATTCTCTTGGACATTTTCAAAATCTTGGAACATTATCTACAACTTTCATGTTTTCCTTTTTGACAAAATCCCCTTGGAGCTTGGTGAAAATTGGCCAAGAAGTTAGGTCAAAAATCTGCCTAAACTAGGTCAAAATTTCACTAAGTGTTTAAGAAAAAGTGCATGACTACATGGATTCATGATTGAATATCCAAGAATTTCTAGGACTTGATCAGTAAAGAAGAGTTGTAGATCTCATCAAGATCTATAACTTTCATGTTGAAAGTTTTTTTTCAATCATCTTGTATCTTGGTGAAAAAATATCATGAAGTTATGAAATTATCATGTTTAAAAGACTTAGAAAAATTTCTAAGTCTTGAAAAGTTTGACTTTTCAAATTTACTTTTGACTTTCTTGATTTCTTGATGATCAAGCTTCATATTTTTGAATGACTTGATGAATTTTGATCTTTGAAACTCAATTTTAATCAAAAGGTCAAAGTTTGACTTTTGATGTATCAGTTGACTTTTCATAAGTTGACTGAATTCCAACTATCAACCATGAAATTAGGTCAAAATGTTGTATTTGAATCCTTGAGATTGTGCTTCAAACCTTTAGATCATGCATTAGGTCAAAAACCCTTGATCAGTCAAATACAGTCAAAACCCTAATTTTGACCATTTTGCCCTTTTGGTAAATTGAGTGCTTTTCTTGAGAGATTATGAGCAATACTTGATCAAATGATAAATAGGACTTTAAGATGTTGATGTTGGCCAAAAACCATGAAGTTTGACTGTAGGTTGACCATAATTGACTTTTTACCCAATACAGCTGATTTTCAGTCATCTGAGCAATTGACTGAGCAAATTTGTGATTCAAGTCTTGAAACTTGACATGAGTATTCTTGGAGGTCCATAGTGATCTATGAAAGTAATTTTAGGAATTAGAAGTCCAAATGTACTTGTGAAAATCAAAACCCTAATTTGAAGCATCAGTGTTTTTGAGGTGGTTTGACCTAGTCAATACTTATGCAAGCTTGAACCATTGAATATCTTTGTGAAGAATGTCTTGAGAAAAGAGAGGAAAAATTTTAGGTTACAACAGCTGCCCCTGTTCAATCTTCTTAAACCTGGAGAGGTAGATTGGCGAGTCTTCCATTCGTAACTTGAAGGTGGAAAATCATCAAACACTATAGTGCCTAGAAATTTGCACTTGTTGATGCATGAAGTAATGTGTTAGTTGATTGTGTCGAAAATGGGCTTAAAGATGCCATTTGGAGAGGTGATGAAGAGTTGTCGAGATGGGATTATAGATGCCATCCAAGGTGACTGTTGATATGGATTGGAAGAAGTATCAGAATAAATCTTTGGTCGATTTATACTGAACCGAGCATAGGTCTTGAGTAAACTTTAACTAGATAACAAATCAGTATAAATCTTAGGAGTGATTTAAATGAACCAGAGAAAGTGTCTACCGGAACGAAATCAGGATAAATCATTGGTTGATTTAAATTGAACCAACATATGTCTTGAATAATCTTTAACTGGATAACCAATCAGTATAAATCTTCGGAGCAATTTAACTGAACCAGAGAAAGTGTCTACTGGAACGGAATCAGAATAAATCATTAATTGATCTAAACTGAACCAGCAGATGAAATGTTTTTTGCTGATTGTATTCATCCGGTGGTTGATCTTTCCTGAAAAGGTAAATAATTAGTTGTAATGCAATGTCATGATGCGTGCATTTGCATAATGATGTTCTCAAAATAAATGAGATTGTGCTATATGCGTTTTGTATGCATATGTCATGATGTATGAATGTGAAATGTTATTGAAATGTATCTTTGTCTGGGAAAATAAATCCTTGACAACTGTTAGGGAGATTTGGGAAGCTAAAATCTAGACTACTGCTGGAGATGAAGAGTACGTGTATCTTGTTTTAGAATGCTTTCGCTGGGAATTGTTGTTTCAGAAAACTCTGCGGGGAATATTGATTTCTACTTGAGGAGTAGAGTTCAGGAGCTTTAGGTGACCATTGCTCTACTGGGGAATTTAATTCTCATGGACCCTGACTGGGGATAAAAGAGGTGGATAATCTTCCGGCTTGTCTGGGGAAGGAGGAAGTTAATTGTTATCTGGTCGGATTCCAGGCTTCACAGCAACTTTCTGGGGATAGTATCAACTCTGCTGAGGGAAAGGAATTTTGTCAGTTGATCTGTAGTAGTCTGAGGAATAAACTCAAGCTGGGGAGATTGTAATCCACTGGGGAAATAAACCCTGTTGAATACCTTACTGGGGAAATGAATTCATCTGGGGAAGAACTTTTGCAAGGTTCTTGTAGAGATCTCCCAAATTCTTAAATAATTTCTTATTACTGTTTTTGTACATACATTTGTTAATAGTTAATCATGTTCATATGCATATGTTCATTCAATTTTATTCATTGGACATTTTTGCACTCAAAATAGAAAAAACAAAAAGTTTGCACTTCAAAGTATATTTGTATTGATAATTTGCCTATAAACGGGTGTTTTTTATACAGGGAGACACAAATCCTAGTAAGAGGAAATTGTCGGAAAAATGAAAGGAATACAAAGTGAAAACAAAAAAATTGTATAGCCATGTGGAAGTGATCTCATTGGGTTCCAACTCCACTATTTCCCCTATGTGCTCGAACACCATCCCTTGTCATCGAAAGAAGTTGATTGGATTGATCTCGTACCATTTGAACTTTTGACCTTGGCAATAGAGATGACTGTAGTGATTCAACGGGGCATAGTCATACGCTTTAATCCTTAACTTTTTCCTGGACAGCCCTTTCCAGTTTTCAGTCCACCAGGATACCCTTTTTTCCCTAAGTCTCCCTTTCAGGTTTTCGACTTTCCAAGTGTCCAATCTTTTGTATATATCGTTAATTTTTTCCCAAACCCTTTTGGTTCGCTGGGATGCCCTTATTTTGCCTAGGTATGTCAACCTAGCAGATCGTTTTTTATGCATAGTATTTTTTGACTATATCCGCGTTCATAGGATGTGGGAAATATTCACCGTCCATAGTGGTTAGCATCATAGCACCACCAGAGAATACTTTCTTGACGACAAATGGCCCTTCATAAGTGGGAGTCCATTTACCCCTGGGATCGACTTGTGGTAGAATGATATGCTTTATTACCAAGTCGCCAACATGGTATACTCGAGGTTTGATCTTCTTATTGAATGCCTTAATGATGTGCTTTTGATACATTTGACCATGAAAAACAGCAGCCAGTCTCTTCTCGTCAATCAAATTCAACTGATCCAACCTAGTCTGTATCCATTTGTATTCGCCTAAGTCTGCTTCTTTCATAATCTTGAAGGAAGGAATCTGCACTTCAACGGGCAGAACAACTTCCATGCCATAAACTAAAGAGAATGGGGTTTCCCTAGCTAACGTTCGTGCCGAGGTATGGTAGCCATGAATGGAAAATGATAGCATATCATTCCAGTCTTTGTAGGTCACCACCATCTTTTGCACAATCTTCTTTATGTTTTTATTGGCAGCTTTCACTGTGCCATTCATTTTGGATTTGTATGGAGAAGAATTGTGATTCTTGATTTTAGGCTGCATGCAGAGTTCAATGATCATAGAATTGTTGAGATTGGTTCCATTATCAGTGATGATCCTTTTAGGGATGCCATACATACAGATGATATTGTGTTTGATAAACCGGGCTACAACATTCCTAGTAACTAAGGCAAATGAAGCAGCTTTGACCCATTTGGTGAAGTAATCAATGGCGACGAGGATGAAACGATGTCCATTAGAGGTAGTGAGTTTGATCTCTCCAATAATGTAAATGCCCCACATTGTAAATGGCCACGGTACATTCATTACATTCAAAGGAATTGGAGGCACATGAACCTTGTCGGCATAGATTTGACATTTATGGAAAGTCCTCGAGTGATGGTGACAATCAGTTTCCATAGTCGACCAATAGTAACCAGCCTTCAAAATATTCTTGGCCATAGTGTTCCCTCTAGAGTGAGTTCCAAATATGCCTTCATGCATGTCTTTCATGATCTTTTCTTCTTCTTTCTTGCCCATACGACAGAGCAGAGTAGAATCATGGTTGCGTTTGTATATGACTCCATTGCTTAGGAAGAATTTGGCTTAGAACCTTCGTAGGAATTTTTTTCATTGATTGAGGTTCCTTCAGGATACTCTTGTGCTTCAAGGTACCTCCTCACTTCATGATACCAAGGCTTTCCCTTATCAGTGTCGATCTCATAAAAGTGCGTAGGTTCGTCAAATCTTTCGATTGTAATCCTAGGAGCCTCGTTGTCCCAATTGACCTTGAACATGGACAACATTGTTGCTAAGGCATCTGCCAACTAGTTTTGTACTCTTGGGAAGTGTTCAAAGGTAACCTCCTCAAAGTATGGGATTAAGGTCATCACAAACTCTTTGTAAGGAATCAGATTAGGTGTTTGGTGTCCCATTCTCCTTTAACTTGACTGATTACTAGGGTCGAATCTCCATATACGTCCAGAAACTTGATTGTTAGGTTGATGGCATCCTTTAGACCCAAGATACATGCTTCATACTCATCCATGTTGTTTGTACAGTCGAAGCAAAGCCTAGTAGTGAAAGGTGTATGGAAACCTTCGGGAGAGATTATTATTGTGCCAATTCCGTTACCCAAAGCATTGGAAGCTCCATCAAAAACCATAGTCCATGGGGGTCCTTGTTCAGGTTTGTCATATAGTCTAGGCTTTTAACAATCAGTTATCAGCATGATATTCTCGTTCGGGAATTAAAAGTTCATGGATTGGTAGTCCTCAACAACTTGATGGGACAAATGATCCGCTAGCACACTTCCCTTGATTGCTTTTTGTGTAGTGTACTGGATGTCATATTCAATCAAGATCATTTGCAATCTAGCTATTTGTTCGGAGAGAGCTGGCTTCTCGAAAATATACTTGATGGGATCCATCTTAGAAATCAATAGAGTAGTGTGAGTAAACATATATTGTCTTAGCCGGCGAGCAGCCCATGCCAGAGCGCAGTAAGTTTTCTTGAGCAGTGAATATCTTGTTTCACAGTCAGTAAACTTTTTGCTCAGGTAGTATATTGCATGCTCTTTTCGGCCAGACTCATCATGTTGGCCCAACAGACACCCCATCGAATTCTCTAATACAGTCAAGTACATAATTAGAGTTCTTCCTTCAATTGGAGGCATCAGGATTGGAGGTTCTTACAGGTACTCTTGATTTTGTCAAAAGCTGCTTGGCAGTCATCATTCCATCTAACTACTTGATCTTTATTCAATAATTTGAAGATTGGCTCATAAGTAGCAGCTAAATGAGATATGAATTGAGCAATGTAGTTGAGTCGACCTAAGAAAACCCTGACCTCCTTCTCAGTACAGGGAGATGGAATTTCTTGTATGGCTTTGACTTTTACAGGGTCAACCTCAATATCTTTTCCACTAACGACAAACCCTAGGAGTTTTCCAGACCTCACCCCAAAGGTGCATTTGTTGGGATTCAGCCTTAGCTTGTATTTCTTCAATCTCTTAAACAGTTTGTGAAGATGATCAAGGTGTTGTTCCTCTGTTTGCAATCTTGCAATCATGTCATCAACATAGAATTCTATCTCATGATGGATCATGTCATGAAATAGAGCTACCATAGCTCATTGATAGGTTGCCCCTGCATTCTTCAAACCAAAAGGCATGACCTTGTAACAAAAAATGCCCCACTGTGTGACAAAAGTGGTCTTCTCCATGTCTTCGGGCACCATTTTGATCTGATTGTAACCGGAGAAACCATCCATAAAGGAGAACATTTTATGTTGAGCAGTATTGTCGACCACGACGTCAATATGTGGTAGTGGGAAATCATCTTTGGGGCTTTCCCTACTCAAATCCCTATAGTCTATGCACATACAGACTTTTCCATCCTTCTTCGGCACCGGAACAACATTTTCCACCCATTGGGGATATGATCTCATTTCCAAGAAACCTACATCAAACTGTTTCATTCCCTCGGCTTTTATTTTCTCAGACATGTCTTCCTTCATTGGTAGACGATGAACTATAATGTTAGTATCAAGCCCTAACATATCTTCGTATGACCAAGCAAACACTTCAACATATTCGTGCAACATATAGACCAATTTTCCCTTGACACTATCTTCCAAGTTAGCGTTGATCTTTACTTCTTTCTTGTTTTCTTCAGTACCTAGGTTGATCACTTCAATTGGTTCTTCATGCGGTTGAATGGCCTTTTCCTCTTGCATCAGAAGTCTGGCTAGTTCTCCAGGTATTTCACAATCTTCTTCGCCTTCATCTTCAGCTTGGTATATTGGATGTTCAAAGTCATAGATGGCAATAGTAGAGTCGTTGTCAATGAGATCCGGAGTGGATGTGGATCTGCAAATGTGTGTGTGTATGCATGTAAGATCACATGGCTATTTTTCTAAAAATGTAATAAAGTGAAAGAAAGACAATGAGCGCAAAATTTGAATGCAAAAGAGTCCAATGTTTTTCATTAGAATGATCATATGGCATATGAAAATAAAGAAACCCTTAACTGTAGCGGTAGAAATGTTGAGACTAAGCCATTAGATTGACTTAACTCGCACAAATCAAAATAAAAATCGCCACCGCGCTTTATTGTTTCCAAAGGAATGGGAAAAGAGCGAATAACCCAAAAGAGGGGGAAAGACTCAAGGTAAGGGAGTTGGTTATGCAAAGGGAAGGTACTAGCACCTTAAACATTTATGGTACTCCGCAGGAACCTCTTTGTAAAATATGTATATTTTGGCTATAAAATGTTGTATAAAAATAGATGGTGGAGATGAGAAAAGAAATATTTTTTTATGATTTTTGCACCCGCCGCGGTTGCGAACCTTTAGTGCTTACGTACCACCTTCCGTGCAATACGGGATCGGGGTACACGTAGTTCCTCTTTAAAATTTAAAAACACAAGTGTGTTGGTTAATTTTATGAGATAAGACATCATCGTCATTGTCCGTGTGGAAAACATAGTTACTACCCACAATCATGAGAAAGGAGTATTTGCATCATCTCAAAGTGGAGGATATGGCTTGGATTTTAAAATCAACAATGTCTCACTCAACACCCAAGTGGAAAATATCTCTCTTCACTACATGTTGTAGAAGTATAGTTGTGTTCATCACTACAAGGATTGACAAGAGTCTAATCTTTTGAGAAAATTTTCAAAGATAAGAGCCAAAATGGAAAAAAGTGGTTTGAATGAGATTGATTGACTTTTAGTCTTCTCACAAAAATGTCAAGGTATGACTAAGTTTATTGAAGTTTATTTATGAAAATATTTTGAAAATGCATGGACCTAAGTCCAAGTTTATTAAGAAAGTGGTTCAACTTTAGAAACAAGAAGAGTTTTCAAAAGGAGGGAGAAGATTTTTTAAATTAAAGAAGATAGGAGGAGATGAAGGGACTATCCTAAAGCATAAAGTAAAAGTTATGGAGAAGAACCATCTAACCAACAAGAAGCCAACACTGGACATTATGAGTCAAGATATAATTCCCATTATTTGGATTTGAAACCAAGCAAACAATCAATAGCCTCTTGAGAAGACGAAACCTCAAATGTATTAAGTCTTCACAAAAATTAGGAAGAGTAACGGATGTATACAGATGAATTCCAGATTACAAACAAAGTAGGTAATCACAATAACCTGCACACAAAATAAACAAACAACCCAATATCTTGAGGTAAACCTCAAGAACTCCAGACAAAACATCAATTAAGGTCACAAGGTCTCCAAAATAGGTCAAGGTTTCTATTCCTAAGTCCAAGAAGTCCAATACTCCATAATGCCAAGGATAGTAACCAAATAGTCCAAGTTTCATTAATGTTTTTTATGGTTCATGTTGATTATTAAGTATATTTAATAGGAAAAGAAAAGCTCAAGTGAGCAAAATAAAAATGACATAAAAGTAAATGCTCAAGGGAGAAAAGATGAAAATAGCATGAAATATAAATGCTAAAGTAAATGGTACATAAAGTAAAGAGCATAAAATAAAAGCATAAGATAAAGTCAATTGTTAGAAGTTAATTGTTAGTTGGATGACCATCTTGAAACTTGCATTTGGAACTCATTTGAGGATTGGTAGAACCAAAGCCTCTCAACAACAAGTAGCATTTGCTTTTTTCAAGTATATAATTCATTTAAGAATCCTCAAGGCAACATTTAATGATCAATGATGTTTAAGTGATCCGCGTTGACCAAAATTGATGAAGATCCATTGGAGGATTGGTAGAACCAAAGCCTCCTAACAATGAATCTCAAGGTTATTGGATCAAAGGGTTCAAATTAACATACTTGGGCTTGCAAACATAAGTTTGGGCCACAAATGGTTATTTTCTCAAATCGGGACAAAATTTAGTGCTATGTTAAGCAATCGTAAGTGGACTTATGTAGAAGTCGCACATATTTTGAGGCTGGTCAATAGCAATCTATGTACTTCATGTTTGGATAAATGATATAGATATCATTATCCCTTAACATGTAGCACAAATAAAAAAGACAGGAATAAGATAAAGAGGGAGGGAAATAATAAGCTAATTTGGATCACTACTTTAAATTTCTTTCATCTTTAAATTCAATCACTCATCTCGATGGATTAAAGTACTAAACATATCATTAATCCAAAGCACCAAAAATGAATTAGATAATTCACTCTTTGGTAGATTTGAATTGATGAACATTTATCCAACTTCATCTACACCTAAAGTCCATTGAATTAAAGAGAAATTGGACATTTAAAATTGTAATCCAAATCAACAATCAAAAGGAGTGAGTAGAAAAAGAGAGATGGATCAAAACAACCCTAAAACAAGGAAGAAAACACATTTTGGCTCTGTTACAATCGATTGCACTCTGGGAGCAATCGATTGCATCAGTGCTTTTTTCCAAAAAAATACGTGAATTCGGTCTGTGACAATCAATTGCAATCTGAGAGCAATCGATTGCACCCTGTGAAAAACAGAAAATCAACATTTCAAGAGGCCAACTTCTTGTTCAAACTTTTCATCAAACACCTTATGATCATGGATTTAATTGAGCACGAAAATCCATCAAATTATGAGAAAATAGCACCAATGGAATCACAAAAATAATGCTCAATGAATCAAATCCAAAGATCAACAAGAGATCACATTGTGAAAGATGAAGATCCAACCTACCAAAGGTAGATCTATAGAATTATCAAAACAACTTCAAGAATTTGCTTCAATTCAGCAACAAGAATCAATTTCCCAAGCTTGGATGTAGAGAATTGATAAAGAAAAAGTGTTTGGATGAAGGTTTAGCTCAAAGATTAGTAAGCTTCAATGCAAAGCTTACTAACTTTATTTGAAAATGGAGCTTTGAGAGAATTTGGTAGATGGAGGGAATTGAGAGATTTTTTAGCAAAGTGAATTTGGCTATCAAAAGCTTGAGATTTGAATGAAATGAGGGCTCTATTTATAGAGTTTAGGCTTGGGATTAGTGGTGGATTGGAGTTTGATTTGGGAAATGAAATTAGGCTTGCTAATTGATTCTTGGAGTCAAAATTTGAATTAATGATATATCTTTCAAAAAATGAAGAAAAAATGGAGCAAAAAAATGACAAGTTTGGAATTGCTGATTTTTTTTTTTTTAAATTTCACTTTGTGCAATTGATTGCACCCTGTTCTTTTTTCAAAAATTATGCAAAATATACTTTGTGCAATCGATTGCACTCTAAGAGCAATCGATTGTACAGTGAAAAAAATGAATTTTTTTTAATTATTTTTCTTTGCAAATAGAGGTTTTATGGAAATAATACCGAAAAACTTTATTTGTCAGATGCTTTGACTCAGTACCTACAAAACACAAATATACAAAGACAAAGACAAATATTTTTTGTATTTTGATTAGAAGTTAGTCAACCACACATATACAAAATACACAACTATGGTGCTTAGAGATCCCTCAAGAGCAAACTTAAAGATATGAGATAGAAAAAGAGGAAGAACCAACCCTAATGTGATCTTGTTATGATAGAGTTGATATGATATGATAGGGGAATCTTAGGGGGGGAAATTGGGGTACAACAGTTGCCCTTATTTAAGTGTCTTCTATCCAGAGATGCGAAGATTAAAAATCTTCGTGTCGACGTGATTGAAGATGCTTAAATATAAAACAAGCCTTATTTTTGGCCCTAAGATACCATTGAATGCTTATGATTGCGAATGCAGATGAACAAATTCAAAAGGACACAAGAAACCACTTGGGATGTAACAAAGGAAATAAGAATCAAAAGAGAAACCCGACCAAGAAAATAAATCACTGGTGAACAAAAGACTCGACTCTATTGAGGTAAAACCCAAAGAGGAGATAAGGCATCAACTCAACCAATAAGGAAAGACAGTAACAGATAAAAGTGATCGACTGATAACTGTGAACTACCAACTAAATAATCGAAGGTAGAAGATCAAAGGATACACCAACTTTCACAGAAGGTGAACTACCAACGTTCACTGAAGGTAGAAAAGACAGATGAAACCAACGTTCACTGAAGGTGAAACTACCGACATTCACTGAAGGTAGAAATAAAAGAATAACACCAATGTACACTGAAGGTGAACTACCAACGTTCACTGAAGGTAGAAAGAAACGAATAACACCAATGTTCGCTAAAGGTGAACTACCGACGTTCACTTAAGGTAGAGATAAAAGAATAATACCAACATTCACTGAAGGTGAACTACCAACGTTCATTGAAGGTAGAGAGAGAACAATAACAACAATGTTCACTGAAGGTGAACTACCGACGTGCACTGAAGGTAGAGATAAAAGAATAACACCAATATTCACTGAAGGTGAACTACCAATGTTCACTGAAGGTAGAGAGAGATAAAAATAACACCAACGTTCATTGAAGGTGAACTACCAACATTCACTGAAGGTAGAGATAAAAGAATAAGTTCAACATTCACTGAAGGTGAACTACCAACGTTCACTGAAGGTAGAGAGAAAATATGACACTGATGTTCACTGAAGGTGAACTACCAATGTTCACTGAAGGTAGAAAAAACGACACCGACGTTCACTAAAGGTGAAACTACCGACATTCACTGAAGGTAGAGAGAGAAAACATAACACCAACATTCACTAAAGGTGAACTACCAACGTTCACTAAAGGTAGAAAAAGAAAACATAACACCAACATTCACTGAAGGTGAACTACCAACGTTCATTAAAGATGGAAAGAGAAAACATAACACCAACATTCACTGAAGGTGAACTACCAATGTTCACTGAAGGTAGAAAAAGAAAACATAACACCAACGTTCACTGAAGGTGAACTACCAACGTTCACTGAAGGTAGAAAGAGAAAATATAACACCAACATTCACTGAAGGTGAACTACCAACGTTCACTGAAGGTAGAAAGAGAAAACATAACACTAACGTTCACTGAAGGTGAACTACCAATGTTCACTGAAGGTAGAGAGGAAAGAATAACGCCAACATTCACTGAAGGTGAACTACCAACGTTCACTTAAGGTAGAAAGAGAAAACAATAACACCAACGTTCATTGAAGGTGAACTACCAACGTTCACTGAAGGTAGAAAAAAGAACGTATTGACAATAACAAGTTTCCCAAAATCATGGAGTTTCACCTAAAATGGTTCTTAACTTCTTTAACCAAGGAATTCCACCTAGAAAAGGTAATATATAAGCTGTCTCAAATAAAGATACTACCACTTATAAATATTTTTCAATGAACTGTCTCTGTCATATTGAAAAGACTTGCCATCCATTGGAGTAATTTGACAACGAACTGCAAATTATCCACTCATAGAGAAGATAGCATAAAAGTAACGTCGACTTTTACGGGGAAGTATAAGTTGCTCAAATAAAGAGACCTTCTACTTGTTGTTATGGGAAGGATTGTAAAAATGACTTCCTAGGGAAAGAAATATGGCTTCCTGGGGAAATTCCAACATACTCCTGTTGAGGAGGTAAAAATATTCTCGTGCCAAAATAAATGCACATTCTCAAACCAGGGCTCGAAGCATGCAGAGATCATAATAGTAATGTTGTTGGGAAACAAAGATTCAAACCATAAATAAAATGGAGTGTAACAGGCAACCATAATACATCCTTTGAGAAATAAACTCAAGAGGGAAATCCAATCCATCCAGACAAACAGCTGTACAGGAAGGCTGAAGCAAAAATCTTCCATGAGGGATAACTCAGTGGGAAAGTTAAAAGAATGTACACTTTCTGCTTAAGGTTGACACTCTATTAGAGAGAGGATAACACAACCCTGCAAAACAGGGTAATATGTCAACAAAATATTAATGAATGTGAATGGGCAGTTATTTGCTAAATTCAACTATGCATGATGTATGTATGAATGTATGAGCGTTATCATGTATATGCTGACAAAACATACATATAACACTGGGGATAACCAGACAAAACCAACATGGGTACAACCAACACTCGGCTAAATCACATCTAAGATGAAAAATTCCACAAAAAGGTAAGCACCAACTGAGGAACAGATTCCAACTTCACAGTTTAACTTCATTGGGAAGGAACATAATCCATAAATAACCAAACCATAGCAATAAATCAGTAGAGATACAGGGATATAACTTCCTCCTCTAGGCTTCACCGGGGGATATCACACAAACTTCAATGGGGAAAACAAATGTTTCGCGATCTGTACTTCTACTGGGAACTACAATACTGATTTCAAATAAGGCAGGAGAAAACCATATCATCAAAACATCAACTGGGGATCTCGTGCTGACTTCATTGGAGAAATATCATACAGACTTCACTAAGGGAGATAGTGCCTCATCGTCGAGATATCAACTGGAGACCTCGTGCTAACTTCATTGGGGAGGACAACACCACATCATCGAGGGGACGCCAAGATACATTCTTAAATATTGAGAGTAAGTATTGCACCAACTTCTCTGAGGAGAAACTATGAAACCTCATGGGGATACCAACTTGGGGAGTTAAGAAGTCAAACATTACAACAAGAAATCACACTTATGGGGATTTTAAATCAAACCCAGCACTTGGCGGGTGAAACCCCAAAAAGTTGACAAATGTCTCAACACTTCTTAGAAAAGATACTTCCCTGGTCTAGTTGCCTAGGAAAAAAACAACAAACAACAATGATTACACTGCAAAAAGAGCGACATTTTGCAAATAGTTCCATCTCAGCACGCAAGGGGAGAAGGAACTTTTGTCATATGAGTGATTCCTTCACTGGGGAATTTGGGATAGAGGCTTCATACCAAGCAAACCTGAAATTAAAATAAACCAAGACCTGACTAGGGAAAACGGGATCACAAACCTGATACCACACCATGCATCAATTGGTATCATCTCTAACCATCTGAGAAACACAAGAAGATCATACGTATATCAGCAAAAGTAACCTGGGAGAACCTTCCTGGGGGAAACAAAACTTCCCAAAATTACTGGAGTTTATCCATTCCTGGGATCACCACTTTTGTTTTCCTCTTGAATCATAGAATCTAAAGTAAAAGTAATTTGTAAATTCTTTTCGAAAAAAAAAATTTGTTATTTAATCTTTTTGCTTTGAAAATTACTATCAATAATAAATGGAGTCTTTGTAAGAAGAATAAAATAAGAATTACAAAGAATTGGATAAAAGCTCAAACTTTATTAATAGAATGGTAGTTTGTGAAAGGAGAGACTCCACGGATGATTACAAAGTTCAGAAAATGGTAATATATAATGGAAAAGATACATTGAAATCCAATGAGCACTATTCTCTCTAACAACTTTGAAATCCTGAGCAGCAACTTCTGTCGAAGTATGATGAGGATCAAAGAATATTGTTGTTTCAATGATCAAGTGTTGTCAGATGTAGTTACTTGCCAAGAAAGTCCCTAACTTTTGCCTAAGTTGCTCTTGCGGGTTTTTGATAATACGAAAAGATATAGCATTTTCTGTCCAAATTACATAGATTAAATTTCTGATTCTTCGATTATTATGTCACATTTTATCCTTTTTTATAGTTTTTGAATCATATTTCAGGCACTTAGCATTTGCAAGGCATAAATAAGAAAAGGAAGAAAAAGAATGGAAAAATGAAGAAGAAATGGTTTTAAAACAGCAAAATGCAGTTCTGTAGCAAAGAAGCGTGTCGCCCTCCATAAAGTCATTACGACCGACACAAGCTAAGTTTTTATGCCCCTCGGCACATGCATGTTACGACCGGCATGATATGAATTTTATGCCCCTCGGCATACTCATGTTACGACTGGGACATATGTGGATGACGTGAACGTTCCAAGCAGTTACGAAGTCTTCGCCAGTGGAGCATAATAAGCGCACGTCACCTGAATTTTCTCCGCGTGAAGAACGTGAATCATGGAAGTCACCTATTTTCCCTCAACAAAAATGGACTCTATAAAAAGGAAGCGGTTTCCAATTTTCCGATCTTCTCTTCTCTTCGCCTGCACTTTGAACAAAATTTGTTACGAAGTTTATTTTTTTCTGCTGAACATTATTTAGATTGTATTCTGATTTTTAATTTTGAGTTTTAGAATTCCAGCATTAATCTTCTAGTAGTAGTATTCCATAGGAAACAAAACCTTACCGTCAGAGAAGTATTTTTTTCCACATCAGAGAAATACTGCAACATTAGTTTGTTTCCAGACCTCCGGAATTGTTTAGGATTACTATGATTTTATTCGAGATATTTTACTTAAAGTCAATCCTGCCGGCTTATGGAGGACACACGCATCATTGGAATTTAGTGCTTTGTATCTGCTTTCAGGTTCTTATTTCAATAATCATATTATTTATTCTCTGCTATGCATGCGTTGTCGAATTTATATTTTAATTTTATGATGTTCTGCAACAATATTATGTCCGGCTAGATTCCCTCTAACGGTATGTAGAACATGACCGAAAAGGGTTCGGTAATTAATTGGCATTATTATTTTTACAAAAAGAATACTTTTCTGGTTTTAATTTCCAATTGAATGTTTAATAGTTTTTGTACGGAAGTAAGAGACAGTCTAAGGTTAAAATTCAATAGAGCGGAAGTTTGAGGTTTTAACCAGATAGTGGTCATTGAAACATTGATTTTAAAAATAGCATAAGAGCTTTAAAGTTAATTGAATCTTATTTGTTTTCAACAAATACTTTTGAGTTTTAAATGAAAATGCGGAAGCGCTCATTTCGAGCTTAACTGATATGATCTAATTCAATAGAACGGAAGTTTGAGATGAAGGTTTTTAAACAAATAGTTTCACCGAAATTGTGTTTTAATACTAAAAACAAATGCCGATAATGTAATGAACCCCTTAAGTTAATGAAATACATACCAGTGTCCTTCATTAACTATTAAATTCTAGTTAATTCCCAATTAAACCCAAACATCCAAATTTATTATTAGCCTTAGCTCTACGTAGTAACCTTTAGATAACAGTAGTTTTTGACTATCAGTCCTTGTGGGTTAGATATCTTTTAAAACTACGCGATAGACTGTACACTTGCAGACACTACACCCGATAGACTCATAAAGTCGCGATCAAGTTTCTGGCACCGTTGCCAGGGACTGAATTAGTCGAATACTGTAAATCCCTTGTTACGCAGTATAGACTAAGAAAACCAATTTTATTTTTTATTTTTACTATCGATTGTATGCCAAACACTCGTTCTAAAGACGAGGAATTAGAGCAACCAATCAACGAATTCGGGCGTTTTGTTAGCATAAGATGCCAAATCAGAGAGTACCAAGCCAAGTACAATCTTCCCGAACTCAATCTTCCTAACTTTTCTCTTCCTGACCCCAAAATGGCTGAAGGACCCCATAATCATCCTCTGAAGGATTATGCTGCCCCATCCCAAGAGGAACCCCACAACAGTATTGTTGCTCCCGCTATCACACAGAATGATTTCGAACTAAACCTTTCACTGGTGCAAGCGGTTCAACAGAACCAATTTTCAGGATGTCCTACGAAAGATCCAAGCCTTTATTTATTTGTGTTTGTGCAGTACGCAGACATAGTGAAAGCAAATGGAGTCAGCCCTAAAGCGATAAGACTCTGTCTTTTTCCTTTTTCGCTAAGAGATAGAGCTAGAGCATGGCTCCAGTCTCTACCATCCAACTCCGTTACCACATGGAATGATTTGAAGAAATTTTTCCTAGCGAGGTATTTTCTGCCAAGTAAGACGGCTATGCTGAGAGCTAATATAAATGGTTTTAAACAAAAGGAAAGCGAATCTCTTTTTGAAGCATGAGAGAGATACAAAGACATGTTGCGAATCTGTCTGCATCACGGTATAGAGGAATGGCTGATCATCCACACCTTTTACAATGGTCTCTTGTACAACACAAGACTAACGATTGACGCAACTACTGGTGGTGCATTGATGGATAAACCATACCATGATGCTTATCAACTTATCGAAAGTATGGCTAAAAATCACTATCAGTGGGGAAGCGATAGAACAATGATGGAAAAATCTCCAACAAAGAGTGGTATGCACGAAGTTAGCAGCTTAGACCAAGTTAATGCTAAGGTAGAAGCCCTTACCCAAAAGATAGAAAGCTTGACCACAACTCCCGCAGCCACCGCGGATGTAGTAACTTCGACCTGTGATCTATGCAAACTTCACGCGCATAACGCACCCGAATGTCCACTTTTAACAGGAGTATCAGTTGATCAAGTGAACTATGCTCAAGGAAACCCCTATGGAAACAACTATAACCTTGCTTAGAAGAACCATCCAAACTTTTCATATAAAAGCAATAATGCTTTGTACGCACTAGGGAAAGCTCCTACTACACCTCCAGGATTTCAGAAATCCACCCAAAATGTCCCAAATATCCCTAGGAAGTCCAACATCAAAATCATGATAGAAATTTTTGTAGTAAAACATTCACACTAGTGAATAGATTAAGCAATTGACTAATAAGATCGATGCCCTTGACACACACAACAAAATGTTAGAAACACAAATTTCGCAAGTGGCTCAACAGCAAGCGGCTACAGATGCTCCAGCTGGAACTTTTCCTGGACAACCCCAACCAAATCTGAAGGGACACGCTAACGCCATAATACTACGAAGTTGGACAGAACTAAGCGGACCAACTAAACCTAGAATCGAGAACCCAGCCATGTACCAAAAACTTGGAAAAGAAACTGAGAAGGAAGCTGAAACAAAGGACGTAGAAAACAAAGGTGACGAAGAGGCCACAGAAAAAGAAGAACCTTATATACCTTCTCCACCCTATAAACAACCCATTCCATATCCTCAAAGACTTGCTAAGTCTAAGAAAGTATGGCAATTCAAGAAATTCATTGAACTTCTGAAACAACTTAACATTACCATACCTTTTACAGAAGCTATCACACAAATGCCCTCCTACGCTAAATTTCTTAATGAAATCTTGTCTAATAAGAAAAATCTTGAGGATAACGAAACTGTATTGCTCACTGCTGAGTGCATTGCTATAATACAAAATAACATGCCTCATAAACTTAAAGACCCAGGTAGTTTTTCCATACCTTGCATAATCGGAAAATTTGTCATAGACAAAGCACTATAGGATTTAGGAGCCAGTATTAGTCTGATGCCATTATCAGTTTGCAAGAAACTCAACATGGGAGAACGAAGACCAACAAGAATGTTTGTAAAATTAGTAGATCGATCGGTAAAATTTCCCTTAGGTATGTTAGAAAATGTTCTTGTACGTATAGGACAATTCTATATCCCCACTGATTTTATAATCATGGACATTAAAGAAGACTCCAATATTCCTATCATATTAGGTAGACCATTTCTAGCTACTGCAGGAGCCATAATAGATGTCAAAAATGGAAAAGTGACCTTCGAAGTCGGAGAGGAAAAGGTTGAATTCATGTTATCTAAATTCCTCATGGCACCAGCCATTGATGATTCATGTTGTTTCCTGGATGAAATCGATAAATGCGTGAAAGAAATGGAGAAACAACAAACCACTTATTCGGAAGTATTAAGGATTCCCATACCCCTGATGCTCGAAGATGATAATTGGCGCCCTGAATATCAAGATGAAAACCTGAGTGAATGCCTAGCCTTAATGCCTGATCCTATACCCTGTCAAAAGAAACCTGCCATAAAACTCAAAACATTACCCAAAAACCTAAGATATGAATTCCTAGACACAGAACTTGAACGACCAATTATAGTCAATGCAGACTTAGGACAAATAGAGATTGAAAAATTACTACATGTCCTTAGAAATTATCCAACCGCTTTAGGTTATAACATATCAGATCTAAAAGGAATAAGCCCTTATATCTGCATGCACTGTATTATGCTAGAGGAAGACTGTAAAACCTCTAGGGAACATCAAAGGAGAATAAATCCCATTCTGAGCGATATAGTCAAAAAGGAAGTAGAAAAGCTACTAGAAGCAGGAATCATATACCCGATATCCGACAGTAAATGGGTAAGCCCAGTACATGTCATACCTAAGAAAGGTGGCGTGATTGTTGTCAACAATAGTAAAGGAGAATCAATAGCACAACGAGCTCACACCGGGTGGAGAATGTGCATCGACTATAGAAAGTTAAACAAAGAAACTCATAAAGATCATTTTCCTTTACCCTTCATTGACCAAATGCTTGAACGACTAGCTAAACACTCTCACTTCTGCTACTTAGACGGGTATCCAGAATTTTTCCAAATTCCTATCCATCCCGATGACCAAGAATAAACGAATTTTACTTGTCCTAATGGTACATTCGCTTATCGACGAATGCCATTCGGATTATGCAATGCCCCTGCAACATTTCAGAGATGTATGATGTCCATCTTCTCATATTTTCTAGATGGCATGATAGAAGTTTTTATGGATGACTTCTCTGTCTGTGGAGAAAGTTTCGAGGGATCTTTATCGAACCTTGAAATGGTGCTAGAAAGATGCGTAAGTGTCAATCTCGTGTTAAACTGGGAGAAATGCCACTTCATGGTCCGACAAGGAATCGTCTTAGGGCACATAGTATCCGGTAAGGGCATCGAAGTAGATAAAGAAAAGATCGAAGTTATAGAAAATCTTCAACCATCAAAAACTATTAGAGAGATAAGGAGTTTCTAGGACACGCCGGTTTTTATCGATGTTTCATTAAAGACTTCTCTAAAATAACCAAACCTTTGACCGAACTCCTAATGAAGGATGTTGAGTTCATCTTCGCCGACAAATGTTTGGACGCGTTTATAAATCTAAAAAAAGCATTAATTTCAGCACCTATTATGCAACCTCTCGATTGGAACGAACCATTCGAGATAATGTGTGATGCCAGTGACTATACCGTAGGCACAGTCCTAGGACAGAGAAAGGATAAAAAGCTTCACGCGGTCTACTATGCAAGTAGAACCCTAGATCCTGTGCAGACAAATTATGCTACCACTAAAAAAGAATTGTTAGCTATTGTGTTTGCTTTAGATAAATTTTGTTCCTACCTAGTAGGAGCACGAATAATTATCCATATTATCCACGATGCAATATGGTACCTCTTAAGTAAGAAAGACGTCAAACCAAGACTACTAAGGTGGATCTTACTTCTTCAAGAATTTGATTTAGAAATAAAAGATAAGAGAGGCACCAAGAATGTAGTCGCTGACCACATATCCATAATAGAAGGCATCAAACCAGATCATGTCCCCATCAATGATGATTTTCCTTATGAATGCCTTGTAGCCCAATTAGAACTAGAAAGTATCATAACTGAGTACCCTGTGACTTATGAAGACAAGAACACAAACGAAATTTTGGAAGCAATATGCATCACAACCATGCTACCATGGTACGCCGATTTAGTTAACTATTTGGCTGCCGGAGTGTTTCCACCCGATATGTCTTATCAACAAAAGAAGAAATTCTTTCATGACCTTAAACATTATTATTGGGACGAGCCTTTACTTTTCAAAAGAGGCACCGGTGGTATTTTTCGTCGATGTGTTCTCGAAAGTGAAATCGAAAACGTAATTTTCCACTGTCATGCCGCTCCCTATGGAGGACATGCAAGTACTTCAAAAACTTGTTCTAAGATATTACAATCTGGCCTTTATTGGTCTAACCTCTGGAAAGACGTCCATATCGCAGTTAAAAATTGTGACCGGTACCAACGCACCAGAAACATCTCTAGACGCGATGAGATGCCTCAAAAGGGCATTCTGGAAGTTGAATTCTTTGATATATGGGGAATAAATTTCATGGGACCTTTCCCATCTTCCTTTGGAAATCACTACACACTAGTTGTTGTCGACTATGTTTCGAAATGGATCGAGGCTGTAGCCTCTCCAACAAATGACGCGCGAGTACTAGTCAGGATTTTCAAGAACGTAATCTTTCCAAGATTCGGTGTGCAGAGACTCGTCATCAGTGACGATGGCTCCCATTTCATTTCCAGAATCCTAGAAAAATTATTAGCGAAGTACGAAGTCTGACATCGTGTCGTAACGCCTTATCATCCACAAACAAGTGGGCAAGTAGAGGTCTCCAATAGAGAAATAAAGAAAATCTTAGAAAAATTGTAGCAACCTCTAGGAAAGATTGGTCATCTAAGTTACATGACGTTGTTTACTGTGGAAAATGGTAAACAACCACTGGTCCTCCCAGAGTCCTAAACTGAGGATAACTTGCGAGATCGACCAGTTAATCTCAAGACACGTGCTAAGAGCTTTACTATCACACCTATTCCGTCGAAATATTAGTCAAGGGAGATGGTTTTCTTTTGACTGGGGGAACAGGTGTAATGGTTTTCCACACTATGATTTGATCGACTGACTGGTGACTCGTGATCGACAGAAGATATTCATACGAAAGCGAGATTTACTAAACTAACTGACTGGTGACTCGTGACCAATAGATAATGTTGAATTGTTTATATGAAATAGAAGATAACGTATACATCTTGATCAATAGTAAATAGAAAGCAGATAAAATACTCAAAAGATATAATTTAAAGATAAAGGATTTGCATTGAAATAAAAATAGTGATTTACGTACATCAAGCACTCTTCACTCTTGATTTCCTAACGCTCTGAATGACAGAGTTTGACAAGTGATTTGATAGTACAAGTGAACACATCACAAACTATACTAAATCTGCTTATTTATAGTGTTTATAATGTAACTACCTAGATAAAATCTACGGCTAATATTAACATCTTGAGGGAACTACTTCATTAGATGTTGCCACCTATTTGGCGCTCAAACACATCGTGGATTGCTGGTAACTGCTCATGATTTTGAAGTTCCACCTATTTGGCGCTTAAACACATCGTGGATTGCTGGTAACCGCCCATGATTCCTCTAAACCTCTTGACCGTAAACCGCTTCTGCCTTGCTTCTCCACTTTTTCTCTAGCAAAGAATAACCATACTTCCTCTAAGTCCAAGAAACCCTTTTTATCGACTAAAACCATTTTTGACCAAATCCTTGTCTTCAACCCTTTGGTCGACTAAACCAATTTTGACCTATTGACATATGTTCTTTTATTTCTTCCTAGTCGATGTAGTTCAGTTTTGACAGTTTTAGTGTGACTCCTTTTAAGCATTAACTCTAACTTAATAAAACCAACTTTTCAAACACTGGCTCCCGTTTCCCAGAAAACCCTTACTTTGGAGGATGACTCTTAGCTTATGAGAATATCTTCATTTACTACACGTACTTGAATACCTTAATATTTTCCAAGGTAACAAAATGCCCCCGAGAGATGCCATTTTCAAATTTCGACTAATATGAGATGATGGCGTCTTTGAAGCGTCGGTTTCACCATTCGACCAAATCGTTTCCATTTCTCTAAAAGTGAATATTATTGTTCTGTCTTTTCCGTGACGCCATGTAATCATGGTAGTGTATCACACTTTTCAGTTTCGAGACGTGTGCCATTAATTTTTCCATCATTGCACTTTTAGTGGCAAACGTGGCCCACTAACTCACGTTGATCTTGCAACACGCGTCCCACAAACTGACGTGATTTGAACTTGGGAAATCACAAAAGATTTTTCCCATTATTTCCTCCTTCCTCAGGGTCTATAAATACCCTTATTTCTCATTTTTCTATTTTTCTTCACTTCTTCAACCCTTGCTTTTAGAAAAAACACAGAAACTACACACTTCATCGATGTTCTTCATCTTCATCCTCCTTAAAACCTTTTAAAATGGCGAATGTTAAAAATCAAACTTCCTCACCAGCAATCGCTCTTCAACTGCGCCTTGTCGACGACAAAACTTATGTGCCAGAACCTCCATTTGCTGAGGAGAAAGCCAAAATCTGGCAATCTCAGGTACTTATCCCTTTCTCTCTTGAAGTGAAACCCCTAGCCTTTTTATGGCCACTTCCTGCTAATGCACCCTCTGAAATCTATGTAGATGATAAGGAGGAATGTTTTCCTACTGGTAGTACTACCATACCCATCATTTCTTCTCCAAACCCTATATCGCTTAAATATATTGACAGGAACTTTAGAACCGCTCCACCTCTGCATTGCCCTAAATTTCGTGCTTGGATGGAACGTTTAGAAACTGCCAAAGGAGACCAATGGAAAAGGATGGGTATTTATACCCTGCTAGAACTTTCTCGATGTGGTAAAACTTATTCTAGTGGCATGCTCCTAGCTTTCATACATTTCTGGAAGGGATCAACCAACACCTTTCATACTAAATGTGGTATGATCACTCCTACCCTATTCGACGTTGTTTCCATCACAGGGCTAAAACCATCTGGCACAGTTTTCAACTATAGAGATGCTGAACCTGTACCACTAAGGTTCAATGTGGGTGAAGCTGGAAAACCAACATATAATAATTTCGTTGACCATCATGCTCAAACCTCTGGTCCTGTAACTGATGGAGAGCATGTGGCGTTTCTAACCTTATGGTTGTCTCACTTTGTTTTTTGTTCTAGGTCGATGAAGATGGCCAAACAATTTTCTTATCTAGCTACCCAATTGCATATGGGTGGGAATGTTGTTTTAGGCCAGCTAATTTTGGCCTCTCTTTATGCAGCTTTAACTGATGTTGCTAACCAAATAAAGTGTTTTGACCCTAATAATCCAAAGAAAAAGAACGGCTTAGTCCATGGTCCTTTTTTGCTCTTGCAGTTATGGTTGAATGTCACCTTCTCTGAGGAGATTAAGCCCTTTAGAAATAGAAAGGTAGCATGCCCTCCATCTTAAAGCCATATTGTTTGGCAACACCTTCTCCCTCTGACTCCTATCGACAAGAGCTCCCCAAATCCTGAAGTCTTCAGACTGTTTTTTACCATTATGTTGACAAGAGTCGATTTCACACCCTCTATGGCTCCATTTCATGATAGACAAGATGGACCAGAGTGGTTTACTAGGGCTTTTCCACCTGTAAGAGAAGAGGATAATAAAAATTCCTTAATCCTCTAGAGGCGTTACTTAACTCCCCAATTCCTGTCTACTATGATTGTCGGTGTGAACCCGATTTTGGTCGCTTATCATCCTAACTTGGTGGCTCGACAATTTGGACTCTGTCAACTTGTTCCTAAGTCTTTGTTCAATTCTCATGAGCTGCTGGTAGACATCATAACTGACCAACCCTTCGAAATAATCAAGGATGATATAGGGAATATATGGCCACGAAGACCCACACTCACTCTCACTCCTTTCCAACCGTCTTTCTACTACACCAAAGAATTTGAAACTTGGTGGCAGTCATATTTTGTTACATTCATTGGTGATTCTAATGCCAAGTTGGTTGAACTATCTACAACTTTCTCAAATTTGCAGGCAAAGGCGACCAAGTGTAAGATTATTCATATTAAACAAATTTGAGCTTTCCAGAATTACTTCTGAATTGTGTATCGACCTAATAATCTTCGTCGGACCATCTATGAGGCTTTTGTCGAATTAAAGGAGAAGGTAACCGATAGGATCTCAACACTAAAAATCCATGATTATGCAAAAGACAAATATCTTTACGCTCTTCATTTTGGAAACATCAAATTTCCTCCTTTGCCATCCAGCCCTTTGGCCCACCTATTCCTGATTGGTGGTATTGCTTTATACCGGATATGCAAAATGCCTATAAGACAAAGGCCGACAGAGTGGTACCAACGAAGTATTACCTACCTTACTATTCAAGGCATCTTCATTATAATCTCTGATATGTTAGAGTACTTTTGACTACACAAATCGGTAACGATTTCTGGAAAGCTTACCCCCCTGCTTATTTTAATTTGGTTGCTTATCTGATTGTTTTACACTTGTCTTACAGTTATACCAATAGATCAGGCGGGTGTCGTTCCTGTCGACAAACAAAAACCTTCGACGCATCAGGTTTAAACTTCAACCTTCTGCCAGCTATCATTATTGATTTGGCATATCTGACTTAGCTTAATTTTCGTAGATCATTCTTGGACACACACCCTCTGACAATGAACCCATTTCTTCTTCACTCAAGAAGGCTTCTTCGATGGGTGTATTTATATACTTCTTGTTTCTATGTCGTTTATGCCCTAAACTTGTATTAATATTTTCCTTGTTTGCCAGAGTAAAAAATGCTCAGCGGATTTGGCTGCTCCCTCTGACAAATCCAAAAGGTCCAAGAAGGACAAAGAGCATACTTTTGAGAGGGCTAAGGTATATTCTATCGATTCAAAACTTCCATTATCGACTAACACAATTGCTTCGACTTATATCTTTTTTTTATACTTAGCCATCACCTGATGTTCAGCCTTCTCAACACTCCCACAAATCCAAAAGCCATAAGAGGAAAAAAGATTCCTCTACTGAAGGCGAGGTAGTGGAAAATAAGAAGAAGACAAAGGTACCTGTATCCTAATGTGCTGAAGCAAAGGTTCTCTTGAAACTTGTTGATGAAATAGAGGAGTCAGCTGATGTCGAAATTCCTCTTGTTACAACAAGGGGACGTAACGTGGACTTGGTCGAAAATCCTGAAGCCACCTTAGATTTAGGTGATGACACCATTGTGGTCGACACATCCCTGGTTACTCCGACTCGTGCTCCTAGGGTTGATGAGGTTCAAAACCCAATGAGAGACACTATTGATGTTTCAGCTAAGGATGAGTTTGTCGATCTTAATTTGTCGACACAAGTACTAGCTGGTTGTTTTCTAGTTTCTTTCGTTTTTTATTTGTTGAATTTGTTTTAGCTAATACCTTTTCTTGCTTTCTTTAGGTTACTATCTCCGATCAAAAACAATGTGTACCTGACTATACCCCTTTTTCAGAAGCTTCTTCCCCTCACCATCATGAGAATCTTGACATTGCTGATGATGAGTTTATCGACCGGACTATTCCGGCTACTCTTACTGACTCTGACTCAGTCACTAGTCCTGCCAAACATAAGGGTTATAGTTTGACTAGTTCTGATTCTAGCCTTTCAGATTCCCTGCATGGTTCAGAAGCAAATAAAAATGTCACTACCTCCCGAATTTTTCCCCCTCCTGAAAGCACGCAAGGCGCGCCTCTCGTTTCATCTAGGAGAGCAAAGGTCAACTCACCCACTAAACTAAAATACATGGGAGTCAATCCTTATGCTCTAGAAGCAATTTCTAGATTGCGTCGCTTTGTGAGTTCTCGCACTCTTTCTTCTGACTCCAGCCTACCTCAAGCACATAATGACAAGATGAGTCCTAAAGCAGTTAAAGCCAAAAATTTGATGACTAAAATTCGGACTCATGCTTTGAATCCTGATCTGCCTCATCTACTCCATTCTGATCCAACTCTTGGACGAGAACTCCAAAATGTTGAAAGTATTCGGGAAAATAAGGAAGCGGTTGAGTCGAAGAAAGCCTTCGTGAAAGAGAATTTGGATATGGTGGTGCAAGTTACTGAAGAAATTAATGATTTGTTAGCAATGATTGAAAATAAGAAACATGAAATGGTTCCCAAACGAAACAGAGCTACTGAAATACGTGACCAGATTTCTGCTCTCAACAAGGAATTATAATTGATTGCCAAGCAAGAGGAAGAGATTAATAATGTGATTAATCCAACCCAAACAAAAGCTGAGCAAATGGCTGTGGACGTCGTGGCTGTAAGTGATATGATTTCTTCTGTCAAAACAGAGCTTGAAACACATACGGCTCAGGCATAAGGTTTTGAATATCAGGCCACAGACCCTCATGGTGAACTGTGGTCATTCCAAGCCAAATTTAAGCATTTTTAATCATTGTACCAACAATCTTGTAATTTCTTTATGGCTTTAAGCCAAATTTTTAACGAAAGCTTTCTTTGTTTGTTTTATATGTATCTTCCACGTTTTATGCGTGTTTTGAATTTGCTGGTCTCAACAAAATTTTACCAGCTTGTTGGTTCGAGGAATACTTATTCCGTTGAGATTTTGATTTCTTGAAAAATGGGCTTATACTTTTTTAAGTACTTGCCCATTACCCTTAAGATCTGTCGATCTGGGGCTAACTCCTCAAGCACATAGGCATTATTTGAAAAAATTTGTATCACCTTAAAAGGTCCTTCCCAATTTGGGGACCATTTCGCTAAGACTCTATCATTTTTATCCATAGGTAATATCACTTTCCATACTAGATCATCGACAGCAAATACTTTATCCTTCAATTTTTTATTATAAGCTCTGGCAACTCTTTCTTTTTGTCTTATTAACGAATCAAGGGCCAACATCCTTTCTTCATCTATGTCGACAAGCTCGTCTGCCATCATATTCCAGTAATCCTCACATGGTATTTCATGATGTCTTTGGATTCTTATCAATTGAATATGTATCTCCATTGGTAACATTGCATCATGGCCGTATGCAAGTCGAAATAGAGTAGTTCCTGTTGCTTCCTTAGGGGAAGTTCTACACGCCTATAAGGCTTGATCCAGTGTTTTATGCCAATTCCTTGGCTTCTTTCCTACATGCTTCTTAATTAGGCTAATTATCACTTTATTTGCAGCTTCGACTTGTCCATTTGCTTGAGCATAGTAAGGAGTAGAAGTTAACAATTTAATTCCAACTTCTTGCGTAAATTCTTGCATTTTTCGTCCAGTAAACACTGATCCTTGGTCGGTCATAATTGTTTCTGAAATTCCAAACCGACAGATGATGTGATTTTGTATAAAATCAATAACAAATTCTTGGTCGACATTAGTTAAAGCTACTGCCTCGACCCATTTTGTAAAGTAATCAATACGGACTAAAATATATCTTTGTTGTTTTGATGATGCTTGTTTTATTTCTCCAATCACATCTAAAGCCCATCCTCTGAATGGCCAGGGTTTTATAATTGCATGTAATTCACTTGCGGGGACATGTTGTATGCCCCCATTCATTTGGCATTCTCGGCAACCTTTAGCAAATTCGATGCAATCTTTTAGCATTGAAGATCAATAGACGCCTGAACGCACAAAAAGCCATTTCATTTTGTGTCCTACTTGATGTCCACCACATGCTCTACTATACACACTTGACACTGCCACATATACCTCACTTCCTCCAAGGAATTTTAACAAAACTCCTTCAGCAGTTTTCTTAAATAATTCATTCTCTATCAAAACGTAATTGAGAGCGCGATACTTGATCTTACGGTCTGTCGACCTCGTGGGGATGCACAGATAGTCAGCCAATGGCTTTCTCCAATCATTCTCTTGTCCATTGTCAATGGTTAAAATTTGAAAATTTTCGACATCTATAGCCCCTAACTTTACCATCGACAAATATGAAGGGGATAACAAAGATGCTCGAACTTTCTCACTTACTTGGGTAAGTTCTTCATTTTGACCTCTCTTGTATCCTGAGGCTTATTGTTCTAGGTCATTAGCCTTTTCGTTCTCTCTTCGAGGTATGTGTCGAATACTTACTTGCTCAAATTGTTTTAACAATCTGATGGTAATCACAAAATACATGATTAAATTTTCTTTAACACATTTGTACTCCTTAAATACTTGTTTAATCACTAATTCAGAGTCTCCCATAATTTCGATGTTCCTTGCCCCAAAATATAGCAGTAGTTCAAGTCCTATTATTAAAGACTCGTATTCTGCTTCATTATTTGTGCACATACCGTCGATTTTATACTTGAACTCTATTGGAATTCCACTGGGAGAAATTATAATTCCTCCTATTCCAACTCCATTCTCATTGCTAGAACCATAAAAGTATAATTTCCATGACACTAAATATACATAATTTTGAGGTATACCAACCATAGAATGGTCGACCAAAAAAACTTCCACTACTTGTCCTTTCATTGCTTTTAAGGGCATGTAAGTCAGAGAATACTCTGTTAATGCTAAAGCCCATTTACCAATTCGACTATGTAAAATTGGTTTGGATAACATGTGCTTAATAATATCGAAATGAGAAGATACATACACATTAACAGGCTTTATATATTGCTTTAGTTTAATACAAGAGAAATACAAGCAAAGCCATAGTTTTTCTATATCACTATACCTAGTCTCAGGATTATTTAGCATTCGACTAAGATAAAACACAGGTCTCTCGACACCTTTTTCGTCCTGTTGGACTAACATACTACTTATAGTCGCATCTGAGGCTGCAATGTATAACCTCATAGGCCTATGTCTAACAGGAGGTGCCAATATTGGAGGCTTTACTAAGTAGTCTTTGATTTTGTCGAAAGCCTCTTGATGCTCCTCTTGCCAAACAAAATCTTCACTTTTTAGTCGAAGTAGTAGTGAAAATACTTTGGTTTTTCCACTTAAGTTGGATATGAACCTCCTTAGGAAATTTATCTTGCCTAACAAAGACTGAAGTTCCTTTTTGGTCGACGGTGGTTTGATGTCCATGATGGCTTTGGTCTTACTTTGATTTACTTCTATGCCTTTTTTATGCACCACAAAGCCAAGAAAATCACCTACCTGCACACAAAAAGCACATTTTAATGGATTCATTTTTAATCCATGTTCTCATCCTTTCGAAAGACTTTCGAAGGTGTTAGAGATGAGTTGGTTTACTGTTCGGATTTATTACAATATCATCAATGTAAACTTGCATGAAATCTTCAATAAAATCATGGAACATAGAATTCATTACCCTTTGATATGTCGCTCTGGCATTTTTTAAACCGAATGGCATGACAACCCATTCATATGTTCCCAGTTCCCCAGGGCAGCGAAACACCGTCTTCGACACATCGTCGTCTGCAATAAGAATTTTGTTATAACCAGAATAACCATCAAGCATACTTAGATATTCAAAACCAGCAGCCTAGTCGATCAACATTTCTGCCACATGCATAGCATACTCATATTTTGGGGTGGCAACATTTAAATCTCTAAAATCTATGCATACCCTTAATTTTCCATTTTTCTTAATTACTGGCACCATGTTTACCAACCAGTCGACATACCTTGCAGTTCTTATGAATCTGCTTTTGAGGAGTCTTTCTACCTCCTCTTTGATTTGTGACATTATGGCTGGAGTGAAACTCTGGGAGTCTGCTTTACTGGTTTCTTTCCAGCTTTTATTGGTAATTTTAGTTCTACCAAGTCACTTCTTAAACCTGGCATTTCATTATAGTCCCAAGCAAAAAAATATTTAAATTCTTTTAATAAAGATATTACCTCAGCTTTCAACTTTGGGTCGATGTTGGCGCTGATATAAGTTGGTCTTTTATCCCCCTTTTCGCCAAGATCTATTTCTTCTAAACGGTCTTGTGGATGCATATTTTCTGGTGCCATTGGATCCTTTTCGAAGCCTAAGGGTTTTTCGTCGTATATGCAGTCAAGACGCTGCTTATCGAAGTTTTCTTCGGCCGTCTCTATTATATCTGGTGGCTTTGGCTCAATATCCAAAGTAGCTCCTTCATCTAGAACTTGTGCTTTATTGGCTTCGACAACCATATTTTCTTTAGCTTCCAGTGCCAGATTTATTTTATTTTCGGCAATATATGCCGAAATCCTGTTTAGAGCATCTAGCTCAGACATCATCACTGATGTCTCCCCAGCCTGTCAGCCGGTTGGTACAATATGGATCCTCAAGAGGTTCCACATCCCACATAAAATCATGGTTTTCATGTAATTTCAATGAAACAAATGCTTCATCAAGGTTGGCATATACATCTTCAGTAGGTTGACATGGGGAAATATTAGCTCATTTCCTGTCGAACTGCTTCTTTCCGACATTGTTCACGTCTGCCATAAAATACCCTTTATCAGCTTCAATATTATCGACTATGCCATCTTCCCTCCTGTTGTACCCCAAAATTTTCCCTCCCATATTCTTCAAAGTCTTGACAAGCATCATCTCAATTTGCTCATGTCTACTCAAGGGTTGCACAGTCATACCATCCTCCTAAGCCAATCAAAATTAGGGTTTTGGTTCTTGCAAGGAAGTTGAGGTTTTCAAGGGCTCAATTAAGTCCCATATGCTCATATACATTGTCAAGCACCTACATGTCAAGTTTCAAGGCTCACAGCATGAAGTTGCACAGTCAAAAGCCCTATTTGCTCTACGATCAACTGTAGGGGTAAAATGGTCATTTGACAGTCAAAAGTCAAAAATTTTGGTCAACATCTTATTTTGAAGCCACAATCATCATTTGGTCAAATCTTGACCATGATTTCACAAGAACGGCTCAAAAATCATCAAGGTGTCAAAAGTTTCCATTTTTGGACAGTTGAAAAGTCAACTGTAACTTGACCAAGGCACAACTTTTTCATGGTTCATCAGAAAAATCCCATCCAATGCTCATTTTGAAGGGGATGACATTTCCTACAACTCATCTTCACATTCCAAGTCCAAGAAATGCTCTCACAAAAAGTTATCAATTTCAACATTATAGGTCATTTTCAAAAGTCAACAAAAAGGCACTTTAAGTCAAAGACCATAACTTGAGATTGGTAAATCAAAATGACATGGGACCAAAGGCATTGGTTAGAGGACTTCAAGACCTTTCCAAAATGTCCAAGAACATGTTCATATGATCAAAATTGAGCAAGATATGCATTGGAGAAGTTGGGAAATGTTTGTGAAATGGCCAAAGTCAACTATCCTTGAAACTTCATTTTTGACAAAAAGGGCCCACTTTTTCCACTTGATTCAGCTTTTCCATGCCTCCCACGTGTCCCATGATTTATTTCAAGTTTAAAAATTAATTTTTCTATTTTTATTTAATTTTATTTGATTTAATTCATTTTAAATCTTTAAAATTCAAATAAAAATCAAAGAAATTAATTAAAGGATATTTTGTGTTTTGAATAGCCTTGATGTATCATGAAACACATACCAATTTCGTGTACATCCTATTCCAAGCATAAAAATTCAAATTTGGAGCAAAAATGGCAAGTTGTTTAATGGTGTTCATGGCAAAATCAAAACTTCATTGCAAGGCTTAAAGGTCCATTATTCTGATTGATTCTCATTACTAGACATATATGCAAGCCTTCCATACACAATCCACGACCTAGAACTTTACACAAAACGGCCAGAGCAAAATCCAAAAAGTGTCAAAAAAAGTGTGAGATCAAAAGGAGTATTGCAAGCATTTTCAGGCCAAAAGGAGAACGTGACTCTCTTCTTTGCCATCCCCTGAAGCTAAAGCAACCCTTGCCACGTCCTAAGATCCATCATACCGCGCTGTAAGTTCTTCCCAGGTCCCCCAAAATTTCTATACATTTTTTTCTTTACATGCTTGTGTGTAGGTTCCAAAAGAAGGTTTATCATACACCTTCCTCATCCAGACGTCAAGTGTCCTCAAGCGTCCATCCAGTGGCCTAAAGATGAAGCACATCATGCTCCTGGTCAACCTTGTGCATAGGCAAGCAAGAAAGTCAACGTGGCTTGGCTGGTTAATGGGCCTAAATTTCCAGATTCACCTCCTTAAGGGTCCAACACCCCCCTTGGTCCACTCTTTTTTCTTTTTGTTTTATATTTTCTAATTTAGTTATTAATTGTTTTTTTAATTATTATTATTATCACCAAAATAACCAATTAATATTTTTCACAATAAAACCAAAAAAAAACATGTTTACTTATTAATTTATCTTGTAAATAAATACTAATAAATTGAATTAGTTTTAATTAGGTAACTTTAACTTTTTTTCTTAACAACTAAAATAAATTTAGAATGAGGTTTTTATTAACTTTTAATTTTATTTCCTTTTATTTTATTTTATTTTCATAAAAAACATAAAAATACAAAAAAAACTTTTATTTTTTTAATTAATTAATTAATTAGATTAGTTATTAATTTTAATTTTAATTTAATCACAAAAAGGACAAAAAAATTCAATTCTTTTCTTAAAAGGGTCAAAACCCTTAGGATGTTCCCGATTAAATTTCTTCTCGCGCGCATTTATTTATTTTGATTATTTATGTAACTGTCTCCAGATATGTAATAGTTAAATAGGAATTTTACCGCTTTCTTTAATTTTCTGCATTTACTTATTTACCAAAACGGGTTTTTGTTTTTGGCGATGTATAGACCCGCGCCTTGTAATAGTTAGATTTACATTTCCGCAATTTATTTTCCGCACTCATAACTGTTAACAATGCATGAAAGAATGTATGAATAATAAAATCAATCTGTAGCTCACAAATAACATGTACAAAATAAACATTAACATGAAACAACACACATGTACATGCCACTCTTAGAGTACGCCTCACTGGTGGCCTCGAACGTGGCCATCAAGTATAGGGTGTCTTAGAGGTCGCCCTTTGTCTAAAGATCCAGTTGCCTCGAAACGGCTGCCTCAGATAAAAGGATCTAGGACATTAGGGTTACTTCTAAGGTGTCCTACCATTGCTTTAGTGACCACACATGTCCCTTAATCGAATTGACCCGAACACCTCCAACGATGGTGCTACCTACTTCTCAATGGTGGGATAGCACTATCTAAAGGACTCTTACACAGCTTAATTCCTTAGAGTAGGTAGATTTCTCCTAAGTACTTGCTCTTTTCAAAACAAACAAACAACTTTTCACACCCACACTTTCAAAAGGTTTTCAAACAAATTTTTCATACACTCTTGAGGACAGATATAAGAGTTACTTAGAAATCTTTCAAACAAAACTCTTTCAAAACCCACACACACTTGAAAAGCAAACAAATTTTTGAAAACATAAGAGCAAGTACCTAAGAGCCCATGGATAACCATGGATAGAAAGGGTGCTAACACCTTCCCTTTCTATAAATCTACCTCCCGAACCGAGAAACATTCTCGAATAAGGAATTTTGCTGTGCTTTTGTCCTTTCCATGTTGGAGAACATAAAAGACGGTGGCGAATCTTGCTTACCGCGACATTTCGCGAAACCAGCTAAAAAACAGTCAGTTCTATTTCCACCGGTCACAGAACTGGCGACTCTGTTGGGGAGATTAATTAAGTGAGGTGTAGCTTAGGAATAGTTCATCATCATGTTTTCAATTGCTTGCTTTGCTTGATTTAATATTGTGGGCCTGTTTTGGGAGTTTCATAGATCCTAACCCGGATATGGGGATACCTCTTAGAAAGTAGCAACAAAACTGTGAGGGAACTGTGCGGGGTATACCGACACGGTTGAAGCAGTTTGCTACGTTGATGTGGCACTTTGGTGAGTACCGGTAACCCTTGAGTCAAGTCAAGGAGAGTATGGGGCCGCCGTGTGGTGTCGTGAAGCATCAACTGACCTTAGGAACCTTAATTGAACCATCCTGGCCTCTTTAGGGGTAGTGAGATGACTGACTTTGGTGCAGTCCGAAGTTGGTTGATACTCGATACTGCACTCATTGAGGGTTGTTTTCTTGGAATATTTTGATCGCCAGTTCAGTGGCTAAATCAAAACAATGAACACAGAAAACAATCCAATGATATTGAGCTCCTTAGAACCCGGTTACTTTTGATAGGACAGGTTTTGAACCCACCAACTTCAAGAGGGTAGTACCCCAAACTTCATGCTGGTCTAAACTCTAAGGGCTCTTTGTGTGACTTGTGTGCCTTCAAACTTGACTACTTGCATACTTGTTATCTGACACTTGAGTTTCCTGCAGGTTTTGTTTACAGTCCTTAATCTGGACTCATAACAGGGCTTACCTACATTACTCCATGCATAGCATAACATCATACCATCATACCATTGCATACATCCTACATAAGAACTAATCCATTTCAAGGATCTCAAGGGTTTGTGATGCAGGTCATGATGAACCAAAAGTCTAGCAAGGGGCAAAGGGGATTTATTTTCCTCTAGCCAAGGTTAATGACTTGAGTCAGGGGCTATGACCCACTCGATATGGTGAGCCTTGACTCTTGAAGAAGGACTCTCATCAACATGAAGTCCCTTCCATCAAGCTACAAAATTCAAATTCTAACAATTTTCTTGTTTACCCCGCGGGATCCTTGAAAATATTGCATGCATACATACATATCATGGCATTACAGGTACTCCTTTGACAGGTCACTTACCATCTTCGCTGTTTATTTCAGCAATGGCTTCCCAACAAAACAACCAGGATCTTCATGCTCAAGAGACTCGGTTCAGGGAGATCCTCCTAAATCTATCCAAGGGGAAGGAAGAGCTGAGAACACTCCTCATGGGGAATTTGGTCAGGAAGAGTCCCAAAGACGACAAGGACGAACGGCTGAAACATCTGCAAGCTGAGGTGGATGTAATGAAAACCCAGATGCTGGGGCAAATGGCTCTTATCCAACATTTATCTCAAAGACAAGGAGAGCTCAGGGTTCTCGTCAACCAACTGCTTCGGGATAACCAACTGGGGCAAACATCTAAGGTTGAAGAGCAAGCCATCATTCAACCACCTGTGGGGCAAGAAGACAAGGGAAAAGCTCCTCAGTTTGCTTCAGGGTCATAAGCCCAGCATCAACCTCACCAGCGTCAACTGGGTAGTCGGCGTAAGGGAAATACGTCTAGAAGACATTTCTTGGAGACTGGTATACCATCATCACTGATACTGAGACGCTTGTTGGAGGTCAAGCTGATCGCTTTAAAAGATCCTCCTAAGAATCTCAACATAACCTCCCTAAAGTACAATCCTGATGAAAGGTGTGCCTACCATTCTGACAGTCCTGGACATGACACTGACGACTGTTGGAGCTTGAGGAACAAGATCCAGGACTTGATCGACGGAAGGGTGCTGGAGTTCAGGCCGGATGGCAAAATGAAAATATTCCGCTGAGAATTCTTCATCTGAGATGACTAGTTCAAAAAAAGAAACTTTTGTTCATTCGAATGTTCAAGTTGTATTTTTCTTTGCTTATTCAAACATTTATTCATGTCAAACTTTGTTATTTCATTAATGCATTACACGTGTCTGTTTTGAAGTAATTATTTTCACTATGCTTAAAAATTGCTTTCAATTTTTGATGATCAAACTCTCGATTAATAATTCTAAGCCTCTTGAGGGAGGATGACGAAAACGATACCATAATCTACAGTATGCTTTTGAACAGACCCCACTGATGAGGTACAGGCATTGTTTCAATTCCCAAACACTGGAGTTATAAGGAAGATAATCCCTCGTCAACCCCTTTGAGCCAAAGAAGTAGGAGTTTTCTTTTCGCAAAAAAAATTTAAAACCCTTAATCATAACCTGGGGCAGGGTAGTTCTCTCAGCTGATCTAAGTGCATAATCAACAACATCAAAGGAGTCCTTACAAAACAAAAGACAGTGATGGTTCCGAATAATCATAAAGACAAACAGTCGTTATCTTTCAGAAATAAAAACCCAATAAGTCAAAACCTATGAAGGAGACTTACAAAACTGGGGCATCCCGCTGACTGTAATCAAAAGAAACAGTGCAGGCAAAAAACAGGGATAATAAAATCAAAAGAAAGAGGTCTTACAAACCCTCAACACAAAAAGAAATGACTGCCTGATCAAAATAAACTGTCAAGATCCGAACCATCATTGGTATATCAAAGCAAAGACTCAAACAAGGTCTAACGCACGAACAACTGAGTTTAAGTTTGAAGAACATCACGAAGAGCGGGTGGGTACAAATACTTTGAGCCTTTATCCTTTGTTTCTTAAACCGTGAACCAAGCCACGCTACAACCCTTAAAAAAGTCCTAGCTGAAGCATGGGTTTAGTTCGAAAGCATACTGTTACCAAAGGTATCCTGACTCCTTAAGGCTTGCGGTAAAATAACGAGTTGACATCACGGATTCAAAAAAAAAGTTCACTTGTTTTTATGAAAAAAATGCATTTTCAAAAAAGACATAAGCTTTGCATTTTCAAAATAACATTGTTTGCAGATGATTATTTGTTTGAACAGCAGAGAACTTTGCACGACGAGCATCTAGTGAACAAAAGCCTTCTCAACAAAAGGTCACCTCAAATGTAAAAGCACCTCCAAGCAAGGGGCATGGCACGATCATTGTCCATTATCTGGGGCAGTTAAGTCAAGATTCGGAGAATCTCTCAAAAGGCCAACCAGCTTGGGGCAAATCTCCATCTGGATCACTTGGGGCATTGGACGATCCAACGAAGATCTTCTGGTGGTATGGTAACACTGCACTACTGACAGTGACAAATTCCTGTATCCTAAGAGCGTGGACATAGTCGAAAAAATACTACGCATAATCAAAGACCCGCTAGGTTGACACACCTAGGCAAAAATAAGGGCTTCCCGGCGAACCAAAAGGGTTCGGGCAAAAATAAGGGATGAAATGAAAAAAATCTGTACACCCGGCAAGTCGAAAACCTGAAAAAGCAGCTTGGGCAAAAATGGGTATCCCGGTGGACTGAAAAAAGGGCGGTCCAGGCAAAAGTTAGGGATCAAAAGCGTATGACTATGTCCTGTCATCTCGTCACTTGCCTACCAGAAGAGGATTTATCAATCGGCAGTTATCAAGCACCTCCACAAGGTATCTTCTTCTCCCACATCAGAAACAGGGGCAATAAGAATTGTCTAAGTGATATGGTTGCTCTGTCCACCAAGGTACCAAGGTAGGCTCGGCTGAAGCACGTAACCAAGATGCTTTCACTCCCCGCGAGTAAGATAAGAATCAACAACACTCTCTCCAAGCAGAGTTGGTCTCCCATCAGCCCTGAAAAGGCACAGTATCCTCCAGCAAGTCAGCGATACTCTCCCCAAGCAGAGTTAGCCTACAATCAGCCTTAAGGAAGATGGGTATCCCCAGAAAAACTCAATATTCCCCAGCGGAGTATACAGATGTTCCTAAGCAAGCATCCCCGGTAGTCTTAATATAAGATTGTTCCCCGGCGGAATACAGACATCCAGCGGAGCCATTCCCCAGTACAGTCCAAAAGTCTCCCCAGGAGAGTTGAATCAATCTCCCCAGTAGATTCTGGAAGCTTATCCCCAGTAGATTCTGGAAGCTTATACCCTGTGGAGTACAAACGCATCTCCCCGACTATATTCAAAGGTTATTCCCCACCAGAGCTTATAACTGGGTTATCCTCAGCTAATTACCACGGAAAGATCGTCCTCGGCGAAGTTCTTCCTATCACTCGGCGGAGTTCATCAATTCCCCAACAAAGCTCATCAATGGAATCCCTAACGGAGTTATCATCAAAACCTCAGCGAAGCATCTCTTCCCACAGAGTAATTCCCCGCAGAGTAATCTCTCCAACAAGTTTATTCCCCAACGGAGTCATCCTCTCCTACCGGTTTATTCTTGTAATCATCATCCCCTAGCGGAAACAAAGAACTCTGTTCTTCAACATCAGCCCAGGATGCAACTTCCCGGCATGCGTCAAGGATTTACTTTCCTAGACGAAGATACATTCATAAACATCACATTGTCATGATACACGCATCATATCATACAATCTCATACATGAGAACCTCATTGCTTGATCCATATCATGCATTGCATATGACTGACCTTTACCTTTCAGGTAGGATGCAGTTAAATGATCAGCTATGTCAAAGTAGACAAATATAGTCAAAAGAGACCAATCCAGTCAAAGAAGACAAATCCAGTCAAAGAAGACAAATCCAGTCAAAGAAGACAAATCCGGTTCCTAAAAGATTTTTCTGACGCTAATCCAGTCAAAGAAGACAAATACAGTTAAATCAATTCCTAGAGATTTTTCTGACGCAAATCCGTCATCATAGACATCTGTCATCATAGACACCCGTCGTCATAGACACTCGTCGTTATAGACACCCGTCGTTATAGACACCCCGTCATCATAGGCATCCGTCATCATAGACACCCGTCGTCATAGACACTCGTCGTTATAGACACCCGTCGTTATAGACACCCTGTCATCATAGACACCCGTCGTCATAGACACTCGTCGTTATAGACACCCGTCGTTATAGACACCCCGTCATCATAGACATCCGTCATCATAGACACCCGTCGTCATAGACACTCGTCGTTATAGACACCCGTCGTTATAGACACCTCGTCATTTGAGACACTCGTCGTCATAGACACTCGTCGTTATAGACACCCGTCATTATAGACACCCGTTATTATAGACATCCCGTCATTGAAGACATCTCGTCATTGAAGACATCTCGTCATTGAAGACATCTCGTCATTGAAGACATCTCGTCATTGAAGACATCTCGTCATTGAAGACATCTCGTCATTGAAGACATCTCGTCATTGAATACATCTCGTCATTGAAGACATCTTGTCATTGAAGACATCTCGTCATTGAAGACATCCCGTCATTTAAGACATCTCGTCATTGAAGACAACTCGTCATTGAAGACAACTCGTCATTGAAGACAACTCGTCATTGAAGACAACTCGTCATTGAAGACAACTCGTCATTGAAGACAACTCGTCATTGAAGATCACTCGTCATTGAAGACAACCCGTCCAAAGAGACAACTCGTCAAGAAAGACAAAACCTCCTCTGGTTCAGTTAAATCCTAAAGATTTTTCTGAGATAACCTGTCAGTAGAGACAACCCATCAACCTTTTGAAGTTCTAGATTCGATACCTGTATCTAGCCAGGGCATGTCTGTGAGCGACTGAGTAAGGATCAACACCTGTAACAGGCCAGGAAATTATCTTTCTCAGGTATGCAAGTTCTCGCTAAGGAATCTCTTACGCGATCGACACCTAGATGGCATCTATAAGCCCATCCACATACCACATTTCCAAATGGCATCTATAAGCCCATTCCCGACAAGGTTCTGTCACACTTCCAGATGGCATCTATAAGCCCATCCTCCTATCCATCATCTCTCCAAATGGCCTATGTAAGCCCATTCCCGACATCACTGTTGATACTCTACTATGTGAGTGCAAATTTATGGGCACTCTAGTGTTTAATCATCTTCCACCTCCGGATCACGAAAGGCACGCAAGCCAATCTACATCCTCAGGTCTAAGAAGATTGAACAAGGGCAACTGTTGTACCCCAAAATTTGCCCTCCCATATTCTTCAAAGTTTTGACAAGCATCATCTCAATTTGCTCAAGTCTACTCAAGGGTTGCACAGTCAAACCATCCTCCTAAGCCAGTCAAAATTAGGGTTTTGGTTCTTGCAAGGAAGTTGAGGTTTTCAAGGGCTCAATTAAGTCCCATATGCTCATATACATTGTCAAGCACCTACATGTCAAGTTTCAAGGCTCACAGCATCAAGTTGCACAGTCAAAAGCCCTATTTGCTCTACGATCAACTATAGGGGTAAAATGGTCATTTGACAGTCAAAAGTCAAAAATTTTGGTCAACATCTTATTTTGAAGCCACAATCATCATTTGGTCAAATCTTGACCATGATTTCACAAGAATGGCTCAAAAATCATCAAGGTGTCAAAAGTTTCCATTTTTGGACAGCTGAAAAGTCAACTGTAACTTGACCAAGGCATAACTTTTTCATGGTTCATCAGAAAAATCCCATCCAATTCTCATTTTGAAGGGGATGACATTTCCTACAACTCATCTTCACATTCCAAGTCCAAGAAATGCTCTCACAAAAAGTTATCAATTTCAACATTATAGGTCATTTTCAAAAGTCAACAAAAAGGCACTTTAAGTCAAAGACCATAACTTGATATTGGTAAATCAAAATGACATGGGACCAAAGGCATTGGTTAGAGGACTTCAAGACCTTTCCAAAATGTCCAAGAACATGTTCATATGATCAAAATTGAGCAAGATATGCATTGGAGAAGTTGGGAAATTTTTGTGAAATGGCCAAAGTCAACTATCCTTGAAACTTCATTTTTGACAAAAAGGGCCCACTTTTTCCACTTGATTCAGCTTTGCCATGCCTCCCACGTGTCCCATGATTTATTTCAAGTTTAAAAATTAATTTTTCTATTTTTATTTAATTTTATTTGATTTAATTCATTTTAAATCTTTAAAATTCAAATAAAAATCAAAGAAATTAATTAAAGGATATTTTGTGTTTTGAATAGCCTTGATGTATCATGAAACACATACCAATTTCGTGTACATCCTATTCCAAGCATAAAAATTCAAATTTGGAGCAAAAATGGCAAGTTGTTTAATGGTGTTCATGGCAAAATCAAAACTTCATTGCAAGGCTTAAAGGTCCATTATTCTGATTGATTCTCATTACTAGACATATATGCAAGCCTTCCATACACAATCCACGACCTAGAACTTTACACAAAACGGCCAGAGCAAAATCCAAAAAATGTCAAAAAAAGTGTGAGATCAAAAGGAGTATTGCAAGCATTTTCAGGCCAAAAGGAGAACGTGACTCTCTTCTTTGCCATCCCCTGAAGCTAAAGCAACCCTTGCCACGTCCTAAGATCCATCATACCGCGCTGTAAGTTCTTCCCAGGTCCCCCAAAAGTTCTATACATTTTTTTCTTTACATGCTTGTGTGTAGGTTCCAAAAGAAGGTTCATCATACACCTTCCTCATCCAGACGTCAAGTGTCCTCAAGCGTCCATCCAGTGGCCTAAAGATGACGCACATCATGCTCCTGGTCAACCTTGTGCATAGGCAAGCAAGAAAATCAACGTGGCTTGGCTGGTTAATGGGCCTAAATTTCCAGATTCACCTCCTTAAGGGTCCAACACCCCCCTTGGTTCACTCTTTTTTCTTATTGTTTTATATTTTCTAATTTAGTTATTAATTGTTTTTTTAATTATTATTATTATCACCAAAATTAACCAATTAATATTTTTCACAATAAAACCAAAAAAAAACATTTTTACTTATTAATTTATCTTGTAAATAAATACTAATAAATTGAATTAGTTTTAATTAGGTAACTTTAACTTTTTTTCTTAACAACTAAAATAAATTTAGAATGAGGTTTTTATTAACTTTTAATTTTATTTCCTTTTATTTTATTTTCATAAAAAACATAAAAATACAAAAAAAAAACTTTTATTTTTTTTAATTAATTAATTAATTAGATTAGTTATTAATTTTAATTTTAATTTAATCACAAAAAGGACAAAAAAAATTCAATTCTTTTCTTAAAAGGGTCAAAACCCTTAGGACGTTCCCGATTAAATTTCTTCTCGCGCGCATTTATTTATTTTGATTATTTATGTAACTGTCTCCAGATATGTAATAGTTAAATAGGAATTTTACCGCTTTCTTTAATTTTCTGCATTTACTTATTTACCAAAACGGGTTTTTGTTTTTGGCGATGTATAGACACGGGCCTGGTAATAGTTAGATTTACATTTCCGCAATTTATTTTCCGCACTCATAACTGTTAACAATGCATGAAAGAATGTATGAATAATAAAATCAATCCGTAGCTCACAAATAACATGTACAAAATAAACATTAACATGAAACAACACACATGCACATGCCACTCTTAGGGTACGCCTCACTGGTGGCCTCGAACGTGGCCATCAAGTATAGGGTGTCTTAGAGGTCGCCTTTTGTCTAAAGATCCAGTTGCCTCGAAACGGTTGCCTCGGATAAAAGGATCTAGGACATTAGGGTTACTTATAAGGTGTTCTACCATTGCTTTGGTGACCACACATGTCCCTTAATCAAATTGACCCGAACACCTCCAACGATGGTGCTACCTACCTCTCAATGGTGGTGTAGCGATAAAAAATGTAGCTGGGTAAATCGGAGATCGAATTATTGATTAATTCGTCTCACAAAAGCAAGAGTCGCCACCGCGCTTTATTATTTCCTAGGGAAAAGGGAAAAGAGCGAAATAAAACCCTAAAGTATGCAATGTAAATAATACTTTTAAAAGTAACGAAAATACAAGGCGTTTTTGAAAAGAGGTCTATGGTTCGGGGGTTGGTTATACAATGGGAAGGTATTAGCACCCAATGCATCTATAGTATCCTATAGGAACCTTTTGAAGTATCTGTTTATTAAAATTCGTTTGTTTGATTGAAAATAAATTGTTTTTGGCCGAAAAGGGGTACGGACGGGTTTTTGAAGGTACGACGACCTAATGTCGAAGTTTTGACTTAAAAGGTATAGGTTTTGAAAAAAAAATTGAATATTTGGGGAAAAATTATCTTAAGCTTTAATGAAATGAATGTATTCGCGTGATTGGATTTGAGGACATGAAGTCAACAAATTTAATCATTTTTTCTCTTGGATTTAGACGTAAACAGAATAACTATGTAAAGACTGAATAATCAAACAGAAAATTAGATAGACAATGATTAGGTAGCTAAGTGATATATGACCAAAACAATGATTGAATAAACAGACTAAATGGTGTGAACATGCATTTTTATATTTTTGTTTAATATGTACAAAGCAAGAGAATTAATTAAAGAAAATAAAATGTTTTTTAAATCTTCTATTTTTATGCATTTTTTTTTAGTATTAATATAAAGTATTATTTAAGAATTATTAAATAATTCTAAACTAAATTAAAACTTTAAAAGTTATTAACTTAAATCTAATTAAAAATAATACTAAAATTACTAAATTAATCCTAAACTTAAACTAATAAAATTGGTCACATTATTTAAAATTTGTTTAATAAAATTACACCTCTATTTGATTAAATTTTATAATTAAACTAAATTAATAAAATTCTAAAAAAACTAAAAGAAAATAAATAGAAAGAGGGGTATTAAATAAATAAAGGGGTAGATAATAAACAATTGTATGGGCCAAAGGGTTTTTTTTAAGGGGCCCAAATTAAGAACAAACAGAAAATGGGATGGGGGGTGTGCTTAAGGAATTCGTTGGTTTTTAGGTTAGGGGAAACGGGTTGAGGCCCATTCATTTCTCACAATGTTTAGGGTTAAACATTTGTCTTAGTTTGGGGAAAAACAGATTAGGGTTACAGCGTCGTTCGTTCATCCTTTGTCTGTCTTCTTCGTTGCTCTCATGCCCTCGCCTCTGAGTTCTCCCTTGCCCATGGCCACCGGCATCTTCAAACTTCTTCTTCCCTCCAACAAAACGCTAGGGCGACAGATTCACGGTAACAATCTTTATTTTAATTTCATTAGGGTTTTATTATTACATGCTATGATCTCACTTCTTATTGATTCTGACTTCCTATCGCTATGGTTATTTGAGGTATATGAAAGAAAGAGAGGGAGAAACATTACCTTTGGAGGCGGAGGAGGAAGGGGTTGAGGAGAGCCGTGGCGGCCAAAACGGTGAGGGACGGCGCTGAGTTAGCTCCGCTTGGAGACCCTGGTTTGTGTTTCTTTGTCCCTTTGATTCGTGGTTTGATGATGATATGGCCTGAGAACTTTATGTGATAATTTCCTTCTTCTTCTGTTGACCTTGCTTCTGTTTCCTTGAATGAACGCCCTGATTTTTCTTTGTCTTTGTCGCCTTGAGTTGCCTTGTGTTGGTTACTGTATGATTTGAATATGTATGCTATATGATGATTTTGCGCCCAGTGATGATATTTTCTAAGGGCTTGAGATGTTTGACTTTGAATGCTTTGTATGTGCTATTGTTGAAACATTTTGTTTTAATTGGCTTTCCTCTTTTGGCTCGCTGAGTCTGTTTAAGATGGTGGATGTTTCTGTTTTTTGGAACTTGGCAAGTTAAAGGTTTATGGCCTTGAGGATTTTTGGTAAGGCTTGGTTGTTAGCTTTGGGCGGCTTATGCATTAGCAGGCTTATGGTTTTGATAGCTTAGGCTTGTTAGACTTTTGATATGACTTGGACAGGTTCACAGCTTGGACTTGTTTGACAGTTCTTGAGAGGGGTTTGCTTCATGTTTGCCATTGAACCGAAACAGGTTATCGTTTGGAGTTTGACAGGTTAACTTGGCTTTTTGGTCATGGTTTCAAGTTTTGTGGCCTTGAGGCTTATGTTACAGGTTATCGTTTTTGAAAGGGGTAAGGCTTTGGCTGGAAAGCAGGTTGTTTACTGGTTTTTCAGGCCATGGTTTTATGGTTTAGCTTCAGGCAGGTGGAAGGCTTGACATGGTTGAGGATTTGGGCTTTTGTGTTACAGGTTCTGGTTTTTTTTGGCTTGAGGCAGCAGGATATACTGGTTTATGGTTTATGTTGCAGTTTAAGTTCGTTATGGACTTGGATATTTTTCTGGTTATGGTTTATGTGCTTATAGGTTTTCTGGTATGATATGCTTGAGGTATTTGAACTCAATTTTGGTTTTAGGCTCCCAACAGGTTATGAACTCTGAACTTTTGCTTGAGAAGTTTTGTTTTATATCAGTTGGTTAGCTTCGCTTGGATAGTTCAGGTTCTGTATATTTTAACTATTTTTCTTGATACCTCTGCACTCTACTGTTTCATTCAGTTTGTTTTGTATCCCTTTTCTATGCTTCCCTTTTTTACTGTATTATTGAAGTTTTGTTTTCTACCTCTTTTCTGCCTAAGGCCAAAACCTGTAAACCCACACTCTTTTCTCTCTTCTCTCTCCTTAGTACAGTTTGAAACATTAAAATGTTATATGTACTTTGTGTTCTGAAAAAGCAAAGCTGGAAAATGATGAAATTAGGAACATTTCTTGCATATTTGGTTTTAATCTGTACATGTTTCTTCTTTGCCATCTGCATTGTTACAGTATGGAGCCTTGTATTTCCATACTTCCATATTTTTGGACAGTTTACGTTGGACTTTGTTTTTTTTTGAAAATGTAACTTTGACTTGCATATGCTGTTGGTTTTGAAATATGCAGTTTGACAATGGAAATGGGCAATTAATTTTGAACTATGCAGTTTACAATTGAAATGTGCAATTAATTTTGAAATATGCAGTTAGTTTTGGCAAAATTGAATTTGTGCATATTTTTAACTTGTGCATTCATATTTATCAATAAATATTCATCCCTTTTTGTGAACCGGGAGAAATCCCGTGATTTGCAAAGAGGGTAAAAACTGATTCCAGCCGTTTGCTTTTAATGATGAACTCTAAATTAATTTTTTTGCTTTTAATTATATATCTATCTCTGACTTTTTCTTTTAATTCTTTGCAGGTAAAATCAAATGAGCATCAAAGAAGTATTGGATAGAAGATGAAGATTTAGAATCTTAGAAAAATTAAAATAGTTTTTATTTCACTTTAAACATTTTATATAATTGTCATTGTAAATACTTTGTAAATAATACAGTATTTAAACAACAATTGTAACAATTAGAATAAAGATGAATAAAACTCTATTATTTTACCAGTTAATTCTTTTCTTCTTTCCAATTATTTACTTTATCATTTATAATTCTTTAAATTATAACAACTAAAAATAAATTCCAATTATTTAAATTCAGAACAATAAATAATTAAATAAACATCATTGATCAATAATAAACTTCTTTTCAAATATTTACTTTATTATTTATAATTCTTTAAATTATAACAACTGAAAAATGAATTCCAATTATTTAAACTCAGAATAATAAATAATTAAATAAACATCATTTTAGCATTGATCAATTAATAAACTGGGCATTTCAAAAATAACCAGCTCTCGATTTGAAAAAGTTATGAATTTAAAATCTGCTTTGAAAATTGATAAAAATAGGTCAAAACACTTGCAATGTAATGATGCAGATGGGAGATGATATCTTAGGTCAAAATTTGGGGTACAACAGCTGCCCCTATTTAAGTTTCTTCTATCCGGAGATATGAAGATTAAAATTTTCGTCTCGACGAGATTGAAGGTACTTAAATACATAATACGCAAATTTTTGCCCTAAGATACCGCCATTATGTTTGTGATATGAATGTAGTAATTGAATTCACAGAGAAAGATTTTGTATGAAACAACACAATGCTGGAGAAATCAAACACCAACAAAACACAGGGACATAGATTATACAATACTGGGGAAATAAACCATCGACTTCAAGTGATAGACTCTTGACGGCGAATAAATAAAAAAATTGAGGGAACACGACCTCTGACCCTAACAAAGAAGGTATCTCGCATAGGCCATAAAACAGATTATTGACCCAAAATAACGGTGAGTTCACAACTCAAGATCAACGATAGACAAAAAGTATCAATTTTGCTGATAATGGATTACCGACTTCTGAAGGTAAAGATTCATAACAAACTTCTCGGAGAGATTTCCGGAGATATACTAATTAATGCTGAAATAATAATAAGGTTGTAGATACACAAGTTGCTCAAATAAAGAAGCTGCCACTTGCTGTATCAAAGATGTCCATAACATACAAACTGCTCAAATAAAGAAGCCGCCACTTGCTGTCTTCCAAAAAAATACTATGACATACAAGCTGCTCAAATAAAGAAGCTGCCACTTGCTGTCGTCCAGGGATGTCAATAACATACAAGCTGCTCAAATAAAGAAGCCGCCACTTGTTGTCTTCCAAAAATACTATGACATACAAGCTGCTCAAATAAAGAAGCTGCCACTTGATGTATTCCAAAAAATAATAACGTACAAGTTGCTCAAATAAAGAGACTGTCGCTTGCCGTTTTCTAACGATGTTTATAACGTACAAGTTGCTCAGGAAGAGACCGCCGCTTGTCGTTTTCCAAAAATAATAATAACGCACAAGTTGCTCATGAAGAGACCGCCGCTTGTCGTTTTCCAACGATGTCTATAACGTACAAGTTTCTCATGAAGAGGCCGCCGCTTGTCGTTTTCCAAAAAATAACGTACAAGTTTCTCATGAAGAGACCGCCGCTTGCCGTTTTCCAAAAATGATAACGTACAAGTTGCTCATGAAGAGACCGCCGCTTGCCGTTTTCCAAAAATGATAACGTACAAGTTGCTCATGAAGAGACCTCCGCTTATCGTTTCCAAAAAATATTCCAGGAGAAAGTTGCGATAACACTGCCAGAGAATAAAATCTTCGTCAAAGAGAAACATGAATCAATCCTTCCCGAGGAGATCACATATTTAAATGTGCAAAATAAATGCATCATTCGTCTAGGTGGCGACTTCACTGGGGAAAATCATGAGATAGCCTATGCAAGAGACAACAACTCCCTCCCGGAATAAACCAGAGGGACAACAGTCAAACAAGACTCCACCCAATGAGGAAGTAACTTGATCGGGGGATTCATCCTATCCAGAAATGGACAAGGTAGGCTAAATCAAAAAAATCATCCACGAGAATTAGCTCAGTTGGGGAATTTAGAAAGGAAGCACATTTTTTTCCTAAGCTAACCTTCTACTTGGAAAGAAATATGTACATTGTCTTAATAAACAAAGTATACAACCCAAAATCAACGACAAATGTGAATATGCATGCTGATATAAGTGTAAATGAGTAAATGAATGTTATGCTGACAAAACAAATAGATGGAATAACTTGAAGACAATAAGATGTCACGACATAATAGATACTCGGCCAATCTTAAAAAAGACGGAAAATAACTGGAACTGGAACCACAAAGCAACGTCAGAGCGTATCACGCTACAAGGTGCAAGTCTTCTGAGGAGAAAATTACTCAAATCCAATCTTCTAATACCAATAGACTACTGGCATGAGACAAAGCGTACCACACTTTAGAAATCTGCTCAAATAAAGATAACCAAAACAACGCTTAACTGGACAAACTGGGGAGTCAACAAACTTAATACCACTAGAAACAAAAGTTTACACTACCAACACCTCATGACGATTTTGAAAGAAAACATGTTCATCATGCAAGGATAAATTACTGTACTGTTTTGCATTTTATGGCTTGACCATCTTCGGAACAACTGTTAATATTCCTTTCATTATTCACGACACATTTTTAAAATAAGAATACTTTAAATAACTTTGTTTCAAATATTTCCGTAAAATTAAAATTTTGCCCACAAAAGGTAAATGCTCCAATTTCATTAATAAGATGGTAGTTCGCTAACAACGCGACTCCAACGGTTTACAAAAGTTTGGGAAATAGTACATGAAAGAAAGGGTTACACAAAAACAATGATCAATATTCTCCCTAACAACTTCGAATTCTGAAATGTACTCATATGCCACAGCCGGTCTGACCAAAAGCCTGCCTAAGCCGCCCCTTCGGGTTTTCAACTTAGCGAACTGTCAACTCAAACCTAAGCGAAATATTTCTTGACTGCATCAGCGTTCATGAGGCGCGGGAGCTCTTCACCGTCCATATTGGTGAGAATCAGGGCACCTCCAGAGAAAACTTTCTTAACGACAAACGGTCCTTCATAATTCGGAGCCCACTTGCCCCTAGAATCGGGTTGAAAAGATAATATCTTCTTGAGCACAAGGTCACCTTCTCTGAACTCGCGTGGTCAAACATTCTTATCAAAAGCCTTCTTCATTCTCTGCTGATACAATTGACCGTGACACAATGTTGTCAATCTCTTCTCTTCAATTAAATTCAACTGATCATATCTACTTTGACACCATTCAGCCTCAGAAAGTTTAGCTTCCATCAACACTCTCATAGATGGAATCTCAACCTCCACGGGGAGTACTGCTTCCATACCATAAACTAGGGAAAATGGGGTTGCACCTGTTGAAGTTCGAACTGAAGTACGGTATCCATGTAAAGTAAACGGAAGCATTTCATGCCAATCTTTATAAGTTACCACCATCTTCTGGACAATCTTCTTGATGTTCTTGTTAGCAGCTTCAACTGCCCCATTCATCTTCGGTCTGTAAGGAGAAGAATTATGATGTTCGATTTTGAACTCCTCACAAAGCTCTTTCATCATCTTGTTATTCAAATTCGAACCATTATCCGTGATGATCTTGCTCGGGATGCCGTATCGACAAATGATTTGATTCTTGATAAATCTGATTACCACCTGTCTGGTTACATTAGCATAAGATGTTGCTTCCACCCATTTAGTAAAATAATCGATCGCTACCAAGATGAAATGATGACCATTTGAAGCTTTGGGTTCAATCATTCGAATCATATCAATGCCCCACATAGAGAAAGGCCAAGGTGAAGAGATAACGTTAAGGAGGGTCGGTGGCACATGTATCTTGTCTGCATAAATCTGGCATTTATGACATTTCTTCACATATTTGCAGCAATCAGATTCCATTGTCATCCAATAGTAACCAGCTCTCAACATCTTTTTAGCCATCGCATGTCCGTTGGCATGAGTGCCAAAGGATCCTTCATGTACTTCTTGCATCAGCATGTCTGCTTCATGTCTGTCTACACATCTGAGCAAGACCATGTCGTAATTCCTTTTATACAATACTTCTTCATTGAGGAAGAAACTGCTTGCCAATCTCCTCAACGTCTTCCTATCTTTATTGGATGCCCCAGGCGGGTACTCTTGAGTTTGAAGAACACGTTTAATGTCATAGAACCATGGTTTGTCGTCGGTAACCTCTTCTACTGAGAACACATGAGCAGGTCTGTCGAGGCGCATAACTCGGATTGTAGGCACATCGTTCCAACCATTCACTTGAAACATTGAAGACAAAGTAGCTAAAGCATCAGCCATTTGGTTCTCATCTCTAGGGATATGATGTAATTCCACTTTGTTGAAGAAAGTTAACAATCTTCTAGCATAGTCTCTGTAAGGGATCAAACCAGGATGACGAGTCTCCCATTCTCCTTTGATTTGATTAATTACCAACACCGAATCTCCATAAATATCAAGAATCTTAATCCTTAGATCCATTGCTTCTTCGAGACCCATAATACATGCCTCATATTCAGCCATGTTGTTCGTGCAGTCAAACTTCAATCTTGCCGTGAACGGGATATGAGTACCTCGGGGAGTGACGATGATTGCCCCAATTCCATTTCCATAAGAGTTCACAGCTCCGTCAAATATCAAACCCCAACGGGATTCGGGATCAGGTCCTTCTTCAGGTACCGGCTCTTCACAATCTTTAGCTTTCAAGTACATAACATCTTCATCTGGGAAATCAAACTTGATGGATTGATAATCATCAATTGGTTGGTGAGCCAAATGGTCGGCTAAAATACTCCCTTTGATTACTTTCTGAGTGTGATACTCAATGTCATATTCAGATAACAACATCTGCCAACGGGCTATTCTTCCAGATAAGGCGGGCTTCTCAAAGATATACTTGATCGGATCCATTTTGGAGATCAACCAAGTGGTGTGGTTAATCATATACTGGCGCAGACGGCGAGCAGCCCAAGCTAAAGCACAATAGTTTTTCTCAAGAAATGAGTATCGAGACTCACAGTCGGTGAATTTCTTACTCAGATAATATACAGCATGTTCTTTTCTTCCAGTCTCATCTTGTTGACCAAGCACACATCCCATGGAATCTTCCAATATAGTCAGGTACATAATCAAAGGTCTTCCTTCCACTGGAGGAATCAAAATGGGAGGTTCAAGTAAATATTCTTTGATGCTATCAAAAGCTCTCTGACAATCTTCTGTCCACACACATCCTTGGTTCTTTCTGAGAAGCTTGAAAATCGGCCCACAGGTAGTAGTCATATGAGATATAAATCTAGAAATATAGTTCAATCTCCCAAGGAATCCTCTTACTTGTTTTTCCGTCTTGGGTGCGGGCATTTCCCGAATAGCTTTGACTTTATCAGGATCTACCTCAATACCTTTCTGACTGACAATGAAACCCAGAAGTCTTCCAGAACGAACACCAAAAGTGCACTTGTTGGGATTCAGACGGAGTTTATACTTTCTCAAACGCTGGAATAACTTCAATAAATGTTCCAAATGATCTTCTTCAGTTTGCGATTTGGCAATCATGTCATCTACATACACTTCTATCTCTTTATGCATCATGTCATGGAACAAAGCAGTCATGGCCCTTTGGTATGTTGCACCAGCATTCCTCAAACCAAACGGCATAACCCGATAACAAAATGTTCCCCAAGGTGTAATGAAAGTTGTTTTCTCCATATCTTCTGGTGTCATCTTGATTTGATTGTAACCAGAGAAACCATCCATGAAAGAAAAGACTTTGAACTTTGCGGTACTGTCGACCAATACGTTAATGTGCGGTAATGGGAAGTCATCCTTTGGGCTAGCTCTATTCAGATCTCTATAGTCTACACACATTCGAACTTTGCCATCTTTCTTAGCAACAGGCACTATATTGGCTAACCATTGAGGATAGACCGATGTAACAAGGAAACCTGCATTAATTTGTTTTTGAACTTCTTCTTTGATCTTGTCAGCCATATCGGGACGAGTCCTTCTCAACTTCTGCTTAATCGGCGGACATTCAGGTCTCAACGGTAAACGATGCTCCACAATATTGTTGTCCAAACCTGGCATATCTTGGTAGGACCAAGCAAACACATCAACATACTCTTTGAGAAGCTCCAACATTTTCTCTTTGACCTCTGGGATAAGCAACGCTCCGACCTTAACTTCCTTTTTATCTTCTTCATCACCCAAATTGATCATCTCTATAGGTTCTTCAAACGGCTGAATAGTCTTTTCATCATGCTCAAGCAAATGGGAAATTTCATCAGGAATCTCTTCACTATCCTCTTCTTCGGCTCTGAACACAGGGAATTCAAAGTTGGGAGAGGGCATAGGATCATTGTTTTCAATGGTTAAGTCATGGATTAATCTGCACATATGATTATGCTTTATTTTAGAAATCGATTAATATGAATGTTGTACAAATGAAACAAAATATTATTATATTTTCCTATTACTACCAATTAATTTTCATTACTATTTCCCAGAAAAAAAGTGAAAAATAAAACAGTAGTGGACAAAATAACATTTTTATTCATGAAGGGAAATACTTGAAACAAAGAGCCCATACATTTTCTCTTTTGCCTTGGGCAGAGCAAAAGGATTTATTTTCAACATAGCCCGACACAAATACTTTTCGCCTTGGGAAGAGCGAATTTTTTTTTCAAAAATAAAACAAAACATTACTCAGAAATGTGCATCACAACAGGAACATCAACAGCAATCCAGTTCTGGCAAACCACTCCATGCATTACAAAATCGGATTATAGCATCAACTTCAGGAGGAGTCGGATGGATGAAACCTGTGCTTCGGAAAACTTCTTGTATCGGACGAGTAACTACTTCCTGCTTGACTCTTGCAGACACGGGATGAAAACCAAGACCTTCTCCAGACTTGTTCTCGGGCAAAGTCAACACCTGGCCCCAACCTTCAGCCGAGCCACTTTCAACCACTCGTCGCGCATCCTCAAAAGAAGAAATAGATGTCCCTTGCTTCTTCACTTCATTATTAGCAACAGATAGAGCTTGGAATTGGGTTCCAAAATCCTCATCAGCATCAATAAAAGAGAAAGATGACAAATGGCTTACCACCATAGCCTGCTCTCCACCAATCATTACTAGCTTTCCATGCCTTACAAATTTCAATCTTTGATGGAGCGTGGAAGTGACTGCCCCTGCATCATGGATCCATGGACGACCCAATAGGCAACTGTAGGCGGCACGAATATCCATTACTTGAAAGTGATCTGAAAAGTATGAGGACCAATTACTATAGGAAGATCCACTTCACCAATGACAGTCTTCCTAGAACCATCAAACGCTTTGACAATTACCCCACTAGGTCTCATGGGAGCACCTTGATATGAGAGTCGAGATAATGTAGTCTTGGGCATTACATTTAACGACGAACCTGTATCTACCAACACACTTGATAAAGTATCATTTCCATAACTTATTGAGATATGCAAAGCCATATTATGGTTCCTTCCCTCCTCCGGAAGCTCTTCATCACTGAAACCAAGATTGTTACATGAAGTAATATTTCCCACAATTCCATCAAATTGGTCAACCGTCACATCATGATCCACGAATGCCTGGTCCAAGACCTTCATCAAAGCTTCTCTATGGGCACCAGAATCTCTCAGTAAAGCAAGCAAAGAAATCTTGGAAGGAGTTTGCAATAGTTGGTCCACAATCTTATATTCACTTCTCTTGATGAGCTTCAGAATCTCATCATCATCGGGATGTGGGATAGGTTCATTGGATCGGCCTATCTTAACCCTTGGTTCAACATTTCTCGCTGGAATTGCTGTCGGTATGGGCCTCCTGACTTGAACTTCTGGTCTCTTCAAAGGTACTGCTGCAAAGACACGTCCGCTTCTCGTAACTCTACTCACATCAGCGATGTTAACAAAAGATGGCCTTATTGGTATAGGGACTTCTACCCCATTCTCAATCATGGTGGCATTATACTTATACGGTATAGCTTGGTCCGAGTTGTAAGGCACAGGACCAGGTGGGTAAATGATCAAAGGAGAAACAGGTGCAGTCTGACTGTCGTAAACGATCTCTACTGGTTCAGGCAAATTGAATTTTGGTATTATAACATTCACTTCATCCTCCGGATCTCTATCATATGTAATAGTGATAACCCTCTGGTCTAACAATTTTTGAATATCCTCCTTCACAATAGGGCAATCAACCTCTCTTGAACAAAATTCACAAACATCATAATCATGCTGATGCCTAACAAAGGCAAGTCTTCTTAAGCTCTGATGTAACCTGATCAACGAATCTCTTATGTGTTCAACTTGAAAAACTCGAAACTTTCCCGGACAACCTTCCACCATATTCACCGATGTTGCCCCATGTCGAGGCAAAGGATTATCTCTAACATTTGGGTTAACATCCTTGAAAGACAAGATACCATTATTAATCAACCTCTGCACGTCCGCCTTTAGAGCAAAACAATTCTCAATGTTATGCCCCGGCGACCCTTGATGATATTCACAAAACTGATTCGCCTTGTACCACGGAGAAGTACTGTTTGGTGCGACAGGAGGAGGTTTCGTCGTTATGAGGTTCTTTCTGATAAGAGCAGGGAACAATTCAGTATAAGTCATAGGAATGGCATCGAATTGCGGTTTTCTTGGTGAACGGTTCTGGTTGTTGAATGGATAAGCCTGTTGTCGAGGCTGCTGCTGAAATGGTCGTTGTTGAGTTGGTGGGGTTTGATGAGCTGGGGTCATTAATGCTAGGCGGACAGCCGGAGTGACTGCCGCAACGTGTGAGTAACCTCTCCTTGGTCTCCCAGGGAAGATCACGCTGACATCCTGCTCTTTTCTTTTTGGGAAAACACTTCCAAACTTCTTGGTACTGCTAGACGGACTTCCTTCTTTAACCAAACGTCCTTCACGAATCCCTTCCTCCAACCGCATACCCATACTCACAATTTCGGTGAAGTCACTGGGTGCGCTGGAAATCATTCTTTCATAGTAAAAGGAACCTAAAGTCTTCAAGAATATCGTTGTCATCTCTTTCTCCTCAAGAGGAGGATAGATTTGAGCAGCAATTTCGCACCACCTCTGGGCGTATTCCTTAAAAGACTCTCTGTCTCTCTGGGACATCGCACGGAGTTGATCCCTGTCCGGCGCCATGTCAACGTTGTACTTATACTGGTGAACAAAAGCTTCGCTAAGATCGTTGAAGTTGCGGATCCGAATGTTGTCTAAACCCATATACCACTTTAGAGCGGCACCCGTCAAACTGTCTTGAAAATAGTGAATCAACAAGTCATGATCATCAGAATATGTAGACATCTTTCTCACGTACATAGTCAAGTGACTCCGAGGACACGAATCACCCTTATATCTTTCAAAGTCTGGCACTTTGAATTTTGCTGGAATCTTGACATTCGGAACTAAACAAAGGTCATGAGTGTTCTTTCCAAACAAATCCTTCCCCTTTAACGCTCTGAGCTCCCTCTGCATTTCTTGGAACTGGTCTTGAAATTCTTCCATTCTATCAAAAAGACCCAGACTTTCAGCAGGCTCGGCAGGATAAGTAGGCTCATTCAAGTATGGCATAGAGTGAACCACAGGAGCGACAGTTGTCATCACCGGTTACAGGAAAGGTGTTACAAACGGGATTACAGTCGGCATAGCAGTTGTCTCTGGTTGAGGAAAAGACAAAGTAGGTTGAAACAAAGGCTGTACGACAGGCTGATACCCCTCTGGCACAAAGTTGTAAGGCATTCCCCACGGAAAACCTTTTGGCATCTGATGTTGAAGCGGAGAGTTGATTTGAGTCACAGATGTTGGAACGGTGACAATCTCGGAAACCACAGTAGTTGAAGTCTGAATCTCAGCAGCTGTAGTCGATGGCTGATTCTGAGCAGCCATCAAACTTTCCACTAGCGCAGTTAACTTTTCCATACCGAAACGAAGGGTAGCGACCTCCTCACGAAGCTCGTGGTTTTCCTGTTCCAGATCTTCCATCTTCCTCTGATGATTGGCTCGAGTATCGTATCGATGAGATAGCTTGAAAATCTATCGGAGTGGAAAAAGAAACAAGGATAAGACTCTAGAAAACATGTGAAATGGAATGTTGGATGATGCATGATATGTGATGCAAATGATAATTCATTTTAATAGTTTTTCAAGGAACTTCAATAATTTTGCACACATCAATGGTAAAGGAATTTGGAACAACAAAAACTCATTTCATTAATCAAAAGCGGTAAATTACAACTTACAACTTTGGAACAACAAAACAATAAATTACATTTTGGGATAACAACCCAATAATAAAAGCAGTAAACTACAACTTTGGAACATGAAGCCCATAATAAAGCAGTAAATTACAACTTTGGAACATGAAGCCCATAATAAAAGCAGTAAATTACAACTTCGGAACATGAAGCCCTTTTACAGAGTTTTACAAAATGACATCAGTAAAATAAAACTAAGAACTAAAGATCACTCGGAATCATCAGATGGAGGACCAAATGCCAACTGTAACCGGAACTTCCTGATCTTCTCTTCATAAAAGTCTTCCATCTCTTTCTTCTCAGCTACCAGTCGATCAATGATTTCCCTTTGTGGATTAGGAACAAGAGTAACGCTCACCGAACCTTCCTTCTTTCTCTTCCTTTCACTAGCATACTTCTTCAGTAAAGCATCCTTTTGATGAAGCTTCTCATCATGATCAATAAACCAGCCGTCTTGAATAAATAGCAAATCCTCCTTTTCCTTTAGTTGTCGAGCCAGGACCCGATTCTCATATTCAGACATATTATACTTTTCTTTCCAAGCATCTCTCTCGGATTTCATCCTAGCTAGATTTCCTTGGTATTCTCCCATATTCTCGATAGGGATATCAACAGATGATGATGCAACAGTAGGGAATAAAGGTTTCTCAGGTTTATAGGGCATCTTGAGAGCACAATCCCTAGCACGGACCCAATGTAGGTAAGGCTCCAAAGAAACGGCACCCCTATGTCCTAACATGTCTCTCCCTTTCCTATGGATGTGGAGCCAAGCTCCTTCGATCTCCCTCTTAGCTGCCTGGTGATCTTGTCCTTCTTGTAGAAAGAAACCACTCACATGGATGTTGTTTGGCTTGTCCCTCATCGGGTATCCAAACTGACGGCGCGCGAGAACAGGATTATAGTTAATTCCTCCTTTCGTACCAAGAAGGGGCATGTTAGGAAAAGCACCACAGCTATCGATGATCTTCACGTCATAGTAAGCTCGATTATACCAATCAATGTCGAAATGAGTGAGAGCCATAATTTTTGGCGCCCATCGCGGCTCCTTCTCGAGATCCCAGAAAACATCAGACCTAGGTAGATGAGAAACATACCACTGATACAGCAACGGTGCACAACAAATAATCATCCCTCCTTGATAAGAGTTTCGAAGATGGATGGAGTAGTAGGTATCTCCTAGCAGGGTAGGGACCGGATTTCCAATCAAGAAAATTCTGATGGCGTTGATATCCACAAACTTATCAATGTTAGGGAACAAGAATAGACCATAAGCGAGTAAAGCAAAGACGTCTTCAAAGGCAATAGTATCTCTTATCTCAGCGAAATGACGAGCTTTCCTCAACAGAAACTGCACAGACAAGCCTCGGATTCCCACTTTTGTAGTCATGTTCTCCTCTATCTCTGACTTCTTCAAGTGGGTGATGGTCGCTATCTCGTGAGATTTGGGTTCCTCTTCCAAACCAGAAAAAGGAACACAGTCGGTGATCGGCAAACCGAATATGTAGGAGTACTCTTCTAAGGTGGGCATTAACTGGTAATCCGGAAAGGTGAAACATCGATACAAAGGATCGTAAAATTGGACCAACGTACCAAGGATGCCTTCTTTCATCTTGCGCTTCATGAGAGGTATAATGGACCCATACTTTTTCTGAAAATCCGTCGGGTTCTTGATCTTAGGAATTAAACTCTTCAGTTCTTCAATCTCGGGCTCTTTAAAACTAAAACTTCGAGTGTTTCTCCTTCCAAATTCCATAATAATAATACCTGAGATGTCTGCAAGAATCATTCTTAAGTTCCTTGAAAAACAAGTTTTTTACAAAAATGTTTGTGGATGTATGGATGAATGATAATGCAACAGTTACACACAAGTTCACAAACATGGGGTTCAAAGGTTCAACGTTTCGAGCATGGAGTCAAGGGTAAAGCCCACCCCAAGGTATGTACTAACGGTTCAATCACACCTGTAAGACAAGGTTCTAAGAGTTCCCAGAGTCTACATTCCTCCTTCGGATATTACCAACGTCTTGATTACTCAATAATTAGCAATATTCTCAAGAGAAACTCATCCGAGCGTAGCATCGCGTAACAACTACTTCCGAATTACTCCGTTATAGTCTCCGCGCTACACCTAAAAAGGCCAAGATGGGTTAGGGTTCTACGGTTCTCAATTTCTCTGGCTCCCAGGTCGAAAATAATAATGTCTTCCCGATTACTCGGTAAACAAATATTATGTTCAAAAGGGCCTTCCATTGAGTGGGGGATCTCATGCCTCCTTCTTCGGGATTACTCCCTCAAAGTTAACATGACTATACCGCCCGTCCTATTCTTAAGTGTAACTTATCCGGGTGTAGGATTCGTCCTTTGCAAAAAACCCAAACAACCCCAATTTAAACACATAATCAAACAAATCAAATAATAATAAAACAGATAAAACAAACTAGGCTTAACCCACTTAGGGATGGACCAGCAAGAGGTCAATCTGTCCCCAGCAGAGTCGCCAATTCTGTAGCGATAAAAAATGTAGCGGGGTAAATCGGAGATCGAATTATTGATTAATTCGTCTCACAAAAGCAAGAGTCGCCACCGCGCTTTATTATTTCCAAGGGAAAAGGGAAAAGAGCGAAATAAAACCCTAAAGTATGCAATGTAAATAATACTTTTAAAAGTAACGAAAATACAAGGCGTTTTTGAAAAGAGGTCTATGGTTCGGGGGTTAGTTATACAATGGGAAGGTATTAGCACCCAATGCATCTATAGTATCCTATAGGAACCTTTTGAAGTATCTGTTTATTAAAATTCGTTTGTTTGATTGAAAATAAATTGTTTTTGGCCGAAAAGGGGTACGGACGGGTTTTTGAAGGTACGACGACCTAATGTCGAAGTTTTGACTTAAAAGGTATAGGTTTTGAAAAAAAAATTGAATATTTGGGGGGAAATTATCTTAAGCTTTAATGAAATTAAGGTATTCGCGTGATTGGATTTGAGGACATGAAGTCAACAAATTTAATCATTTTTTCTCTTGGATTTAGACGTAAACAGAATAACTATGTAAAGACTGAATAATCAAACAGAAAATTAGATAGACAATGATTAGGTAGCTAAGTGATATATGACCAAAACAATGATTGAATAAACAGACTAAATGGTGTGAACATGCATTTTTATATTTTTGTTTAATATGTACAAAGCAAGAGAATTAATTAAAGAAAATAAAATGTTTTTTAAATCTTCAATTTTTATGCATTTTTTTTTAGTATTAATATAAAGTATTATTTAAGAATTATTAAATAATTCTAAACTAAATTAAAACTTTAAAAGTTATTAACTTAAATCTAATTAAAAATAATACTAAAATTACTAAATTAATCCTAAACTTAAACTAATAAAATTGGTCACATTATTTAAAATTTGTTTAATAAAATTACACCTCTATTTGATTAAATTTTATAATTAAACTAAATTAATAAAATTCTAAAAAAACTAAAAGAAAATAAATAGAAAGAGGGGTATTAAATAAATAAAGGGGTAGATAATAAACAATTGTATGGGCCAAAGGGTTTTTTTTAAGGGGCCCAAATTAAGAACAAACAGAAAATGGGATGGGGGGTGTGCTTAAGGAATTCGTTGGTTTTTAGGTTAGGGGAAACGGGTTGAGGCCCATTCATTTCTCACAATGTTTAGGGTTAAACATTTGTCTTAGTTTGGGGAAAAACAGATTAGGGTTACAGCGCCGTTCGTTCATCCTTTGTTCGTCTTCTTCGTTGCTCTCATGCCCTCGCCTCTGAGTTCTCCCTTGCCCATGGCCACCGGCATCTTCAAACTTCTTCTTCCCTCCAACGAAATGCTAGGGCGACAGATTCACGGTAACAATCTTTATTTTAATTTCATTAGGGTTTTATTATTACATGTTATGATCTCGCTTCTTATTGATTCTGACTTTCTATCGCTATGGTTATTTGAGGTATATGAAAGAAAGAGAGGGAGAAACATTACCTTTGGAGGCGGAGGAGGAAGGGGTTGAGGAGAGCCGTGGCAGCCAAAACGGTGAGGGACGGTGCTGAGTTAGCTCCGCTTGGAAACCCTGGTTTGTGTTTCTTTGTCCCTTTGATTCGTGGTTTGATGATGATATGGCCTGAGAACCTTATGTGATAATTTCCTTCTTCTTCTATTGACCTTGCTTCTGTTGCCTTGAATGAACGCCCTGATTTTTCTTTGTCTTTGTCGCCTTGAGTTGCCTTGTGTTGGTTACTGTATGATTTGAATCTGTATGCTATATGATGATTTTGCGCCCAGTGATGATATTTTTTGAGGGCTTGAGATGTTTGACTTTGAATGCTTTGTATGTGCTATTGTTGAAACATTTTGTTTTGATTGGCTTTCCTCTTTTGGCTCGCTGAGTCTGTTTAAGATGGTGGATGTTTCTGTTTTTTGGAACTTGGCAAGTTAAAGGTTTATGGCCTTGAGGCTTTTTGGTAAGGCTTGGTTGTTAGCTTTGGGCGGCTTATGCATTAGCAGGCTTATGGTTTTGATAGCTTAGGCTTGTTGGACTTTTGATATGACTTGGACAGGTTCACAGCTTGGACTTGTTTGACAGTTCTTGAGAGGGGTTTGCTTCATGTTTGCCATTGAACCGAAACAGGTTATGGTTTGGAGTTTGACAGGTTAACTTGGCTTTTTGGTCATGGTTTCAAGTTATGTGGCCTTGAGGCTTATGTTACAGGTTATCGTTTTTGAAAGGGGTAAGGCTTTGGCTGGAAAGCAGGTTGTTTACTGGTTTTTCAGGCCATGGTTTTATGGTTTAGCTTCAGGCAGGTGGAAGGCTTGACATTGTTGAGGATTTGGGCTTTTGTGTTACAGGTTCTGGTTTTTTTTGGCTTGAGGCAGCAGGATATACTGGTTTATGGTTTATGTTGCAGTTTGAGTTCGTTATGGACTTGGATGTTTTTCTGGTTATGGTTTATGTGCTTACAGGTTTTCTGGTATGATATGCTTGAGGTATTTGAACTCAATTTTGGTTTTAGGCTCCCAACAGGTTATGAACTCTGAACTTTTGCTTGAGAAGTTTTGTTTTATATCAGTTGGTTAGCTTCGCTTGGATAGTTCAGGTTTTGTATATTTTAACTATTTTTCTTGATACCTCTGCACTCTACTGTTTCATTCAGTTTGTTTTGTATCCCTTTTCTATGCTTCCCTTTTTTACTGTATTATTGCAGTTTTGTTTTCTACCTCTTTTCTGCCTAAGGCCAAAACCTGTAAACCCATACTCTTTTCTCTCTTCTCTCTCCTTAGTACAGTTTGAAACATTAAAATGTTATATGTACTTTGTGTTCTGAAAAAGCAAAGCTGGAAAATGATGAAATTAGGAACATTTCTTGCATATTTGGTTTTAATCTGTACATGTTTCTTCTTTGCCATCTGCATTGTTACAGTATGGAGCCTTGTATTTCCATACTTCCATATTTTTGGACAGTTTACGTTGGACTTTGTTTTTTTTTTGAAAATGTAACTTTGACTTGCATATGCTGTTGGTTTTGAAATATGCAGTTTGACAATGGAAATGGGCAATTAATTTTGAACTATGCAGTTTACAATTGAAATGTGCAATTAATTTTGAAATATGCAGTTAGTTTTGGCAAAATTGAATTTGTGCATATTTTTAACTTGTGCATTCATATTTATCAATAAATATTCATCCCTTTTTGTGAACCGGGAGAAATCCCGTGATTTGCAAAGAGGGTAAAAACTGATTCCAGCCGTTTGCTTTTAATGATGAACTCTAAATTAATTTTTTTGCTTTTAATTATATATCTATCTCTGACTTTTTCTTTTAATTCTTTGCAGGTAAAATCAAATGAGCATCAAAGAAGTATTGGATAGAAGATGAAGATTTAGAATCTTAGAAAAATTAAAATAGTTTTTATTTCACTTTAAACATTTTATATAATTAACATTGTAAATACTTTGTAAATAATACAGTATTTAAACAACAATTGTAACAATTAGAATAAAGATGAATAAAACTCTATTATTTTACCAGTTAATTCTTTTCTTCTTTCCAATTATTTACTTTATCATTTATAATTCTTTAAATTATAACAACTGAAAATAAATTCCAATTATTTAAATTCAGAACAATAAATAATTAAATAAACATCATTGATCAATTAATAAACTTCTTTTCAAATATTTACTTTATTATTTATAATTCTTTAAATTATAACAACTGAAAAATGAATTCCAATTATTTAAACTCAGAATAATAAATAATTAAATAAATATCATTTTAGCATTGATCAATTAATAAACTGGGCGTCTCAAAAATAACCAGCTCTCGATTTGAAAAAGTTATGAATTTAAAATCTGCTTTGAAAATTGATAAAAATAGGTCAAAACACTTGCAATGTAATGATGCAGATGGGAGATGATATCTTAGGTCAAAATTTGGGGTACAACAGGTGGGATAGCATTATCTGAAGGACTCTTACACAGCTTAATTCCTTAGAGTAGGTAGATTTCTCCTAAGTACTTGCTCTTTTCAAAACAAACAAACAACTTTTCACACCCATACTTTCAAAAGGTTTTCAAACAAATTTTTCATACACTCTTGAGGACAGATACAAGAGTTACTTAGAAATCTTTCAAACAAAACTCTTTCAAAACCCACACACACTTGAAAAGCAAACAAATTTTTGAAAACATAAGAGCAAGTACCTAAGAGCCCATGGATAACCATGGATAGAAAGGGTGCTAACACCTTCCCTTTCTATAAATTTACCTCCCGAACCGAGAAACATTCTCGAATAAGGAATTTTGCTGTGCTTTTGTCCTTTCCATGTTGGAGAACATAAAAGACGGTGGTGACTCTTGCTTACCACGACATTTCACGAAACCAGCTAAAAAACAGTCAGTTCTATTTCCACCGATCACACCTCCAGATAACCAAATCCTGGTGCATAGAGGATGGCACAACCCCTACTCCGTGTAGCCATTCTCTCCCTACTAAGAGGTTGTAACTTGGCTTACCTTGAATCACCATGAAAATAGTCGGCCTAGTAACTGAGCCGACAGTAATGTCCACTTGGATCACACCCATGGTGTTTCTAGTTCTTCCTCCCTAGTCTGATAAGACCATGTTATGAGATCTAACATTGGTGTCATATTTACCGATTTTCCGCAATAGGTGGTGTGGCATAATGTCCACCGTAGCAGCACAGTCTACCAACACCTTGTTGATAGCCACCCCTTCAACCTTAGCCCTTATTAAAAGAAGCTTCAAATGGCTCCTCATGGCCATATCTGGTCTTTCAAAGAAAGCATCTTGGTTCTCAATGGAACCATTGTTCATGACAAAGTAAGACGTTGGCTTGTGTAAAGCCATCTCCTCGGTATCTATGTATGTTGAATCTTCTACTTCAGTCAAGCAATCATATTCTGCTGGCAAAATTTATACTATATTGACTAAGATATTCAAACTCTCTTCATAGTTAGAATCAAAATCGTCAGTGGCTTCTTCAGAACATTTGGCAGCTGGTCGATCACTAATTCTTTGATTCATTCTTTTATAAAGGAGTCGACTTTCACCTTGTACTGCCTCTGATTGCCACCTTTATTTGCAGCAATCTGGCCATCAGCTGCTTGCCTCTCAGCCTGCTTTCGACGCTGGAAGCGTCTCCATTGAGTTCGAGTCATGGGATTCTTCCCTGTGTAATTTTCAGAAATGTGGCTTTTCTTCTCTAACTTGAACTCATTTCGGTAGTCAATAGTCGACTTCCCTTTGTTTGGTGCCCCATCAATTGGTGCGCCCTTTCTCCCTTGGGGTTTAATCCAGGTACCGTTAGGAGATTTTGCTGAGGGAATATAACTCCTAGGTTTAGAATGAGAGTTTCCCATATCTCTCCTTGGGTCCATTGGTGTAGGGAACCTTTGATTGTATGGCTTGCCTCTGTTCTTTTCTAACTGTAGCTTCTGGAAATTTTCAACACTTATTTTGTCAATCAAAGCGCCACATCTAGGACACAAGAAAGCTTGTGAACCTTTATTTTTACCGTGGTAAAGGAAGTCTAGCAAGCCTTCCTCGGGCCTTGGGTACACATATGCTAGGCTGACATCAGGACTTTCTCCAGTGCCCTCTTCGACCATATTATCATCAGGGAATTCAGTAATCTCTACCATGTTGATGTCGACTGGGTCAAGAAACAAAGCTTCCTCTTGCCTAAGAGGATCAGTATCAATCTTCATCTTTCTTGCAGAAAATTTCAGCCTACCCTCTTGCAGCGACTTTTGCACGAGATCCCTGAAAAGGTAACATTGAGAGGTTGTATGAACAAGATATTTATGAAATTTACAAAAACCTCTTTTTTTCCATTGTTCTAATGATGGTAATTTAGCACCTGGGGGTACTAAAATTTGACCATCTTTAACCAGTAAGTAGAAAATTTCTTCACACTTAGTGACATCAAACGTATAAGTTTTTTCTGGAAATTTTGGATTATTTTCGACCGTATTCTTTCCTTTAGCAGGAATTAATGATTTACACTCATAGGCTGGCCCTGGCTTCATTTCAGCCAAGTCGACCTCTGCCTCTGTTAGTGAGGTATAGTCGGCCTTACAAATGGGATTTGTGTCATCATAATCTATGAAGGCTACTTTTTCTTTTCTAGTCTTAGTATGTCTGACCTTTTCTAGCCGTGGACGCTCTAGATGTCGAACTCTATCAGCTAATTGTGACATACTTTTCACGAAGGTTAGATCTATTTTTCTTCCTAATAGAATAATCTAAACCTCCAGCAGCCATTTGAACAAGCTCATGTTATGGCACTTGAGTAAAGCATCTTGCTTTTAATGACCTAAGTTTGTTTAGATAATCATCAATGGTTTCAGCAAACCTTCTTTTAATGTTTGATAATTCGACCAAACTAATTTTCGAATGACCCTCATAAAACTGCTCATGGAAAAGTTTCTCCAACTTCGTCCATGAGTCAATCGAATTTGGGGGTAAAGTGGTAAACCACATGAAATCCTCCCTAGTCAGGGAAGAAGGAAATTGCTTTACCCTTAAGTTTTCATTATTCGACATATCCCTAGATTCAGTTAAATATCTAGAAATATGTTCCACTATCGACTCAGCAGATTCTCCCCCAAATTTCGTATACTTAGAGATTTTCCATCCTCTAGGGTTTTCAGTCTGTAAAATATATTCAGACAAATGGGAGGAATATGTTGGCCTCTGAAGTGCGGCATTCATACCATTTCTAGCCACAATTCTTTCGACAATGGTGGTTAAATTATTTTCTACGGATAAATCCTCTTATCAAATTTGATCAACAATTTGATCAGCCTCTTGATGTCGATGTACTAATACCCTAGGTGGATCGACAATCAAATTCCTTGGAGGCACTAGCATTTTACCCTAATGGACAGTTTCGTCCTGTATTACCCCCATGTCTATTTGAACAGGGGCATATAGTCGAACAGGTGGTTCATGTCGAATAGGCGCTGGAGGAGCACCTAATAAATTACACAAACGTGCTAATTGGGCAATTACCTATCGATTTGTTTCAGCAGACTGCCTATTAGTTTTAGCTGACTCTTGTACTATAGGATTAAATACATTACCCATCTGGTTAGTTAACATATTAACCAAATCGTGGTTTCTATCATCCATTTGTTTCCTTAATACTGCTACTGAAGTATTAGTAAGAGGCGGTACTATAGGTTGAGAAGGCGCTACCCTATTTTGGTTGCCTCTATTATTTCCTCCTGGTGCAGATCCTTGTAAAGGAGAGTTCAAATTTTGAACATTATCTGATACCACTATTGTATTCTACGTTGACTGGTATCTTGGCATCATGGAATACGGAATTCCATAAGCCAGATCTACATTACCAAAATGAGGCACATTAGGTATGGTAGTCGTAGTCATTACTGGTCTTGGGCTTCCCGGTGGAGCCTGAGACATTTGTACGGAAACTGCAGCAGTCGACCCTACTGGAAGAAAAGGTGCTACTTGAGAAACTACTAGATCAGTAGTGATTCAAGTTTGTGACGGTATTTCGTCTATTTTTGGATTATCAGGAATTGTCATTCTTGAGATTTGCTTCCTAGATAATGGTTTATTATACTCTTTGGTTAACTTTCCATTTCTAAGTTGCATCTACTTATAAATACTTAAGACAAATTCTTAGCACTGGGTCCCATCGGGTGTGCCAATTTGTTTACTGTGGAAAATGGTAAACAACTGTTGGTCCTCCCAGAGTCCTAAACTTTGGGTAACTTGCAAGGTCGACCAGTTGATCTCAAGACACGTTCTAAGAGCTTTACTATCACACCTATTTCGTCAAAATATTAGTCAAGGGAGATGGTTTTCTTTTAACTGAGGGAACATGTGTAATGGTTTTCCACACTATGATTTGATCGACTGACTGGTGACTCATGACCGACAGAAGATATTCATACGAAAGCGAGACTTACTAAACTAACTGACTGGTGACTTGTGACCAACAGATGGTGTTTAATTGTTTGTGTGAAATAAAAGATAATGTATATATCTTGCTCGATAATAAACAGAAAACAAATGAAGTACTCAAAAGATATAATTGAAAGATAAAGGATTTGCATTGAAATAAAAATGGTGATTCATGTATATCAAGCACTCTTCACTCTTGATTTCCTAACGCTCGAAATGATAGAGTTTGACAAGTTATTTGAGAGTACAAGGGAACACACCACAAACTATATTAAATCCTCTTATTTATAGTGTTTACAATGTAACTACCTAGATAAAATCTACGGCTAATATTAACATCTTGAGGTAACTACTTCATTAGATGTTGCCACCTATTTGGCGCTCAAACACATCGTGGATTTCTGGTAACTGCTCATGATTTTGAAGTTCCACCTATTTGGTGCTTAAACACATCATGGATTGCTGGTAACCGCCCATGATTCCTCTAAACCTCTTGACCGTAAACCGCTTCTGCCTTGCTTTGCCACTTTCTCTATGGAAAAGAATAACCATATTTCCTCTAAGTCCTAGAAACCCTTTTTTGTCGACTAAAATCATTTTCGACCAAATCCTTGTCTTCCACCCTTTGGTCGACTAAACAAATTTTGACCTCTTGACATATGTTCTTTTATTTATTTCTAGTCGACGTAGTTCAATTTCGACAGTTTCAATGTGACTCCTTTTAAGCATTAACTCTAACTTAATAAAACCAGCTTTTCAAACACTAGCTCCCATTTCCCAGAAAATATTTACTTTGGAGGATGACTCTTAGCTTATGAGAATATCTTCATTTACTACACGTACTTGAATACCTTAAGATTTCCCAAGGTAACAGACGCTCTATGGGCATATAGGACAGCATATAAAACTCTGATTGGAACAACACCATTCAAACTAGTTTATGGGAAATCATATCATCTGCCGGTGGAAATAGAACATAAGGCTTATTGGGCTATTAAGACCCTTAACTCAAATTACACTGTTGCGGGTGAGAAAGGAATCTTAGAAATCTAAGAACCAGAAGAACTTAGACTAGACGCTTACGAAAATGCTCGAATATATAGAGAGAACTAAAAATGGAACAATAAACGAATATCTAGAAAAGAATTCAATGAAGAAGATATAGTTCTTCTGTTTAATTCTAGACTTAAATTATACCTGGGAAAACTCCGTTCTAGATGGTCTGGTCCATTCGAAGTTACCAAGATTTTTCAAACGGGCGCAGTAGAAATCAAAGGAATGAGTTGCAAACCGTTCATTGTAAACGGAAAATGCTTAAAACATTATCATAGCATATATAACAAAGAATATTACACAACAATTAGGCTAGATGCGCTACCACCCCATTCATCAGACTAATCCCCATGTAATGTCGAGCTTACGACTTTAAACAAAGCGCTTCTTGGGAGACAATCCAACTTTGAGTCTTTTCTTTTTATTTTGCTTGTTTTTCTATTTTATTTTTCTTTCGTGCTTTTATTATTATTAATGTTAAAATATGCAGTATTGTTTCTATAATTTTTCCCGTTACTAACTTAATGCTAACTGTCAACCTACTTCAGGTTAACATTCCGATTAACTAGTATACTAACCACGATGAACTTGGTTGATACGAAGGGCATTGTGTTCAGAGGAGGGAACCAACGGAGAAGGTTTGAGTCTCTTTCTGATAGGTAGTTAGGATTAAATACCTACCCCGACGGACCAGCCATGATAACCTTAGGGATTCGGGATAATGTTCTGTTTTTATTGAGCCAAATAGGATGGGATACATCTGCTATAAGGAGAAAATTTAGCTCTTACCATACACTGACCTTAGAGTTTTTAAGCTTCCTTGTCTATAAACCTGACCACGGTCTGGGATTTAATAGGGGACTCATTAGATTTAGATTATTCGGTATAGAGTACACTTTCACCCACAGGAAGCTAGTTGAGTTACTAGGATTCCCACATAGCCTGGATGCATTTACCGTAGTCCATGAAGATATTTTTAATGTAGGAGAGCTAGATTATTTCTAGGGGACATTACAGGCATTAGTAACCATGAGCCTGAGGACATGCATTCGGAAAACATCCACAACCCAGCTTTTAGATATTTCCACAAAATTCTAGCCCACACCCTGTTTGGTAAAGCTGAAAACATTACCATTATTTCTAGAGCTGAGTTGTTTATCATGTTTTGTGCCTCGCAAAACCGTCCTATAAACGGAGCTACATTTACACTTGCAAATTTTCACCGTCTTGTGAGGGCTCAACACGAACCCATTCTTATAGGAGGTTTAGTGACCATGATAGCTAATGCTATCGGATTGAGACAACAACTGCCAAACCTTGTCCTTCATGGTAGATTCCAGCCTATGGATATTAATTTCTATTTCAATAGGGGTATCATCGGGAACCTAGGCCCCGATAGTTTTGACCTCCTCATTAACAATCAATCCATGCCACTTTTTACCTTACCTGACCCTAGGACGAGCACTCATGACCAAAATAACTGGTTATACGATTGAGACGCACCACACATGTCACCACCACACACTCTTGAGACACCCATGATATATGACCACCTAGATGCTTTCCTTTCTGATGAGGATATTGATCCTGAGACCCCTCCTTTCTACCATGACTTCCCACCTCCCGAACAGATAGGCTCAAACTTCTCCGACTCTCCAGTTATTTCGTTACCTCCTGTATTTCATCCTGCTCCTGCTTTGACTGCCATTCAATCAGAGATTGATATGTTGAAGGAAGAGCTTGTTATTTTGCGGATTGACTTTCATTCCTTTATGGATACGATAGTCAACAACTGGATTACATTTATCAGCATCTTTTCTCTGCATCGCTAGACCGTCGTGGCTGATTCACCTGACATACTGCTTTATTTTATTTCCACATTTAAAAATTGAGGACAATGTTTTGTTTAAGTGTGGGGAGAAATTTTATATTTATTATTTATTAGACACTTTATTTTTTTCCAGTATTTTTGGAAGTTTATCATTCAGTATAATTTTATCATTCAGCACTTTTGGAATTTTATCTTTCAGTACAATTTTTATTCATCTTAATATTTTTAGTTCAATTTTATTATGAGTTTATTTATTTCGCTTATTCTGCATTACTATCATATTTATGTGTATATTCTATGCTTAAATGATTCAATATTATTTACCCAAATATATGTAGAATTATTGAAATGGTATTCTGCAATATAGAAAATGAAAAATATTGTAGTGTTGGACGCGTGCCACTCGCCACACAAGCGTGACACCCGTCACTCTTCGCAAGACTCAGTCCCGGTCGGCACACACGTGTGACGCTCGGCACATACTGATAATACATCATCATTTCTGTATTCTTTTATAAACCTCGCAAAAACCCTTTCACCCTTCCATTTTCTTCAACCATTGCTCATGATACATTGAACCTACTGCCTATTTCTCTTCCCCCATTATCATTGCCATAAAAAACCACTAAAACCCCACTTATTACCATCATTACATCTCTCTACATAAACCATCTCCAAACCATTTTTCACTCAAAAATCCATAATTTATCACATAAGCACGCTGAAAACCAGGAAAATCCAGACAAACATATATACAACATATAACATATAAACAACAATAGCACATATACAGATATAAACAAAGATAGGTTTAACCCACTTAGGGATGGACCAGCAAGAGGTCAATCTCTCCCCAGTGAAGTCTCCATTTTTTTCTATAGCGGTAGAAATATTGAGACTAAGCCATTAGATTCACTTAACTCGCACAAACCAAAATAAAAATCGCCACCGCTCTTTATTGTTTCTAAAGGAATGGGAAAAGAGTGAATAACCCTAAAGAGATGGAAATACTCAAGGTAAGGGGGTTGGTTATGCAAAGGGAAGTTATTAGCACCCTAAACATCCATGGTACTCCACAGGAACCTCTTTTTAAAATCTGTATATTTTGGCTATAAAATGTTGTATAAAAATAGATGGTGGAGATGAGAAAAGAAATATTTTTTTATGATTTTTGCACCCGTCACGGTTGCGAACCTTTAGTACCTACGTACCACCTTCTGTGCAATAGGGGATCAGGGTACACGTAGTTTCTCTTTAAAATTTAAAAAACACAAGTGTGTTGGTTAATTTTATGAGATAAGACATCATCGTCATTGTCCGTGTGGAAAACATACTTACTATCCACAATCATGAGAAAGGAGTATTTGCATCATCTCAAAGTGGAGGATATGGCTTGGATTTTAAAATCAATAATTCCTCACTCAACACCCAAGTGGAAAATATCTCTCTTCACTACATATTGTAGAAGTATAGTTGTTTGCATCACTACAAGGATTGACAAAATGGCAAAGAGTCTAATCTTTTGAGAAAAGTTTCAAAGATAAGAGCAAAAATGGAAAAAATGGTTTGAATGAGATTGATTGACTTCTAGTCTTATCACAAAAATTTCAAGGTATGATTAAGTTGATTGATGTTTATTCATGAAAATGTTTTGAAAATGCATGGACCTAAGTCCAAATTTATTAAGAAAGTGGTTCAAGTTTAGAAACAAGAAGAGTTTTCAAAAGGAGGGAGAAGAACCATCTAACCAACAAGAAGCCAACACTTGACATTATGAGTCAATATAGAATTCCCATTCTTTTGATTTGAAACCAAGCAAACAATCAATAACCTCTTGAGAAGACCAAATCTCAAAAGTATTAAGTCTTCACAAAAAATGGGCAGAATAACGGCTGTATACATATGAATTCCAAATTACAAACAAAGTAGGTAATCACAATAACTTGCACACAAAATAAACAAAAAACCCAATGTCTTGAGGTAAACCTCAAGAACTCCAGACAAAACATCAATTAAGGTCACAAGGTCTCCAACATAGGTCAAGATTTCTATTCCTAAGTCCAAGAAGTCCAATACTCCATAATGCCAAAGATAGTAACCAAATAGTCCAAGTATCATTAATGTTTTTTATAGTTCATGTTGATTATTAAGTATCTTTAAAAGGAAAAGAAAAGCTCAAGTGAGCAAAATAAAAATGACATAAAATTAAATGCTCATGTGATCAAAGATGAAAATAGCATGAAATATAAATGCTAAAGTAAATGGTACATAAAGTAAAGAGCATAAAATAAAAGCATAAGATAAAGTCAATTGTTAGAAGTTAATGGTTAGTTGGATTACCCTATTGAAACTTGCATTTGGAACTCATTAGAGGATTGGTAGAACCAAAGCCTCTCAACAACAAGTTGCATTTGCTTTTGTCAATTATATCATCCATTTAAGAATCCTCAAGGCAACATTTAATTATCAATGATGTTTAAGTGATCCGTGTTGACCAAAATTATTGAAGATCCATTGGAGGATTGGTAGAACCAAAGCCTCTTAACAATGAATCTCAAGGTTATTGGATCAAAGGGTTCAAAGTAACATACTTGGGCTTGCAAACATAAGTTTGGGCCATGAATGATCATTTTCTCAAATCGGGACAAAATTTAGCGCTATGTTAAGCAATCGTAAGTGGACTTACATAGAAGTTACACCTATTTTGAGGCCGGTCAATAGCAATCTATGTACTTCATGTTTGGATAAATGATATAGAGATCATTATCCCTTAACATGTAGCACAAATAAAAAATAAAGGGATAAGATGAAGAGGGAGGGAAATTATAAGCTAATTTGGATCACTACCTTAAATTTCTTTCATCTTAAAATTCAATCACTCATCTCGATGGATTAAAGTACTAAACATATCATTAATCCAAAGCATAAAAAATGAATTAGATAATTCACTCTTTGGTAGATTTTAATTGATGAACATTTATCCAACTTCATCTACACCTAAAGTCCATTAAATTAAAGGGAAATTGGACATTTAAAATTGAAATCCAAATCAACAATCAAAAGGAGTGAGTAGAAAAAGAGAGATGGATCAAAACATCCCTAAAACAAGGCAGAAAACACATTTTGGCTTTGTTACAATCGATTGCACTCTGGGAACAATCGATTGCATCAGTGTTTTTTTCCAAAAAATACGTGAATTTGTTATGTGACAATCGATTACATCAGTGCTTTTTTTCCAAAAAATATGTGAATTCATTCTGTGACAATCGATTACACTCTGAGAATAATCGATTGCACCCTGTGAAAAATCAACATTTCAAGAGGCCATATTCTTGTTCAAACTTTCCATCAAACACCTTATGATCATGGATTTAATTGAGCACGAAAATTCCATCAAATCATGAGAAAATAACACTAATGGAATCACAAAAACAATGCTCAATGAATCAAATCCAAAGATCAACAAGAGATCACATTGTGAAAGATGAAGATCCAACTTACCAGAGGTAGATCTAGAGAATTATCAAAATAACTTCAAGAATTTGCTTCAATTCAGCCCCAAGAATCAATTTCCCAAGCTTGGACGTAGAGAATTGATAAAGAAAAAGTGTTTGGATGAAGGTTTAGCTCAAAGATTAGTAAGCTTCAATGCAAAGCTTACTAACTTTTTTTTAAAATGAAGCTTTGAATGAATTTGGTAGATGGAGGGAATTGAGAGATTTTTTAGAAAAGTGAATTTGGCTATCAAAAGCTTGAGATTTGAATGAAATGAGGGCTCTATTTATATAGTTTAGGCTTGGGATTAGTGGTGGTTTGGAGTTTGGTTTGGGAAATGAAATTAGGCTTGGTAATTGATTCTTGGAGCCAAAATTTGAATTAATGATATATCTTTCAAAAAATGAAGAAAAATTGGAGCACAAAAATGACAAGTTTGGAATTGCAGATTTTTTTTCAAAATTTCACTTTGCGCAATCGATTGCACTCTGGGAGCAATCGATTGCACCCTGTTCTTTTTTCAAAAATTGTGTAAAATGCACTTTGTGCAATCGATTTCACTCTAAGAGCAATCGATTGTACAATGAAAAAAATGAAATTATTTTAATTATTTTTCTTTGCAAATAGAGATTTTAGGGAAATAATACCGGAAAACCTTATTGTTAGATGCTTTGACTCAGTACCTACAAAACACAAATATACAAAGACAAAGACAAATATTTTTTTGTATTTTGTTTAGAAGGTAGTCAACCACACATATACAAAATACACAACTAAGGTGATTTGAGATCCCTCAAGAGAAAACTTAAAGATAGGAGATAGAAAAAGAGAAAGAACCAACCCTAATGTGATCTTGTTATGATCGAGTTGATATGATATGATAGGAGAATCTTAGGGGGGGAAATTGTGGTACAACATTAACAAATGGACCATGGTTCCCCGAGCATGGCACATCGCTTAAAGTCATTGTTTCAATAAAAATTACAGACAAAGTTCTCAAATTAATAAAACAGTAAATGATAATTACTCCTGGATAAAGGAGATTGGAATGAAGTCTTTGGTACGCCAGTTGTTGAGTCCTTCATTAGCAGCGGGGTAGATCCATTCATCAAAGTCACAGTCATTGTTAGAGTCTTAAAGAGCATTCACTTCATGATTACTGATGTGGAGAGGTGGTTTTCCTGCACGAGTACGGGGGACCTCCTTTTGAGCCTTGGCAGTGAAACCTAATCCAAATTTGTCTGACTTGAAAGGGAAATCAGGAAGTTGTCCCCAAATGGTGCAACCTCCTTCTTCAATAAAAACACGGGCATCTTTGAGATAAGCCATATTTGGCGTATCTTTAGCAGCTTCAGGAGTGTTAGGGGTGGCCTTGGCAACAAAGACCATGGGAGATACCACTTCAAAAGCTTGACAAGGAGTTTCAATGAACTCGCCATCCATTTCCACATATTTGAATGAATTTAGATGACTGATCATAAACTCTTCTTCACCACAGACGGTAACAATGTTCCCTTTGACCGGATATTTCAACTTTTGATGTAGTGTGGAAGTCAACGCACCTGCCCCATGTATCCAGGGGTGCCTAAGCAAGAAAGAATAAGAAGGACGGATATCCATCACATAGAATGTTGAGTTAAAGACTTTAGACCCAACTTTGATGGGGAGATCAACCTCTCCATAGACCATCCTCCTTAATCCGTCAAAATCTCTCACCATGATGTCACTAAGCTTTAGTACCAAATCTTCACAATCTAACATATCTAGAGCCCCTTTGGGTAAGACATTCATCTCCAATGTCCACCAACACATGGGCTAAGGTGATTCCCTTACACTCGATGGACACATGCAGAACTTTATTGTGATTTCCCCCATCGGGGTCAGATCTGTATCAGAGAAACCTAAACCGTTGTCGACAGTCAAGCTTGCTACACAGTTTTCAAATTGGTCGGTCGTAGTTTCTTGAGGGACATGTGCATTTTTAAAGAATTTTATCAGTGCTTGAGCATGCGCATCGGAGCATAGCAACAAAGACAGAATAGAAATCTTCGAGGGTGTTTGCCCCAACTGTTCCACTATCTTGTAATTACTTTTCTTGATAATTTTCAAAATCCCCTCCATCTCTTGGGTAGATGGATCCTCAATGGTGATATCTTTTGCGGGTGCCTCCATCCTGCCAGGCTCAGTCATTTTTTCCTTTCCTCTGGTGTCAGCAACAGGTTCAACAACAGTAATGAGAACGAGTGTGTTAGAACAATGTTTGAATCTACTACCCTATATTTAAGTTTTGATGATAACAAAGTGAAAAGATATAGTATTTATAAGGTTCATGAATGAACTATATGCTGCCTAAAATTATTATGTTCTGACTTGCAGATACTCTGATTGGTATAAGCAAGATCACGTCTTTTCAGCATCAGAATTTGTTTTCATACACCAGCATCAGAAGTTGCTACGTCAGAATGTCAAGATCAGATAATCAACTCACATACATGCTGAAGCTTGATGAACAGAACTGCGCGTAAACACTCTGATACAGAAACACAAATAGTTCATCAGCAGCGAAGCAGAATCAGAATGAGCCAAGCCAGAACGTGCATTGAAGAAGCAACGGTACTGTGCATTGAACGCTAATTAATTCCAACGGCCTCATTCCAGACAAGATCTGCTCAATAAGGAAAGCTTGTTATTAGCATTGAATCAAGAATATTGCATTCAACGTTCATCTTCTCAAGTGCTATATAAACAAGGCTTCGAAGATTATAATGGCTAATGCTCTCCAAATCTCTACACGCACAAAGCTGAACAATAATCTTCATCTACCAGTTTTGCTAAACCAACAAACTCTGATACTCCATTACAGTTTAGCAATCTAGTTTCTAAGCTTCATTTTGTGTATACATCACAGTTGTGATAAAGTTTTGTAGAAAACATTCACACACATTGTTTTATACCTTTGTAAGAAAGTGTTGCCTTGACAAACCGGATTGTGGTTTGAATCAAGAAGGCTTTAGCAGTTGTTAAAGCAGTCTGTAATATTCAGTTGAATATAGTGAATTAAGACCTCGTTGGAGAGAGGCGAAATCACCTTGACGGGTGGACTGGAGTAGTTTGAGATCAAACGAACCAGGATAAAAATATCTTGTCAATTGTTTTAGATTTCAGTTTTACAATTCAACCCCCCCTTCTTGTGTTTTTCACCCCTTCAATTGGCATCAGAGCGCCTGGTTCTGAGCTAAAACACTTAACCGTGTCAGTACAAGATCCAGCGTCAGAAAAACACAATGGCAGGAAACAATTCTCACTTCAGCAATGACAATAATGAGGACAGAGACAGATTCAGCGGCAAACCTCCAGTCTTTGATGGAGAAAACTTTGGTTACTGGAAAACAGAATTGAAAGCTTCTTTCTAGCACATGATGTTGATCTGTGGGATATGGTGACAGATGGATACACGCACCCTAAGAATGCAAGTGGTCAGAAGATTGATAGAAAATCAATGACTGATCAACAAAAGCGTGACTTCAAGAATCATCATAAGGCCAGAACCATCCTCCTCAGTGCCATCTCATATACTGAGTATGAAAAGATCTCCAACAGAGACACAGCAAAGAACATCTTTGATTCTCTCAGAATGACGCATGAGGGCAACGTTCAAGTCAAAGAAACAAAAGCTCTGGTGCTCATTCAGAAGTATGAAGCGTTCAAAATGGAAGAATCTGAATCCATTGAAACTATGTTCTCTAGATTCCAGATTCTGGTAGCTGGTCTCAAAGTTCTGGACAAAGGATACTCTACTGCTGACCATGTCAAAAAGATAATCAGAAGTTTACCCAAGCAGTGGAGGCCTATGGTTACTGCTCTGAAGCTAGCTAAAGATCTCAACAAGATCACTCTGGAGGAACTTATAAGCTCCCTCAGAAGTCATGAGATAGAGCTAGAAGCTGACGAGCCTCAGAAGCAAGGTAAGCCTTTAGCTTTAAAATCTAACAGAAAATCTGAGTCTAAAGTTTTGCAGGCAGTTGAAGAAACATCTGATGGATCCTCATCAGAAGAAGACGAACTTTCCCTTCTCTCCAGAAGAGTAAATCAACTGTGGAAGCAAAGACAAAGGAAGTTCAGGAATCCCAGAAGATCTGATCAGAACGAGTCTTCTTCCAGATACAGAAGGACAGACTCTTCCTCTGGATACAGAAGATCTGAAGGCTCCTCCAGTAGCAAGAAGCCAAACACCAAAGACATCATCTGCTACGAGTGCAATGAGCAAGGACACTACAAGAGTGACTGCCCAAAGCTTCAGAGGGAAAAGCCCAAAAAGAAGTTTGGAAGAGAGAAGAAGAAAAGTCTCATGGCCACATGGGATGACTCTGACTCGTCTGAAGCTGACTCAGAATCAGATGATGAAAGGGCAAACATAGCGCTCATGGCTAATATCTCAGAAGAAAGTGAAGCTTCTGAATCAGACTCAGAATCAGACACAGAAGAGGTATTTCCTAACTTCGCTGTTAATTTTACAAAGGCTGAACTTGCTGAAAGCCTCAATGAAATTCTGGAACGCTATCAGCAGATTAGAGCTAAATTCAGAGACCTGAAAAGGAATCTTGAATCTGACTCTAATAAGTCTGAGAGTCTCAAATTGGAAAACTCTGAGCTGAGAGATAAAATTTCAAAATTAGAAAACTCTTTACAAAACTCTCAGAAGGAACCAATTTCTGAAACTCCCAGCAACGCTGATGAGATCATCAAGGAGTATGATCATAGTTTCCAGAAGTTCTTAGCTAAAAGCATAGATAGAAGCAGAATGGCTTCAATGATCTATGGAGTTAGCAGAAACGGCAGGAAAGGAATAGGATACCAAGGTAAGGTTCCTACACCTAAGAATGTCATGGATTTAACCATTAAACACACTCCTCTAAATTCACACTTTGTGTATGGTCACACACACGACATCAAATATACTAGCAGTAAGCACTCTGTGAAACCAAAATTCAACCAGAGTTTTGGTAAAACTAACAAGTCAGGACCCAAGAAAATCTGGGTACCTAAGGATAAAATAATACATGTTGCAGATATCTTTAGCAGCAAGTCAGAAACACCAGTCATGGTACCTGGACTCTGGCTGCTCACGACACATGACGGGAAGAAGGCATATGTTCCAAAGCCTGGAACTTAAGCCTGGAGGCCACGTTGGCTTTGGAGGCAATCAGAGGGGAAAGATAATTGGCTCTGGAACTGTAGGTAATGGAAATCTTCCCTCTATTAATAATGTTCTGCTAGTAGATGGATTGATGCATAATCTGTTATCCATAAGTCAATTAAGTGATAACGGTTATGATATAATCTTTAATCAAAAATCATGTAAAGTTGTTAGTCAGAAAGATGGGACTATCCTGTTTAATGGTAAGAGGAAAAACAACATTTACAAAATCAAACTTTCTGAACTAAAGAGTCAGAATGTAAAATGTCTTCTGTCTGTTAACAACGAGCAGTGGATCTGGCACAGAAGATTGGGGCATGTTAGTATGAGAAGAATATCTCAGATTAACAAACTCAATCTGGTCAGAGGACTTCCTAATTTGAAGTTCAATTCAGATGCTCTGTGTGAAGCATGTCAGAAAGGCAAATTTGCAAAACCTTCTTTTAAATCCAAAAATGTTGTTTCCACCTCTAAGCCATTAGAACTTTTGCACATTGACTTATTTGGACCAGTTAAAACTGCTTCAGTCAGTGGTAAGAAGTATGGGTTAGTAATCGTAGATGACTATAGCAGATGGACATGGGTAAAGTTCTTAAGACACAAAGACGAGTCACACTCTGTGTTTGTTACCTTCTGTAACCAAGTTCAGAATGAAAAAGATCTTAGAATCGTTAAAGTCAGAAGTGATCATGGTGGAGAATTTGAAAATAAAGATTTTGAGTCATTCTTTAATGACAAAGGCATTCTGCATGATTTCTCTTGTCCTAGAACTCCCCAACAAAATGGAGTTGTAGAACGAAAGAACAGAACATTGCAAGAAATGGCCAGAACCATGATCAATGAGACAAACGTTGCTAAGACTTTCTGGGCAGAGGCAATAAACACAGCGTGCTACATTCAGAATAGAATCTCAATAAGACCTATTCTGGAAAAGACTCCATATGAATTGTGGAAGAACAGAAAGCCCAACATTTCGTATTTTCATCCATTTGGATGCACTTGCTTTATATTAAATACAAAGAATTATTTGAACAAGTTTGATTCTAAGGCACAGAAGTGTATTATGTTAGGATACTCTGAACGCTCAAGAGGGTACAGAGTATACAATACAGAAACACAGATTGTGGAAGAATCAATCAGTGTTCGTTTTGATGATAAGCTTGACTCTGAAAAGTCAAAGCAGAATGAAAATCTTGCAGGTATAGAAATTGAATTTGTAGGTTCTGAAGACAAGTCATCAGAAGCTCTCAACATAGACATTCCTTCAACGTCTGAAAGGAGCACTGCTAGAAATCCTCCAACAGCTGCTGATCAACCTCAGAAGAGATTGCCCAGAAGCAGTTTGGATCACCCAGAAGAGACTATCCTAGGAAGAAAGGAAGATCCAATCAGAACAAGAGCAAGCTTCAGAAACTCTGAAGAAACTCTTATGGGACTTGTGTCTCTGATTGAACCTTCTTCTATTGATGAAGCACTTCTGGATAATGACTGGATTCTGGCAATGCAAGAAGAGTTGAATCAATTCACCAGAAACGACGTATGGGATCTCGTTCCCAGACCAAAAGGATTCAACGTCATTGGAACAAGATGGGTGTTCAGAAACAAGTTAAATGAACAAGGTGAAGTCATCAGAAACAAGGCACGACTGGTTGCACAAGGTTATAGTCAGCAAGAGGGGATAGACTATACAGAAACCTTTGCCCCAGTCGCCAGGTTAGAATCTATCAGACTTTTAATCTCATTTGCTGTTAATAGAAGCATCACTCTGTATCAGATGGATGTCAAAAGTGCATTCTTAAATGGTTATATAGAAGAAGAAGTTTATGTTCACCAACCCCCAGGTTTTGAAAATACAAAACATCCAGAACATGTTTTCAAACTAAAGAAGTCACTGTATGGTCTGAAACAAGCTCCCAGAGCTTGGTATGAAAGACTAAGTAACTTTCTGCTTGAAAATGAATTCACCAGAGGGAAAGTGGACACTACTCTATTCTGTAAAACAGTTAAGAGTGACATTTTAGTCTGTCAAATTTATGTTGATGATATCATTTTTGGTTCTACTAATCCTTCTCTTGGAAGAAAATTTGCTAAGTGTATGCAGGCAGAATTTGAGATGAGCCTCATGGGGGAACTGAAATTCTTTCTAGGAATTCAGATCAATCAAACTCCAGAAGGAACTTACATTCATCAGAGCAAATACATCAGAGATCTTCTGAAGAAATTTGACCTCTCAGAATGTAAGCCATCAAAGATTCCAATGCATCCCACGTGCATTCTGGAAAGAGAAGAGGTAAGCAAAAGTGTAGAACAGAAAGTCTACAGAGGTATGATTGGTTCTCTCCTCTATCTGACTGCTTCAAGACCTGATATCTTATTCAGCGTATGTATTTGTGCTAGATTCCAATCAGATCCTAGAGAATCTCACTTAACAGCTGTTAAGCGAATTTTCAAGTATCTGAAAGGTACTACTAATCTGGGTTTGTTTTATAGAAAATCTAGTGATTACAGCTTAGTAGGCTACTGTGATGCTGACTTTGTTGGAGACAGAGTGGAACGTAAAAGTACTTCTGGAAGCTGCCAGTTTCTGGGAGAAAATCTGATCTCTTGGTCCAGCAAAAGGCAATCAACAATTGCTCTGTCAACAGCAGAAGCTGAGTACATAGCAGCAGCAGGATGTAGCACACAAATGCTCTGGATGAAAAGTCAACTTGAAGACTTCCAGATTTTTGAGAGTAACATTCCTATACTTTGTGATAATACTTCTGCTATTTGCTTAAGTAAGAATCCTATTTTACATTCTAGAGCTAAGCATATAGAAATAAAACATCACTTCATTAGGGACTATATTCAGAAAGGTATTTTAAACTTAAAATTTATAGATACAGACCATCAATGGGCTGATATCTTTACTAAACCCCTTTCAGAAGATAGGTTCAATTTCATTCTGAAACATCTCAGCATGAAAGTATGCCCAGAGTGAAAATGTTTTAATTCCATATATTTACCTTCAGAATGTAATTACTTTACTGTGAACTTCTGATCAATCTCCTTTCAGAAAGATAGAACATGCAGATTATATCAGATGCAAGTCTAAAGATCTGAGAGTCTAATCTCTGAGACAGACGTGCTGATCACTACATCAAACAAGTGTCGTCCAATCATCAGCAAATCTCTGAAGCAGAACGCGTGCATGCTTCTGAGAAGGTAAAGCGCTGATTGGGTGCATTGAGACACATGTCTGGTAACCGTTTTTAAGTATCTTTCTCAAATCCCCCAAAATCAGCAAGCATTTAATGAAAAGTAATCACGCTTGTTAAATGGCAATCATTATTTTTTTCTCTCTCTTAAAAACGTTTATTTTTTCAAAATAATCTTGAAAACTCTATTTAAGCACATTAATCCTTCATTCTTATTCTTTACGCTTTCTCATTAACACTCAAGCTTTTTCTGCATATTTCTGAGTTTATCTCCTACAAACCTTTTTCTCTCAAATCATTCTCAAAGCTTTTTTAGTGTGAACAATGGCATCCTCCAGCATTTCTGCAGGCAATCAGAAGAAAGCAACCTCTGAACAATATCAGGTGCCTATCAGAACTCTTCTCACTCCGGTAAAGAACCTTGAAGTGCTTTCTGAGTTAATCATTGACTTCGAAAGTTTGAAGGAAAATGGATTTGACCTAACTGAAGAAATTAGGGCTCAACAGTGGGAGAGGTACTTCGATAGGTTGGTTGGACCAACATTCCCAGCGCTAGTCAAGGAATTTTGGATTCACGCCAAAGTTGCAAAACATCTAGTCATTTCTTCTGTTATGGGAAAGAAGATCGTGATTTCTGAAGATCTCATTGCAAAGCTAATCGGTCAAAGTGGTGGTGGAGTCCGTTGTGTGGACATGGCTGAAAGATGCCCTGATGTAGGTGTGGTAGCCAACAGAATTTTCACTCTTGGAATGCCCAGCAGCAAAATTAAGGATTTGAAGGACCACTGCAGAGTATGGGCTAAGATTGTTCTGGGATGCTTCAACCATAGGAAACCAACAAGTTCTCCTGATTATATAAACGTGGATCAGCAGTTTCTGATCTACTTTATTGATCAGAGGGTAAAGATCAATCTGGCACACTTCTTGTTCAACCATCTCAAGACCAGTGTCAAAGAGACAAGAGAAGAAGAAAGAACCAAGAGAGACTGGATACCGTTTGGAAGGCTTATATCAGATATTCTGACAGAGAATAGGCTGATTGAACATCTGATCGAAGCTCAGGAGATGAGCACTATTGAACCAACTATTGGGAAACCGCTGAACGCTAAGAATCTGAAAAAGATGAAGATGATAGAAAATATTCAGAAGGAACCCAGAGCTACTTCAACTGCTGATATCTCCAGCAGAAGAGTGCCTCTGAGTGATTTTCCGGTATTTTCTGAAATGGAATCCAAACCAGAGATGTTTCTCAAGTATCCAGATGCGTACAAGGAAGAAGATACAGGTTCAAAGCTAAAGATCAAAGATCTGAGTCAAATCCAACCAGAAGTGACTCAGAAGAAGACAAAGAAGAGGAAAGCGCCAACAGAAGGATCATCTCATCAGACTCCAAAGAAAAGAGGTATTTCATCTGCTGCCCCTATCTCAAAATCTTTTACTATTCCAACATCTGCTGCCCCTTCTCAAACCTCTCACAGAATATCAATTCCAATCCCTACCATTGATGAAACCATACCAGAAGACCCTTCTGAGGCATTACTACTCAGAAGACCCAGAACCAAAATTCCCAAACAACCAACAGTTTCAACAACACCAGCACTTGACCGAGTGCTAGCTGATATTGAGCGTGAACATGCTTCTGCTCAACCAAATTCTGAACCACCAAATATTCCTCCACAACCAGAACAACAACCTGAACCAGAACAACAACAACAACCAGAACCAGAACCACATCAACAACAACCTCTCACAGAAGAACCTCTGATCCCTGAGCAATCAGAGATTCCACCTCCTCAACCAGAAAATAATCCACCTTCACCACAAACAGAGTTTCACCATTCCAAAACCCCTTCTCCTCATAAAGCTGACCCTCACTCACCTCAACCTTCACCGCTGGCAATCCAGTTGCCATGTGGAACCACTATTGTCATGCCCCAGTTACCATCTTCAGAGGAATCAACACCTCCAAATACTCCCAAACCACCATCCACTCCAATCGAAATATCTGACTCTGATTCTGATACCCTTCCTCCAAAACAAACAGCCTCTCAGCAAACCTCTGAAAACCCCAGCAGAACCTTCATTGACTTAACAAGTCTTGAATGTCTTGCTGATTTAAGACACAAAATTGCCATTCCCAAACCAAAGCAACCAGATGTTGGCTCTGGTATTTTGAATTTTGAAACAGGTGTGCTGCAATGGATTGCTTCTTTGAAGCAAGTCTGTCCTGGGATGATTGACCCAGCTGCTTCTGATCAGCTCTGGTCACAGTTCAGATTATGGGTACGTGCTGAAGCCCTCAAGTTGCAGGATGTCAACTATGAGCAGGCACAACAGAACTTCAGCAAACTGCTGAAGGAAGTTGAAAGTCAGCTGCCTCAGGAAGTTGTGCTCCCTCTGGACAGTGAATCTTGGTCTGAGAAACAGCAAGCTGCACAGGTGCAACCATTAGAAGAAGACAAGACCATTCCGGCTGAAAGTCAAGCAGAAGATGTCGCTGAAAGTTCTGAGAAGCCTCCTCCCTCTGATGCGTCTCAAGCTGCCTTGGACAGGCAGGCTCTGGAAGAATTAAGGCTGAATGACTTGCGTCTACAGCAGCGGATGGAAGAGAATGATCAGAAGATGAAAGCACGAATGGATGTGCAGGACAGCAAGATTGACACTATTGTCAACATGGTTCAGAAGCAGAATGAAACTTCTGAAAAGATTCAAGCGATGCTGGAGAGCCTGTTCTCACGCATGCCTCCTCAACCTTAAATCTTTTTCATGCATAACTTTTTCATGTTTTCTTCATTTTCTGATGTACTGTTTTGACTATGCTTTGTAATATTTTTCTTGCTCTGATTCTGAACTATCTTAATATGATTAGTTTTTCTGATCAAATTGTTTTAGCACATCACCAACACTTTTTGATTGCTGACAAAAAGGGGGAGAACAAGAATGATATTTAAATCAATAACGGGCTAACTAGACAGAAATTCTCAAACATTCTAACTCTATTACTTGAAATGTTTTTTTTCTGTTTTGTTTAAAGTCTACAGGCACAAGGAAGCTCCTGGACACTCTGAAGACTAGAAGCTCTAATCAAAATGTAGAAGCTCTGATCAATGTTGCTCTGATCAATATGAAGTTCTGATCGACCTAATACTCTGATCCAAAGCAAAGCTCTGACAGGAAAAGCTCTGAAGCTCTGCTCTGACAGGAAAAGCTCTGAAGCTCTGCTCTCTGATAAGTCAAAGACTCTTATAATCTGATGTTCAAAGAAAGAAAAAGATCTGATCCTGAAGAACACGTATATCAAAGGGAAGTAACAAACTCAGGGGGAGTATCTCTTAACTCTGACTTCTCCGTACTTCTTATTCTGATACATATCCAGATACCTTTTCACGTTATTTTTCATTTAAAATATCTAGTTTTTGTCATCATCAAAAAGGGGGAGATTGTTAGAACAATGTTTGAATCTACTACCCTATATTTAAGTTTTGATGATAACAAAGTGAAAAGATATAGTATTTATAAGGTTCATGAATGAACTATATGCTGCCTAAAATTATTATGTTCTGACTTGCAGATACTCTGATTGGTATAAGCAAGATCACGTCTTTTCAGCATCAGAATTTGTTTTCATACACCAGCATCAGAAGTTGCTACGTCAGAATGTCAAGATCAGATAATCAACTCACGTACATGCTGAATCTTGATGAACAGAACTGCGCGTAAACACTCTGATACAGAAACACAAATAGTTCATCAGCAGCGAAGCAGAATCAGAATGAGCCAAGCCAGAACGTGCATTGAAGAAGCAACGGTACTGTGCATTGAACGCTAATTAATTCCAACGGCCTCATTCCAGACAAGATCTGCTCAATAAGGAAAGCTTGTTATTAGCATTGAATCAAGAATATTGCATTCAACGTTCATCTTCTCAAGTGCTATATAAACAAGGCTTCGAAGATTATAATGGTTAATGCTCTCCAAATCTCTACACGCACAAAGCTGAACAATAATCTTCATCTACCAGTTTTGCTAAACCAACAAACTCTGATACTCCATTACAGTTTAGCAATCTAGTTTCTAAGCTTCATTTTGTGTATACATCACAGTTGTGATAAAGTTTTGTAGAAAACATTCACACACATTGTTTTATACCTTTGTAAGAAAGTGTTGCCTTGACAAACCGGATTGTGGTTTGAATCAAGAAGGCTTTAGCAGATGTTAAAGCAGTCTGTAATATTCAGTTGAATATAGTGAATTAAGACCTCGTTGGAGAGAGGCGAAATCACCTTGACGGGTGGACTGGAGTAGTTTGAGATCAAACGAACCAGGATAAAAATATCTTGTCAATTGTTTTAGATTTCAGTTTTACAATTCAACCCCCCCTTCTTGTGTTTTTCACCCCTTCAGAGTGTAGTTGTGGTTGTAGGAGGTGAAATATCTGAAGAGAAGATCCTCTCCGTCCTATTAACTTTACTTGATCTAGCAATGTTTGTAATTTCAGCAATTTTATCTTCATCAATCCACAAATCTTGTTTGATACCATGGTAGTACACTTTCGCCCCATAACTACAGGGCACAACCTTATCAGAAGAATATGGGACAGGCCCCGGTGTGGTGATTATCAATGGAGATATCCTTGGTTCAAAGGGAATTCTAATAGGACCTTTGGAGGTGATCCTAATAGGTTTGTTTCAGATAGTGATGATGGATATGTCTTCAAATTCTTGAGATACACTTTGGGTCAACCTTTTCACAGATGGAGTTCTTTCAAAGAGAATATCATGGCTATATATCAGGTGTTGGACACTTTTCTTAAGCCATTCACAACCATTAATTTGTACAGCACAGTAACAACATTCTTCAAGGAAACCAGGGAATACCCCAACTTTTAACAAACTCTCTTTAATAGTCTTCAGAGGAGTGGTCAAGTCATTGACGGAGTTAACAAAAGAGGCATCTTCAATAGCCTTGACACCCTTACCATGATTTGGCATGGGTGCAGTGATGACATTGGGAGTTGATGGAGGGTCGAATTCAATTGTCTTGTTATCAATAAGATCTTGGATTTTATTCTTTAGAGACCAATAATCATTAGTATCGTATCTGGGGCTATTTGAATGGTAGGCACATTTGGAATTGGGGTTGTATTTTGGAGAAGCAGTGTTAGGGTTGTAAGGGGGATCTTGCAAGGTCACCAAATCATCTTTCAAAAGGTGTTGCAGAGCTTGAGATAGTTGCATATTGATTTTGGTAAATTTTCTTCTTTGAACATCTGGTCTTTGTTGATTATTTTGTTGACGCAGTCGTTGAGTTGGTGTTGGATTGGAAATTAGTACAGCCCCTACGGAATGGTGACGGTTATTCTTAGCATGGCTTCTTGACTCATGCACAACATTAGTCTCTTTTGTACCAATAAATGGATTTTTCACAGTATTTGAAGTGCAGGCCATAGGTATCTTTCCGCTTCTAATCCCGCTTTCAACCCTCTCACTAGTCAAGATTAATTCAGTGAACCCAGGTAATTAACTTCCAATTAGCAAGTTGAAAAATGGTCCAGTCAATGTTCCCATAAACATATCTACCAATTCCCTATCAGTCAATGGTGGCTGCATCCGGCAAGCCAGGTATCTCCATTTTTGAGCATATTCTTTGAAGCCTTCATTGGAACCCATGGTCATTCCTTGCAATTGCACCCTAGTTGGCGCAAGATCAGTGTTATATTGATATTGGCGGTAAAAATCAGTGGCCAAATCTTCCCAAGCATGGATGTTAGTCCCTTCTAATTGGTAAAACAACTCCAATTGTGTCCCTGACAGACTTTCTTGAACAAAGTGCACCCACAGTTTCTTATCAGTGGTATGTGGCTGAATTTTACGGACGTGAGATCTCAAGTGGAGCTTTGGGCATGAGACACCATCGTACTTGGCAAAAATAGGGATCTTGAATTTGTGGGGAATAACTACCCCAGGAACCAAACCCAAATAACCGAAGTCCAAGCCAGGCATAACTTGGATTTCTACATCCTTCAATTTGTCTTCTAGTTGCTTATACTTATCGTCGACCTGTGGATATTGCTCATCAAAGTAATCTTCTTCTTCAAAGATTTGATTATTTCCACCCCTAGCACGGGTGCTCCTAGCATCTTCATCTTGATTCTTATCCTCCTCGGATGAGTCTTTTTCAACTTGAACTTGTCTGGCGGGCCCTTTAAACCTATTCCCCATGTTGATTAAAGCTTTCTTCTTTGTCTTCTTCTTTGTAACAAGAAAAGCCATCATTTCATGTTGCCCCTTTGCTTAGTTGAGCAGAGTTTCTTGAAAATGAGAGTTTTGAGTCTACAAGTCTTTGACAATTTTCTCGAGATCCATCTTGCACTGAAATAAACAGTAAAAGGATGAGGAAACCTATGTCGGAAAACCTGCTTATGATATGATGCATGTTTTGCGAATGCAATATTTTCAAGTATTTTAAGAAATTTAAATTTGCTAGACAAAGAGAAGACAACAAACATTAATTGCATTAATAAGTTCATGAATTACATATGCCTCTTGGGCTTACAATGGAAGGAACACAAACGATATAAAATAAACTCCTAATACATAAAGGACTCAAGTTTCCCATGAGCGCATCTTCTTTGGTGCAATGTATGCATTCAAACTTCGCTCTTCATTAAGTTGCCTCGTGAGCTCCAAAACCTTCTTCTCGCTTGCCTAGAACTGTGCTTCAAAGGTTTCTCTTTCCCCTTTGAGTTGAATCCATGATCTTTGTAATTCCTCGAAATCAGTAGGCATGTCCAGATGAAGAAGAGTATAAGGGGCGTCTCCCTCAGCAACAGGCTCAATAATCATAGGTAGGATGGCTGGGTAAGGCATCATGAGACTTTGAGCACGAGTTCGTACCCACTTGAGGTAAGGCTCAAGAGGGATGTAATTTTTATGCCCCAAATTATTACTATTCACTTTGTTTACCATTCTCCAAGCTCGTATTAACCTTTGATGATAGCCTTGGATGTCTCCTTCGTAGTCGAATACAAAACCTTGGATGAGTACATAATGGGGACCATCTCTTTGCGCGTACCCAAAGTGTCGTAATACAAGAGAAGGGTTATAGGTAATACCTCCCCTAATTCCAAAGAGTGGAACATTAGGGAATCCCCCATAACAGTTAATGATGGTAATATCCTCCAAAGATCAGGAACACCAATGAATATTCGAGTGTGAGAGTGACATCATTCTTTGAGACCATGTCAAGCCTTGCTCATTCTTCAATGTTGATCGAGGTAGGTGCGAAATAAACCACCTAGACAACAATGGAATGCAACACAAAAGAGTCCCTCTCTTCTTCATGGTGCGAGTGTGGAAACAATGTAGAATGTCTCCAAGAAAAGTAGGTACGAGATTACGAGAGAGAAAAACCTTGATGGAATTCACGTCTACGAGTTGGTCCGGATTGGGAAATAGAACCAAACCATAGAGTAGAAGGGCCAAGACATCCTCAAAATCTTGAAAATCCATATCTTCCCAAAACAAACGAGCCTTTTCCAACAGGAACTTAGCTAAGAAACCCTTAACTCCACTCTTTGTTTCCCAATTAGCAACAATGTCGGGTCTCTTCAAATGAAAGGCTTTGGAAATAACCTCAGACTTTGGATTTTCCTCTAAACTGGTGATTGGCATTTGATCAAGCATAGGCACTCCTAGAAATTGAGACAATTCTTCTAATGTAGGCACCAATTGGTAGTCGGAAATGTGAAGCAATGATGCATAGGATTAAAAAGTTTAAAGAGCACACACATCATTTCTTTTTGGAAGTTTGAGGTATCCAAGTTGAGAAGTCGACCATATTTCTTGGTGAAGGGAGAATCTCCAGGCACCCTTGATGCTAATTTTTGAAGTTGAGGAAGAACTTTCACGAAGTTGACTCGGATGGTATTTCTATGAGTGGAAGCCATGTCCTACAAAACAGAACAAAGATAAATTCCTAAATCCTTGAAATGGTTAGTGAGAATGCTTATGATGTTATGATGTTTATGATGTCATGAATATTTTAATCACAGAAAAAGAACACAAAGACCTTAGGTTTAGGCTTGCATGGGTTTCATAGGTAAATACCCTCTTGAAGTTTAGTTGGTTCAACTTGTCCTAGAAAGTAAACAGGTTCTAGGGAATCTCAATATCATTGATCTTTCTTCATTGGGCATTGTTTTAGCACAATAAATCTTTTCTTGCGGCCAAAATATCCCAAAAGTCCGATCTCAATGAGTGTATTATCGAGTACCAACCAATATTCAGCTTTGAACCAAAGTCGGCTATCTGACTACTTCCTAATGGCCAATTTGTTCAAATAAAGGTTCTACGGTTAGTTAGTGCTTCATGACACCACACAGCGGCCCCGTATTCTCCTCGATTCAACACAAGGGATACTGGTACCAACAAATGTGTCACACTAACGTAGACATTGTTTCAACCATATCGGTATATTCCGTACAGTCTCTATAATCTATTGCTACTTACCTAATGATGTTCCCAGATCCGGGTAGAGGATCTATACAAGAAACCCAAACATAGGCCAAAAAATGTAAAGCAAACAAGTCAAACAATGAAAGTATTTAAAGGTGATCTAGTCTCTAAGGTAACCCCACTTTTAATTTATTTCCCTGCAGAGTCGCCAGTTCTGTAATACGGTGGAAGAATTGACTTGGGTGTTTTGCGTTTGATCGCAATTGTTGCGGATAGCAAGAGTCACGGCCGACTTTTCTTTTATCCAATAAAGGAAATGGTGAAAAGAACAGGAAATACCTTTTGATAATTTTCTTGAGTTTGGGGGGTAGGTTATGGAAAGGGAAGGTGTTAGCACCCTTTTCATCTGTAGTTATCTACGGGCTCTTAGTTTCTATCTCACTTTTTGGAATGCTTTGTTTGAAATGTGTTTGTGATAGTTTGAAAGTATTTTGAAAGGTGTATTTTGTTTAGGAGAACTTTGTAATGATTCTCGTCTCTATAAGAATGTATACAAAGTGTTGGCTTTTGAAAATATTTCATGAAAGTGTTGGTGTGTTTGAAATATGTTTTGAGATGTTTGTGTGTAAGCAACTACGAGCATTCTACCTACTCCAAAAGTCTTTGTTCATTTCCTCCTCCTTTATATATTGCCATCTTACCATTGATTGATAAGAAGCCATATCATTGGATGTGAAGGTACAGGCGTGGGTCATCATATAGTCATAGAAAGCAACATTGTAGGATACCTTATCAATTTGTCGTAAGGGTCTAAGATTTTTTCCGAAGGCAACATGAAGGGTCATCGAGGGACTACGATCTTGTATTCTAGGGTCATTGCTAAAGTATCTCACGTTCGAGGGACATGACTGTTTTATTTGAAGGCAACAAGTGTGGGTTAATCCTAGAGGTGTAAGTGTGCAAAGTGTATTGTTTTTATGCATTTTTGTCTTTGAATTAGGATTTTATATTTGTTGATTTTATGTCTTTCCATACAAACCCTAATTACTAGCAATTATATTGAAAGCGATAAATTGCGGAAATTTAAAGTTCCACGCTATTACATCATTTGGGGATGGGGATACAATTTACAAATGGGGGAAGAAAGAAATTAAACCCTAATTTACTATTACAATCATATTGAATATTGCAAAATAAAATATACAAGAATATAAAGATAGTATAAAAGAAAAGAATATTGTGTTTGTTTGAGTTTTTAATGAAATGTTTTAATCTTAATTAGACTAATAAAGAGAAAGAAAATAAATAATTAGTCTAAATTAATTTAACAAAACTAAACCTAAATTAATTTAAGAAAAGAAATTGAATTAATTAAGAAAACAATTTTTTTAGAGTTTTTTTGATGAAAGAGAGATTTTAGTAATTTAACCTAATTAAAAATAATTAATTATTTACAAAAGAAATTACTTAATATTTCAAATAAAACCTAAAAGATCTAAGTTAACAAAAAAACCTAAGTCTAATTTTAATTAGTTTGGAAAATTACTTGAATGTTAATTTAGAAAAGAAAATATTTTATGATGTAAAAGAACTAATAAAATATAATTTAGTCAAAAATAAATGAAGTATTTAAATTAAAATATTTTAATTTAAGAAAATATATTTTTTGTATTTTTTTAGTTTAAATTATAACAGATAAAGAAATAAAGATAAGAAAATATAAAGAAAATGAAAATATTGGGCTAGGTTTTAAAAAGTGATAAGGGGTGTGAGGGAAAGTAAAAAAGTAAGGCCAGTGGAGGGAGGCCCAACGCGCCTGTTTCAAACAAAAAAACAGAAAAGTGAAAAAATGTGAAGAAAAATACAAAAGGTCTTGTTGGGGCTCGAACCCAGGACCTTCCATAAATAAGCCTTACGCGTGCGCTTGCTGCCACTGGGGTGTCCTGTATATCCGGTATAGAAACAAAAACCAATAAACTTAACATAAAACAAGTTTATGAAGCCAACTTCATCTTCTTCCTCGCGCCAGCCAGAACTTCTGCAACTTATTCATTTCTCATCCATTCTCAAAAGTGTGAATATCAAACTTGTTAGAAATTTCATCACGATTTCAGAAATGTAAATAACTTAGGCAATGGATCAAAGATGAGCACGAATTTTAAATAGTACTAAATTCTAACCTAATTTTTCAAGAAGTCCAAGTTCAAAATTCTCACTACTCAGGCAACATAAATGAATTATAAGGACATGGTTAGTTTCAGGGCTATAATGTCTACATTTTATCTTCACAAATGAAAACCAAATGATGCCTACATGAAGAGTTCAAAAGTCAGAAAACTCACCTTGAAAATGGAATTCGTATTTTGAGTTTGAGCAACCTTCAAGGTGTTGTAATGATCTGGTTAGCTTCCTTGAACTTCTAGGAAGCTAATGCAATTATTAGTTTGGATTGAGGATGGTTGAATCGTGTTAGAGAAGTCAATATGCAACACCCTGTTTTTGGTTATGGAGAATAGTGAAGATGGAGTTACAGTTATGTAACAGGCTTTGGGATGGGTTATATTTGATGTGAGGAAGCTTTAGGACTAGTTTGGAGAAGAAATGCACGAGTGGTTTATGAGATGGAAGTGCTTGGGTAGAACTGTGGTAAAAATGGAGTTTTTATGCAATTTCTGGTTTGAGTGAGTTTAAGGGAATTTCAGTGCTTGTTTCTTCGTGTCTTAGCTTGCAAATGATGTCTCAATTTATAGGCAGGATGTTTGGCGGAAAGAGAACATCAGATTTGCAAGTTGCAAAGTTATGGCTATGTTTCTTGATTTTGAAGCAAGCTTGAAGAACATTGTTTCAAGGTGAAGTACCATGCCCTCTAGGGTGGCTAGACAATTTAAAAAAGTTTCTTCTGATTTTTTATGTTGAGCGTGATCAGAACAAATAAGTTGGAGGCTCAAGAAATTGACTTTGTGATTAAAGTGAATTTTCCAAAATGGAAGTATGATCTTTCTTCTCTAAATGGCAAGTCAACTTGGACAAAGCTTGAAACACTTGGAAAATTGATCAATCAGTTGTGTAAAAATTAAATTAAGGAGTAATTTGTAAGATAGAAGCCTGCAAAGCAATATTTGTGCAACATGGTTAGAGATTTGGTCAAGTGTTCATCACAAAAATGCCTTGTAATTCAAGAATGAATGCCCAACTTTCTCTCTTCGATTATCTTAGCTCTCAAATGATCTCATTGAGTTCTTTGACATTTTGAAAATCTTGTAACATTATCTACAACTTTCATGTTGGTCATTTTGACAAAATCCTCTTGGATCTTGGTGAAAATTGGCCAAGAAGTTAGGTCAAAATTTTGCCTAAACTAGGTCAAAATTTCACTAAGTGTTTAAGAAAAAGTGCATGACTTCATGGATTCATAATTAAAAATCCAAGAATTTATAGGACTTTATTAGTAAATCAAATTTGTAGATCTCATCAATATCTGCAACTTTCATTTTGAAAGTTTTCTTTTAATCATCTTGCATCTTAGTGAAAAAATGTCATGAAGTTATGAAATTATCATGTTTAAAACACTTAGAAAAATTTCTAACAAATTGGCTTTTGACTTTCTTGATTTTTTGATGATCAAGCTTCATTTTTTTTAATTACTTGATGAAATATGATCTTTTAAACTCAATTTTGATCAAAAGGTCAAAGTTTGACTTTTGGTGTATCAGTTCACTTTTCATCAGTTGACTGAATTTGAACTATCAACCAATTTATCTTGAGAGATGTTTTGAGCCATGAAATTAGGTTAACATGTTGTATTTGAATCCTTGAGATTATGCTTCAATCCATTAGATCATGCATTAGGTCAAAAACCCTTGATCAGTCAAATACAGTCAAAACCCTAATTTTGACTATTCTGCCCTTTTGGTAAATTGAGTGCTTTTCATTAGAGATTGTGACCAATACTTGATAAAATTATAAATATGACTTTAAGATGTTGATGTTGGAAAAAAACCATGAAGTTTGATAGTAGGTTGACCATAGTTGACTTTTTACCCAATATAGCTGGTTTTCAGTCATCTGAGCAGTTTACTGAGCAAAATTGTAATTCAAGTCTTGAAACTTGACATGTGTATTCTTGGAGGTCCATAAATATACATTAAAGTCATTTGAGTCATTAGAAGTCCAAATTTCCTTGTGAAAATCAAAACCCTAATTTGAAGCATCAGTGTTTAGGAGGTGGTTTGACCTAGTCAATACTTGTGCAAGCTTGAACCATTGAAGATCTTTGTGAGGAATGTCTTGAGAAAAGAGAGGAAATATTTAGGGTACAACAGTAGGTATACAATTAAAATCATGGCGAGTCCCTCTAACTAAAATTCAATCCCTTTTTCTTAATAAGTAATTAAAGCCCTATTTCCTAAACATTGTGCTTCTAAACCTAATATCCTTGTGAACAAGGTAGAGGAGTGGTGCCTAACACCTTACACTCATCTAGAACTGAACTTTAGGGTTATTTCTTTATACTCCCTTCATTTAGGATAAAAATCAAAGGTGGCGACTTTGATTAAAAAACTAGTTGCAACACAATGATAATGGTTGTAAGAGCTTGGGGCAATATCCAATTGAAAGGGAATACCTACTTTGGAAAGAGGGATTACGTAGCCTACATTCCTTATGTTAAATAGGTTAAGAGGAGGGCCGAGACCAGTGACCTTCCTTTTCTAGTAGAAGCTCAACTGTATCCTCAAGATCCCGAGCCACCAAATTTTGTACCCATGGAGTATTTCAATAAAACAGTGGGTTGGAATAAAGGGCTTTGTGTAGAGAAGGAAGAGCTGGTTATGAAGCTTTATGGAGCTAGGTATGACTAGTTGGCTTTGGATCATAAAGTCAAGGAGAGAGACAATTTTCTTGAAAAACATGGTTTATCTGTGAATGCTGGAACCCGGAAGAGGCAGAGAGTTGATACTAGTAAGGGGAGTTCCTCTCATGTTGATAATATTTAGAAGAAGGCCCTAGAGAAAGCTGGAAGAAAGCTCAAGAAGGAGCGTCAAAAGCATGAAAAGATTATAATATCCAAGAGTGAGATGAAGTAAAAGTACAAATCTAAAATTTCCAATCTCAAGGAACAACTTCAATACAAGGATTATCAAATCAGTGAGTTTTCTGCTCGAAAGAAAAGGTTAGAGGGCCAACTTCTTGGGAGACAAACTCAGGTGGATAAATTGGTGGAAGAGAATCAGAGTCTCAAAGCCCAGGATAAAGTAAAAGATAATGCTTCGATTGAAGCCCAGACTGAAGGTTTTAATATGGTTGATTGGTGGGAACAAAAGCACTGTTATTTGGAAGGCATCATCACCAAAAGGATCATCTTATCTCAAAGCTGATTCAGAGACCAAATCACGAAGATTCCAAGAAGCACTTCAAATAATCTAAAGCTTGGACCTAAAAGCACATGGGTTGGGGAGTATTGGACTCTATTGAAATGGAGGATGATCCTCAGTGATTTGTTAATCTGTTTGTAATAGTCTTTGTTGATCACCATAAGGCTTCTTAATGGGAACATTCATTATCATTGTATCTGATTATGGCAGATGGCCTTGTAAGAACTCATTGTATCTTTGTTGCTGATGATTAATGATGATGATGTTTATTTTGCTTAGTGTTCATACACTTTATCTTATCTTATTGGCTTAATAATTTGAATCAAAGAATTTAGATTCCTAGAAATATTTGAACATGTCATTTGCATACATACCATGCATTCATGCATCTTATGCATAACAGATGTTCAAACTGGAATTCTTATCTTTGCTCTAGTTTTCTTATTATTAGAGATTCCTAATCCCATATACCACCAATATTCTACAAGAAGTAAACAGAGACAACAAATGGAACAACTCCAAGCTAATACGGTTTCCATGCAGACTCGAATGACCACTCATATGAACCAATTCGTGGAGATAATTCAGAATATGGAACGAGGCCAAGAAGAGTTAAGGGCTCTCATTGATAGACCTGATGTGGTAATTGATAATGGGGTTGAAAATCAGGAGCAGCCTGGCTTGGTGAATCAGTATGTTGATTCTAACCCTCTTGGTGGCCTTAATCCCTCTGCTGGTATTAATCCTCCTCGTGGAAATCTTCCTCATGTTAATGGGAATGTTGGTCCCTATCTTACTACAGAACAGTTGTTAGCGCAACAGGCAAGGAGGATTATTCAGATCCCAGACCTGAAGGTGGATAATTATGAGTGTGATATGGTGGCAGAATCGACTGTTGTACTGGTTTTGTGTTTGTGTTCGCAAACGTTGCGGTAAGCAAGATTCGCCACTGACTTTTCTTTTATCCAAATTAAGGAAAGGGTGAAAAGAACAAAAAAAGACCTTTTCGGGATTTTTCTGAGTAAGGGGGGTAGATTATGGAAAGGGAAGGTGTTAGCACCCTTTCCATTCATAGTTCTCTACGGGCTCTTAGATGCTTAGCTCATTTTAAAACTACCTTGTGCTTTGTGTGTTTTGAAAAATGTTTTGAAATGCCTTAGTGCGGCGATTTGCTTTGCGTTAACTCTTGTATCAGTCCTCAAGAGTGTTGACAAAGTAAATGTTTTTTTAAAGTTATTTTTGAAATATGTAAGTGTAAAAAGTTTATTTTGAGCATAACGTCTAAGAGCTATCTACTTATACTCTAAAAGGTTCATTCTTTTCCTCCTATCCTTTATACAGTTCTATCCTACAATTAGTGAGTAGGTAGCCCTATCGTTGGATGTACGAGGGACGTTCAAAGGGACGTTTTTATAGTCACAAAGGCAACTTGGCAAGAAGCTTTAGTAACTACCCTAGGTTCTAAGATCATATCTTTACCGAGGAAACATCCAGAGGGTCATCGAGGGACTTATGATCTTTTTGAACCAGAGGGTAGTCAATAAAACCTCTCACGTTTCGAGAGTTGTGACTATTTCCGAAGGCAACCGAAGTGGGAGTACCATAGAGGTGTATATGTGCAATATGTGTTATGTTCAGTAATTTTAGTCTTTTTGTTAATTTTGCTAGCGTTTTGATTTTAATCTTTTCCATACAATCATATCAGTCATACATATAGCAGTTAATATGAAAAGCAATAAAAACTGCAAAAAGTAAGGTTCCTACACTATTACAACCAAATCTAAAGGCAAGAAAAATGTAAAAACAAAGAACAAAATAAATAGGGGAACTGAATCCTTTGATCCAGGCAGTAGACTCCTTTGATTCACCCTTCTTTTGCTTTCTTTCGATTGATCTTGGGAGCTGGCGTGATCAACCTTCGATTGCACCCTTCTCTGCTTCTTTCGATTGAGGTTGAGAGTTAGCGTGATCAACCTTCGATTGAACCCTTTCTTGCTTCTTTCGAGTGAGGTGTGAGCAACCTTCGATTATAACCTTCTCTTCTTCTTTCGATTTAACTGTGAAGAAATATGTATCTTCAGAGCAGCATGAGTGTATATCCTTCGTTCACGCTCTTTTTGTCTTTCATTTGAATATGTACAGGTTATTTACAACATATATACGGAAAAGAAAAGCAAACAAACCAAGAGGGAAAAAATGAAGAACATAACCAAAAGGCTATCTACATATTATGCTGAAACGAAAAGTAAGTAAAAGGTTATTTACATGTTATGCTGAAACGAAAAGATGCTAGGTCAAGAGGACTTACCTTGCCTAAAACTAGAACTTGTGTGTGGACTAGAGTTTCTTGGATACTCCTGGATTCGAAAGGAGAGAGGCAAGTGTGGTGTGATCTTGTTGAGTTTTGAGAGTTTTTGGTGTGCTTCTCTTAGGCTGTGTATGCGTGTAAGGAAATATATGTGTATGGTTTCTGGGCTTATGTCTCTAGTGTGTGTGTGCGTATGTATGTGGTCTCCTCTTTTTTCCGTCCCCTTTTCAATGTGTCCTAGGCCTTGTATTTATAGGAGTGTGATGCGCATGGAAATGGCAAGAGACAATCATTAACCAGCTTTGAAAGCAATGAGACCAAAATCAGACATATTAAAAGATTTCCTTTTTGAAATATTCATGCCTCTTTTGAAATCTTGGATGAACCTGGACACATTTGACAGTCATTAACCAGCTTTGAAAGCAATGAGACCAAAATCAGACATATTAAAAGATTTCCTTTTTGAAATCATGGATGAACCTAGACACCTTTGACTTTCAAATGCCTTCAGGCCATTCCCTTCGATTGGCCTTAAGTTGCCTCCTTCGAATGGACCTCTTATGTACCCTTCAAATGGACCTTATGAATGCTTCTTCGAATGGACCTTTTGTGTACCCTTCGAATGGAACTTCTGAATGCTTCTTCGAATGGACCTTTTGTTACTTCCTTCAAATGGAACACCTGTACATCCTTCAAATGGAACACATGTACATCCTTCGAATGGAACACCTGTACATCCTTCAAATGGAACACATGTGCATCCTTCGAATGACCCTTTTGTGTGTCTTTAGAATAGCGCGCATGTATTCCTCATGCATTCTTCGAATGGTTCACCAATGTGGGCTCATAATGTGGTAACCATATGCTGAAAGGTTCAGAGATAGAGTTGACGCAAGCATTTTCGAAGGGAACTGTGATCGGTGGATCTGGAACTGACTGTTTTAAAGCTGGTTCGCGAAATGTCGCGGTAAGCAAGAGTCGCCACCGTCTTTTATTTTCTCCAATAGGAAAGGACAAAAGCACAGAAAAATTCCTTTAAAGAGATTGCTCTCGGTTCGGGAGGTAGGTTATAGAAAGGGAAGGTATTAGCACCCTTTCTATCCATGGTTATCCATGGGCTCTTAGGTACTTGCTCAATGTGTTTTCAAAAGGTGTGCTTGCTTTTCAATTGTGGGTTTCAAAAATATTCTTTGAAAAGTTTCCATTCAACTCGTGCGTCAGAGTGTTTTGAAAAGTTTGTTTTGAAAGTTTTTGAAAGTGTCGGTGTGAAAAGATTTTGATTTGTTTTGTTTTAAAGAGAGCAAGTATCTATGAGAACCTACCTACCCTAAGGAATTTGTCTGTGTAGATGTCCTTTAAAGTAGTGCCATCCCACCATTGAGAGGTAGGTAGCACCACCGTTGGAGGTGTTCGGGTCAATTCGAGTTTTAGGGACGTGGTGATCACCGGAGCAATGGGAAAACACCTTAGAAGCTACCCTCATGCTAGGTTCCCGGACCATGAGGACTTACTAAGACGTTTTCTACTCGACGACCACCTTTCGAAAGGCAACAGTGAGGCGTACCCTAGGGGTGGTGTGTGCGAATTGTGTGTCATTTTCAGTTCATTGTTTGTCTTGTCATGCATTGGTGATCTAACGGTTCAATTTTATTATCGGGCATTCATTCTTTCATGCGTATTTATTAACAGTTATATTTGCGAGAAAATAAATCTAACTATTACAACCGGCGCGGGTCCACATCGCCAAAAAAACCGAACCCGATTTGACTGAAAATAGATAAAGCGAATAAATAAAAGTCCGAGAGTTTTTAAATTACATGGCTTTGGGGCATATACAGAGGTACTTAAACAATGTAAAATAAATGCGCGAAATAAAGACTAAACAAAATTAGGGCGTTGGACCCTTTTACAAATAATTAAAATTAATCAAGGAAATTAAAAATTAAATGAAAAATAATGTTTTTGTGTTTTTTAGGCTTAAAAGAAAAAAGAGAAAAGTTAATTAAAATTAAAATCCTAGTTCTATCATTTTTTAAGTTTATTATGAAAAAAGATTTTAATTTCTAGCCTAATTAAATTCTAAACTAATTTATATACAATTTTTGATTTATAGAAAATAAATAATAAATAACAATATTGTGAGAAAAAGGAAAAAATTAAAAAGGATATAAAAATTAATAATTAACCTAATTCTACATTTTTTTGGATTTTTATTATGAAAAAAAAGAATTAAAATTAAAGCTAAGACCTAATTAAACTAAATGAGTTATATTTTAATTTATTAAAAAAAAGAATCAAAATTAATTATATTTTTTTTGTCCTTTCTGTATTTTTAATGTTTTTTTGTATTTTTGTAAAAATTAATTAAATCAGATAATTAAAATACTATAACAATTAAAATAAATGGTTAAAAGATATAAGAAAATAAACTAAATGGGCAAACCAGGGGGGGGTAGACCCCAGAATTGAAGGTGCAATTTGAAAAGCCTGGCCCAATTATTTGTGAGAATTTGTTGACTTTTTGATCACATGCACGCCTGTTGACTTGATGTATGGTGCACTCTTCATCTTGACCATGGATCTGAGGCCCTGGGACACGTGGAGATTGAATCCTGATGGAGTATGGTGAGCGTCAATATGAGCGTTGCATGGAACCTGGAAAGGAAAAATAATATTGAATTTTTGCAGGACCTGGGACTTGAACCCAGGTCATTGTGGTCAATAGCGTGTGTCCCTGCCAGCTGAGCTACCATGCATTAGTTACTATATTATAACGCATAAAAAACAAAAAGGAAAACTAGGCGCATTAGTAATTGGGCGCGCAGAATTTAAAACATCCAATCATTATACGCCAGCACATCATCGTCCTCGTTCCCTTTTTTTTTCTGAAACACACAAGCCATAAGCAACGGTTTTAACCCGTTGCTGTAGAAGGCCTTTTAGAAAATAGCGAATGGCTTGTTTCTTAATATAAATTAGGCGCGAATAGGTAGATCTCTTCGTCCAGATGCATGGAGTGTGATGGTGTTGTTCTGAAGCTCTAATTTTACCTATTTACAAAAGCCCCAATTTAAGAAGCTGGAAACCCTAGAATTCGAAAATGGCAAGTTCACATTTATGGCACAAAAATGAAATTAAATGCATTGGTCAGCTTGGAAACCTTGTGAGGAACATGAATGTGTAATTAAAAATGCAAGAGGATGCGTAGAATCAAGAATACGAATTCAAAATTTTTCGGTACAGTTTCACTTGCAGAGAGCAGTTCAAGGAGCTTTGATTGAGATTATGAATTGGGACACGTTCAAAATTGTCTCAGGAAGCTATTGGTATAAAAATTTTGGCTTGAAAAGATCCCTAGCACTGATTTCAGTTTTGCACTTTATGGCCAAATTTTCAAATTGCCAAATGGACTTTGAACGAGTTTTGTGCTATGTTCCAGTTAGGGTTGGACTCAGTGATCATTATGGAATAGACTTGGCTTGCTATTTGACCTTAATCCATGCTTGAGAAAGAATTGGCATTAGGGTTTGTCCATTAACCATTTTTTCCTAATTTCTAGCCAAAACCTAGACCTAGTGTGTAAATGAACCTTGGCCTGATTTTTGAGTTGGTTCATGATGTATAGAACTTGTCCAAATTCATTTGACACCATTTCATTGATTTTTAAATTTTATTTGAATTTTCAATGAATTAAAATGAATTAAATCATCAAAAATTAAATAAAATAAAAAAGTCAACATTTGGTCTTGAAATCAACCATGGGCCACGTGTGTGGCATGACAAGGATGGACAAAGTGAGAAAAATGGGGCCCTTTTGTCAAAATTGGATTTTCAAGGATAGTTGACTTTTGCCATTTCACAAAAATTTCCCAACTTCTACAAGGCATAACTTGCTCAATTTTTAAGCTTTTCACATGTTCTTGGACATTTTGGAAAGGTCTTTGAGTCCTTTAACCAATGCCTTTGGTCCCATGTCATTTTGATTTACCAATCTCAAGTTATGGCCTTTGACTTAAAGTCCCTTTTTGTTGACTTTTGAAAATGACCTATAATGTTGAAATTGATAACTTTTTGTGAGAGCATTTCTTGGACTTGAAGTATGAAGATGAGTTGTAGGAAATGTCTTTCTCTTCAAAATGAGCTTTGGATGGAATTTTTCTGATAATCCATGTGAAAGTTATGCCCTGGTCAATTTCAGTTGACTTTTTCAGCTGTCCAAATATAGCAACTTTTGCATCTTTGATGATTTCTGAGCCAAATTTTGAGAATCATGATCAAGCATTGATCAAATGATGTTTGTGGCTTCAAAATGATATGTTGACCAAAAATTTGAACTTTTGACTGTCAAATGACCATTTTGCCCCTACAGTTGACTGTAGTGCAATTTAGGGTTTTGATTGTGCAATCTTGAGCTGAATGCCTTGAAACTTGATATGAGGATGCTTGACCATGTTTGTAAGCCTCTGAGACTTGATTGAACCTTTGAAAACTTCCTTTTCTTGATCAAACTCAAAACCCTAATTTGGACTGTTTAGGAGACTGTTGAACTGCACAACCCTTGGGGAATTTTGTGACCTTGACTTGGCAATTTCTTGAGGAATATGGGAGGGCAAATTTTGGGGTATAACAGTTGCCCCTGTTCAATCTTCTTAGACCTGAGGATGTAGATTGGCTGACGCGCCTTTCGTAATCCGAGGGTAAAAGATGATTGGACACTAGAGTGCCCGGAAATTTGCGCTCACATGTTGGCAATGATAGGGAATGGGCTTATAGATGCCATCTGGATGTTTATCGCGCAGGAGATTTCTTGGCGAGAACCTGTATACCTGCAAAACAGAAAAATGAGTACCTGACACGTTGCAGGGATGATTACTTCCTTAGCATGAATGGTAAGAGAGCCTTGAGCGACTTTAATTTCAACAACGCTCGTTGAGAAAAATCTGGGGTGTCTTCTACTGGGATAAGAATCAGGGAGATCTTAAGGTCGATCTGACTGAACCAGAGAGGCCTTTGACTGGGTAAGCAATCAGGAAAATCTTGGGACGATTTAACTGAACCGGTCCAGGTCTTGAAATGTCTTCAAAGGGATAAGCAATCAGGAAAATCTTGGGACGATTTAACTGAACCAGAGAAGGCCTCTGACTGAACCAGTCTAGGTCTTGAAATGTCTCCAAAGGGATAAGCATCAGGAAAATCTTGGGATGATTTAACCGAACCAGAGAAGGCCTTTGACTGAACCAGTCTAGGTCTTGAAATGTCTTCAAAGGGATAAGCATCAGGAAAATCTTGGGATGATTTAACTGAACCAGAGAAGGCCTTTGACTGGATAAGTCTAGGTCTTGAAATGTCTTCCACTGGATAAGCAATCAGGAAAATCTTGGGATGATTTAACTGAACCAGAGAAGGCCTTTGACTGGATAAGTCTAGGTCTTGAAATGTCTTCCACTGGATAAGCAATCAGGAAAATCTTGGGACGATTTAACTGAACCAGAGGAGGCCTTTGACTGGATAAGCAATCAGGAAAATCTTGGGACGATTTAACTGAACCGGTCTAGGTCTTGAAATGTCTTCCACTGGATAAGCAATCAGGAAAATCTTGGGACGATTTAACTGAACCAGAGGAGGCCTTTGACTGAACCAGTCTAGGTCTTGAAATGTCTTCAAAGGGATAAGCATCAGGAAAATCTTGGGACGATTTAACTGAACCAGAGGAGGCCTTTGACTGAACCAGTCTAGGTCTTGAAATGTCTTCAAAGGGATAAGCATCAGGAAAATCTTGGGACGATTTAACTGAACCAGAGAAGGCCTTTGACTGAACCAGTCTAGGTCTTGAAATGTCTTCAAAGGGATAAGCATCAGGAAAATCTTGGGACGATTTAACTGAACCAGAGGAGGCCTTTGACTGAACCAGTCTAGGTCTTGAAATGTCTTCAAAGGGATAAGCATCAGGAAAATCTTGGGATGATTTAACTGAACCAGAGAAGGCCTTTGACTGAACCAGTCTAGGTCTTGAAATGTCTTCAAAGGGATAAGCATCAGGAAAATCTTGGGACGATTTAACTGAACCAGAGGAGGCCTTTGACTGGATAAGCAATCAGGAAAATCTTGGGACGATTTAACTGAACCGGTCTAGGTCTTGAAATGTAGCTTGAGAACTTAACTGAATCTTTCCTGAAAGATAAAAGTCAGTCATATGCAATGCATGATATGAATCAAGCAATGATGTTCTCAACATAAATGAGATTTGTATGATGCAGTGCGTTATGCATGCTGTAATGATGTATGTGATGTTTTATGTATGTTTTCGTCTAGGAAAGTAAATCCTTGACGGGTGTCGGGAAGTCGTATCCCGGGCTGATGTCGAAGAATAGATTTTGCTTCCGCTGGGGATGATAATTGCAAGGATACCGGTAGGAGAAGATGACTCCGTTGCAGAATAAACTTGGCAAATGGAGGATTCTGCGGGGAGAAAAGATACTCTAGCGATCATGCTGGAAAGCAATACTCTGTGGGAAGAGTGATGCCTTGCTGAATGTTGATAGTAACTCTGTTGGGGATACCGTTGTTGTATTGGAAGTGTGAATTGACTTCGCTAGGGATAGGAAAGAACTACGTTGACGACGGCCTTTCCGTGGCTTTTGGCTGAGGATAACCCAGTTATATCCTGTTAAGGAAATAACTCTTTGAATAAAGCCGGACGACGCGTTCATGCTCTGCGAGGGGATAAGCTTCCAGAATCTACTGGGGATAAGCTTACTGCTTGGAGAGATGAATTCCAATTTTCTTGGGGAAACTGGATGGGACTCTCCTGGGGAATTTAAGATAGGCTGGGGAAGTGATTCCTTTGGATGCCGCCGGGGAACAATCTTTAGACCAAGGCTGCCGGGGAATATTTAAGATGCCTGGTTAGGTTTTTTAGCTGAACCTACTTTGATACCTTGGAGGATAGAACAACTGGATTGCTTAGACAACTCTTTATTGCCCCTGTTTCTGTGGGAGAAGATACCTGTGGCGGTGCTTGATGACTGCCGATTGACAAATCTTCTTCTGGTAGGAAAGTGACAAGATGACGGAACATAGTCGTACGCTTTGATCCCTAACTTTTGCCTGGACCGCCTTTTCGGGTTTTCAGTCCACCGGGATACCCATTTTTGTCCAAGCCGCCTTTTCAGGTTTTCGACTTGCCGGGTGTATATGTTTTTTCATATTCATCCCTTGTTTTTGCCCGAACCCTTTTGGTTCGCCGGGAAGCCCTTATTTTTGCCTAGGTGTGTCTTTGATTTTGCGTAGTATTTTTCGACCATGTCCGTGCTTTCAGAATGTAGGGAGTTGCCCCTGTTAGAATTGCGTTTCCGTACCACTAGAAGATGTCTGATCAGGCAAGATTCGTTGTCGGAATGCCCCAGGTGATCCAGATGGAGATTTGCCCCCGGCTGTTTGGCCTTTTGAGAGATTCTCCGAATCTTGACTTAACTGCCCCAGATGATGGACAATAGTCATGCCATGCCCCTTGATTGGAAGTGCTTTTGTCATGCCACCAGAAGATCTTTGTTTGATCGTCCAATGCCCCAAGGGACTTAGACGGAGATTTGCCCCAGGCCGGTTGGCCTTTTGAGAGATTCTCCGAATCTTGACTTAACTGCCCCAGATGATGGACAATAGTCATGCCATGCCCCTTGATTGGAGGTACTTCTGTTCATTAGGCATTCGTCGTGCGAATTTCCTTGCTGTTCAAACAAAAAGTCATATGCAAACAAAATTATGTCAAAAATGCAAAGCCTATGTCCGTCTTGAAGATTTTGAAAATGCATTTTTCATAAAACATGTGAATGTTTGTAAAACATGATGTCAACTCTGTATTTACCGTAGCCTTAAGGAGTCAGGATACCTTTCGTAGCAGTATGCTTTCGAACTAACCCACGCTTCAGCTAGGACTTTTGAGGGTTATAACGTGGCCTGGTTCACGGTTTTTAGAAGCAAAAGATAAAGGCTTAAAGTTTATTTGTACCCACCCGTTCTTCGTGATGTTCTTCAAACCTAAACTCAGTTGATCATGCGTTAGATCTTGTTTGAGTCTTCGTTCTGATTTTCCGGTGATGGTTCAGTCATTGATGATTTATTCTGAATAAGCAGTCATCTTTTTTTGCTGATGGTTTATAGGACCTCTTCTTTTTTGTTATCCCTTTCTTTTTGCCTGGACTGTTTCCTTTTTGGAATTACAGTCAGCGGGATGCCCCAGTTTCATAAGTCCCCTTTGTAAGTTTAGACTTTTTGGGCTTTTCGTTTATGAATTTTGATGATGACTGCCTGTCCTTTTGATTGTTCGGAACCATCATTGTCTTTTGTTTTTTTGAAAAAACTCATTTGGTGCCATTCATTGTGCACTTGGATCAACTGAGAGAACTACCCTGCCCCAGGTTATGATTAAGGGTTTTGATTTTCGAAAATAAAACTCCTACTCCTTTGGCTCTGATGGGTTGGCGAGGGATTATCATCCTTATAACTCCAGTGTTTAGGGGTTGAAATAATGCCTGTACCTCATCAGCGGGGTCTGTTCAAAAGCATACTGTAAATCGTGGTATCGTTTTCGTCATCCTCCGTCAAGAGGCTTAGAATTATTGATTGAAAGAGTGGACATCAGAACAAATATGAAAATAATTTGCGTATAGTGAATACGAATATATTGATTCAAAATAGACATAAGCGATGCATTAATGAAATAACAATGTTTTAACAATGAGTAAATGTTTGAACAAAAGAAAATTGCAACTTGAACATTCGAATGAACAAAAATTCCTAGTCTCAGGGTTTGTCACTTCAAATGGTGAATCCCGCAGGGATAGTAGAAGAACTCAGCCTGGCCATCTTGGGTGAATTTCACAGCTCCTTCATCAATCAGATCTTGGATCTGGTTCTTCAAAGTCCAACAATCCTCCGTAACATGCCCCGGGCTGTCAGAGTGATAATCGCAGTGGGCGTCGGGGTTATACCTTGAAGGTGTCCTGTTGGGATTCTTAGGAGGGTCCCTTAGAGTTACCAAATTCAACCTCAACAGTTGTTGTAAAGCTTGAGGCAGTGATACGTTAAGCTTGGTGAATTGCCTTTTGGGCTTGCCTGGCTGAAGAGGTTGTTTGGGCTTGCCTGGCTGAAAAGGTTGATGCTGAATTTGTGCCCCTGAAGCCAAATGAGGAGCTTTTCCTTTGTCTCTTTGTCTCAAAGGTGGTTGAACAACGACTGGCTCTTTTCCCTTAGATGTTTGCCCCAGTTGGTTACTCTGAAGCAGTTGGTTGACAAGAAACCGGAGCTCATCTTGTCTTTGCGCTAGACCTTGAATGGCATTCCTCTGCCCCAGCATTTGAGCTTTCATAGCATCCATCTCAGATTGTAGGTGTTTCAGCCTTTCATCCTCAGCACTGTTCCTGGCAAAAGTCTCCATGAGAAGTGTCCTTAGCTCCTCTTGCCCCTTGGATAGATTTAGGAGAATATCCCCGAACCGAGTCTCTTGAGCAAGCAGATCCTGGTTGTCTTGTTGTGAAGCCATTGCTGAAATAAACAGCGAGGAAGGTAAGTGACCTGCAACAAAGATACCTGTGATGTGTATGATATGCATGCAATGTTTTCGAGGATCTCGCGGGGTAAACCAGAAAATTTGTTAGCATTGGAATTTAGAGCTTGATTGAAGGACACTCATGTTATTGAGAACTCTTCTTCAAGAGTCAAAGGCTCACCATATCAAGTGGGTCATAGCCCCTGACTTTAGTCATCATGTCTGGTTTTGATTTCCAAACAACCTTGGTTAGGGAACCTTCTTCAGGAGTCAGAGCTCACCATATCAAGTGGGTCATAGCCCCTGACTTTAGTCATCATGTCTGGTTTTGATTTCCAAACAACCTTGGTTAGGGAACCTTCTTCAGGAGTCAGAGCTCACCATATCAAGTGGGTCATAGCCTCTGACAACATTGGCTAGAGGAAAATAAATCCTCTTTGCCCCTTGCTAGATGTTTGATTTATATGACCTGTATCACAAACCCTTGAGATCCTTGAAATGGGTTAGGATGTATGCAATGGTATGATGTCATGATATGCATGGGGTATTGTGAGTAACCCTGTTATGAGTCCCAATTAAGGACTGCAAAAACCTGCAAGAAACTTAGGATACCCTGTTATGAGTCCTAATTAAGGACTACAAACACAACCTGCAAGAGACAAACATCAGGTAATAAGCATGCAGGTAGTTCAAGTAGGAAGGCACACAAGTCACACAAGAGAAGCCCTTAAAGTTTAGGCCAGCATGGAGTCTGGGTAGTACCCTCTTGAAGTTGGTGGGTTCAACCTGTCCTAATCAAAGTAACCGGGTTCTAAGGTTCCCAATATCACGGGATTGCTTTCATTGTTCATCGTTTCGATTTAGCCACTGAACTGGCGACCGAAATATTCCAGGAAAGCAACCCTCAATTGAGTGTAGTATCGAGTATCAACCAACCTCGGACTGCACCAAAGTCAGTTATCTCACTACCCTAAAGAGGCCAAGATGGTTCAATTAAGGTTCCTAAGGTCTGTTGATGCTTCATGACACCACATGGAGGCCCCGTACTCTCCTTGACTGACTCAAGGGTTACCGGTACACACCAAAATGCCACATCAACGTAGCAGACTGCTTCAACCATGTCGGTATACCCCGCACAGTTCCCTCACAGCCTTGTTGCTACTTTCTAAGAAGGTATCCCCCAGATCCGGGTTAGGATCTATAGAACTCCCAAGACGGTCCCACAATTTTAAAGCAAGCAAAGAATACAATTGAAAACACAGGTGAGAACTATCCCTAAGGTACACCTCACTTTAAGTTGTCCCCAGCAGAGTCGCCAGTTCTGTGATCGGTGGATCTGGAACTGACTGTTTTAAAGCTGGTTCGCGAAATGTCGCGGTAAGCAAGAGTCGCCACCGTCTTTTATTTTCTCCAATAGGAAAGGACAAAAGCACAGAAAAATTCCTTTAAAGAGATTGCTCTCGGTTCGGGAGGTAGGTTATAGAAAGGGAAGGTATTAGCACCCTTTCTATCCATGGTTATCCATGGGCTCTTAGGTACTTGCTCAATGTGTTTTCAAAAGGTGTGCTTGCTTTTCAATTGTGGGTTTCAAAAATATTCTTTGAAAAGTTTCCATTCAACTCGTGCGTCAGAGTGTTTTGAAAAGTTTGTTTTGAAAGTTTTTGAAAGTGTCGGTGTGAAAAGATTTTGATTTGTTTTGTTTTAAAGAGAGCAAGTATCTATGAGAACCTACCTACCCTAAGGAATTTGTCTGTGTAGATGTCCTTTAAAGTAGTGCCATCCCACCATTGAGAGGTAGGTAGCACCACCGTTGGAGGTGTTCGGGTCAATTCGAGTTTTAGGGACGTGGTGATCACCGGAGCAATGGGAAAACACCTTAGAAGCTACCCTCATGCTAGGTTCCCGGACCATGAGGACTTACTAAGACGTTTTCTACTCGACGACCACCTTTCGAAAGGCAACAGTGAGGCGTACCCTAGGGGTGGTGTGTGCGAATTGTGTGTCATTTTCAGTTCATTGTTTGTCTTGTCATGCATTGGTGATCTAACGGTTCAATTTTATTATCGGGCATTCATTCTTTCATGCGTATTTATTAACAGTTATATTTGCGAGAAAAATAAATCTAACTATTACAACCGGCGCGGGTCCACATCGCCAAAAAAACCGAACCCGATTTGACTGAAAATAGATAAAGCGAATAAATAAAAGTCCGAGAGTTTTTAAATTACATGGCTTTGGGGCATATACAGAGGTACTTAAACAATGTAAAATAAATGCGCGAAATAAAGACTAAACAAAATTAGGGCGTTGGACCCTTTTACAAATAATTAAAATTAATCAAGGAAATTAAAAATTAAATGAAAAATAATGTTTTTGTGTTTTTTAGGCTTAAAAGAAAAAAGAGAAAAGTTAATTAAAATTAAAATCCTAGTTCTATCATTTTTTAAGTTTATTATGAAAAAAGATTTTAATTTCTAGCCTAATTAAATTCTAAACTAATTTATATACAATTTTTGATTTATAGAAAATAAATAATAAATAACAATATTGTGAGAAAAAGGAAAAAATTAAAAAGGATATAAAAATTAATAATTAACCTAATTCTACATTTTTTTGGATTTTTATTATGAAAAAAAAGAATTAAAATTAAAGCTAAGACCTAATTAAACTAAATGAGTTATATTTTAATTTATTAAAAAAAAGAATCAAAATTAATTATATTTTTTTTGTCCTTTCTGTATTTTTAATGTTTTTTTGTATTTTTGTAAAAATTAATTAAATCAGATAATTAAAATACTATAACAATTAAAATAAATGGTTAAAAGATATAAGAAAATAAACTAAATGGGCAAACCAGGGGGGGTAGACCCCAGAATTGAAGGTGCAATTTGAAAAGCCTGGCCCAATTATTTGTGAGAATTTGTTGACTTTTTGATCACATGCACGCCTGTTGACTTGATGTATGGTGCACTCTTCATCTTGACCATGGATCTGAGGCCCTGGGACACGTGGAGATTGAATCCTGATGGAGTATGGTGAGCGTCAATATGAGCGTTGCATGGAACCTGGAAAGGAAAAATAATATTGAATTTTTGCAGGACCTGGGACTTGAACCCAGGTCATTGTGGTCAATAGCGTGTGTCCCTGCCAGCTGAGCTACCATGCATTAGTTACTATATTATAACGCATAAAAAACAAAAAGGAAAACTAGGCGCATTAGTAATTGGGCGCGCAGAATTTAAAACATCCAATCATTATACGCCAGCACATCATCGTCCTCGTTCCCTTTTTTTTTCTGAAACACACAAGCCATAAGCAACGGTTTTAACCCGTTGCTGTAGAAGGCCTTTTAGAAAATAGCGAATGGCTTGTTTCTTAATATAAATTAGGCGCGAATAGGTAGATCTCTTCGTCCAGATGCATGGAGTGTGATGGTGTTGTTCTGAAGCTCTAATTTTACCTATTTACAAAAGCCCCAATTTAAGAAGCTGGAAACCCTAGAATTCGAAAATGGCAAGTTCACATTTATGGCACAAAAATGAAATTAAATGCATTGGTCAGCTTGGAAACCTTGTGAGGAACATGAATGTGTAATTAAAAATGCAAGAGGATGCGTAGAATCAAGAATACGAATTCAAAATTTTTCGGTACAGTTTCACTTGCAGAGAGCAGTTCAAGGAGCTTTGATTGAGATTATGAATTGGGACACGTTCAAAATTGTCTCAGGAAGCTATTGGTATAAAAATTTTGGCTTGAAAAGATCCCTAGCACTGATTTCAGTTTTGCACTTTATGGCCAAATTTTCAAATTGCCAAATGGACTTTGAACGAGTTTTGTGCTATGTTCCAGTTAGGGTTGGACTCAGTGATCATTATGGAATAGACTTGGCTTGCTATTTGACCTTAATCCATGCTTGAGAAAGAATTGGCATTAGGGTTTGTCCATTAACCATTTTTTCCTAATTTCTAGCCAAAACCTAGACCTAGTGTGTAAATGAACCTTGGCCTGATTTTTGAGTTGGTTCATGATGTATAGAACTTGTCCAAATTCATTTGACACCATTTCATTGATTTTTAAATTTTATTTGAATTTTCAATGAATTAAAATGAATTAAATCATCAAAAATTAAATAAAATAAAAAAGTCAACATTTGGTCTTGAAATCAACCATGGGCCACGTGTGTGGCATGACAAGGATGGACAAAGTGAGAAAAATGGGGCCCTTTTGTCAAAATTGGATTTTCAAGGATAGTTGACTTTTGCCATTTCACAAAAATTTCCCAACTTCTACAAGGCATAACTTGCTCAATTTTTAAGCTTTTCACATGTTCTTGGACATTTTGGAAAGGTCTTTGAGTCCTTTAACCAATGCCTTTGGTCCCATGTCATTTTGATTTACCAATCTCAAGTTATGGCCTTTGACTTAAAGTCCCTTTTTGTTGACTTTTGAAAATGACCTATAATGTTGAAATTGATAACTTTTTGTGAGAGCATTTCTTGGACTTGAAGTATGAAGATGAGTTGTAGGAAATGTCTTTCTCTTCAAAATGAGCTTTGGATGGAATTTTTCTGATAATCCATGTGAAAGTTATGCCCTGGTCAATTTCAGTTGACTTTTTCAGCTGTCCAAATATAGCAACTTTTGCATCTTTGATGATTTCTGAGCCAAATTTTGAGAATCATGATCAAGCATTGATCAAATGATGTTTGTGGCTTCAAAATGATATGTTGACCAAAAATTTGAACTTTTGACTGTCAAATGACCATTTTGCCCCTACAGTTGACTGTAGTGCAATTTAGGGTTTTGATTGTGCAATCTTGAGCTGAATGCCTTGAAACTTGATATGAGGATGCTTGACCATGTTTGTAAGCCTCTGAGACTTGATTGAACCTTTGAAAACTTCCTTTTCTTGATCAAACTCAAAACCCTAATTTGGACTGTTTAGGAGACTGTTGAACTGCACAACCCTTGGGGAATTTTGTGACCTTGACTTGGCAATTTCTTGAGGAATATGGGAGGGCAAATTTTGGGGTATAACAGGAACCATTTCACAGTCGAAGCTAGCACAAAGGAAGCCAATGCCTTGTGGATGTTAGTGTGAGGAGGTCATTGCTCTGTGAATCGAAGGCCAGTTGAAAGGATCTTGGCCTTGTGCATTGAAATCAAGCACAGGGGAAGCCTTTGCCCTTGTGAATCAAAAGAAACTTGTAGGGGGTTCTTTCCTTGCGCAGTCGAAGCCTTGTGAACTTAACTTGACCGAAGGAAGCCCAATGCCCAATCGAAGACCTTGTGAACTTATCTTGATTGAAGGAGGCCCGATGCCCAATCGGAGACTTGCAGACCAAAGCCTGATCGAAGGGTTTTAGATGCCCAATCGAATCTCCTTGTCCAGATGACAATCGAAAAAACAAACTGCTCAGGGGCTAATCGAAAACACCCTGTCTCAAATCCAATCGAAGACACCTTATTTATCTTAAAAAAATTTATTTTTCTTTAACCAAGTGTTTGTGACCACCCATATAAGAGAAAACCTTGGAAAACATGAGAGGGAAAATTTTGGGGTACAACAGCTGCCCCTGTTCAATCTTCTTAAACCTGAAGATGTAGATTGGTTTCTCTGTCTTTCGTGATCTGAAGGTGGAAGGTGATTGAACGCTAGAGTGCCCAGAAATTTGCACTCACATGAAGTAACACCGATGGTTGATGATGTCGAGAATAGGCTTACAGATTCCATTTAGAGAAGATGACAGAGAGTCGTCGGAGATGGGCTTAAAGATGCCATCCAAAGTAGATGTTGACTTCATAAGAGGCCTTTTGTGGAGATTCATGTTCCTGCTGTCTAAGGAGGAGTCCGCTGGGGAATGTTGTTTTCTGTTTTTCTCCCGCTTAGGGAAAATCTGTGGGGAATAGAGTCTAGGAACTTAAATTGTCCAAGGCTCTGCTGAAGAGTTATCTATGGAGAGATGAGAGTTTGCTGCTTTCTGGTTGAAATCCAGGTTTCGCAGTAAGTTGCTGGGGATAATGGAATTAACCGCTATATGAAAATGTACTAGAAAGAGCCTACGCAGGGCTGTTCCAGGATGAGTCTGTGTTAGTCTGCATCCGGAGATATATGAGAAGGAGCTTGTGTGGGGCTGCTTCAAGATGAGTCTGTATTGGACTGTATCTGGAAAGTTTGAGAAGGAATCCGTGTAAGATTGCTTCAGGATGGTCACGTAGATAGTTTTCATGTCTGGTTTCAGGTGTTAATCTACAACCGGTCGTCCACAGATAGTTCTCATGGCTTGTTACAGGTATTAATCTGGAACTTTGAAAATCGTCAGTCGCTGAGATAGTTATCTTGGCTTATTACAAGTATTAATCTCTAACCTGAGAATGAAAGATAGTTTTCCTGGCTTGTTACAGGTATTAATATTTAATCTCCCCATATGGATAGTTCTCCTGGATTGTTACAGGTATTATTCCACAGTCGGTCGTCCACGGATAGTTCTTTTGGCTTGTTACAGGTATTAATCTGGAACTTGAAAATGTCGGTCGTCGAGATAGTTGTCCTGGCTTGTTACAAGTATTAATCTCTGACCTGAGAAAGAAAGATAGTTTTCCTGGCTTGTTACAGGTATCTTTCAATCTCTTCATGTAGATAGTTCTACTGGCTTGTTACAAGTATTAATCTATAGTCGGTCGTCCACAGATAGTTCTCCTGGCTTGTTACATGTATTAATCTGGAACTTGAGAATTGCCAGTCGTCGAGATAGTTGTCCTGGCTTGTTACAGGTATTAATCTCTGACCTGAGAAAGAAAGATACTTTTCTTGGCTTGTTGCAGGTATTAATCTTCAATCTCTTCATATAGATAGTTCTCCTGGCTTGTTATAGGTATTAATCTACAGTCGGTCGTCCACAGATAGTTCCCCTAGCTTGTTACAGGTATTAATCTGAAACTTGAAAATGTCGGTCGTTGATATAGTTGTCCTGGCTTGTTACAGGTATTAATCTCTGACCTGAGAAAGAAAGATAGTTTTACTGGCTTGTTACACGTATTAATCTTCAATCTCTTCATGTAGATATTTCTCCTGGCTTGTTACAAGTATTAATCCATAATCAGTCGTCCACATATAGTTGTCCTGGCTTGCTACAGGTGTTAATCTGGAACTTGAAAATGTTGGTCACATAGATAGTTCCCTGTTAGTTTCAGGCATTAATTTGTGGCCTGCTGTATTTGTTGGTAAACACGTCTTTCTTCGGGAGTTCATACCACTTGGTCCTGTAGATAGTTTCCCCGTCTGGTTTCGGGCATTAATCTTTGTCCTGCTATATAAGTTGATAGTGTTTGTCTGTTTACTAATTTAACCTGAAAAGGTAAAATCAGTTTCATGTGATGTCATGATATATGAATTTCATGATGCTCCCAACATAAATGAGATTGTGATATATGTATTTGTGTTGCATATGCTATGATGTTTGTAGAATGATGTATGAATGCAATGTATGAACGTGTTAGTTGTTCTATTGCAGGGTTGTTGAGTTAGGAAAAATAAATCCTTGATTGTAGATGGGGGAAAGAATGTAGGTCTTCAAATTTGTTGAAGTTGAAACACTGGGGGATGAACTTCCGTTGTTAGAGAAATAAACTTTGTTGGGGAAGGTGAACTTCATAAACTGCTTGGGGATTTTGTTGAAATCTTGTTGGGGAATCTTGAGAAGCTTGGCGACTTCACTGGGGATCTTTTTTTTGGAGCAGTAATTGAAGATTCTTGCTCTGCCGGGGATATGAGAACCCAACACCATTAGGCTGTATACTGAGAACATGGCAATGACTTGTAGTAGAATGTCTTTGCCTTTGTACCTGTTGGAGAAGGTATCTGCTGGGATTTTGTAGATGGTTTGACTGTTATCCCAACTCTTGGAGTCCTTGGTGAATGCAGATCAGGGTAATAAACCTTATATTTATAGACAAGTGACGAGATTACGGGACGTAGTCGTACGCTTTAATCCCTAACTTTTGCCTGGATTGTCCTTTCAGATTTTCAGTCCATCGGGATACCCTTTTTTTCCCAAACTGCTTTTTTCAAGTTTTCGACTTGTCAGGTGTACAGTTTTTTTCATATGTATATCCCTAATTTTTTCCTGAACCCTTTTGGTTCACCTGGATGCCCTTATTTTTGCCTAGGCCAGTCAACCTAGCGGGTCTTTGTTCATGCGTAGTATTTTCCGACTATGTCCATGTTCACTGGGCACGAAGAATTTTCACTGTCCATAGTAGTAAGTGTTGCCACACTACCAGAAGATGTTTGTTTGATCGTACATGATTCGTTGTTGGAATTCATGTCCAATTCCCCAAGTGATTCAGATGGAGATCTGCCCCTGGCTATTTGGCATTTTTGAGAGATTCCTTGAACCTTGACTTGACTGCCCCAGATCAGCTAGGACACTCCTTTTTGAAATTTGAATGCTCGATCATGTTAACTTAACACTACCCTTCCCCTGGGTTAAATGTGAGGGTTTTTTCTAAAAAAGAAACTACTACTCCAAGGCTCAAAGGGGTTGACGAGGATTTATCTCCCTTATGTCTCCGGTGTTTGGGGATTTGAAACAATGCTTGTACATCGTCGGCAGGGTTTTTATTCAAAAGTATACAATTTAAGATTCTTGGTATATTTCTCATCATCCTCCCTCCGGAGTTATTATGCTTTATTAACAAGAGTTGACTATCAAAAGCATAGAAAAACAATTAAGAGTGATAACGAATGAATTGATTCAATACAAACATATTCAATGAATTATGATTAATATTTAAAAAACAAACAAGTTTTGCATACAAGAAAGTACTTAACAAAACAAGAAAGATTACAAATGAGAATGCAAATAAAACTAGAAATTGCCACTGTTGAGGAGGCTAGACTCCGTATGGACTTATTGCTTAAAAAGATGCACTATGTTGTCTTGACATTCAATGAGCCTGAGAATTCAAATCTAACAATCTGGTTTGAAATTGATAGCCTTTGCATTAAGTAGGTCTTGTACCATTTCTCTTAATGCTCTGTAGTCTTTGATGGGATGGCCTGGTTCCCCTGCGTGGTAATCACATTGCACATTAGGATGAAAATCCACATGATAAAGAGGAATAACATAATCCATATGTTTGGTTTGCACCAAAGAAAGCTTGTGCAATCGAGGGAACAACTGACTATAAGGAATATGAATAATGTCAAAAACTCTTTTTGACTTCCTGTCCCTCTGCCTACCCTGTTGCTTACGTCTCTGTCGATAGGTTTGCTGATGAGGAGCATATTGAACTGGATGGACATAAGGAACATGCTTTGGTTGAACTGGTGCTTCATGGATAGTCACATCACAAATTTGTGGATCATACTGACTAGGAGTATCTTCTTCCTGATAGTAAGGAGTCTGAACTGGAGAATAAACAAAATCTTCTTCCTCGTCTTCGTAAACTAAACTTGTTTCTTCATTATCCTGTCTTGGGATTTCAAAATTCATAGCGGTATCCTAAAGCTTACTAGTCTTGAGGCCATGCTCAAGTTTCTCTCCTACGACAACCAAAGCTAAGAATTCAGGAGCAGTACACCAATCATCAGATTCAAATAGGGATCTCGTAAAGTATCCATGAACATGTCCACAAGCTCAAGTTCCAAAAGGGGAGGTTGAACTCTGGCAGCTAATTCTCTTCATCTTTGTGCATACTCTTTGAAAGACTCATCGGCCTTCTGAGTCAAACCCTGAAGTTGGATTCTGGTAGGAGCCATGTTACTGTTATGCTTATAATTCTTGAAAAAGGCTTATGTTAAATATTTCCAAGTTTGGATATGAGTTCTTTCAAGCTGGGTATACCATTCAAGAGATGCTCCACTAAGGCTATCTTGAAATAAATGCATTAGAAGCTTGTCATTTCCTGCATAAGGAACCATCTTATTGCAAAATGCCTTGATATGTGTCATCAAACAAGTATTACCCTGGTACTTCTCAAAGTTGGGGACTTTAAACTTAGTAGGAATCTTGATACCAGGAACTAGGCATAAACTAGTTGCATCTAAACCAAGGGAATTACGACCCTCAATAGCTTTCAACCTCTTATCTGTAAGACAAAACTTTTTCTCAGACTTAGTATCATTAATCAGGAACCTGAAGGTTTCATATGACGACACAAAAATATCCTCTTGGCGAGGAGCTCCATTTGCAGGAATCTGAACAGTATTTCTGACATTCTGATTCAAAAGAGCTTCCCATTGGGTAATGTTAACACTTGTGGGATGGACAACACCTAGATCAACAGTAGTAGCAATAGGCCTCTCAACAGCCTATCTCAACTCTTCTTTTCCATGTGAGATAGCTTGAATAACTTCCATAAACTGGCCCATATTAGTCTCTATCTGAGTCCTCATTTCTTCCATTTCTATATGAAGTTGTTCCATGATGACGACGATGTCGAGAAATCAGCCTTGCGGTCTTGAGATTCTATGTAAGAGGACATACTACGATGAGCTCCTAGTAGAAATGAATGAAATGCATGATAATGCATGTATTATAAGAGAAATAAACTCTTATAGAGATCGATGTAAGTGGAACACCACATGTTCAAAAGTTCAACATAACACGGATAACAACTGTATAATCCTCTGAATAAGTATTGTATAAATCTACTTAATAATCTGAATATATCAGGATCAAAGGTCCGAAACATACACCAGAAAAACTAAATAGTCATCAACAGAACCAAAGTCACCAACAGAACCTGTAAGACCATCCTTTCCCCACTCACGGGTGAAGTCTAGGTCAGCGTAAGGCAAGAGTGACTCAAAATCATGGGTCCTCCTGAAAGTACTATCATCTTAACAAATACATATATGATTATAATACCATATTTGTACCTCAACTGAGCATGGTACACATGACAGTACTAGTAGGACCTCGTCCAGTAGATGTCATGTACCCACTATAGTCCTAGGGTTCCTAATGGTTTACAACTTTGGCCTGGTACTGGACCTTTTACCTCATAGTATCATCCCACCCCAACAAAGAAACAACACAACAACATATCCAGAGTATAGGAAAACAATAAAATAAAATGCAATGCATGAAAGCATATAAACAAATGAAGCGATAAAGCAATAAACAAACAAAACACCCAAATAAAAGAAAACAAACAGAAGCTAGGACTGACTTGCTTAGAATGGACCAATAATTAGTCAATTGTTTCCCCAACAGAGTCGCTAACTATCGCTTCTGGGATTTACATAGAAGCACGAACAGAGGCGAAAGGAAAGAAGAGTCGCCATCAATGTTATTTATCCCAAGAGAGAGAAAGGAAACATTGATTAAACCTAAGGGAAGGAAAGAAGCAAGGTCATCGTAACCAAGAGAAAAAGGGTAAGGAAGTCGGTTACGTGAGGGGAAGGTATTAGCACCCCTCACGTTTGTGGTACTCCACATGATACATTTAAGTTTGTTCTAATCTAAGGGTGTGTCTATGTCTAAATCTTAATGCTAAAAGAGAATTCATGGATGCAAAGTACATACAAAAAGAAGAAGAAAATATTAGTTGTGCCTGCCGCGGTTGTGAACTGTTGTGCCTACGTACCACCAACTGTAACACCCCAATTCTACCCAGAAATTATTAATGTAAATCAGAGTTATAAAATTCATACAACTGAATCAGGATGCCACAAATTCAACTTAAAAACCATTGCATTCAACATGGATACATAACACTTCTAAACTTCGGATGAACCAATAACAAAATAAATTAATCTCTTAATTCAACAACTTGAACAACTACGTAGCGGAATCATAATAACATCCTTGTCCAACAATGTAGCAACTTCAAAATAACACATACTTAGCAACAATCAAATTAAAGTTCAACAACTGGAATAACAATAACTAAAAGCAACAAGCGTTCATCACCCTGAGTGTTACATATCAGAGCAATGACACCGACTCAAACTATTGAAGGTAAACCACCTTCACTCTGGATTACCCGCATGTTACCAACATAAGGGTAATATTCAAATGGAAGGGGTGAGATATCTAACAATATAATAAAATGTATGATAAATAATATATTAGATCAGATCATATAATATCACCACTTCACATCTTATAAACAACCATAATCGCAAGGGAACATCAACAACATACAACATTTACCGCATCAATACACAACTTCCTTATGCAATCATGTAATGCGACTCAATATTGTGCAAATGCATGTGGTACCATTGGAGCAGAACTCCCATCTTAAAATAATTGCCAATAAATAGAGGCATCAACAAGGCATGAGCCTTCATCTTAATATTCGCCAATACAAGCCATCTTAACGAGCATCAGCTCCATCTTGATATGCAATGTATATGACACAATCATGAATGTAGTAACAACAGCCACAACTAACAACATATCAACACGAATCATCGTTGTCCAGAAGCCTACAACTCAATAGTTGCCAATAATTAGAGGCATCTCATCATAATTCATCAACACAATTCATCAACATAAATCATCAGCATAATTCATCCACGTAAATCTACAGCAACTCAACCATAACCACAACACAACAGCAGGTCAACAACCATTCAACATTGGACATAGGCCTACAACATGATATCACCCATAAATATTCGGACAATTCTCGACTATGCTGATTAATCACTCATCTAATGCTTCTCTCTAATTACTAAACCTCTACATATTATTATACTGTAATACTACATCATTATTATTATTAATCTTACTGTTATGAACCAAGCAATAATCTAAGATCGTCTTATCCTCATCATACTTCACGAAATCGTCATATCGATTAACGCGGGAAGTTAACTCTATCCTAATTTGGGTACTAGGATTATTCTTCTTTTCCTTCATTTTAATCCTTATGAATGAAGTTCATCAAGTTAGCTATCCAACGCTTCAAATGGAACCTCAAACGGAGTCCGAAAACTCAAGTTACAGCCTTTAGAAAAATCTGTCAAAAATTGGACTGCATGAGTCGACGCGTGCCTCTTTGAGTCGACACGTACTGGGTCTAGAATCCTGCATGAGTCGACGCATGACCTCTTGTGTCGACTCATACTGATTCTGAAATATTGCATGTGTCGATGCATGATCCTTTCGTATTGACTCATCCTGAGTGTTAAATCCCTGCATGTGTCGACGCATGGCCTTTGAGGTCGACTCATACTGATTTGTGCTGAATTTATTCTGCAATTTCACTGTGTTTTCACTGTGATTTCCCTACCCTAGGTCCTAAAAACATCATCTAATCATAGATAATCATCACTTATGATAATCCTATGTATATATATATATATATATATATATATATATATATATATATATATATATATATATATATATATATATATATATATATATATATATATATATATATATATATCACAAATAAAACAATTTTTTTCAAATCCAATCCCATATACTACTCATCACAAACCCTATTATAGAGTTAGAATCTCACCCTTACCTTGGATTGAAGGTTGCTCTACAATTTTCCGATCGAATTCCGCTTTGCCTCTTTTCCTCCTTCTTGGTAACTTCCATGTTCTCTATCTCTCTTCCAACCCTTATTTTCTTTTCTTCTTACTGTTACTTCCCTTTTCTTAATATTTCTCAATAACTAATATAATAACACTATAACTCTTATTATGTCTTAATGGGCTTAAATTCCTACACCCCCTTTCTACTACTTGTAATCATTAAAAATAAGCCCACATAAAATAATAGTATTATTCTAATATTATTCTACAACTTAATCGAATAAATTAATTCAAATAACCACAACACAACATATATCATCATAAAACAATTTCACAAATAATCCAAAAATAATTTAATTAAATAATTAATTAAATTACGGGCATTACAACTCTCTCCCACTTAGAATATTTTCGTCCTCGAAAATTTACCTTAATCAAACAACTCAAAATAAGAGTCCCGCATCTTACTTTCCAACTCTGAAGTCATGCTTTCTCCGGCAGCTCCTAGCCAAACCACTTTCACCAAAGAAATCTCTTTGCCCCTCAGAGTATTTATTTCACAATCCACGATTCGTACAGGCATCGTCTCCATAGTAAGGTTATCCCGTACTTACACATCATCCATATGAATCATATGAGATGGATCAGGAATATACTTCCGGAGTTGCGATACATGAAACACATCAAGCAAATTCGAAAGATTAAGCGATAAAGCCACTCTATAAGCAACATTTCCAACTCTCTCAGAAATCTGGTATGGACCAATAAAACGAGAAGTGAGCTTCATAGACTTCAATGCTCGTCCAACACCAGTCACAGGTGTAACTCTCAAAAACACAAGGTCACCAGCTTGAAATTCTAAGTTCTTCCTTCGCTTGTCATGATAACTCTTTTGTCTACTTTGGGAAGCTTTCATCTTTTATCGAATCAACTTCACCTTCTCATTAGTCTCACGAACAAGTTCAGGTCCAAGTACTACGCTTTCTCCAAATTCATGCCAACATAAAGGAGTTCTACACCTTCGACCATACAACGCTTTAAAAGGTGTCATCCCAATACTAGAATTATAACTGTTATTATAAGTAAACTCTATCAACGGAAGGTAAGTATCCCACGAACCTCTTTGCTCAAGAACACATGCCCTCAACAAATCTTCCAACGATTGTCCGTTCAGTCTGACCATTCGTCTGAGGATGATACGCCGAACTCAACCTCAACTTAGAACCCAACGCTTCTTGAAAAATCTTCCAAAAATCAGAAGTAAACCTTGGATCTCTATCTGACACAATGCACAAAGGAACACCATGCAACTTCACAATTATACTAGTGTAAGTATCAGCTGACTTCGTCACTGGAAAACTTATGTTAATAGGAATAAAATGAGCCAACTTTGTAAGCCTATCAATAATCACCCAAATCGAACCATTTCCTCTTAAAGTATTAGGTAACCCTGTCACAAAGTCCATCGAAATTCTATCCCATTTCCATTCTGGAACTTCTAACGGTTGCATCAACCATGCAGGCTTCTGATGTTCAACTTTCGACTTCTGACAAGTCAAACATGTATACACAAACCGAGCCACATCACTCTTCATCCCAGGCCACCAAAATAAATTCTTCAAATCCTGATACATCTTTGTAGCTCCTGGATGAATACTCAACTTGCTTCTATGGCTCTTTTCAAGAATCACTTTCTTCATATCTGCATCATCAGGAATAAAAATCTGATTACGAAATCTCAACACACCTTGCGCATCTAACTTAAAATCACTATTCTCAGACTGATCGATCCCAACCATCGAATCTACCAGTTTCACATCCAAATTCTGAGCTTCTCTGATATTGTCTAAAAAATCATTATTAATCTTAAACATACCCAAGATAACACTTCGCGGTGTCACCTTGCAAACTAAGCTCATATCCCTGAACTGTTCAATTAATTCCAACTCTTTAACCATCATTGCTAACATATGCAAAGTCTTTCGACTCAATGCATCAGCTACCACATTCGCTTTTCCTGGATGATAATTCAAACTGAAATCATAATCCTTTAACAATTCCAACCATCTTCGTTGCCTCATATTCAACTCCTTCTGATCGAATAAATACTTTAAGCTCTTATGGTCACTAAACACTTCAAATCTAGAACCATAAAGATAATGCCTCCAAATTTTCCACACAAAAACAACTGCAGCAAGCTCTAAATCATGTGTAGGATAGTTCTTCTCATGAGTCCTCAACTGCCTTGACATATAAACAACTACCTTATCATTCTACATAAGCACACCTCCTAAACCCATCTTAGAAGCATCACAATATACCATAAAAGGTTCTCCTGGATTAGGTAACGTCAAAATCGGAGCCGACGTCAATCTCCTCTTCAACTCTGCAAAACTCACTTCGCACTGAACATCCCACACAAAGGCTCTACCTTTACAAGTCAACTTAGTCAACGGAAGTGCCAACTTATAAAAACCTTCGATAAACCTTCTATAGTAACCAGCTAACCCAAAAAGCTTCTAATATCAATAGCTGACTTCGGAGTTTCCCATTGAAACACAGCATCAACCTTCGATGGATCTACAGCAATGCCACTACCTGAGGTCACATGACCAAGAAAACTAACCTCCTTTAACCAAAACTCACACTTAGACAGCTTTGCATACAACTTCTTCTCTTTCAAAACTTGCAATACTACTCTTAAGTGTTATGCATGCTCTTATTCTGACTTAGAGTAAATCAACATGTCATCAATGAACACCACTACAAACCGATCGAAATAAGTATGAAAGATACGGTTCATGTATTCCATGAATACTCCCAGCGCATTAGTAACACCGAAAGGCATCACTGAATACTCATAATGTCCATAACGCATTCTGAAAGCCGTCTTATGGATATCTTCATCCCTCACTTTAATCTGATGGTAGCCCGACCTCAAATCAGTCTTATTAAACACACGAGCATCCCCCAATTGATCCATCAAGTCATATATTCTTGGAAGCGGATACTTATTCTTAATCGTCACTTTATTCAACTGTCTATAATCAACACAAAGCCTCATACTTCCATATTTCTTCTTTACTAGCAACATTGGAGCTCCCCACGGCGATACACTTGGTCTTACAAACTTATTTTCAAGTAACTCTTCCAATTGCTTCTTTAACTCTGACAATTCATATGCAGACATCATGTATGGTGCCATAAACACAGGTCTGGTACCAGGTACAAGATCAATAGCAAATTCAACTTCCTCTCTGGCGGTACATCAGGAATTTTATCAGGGAAAACTTCAGGAAACTCATGCACCACTTGCAATTCCTCAATTATAGCTTGAGTCTCGACATATAGCGACGCCATCAATGACAACATATGTGCTTCTTCTAGCATCAGTTGTCGCAACTGTCTAGCAGACAACAAACTAGCTTCCTCTTCCTCAGGAGTAGAAAACCTCACGGACTTGTTATAACAGTCAATATGAACATAGTTATACTCTAACCAGTTCATACCTAGAATCACATCCAACCCACTTAAAGGCAAACAAACCAAGTCAACAGCAAAGTCTTTGTCAAAGATCGACAAATGACACTTTAAACACACAAAAGAAGTAGTCACCGACCCCTTGGCTGGAGTGTCAACGACCATCTCTCCATTCATAGAAGACAACATAAGACCCAATCTTTCAACACAATCAGCAGCAATAAAGCAATGAGTAGCACCGGTATCAATAATAGTAATTAAAGGAGTACTGTTAATGAAACATGTACCTCTGATAAGTCTGTCCTCAGCAGCCAGCTGATCCTCAACCAAAGCGAACACTTTACCACTTGTCTGCGCCATCTTTGGTTTCTGACACTTACTACCAATGTGCCCTTCTTTAACACAATTGAAACAAATCACCTCTTTATGCTTGCACTCAGATACAACATGTCTAGTCTTACCACAACGGAAACACCTCTTTACCTCAGCAGTACACACATTACTCTTATTCCCAAGTTTTCCACATTTGAAACAAACCACACCAGCAGGAGCATCTCCCTCACTAGTCCTATAACTTTGACCAGCTTTCTGTTTACCTTTACCAACTGGGGTATCATGTTAGAACAAAGTTTGAATCTACTACTCTATGTTTAAGTTTTGATGATAACAAAATGAAATTATATATTATTTATATGATTCATGTATGAACTATTTGCTACCTAAAAATATTACGTTCTGCCTTGCAGAAACTCTGATAGGTATAAGCAAGAGCACACTTAAATCAGCATCAGAATATTGGTTCTTGACACCAGTATCAGAAGTTGCTTTATCAGAATACCAGAATCAGAAGATCAACTCGTGCATGCTGAAGCTTGATGAACAGAACTGCGCTCAACACTCTGATAAATAAAACAACAGTTCATCAGCAGTTAAGCAGAGTCAGAATGAGCCAAGCCAGAACATGCATTAAGTAAGCAACGATACTGTGCATTGAAAGCAAATTATTACCAACGGCCTCATTCCAGACAAGATCTGCTCAATAAGGAAAGTTTGTTATTAGCATTGAATCAAGAATATTGCTCCAACATTCAAGAATCTCAGTGCTATATAAACAAGACTATGAAGATTGAATTGGCTAATGCTCTCCAACAATTTCCACGCCTAAAAGACTATCATAATCTTTCTCTCTCAGTTTGCTAAACTCTACATATCGTCTTACTCAATCATTGTTTAGCAATCTAGTTTTATAAGCTTAAGTTGTGTATACATCACAGTTGTGATACAGTTTTGCAGAAAACATTCACACACCTAGATTTATCTTCTTTGTAAGAAAGTGTTTCCTTGAAAAACCGGGTTGTGGTTTGCATCAAGAAGGCTTTAGCAGTTGTTAAAGCAGATTGTAATATTCAGTTGAATATAGTGGATTAAGACCTCGTTGGAGAGAGGCGAAATCACCTTGACGGGTGGACTGGAGTAGTTTGAGATCAAACGAACCAGGATAAAAATATCTTGTTCATTGCATTAGATTTCAGTTTTACAATTCACCCCCCCCCCCCCCCCTTCTTGTGTTTTTCACCACTTCAATTGGCATCAGAGCGCCTGGTTCTGAGCTAAAACACTTAACCGTGTCAGTACAAGATCCAGCGTCAGAAAAACACAATGGCAGGAAATAATTCTCACATCAGCAATGACAACAATGAGGACAGAGACAGATTCAGCGGCAAACCTCCAGTCTTTGATGGAGAAAACTTTGATTACTGGAAAGACAGAATTGAAAGCTTCTTTCTGGGACATGATGCTGATGTGTGGGATATGGTGACAGATGGATACACGCACCCTGTGAATGCAAGCGGTCAGAAGATTGATAGAAAAACAATGTCTGACCAACAAAAGCGTGACTTCAAGAATCACCACAAGGCCAGAACCATCCTTCTCAGCGCCATCTCCTATACTGAATATGAAAAGATCTCCAACAGAGACACAGCAAAGAACATTTTTGACTCACTCAGAATGACGCATGAGGGCAACGTTCAGGTCAAAGAAACTAAAGCTCTGGCACTCATTCAGAAGTATGAGGCGTTCAAAATGGAAGAATCTGAATCCATTGAAACAATGTTCTCAAGATTCCAGATTCTGGTAGCTGGTCTCAAGGTTCTGGACAAAGGATACTCTACTGCTGACCATGTCAAGAAAATCATCAGAAGTTTACCGAAGCAGTGGAGACCAATGGTTACAGCTCTGAAGCTAGAAAAAGATCTCAACAAAATCACTCTGGAGGAACTTATCAGCTCCCTCAGAAGTCATGAGATAGAGCTAGAAGTTGACGAGCCTCAGAAGCAAGGTAAGCCTTTAGCATTAAAATCTAACAAAAAATCTGAGTCTAAAGTTTTGCAGGAAGTTGAAGAAACATCTGATGGATCCTCATCAGAAGAAAACGAACTCTCCCTCCTCTCTAGAAGAGTAAATCAACTGTGGAAGCAGAGGCAAAGGAAGTTCAGGAATCCCAGAAGATCTGATCAGAACGAGTCCTCTTCCAGATACAGAAGGACAGATTCTTCCTCTGGATACAGAAGATCTGAAGGCTCCTCAAGTAGCAAAAAGCCAAACACCAAGGACATCATCTGCTATGAGTGTAATGAGCAAGGACACTACAAGAGTGACTGCCCAAAGCTTCAGAGGGAAAAGCCCAAAAAGAAGTTTGGAAGAGAGAAGAAGAAAAGTCTCATGGCTACATGGGATGACTCTGACTCGTCTGAAGCTGACTCAGAATCAGATGATGAGAGGGCAAACATAGCTCTCATGGCTAACATTTCAGAAGATAGTGAAGCTTCTGAATCAGACTCTGAATCAGACACTGAAGAGGTATTTCCTAACTTTGCTGTTAATTTTACCAAGGCTGAACTTGCTGAAAGCCTTAATGAAATTCTGGAAAGGTATCAGCAAATTAGAGTTAAATTCAGAAACCTGAAAAGGAATCTTGAATCTGACTCTAATAAGACTGAGAGTCTCAAATTGGAGAATTCTGAGCTGAGAAATAAGATTTCAAAATTAGAAAATACTTTACAAAACTCTCAGAAGGAACCAATTTCTGAAACTCCCAGCAACGCTGATGAGATCATCAAGGAGTATGATCACAGTTTCCAGAAGTTCCTTGCTAAAAGCATAGATAGAAGAAAAATGACTTCAATGATCTATGGAGTTAGCAGAAACGGCATGAAAGGAATAGGATACCAAGGCAAGGTTCCTACAGCAAAGAATGTCATGGACTTAACCATTAAACACACTCCTCTGAATTCACATTTTGTGTATGGTCACACACATGATATTAAATACACTAGCAGTAAGTACTCTATGAAACCAAAATTCAACCAGAGTTTTGGTAAAACTAACAAATCAGGACCCAAGAAAATCTGGGTACCTAAGGATAAAATAATACATGTTGCAGATATCTTTAGCAGCAAATCAGAAACACCAGTCATGGTACCTGGACTCTGGCTGCTCGCGACACATGACGGGAAGAAGGCATATGTTCCAAAGCCTGGAACTTAAGCCTGGAGGCCACGTTGGCTTTGGAGGCAATCAGAGGGGAAAGATAATTGGCTCTGGAAATGTAGGTAATGGAAATCTTCCCTCTATTAATAATGTTCTGCTAGTAGATGGATTAATGCATAATCTGTTATCCATAAGTCAATTAAGTGATAACGGTTATGATATAATCTTTAATCAAAAATCATGTAAAGCTGTTAGTCAGAAAGATGGGACTATCCTGTTTAATGGTAAGAGGAAAAACAACATTTACAAAATCAAACTTTCTGAACTAAAAAGTCAGAATGTAAAGTGCCTTCTGTCTGTTAACAATGAGCAGTGGATCTGGCACAGAAGATTGGGGCATGTTAGTATGAGAAGAATATCTCAGATTAACAAACTCAATCTGGTCAGAGGACTTCCTAATTTGAAGTTCAATTCAGATGCTCTGTGTGAAGCATGTCAGAAAGGCAAGTTTGAAAAACCTTCTTTTAAATCTAAAAATGTTGTTTCTACCTCTAAGCCATTAGAACTTCTGCACATTGACTTATTTGGACCAGTTAAAACTGCTTCAGTCAGTGGCAAGAAGTATGGGTTAGTAATCTTAGATGACTATAGCAGATGGACATGGGTAAAGTTCTTAAGACACAAGGACGAGTCACACTCTGTGTTTGTTACCTTCTGTAACCAAGTTCATAATGAAAAGGACCTTAGAATCGTTAAAGTCAGAAGTGATCATGGTGGAGAATTTGAAAACAAAGATTTTGAGTCATTCTTTAATGACAGAGGCATTCTGCATGATTTCTCTTGTCCTAGAACTCCCCAACAAAATGGAGTTGTAGAACGAAAGAACAGAACATTGCAAGAAATGGCCAGAACCATGATCAATGAGACAAACGTTGCTAAGATCTTCTGGGCAGAGGCAATAAACACAGCGTGTTACATTCAGAATAGAATCTCAATAAGACCTATTCTGGAAAAGACTCCATATGAATTGTGGAAGAACAGAAAGCCAAACATTTCATATTTTCATCCATTTGGATGTACCTGTTTTATGTTAAATACAAAGAATTATTTGAACAAGTTTGACTCTAAAGCACAGAAGTGTATTATGTTAGGATACTCTGAACGCTCAAGAGGGTACAGAGTATACAATACAGAAACACAGATTGTGGAAGAATCAATCAGTGTTTGTTTTGATGATAAGATTGACTCTGAAAAGTCAAAGCAGAATGAAGTCTTTGCAGGTATGGAAATTGAATTTACAGGTTCTGAAGACAAGTCATCAGAAGCTCTCAACACAGACACTCCTTCAACATCTGAAAGGAGCACTGCTAGAAATCCTACAACAACTGCTGATCAACCTCAGAAGAGATTACCTAGAAGCAGCTTGGATCACCCAGAAGAGACTATCTTAGGAAGAAAGCAAGATCCAATCAGAACAAGAGCAAGCTTCAGAAACTCTGAAGAAACACTCATGGGACTTGTGTCTCTGATTGAACCTTCTTCTATTGATGAAGCACTTCTGGATAATGACTGGATTCTGGCAATGCAAGAAGAGCTGAATCAATTCACCAGAAATGACGTATGGGATCTTGTTCCCAGACCAAAAGGATTCAACGTCATTGGAACAAGATGGGTCTTCAGAAACAAGCTAAATGAACAAGGTGAAGTCATCAGAAACAAGGCACGACTGGTTGCACAAGGTTATAGTCAGCAAGAGGGGATAGACTATACAGAAACCTTTGCTCCAGTCGCCAGGTTAGAATCTATCAGACTTTTAATTTCATTTGCTGTTAATAGAGGCATCACTCTGTATCAGATGGATGTCAAAAGTGCATTCTTAAATGGTTATATAGAAGAAGAGGTTTATGTACACCAACCCCCTGGTTTTGAAAATACAAAACATCCAGAACATGTTTTCAAATTAAAGAAGTCACCATATGGTCTGAAACAAGCTCCCAGAGCTTGGTATGAAAGGCTAAGTAACTTTCTGTTAGAAAATGAATTCACCAGAGGGAAGGTGGACACTACCTTATTCTGTAAATCAGTTAAGAATGACATCTTAGTCTGTCAAATTTACGTTGATGATATTATTTTTGGTTCTACTAATCCTTCTCTTGGAAGAAAATTTGCTAAGTGTATGCAGGCAGAATTTGAGATGAGCCTCATGGGGGAACTGAAATTCTTTCTAGGAATTCAGATCAATCAAACTCTAGAGGGAACTTACATTCATCAGAGCAAATACATCAAAGATCTTCTAAAGAAATTTGACCTCTCAGAATGTAAGCCATCAAAGATTCCAATGCATCCCACGTGCATTCTGGAAAGAGAAGAGGTAAGCAAAAATGTAGAACAGAAAGTCTACAGAGGTATGATTGGTTCTCTCCTTTATCTGACTGCTTCAAGACCTGATATACTATTCAGCGTTTGTATTTGTGCTAGATTCCAATCAGATCCTAGAGAATCTCACTTAATAGTTGTTAAGAGAATTTTCAAGTATCTGAAAGGTACTACTAATCTGGGTTTGTTTTATAGAAAATCTAGTGATTACAGTTTAGTAGGCTACTGCGATGCTGACTTTGCTGGAGACAGAGTGGAGCGTAAAAGTACTTCTGGAAGCTGCCAGTTTCTGGGAGAAAATCTGATCTCCTGGTCCAGCAAAAGGTAATCAACAATTGCGCTATCAACAGCAGAAGCTGAGTACATAGCAGTATCAGGATGTAGCACACAAATGCTCTGGATGAAAAGTCAGCTTGAAGACTTCCAGATCTTTGAGAGTAACATTCCTATACTCTGTGATAATACTTCTGCTATTTGCTTAAGTAAGAATCCTATTTTACATTCTAGAGCTAAGCATATAGAAATAAAACATCACTTCATTAGGGACTATATTCAGAAAGGAATTTTGAATTTAAAATTTATAGATACAGACCATCAATGGGCTGATATCTTCAATAAACCCCTTTCTGAAGATAGATTCAATTTCATTCTGAAACATCTCAGCATGAAAATCTGCCCAGGGTGAAAATGTTTTAATTCCATATATTTATCTTCAGAATGTATTTGTTTTACTGTGAACTTCTGATCAATCTCTTTTCAGAAAGATAGAACATGCAGATTGTATCAAATGCAATTCTAAAGATCTGAGAGTCTAAGCTCAAAGACAGACGTGTTGATCACTACATCAAACAAGTGTCATCCAATCATCAGCAAATCTCTGAAGCAGAATGCGTGCACGCTTCTGAGAAGGCAAAACGCTGATTGGGTGCATTGAGACACATGTCTGGTAACCGTTTTTAAGTATCTTTCTCAAATCCCCCAAAATCAGCAAGCATTAAATGAAAGTAATCATGCTTTTAAAACGTAATCATGATTTTATTTCTCTTTCTTGAAAACGTTTACAATTTCAAAATATTCTGAACCCTATTTAAACACGTTAACCTCTCATTTTAATCTTTTACAGTTTCTCACTATTTCTCAAAGTACTCTCTGCATTTTTCTGTGTTCATCTCTTGCAAACTCTTTCTCAGTTTTTTCTCAAAATCCCTAAGTGTGAACATGGCAACCTCCAGCAGTGCTTCTGCAGGTTCTCAGAAGAAAGCATCATCTGAACAGTATCAAGTGCCATTCAGAACACTCCTCACTCCTGTGAAGAATCTTGAAGTGTTATCTGAATTGATCATTGATTTTGGAAGCTTGAAGGAAAACGGTTTTGATTTAACTGAAGAAGTTAGGGCACAGAAATGGGAAAGGTATTTTGACAGGTTGGTTGGACCAACATTCCCTATGTTAGTCAAGGAGTTCTAGATTCATGCGACAGCTTCAACGCATCAAGTCACCTCCTACGTTATGGGGAAGAAGATTGTGATCACTGAGGATCACATAGCAAGGTTAATTGGTTACAGTGGCGGTGGCGTCCGCTGTATTGATATGGCTGAGAGATGTGTTGACGTGGGCGTCATAGCTGAAAATATTTTCACCCATGGGGTGCCCAGCAGCAAGATCAAAGATCTGAAGGATCATCACAGAGTTTGGGCGAAGATAATTCTGGGGTGTTTTAACCATAGGAAGCCAACTAGTTCCCCTGATTACATAAATGTGGATAAGCAGTTTCTGATCTACTTTATCAATCAGAAGGTAAAAATCAACTTGGCTCATCTTCTGTTTAACCACCTCAGAACAAGCGTGAAGGAAACCAGGGAAGAAGAAAGAACAAAGAGGGATTGGATACCCTTTGGAAGGTTGATATCAGATATTCTGACTGAGAATAGGCTGATAGAGCATCTGATAGAAGCTCAAGAGTTAAGCACCATTGAACCAACGGTTGGGAAGCCTCTGAACGCGAAGAACTTGAAGAAAATGAAGTTGATAGAGAATATCAAAAAGGAACCCAGCGCTACTCCTATTGCTGATATCACCAGCAGAAGAATCCCACTGAGTGATTTTCCCTTATTTTCTGAGATAGAATCCAAACCAAAGGTGGTTCTCAGATATCTGGACGCGTGCAAGGCTGATGGTACAGATCCCAATCTGAATATCAAAGATCTGCACCAACCTCAACCAGAAGTGACTCTGAAGAAGACAAAGAAAAGGAAGGCACCATCAGAAGGATCATCCCAGCAGACACCCAAGAAAAGAGGTAATTTATCTGCTGCTTCTGTTTAAATTCTTCTACTATTCCAGCATCAATTCCACCTCCAACCTCTCATAGAATCTCAATCCCCATCCCAACAATAGATGAAACTGAACCAGAAGATGACCCTTCTGAGGCATTACAACTCAGAAGACCCAGAACCAAACATCCCAAACCAACAATCTCAACATCATCAGCAATTGAGAAAGTGCTGTCTGATATTGATCAACACACTTCTGATCACTCCTCCATCAATCCAAACTCTGAACCACAAATTGTCCCTTCTCCACAACCAGAACAACAGCAATCTGCTGAAGAACCAGAACAACAACAACTTCTCTCATCCATTCCAGAAGAACCTCTTATCCCTGAACAACCAGAAATTCCAACAACTTCTCCACAACCAGCAATTCCGTCTCCCTCTCCTCAACCAGAAATTCATCCACCATCACCTCAACCTGAGTTTCATCACTCTGAAACTCCAACTCCTCCACCTTCTGAACCTCATTCACCTCAACCATCACCTCTGGCAATCCAGCTGCCATGTGGAACAACAGTCACAATGGCCCAGCTGCCATCCTCGCCAGAATCTACACCACCAAATACTCCCAAAACACCACACAGTCCAATCATAATTTCTGACTCCCCCACTCCATATCCAAAATAAACAGCTCCCAAGCAAACCACCGAAAACCCCAGCAGGACCTTCATAGATTTAACAATCCTTGATCGTCTTGCTGATCTGAAAAATAAAATAGCCATTCCAAAACCAAAACAACCAGATGTTGGCTCTGGTATTATGAATTTTGAAACAGGTTTGCAGCAGTGGATTGCTTCTCTGAAGCAAGTCTGTCCTGGAATAATTGACCCAGCTGCCTCTGACCAGCTCTGGTCACAATTCAGAATTTGGGTACGTGCTGAAGCCCTCAAGTTGCAGGATATCAACTATGAGCAGGCACAACAGAACTTCAGCAAGCTGCTGAAGGAAGTTGAAAGTCAGCTGCCACAGGAAGACGTGCTCCCTCTGGATAGTGAGCCATGGTCTGAGAAACAGCTAGCTTCAAAGGTGCAACCAGAAGCAGACAAGACTATTCAAGCTGAAGCAAGTCAAGCAGAAGATGTTGCAGAAAGCTCTCAGAAGCTCCCTGCCTCTGATGTTTCTCAAGCTGCCTTGGACAGGCAGACTCTGGAAGAGCTGAAGCTGAATGACATTCGCCTACAGCAGAAGATGGATGAAAATGACCAGAAAATGAAAGAAAGGATGGATGCGCAGGATAGCAAGATAGACACAGTTGTCAGCATGGTGCACAAGCAGAATGAGACTGCTGATCAGATCAAAGCCATGCTGGAGAACCTGTTCACACGCTTTCCTCCCCAACCTTAGTTTTTCATTCATATCATTTTCATGTTTTCTTTGATTATCCGTTGTACTATTTTGTTTGATTCTGAACCTTTTAATATGACAAGTTTTTCTGCCTTAAATGTTTTAGCACATCACTTACACTTTTTGATTGCTGACAAAAAGGGGGAGAACAAGAATGATATTTTAAATAATAACGGATTACTAAGACAAAAATTCTTGAACATTCTAACTCTGATATACTTGAATATGTTTTCTGTTTTGCTTAAGTCTACAGGTACAAGAAAGCTCCATGATACTCTGAAGACTAAAGCTCGGAAACTCTGACCCGCTTTGATACTCTGACCTAAAGCAAAACTCTGACAAGAAAAGCTCTGATACGCTGATCTGAAGCTCTGCTCTGATATGCTGATCTAAAGCTTCTGATAGTCAAAGACTCTGATACTCTGATGTTCAAAGAAAGGCAAAAAGATCTGATCCTGAAGAACTCTTGGAATCAAAAAGGGAAGTAATAAACTCAGGGGGAGTATCTCTCAACTCTGATCCCTTATCCTTGATAACTTCTTATTTCTGATACATCTTATCATTTAGTTACCTCTGATACTTTTTCACATTATTTTCAATTAAAAATATCTAGTTTTTGTCATCATCAAAAAGGGGGAGATTGTTAGAACAAAGTTTGAATCTACTACCCTATGTTTAAGTTTTGATGATAATAAAATGAAATGATATATTATTTATATGATTCATGTATGAACTATTTGCTACCTAAAAATATTACGTTCTGCCTTGCAGAAACTCTGATAGGTATAAGCAAGAGCACACTTAAATCAGCATCAGAATATTGGTTCTTGACACCAGCATCAGAAGTTGCTTTATCAGAATACCAGAATCAGAAGATCAACTCGTGCATGCTGAAGCTTGATGAACAAAACTGCGCTCAACACTCTGATAAATAAAACAACAGTTCATCAGCAGTTAAGCAGAGTCAGAATGAGCCAAGCCAGAACATGCATTAAGTAAGCAACGGTACTGTGCATTGAAAGCAAATTTTTACCAACGGCCTCATTCCAGACAAGATCTGCTCAATAAGGAAAGTTTGTTATTAGCATTGAATCAAGAATATTGCTCCAACGTTCAAGAATCTCAGTGCTATATAAACAAGACTATGAAGATTGAATTGGCTAATGCTCTCCAACAATTTCCACGCCTAAAAGCCTATCATAATCTTTCTCTCTCAGTTTGCTAAACTCTACATATCGTCTTACTCAATCATTGTTTAGCAATCTAGTTTTATAAGCTTAAGTTGTGTATACATCACAGTTGTGATACAGTTTTGCAGAAAACATTCACACACCTAGATTTATCTTCTTTGTAAGAAAGTGTTTCCTTGACAAACTGGGTTGTGGTTTGCATCAAGAAGGCTTTAGCAGTTGTTAAAGCAGATTGTAATATTCAGTTGAATATAGTGGATTAAGACCTCGTTGGAGAGAGGCGAAATCACCTTGACGGGTGGACTGGAGTAGTTTGAGATCAAATGAACCAGGATAAAAATATCTTGTTCATTGCATTGATTTTCAGTTTACAATTCAACCCCCCTTCTTGTGTTTTTCACTTCTTCATATCATAAGGCTTACCACGATTCTGTTGGTGCTTACCCCTCTTCTCACTGATAATCTTGTAATAAGCAATATTATCCTCTTCATAAATTCTACAACTATCAATCAGATCGGCAAAGACACGGATCTTCTGGTATCCAACTGCCTTCTTGATCTTTGGGCGCAACCTGCTCTCAAACTTGATGCACTTCGAAAACTCAGCATTTGCCTCACCGTAGTCCGGATAAAACTTAGCCAACTCAGCAAACCTTGCAACATACTCAACAACCAACATACTCCCTTGCTTCAGCTCAAGAAATTCTATTTCTTTCTTACCACGAACATCTTCAGGGAAATACTTCCTCATAAATTCCCTACGAAACACAACCCAAGTGACATTTTCACCTGCAACTTCCAACCTCTAACACACCTCTAGCCACCAGTCATCAACTTCGACTGCTAGCATATGAGTATCATAATGAACCTTATGCACTGGAGTGCAGCCCATCACACAGAATATTCTCTCAATCTCTTTCGACCAATCCAACGCTCCGTCAGGATCATACTTACCCTTGAAGGTAGGCAGATTCTCCCTCTGGAAGGTCACCAAACTACGAGATCCAACATTCCCGTCAGCGTTCGGTTGATTTTCCATAGAATGCGCCATAGCTTCCAAAGCAGCAGCAAGTGCAGTGTCATTCCTTCCATCCATCTCATCTTATCACTACAACATAAACAACTGTTAGAACTTAAGTTAACAATACTCGATTGTTAGACACACTATGACTCGACAACTTGGTCGGACAGATTGAATTGCTCTAATACCACTAATGTAACACCCCAATTCTACTCAACAATTATTATATAAATCAGAGTTATAAAATTCCGACAACTAAATTGGGATGCTATAATTTCAACTTAAAACAATGACATTCATTACAGATACATAACACATTAAACTTGGATGAACCAACAACAACATAAATTAATCTTTTAAAGCCAACACCTTTCATAACTACGCAACAGAGTCAAATATTCAACTTAAAAGAATATAACATCTTTATCCAACTAAAACAACTTCAGATAACAAGTATTTAACGAACAATAACTTAAAGTTCAATCAAATGAAATAATAATAACAATAAAACAACAAGCGTTCATCCCCTTGAGTGTTACGTATCAGATCAATGGCACCGACTCAAACTACTGAAGGTAAACCGCCTTCACTCTAGATTACCTGCACGTTACCAACATATGGATAACATTCAAATAGAAGGGGTGAGATATCAAACAATATAATAGAACGCATGATAGATCTAACATTAGAATCAATTCATACATATTCACCACTTCTCATATTTTTAACAACATAAGCATAATCAAATCAATCACACAACGACTCAGAATGCAACATAGGATGCAACTTATCTTTATGCAAATGCATGTGGTACCAATGGAGCAGAACTCTCAACTTAGTAAAAGTATGCCAATAAATAGAGGCATCAACAAGGCATAAGCCTTCAACTTAATATTTTGCCAATCCATGCCAACTTAACGAGCATCAACTCCAACTTGATATGTGATGTATGCGACACAACATGAATGTAGAAACAACAACAACAACAAACAACAACTTAACATAAATCAACATTGGCCACAAGCCTACAACATCAAAAACAACTCAACATCAACTCAACATAATTCAACTTTGTCCATAAGCCTACAACGTCATATATGCCAACATTAGAGGCATCTCAACATAATTCATCAACCTGCAAATTTTCAATTAAGCACAAACTACACAGCACACTGTAACGACCAAATCAACACACATGGGAAATATGACTAGGGAAGATATGTACCCCTTTACATGCACAGCAACCAAGACAGATGATAACTAACTCACACTCCTCGACACGCATAGAAACAAAGAAGAATAACAACTAACTTATATTCCTTGGAACGACCTGCACCCTAATGCCGCTCAATAATCCAACATAGATATTCTCTAACAGACCTCGCAACCTAAATGCCACTCGACACATAGCACTTCAATATCCTCCTCGACCACTAATTCGGCCAACAACACAGAACAACACGACATCATAACGACCATATCAATATAATTCATGACTTCCGACCAACTGGTTAGAATACCACAGTAACGGGCAATTATATTTCCTATCAACAGATTTGTTAATTGTATAAAATAGTAACGCAGAAACCTTCCTAAAATGACCACAACAACAATCCCTAATTTTCGTCCAATCGCTCGGAATACCACAACATCATAACGCCTACATCAATAGAGGATAACTATCCTAACCTATCCATCGATTATAACGGAAAATTATTCAGACAACTCCAAACGCCCACAACACGACTAACGTCCAACTCAATAACAGGTTCACTAACCGTGTAAAACAGTCATACGACAACTCCCTAAACGACCACAACATGGAAAACGAGCAACTTTAATAACAAATCCAGAACATCAACGTGCAACAGTCATACAACAACCAATTCCCACATAATACACACCATTACTCCCATTATAAGGTCGGAACCCCACCCTTACCTAGATTGAAGGTTGCTCTACCAAATTCCCAACCGACAACCTTGCTTTGTTCTTCTCGACACCAGGCAGCTTCCTCCTCTCTTCGCACGGTTTCACACGGTTAGCACACAAAACCCTTAATCACCAACTAAATCAAAATTAAGAAAAAATATTTAAGCAAAACAAATAAAATGAGGGGCGTTGAAACATAATTATGGGTGTGCGTGGGTTAATTTCAAAATGGGCTGGTATGTATGAGTTAGGCGGATGGGCCAGAATTACTGGGTAAGGCCCAAATGATGATGAATAATAAAAAAACCTAAAGTATTATGTTGAGACCAGCCTCTACCCTCACTCTCTTTCACGCTCTATCTTTTCTTCTTTTTCGATCTCCCTGTTCCAAAAAAATCACTAAATCTCTTCATCTTCTTCTTCTGCGTAAATCAACAAGAAACTCTTCTGCTCACTTAAATCTCTCATCGTGTTTCGGTTTCGTCTCACGGAAAAAACTCCTTCCGTCTACTCTCGGTTTCGACGCAAGTAATAGCAACAACAACATAAATTTTCGGCATCTTTGTTTCAGTTTGAATCTGAGTTTTTTCACAATCTCTTCGCCATATCGGCTCTCTCTTCCTGTTCCACTAACAACGCAAATTCTCTCTGCAGCTCTGTTTCGTTTGAATATGAGTTCCTCATGATTCCAACATGGTTTCACGGTTTAATACCAACACAAATATCTGTTTCTTCTAATTTCTAAACCCAAATACAACAATAACACAGCATAGCAGTTTTCCTTCGATAGTTTTGATTAAAGGCTCAAATTGAACATGAGTTTATATATGAAACTTGAAATTGTGAAAGTTGGCATCAGTGAATCGATCCATGTGAATGTTTGCTGAAGATTCATGACATTTGATAAGTTTGAATTAGATGGCCAAGATTGAAAGTTGATGAATTTTGAGAACTTAAGGTGAAAGTTGGAATTTGGTTTTGCTTTTCTAAAGTGAAACTGTGTGAAACCATGCTTCATGTTGGTCCCACTTGCTTTTTCTTCTCATTTTTCCTAATTTTGATTATAATAATAAAAATAATAATACTACTAATAGTAATAATAAAAAACAAAATAAATTGGTTAATAAATGTCAGAAAAAGTATAAAATAAAACTATAACAGGAATAATAACAATAAAAAAGAAATAATAAACTGTTAGTAATTATTAAGAATGATTAAAATTGAAATGTAAAAAGAAAAGATTTAAAATTGTAATAAATGAATTAGAAAAATAGAAAAAGATTCTATAAAAAGAAATGATTTTTATTTTAATAATAATTCAACTTTAGAATATATTAAGTTGAATTAGTATTAAAATCCAAACCAAAAGACTAATATTGAACTTACGATAAAAATGATGATTTTCCATACATAATCAACTCTTGACTTGTAAAGAGAAGTTGGAGATGATGTCTGCGAGATTCATATGCTTAGAGAATCATTCAAAAATATTGAAGAATGAAGAAGTTGTAAACTTCCGAACTTGAAATCTGAAATGCTGACTTTGAATGTAAACTGATTGAATCTTTGATCACACATAGGGAAATAAACCCTAATATCCTTGTAGTTTGAGGAGAAAAAAGGAATTCATATAATCATGAATCAAAATCCTAATTCCTCACTTCACTGCTTGAAGAAGAAACAGAGATATCAGAAGAAATATGCCTTTATTGGACATGTACACTTCAAACACTGTAAAATCCTTTAAATAGCTGATCTTTTGAACCAAAGATGCTTTATGAATGTATGATGTGTTAACGACCTCATGGAATGTATGCATATAAATGCAAGAGTCTAAGTCAGATAAAAGTAAAATTAGGAGGGCAAATTTTGAGATGCAATATGTGTGTGTGATATTTTGTTTTGTTACTACTTAATATTATTTTTATTGAAACATTTTATTATATTTTTTATTTAAGGTCTTTAAATATATTTTAATTGTTTTCAATATTATAATTTTGGTTTCATCGTGAGTAGGGTTTGCAGCGAACCAAATCAACTTAAATATAGTTTCAAATTTGATTCAACAACTAACTCATTGAACTAGCTTCATGAACCAACTGAGTTGAATATAAGGAGAAAAAACTAAATGTGTTAATTAAATGAGTTGAACATGAACTATGTATAGTTCGATTCGTTAAATTTCTGAGTCAACTCGATTATATTTAAGAATGATTATATTGGCTCTAAGAGTGAGTTTAAATATTTACTCCAAATCTTAATCCTCTAATATTTTAATCTAACCGTTTTAATTTATTATTTATATCTCAAATGAAAAAAATATATTTTTAAAAATAATTGTACAAATAAAATCAACATCATATTAAAAGATTATGTACTGTAATTAAAGAAAACACTTATTTATTTAATAATATTCTTATATTAAATAAAAATATCAAAGATTTAGACCGGTTAATGTATTTTACTTTTTAATTTAAATAGTTTTTTAAAATTTAAAAAATCTTCCATGATCAAAATATTAAAGATAAGTCATTAAAATTATGAAATTAAAATAATTGTAGGAATCGGTGACCATGGGCGAGTTTTTATTATTTTATTTTCAAAATTACTTTAGTTTTTGAAAATAAGTTTTAAGAAATTAAAAACTAAATTTTGAGAGGGAGAAGGTATTAAGAAAGAAATTAAATTTTTTAAGTTTAAAAACTAAATTTATTAATCTTTTAGTTTTTTAATTGAAGTTTCAAATGTATCTCTTTAAAGTTGTGTAGTTTTTGAAGTAGTGAAAATTTGAGACCAAGTTAAATTCTAATCTTATAATTTTAATTTTATTTAAATATGTATCTTTAAAAAAATATTAATTTAAAATACTATATATCTTTATTCGTGAAGCAAGATATGTATCTATATGTATCTTTAAATATGTATCTATTAGTGAAAATTTGAGACCAAATTAAATATGTATCTATATGTATCTTTAAAAAAATATTAATTTAAATATGTCTTTGAGTTCGTGAAGCAAGTAAGTTGAATCTAACAAGTTGAATTACATTGTTCGTGAATTTAAAATGAGTCTAGTCTGAGCTTAAAAAGATTTCGGGTCAAACTCAATTTGAATTTCAATCTGAATCAATTCTTATCAAGTCGAGCCGAGCCGAACTGAGACGAATTCGATTCGACTTGTTTACAACTAGATCTTGAAGAAAATTCATGTGGAATATTGAATTCGAAGATAGGTCACGAATATGTTAATCTCTTTAGGAATGTTAATTTTAAAATTTGTTGGTCAATGAAAAAAAAATCACAATAACATTGTTTTATTTATTTATTTTTTTGGTCAAAAGTGGACTTCAGTCCATGATAATGTTTACTGTGAAATTTGGTAAAAGGTGTTAGTCTTCCGAATTCTAGAGATTCTGGTTGCTTACATGATCGACTAGATTGATCCTAGAACATAATTCTTTGTTTTGTATTTTCTAAGTTTTTTTTTATGTCAATTTCTTTGATAGAGATTGTTACTTCGAAAGTAGTAATAAAATGATTTAAAGTAAAGACTGGAATGTAAAGCAATTTCGACTTAAATTTAAAGGGAATATAAAATACTTTGATTGAAAATGAATGACATTGAATATAAAATTTGTGCTTCATATGTACATTCTCAGCAGCCCGTTTCTCGAACACTTGGTACTTTGACTTATATTGAGTAATTTGTACAAGAAGTTAACACACAGAATTCTAACATAAAAACTTTTATATATACTAATTTGAAACTAACTACCATAAACAGTCTTCTTCGTAGAGGATGACACATTCTTGTTTAATGTCTCTAGCCTTTAGCGGGCTTCCACGTATCTTTTCTCAAAGATCAGATAAGCGCTAAAATCAGTTATAGCCTTATTTTGAATATCTATCGAACCCGCTTCGAATTATCTTCAGAAAAGTTACTAAGTCATTGGACTTTTATTACTTCATCCATGCATATTCTATAGAAGTGCATCTTCTACTAAATCATGTAGAAATTATCTTTCATTCTCCCAACACTTGTCTTTCGAATTTACCTCGAATCCTTTATTCATTGAAGCGTCGAAATTACACAAATTTCTCCCCAAAAATGATTCTTTTCAATAACTTTAGAAAAAAATTTTTTTTACAAGACTTTTCGACGCAAACTACCAACATTTCTGTGACGTCATGGTCATAATTACCACTTTTCCAAAACATCTCATCAAGATGTGCGCAACAACTAATGACGATTACCCCTATAAACTAGGAGTAATGTGGTAACGTGCTCAACCACTTCTATCTCTCGTCAGAAAACTCCTCGCATTTTGCAATCATCATTCAAATGCAAAAATGAAACGACTTGTTGTCTTCCTATAAATACCAACAATCTTCATATTTCAACACTTTTACTCCTCCAGCTTTCCTGACACTTCAACAAACTTCACGTTTTCTTCTTCAAACTTCAGCAAATCTTCAAGCTCTCAACCTTAGAACTTCAACAATGGCGCCTAAAACAACAAAAACTTCCAAGCAACAACAACAAGATGCTTCTCAGCCCATTGTTCAGATCACTAAACCCATATATATATAGGGAACATGGAATACGTTCCAGGGCCTCCTCTTCTTAAAGAAAAAACCAAAATTTTCAAATCTCAGGTACTTATACCCTTTGAATATTTCTGGTGAAACACATATATTTATGGGTCCAATGCCTGACCTTAATGCAGATGTTGCAACTCTTTCAGACTTTTTTCCTGTTTATCATCTCACTAGACCCATGGCTAGCAAGAAAAAACTTGATGACAAAGGCAAACTTGTAACACCCTGATTCTTAGAGTTATGTATTTGATTAATTTATTAAGTGTATTTATGAATTATTGGTGAATATATGGTGTTTTGTTGAGTATGATATGTGATGTGATGTTATGATGTGGGGTATTGTTGAATTTCTTTGAATATAGTATTTTAGTAATTTAGATAATTTAGTATAATTATTTAGAATTATTAATTAGAAAAAGGATAGTAGTGTAGAAACATTGGGGGAAGGTTGTAATTGGTGAAAGGCTAAGTGAGGGTATGATGGGAAGTTCATATTATGGGTCTAAGGGTTAAACAAGGAATATAAGGGAAAGTGTTCATTGTGCGATTGTGAAAGAATTGAGAGAAAACAGAGAAGAGGCTAAGGCACGAAGAACTTGGAGAATCACCGTAGAAACGCGAGGAAGAAGATTACTTGCTAGGAAAATCTAAGGTAAGGGGGTGATGTTGGTCCGCCCATGTTTATGATGTTGGTCCGCCCATGTTGTTTAGGACGTTGGTCCAGTGTTGGCCTCAATCCTATTGTGTGGATTGAGTTCGTTTGATGTTGTGCTCTGGTTCCAAGAGGGAATTGATCCTATGGTGGGGATCTTTGGAGGGTGTTGAGTCAAGTACTTATAAAGAATTGGTACCACATACATAAGGCTATGTTGTTGCACTACATCTTATGTGGCATTGCATGATTGTTGATTAGATGATGTTGTATATGTTGTTATACTATTGACGAAGTGTTGATGAATGATTGTTGATTAGTTAGTGTTATGATAATGTTGTGACTTAATGATGTCCATATTGTAGTTAGAAATTAAATGATGTTATATGATGCGTTTATGATGATATGAAAGCGTGAGTATACTATGTGATGCATGATGATATGTGGTATATGGATTGTATGATAATGTTGGTTGAACTACTATGTCTATTCCATATATCTTTTGTAATGAATGTGATTACTTATCCTTTATGTTTGAATGTTGCCTCCACGTGGGTAACACACATGTGATCATGATTAGTTTATATAAGCTTAGAGGACAGCTTTGGAGTTACTTTTTTCCGTTGATTAGAAGGTCTTTCTCTGATATGTAACATAGGGGTTAGGAACGTTTGGATTTGAGTTCTACGTTCCTTTTTGTGTATTATGAATTATAAGTTATTTTATTTGAGTAAGTTGTTTAAAAATCATGACTCATGACTTGATAAGGATTACTGATATTTTAAAAAATGTTATTAATGAAGTTGTTTGACACTATGATTTTCCGTTGTGTAGTAAATGATCATTGTGTTGATATTCCGTAGAAGGGTGTTACAAAACCCATTCCTGTAATTGCACTTTTACCTGAAAAGGACCAAGCAAATTCTTCGACTAACACTTTGGTTATCCATGACTCTGTTAATATGGATTACATGACCAATGATCTTAGAGTGTTTCGAGCTACCCCTTTATCTAAGGATCCTGAAGCATATTATGCTTGGTTAGCTAATATTAAGAAGAAGAAATCTCAATTCTGGAAAGAGATAAAGATTTATGACTTAGTAATGCTCTCAAAATCTGGCTTAGAGTATATCCAAAACATGATGGTGGCTTTACTCTATTTCTGGGATGCTTCCCACAATACTTTCCATTTCCCTTGTGGACTGATGACCCCCACCCTTTTCGAAGTTACTACCATTGTTGGGCTTAGACCAACTGGGGAAAGTTTTGATCCAATGGAAATGAATGAAGATACCATCGAATTTGATAATCTCTCCTTTACCCACTACACCACTGATCACCATGTTAAGAACAACGAAGAGGTCTCAAACGAAGAGCATATAGCCTTCTTGGCCTTATGGTTGTCGCATTGTGTCTTTTGCTTGAGATCTCTGTATATGGTGAAGAGGTATCTCATCATGGCGAACCAACTGGCTTTTGGATGCAAATTATGCCTTAGCCAAATGATCATGGGTTTGGTCTATGAATCCCTTGGAGAAGTTGTTGACTATCTGAGGAACTACCAAATGAAGCACACCATTCTCTTCGCGGGATCCTTCTGGCTACTCCAACTATGGTTGAATGCCACATTCGAACCATCACTTCCAACATACAACGCCATCAACAAGGAAGACAATATCATAAAGAACATGACCATTGAAGGGAGAAGATTTGCTCTCTTAACTCCTTGTGATGAAGGAACATATCTTTCGGACTCATTCACTTCATTTGTGATAATGTTTGCTAAACGTGACAACTTCACTCCTCCAATGACTCTTTTCGCCAATAGGATGTGTGGCCCTGAGTGGTTCAAAAGAGAATTCCCTTCTTCTTCTCTAGATCAAGAAGAAGAGTCTGTGGCTATTTGGGAAGCACTCCTCACCCCCAAACTGCTTGTCATTGGGCCAAGGCCTTCAAAGAGTCATTATTCCCTTTCTAGCTATCAGCCCAATCTAGTCTCTTAACAATTTGGCTTGAATCAGATAAAGCCTAAGCCACTCTTTTAAAAGAAGAAACATTTATGCCTTCAAAACATGTTCTCTACAAAAGAGGGTTATAAAAGGAACATGGATCTATACATTGGAAAAACCATGCTTACACCTATTTCCTTTCAACCATCCTTTTATTATACTCAATAGTATAACACTTGGTTGAAGGATTACTAAAACAACAAAATCTTCACTGTCTCTGATTTTACTAGACATCTAACACGTTCTTTTACCTCTATACAGGATCGCTTCAATAAAGGTACAACCACACACATCAAGGAGATTCGCACATTCCAAAAATACTTTGAAACTTCTTATAGACCAGATGAAACAACCGGCTGAACCGTCATCTGATAATTAAAATCAATGAAGTCACCATTGAACGTTTCTTATCCTACCGAAAGGGAAGGGTAAACATCGAGTAAACTTGAAGGGGATAAATCACAGTCTTGCGACCATAGAGATCGAGTAAGGGAGTTTGTTATGCGAGAGGAATATATTAGCACTGCTCACGTCCATAGTACTCTACGGTATCCACTCTTGTTGTCTAATCTAATGTGTTGTATCCCAAAATTTTCCCTCTCATTGCTCAATATTTTTCTCACAAAATTCCTACTGGGTCAAGGCTGCACAAGTAAAATTGGATCATTTTGGGGCTCTCAAGCATCAAATCGAAGAAGAGAAAATTTGTATGGATCCCTATGTTTCGATTGTGAATTTGTTTTCTTTCGAGCAAGCTTAAATCCCAAACTTAGATTGAGGCAGTGGCCTCCTGTATGCTCTCTTCATGCTAGCTTCGATTGGGCGTTGTTTTCCTTTGAAAACAGTTTCCTTCGATTCACAAGGCAGGGACCTCCTGCATGCAAGACTCGTTTGGGAATTTAGGCCTCCGGCATACAAGCTTCGATTACACCAATGACCCCTTACAAGCCGGCTTTTGGTGCACATGACAATGGCCCCCTACAGCTTTCCTTCGATTCAGAAGGTGTTGGATTCCTACTGGCTCTTTTCGATTTAAAAGATAAATGCCTTCTCTACGCTTGCCTTTAATTCACAAGGCATCAATTTCTTTCATGCCAGCAGGCACAAGGTGATGGCCTCCTGCAGCTTTCCTTTGATTCAGAAGCCAATGACCTTCTGAAATATTTCCTTCAATTCACAATGCAGGGACCTCCTGCATGCAAGCCTCGTTTGAGCATTTAGGCCTCCTGTATGCAAGCTTCAATTACACCGATGACCCCTTACAAGCTGGATTTTGGTGCACATGTCAATGGCCCCCTGCAACTTTCCTTCGATTTAGAAGGCGTTGGCTTCCTACTGGCGCCTTTCGATTCAGAAGACAAGTGCCTTCTCTACACTTGCCTTCAATTCACAAGGCATGAATTTCCTTCATTCCAACAGGCACAAGGCGATGGTCTTCTGCAGCTTTCCTTCGATTCAGAAGCCAATGACCTTCTGAAAGATTTCCTTCAATTCACAAGGCAGGGACCTCCTACATGCAAGCCTCGTTTCGGCATTTAGGCCTCCTGCATGCAAGCTTCAATTACACCAATGACCCCTCACAAGCTGGCTTTTGGTGCACATGACAATGCCCCCTACAACTTTCCTCCGATTCAGAAGGCGTTGGCTTCCTACTGGTGCATTTCGATTCAGAAGACAAGTTCCTTCTCTACGCCTTCCTTCAATTCACAAGGCAAAAATTTCCTTCATGCCAGCAGGCACAAGGCAATGGCCTCATACAACTTTCCTTTGATTCAGAAGCCAATGACCTTCTGAAAGATCTCCTTCAATTCACAAGGCAGAGACCTTCTGCATGCAAGCTTTGATTCCACCCTTGAAAGCCTTCAAAGCATATAGTTTCTACACTATGACATACCTGGGTGTCCCATTCGAAGGACATGCATTGACATACCTAGGTGCCCCTTTCAAAAGATACACAACTGGCGCATTTGAAGGACAGGCACATGGTCCATTCGAAGGACATATATTTTCCCCATTCGAAGGACATGTATTGATGGATTTAAAGGGGCATACGTGGGTGTTCCATTCGAAGGATATACCTCGTTGGCTCATTCGAAGGAATTGCAAGTGATGCACACAAGTGATGCATGTGGTCCCTTCAAAAGAACACAGACATTGGTTCAAAACGAAGGATACATAAAGGGCCCATTCGAAAGACACTTTGATTGGAAATAAATATTGATGTATGAAGAGGAGTCTGGTTGAAGGATGGATTTAGTTGGTCAAAATGAAAGAGAAATATTCAAGACGCTTGCTGGCAAGAGCCCTATGTGCTGCAAGTCCAAGCCTGCTACACTAGACACAACGCTCCAAAACTGCTGCACAACAGTCCTGCTATGCTGCTCCCATACTTGCACCAAATTGGTATGCAAATACTGCACCTTGAAGACTACAAGAACACCATACCCAATTTGTTCAAATTTCTTTTGTGTTCCCTCCTAAACCTCAGCCAACTTCATCTATAAATAAGAGGTTCCATAACAAATCAAGGGGGCTGGACAACACATCTAGAGCCTTTTGGTAGCTGGAGAAACTTTGGTTGTGTAAAAAAATCATCAAACACCTAACACACTCTCAAACCCAGAATCAAAAGACCATACCCTTGTTTCTGCTCCTTCGAATCCAAAACTAAAGAAGCACAACACTTGTTCCTTTTTTCTTCCGAATCCAGAAACAAACAAACACAACTTCATTCTTCTTGACTTTCGAATTCAGGAAAAGAGGCACCACACTTGTCTCATTCCCTTCAAATCTAGGAGCACCCAAGGCAGCAACTCAAGTCCAAAACCCATATTCCAGCTTCAAGCAAGGTAAGTTCCCTTAACCTTAAACCTTTTTTTCAAGCATAACATCTAAATAATTATTTCTTTTTGTTCCAAGCATCATTATTACCCTTTGGTTTGTTTTTGTTTCAACTTTTTCCATTGGTTTTTATTGCTAACCTTCTGGATTGTTTTCTTTGTTTGTAAAAACATATCTTAAGAACTAACCAAACCATGAAACAATATTAGCATTCAACCCATGTTGTTATTTAACCCTAAATGAAAGGAAACAAAAACAAAGGTGTGTGAATCGAAGGTTATAGAATTCGATTCACACTGGTTACAGACCCCAAATGAAGAAGCAAAAAGTGTGAATCGAAGGATGCCTATTCATGCTGACTTCCAGGCTCAATCGAAAGAAGCAAGGAAGGGTGAATCAAAAGATGCCTGCACATGCTGACTTCCAGGCTCAATCGAAAGAAGCAAAGGAATGGTGAACCAAAAGATGCATGTTCACGTTGACTTCCATGCCTAATCGAAAGAAGTAAAAGGGTTGGAATCGAAAGGTTATCACTGCCTGGATCGAAGAACTTATTTTCCATTCTTTTATTTTATTATGTCTTTATATTTTCTTGCTATTTAATATGGCTATAATAGTATAGGACATTTATTTTCTGCATTTTTATTTCTTTATATAAATGTTAGTAATTAGGATGTATGGAAAGATAAAACCAACAAGTAGACAACCCAAAAATCAAAGACAAAAATGCATGCAATAAAACACACTACTCACACACATGCACCTCTAGGGTAACCTCACTTGTTGCCTCGGAAAATAGTCACATCCCTCGAATATGGGCGTTTTAGCAAAGACCCTCGATAAAAGATCGTAGTCCCTCGATGTTGCCTTCGGTAAACGATCTCGTCCCTATACAAAATTGCTAAAACGTCCCATAGATTTCCTTCTATGACTATAAAAACGACCCACGCCCGTCCCTTCACATCCAAAGATGGGGCTTCTTACCAAATAAATGGTAAGATAATAACATCTAAAGGAGGAGGAAAAGAACATTAGACCTTTTAAGTAGGTAGGTTGCTTGTAGTTGCTTGCTTGCTCATAACTAAAAAACCATTTTTACACCAACACTTTCAATTGAAACATTTTTAAAAGTAAAAGCTCTTTGTATGCATTCTTATAGAGACGAGAATCATTACAAATACACTTTTCAAAATCACTTTCAAAAAATATCTTCCACAAACATCTCTTTGAACTATTTTCAAAACCAACACTTTGTACGCATTCTTATAGAGACGAGAATCATTACAAAGGCACTTTTCAAAATCACTTTCAAAATACATCTTCCACAAACATCTCTTTGAACTATTTTCAAAAACCAACACTTTGTATGCATTCTTATAGAGACGAGAATCATTACAGAGACGTTTTGAAAATATTTTCAAACCCACACCACAAAACACATTTTCAAACAAACCAAGTGATCTAGCAAGCAACTAAGAGCCCGTAGATAACTACAGATGAAAATGGTGCTAATACCTTCTCTTTTCATAACCTACCCCCCAAACTCAAGAATAATTTCAAAAGGTCTTTCCTGTTCTTTTCACCCTTTCCATATCGGATAAAAGAAAAGTCGGTGGTGACTCTTGCTATCCGCAACAATTGTGATCAAATGCAAAATACCCAAGTCAGTTCTCCCACCGTATTACAGAACTGGCGACTGTACTGGGGACTTAAATTTAAAAGTGGGGTTACCTTAGGGATAGATCACCTTTACTTGCTTTCCTTGTTCGACTTGCTTGCTTTACATTATGGTTCCTTGTTTGGGTTTGTATTGATCCTCCACCCAGATCTGGGGAACCTTTTAGGTAAGTAGAAATAGATTGTGGAAATTATACGGCATAGACCGATATGGTTGAAATAATGGCTACATTAGTGTAACGCATTGGTTGGTACCGGTATCCCTTGTGTTCAATCGAGGAGAATAAGGGGCCACTGAGCGGTGTCATGAAGCATTAACTAACCTTAGAACCTTAATTGAACAACTTGACCATTAGGAAGTAGTGAGATAGACAAATTTGGTGTAAAGCTGAAGATTGGTTGATACTCGATGCTACACTCATTGAGATTGGACTTTTGGGATATCTCGGCCGCAAGAAAAGATTGATTGTGCTGAGACAATGGCTAAAAGAAAGGTCAGTGATATTGAGATCCCCTAGAACCCGGTTACTTTCTAGGACAGGTTGAGCCAACTAAACTTCAAGAGAGTACTTACCTACAAACCCCATTGCAAGCCTAAACCTAAGGACTTGTCTGCTATGTGTGTATATGATTTGTTTGCTTTGTTCACCTTTACATAAAATCATAAGATCATAAGCATTCTCACTAAATATTTCAAGGATTTAGGAATTTATCTTTGCTTTATTTTATAGGCCATGAATCCCATTCGAAGGAATACCATCCGAGTCAGCTTCGTGAAAGCACATCCTCAACTCCAAGAATTAGCATCAAGGTTGCATGGAGATTCTCCCTTCACCAATAAATATGGTTGACTTATCATCTTGGCTACCTCAAATTTCCAAGAAGAAATGACGTGTGTACTCTTCCAATTCTTTGATCCCATGCATCACTGCTTCACCTTTCCTGACTATCAGTTGGTGCCTACATTAGAAGAGTTCTCTCAACTGTTAGGAGTGCCTGTGCTTGATCAAATATCATTCATCGGTTTAGAGGATGCTCTAAAGCCTGAAGTCATTGCCGAAGCCTTGCATCTGAAGAGATTCGACATTATAACAAACTGGGAGACAAGAAGTGGAGTTAAGGGTTTCCTAGTCAAGTTTCTGTTGGAGAAGGCTCGTTCATTCTCGGAGTACATGGATTTTCAAGATTTTGAAGATGTCTTGGCCATCCTAATTTATGGTTTGGTTATATTTCCCAATCTGGACCAATTCATAGATGTGAATGCCATCAAGGTTTTCCTCTCTCGTAATCTTATACCTACTTTGCTTGGAGACATTTTACATTGTTTCCACACTCGCACCATGAAGAAAAGAGGTACTCTTTTGTGTTGCATTCCCTTACTCTATAGGTGGTTTACTTCGCACTTACCTCAATCAACATTGAAGAATGAGCAAGGCTTGATATGGTCTTAAAGTATGATATCACTCACACACTCTGACATTTATTGGTGTTCTCGAACCCTGGAGGACACTACCATCATTGACCGTTGTGGGGAATTCCCTAATGTACCACTCTTAGGCATTATGGGAGGTATCACCTATAACCATTCTCTTGCATTACAGAAATTTTGGTATGCACGAAGAGATGGTCCTCACGATGCACTCATCCAAGGTTTGGTATTCGACTATGAGGGTGACGACCAAGGCTACCATCAAAGGTTCACACGAGTTTGGAGATTGGTAAACAAGGTGGATAGAAAGACATTGGGGTGTAAGAACTCCATTCCTTTGGAGCCTTATCTTAAGTGGGTACGAACTTGTGCTCAAAGTTTCGGTATCCCATACCCTGCCATTTTACCTATCATCATGGAGCCAGTTGTTGAAGGAGATGTTTCGTATACTTCCCTTCATCCTACCATGCCTACTTCTCTTGAAGGTTTGCAAAGAGCTTGGATCTAGCTGAAGGAAGGGCGAGACACCTTCGAAGCCCAATTCTACGCGAGTGAAAAGAAGGTTTTGGAGCTTATGAGACAACTTCATGAAGAGCGAAGCTTGAACGCCTACATTGCACCAAAAAGGATGTGTTCAACCTTTTTGACTTATGGGTTTATTTTTCTTTATTTCCTACATTATAATCCCAAGAGGCATGTTTGTAATCAATTTAAACTCATTAATACAATTGATGTTTGTTCCTTTTGTCTAAACAAATTTAAATCTTCTAAGTCCTTGAAAACATTTGCATCCACATACCATGCATCATATCCTGACAGGCTTTCCCCACACAGGTCTATCATCTGCTTATTGTTTATTTCAGTAAGATGGCTCTAGAATAGACTATCAAGGACATTCAGACTCAAAATGCTCAACTTCAAGAAATATTCTTAAACCTATCCAAGGGGCAAGAAGAAGTGAAAGCACTCCTCACTAGGGGCATGGCCATGAATAATCCTGAGGGCAACAAGGATGACCAGTTGGAGCGGCTACAAACTGAGATAGCCACAATGAAGATCCGGATGATGGGACAGATGGTAAACCATATAGATCTTATCCAAAACTTAGCTCGAGGACAAGAAGAGCTAAGGGCCCTCGTTAACAAACTTCATCAAGATGGATGCAACCGTATGAAACAAACAGTCGAGATTGGGAATCAAGTAATTATTCAGCCTCCCATGAGACAAGAAGCCGGTTTGAGGGAGAGTAGACCTTTCCAAATTGATGCTACATCGCGATCCCAATAACAACCTCGCCAACAACGACAGAGGAATAAGCTTAAGGAGGCCGCACCTAAGAGACAATTCACCAGGATCAGCATGCCGCTGGCTCAAGCATTACAACACATGTTCAAGGCAAATCTAATTACATTAAAGGCTCCTCCCCGGAATCCCAATACTGTTGCTCCTAGTTACCACCCCAATGATAGGTGTGCATACCATTCCGATAGTCATGGACATGATATGAATGGTTGCTGGGCTCTGAAGAACAAAATTCAAGACTTAATCGACAAAGGAGTATTGGAGTTTACACAGGACAGTCAACTGGAGATCTTCTATCACCCCTCAAAGGAATCCATATGAAGTGACGGTCTAGACGGAGGAATTTTCTATTTATTCGAATTTTCAGTTGTAATTTCTTTGTTTGCTTGAACACTTATCTATTAATGTTAAACTTTGTTTCATTAATGCATTGCATATGTTTGTTTTGAATTAATCCATTCATTTTCACTCTATGCTTTTTACTCACTTTATGATATTCAAACTCTTTTTTTAAAAAGTTGCAAACCTTTAGAGGGAGGATGACGAAAACAATACCATAATCTCATACAATATGCTTTTGGACAGACCTTACTGACGATGTACATGCATTTCTTTCAAACCCTAAACACTAGAGTTATAAGGAAGATAATCCCTAGTCAACCCCTTCGAGCCAAAGAAGTAGGAGTTTCCTTTTTCACACAAACTGAAACCCTTAATCAAAACCTGGGGCAGGTTAGTCTCTCAGTTAATTCAAATGCGCGTTCAATCACAAGCTTTCACTTTATATACAATGAACGACAACGACAATGTCCTTCTAAATCAAGAAACAGCGATGGTTCCCTATCAAATAGGCAGTCATTATTTCTCAAAAGAAAATCCCACTAGGTTAAAACCTACAAAGGAGACTTAAGAAAAACTGCGGCATCCCACTGGCTGAAATCTCAAAACAAGAACAGTAAGACAAAAAATTACGGACATTAAATAAAAAAGGAGGTCACTACAAGTCCTCGACAACATGAAAAATGTTGCAAAAATGACTGCCTTCCAACAAACTTAACTTGTCTGAACCATCACCAAAACGTCATTCCAGACTCAATTGGAGTTCAAACGTACAATTAACTGAGTTTAGGGACTAAAGAACATCACGAAGAATGGGCGGGTACAAATACACTTTGTGCCTTATCCTTTGTTTCTTAAACCATGAACCAAACCACGCTACAACCTTTCAAAAGTCCTAATTAAAGCATGAGTTAGTTCGAAAGCACACTGTTACCAAAGGTATCCTTACTCCTGTAAGGCTTATTATAAATCCTGAGTTGAATTCATATTCTTACAAAACTCTTTACTTGCTAAAACGCATTTTCAAAACTTCAAGACAAACATAAACTTTGCATTATTTGAATATCGATGTTTGCATATGGCCAATTGTTTGACAGCGGAGAAATTCACACAATGAATATCCAATGAATGGAAATTCTCAAGAAACAAAACCACTTCAAATGGGATGACACTTCCAAATTACAAACCTCCTATAAGCAAGGGGGTATGACATGTCACTATCTAACTCGTCTGAGGGAAGTTAAGTCGAGATTCTAAGAAATCTCTCAAGGAATGTTGAATAACCAGGGACAGGTATGTATCTAAATCACTTGGGGCATTGAACATGAACCCCAACAAAGGGTCACACATGATCAAGAAAACATTTCCAAGCGGTACTACAATGCTTACTACTAGGGGCAATGACAAATTCCCACAAAGTCAGGGTAATCCCTAGTCAAGTCCCCATAGAGTCATCTCTATAAGTTTATCCCCACAGAATAATCTTCACGGACGAGGGTCGAAAACCCTCAAGGCCAAATTCATGGATATCCCCATAACATTGGATCCATGCAATCCCTAGTCATAGTTTCAAATCTCCGAAAAACCTCTCCCCAACTGAGTTGATCTCAAGAATCCTCGAGGAGTTCTGCCAAAAGAAAACACCTCTCCAGCAGATTGGAAATATGGTTTATTTCCCTAACAAACAGCAAGATTCTCTAGCTTGAATTTGCCTCTCAGACTATCACAAGTCAAGGGACCACAACCCCTCTTCCTCAGTAAACTTGTCTAAAATCCCCAGTAAGTTGCTGCAAAGCTTAGAAGACAACCAGATAATAGTTAACTTCTTTATCCCCAATAAGTTGTTAACTTCCTTGCTCTTCCAATCAAGAGATAACTTCTCAGTAGAGCAACGGACAACTAAAACTCCTGAACTCTTTTCCCCCAAGCAGGAATTAACACTCTCCACAGAGCTTCCCTCAAGCAAAATCAACGTCCCCTGGTGGAGTTTCTCCTCAAACAACAAAACAGGAATCCCCAGCAGAAACATTCCAAAATAAGGTCTGAAGGTGTGTATACTCTTCGTCCCCAAGGGAAGGCCGGGATTCAAATTTCCAAAACTCCCCAGCATTTGTCAAGGATTTATTTTCCCAGAAAAAGATAAACTTCAACAACATTTCACATGCATACAGCATATTACATACATGATAAATGCATACAACATAATCTCATTTATTTTGAGAACACCATGCATTCATACATCACGACATTGCATGCAGTTAACTCTTTACCTTTTCAGGAAAGATCAATCAACAGATATCTATCATCAACAATTTTCAAAGAGGTCAAAGATTAATTCCAGAAACTGGCCAGGACAACTATCTTAACGAACAACAAAAGCAAGTCCCATATTAATACCTAAAACAAGACAGGACAACTATCTGCAAACAAATTGATTGCAAATTAATTCCTGAAACAAGACGGGGTGACTATCTACATGGTGAACACTTCCTTCAGGCCTCTGCTGGTTTAGTTTAAATCGATCAATGGTTTATCCTGATTCTGTTCTAGTAGACACTTTCTTTGGTTAAGATAAATCGCTCCAAAGATTTATTCTGATTCTTTTCCAGTTAAAGATTATTCAAGACCTCTGCTGGTTCACTTTAAATTGATCAATGGTTTACCCTGATTCCGTTCCGGTAGACGCTTTCTCTAGTTCAGTTTAAATCGCTCCAAAGATTTATTCTGATTCTTTTACAGTTAAAGATTATTCAAGACTTCTGTTGGTTCAGTTTAAATCGATCAATGGTTTATCCTGATTCCGTTCTGGTAGACACTTTCTCTAGTTCAGATAAATCGCTCCTAAGATTTATTCTGATTCTTTCCCAGTAAAAGATTATTCAAGACTTCTGTTGGTTCAGTTTAAATCGATCAATGGTTTATCCTAATTCCGTTCCAGTAGATGCTTTCTCTGGTTCAGTTTAAATCGCTCCAAAGATTTATTCTGATTCTTTTCCAATTAAAGATTATTCAAGACTTTTTCTGGTTCAGTTTAAATCGATCAATGGTTTATCCTAATTCCGTTCCGGTAGATGCTTTCTCTGGTTCAATTTAAATCGCTCCAAAGATTTATTCTGATTCTTTTCCAATTAAAGATTATTCAAGACCTCTGTTGGTTCAGTTTAAATCAATCAATGGTTTATCCTGATTCCGTTCCGGTAGACAATTTCTCTGGTTCAGTTAAATAGCTCCAAAGATTTATTCTGATTCTTTTCCAGTTAAAGATTATTCAAGACCTCTGGTTCAGATAAATTGCTATAAAGATTTATTCTGATTATTTTCTAGTTAAAGATTACTCAAGACCTCAGCTGGTTTAGTTTAAATTGATCAATGGTTTATCCTGATTCCGTTCCGGTAAATGCTTTCTCTGGTCTAGCTAAATCGCTCCAAAGATTTATTCTGATTATTTTCCAGTTAAATATTATTCAAGACCTCTGGTTCAGTTTAAATCAACCAAAGATTTATTCTTTTCTAGTTGAAGTCAAGCTTAGACTGAGTCTAAGTTTTGTCAACAATCACTTTTGGGTGGCATATATAAGCCCATCTCTGACAACTCTCCATCACCTCTCCAAATGGCATCTTTAAGCCCATTCCCTACATAATCAACCACCACATCACCAAGTGCAAATTTATGGGCACTCTAGTGTTCAATCATCTTCCACCTTCAAGTCACAAATGGTGGGCTCACCAATCTAACTCTTCAGGTTTAAGAAGATTGAACAGGTGCATCTATTGTATCCCAAAATTTTCCCTCTCATTGCTCAAGATTTTTCTCACAAAATTCCTATTGGGTTAAGGCTGCACAAGTACAATTGGATCATTTTGGGCTCTCAAGCATCGAATTGAAGAAGAGAAAAATTACATGGATCCCTATGTTTCGATTGGGAATTTGTTTTCTTTCGAGAAAGCTTAAATCCCAAGCTTCAATTGAGGCAGTGGCCTCCTATATGCTCTCTTCATGGTAGCTTCGATTGGACATTGTTTTCCTTTGAAGACAGTTTCCTTCGATTCAGAAGGCAGGGACCTCCTCTATGCAAGCCTCGTTTGGGCATTTAGGCCTCCTACATGCAAGCTTCGATTACACCAGTGACCCCTTACAAGCTCGCTTTTGGTGTACATGACAATGGCCCCCTCCAGCTTTCCTTTGATTCAGAAGGTGTTGGCTTCCTACTAGCGCCTTTCGATTCAGAAGACAAGTTCCTTCTCTACGCTTACCTTCAATTCAAAAGGCAGGAACTTACCTCATACCAGCAGGCACAAGGCAATTTCCTCATGCAGCTTTCCTTCGATTCAAAAGCCAATGACCTTCTGAAATATTTCCTTCAATTCACAAGGCAGGGACCTCCAACATGAAAGCCTCGTTTGGGCATTTAGGCCTCCTGCATGAAAGTTTCGATTACACCTATAACCCCTTACAAGCTGCCTTTTGGTTCACATGACAATGGCCCCCTGCAGATTTCCTTCGATTCAGAAGGCGTTGGCTTCCTACTAGCGCCTTTCGATTCAGAAGACAAGTGCCTTTTCTAGGCTTGCCTTCAGTTTACAAGGCAGGAATTTCCTTCATGCCAGAAGGCACAAGGCAATGGCTTCCTGCAGCTTTCCTTCGATTCAGAAGCCAATGACCTTCTGAAAGATTTCCTTCACTTCACAAGGCAGGGACCTCCTGCATGCAAGCTTCGATTCCACCCTTGAAAGCCTTCAACACACATAGTTTCTACACTATGACATACCTGTGTGTCCCATTTGAAGGACATGCATTGACATACCCGGGTGCCCCTTTCAAAATATACACAACTGGCGCATTCGAAGGATAGGCACATGGTCCATTTGAAGGACATATATTTGCCCCATTCGAAGGACATGTATTGATGGATTTAAAGGGGCATACGTGGGTGTTCCATTCGAAGGATATACCTCGTTGGCCCATTCGAAGGATCCTCCTCGGAATCCTAATACCTCCGCTCCTACTTACAATCCTGATGCAATATGTGCATATCACTCCAACAGTCTGGGGCATGACACTGATAGCTATTGGACATTGAAATACAAAATTCAAGACTTGATTGATGAAGGAGAATTAGAATTCACATAAGATGGTCAACTGGTTTTTCTGTCATTCCTCCAAGGCACACCATTTGAAGTCACAAGTTATGACAAGAAGGCTTTTCGTTCATTAGAATTTTCAATTTGTAATTTTCTTTTGATTGTTCGAACATCTATTCATGTCAAACTTTGTTACTTTATCAATGCATTGCATATGTCTGTTTTGAATCAGTTCATTCGTATTCACTATATTTAAACTGCTTTCCTTTTTGTGATATTCAACTCTCGATCAAAAGTTGTATGTCTTTAGAGGGAGGATAACGAAAATGATACCACAATCTCTACAGTATGTTTTTGACAGACCCGACTAACGATTTACAGTCATTGTTTCAAATCCTAAACAGTGGAGTTATAAGGAAGATAATCCCTAATCAACCCCTTTGAGCCAAAGAAGTAGGAGTTTTTTTTCCCACACAAATTAAAACCCTTAATCATAACCTGGGGTAGGGAAGTTTTCTCAGTTAATTTAGAGGCGCATTCAGTCGCAAGCTCATCCTTCATACACGATAAATAGTGTAGAAGATACCTTCCAAAATATGGTGATGGTTCCGCATAATCATCAAAGCAGACAGTCATTATCTCTCAAAACAAAAGCCCATTAAGTCAAAACCTATGAAGGAGACTTTAGAAAAAAATTGGGCATTTCGATGGCTGTAATCACAAAACAAATAGTTCAGGCCAAAGATAGGGATAAAAAAAACCCAAAAAAAGAGGTTACTACAAATCCTCGACAAAGAAAAAAGATTACAAAAATGACTGCCTTCTCAAACAAATCTTCAATTTCTGAACCATCACCAAGTATCAGAGCAAAGATTCCAGAACTCAATTGGTATCTAAATGCGCAATTAACTGAGCATAGGACTGAAGAACATCATGAAGAATGGGTGGGTACAAATAAAATTTGATCCTTTATCCTTAGTTTCTTGAACCGCGAACCAGGCCACGTTATAACCCTTAAAAGTCCTAGCTGAAGCATCGGTTAGTTCGAAAGCATACTGTTACAAAAGATATCCTGACTCCTGTAAGGTTTGCTATAAATCATGAGTTGATATCACTTTCTTGAAAAATTTGTTTTACGAAAAAACGCATTTTAAAAAAAAAACATTTTCCAAGACAGACATAAGCTTTGCATCCTTAAAATACCATTGTTTGCATATGACTATTTGTTCAACAACAGAGAAATTCACATGGCGAATATCTAATGAACAAAAATCCTTCTCAATGAAAAGGATCACCTCAAGTGGAAAACACTTCCAAACAAGGGGCACGGCATGATCATGGTCCATCATCTGGGACAGTCAAGTCAAGATTCAAGGAATCTCTCAAAGATTCCAAATAGCCAGGGACAGATATCCATCTGAACCACTTGGGGCATTGGACATGAATTCCAGCAACAAATCCTGTACGATCAAACAAACATCTTCTGGCAGTGTGGCAACACTTACTACTAAGGACAGTGACAATTCTCTGTACCCGGTGAACATGGACATAGTCGGAAAATACTACGCATGAACAAAGACCCGCTAGGTTGACTGACCTAGGAAAAAATAAGGGCATCCCAGCGAACCAAAAGGGTTCGGGCAAAAATTATGGATAAAAACAAAAAAATATGTACACCCGGCAAGTCAAAAACCTGAAAAGGTAGCTTGAGCAAAAAAGGGTATCCCGGTGGATTGAAAATCTGAAAAGACAGTCCAGGAAAAAGTTAGGGATTAAAGCGTACGACTATGTCCCGTCATCTCGTCACTTATCTAATCAGTAGAAGGCTTATTACCCTGATCTGCATTCACCAAGGACTCCAAGAGTCAGGATAATAGTCAAACCATCTACAAAATCCCCGGTTGATATTTTCTACAACAGGTATTGGGACAGGGGCATTATACTACAAGGTCACTGCCATATTCTCAGCTTACCACCTATTGATGTCAAGTGTTCTTGTACCCTCGGCAGAGCAAAATCTCCAAATTACTGCTCCAACGAAAACTCCCCAATGAAGTCGCCAAGCTTCTCGGGATTCCCTAAGCGGATTATAGAGTTTCCCTTCCCCAACGGAAACATTCTGAATAAAACCGATTCTCATCTAGAAACGGTTCAGGTACGATCCAAGACGAATGTCATCCTGACACTTACTCCAGATTCTCATCTAGAAACGGTTGAAGTACGATCCAAGACGGATGTCATCCTGACACTTACTCCAGATTCTCATCTAGAAATAGTTCAAGTACGATCCAAAGACGGATGTCATCCTGATACTTATTCTAGACTATCTTCTAGCAACAGTTCAGGTATGATCCAGATATGGATATCATCCTGATACTTATTCAGATCATCTTCTAGCGATAGTTCAAGTACGATCTAGATACAGATGTCATTCTGACACTTATTTCAACACATATATCCATCCACAAAGCCTCCTTAGGTGCTTTCTCCAACAGGTACAGGGGCAGAAATGTCCTGATGCAAAGTCACCATTACGTATGACCCCGTGATATCTATGGTCCCTACAGAGTAGAGGCAACCAAAAGTTTTGACATCTGCTTCCCCAAATAGGAGTTACTTTCCCCAGCAAAGTTCCTTCAGAGAGCCGATATCTATATTCCCCAACCGAGTTTTATAATCGCAAACGGTTTATAAAGATTTCTCCCGAGCATAGTTTATTTCTTTGACTGCGGAACCTCCTCCCGAATAGAGTTTATTTCTCTGAAGATGAAAATTCATCCCCAACTTCCTCCAGATACGAAAGTTCATCCCCCAGCGGAGTTTATCTCTCCGAATTGGAAAAATCTTCCAGCAAAGCATCTCCCCTCTCAAACAGAGTTATTCCCCCGCATAGTCATTCTCAGGAAGAGTCTCTCCCCGACAGAATATTCGCAAACAGAAAGGAGTAAATCCCCAACATAGTCATCTCCATTCACCATCCCCAGAGGAAATAAAGAATTCAGCTTCCCAATACTCTTCAGCAGCAGTCTGAGATTTATTTTCCCCGACTAAGAAGTACCGCAATAGCATCCCATATTCGTACATCATGGCATGCGCATACATATTGCATACAACACAATCTCATTTATTTTGATAACATCATCATAATGCATTTCATACATCATGACATTGCATATGACTAACTATTTACCTTTCAGGGAAAAAACCAAATCAACAAGCTACGTCTAACAAAGTGCTATTCCAGGATTTTCCTCAGAAGGATGTCCTTACAAGATTTTCTCTAAATCAGTCAGATCACACTAAGATCTCTCTAATTACTATTGCAGTGGAAGATACTCCAAGACTTTTGTCTAGGTCAGTTGAATCACTACTAAGATTCTCCTGGTTACTATGCCAGTCAAAGTTAACCCAAGATTTTCCCTGGGTCAGACAGGTCGACACTAAGCTCTCTCTGATTACTATGCTAGTGGAAGACGTTCCAAGACTTTCGTCTGGGTCAGTTGAATCTCTACTAAGATTCTCCTGATTACTATGCCAGTCAAAGTTAACCCAATATTTTCCCTGGGTCAGACAGGTCGACACTAAGATCTCTATGATTACTATTCCAGTGGAAGATGTACCAAGACTTTCGTTTGGGTCAGTTGAATCGCTACTAAGATTCTCCTGATTACTATGCCAGTCAAAGTTAACCTAAGATTTTACCTGGGTCAGACAGATTGACACTAAGATCTCTCTGATTACTATACCAGTGGAAGACGTTCCAAGACTTTCATCTGGGTCAGTTGAATCACTACTAAGATTCTCCTGATTACTATGCCAATCAAAGTTAATCTAAGATTTTCTATGGATCAACCAGATCGACACTAAGATCTCTCTGATTAGTAGGCCAGTGGAAGATATTCCAAGACTTTCGTTTGGGTCAATTGAATCGCTACTAAGATTTTCTTGATTACTATGCCAGTCAAAGTTAACCTAAGATTTTCCCTGGGTCAGACAGGTCTACACTAAGATCTCTTTGATTACTATGCCAGTGGAAGATGTACCAAGACTTTCGTCCGGGTCAGTTGAATCACTACTAAGATCCTCCTGATTACTATGCCAGTCAAAGTTAATTCAAGGCCTTTCTCGGGTTTAGTCAAATCGATACTAAGATTTCTATCCTAGTTGAAGATAACTTGAGACCTTTCTCTTGTTCAGTCAAATCGATACTAAGATTTCTATTCCAGTTAAAGAAGCTATGAAGCTCGGAAACTGACCGGATAATAGTCAATCAACAATTCAAGATATTGTGAAGCCTGGAGTACGACCAGATAACAATTTAATCTCATTTCCCCAGTAAGTCGCTGTGAAGCCTGGAGCATGACTAGATAGCAGTCAACCTTATTATCCTCAACAAGTCACTGTGAAGCCTGGATCCTGACCAGATAGCAGTTCACTTCCGTATCTTCAATCAAGAGATGACTCCCCAGTAGAGTAACGGACAAATGAAGCTCCTATACTCTATTCCCCAAGACAGAGACCAACATTCCTCAACGGAGTCCTCCCTAACAATAGGAACAGGAATATCTCACGAAATCATCATTGTTCAGGATGACATCTTTAAGCCCATCTCCGACGACTCCCCGTCATATCTTCTGGATGGCATCTTTAAGCCCATCTATGACAATCTTCCGTCATCTTCTCTAAATGGCATCTATAAGCCCATTCCCGATATTACCTACACAATCAAGTATCATTTCAGACGAGTGCAAATTTCTGAGCACTCTAGTGTTCAATCATCTTCCACCTTCAGATCACGAAAGGCAGACCAACTAATCTACATCCTCAGGCTTAAGAAGATTGAACAGGGGCAACTGTTGTACCCCAAAATTTTCACTCCCATTTCACTCAATACATGCCTATTGAAATCCCCAACCTGCCCTAGGATGACCAAGAATTGACCAGACAAATCCTCCTCCTAAGACAATAAGACTTAAACTAGGGTTTCACTCCTCATCAAGATGGTTGAGTTCCAAGGGTACCAAATGGTCTCCATTATCCTAATATGTCCTAAATATCATCCATTCCAAGTTTCATGCCTTGCACAACAAGTTTGCTCAGTCAACTGCTCAAATGCCTGAAAATCAACTAAACTAGGTCAAAAGTCAACAGTGGCCCAAATACAGTCAAACTTCAAGATTTTTGGTCAAAATCAACATTTTGAAGTAATATCCATCATTTGATCAAGGATTGATTATGATTCCTCAAGAAATTCTCCTAACTCATCAAAAGTAAAAAATGGCAAATTAGGGTTTCTATAGGAAAAGTCAACCAAACTTTGACCAGGCATAACTTTCTCATAATTTATCAGAAATTTTCCAACCAAGGCTCATTTTGAAGAGAATCCAATTCCCTACAATTTCTCTTCATCCGTCAAGTTCAAGAAATGCCTCAATAAAAAGATATAAGCTCAGACATTATAGGTCCATTCAAAAAGTCAACAAAACACCTTTTGGGTCAAAGCTCCTTACATGGACATGGAAGATCTAATTGAGATGAGACTAAAAGGGTTATTTAGAGGACATCCTAAGATTTCTAAAAAGTCTAAGAACACCCTCTTAGGGTTAAAATGATAAAGATATGCATTGCTAAAATTGACCAATGTTTGGAAATGTGCATGAAGCTAGTATTGACCTAACTTGATTTTTTTCCAAATGGGCCCATGTTTTCATGCTTTCAACTTGTTCCTAACATGGCCCACGACCCTTGATCTCACTCATAGATTATTCCATTATTTTTATTATTTATTTTGATTATTTATTAATTAAAAGTTAAAATTAAATAAAGAAATAATAGAAAATATGTAAGATATGATTTTCAAATCTTTTCCTTATCAAATAATCATCAAAACATGCTGGCAAATCAAAGCAAAATCGTGGAGGAAGGAAAAGATTGGATTTGTTCCAAAAATAAGCAAAAATCACTTAATTGAAAGGAGGATATTTTCTCATGAAATCATTGGATTCTTTCTAAATTTGTAACCCTAATGAGATACACTACATAAACACCATAAGCATAAGAACCCTAGGTCAAAGGGGTTGGGAAAGCTACCTCCACAAGTCTAGAAAAGTTCCAAATTTTTCAAAAAAAAAGTGCCAATCGGATTCATAGTTGTAGAGGGATTTAAAGCATCCTGAGGCTTGCAATCAATTGCTGGAGGTACTCTGAAGCTAGTTGCATCACCCCCGGATGCCAAAGCTCTAAGAATTATCACCTACATCATCACAGTTTGCTACATTTTTTTCAAATTCGTATTCGTGCATTCTTGCATTATTAATTTGTTTTGATTGCATATTTGTGTTTGTATGGATGCATAGAAAGTTTTTGTATAGTTGAATTCGTGTTTAGAGGCAGGATGTGTGATATGCCATTGTTAGGGTTTAGCGGTTCATTTTAGGGCTTTTCTCTTCAGGAAAAATCAGGGCCAAAGATGAACACCATTACACTCAAGAGATCAAGCCCAGTTGATCATTGTAATTAGATTTGATTTATATCGCCTGGTGTTGATTTTTGAGATTTGCAGGTTTATAGTTACAACATATGTCCGTAGGTAAAAGTCCTGTCTAAAACGACAGTTCCTTTGGAGAAGATGATGGCGTGTCCAAACCTGGTTGGACAGTTTGAATCTCGCGCGCGCTTTATTACATCACTGACTCATTATGTTATATAATATATTATTTGTATTTTGTATAACAAATAACCAAGCATCCCAATGGTAAGAAGGAAGGGTCATAAGGCATTGTGTGTGATAGGTTAGGGGTTCGACCCCTGCCTCCTACATGTTATTTTTCTTAACACTTGTTTAAAGATTCCATACCTTCATTCCAAGCGCGCACGCCATAGATATCCAGATCATCACCCTTGGATCGTTCCTTGGCCAGATCTCACGCTTCCAGGCTGCATCTGCATGATGGACATCCCAACAAGCCTCCCACTGAATCTAACGCTAACTATGGGCCAACCAGACTTGGGCCTGGCAGAATTCAACAACATCACCCTCCAATCTGGGCCTACACCACCCTCAGGCCTAATTTCTAATATTTTCTAGTTTTTGTTTATTTATTATCATTATTTAGTTTAACTATTTTTTATTAATCAATTTTTTTTCATAAAAAAATCATAAAATTAAAAAAAAAGGATTTAGTTTTTTATATAAATTAGTTTTTGTAAATAAATTAATTTCACCAACTTTAATTTATTTTCCATCAATTAAAATTAATTAGAAAAATTAGGTTAAACTCAAACCTTTTTCATAAAAAAAATTTATTTTAATGATCAAATTAGGTTTTTTTTAGGGTTTTGAATCTTTTCTCAAGTTAATTCTCACGCATAATCATTTTTGTCGTACGATTAATTTTTACTATTGATGTAACTGCCCCCAGTTTGTAATAGCTTAATTAGTTTTTTTTCAATTCCGCATTTTTACTTTTCAGTCATTAATTATGTAATTGCACCAAAGCCTTGTAATAATTAGGAAATTTATCTTTCCGCCATTTATTTTCCCGCTCGATAAACTGTTTAGATGAATGTTTAATAGGGTTACCTTAAAGATAATGATTAATTGAACCTAGATAACCCTAATTGTGCAAGATAAAATGTCTAAAAAAAGCATACTGCTACACACTTGCACCTTTAGGGTATACCTCACTCGGTTGCCTTCGAATTACTGTCACAATTCTCAAAACGTGAAAATTTTTAGTGGCTGTCCTTAAGTCTAGAGATCACTAGTCCCTCGATGACCCTCTCGACTTTTGCCTCGGTATAAAAGTGATCTTAGGGCTTTAGGACAGTTACTAAGAGATCTTGCCTTGTTGCCTTAGTGATCGTACGTCCCTTTCGATAGTCCCTCAAGCATCCAATGACTAGGGATACCTACTCACTAATAGTAGGATAGCATTGTCTAAAGGATAGGAGGAAACGAATAAACTTTTTTTTGAGTAGGTAGATAACTGTTAGGTACTTGCTCAAACAATTCTTTTTTACACACCACACTTTCAAACACTTTTCAAACAAAGTTTTCAAAATACTTTATCACACTCTTGAGGACTGATACAAGAGTTACCATAAAGTGAATCGCCGCACTAAGGCAATTTTCAAAGCTTTTCAAACACACAAACACAAGAAATTTTAGAAAATGATCAAGTACCTAAGAGCCCATGGGAAACCATGGATGGAAAGGGTGCTAACACCTTCCCTTTCCATAATCTACCCCCCGTACTCAGAAATCTCGAAAAAATGTCTTTTTCTATTCTTTTCACGCTTTCCTTGTTGGATAAAATAAAAGTCGGTTGAGAATCTTGCTTACCGCGACATTTGCGAATACAAAAACATAAACCAATATAACAGTCGATTCTGCCACCGTATGCCAACTTTCAAAAAACATCTTCCACAAAAATCTCTTTGAACTATTTTCAAAACCAACACTTTGTACGCATTCTTATAGAGACGAGAATCATTACAAAGGCACTTTTCAAAATAACTTTCAAAAAACATCTTCCACAAACATCTCTTTGAACTATTTTCAAAAACCAACACTTTGTACGCATTCTTATAGAGACGAGAATCATTATAGAGACGTTTTCAAAATATTTTCAAACCCACACCACAAATACATTTTCAAACAAACCAAGTGATCTAGCAAACAACTAAGAGCCCGTAGATAACCAGGGATGAAAAGGATGCTAATAACTTCCCTTTTCATAACCTACCCCCCGAACTCAAGAATAATTTCAAAAGGTCTTTCCTGTTCTTTTCACCCTTTCTTGATTGGATAAAAGAAAAGTCAGTGGCGACTCTTGCTATCCGCAAAAATTGAAATCAAACACAAAACACCCAAGTCAGTTCTTCCACCATATTACATAATGGGTGTGGTCAAAATCTATGTCTAAGGCTTAAAGATGAAAATGGAATGCATGCAAAGAAAATATGGGCAAAATAAAGGAATATTTACAAAGATATGCTCAATTAGGCCCCACAAAAACCTCCGCCTACGTATCCCTTTTAAGGAATCAGAGCAGCCGTAGTTCGGATCACATGTTTTGGTTTGTTTGTGTTTTTTAGTTAAAAAGACAAAAGAAATAATCAAGATGGAAAAACATTGGATACGATGGAAAAACATCAATAACAACGGCAAGACAACGACAATGATTGAAAAACATCAACAACAATGGCATAACATCAACTATGATGGCAAAACATCAACAACAAAGGAAAAACATCAACAATGATGGAAAAACATCACAATTTAGATGATAAAACATCACACCTAACAATGATATTGAAAATCAAAGTAGGATAATAAACATACGTGATGGCGAAACATCGACACAAAGATAGCAAAATATCATGACAAGGATGGAAAAACATTACAATTTAGATGATAAAACATAACACCTAACAATGATATTGAAAATCAAAGTAGGATAACAAACATAAGCGATGGAAAAAAATAGACTCAAAGATAGCAAAATATCATGCCAAAGATGACAAAACATTATAATTTAGAAGATAAAACATCACACATAACAATGATATTGAAAATCAAAGTAGGATAACAAACATAAGTGATGGCAAAACATGTACACAAAGATAGCAAAATATCAAGGCAAAGATGGAAAAATGTCAACTTAACAAGATTTAAAACAGAGCCAAAAGGCGCATAAACAATTAAGAATGGTTTGTATTTTTATACCTTGAAGGAGGATTTAAGTTCATTAGAGATGTTTTATGATTTTCCAAGAAAAAGAAAGTTTTTGTTTTAAGATGCAATATGCAAAGAAAATAAAATAACTAAGGGAGACTATCCTAATCTCTAGCCCTAGTGTAATCATACAATGATGTCCCTACATCAAGGAAGAAAGGGAAATATCTACCTAAGTGAACATACATGGATAAATATCCTAATGTCTAGCTCGAGGAATACTCCTACACGAGCAATCCTAAGGGAGCATGGCATATCAAACAAGTGCTTTGGCAAAAGCACACAATCGGGGTATACCAACTCAGGGGATCGGGGGTATGAAGAGAAAATGATTTAGCTAAGGGGAGTGGATCACCCGAAGAAAACAAGCGGAAGACTGAGATGAAGTAAAAAAGAAAAGAATTACTTTAGCTAAGGGGAGAGAATCACCCGAAGCAAACAAACGGGTAGCGAAGTGTCAGCAATGGCCATTGCGAACTCCTGACAAATGGTGGGGGTTGAGACCAAACCCTTTTCCATATGATTGACTCGATACACATGGTCTGCACAAATCCAAAGCGTCAAAGTACAACATGATCCTAGGATGACATGGACTATAATGTGCGGGGGTCAATTACAAACCCTTTCTGTGTGCCTCCTTTTGAGGACTTATTGGTTTGGGGGGATATGCGAGCACAAATATAAACACACCTGTAGAATACCTACTTCAAAGGTAGGATTTTAAACAAACACAAGTAGAAAACAAGGGACATATGTGAAATTTCCTTAAACAGGTCTTTAGATAAACCAGAGGGATTCCTGAAAGATATCAGCAACGGAGGTACCTTTCATGCATCTATATTCCTACTTGACATGGCAAGGAAAGGGGTAAAATCCTACTTGAAATGATCTCTAGAAAGCATTAAAATTAATAAATAAGAATGATATCACGACGACACCTAACAGAGTAGGTCCGTTGCCTCTTCAAAGCACAAGAGATAAGAAAACTCTATCGAACGGCTCCTTGAACCTCCTCAATCAACCACCAGTTAGGCATACCTGGGTTGCATCAACAATCAATCACAAGATTATAGAATAATATCGTGAGAGTAGGTTCTCCTACCCTCAACCATAAGACCCTTTTGCATGGAAACATTTGGTATATGGACCAAATTAGTTGATTCAGGTTATGATTAATCAAGGGAAAAACTTGATTAGTCTCGTGAGAATGGCCATGCCCAAACTCAACTATGAGACCCTTTAAGAAAAGCTTGGTAAGTGGATCAATGAGAGAGAGAGAGAGAGAGAGAGAGAGAGAGAGAGAGAGAGAGAGAGAGAGAGAGAGAGAGAGAGAGAGAGAGAGAGAGAGAGAGAGAGAGAGAGAAAAGTTGCTTCAATGCATAAGATAGAAATTAAAAGCCCATACATGGTGGCTATATGCATGTTCCTAGAAAGTGGGACTAGCGTGACTCTAGTATTCTAAACGGCCGATTGAAACAACTAATCGAATAGTTATTACTGTAGAAAAGCCAAGGATCAAACTATGAATGTGTGCAAGTATGCATCTGTAGGTGGATACCTTCTCATTGATGATGAGCCCAAGTGGAGACCATGTGTTTTAATTGAACAAAATATGCATAATAACAATAATTAAACATATAAAGAAATAAGAAAGAAAATAAAATTCTAAGCTATTACAAACCATATGGGAATGGGGGTACAAGTTTATGAATGGGGATGTTGTTGTACCCCAAAATTTTCCCTCTCATATTTCTCAAAACATTGCAAGAAAAATCTCCAAGTGGCTCAAGATTGCTCAAGAGTTGGACAGTCAAGCTATCTCCTAAGGCAGTCAATCTCAAATTAGGGTTTTGTGTTGCATCAAGGTACTTGCATACAAATGACCTCAAGTCCTCCCAAATGTCCTAATATTCTCTCAAGTTCATCCATGCCAAATTTCAAGCCTTGCAGAGGAAGCTTGGTCAGTCAATTGCTCAAAGGGTCCAAAAATCGATTGTGTTAGGGCAAAAGTCAACTGTGACCCAAATACAGTCAAACTTCAAGATTTTTTGTCAACATTATCATTTTGAAGTATATTTCATCATTTGATCAAGGTTTGATCATGATTCACCAAGGATTGCTCAAAATTCATCAAGACTCAAAAGTTGCTAAATTAGGGTTTTATAGGAAAAGTCAACTCAACTTTGACCAAGCATACCTTTCTCATGCTTTATGAGAAATGACCCATCCAAAGCTCATTTTGAAGAGGATGAAATTTCCTACAATCCATCTTCACACCCCAAGATCAAAAAATGCACTCAAAAGAAGTTATGAATTTGGACATTATAGGTCATTTTTGAAAGTCAACAAAAACACCTTTTTGGCAAAAGCTTATAACTTGAGCATAGAATATAAAAATGAGATCAGACAAAAAGGGTTGGTTAGAGGACATCTCAAGCTTTCTAAAAAGTCTGAGAACACTTCCAAAAGTTCAAAATTGAAGAAGTTATGCATTGTTGAAGTTAGGCATTTTTGCAAAATTGCCAAAAGTCAACTATCCCCAAAACATCAAATTTTGTCAAAGGGGCCCATTATTTTCCACTTGATTTGATCTTGTCACACTACACACGTGTACTAGCTTCAGTCTTGTGACCATTTATCAATTTTATTATTTAATTTGATTTTTTAATGAATTATTTCATTTTAAATCAATTTAAATCAAATAAAATCCAAGCATTGATTATTTGATCTCTCTTTGGCTATTTCAGGACCTAATCATCATCATCAAGTGAATCAAATTCGTATCAATCATTCCATGTGCAAAAAGATTGGATTTTGGACAAAATTGGCAGGTTATCAATGGTGAATCAAATCAAATCTCAAGACATCAATGTGCAAAGATTCAAGACCCAAAAGTTAACCTAATACATTACAGTATACATATAAAAGGCAAAAGGCACGAATTCAAGGGTTGGAGACTGCAAGAACACTAAAAGAAAACTTGGAAAAATTGCCAAAAAGTGTGAAACTGAAATCGTGCATAGAGGCGTTTTCAAGGATAAATCTCAACACCAATCCATTACTGGGTACCCACTGAACCTCTTGCAATCAGAAACAAGCTCTCACACCCTCTCAATCGCACTGTAAGTCTCTCAAAATATCGCCCTGTACTCAAAATCGAAACTCCACATTCTTGCATTTTCTTGGAAAAATCTTTGCATATTCATGATCCTTGTTCAATTTACAAGCTTTATGCATTATTTGATTGCATTTATATGGCCTATAACCCCCTAGCCGAATCTAGGGTTCGTGGTTTGTGTTTTTTGGGCATTTTATTTACAGGCAAAATTGATGCCATTGATGGACATAGGCATGATTAGTGAAGGTAGACGAGCACAACCATGGTCTTGGGGTGCGTTTTCATGGCCTAGAACTAATTTTAGGAACGATCTACGAATTTAGCTGCGGATCTAAATCCGCATGTAAATATCCAGGATGAACGAAGAAGATGAAGATGTGCCCCCTCCCATTGGCTGATTCAAACTTGGCGCATTTCTTTTATTTATTTATGGCATAATATGGGTTTTCCTATTTTATTATTATTGTCCAATAGGTATACAACTAAAGCGTGTTGGTTGAGTGGTGGAAGCGTTGTCCAATGACTTACAGGACCTGGGTTCGAATCCCAGGTCCCCATATTATTTGTTGTATTTTTCAGCCAAGTGATTCCATGCAATACCAAGGGCGCAACACATCATACACCATCACCCAATCATCTGCCAGATGACCCCCAGGCCAGATCTGGTGGCCCAGATGGAGCGTGCATCATGTTCCCAAGTCAAAGTGCCATAGAGAATCAGAGAAGTCAACGAGGCTTGCATGTCATTGGGCCTTGAACTTGCTATCCAAAACCCCTTTCAGGCCCATATCTTTCTAACTCTTCCTATTTTCTTTTTTTATTTTGTTTAATTAATTATTGTTATTATTTTTATATTTAACTAACCAATTAAAACTTTTTTAATAAAATTAAAAACCCAAGAAAAATATTTCTTAATTAAATTAATTTCAGTATTTTATTTTTGTTAATAAATATTAATTTAATTAATTTAGTTTAATTAGGAAATAACTTTAATATCTTTTGCAATAAATAAAATTAACTTAGATAATTAGGTTTTATTAACATTGATCCAATTATTTTTATTTCTTTAAATATCAAAAATCCAAAAAAATATCATTTTTATTAATTAATTAATTTGTTTATTTATTTAATGCTTAACCTAATTTAATTTCTTTTTAATTCAACAATAACCAAAAAAAAAATCTTTTCTTGAATAATAAAGGGTCAAAACCCTAGAACTCGCCCGATTTAATCTTCCCGCACGCGATCCATATATTGTATCTGTTCTTCGGAATGTAATAGTTTAATAGGACCTTTACTATTTTTTATCGCTTTATTTATTTTCCGCATTTTAATTTCAAGGGTTGTTTTTTGGCGATGTAAATACCCGACGCCTTGTAATAGTTAGTTTAAATTCCGCAATTTAATTTCCGCAACTTATAAACTGTTAGATGTTTGATAATAGGGAATGCATGACAAGATCAAATGTTTAAACCTAAAATCAATATAGATAACCATTGACATGTACAAAGATAAAATTAACCGAAACAACACACTCGCACATGCGCACTCTTAGGGTACACCTCACTTGGTTGCCTTCGAACGTGGTCATTGAGTATAGGAAGTTTTAGAGGTCGCCCTCTTGCCCAAAGATCATAGTTGCCTCAAAACGGCTGCCTCGGAAAAATGATCTAAGACATTAGGGTTACCGCTAAGGCGTCCTAACATTGCTTTAGTGACCACACGTCCCTTAATCGAATTGACCCTTAAAACTCCAACAACGATGCTACCTACTCATCAATAGTGGGATAACATTATCTAAAGGACATTAGTATAGATTGATTCCTTTTTCGAGTAGGTAGATGGTTCTTAAGTACTTGCTCTCTCAAAACAAAACAAAACTTTTCGCACTCACACCCCTTTTCAAAACAAAAACTTCTTTCAAACCCACAAACACAAAGAAAAGCAATTTTTGAAAACACTTTGAGCAAGTACCTAAGAGCCCGTGGATAAACACGAATAGAAAGGGTGCTAACACCTTCCCTTTCTATAATCTACCCCCCGGACCCGAGAAACATCTCAAAAAAGGAATTTTTATGTGCTTTTTTCCTTTCCTTGTTGGATAAAATAAAAGACGGTGGCGACTCTTGCTACCGCGACATTTTGCAAAAACAAACACCAAACGGGAACCAGCATTCCAAAAAACAGTCAGTTCTCTCCCACCGTATCATAGAACTGGCGACTCTGCTGGGGATTATTTAATAAGTGGGGTGTCCCTTAGGATTAGATCATTGTGTTTTCAATTGTCTGCTTTGTATGCTTTATATTTGTTGGCTTGTATCAGAGTTACTATAGATCCTAACCCGGATCTGGGGATACCCTTTAGGTAAGTAGCAATAAACTGTGAGGGAAGTGTACGGCGTAAACCGATACGGTTGAAGCAGTAACTACGTTGGTGTGGCACTTTAGATTGTACCGATATCCCTTGTGTTGGAACGAGGAGAATATGGGTCATCTAAGGGGTCATTAAGCACCAACTGACCTTAGAACCTTTAAATTGACCAACTTGGCCATAGAACAGTAGCCGTATGCTACACTCATTGAGACTAAACTCTCGCGATGATTCCGGCCGCAAGAAAAGGTTGCTAAACTAGAATTATGACTGATTGAGGGTAGTCAGTGATATTGAGATCCTCTAGAACCCGGTTACTATTTTTAGGACAAGTTTAGACCAACTGAACTGAAAGAGGGTAGTACCTAAGCTCCTTGCCAGCCTGAAATCTAAGGGCTCTCTGTGTGACTTGTGTGCCTTTACCATGTTTGCTATTTGTGGATACTTGTGATGTGCTTTCTATCATGACATCATGACATCATAACATTGCATACATCTTGCATTGGACTAACCTATTTCAAAGACAGGAGGGATTCATCTTTGTTCTGTTTTGTAGGTCATGATGCCTATGCATAGGAATACCATCCAGATCAACTTTGTCCAGGTTCCCACCATGCTTAAAGAATTGATTGCAAAGATGCCTGATACTACCTCCTTCATCAGAAGACATGGGTATCTCCTCAGTTTGGTTACCTCCAAATTGGACGAACAGATGATGAGTGTCCTAGTCCAGTTCTATGATCCACTGTACCATTGCTTTACTTTTTAGGACTACTAGTTGGTCCCCACCTTAGAAGAGTTCTCTGATCTGCTCGGTATCTCTATTCTGGAGCAGACCCCATTTACTGGTTGGGAGAAGATCCTTAGGCTAGAAGAGATTGCTTCAGCCCTTCATATGACCAAGGCTGAGGTAAGGGCTAATTGGGAGACTAGAAGTGGAGCAAAGGGCTTTCTGACTAAGTTCTTGGTTGGTAAGGCTATTTATTTCTGGGATAGTCTAGACTTCAAGGCATTTGAAGATATTATGGCTCTTCTGATATATGGCTTGGTATTGTTTCCGAATCCTGACTCCTTTGTTGATGTGAATGTGGTGAAAATCTTCATCTCTCGTAATCCTGTACCCACTCTCTTGGGTGACATTCTTCATCAGCTTTATGCTCGTACCGCCCGAAAGCGTAGAACCTTGATGTGCTGTGCTCCGTTATTGGTGAGGTGGTTTATTTCGCACCTCCTCAAATCAGTGCTGAAGAACAAAGAAGGCATGGGTTGGGCTTATAGGGTTATGTCTCTCTCTCTCTCATAATGACATTATCTGGACTCTTAAAGGTATGGACGAGGTGGCTATTATTGATCGCTGTGGGGAATACCCCAATGTTCCACTAATAGGAACCCATGGAGGAATCTCTTACAATCTGTGCTTGGCCTTACGTCAGTTTGGGAGAGTCAGAAGAGAAGGACCTCATGAACTGCTAATGCCTAGTATCATCTTTGATTTTCAAGGGGATAGCAACGAGCAACACCGCAGATTCATAAGGGCTTGGGATAGAGTTCACAGATCTGATCCACATGAGCTGGGTCTAAAGACTTCTCTTCCGATGGAGCCATATCTCAGATGGGTCCGTATCCGTGCCCAAAAGCTGGGTATGCCATATGAAGCCGTCCGACCTATCATTGTTGAAGTTTCTAATGAAGAAGGGGTTCTTTCGACCATCCTCCATCCTTACATGCCCACTGACATTGGGGCATTGAAGAGGTCTTGGATGCAGCTGAGAGAAGAACGGGATGCTTACCGAGAAAAGTTTAATGAGCAAGAACAGAAGATCTAGAAGTTGACTAGGCAGCTGGAGAACGAGCGGATTCTCAATGACTATGTCCGCACCGACAAGAAGCAACCATGGGAGCACTGATTGTCCTTTGATTATTTCCTTTCCAGTTTTATTTACCTTTTCAGTATTTCTATTCTTGTAACTCCTTAAGGGCATTTGTTGAACAATTTGAACTTTAAGTTTATCTAATAAAAGTGTGTTTCCTTCTTGTTTACAAATTTGAATCTCTCGATGTCTTTGAAATCATATCATACGCATTTCATCCCATGCACTTCATAACAGGTACCATTACAGGTCTCTTATCTTCTTCGCTGTTTATTTCAGCACTCATCATGTCTGTTGAACCGTCAATTGAGCAAGCAATCAAGGCCCTACAGGCCCAAAATGACCAATTTCAAGAGCTTTTCATGAATCTAGCTAAGGGTCAGCAAGATCTGAAGACCCTGATTCTGAAAGAGAAGAAGAAGAAGAAGAAGAAGAAGAAGAAGAGGACAATCCTGTTTAACACAGGTCACAGGTTTGGAAACAGGCTACGGGATGAAGTTGATTTGACCACCTCATCTGGAGGAAAAGATAGTCAAGAGGAAAGGAGGGCTCCTAGCCCCGTGGTCTCCGACAATGAGACGGACTTCGACAAAGACCAGTATCCTCCTGCTGAGGATAAATACAAATAATTGGAAGACCGGTTGAGTGCGATGGAAGTTCAGAAAGTTCCTGGTTTGGACTTTGGTGATCTGGGTCTATCATCCGGGGTAGTTATTCCCCACAAGTTCAAGGCACCAGCCTTCGCTAAGTATGACGGAGTTTCTTGTCCGAAGCTGCACCTCCAGTCATATGTAAGGAAGATTCAGCCGTACACCGCTGATAAGAACTTATGGATCCACTTCTTTCAAGACAGTCTCTCAGGGACTCAACTTGAATGGTTTTACCAGTTAGACGGAGCCAGTATCCGCAGTTGGGAAGATTTCACTATTGCTTTCTACATGCAGTACCAATACAACTCCGACCTTGCTCCCACGCGTACCCAACTCCAGGGTATGTCAATGGGAACGGGCGAAGGTTTCAAAGATTATGCTCAGAAGTGGAGAGACCTCGCCGGAAGAGTGCAAACACCCTTGGCTGATCGGGAGCTTGTGGATATGTTTCTAGGGACCTTGTCTGGTCCATTTTTCAACCATCTGATTGGAAGCTCTTCGTCTGGGTTTACAGAGCTGATTATGACCGGTGAGAGGATTGAGGCTGGTATTAAGGTTGGTAAGATACAGAAGGGTGCTTCATATAGCACCGAGAAGAAGCCTTTTAAGAAAGAGTCCAGTGCTATCTACAGTTCGAAAAGCCAGAATAGACCTGAATGTCGCCAAGCTGTTAATGCGATTGTTATTTCAAGACCTGCTGGTGCTCCTCAGCACAACAATCAACAAAAGGACGAGAAACCGCGAAGGCAATTCACCCGTCTCAGCATGACTTTGTCTCAGATTCTGCCACAGTTATTAAAGACCAATCTGGTGATTCCAAGGGAAGCCCCGAAGAATCCAAATACAACATCACCGAAGTATAACCCTAATTCCTGCTGTGCTTTTCACTCTGATAGCCCGGGGCATAATACAAATGATTGTTGGTCTTTGAAGAACAAGGTACAAGACTTGATCGATGCGAAGGAGATTGAGTTCGGGGCACCAGAAAAGCCTAAACAGGATGTGGGAGTGAATGCTATCAGGGATGACGATGATGAAGAGTTTGACATTGACAGCTGGATATACCCAACTGCCGATGGTGGATTAAGCAACTGGACAACGAAGGATTCTATGCCCGTTTCTGTTGTCACCCAGTAATGAGACTTTTTGTTTTTGTAACAGACAATGTTTTAAACTCTATGGTGCGGTGTCTTACCCGGGGCATTGTGGCTTCATTTGTGAGGGCTTTATGTGTGTCATTTTCATATATCATTAATAAAAGCATTGGACATTTCTTGCATTTCAAATCTTGCGCTCCTTGTTTTTCTTTATTATATATTGCAAAACAGCTATTTTACACACACTCACATATACAGGTCTACATCCACTCTGGATCTCACTGGTAACGACTCTGCTACTGCCAATTATGACTTCAAAAATCCGATCAACTTAGCCGAAGACGAAGGTGAAGATGATTGCGAAGTGCCTGGTGAACTTGTAAGACTGCTACTCCAAGAGGAGAGGGCTATTCAGCCGCACGAAGAGCCGGTGGAATCAGTGAATCTGGGTACATATATAGACAAGAAAGAAGTTAAGATCGGTGCCAACCTGCAGCTTAGTGTGAAGCAACAGTTGATTCAGATGTTGCGTGACTATGTTGAGATCTTTGCCTGGTCTTACGAAGATATGCCTTGGTTGGATACCGATATTGTGGTTCATCGCCTGCCTACCAAGGAAGATTGTCCTCCAGTGAAACAGAAAGTCCGTCGAATGCGCCCAAAGATGTCTGAGAAAATCAAGGCTGAAGTTATGAAACAGTTTGACGCCAGTTTTCTAGCAGTTACTTCTTACCCGCAGTGGGTGGCCAATGTGGTTCCTGTGCCGAAGAAGGATGTTAAGGTTCGAATGTGTGTTGACTATAGGGATCTGAACAGGGCAAGTCCCAAGGATGATTTCCCTCTGCCTCATATCGACGTTCTGGTTGACAACACCGCTCAGCATAAGGTCTTCTCCTTTATGGATGGTTTCTCCGGTTATAATCAGATTAAGATGGCTTCCGAAGACATGGAGAAGACAACTTTTGTTACTCATTGGGGTACTTTTTGCTACAAGGTCATGCCTTTTGGATTGAAGAATGCTGGGGCAACGTATCAGCGTGCCATGGTTGCTTTATTTCATGACATGATCCATCATGAGATTGAGGTATACGTCGACGATATGATTGCAAGGTCCCTGAATGAGTAAGAACATCTTGACCACCTTCAGAAGCTATTTGATAGGTTGAAGTTGTACAAGCTGAGGTTAAACCCGAACAAGTGCACCTTCGGGGTGAGATCTGGTAAGCTACTGGGTTTCGTCGTAAGCGACAAAGGTATTCAAGTGGATCCAGCAAAGGTGAAAGCTATACAGGAAATGCCAACTCCCAGAACAGAGAAAGAAGTCAGAGGCTTCCTGGGACAATTGAACTATATTGCCCGATTCATCTCACACCTGACTGCTACTTGTGAGCCAATCTTCAAGCTACTGAAGAAAGATCAAGTAGTACGTTGGAACGATGAATGCCAGGCTGCTTTCGAAAGGATCAAAGAGTATCTCCAGGAGCCGCCTATTCTGATGCCTCCAGTTGAAGGGAGACCTCTAATCCTATACTTGACAGTACTTGACAACTCAATGGGGTGTGTGCTGGGTCAGCATGACGAGTCTGGCCGAAAAGAGCATGCTATTTATTACCTTAGCAAAAAGTTTACCGACTGTGAGACCCGATACTCATTGCTCGAGAAAACTTGCTGCGCTTTGGCATGGGCTGCTCGCCGGCTGAGACAGTATATGCTGACTCACACTACTCTATTGATTTCAAATATGGATCCAATCAAGTATATCTTCGAGAAGCCTGCCTTGTCCGAAAGAATAGCAAGATGGCAGATGATCTTGACTGAGTACGACATCCAGTATACGACCCAAAAGGCAATCAAAGGAAGTGTGTTGGCCAACCATTTGGCACATCAGGTAGTGGACGATTATCAGTCTATTAACTTTGAATTTCCGGATGAGAATATCATGTTGGTAACTGATTGTGAGACACCTGGACCGGATGAAGGACCTGAGGAAGGATCCCGATGGTCTATGTACTTTGATGGAGCTTCGAACGCTTTGGGTAATGGCATTGGCGCCGTGATCATATCTCCTAAAGGCTCTCATACTCCGTTCACCGCCCGACTATGTTTCAACTGCACCAACAATATGGCGGAGTATGAAGCGTGCATCATGGGTCTTCGAGCAACAATTGACCTAAGGATTAAGTTTCTGAGTGTCTTCAGAGATTTCGCTCTCGTGATCAGTCAGATCAAAGGAGAGTGGGATACGAAACATCCAAATCTTATTCCTTACAAGGAGTATGTATTGACGTTGCTTCCCCATTTTGAGGAGATAACCTTTGAACATTTCCCGAGAGAGGAGAATCAATTGGCAGACGCGCTGGCTATGATGTCTTCTATGTTCAAAGTCAATTGGGACAACGAGGCTCCCCAGATTGTCATTGAAAGATTGGACGAACCTGCACATTGCTGTGACATTGAGACTGAAGAGGTAACAGAAAAACCCTGGTTTCATGAAGTAAAGAGGTATCTTGAGGCTCAGGAGTACCCTGAGGGTGCATCTGTTAATGACAAGAAGTTTCTGAGAAGGTTCACGGTGAAGTTCTTCATCAGCAATGGCATCCTTTACAAACGAAACCATGATTCGACCTTACTGCGTTTTATGGATAAGAATGAAGCAGAAAGGATCATGGAAGAATTACATGAAGGTACTTTCGGAACTCATTCCAGTGGACACACCATGGCAAAGAAAATCCTTCGGGCAGGATATTACTGGTCCACAATGGAAGCTGACTGTTATCAGCATTCTCGGACATGTCACAAGTGTCAAGTCTATGCTGATAAGGTGCACATACCTCCAGTTCCTCTTAATGTCTTGACGGCACCTTGGCCTTTTGCAATGTGGGGCATTGATATGATCGAAGAGATTAGACCTACTGCGTCCAACGTGCATCGTTTCATCCTGGTAGAAATTGATTACTTTACGAAGTGGGATGAAGCAGCTTCCTTTGCTACAGTAACCAAGAACGTCGTGGCATGGTTCATTCGACACAATCTGATCTTTTGATATGGTGTACCAGAAAGGATCATTACGGACAATGGTACCAATCTCAACAACAAGATGATCATCGAGCTCTGCGAACAGTTCAAGATACAACATCACAACTCTTCTCCCTACCGGCCGAAGATGAATGGGGCTATTGAAGCAGCTAATAAGAACATTAAGAAGATTGTGCAGAAGATGACGGTGACATACAAAGACTGGCACGAGATGTTACCGTTTGCTCTTCATGGGTACCATACCTCAGCACGGATGTCAACAGGGGAAACACCCTATTCCTTGGTATATGGTATGGAGGCTGTCTTGCCCATCGAAGTTCAGATACCCTCTCTCCGAATCATGAAGGATGCAGGTTTGAGCGAATATGACTAGATTCAGACCCGACTTGATCAGCTGAACCTAATTGACGAAAAGAGACTTACTGCCATTTGTCATGGTCAAACGTACCAAAAATGGATGATCAAGGCATTTAACAAGAAAGTCAAACGACAAGAGTATCAAGTTAGAGATCTGGTTATCAAGCGCATTGTATTACCTAAAGGTGATCCCAGGGGAAAATAGACCCCTACTTACGAACGACTATTTGTGGTTAAGAACATTTTCTCAGGCGGAGCTATGATTCTAACCACCATGGATGGTGACGACCTTCCTCACCCCGTCAATGCAGACATATTGAAAAGATACTACGCATAATCAAAGACCTGCTAGGTTGGCTGACCTAAGCAAAAATAAGGGCTTCCCAGCGAACCAAAAGGGTTCGGGCAAAAATAAGGGATGAAAATGAAGAAAAATATGTACACTCGGCAAGTCGAAAACCTGAAAAGGCGGCTTGGGCAAAAAAGGGTATCCCGGTGGACTGAAAAACCGAAAGGGAGGTCCAGGAAAAATTAGGGATCAAAGCGTAACACTATGTCTCATTGGATCACCTTGCATCCAGACTTCAGTATCAACTATTAAGCTCGGATGGCACTAATCAATCTGATCTACCTTCCACCAAGTAGAAAAGTGATGAGATGCTCGAGGACATAAGGGCAATAGCAGAGTTGGAACCCAATGGGATTGTTCACATAGCTATTTTGTTTTCTTTTCACAAATTGTGTAAATTCTATTATTCGGCAGCATTCTCTTACCAGGACATCAACCCCTTGTACAAAAACGCCTATTTACAGGCCAAACTTCAAAATCAATGCAATTCATTTTCAAAGAAATTTCAAACTGTTTTTTCCTTTATCTGTTTTGTTTTGCAAAGAACGTCCAATGTTCACTTTTGATATATGCATTTGACAATAATTGCTGCTCATAAATATTTACATACGAAACAAAAGGCGAATTACTGGTAATAGCAGAAACAGGGGCAAATGAGAATTGTCCAAACTGTATAGTTGCTCTGTCCACCAGGTATAAAGGTATATTCAGCTGAAGAATATGACTAAGGTAGTTTCACTCCCCGCAGAGTAAGGCAGTAATGGTAGCTCTCCCCCAGCTGAGACTTACAACTATGAACGAATCAGCAATGCTCTCCCCAAGCAGAGTTGATCTACCATCATCGCTAAAAAGGCTTGATATCCCCGACACTCTTAATATTCCCTAGCGAAGCATAAGAATGTTCCCCAACAGAATAAAAGATACCCCCAGTGGAGTTAAAATTTTCCCAGCGCAGTCTGAAAAAGCTTCCCCAACAGAGTTGAAGCATCATCCCCAGTAGACTCTGGAAAAGTTTATCCCCAGCGGAATACAAAATAAATATCCCCAGCCGAGTTCAAAGGATCATTCCCAGCAGAATTCAGAGGATTATCCCCACAAAAGCCTAACAGGGTTATCCCCAGCAAGTCGCAACCGAAAGATCATCCCCAGTGAAGTTCTTTCCTTTCACAAATAGGAATTCAATCCTCAATAGATTCAATATCACCAGCAACGATAATTCATCCCGACGGAATTTATCAGTGGAATCCTCAGCAGAGCATCTCTTCCCCACAGAGTAATCTCCTCATCAGTTTATTCCCCAACGGAGTTATCACCTCCTGCAGGTTTATTCTCGCAATCATCGTCATTCGTCATCCCCAGCGGAAACGAAGAATCCAACACTATTCTCCAGCAGCTATCCGGGATTTATTTTCCCCAGCTAGAAACATTACATCTCCATACATCATGATACATACATATACGCATCATATAACACAATCTCATTTATTTTGAGAACATCATTGCTTGATCCATATCATGCATTGCATATGACTGACCTTTACCTTTCAGGAAAGATGCAGTTAAGTTCTTAACTATGTCGAAGACCTTCTCTGGTTCAGTCAGATCGCTGCTAAGATCTCCCTGATTCGTATTCCAGTTGAAGTTATTCCAGGACTTTTGTCTGGTCCAGTTAAATCGATTCTTAAAGATTTTTCTGATGCCGATCTAGTCAAAGTTAATCCAACACCTTCTCTGGTTCAGTCAGATCGCTGCGAAGATCTCCCTGATTCATATTCCAGTTGAAGTTATTCCAGGACTTTTGTCTGGTCCAGTTAAATCGATTCCTAAAGATTTTTCTGATGCCGATCTAGTCAAAGTTAATCCAAGACCTTCTCTGGTTCAGTCAAATCGCCGCGAAGATCTCCCTGATTCGTATTCCAGTTGAAGTTATTCCAGGACTTTCGTCTGGTCCAGTTAAATCGATTCCTAAAGATTTTTCTGATGCCGATCCAGTCAAAGTTAATCCAAGACCTTATCTGGTTCAGTTAGATCGCTGCGAAGATCTCCCTGATTCGTATTCCAGTTGAAGTTATTCCAAGACTTTTGTCTGGTCCAAGTAAATTGATTCCTAAAGATTTTTCTGATGCCGATCCAGTCAAAGTTAATCCAAGACCTTCTCTGGTTCAGTCAGATCGCTGCAAAGATCTCCCTGATTCGTATTCCAGTTGAAGTTATTCCAGGACTTTCGTCTGGTCCAGTTAAATCGATTCCTAATGATTTTTCTGATGCCGATCCAGTCAAAGTTAATCCAAGACCTTCTCTGGTTCAGTTAGATCGCTGCGAAGATCTCCCTGATTCGTATTCCAGTTGAAGTTATTCTAAGACTTTTGTCTGGTCCAGTTAAATCGATTCCTAAAGATTTTTCTGATGCCGATCCAGTCAATGTTAATCCAAGACCTTCTCTGGTTCAGTCAGATCGCTGCGAAGATCTCCCTGATTCGTATTCCAGGACTTTTGTCTGGTCCAGTTAAATCGATTCCTAAAAATTTTTCTGATGCCGATCCAGTCAAAGTTAATCCAAGACCTTCTCTGGTTCAGTCAGATCGACGTGAAGATCTCCCTGATTCGTATTCCAGTTGAAGTTATTCCAAGACTTTTGTCTGGTCCAGTTAAATCTATTCCGAAAGATTTTTCTGATGCCGATCCAATCAAAGTTAATCTAAGACCTCCTCTGGTTCAGTCAGATCGCTGCGAAGATCTCCCTGATTCGTATTCTAGTTGAAGTTATTCCATGACTTTTGTCTGGTCCAGTTAAATCGATTCCTAAAGATTTCTCTGATGCCGATCCAGTCAAAGTTAATACAAGACCTCCTCTGGTTCAGTCAGATCGTTGCGAAGATCTCCCTGATTCATATTCCAATTGAAGTTATTCCAGGACTTTTGTCTGGTCCAGTTAAATACATTCGAAGATTTTTTTGATGCTGATCCAGTCAAAGTTAATCCAAGACCTTCCCTGGTTCAGTCAGATCGATGATAAGATCTCCCTGATTCATATTCCAGCCGAAGTTCAGACCTCCTATCAACAGTCTCCAAATGGCATCTGTAAGCCCATTCCCGTCATCACAAGGCTGATACCACTTCATTTGAGTGCAAATTTCTGGGCACTCTAGTGTTCAATCAACTTCCACCTTCGGATCACGAAAGGCCCGAAAGCCAATCTACATCCTCAGGTTTAAGAAAATTGAACAGGGGCAGCTGTTGTACCCCAAAATTTTCCCTCTCATATTTCTCAAAACATTGCAAGAAAAATCTCCAAGTGGCTCAAGATTGCTCAAGAGTTGGTCAGTCAAGCTATCTCCTAAGGCAATCAATCTCAAATTAGGGTTTTGTGTTGCATCAAGGTCCTTGCATCCAAATGACCTCAAGTGCTCCCCAATGTCCTAATATGCTCTCAAGTTCATCCATGCCAAATTTCAAGGCTTGCAGAGGAAGCTTGCTCAGTCAATTGCTCAAAGGGTCCAAAAATCGAATGTGCTAGGGCAAAAGTTAACTGTGACCCAAATACAGTTAAACTTCAAGATTTTTTGTCAAAATTATCATTTTGAAGGATATTTCATCATTTTATCAAGGGTTGATCATGATTCACCAAGGATTGCTCAAAATTCATCAAGACTCAAAAGTTGCTAAATTAGGGTTTTGTAGGAAAAGTAAACTCAACTTTGACCAAGCATAACTTTCTCATACTTTATGAGAAATGACCCATCCAAAGCTCATTTTGAAGAGGATGCAATTTCATACAATCCATCTTCACACCCCAAGATCAAAAAATGCACTCACAAGAAGTTATGAATTTGGACATTATAGGTCATTTTTGAAAGTCAACAAAAACACCTTTTTGGCCAAAGCTTATAACTTGAGAATGGAATATCAAAATGATATGAGACCAAAAAGGTTGGTTATAGGACATCCCAAGATTTCTAAAAAGTCAAAGAACACTTCCAAAAGTTCAAAATTGAAGAAGTTATGCATTGTTGAAGTTGGGCATTTTTGCAGAATTGCCAAAAGTCAACTATCCCCAAAACTTCAAATTTTGTCAAAGGGGCCCATTCTTTTCCACTTGATTTGATCTTGTCACACTACACACGTGTCCTAGCTTCAGTCTTGTGACCATTTATCAATTTTATTATTTAATTTGATTTTTTAATGAATTATTTCATTTTAAATCAATTTAAATCAAATAAAATCCAAACATTGATTATTTGATCTCTCTTTGGCTATTTCAGGACCTAATCATCATCATCAAGTGAATAAAATTTGTATCAATCATTCCATGTGCAAAAATATTGGATTTTGGACAAAATTGGAAGGTTATCAATGGTGAATCAAATCAAATCTCAAGACATCAATGTGCAAAGATTCAAGACCCAAAAGTTAACCTAATACATTGCAGTATACATATACAAGGCAAAAGGCACGAATTCAAGGGTTAGAGACGGCAAGAACACCAAAAGCAAAGTTGGAAAAATTGCCAAAAAGTGTGAAACTGAAATCGTGCATAGAGGCGTTTTCAAGGACAAATCTCAACACCAATCAATTGCTGGGTACCCACTGAACCTCTTGCAATCAGAAACAAGCTCTCACACCCTCTCAATCGCATTGTAAGTCTCTCAAAATATCGCCCTGTACTCAAAATCGAAACTCCACATTCTTGCATTTTCTTGGCAAAATCATTGCATATTCATGATCCTTGTTCAATCTACAAGCTTTCTGCATTATTTGATTGCATTTATATGGCCTATAAACCCCTAGCCGAATCTAGGGTTCATGGTTTGTGTTTTTTGGGCATTTTATTTACAGGCAAAATTGATGCCATTGATGGACATAGGCATGATCAGTGAAGGTAGACGAGCACAACCATGGTCTTGGGGTGCGTTTTCATGGCCTAGAACTAATTTTAGGAACGATCTACGAATTTAGCTGCGGATCTAAATCCGCAGGTAAATATCCAGGCTGAACGAAGAAGATGAAGATGTGCCCCCTCCCATTGGCTGATTCAAACTTGGCGCGTTTCTTTTTTTTTTAATTTCTGGCATAATACGCGTTTTCCTATTTTATTATTATTTTCCAATAGGTATACAACTAAAGCGCGTTGGTTGAGTGGTGAAAGCGTTGTCCAATAACTTACAGGACCTGGGTTCGAATCCCAGGTCCCCATATTATTTGTTGAATTTTTCAGCCAAGTGATTCCACGCAATACCAAGGGCGCAACACATCATACACCATCACCCAATCATCTTCCAGATGGCCCCCGGGCCGGATCTGGTGGCCCAGATGGAGCGTGCATCATGTTCCCAAGTCAAAGTGCCATAGAGAATCAGAGAAGTCAACGAGGCTTGCATGTCATTGGGCCTTGAACTTGCTATCCAAACCCGCTTTCAGGCCCATATATTTCTAACTCTTCCTATTTTCTTTTTTTATTTTGTTTAATTAATTATTGTTATTATTTTTATATTTAACTAACCAATTAAAACTTTTTTAATAAAATTAAAAACCCAAAAAAAATATTTCTTAATTAAATTAATTTCAGTATTTTATTTTTGTTAATAAATATTAGTTTAATTAATTTAGTTTAATTAGGAAATAACTTTAATATCTTTTGCAATAAATAAAATTAACTTAGATAATTAGGTTTTATTAACATTGATCCAATTATTTTTATTTCTTTAAATATCAAAAATCCAAAAAAATATCATTTTTATTAATTAATTAATTTGTTTATTTATTTAATGCTTAACCTAATTTAATTTCTTTTTAATTCAAAAATAACCAAAAAAAATATTTTCTTGAATAATAAAGGGTCAAAACCCTAGAACTCGCCCGATTTAATCTTCCCGCACGCGATCCATATTTATTTCAATATTGTATCTGTTCCCCGGAATGTAATAGTTTAATAGGACCTTTACTATTTTTTATCGCTTTATTTATTTTCCGCATTTTAATTTCAAGGGTTGTTTTTTGGCGATGTAAATACCCGACGCCTTGTAATAGTTAGTTTAAATTCTGCAATTTAATTTCCGCAACTTATAAACTGTTAAATGTTTGATAATAGGGAATGCATGACAAGATCAAATGTTTAAACCTAAAATCAACATAGATAACCATTGACATATACAAAGATAAAATTAACCGAAACAACACACTCGCACATGCGCACTCTTAGGGTACACCTCACTTGGTTGCCTTCGAACGTGGTCATTGAGTATAGGAAGTTTTAGAGGTCGCCCTCTTGCCCAAAGATCATAGTTGCCTCGAAACGGTTGCCTCGGAAAAATGATCTAAGACATTAGGGTTACCACTAAGTCGTCCTAACATTGCTTTAGTGACCACACGTCCCTTAATCGAATTGACCCTTAAAACTCCAACGACGATGCTACCTACTCATCAATAGTGGGATAGAATTGTCTAAAGGATATTAGTATAGATTGATTCCTTTTTCGAGTAGGTAGATGGTTCTTAAGTACTTGCTCTCTCAAAACAAAACAAAACTTTTCGCACTCACACCCCTTTTCAAAACAAAAACTTCTTTCAAACCCACAAACACAAAGAAAATCAATTTTTGAAAACACTTTGAGCAAGTACCTAAGAGCCCGTGGATAACCACAGATAGAAAGGGTGCTAACACCTTCCCTTTCTATAATCTACCCCCCGGACCCGAGAAACATCTCGAAAAAGGAATTTTTCTGTGCTTTTTTCCTTTCCTTGTTGGATAAAATAAAAGACGGTGACGACTCTTGCTACCGCGACATTTTGCAAAAACAAACGCAAAACGCGAACCGACATTCCAAAAAACAGTCAGTTCTCTCCCACCGTATCACAGATGTATCAAATCGATAATGCGATTAAAAGTCTAAATGAACAAATAATACAACCAAATTGAATTAATTTAAATAACTAATTAAACTAAATCATTTTATTTAATAAAATTAATTAACAAAATAATTAATAATCTTAAATAAAGCTTATCAATTTAATTATTTATTTAACAAATAATATTTTTTTTTGTATATTTTTAATAAAACTAAACAAATGATAATTAAAAAATAAATATATAACACAAAACAAAAAAAGAAACGAGCTTGATATGTGAAGCAAACAAGGGGTGCTAAAATTCATCCCAAGCCCAACAACAGAAGCCCAAGTTGGCTGAGGGTTCTGTGTGATCCTGTGTGGTAGCTCCAGGAAGCTCACTGTGGGAAAGCAGCTCTGGTGTGCTTGATTAAAAGAAGGTAACCTGATGATTAATCTAAGGTATGATAGCATGCAATAACACCATATTACCTTGGGAAGGCATGTATGGGACATGTGAGGTATCCACTTGAACAGTGACAAGTTTCCTAAGGCGGAGACACTTGTCACCACCGTGCTGGCTTGACTCAAAGGCACATTGATTGCAATACTTAAAACAAATTATGTTAACATAAATTATAATAAAAGGAAAGAAAATAAAAACTCATTTTCTTTTAACCGTTCACTCTTTGGGTCCTCTGTACCAGTCAAACACAATTGTGAGAAAAAAACAAAGCCCTAAGACAGATCCAGCACGGTGGAGCTTAAGAACTAGATGGCGGCTAGCATGAATAATCACTGAGATGATGATGAAGATCAATAGCAGAGGACGGTGGCGATGCTGCGACTTACTCCAACCTTCGACTTTCTTGTACCAATCGCTTTGTCTTGTCCTTATGAACACTAATCCGGGGCTAGATTTTGCAGGAACTTGATAGTTGGGTGTAGATCTTGAAGGGTAAAACCAAAACCCTGGGCTTTGTACATTTCTTGATACGTTATACTTTCCTTGAAAGAAACTTTGTTAACAGGCCTGACTGAAATTGAATCCTTTGTTGAGCTTGAAACATGACTTCTGTCTTGTTGAGATAATTATGTTTGTTGGGCTTAGAAACACGATTCTGACTTGTGATTTTCTGAATACTGAGTTATGAAATTTGTCTATTTGGGCTTTGAACCTGTAATTATGACTTGCTGCTTTGTACATTCTTTTGTGAATCAAAAAAACAATAGCCTTTTTTTTGTGATTTGCGATTGGAATTATGGGCCAATAATTGAAACTTGAGATTCTGATTATGTGTGAAACAAATGAGGCCTTGGTTGCTTGAATGTGATCAAAAAACAACCCTTAAATTATGATTCTTTTCCACACCCTAATGATGAGATTCTAAATAGAAACTCATTGGAAATTTTGTTTAAGCTCAAGTTTGATTGTTTTCTAACCAAGTTCTCTTTTTTGTTTCATGTGAGTTGATGAGGAAGAGATGGAGATGGCAAGTCAAAGGAAAAGGCAAGAGGAATCCATGGATATGCGTGAAAAAACTTGGAGGGAAATTTGAAGAAGGAGAAGATTTTAATCACAAAGAACCTTATAGGATTAATTAGAATGAGTTTAGAAGCTTCCATTATTTGTCTTGTAAGAATTAGAAATTGTCTTGTAATTTGAAGTGATTTAGGGACAAAACAATTAACCTTTCAAAATGTATCATTGTGCCTCTCTTGTAATACAAACTTTTTTTGTTGGCAAAATGCTTATAAAGCAAGTTGACTCTTGAATGCAATACTTGAATGAATCTTTCCCTGTTGAATGGTTTTTGAAATGAACTTGAATGGACCTTGAATTGATGCTTGAATAAATCTTGGTTGAAACAAGAAATTAATCATGAATGGATGAGGGTGAAGTGATTTGAAAATGATGAATGAAACTGTGAAGTTGGACATTTTGATGAATTGGTATGCTTGAATACATCTTGGATTTGCACGCCTTGTCACTTAAATCTCAAGAAACCCCAAAAGTACTTCCTTTCCAACTTTGGAAACATTGATGAATAAACTTAATCCAAAGATTCTTTAAATTTTAAACCATCTTGTATCCGGTAGCAACAAACAATCAAGAATGAATAACCTTTGATCATAATGAAACCCTTGTAATGATGAAGACAAACCTCGATAAATCAATAGCCTTGACGTAAATTTAATGAACTTCAGATGATGAAAAAACACAAGATAAAAACCATAATCTCTTGATGATCCTTAGTTGATGAATGAAAATATACTAAGATAAAACTCAAAATAATAATGCTCTAGAATTTCGTCAAGAGAGATGTCACACACCTCAATAATCTAAAACCCATGAAAAGGAGCCAATGTATAGGAGAAAATGTGATTCACTGCCAAACCTTTGTCATTTTAAATTCTCTAATAAAACAAAGAATCAAATTTAAACAACACGACGCCTGAGAAACCTTAGTAGCTTGAACCAATAGAAGAATGAGGATATGAGATCCATCTTGGACTGGTTGCCAATATGACCAAATTCAAAAGCTTGAAGAAAACCAAGAAGATAAGAATACCTTGATCCCGTCACAATGCATGAATGTATATGATGAAACATGATTCATATAAAAAAAACTGAAATCAAGAGGGTAAATTTTGGGGTGCAACACCAGACAATCTTAGTCGAACCATCTGTGATGCAATAGTAACTTTGAAGGAGAAATTTTCGAAAAAAATTTCCAATCTTAAACTTCCTTCGTGTGTTAGACTTGAACATCGGTATGAGCTAGTTTTCAAACTCGAACCTCTGAAATTTCCAAAATTTCCAAATGTTGAATTCTGCTTGGCATTCATACTTCAATTTCCCGAATGGTTCATATGTGGTGTGAGTACAAATTCATCAGTTGATGTTTTACATGATGTAAAAACTGGGAAAAGCTAGAAATCATGTATATTGGATAATATCTCTATGTCGTGTAGCACTCCTCTGCATTAGAGGTCTTAGGAATCATTAAAAAGCATTTTGAAATTGATCAAAGTCATTAATAAGTAGTTTCTGCATAAATTTTCACTGCATGTGGCAACACATATGATTTATAGGTCGACACATGCTACTCAGTTTTGAAGCCTGAAGCCTCTGGAAGGCTCAGATCGACACATGAATTCATAGGTCGGCACATACTAAAGCATTTCTGAAACTGTAGAAATTCTTATTTATGTATCGAAACATACGATTTTCATATCGACACATTTGCTATTGTTTTAAAGCTAGCCTCTGACTTATTTCAATCGACACATAACCTTATTCAGGTCGACACATACAACCTAAAATAAACGTATATATCGATAAATACGATTTATAGGTCGAAACATACTGATTGTTTGGTTAATTTTTCCAAATCTTTTTAATTTTGAATGAGTCCTTTTTGCCCTAAATTTCCAAAACTATAAATTTATACTCATTCATGAATCATTCATAACTTGATGATACCATAAAATTAGCCTACATTTGCTCTTCATCTCCAACCTCCAACCTATGCATACACACTAACATTCCATTGTAACGATCTTTTGTTAAGATTCCATCTAGAAGAGGTTTGATAATGTCCAATTAGGTTCTTGTCCAATTAGGTTCCATCTAGACGGGGGGTCTTCATCCGGAAAATCTGCGGGTTTGTCCTCCAAGATCATTGATTGATTTGGGGGTTTTCGTGCAAGACATTCAAGAGAGGATTGTGGATAAGGGAAGCCCTTTGGAGATAAATAACGCAAAGGATCCTTTAGAGATAAATAATGCAAAGGAAGGTGCGCGAGAAAGGTGAGTCGAGTTGAAGTATTGTGTTGCAATAGGTACACTTGATGGTGCATGAAATCTTTGAAGATAAAGTACACAATAAAGTAGCAAGATCCATATAATCAATTGGTAGCTATTGTGTCTTTGTCTTGTTGAAGATAAAAGGAAGATAAGGGGTTGAATCAACATCAAACAGTTGCCTTTGTAGGGTTTCTCTTGGAACACTTCTGTTATATTCATACTTTTTTGCAAAGTAAGAAAGTATCTTAATTCCACATTGGAATCGGGTGCAGATGTACCCACATGCGAGGAGAAAAGTAGGAAACTATGTAGACAAATCCTTGTGTCTCTTTTCTTTTATTTCTTTGCTTGTTTTAACTTTCACACATCAATTTTTCAACTAGCATTGAGTAATTTCTCGACGCGTAGGAATTTTCCGAGACTATTTTTGTTTTGAACTGTGTGTTGAGTTGCTTATAATCATTTTTTATTATAAGTTTTTTTCATATCAACACAACACGAAAGGAGAATTTTGAAACTTTTATTGCACACCAAGTGTTTGAAATTTTTTTTAGCTTTTTTAACTTAAAGGAACATTTCAATGTTCTATCTCTTACTTTCATTTACTCTATATATGCAATTTGTTGAATGTGTTTTTTGTTCGATTGATTCATATAGAATTCTCTTTTATTATTAAAGCTTAAACTGCTTTGTTGATTAGCTTATAATCACTTTGATTGTAAGTGCTTTTGTATATCAACAAAGCTCAAAGAAAATTCTAAAAAATTGATTGTGCGCCACATGTTCGATAAATTTTCAAGTTATGTTTTTAATATGATTTCATTGGAAATAGGAAATCGTTTTGTTTTATATTAAACTATTAATTGAGATATTATTATGTTGATTGATTTTATCATTATCTTTATTCCATATGGCTTATGTGTATCTGAGTTTCCAATAACTAGGTTCGGTTAGACTACCATTTTAATCTAGGCCAAAAACATTCTGCTCAACATTGTTTTTCAAATAAGTTTTTAAATAACTATGTTTGAAAGGTTATTTTTTAATTGGGTATCTATTCACCTCATCTAGATAAGTTGTCATAGTCTAACAAGTGGTGTCAGAGCTCCGGTTAATTATGTGCTTCGAAACTCTTATTAGAAAAAGGCCTACGAATCTAAAGGGGGTTACAAAACAACCCCAATATTGGAAAGCTTGTATGCACATTCATGTTAATTCATATGACAAGGGTATGTGTGATGCGATTAATTAATTTGATGCTAATTACGTTGTCACACTTAAGCCAAAAGAACTATGGAATAATGATGATAAGAAAAATTCATTAAATCTCTTTAATTGTTTGAACACGCTTAATAAGCCTATTTCTAATGCAATTGTTACTAACAAAGTTTTGAGGTGTCTTACTAGGAATTAACAAACAAAGGTCACTGTGATCAAGGAAGCTAATAATCGTACAATACTTGATCTCACTATATTGTTTGGTAATTTTTAAGAACATGAGAAACGACTTACTTGCTTAGAAAATCATGAGAAAAAGCTTGAGAAGAAGAATATAAAGGAGAAAGTCACAAATAAGGAGGAAGGAACAAAGTCCCATGCTCTTAGGACTTCTCATTCAAGGTTCTCAAAAGGTGAGCACATTGATAGTGATTCTAGTGATGAAGAAAATTTAAATTGTCACAATGGTTGCAAGAAAGGCCACCCTATTGAAAAATTCAAATTTAGGAGTTTTAATTGATCCTAAAAGAGATTTTCAATGGTTTCCCAAATGCAACCATTTTTTCACTAACTCCCAAGGATCTAATGAAGATTGGGTATCTGGCTTGTCTTGTTATTTTTGTAGGAAAATTGTCTTGATTCTATGAAGAGAATATGGTTTCTCATTTATGGTGGCTCAATGCATATGAACATATTCTAATCCTATTGTATACGGGGAAAGAAGATGGATTATATGATCTAGAAAGCAACAACAAGTTTTCTTTTATTGGTAAAAGATGTATAAATTACTTTTGATGTTGTATCCGAGAATGCTCGGAAAAGGTATTCCATTTCATGATGTAGGTGTATCTTCAAGAGACATACTCAACGATGCTGAATAAGGAATTGATCAACCCAAATCGGTGAAACATGAGGAGGAGAAAAATAACTAACATGAAAAGGATAAAGATGACAGTTTAATCAAAATGAATGATCATCAAATCAATGACCTTATTGGCTTCATAAAAAGTTGTAATTTTGGGTACTTTGTCAAAGTGAAAGGTGGTAGAGTCGTGTTGTTCTAAAATATTTGTGGAATACTTTGCATTTGGTTCAACTATCTTTTGAGAGTTCCTTGTGAAATTCAAGTGCATCCTCCGTCATAATACGGTGAGGTAGTATCCATTTAATTTTCACTTTGTTAGTAAGTTCTCTCTTTTACTTGTTTATTTGTCTAAATATATGACATACTTGGTGTATGATATATATATATATATATATATATATATATATATATATATATATATATATATATATATATATATATATATATATATATATATATATATATATATATATATATATATATATATATATATATATATATATATATATATATATATATATATATATATATATATATATATATATATATATATATTATGAGTATTCATTTGCAAAATAATTCTTAACTGATAATCATGGTGTATTATCAATTTATATACTTATAATGATCTCATCATACTATATTTTCATGTTTTTTATTTATTTTATAAACACTTATGTATACATAATCATGTTTAGCTTCATTAAATATCAAGCATAACACATTTTACATTCTATCATATTTGGTTCTACTAACATGCAACTTGTAAAAGAGTTCTCTAAGCTTATGCAGGGAGAGTTTGAAATGAGTATCATGAGATAGTTGAATTACTTTCCCGGACTCCAAATAAAGTAACTCAAGGAAGGAACAATTTGCGTATCAAGAGAAGATTTATCTCAAATTACTAAAATACTTCGGCATGGATAATGCAAAGCAAATTGATACTCCCATGGCAACAAATTTAACATAAGTGAGGAATTAGGGATTATTACTGTCTCTAATATTGCTTTCTTTATTATTATGCTTGAACTTTTTATAATTTTGCTCTAACACTTTGTTTAAGTATTTACATCATGTGAGTGCAACTTACATTATATCAAGAGTGAAGTAATATTGTTCCAAATTTCTCCTTGAAAGTAAGGTTGTTCTTAGTACATGTTTAGTTGATTAAAAATGCGTGATATGTTCTCAAATGTTGAAAAACATGAATTTTCAATTCCAAAAAAAGTGATTGATAACCATTTTGTGTTTTCAATGTTTATGCTTATAATAATTTCATGTATTAATTTTTTCACATTTGTATAAGTTTGTTCTTGTATGTACAAGTATGTGTTTCTATTATTATTTCTTGCATTTGTGCATGAGTTGAATGTAAGCATATTAATTGCATGTACGGTTCTTGTAGTAGTTAAGTCACATTTTATGGAAATGTTTTCATTTTAGATTGAGTAGTGACATGTTCTTGTTGTTATGCTAGGAACATGTGTGCGACATTTGGAGTTCCATTATATTGTGTTATATAATTATGATGCTATACAAGCAACTTGATTAGCTTGCTCTTGTATCACATTCATTATTATTCATGCAATTGCATTACATGTTTGGTAATGTTCTATGCTTGTTATCTATTAATTTTGCATCATTACACGTATATGGGGACATGTAATTGTTGCTCTTCTATGCAAAATAGCCTTTGAATGATTAATTCATATTGTTATGGAACTATGATACTTCTTACCATTTTCTATCCTTCTTTTTGATATTGTCAAAGGGGGAGAAGCATATGCGAGATGAAGTTAGGAAGAAAAAATTCAAGGGGAGTCTTGAATAAATACAAGAATGCATCGTTGCAAGTTTTTCCATCATTAAAAAGGGGGAGTATATGAGTACAACTTCCTCAGTTGATGTTTTGTATGATGTCAAAACTGGGAAAAGCTAGCACTTTTGTACATTGGATTGTATCTCTATATCTTGTGGAACTCCTCTACATTAGAGGTCTTATGAATCATTACAAATCATTTTAAAATTGATCCAAGTCATTAAAAACAAGTTTCTGCATAAATTTTCACTGCATGTATCGACACATACAATTTACCAGTCGACACGTGTAACTCAGTTTTGAAGCCTGTAGCCTCTGGAAGGCTCAGGTCCACACATGCATTGCATAGGTCGACACATACTGAAGCATTTCGGAAACTACAAAAGTTCTTATTTATGTGTCGACAAATACGATTTTTAGGTTGACATATTTGGTGTTGTTTTAAAGCCTGTGGCCTCTGACTTGTTTCGGTCAACACATAGCCTTATTTTGGTCGACCCGAATAGCCTAAAAATAATGTATGTGTCAACACATATGATTTATAGGTCGACACGTACTGATTATTTGTTCAAATTTTTCAAATCTTTTTAATTTTGATAAGTCCTTTTTGCTCTAAATTTCCAAAACTATAAATACTCATTCATAACTTGATGATACCATAAAATTAGCCTACATTTGCTCTTTATCTTTAACCTCAAACCTATGCATACACACTAACATTCCATTGTAATGATCTTTTGTTGAGGTTCCATCTAGACGAGGTTTGATAACTTCCAATTAGGTTCTTGTGTATCCGATAATATTGGGTTGAGAATTATAGGGGACTTCATCCGGAAAAACCACATGTTTATCCTCCAATATCATTGATTGATTTGAGGGTTTTTGTGCAAGACATTCAAGAGAGGATTACAGCCAAGTGAAGCCCTTTGGAAATAAAGAATACAAATGATCCTTTGGATATAAAGAATGTAAAGGAAGTAGTGCGAGATCGATAAGTTGAATTGAAAACTTGTGCTACAATAGGTACAATTGATGGTGCATGAAAGCTTTGGAGATAAAGTATGCAAAGGAGTAGCAAGATACAGATAATCAATTGGTAGCTATTATGTCTTAGTCTTATTGAAGATCAAAGAAAGAGAAGGGGTTCAATCAACATCAAACGGTTGTGTTTTTAGGGTTGCTCTTGGAACACTTCTCTTGTATTCATACTTTTTGCATAGTAAGAAAGTATCCTAATTCCACATTGGAATTGGGCGTAGACGTACCCATATGCGAGAACGAAAGTGGGGAATTGTGTAGACAAATCCTTGTGTCTCTTTTATTTTATTGTTTTAACTTTCATACAACAATTTATCAAATAGCATTGAGTAATTTATCGACACGTGGGAATTTTCCGAGAATGTTTTTGTTTTGAATTGTGTGTTGAGTTGCTAATAATCACTTTTGATTATAAGTGCTTTTTTATATCAACACAACACGTAGGAAAATTCCAAAACTTTTATTGAACTCCAAGTGTTTGACAATTTTTTTAGCTTGTTTAACTCAAAGGAAAATAACAATGTTCTATCACTTACTTTTATTTACTCTCTATATGCAATTTGTTGAATCTGTTGTTTGATCGATTGATTCGTATAGAATTTATCTTTGACTATTAAAGCTCAAATTGCTTTATTGATTAGATTATAATCACTTTGATTATAATTTCTTTTGCATACCTATTAATCTCAAAGAAAATTCTAAAAAATTGATTGTGCGCCACATGTTCGATAAATATTCAAGTTATATTTTTAATATGATTTCATTGGAAATAGGAAACCGTTGTGTTTGATATTAAACTATTAATTGAGATATTATTATGTTGATTGATTTTATCATTATCTTAATTCCATATGGCTTGTGTATATCCGAGTTTCCAATAACTAGGTTCGCTTATACTACTATTTTAATCTAGGCCAAAAACCTTATGTTCAACATTGTTTTTCAAATAAGTTTTTCAATACCTATGTTTGAAAGGTTAATTTTTAATTGGGTATCTATCCACTTCCTCTAGATAGGTTGTCCTATTCTAACATGAGGGTCTCACAAATTCTACAACTAGATCTGCAAAAACCTACTAAATGGGTGGTTCCGACTAAGCATTATGCTGGGCAGTTTCAAAGGTAACCTTAATGTCGATATAGAGAATGTTCGCATACTTTATCCAATCAATGAAGACGTGTGATGGAGAATCTATAGACTTTGTTAAATCAACAAGGTTCCTTCAAGTTACTTCTCTAACTTTGATTTCTTTCATTTCTTTAGCAGTTGATAGAAGGAAATATGTCAAGGATAAAGTTGTTGCTGCAAGAAAAGTTGTTGCTTCCTCGAAAGAGGCAAGCAAAGCGAAGGAGCCACCGTTTCCAAAAATACTACAAAGGTAATTATTTGAATCATAAAATATTTATATGTTTATTAGAAATTTACTAATACATTTTCTTTTTCAAGCAAGCAAGAAACCACCTCCTACTCCAAAGACACATAAAATATATCCACCAAAAACCATCGAAATTGAATCAGGGTCTGAAGACCCATCTCCAAATTATTTGAAACCAGTTCCCAAGAAAAAGAAATCCAAAACTGCCACCTCAACCATCCCACTGAAGGTCACCACAAAGCTTCCAACATCGAAGCTAGTTGTGCAGAGGGTAATAGATGTCGAATTTCCAACCATAAACATTGTTGTTGATGTTGTTAAAAGTGACAATTCTATCCCTGGGGCTACAAGACTTAAGGTATTTTACTTGATTTCATTTTTTTGTTGAGTTATTTTGTATTTCGATTTGTACTAAACTCGTTTACTTTACTGGGAGACCAGACTGGCACCGCGACTTCGAGCATCAAGTACATTCCTAGGAGCACTAATTCTCGCCCTGTTCATCCTACTTCAAATAAAGGATCAAACAAATGGACGAACAGAAAAATAAATTCATTTTTTGAAGTTCAATAACCAATTCCTCCTCCTACATCAACCCACTCAACTGAATCCTCAAATACTTAGATTGAAAGTGACAAATAAAGGTCTGTTGTCATGGAAATCCTGGACACTGAGGACCAGGACAAGGATCAACCAGAAAATTCTTCACCAGAAATTCCCTAATAAGGTTAAGATCAAACAAATGATGAAGATGTGCAAATGAAAACTGCTGATAGGGAACCCGAAAGGAAAGATTAAAATGATCATGGAGAAGAACATTATGATGAAAGAGGGCCTCAGATTCAAAAGGCCCAAGAGAAGACTGTAGGTGACACTAACCAACCCTTTGGTTTAGTCAAATGTTTTTAAAACTTCTCTGAATGTCACTCTCACTGCTCTTTCTCAAGAGGAGAGGAGTTAGGTGGTTTGAAAGCAACCAATTTGGATGGATATCTTAAAGCCATGATGAGCGCGAGTGAAAGTTCACTTGATAAAGGTTCCACTTCTTCGAATACCTTTGGTGGTCGTTCCTCTAACCAAATTTTTTATCATGTTCTTCGCCAAATAAAGGAGAAGACTTTTGATGTTGATCTGATTCAAGTGCTTGAGAGTGATATTAATGTCTTCCATGGAATTAAAGAACTCTTGAAACAGGTTGAAATACTATACATTTCGCAAAAAGTTGTGGATTTCATAGTTGATCTTGGGTTTCTTCTTGATAACCATTTCGCAGACCACTACAAAAAGCATGAAGTCTCAACCAAGACTGCAAACAAAACGAGAACCCAAACGACTGAAAGGATTGCATCCACTGAGTCAACCACTAAGGTTGAATTATTGGAAAAGTATTTTTACAAACATGACGAAGAACTCAAGCTCTATGTAGATAATATATCACCTTGGGAGAAGTAACTTAAAAAACTGAAAGAGGACATTCATAAAGAAAAGGATCATCCGGATGAGATCCATAAACTCAATTTTCAACCACTTGATGATGAAATCAAGGCGGGCATCCAACATGTCAAAAAGGTCCAATGATTGGAGACTGAGAAGATTAAAAAAAAAACAATTTGTGATCGAGCGTCGCTTGCTAATGTCTGCTTTGAAGTATAAGCACATGAAATCCTCTCTTCCGACTGAGTTTAAAACTTGTTGAAATATGTTACTATCTGCTTTATGAATTTGAAAATTTTGGATATTTTGTAATGCGTAATTAAACCATTTTGGCACTTTTAATTTTGCCATTTTGGAACTTATAACACATTCTATTTGACACCGTTGATATTTTGACTTATTGTAGTGCAGGTTTATAGTTTTTCAAATATTTACCATTTACTCTTTGAAGTCTTTGATCTTCTGCTAGTTCTTAGATTTCATAAGCATTATTTGAAAAGGCTTGAATAATTTGGAATGGACCCTCCCAATTTGGGGACCATATGCCCAAAGTTCTATCCTTTCGATCCATAGGTAGGATCTTTTTCCAAACTAAATCACCAATCGAAAAGGTTTTGAGTTAAACCTTTTTGTTATAGGATTTCTCTACTCTTTTCTTCTTCCTTCTTAATAACTCTATGGCGTTTAATATTTCTTCATCTAAATCAACCAATTCATCTAACATCATATTCCAATATTATTCTGATGGAATTTCATATTGTCATTGTATCCTGGTTGATTGTAGACATATTTCGACTGGTAATACCGCGTCATGACCATATGTCAGTCGAAAGGGTGTAGGATCGGTAGCCTCTTTAGGATATGTTCGGAATTCCCAAAGGATTTGATCCAAGGTCTTATGCCAATTCTTTGGCTTCTTTCCCAAATTTTTCTTTATTAAACTAATTACTACTTTATTTGTCGCTTCGACCTAACCATTTTCCTGGGCATAATAAGGCGTAAATGTTAGCAGTTTAATTCCCACTTCTTTGGAAAGTTCCTGAATTTCTTTACCAGTAAATACTGACCCCTAATCAGTTGTTATGGTCTCAAGAATTCTAAACATGTACATTATATTCCTTTGGGTAAACTCGATTACTGCTTCTTGATCCACATTTTCCAGAGGAATGGCTTAGACCCAACCAGATCCAAAGCCTTTGAATCCCTACTAAAATGTATCTTTGGCCTTTTGAAGACGCTGGTCGAATTTCTCCAAACAGATATAAAGCCCATCCCCTAAAGGGCCAAGGCTTGATAATCGAGTTTAGTTCACTTGTAGGAACATGTTAAATACCTGCATGAACCTGGCATTCTTGACAATCCTTAGCGAACTCAATGTAATCTTTTAGCATTTTTGGCCAATATATGTCTCATCTAAATATTAGCCATTTCATTTTGTTTCCAACCTAATGGGCTCCACATGCCCCACCGCAGACATTCACAAGATCCAGATATGCCTCACTTTCACTAAGGAATTTGAGAAAAATTCCTTCAAGTGTCTTTTTGAATAATTCGTTACCCATAAGAGTATACCTTAGAGGGTGGTACCGGATTTTTCATTCTGCAGCAATTGTGGGATTTTCCTGATAATCTACTATTGGCTTCCTCAAATCTGTTTCTGTTAGGCTGTCGATCACAAAAACTTCAAAATTTTCCTCATCTACGTAACCCAACTTCGACATCTCTAAATGAGATAAAGATAATCTCCTTGCCAACATTCTCCCTTGAACTTCGATCAGGTCTTCTAACTTCTCCTTCAACACCTTATATCCAGATGCTATATGAGCCAAGTTATTGACCTCTTGATTCTTGAGTCGAGGAATATGTTTAATGTTCACGTACTCGAATTTTTGCAGCAATCTATTTTCTACAATGAAGTACATGATAAAATTTTCCTTTACACATTTGTACTCCTTGGTTATTTGATTAACCACCAATTCAGAGTCTCCACTTATTTTGACCCTAGTTTCCCCTAATTCCAAAATGATTTCAAGGCCAGTAATCAAAGCCTCATATTCAACCTCGTTGTTCGATCAAGGGGGCTATCTATTTTGTACTAGAATTTTGTTAGGAAAAATAATCAAGACTTCAACTTCAGTACCATCCTTATGAGTTGATCCATCAAAGTATAATCTCCAAGGTTCGAGTTCCACCAAATTCTTGGGAACTTTAACCACGGCATGGTTAACTATAAAATCTGCAACCACTTGCCCTTTCATAGCTTTTAAGGGCATGTAAGTCAAAGAATATTCAATCAAGGATAATTCCCACTTTCCAATTCTACTATGCAAGATAGGTTTTGAAATAATATTTTTAATTATGTGAAAGTGAGACGAAATGTAAACCTCATCTGGTTTTATATAATGCTTCAACTTTGTACAAGAGAAATACAAGCATATGCATAATTTTTAAACCATACTATACCTAGTTTGTGCATCATTTAAGACACAGCTAAGATGATAAATAAATCTTTCGATGCCATTTTTTTTCTTGATCAAGCATGCTCCCTATAGTTACTTCAAATGCAGAGATGTACAGTCTCATACTCCAACTTCTATAAGGTGGTGAAAGAATTGGAGGGTGCACAAGATATTCTTTATTTTTGTCAAAAGCTTCTTGTTGCGCTTGCCCCCATTCAAAACCTTGCTTGTTCATACGAAGAAGGGGGGATAAGGCTTGAGTCTTTCCACTTAAGTTTGATATGAACCTCGTTAAAAAGTTGATCTTTCCTAGCAAAAACTATAATTACTTTTTTGTTATGGCGTTTTCGCCTCTATGATGGATTTGGTCTTGTTTTGGTTTATTTCGATCCCTTTATTATGGACCAGAAAGCCTAAGAAGTCCCCATCCTGCACACAAAATTCACATTTAAGGGGGTTCATTTTCAAACCATGCTTCCTCATTCTTTCGAATGATTGTCGGAGATGGTCTATATGGTTCATCCCTGATACAGATTTAACTACAATTTAGTTAATATAAATATGTATAAAGGTTTCGATGAAAGTCATGGAAAATAGAGTTCATCGCTCTTTGATAGGCTGCCCCAACATTTTTTAAACCAAAAGACATAGCTACCCATTCGTATGTTCCTAGGGCACATGTCCAATGAAATGTCGTTTTGGGCATATCTTCTTTAGCGATAAATATTTGGTTATACCTTGAATACCCATCAAGCATACTAAGGTATTCGAAGCCTGTGGCTGAATCTATCAACATTTCAGCCACTAGCATAGGGTATTCAACCTTTGGGGTTGCAACATTCAAATCTCTAAAGTCAATGCAAACCCTCAAAGTCCCATTCTTTTTAATCACATTCACTATATTGGCAATCCATTGGACATACCTAGTGGTGCATATGAACTTACACTTGAGAAGCCTTTTAATATCTGCATTTATCTTCGAAAAGATCTTATGTGTGAAGCTCCTTGGGATCTACTCGATTGGCTTCATCCCAGGCTTTATGTGAAACTTCAGTTCTACTAGTTCTTTGTTTAAACCAAGCATTTCATTGGAATCCCATGTGAAGCAGTCTCTGTATTCCTTCAACAGTTGGATCACTTTGACTTTTATTTCTAGATTGATGTTGGCACTTATGTAAGTTGGCCTTCTAACTTCTCCATCTCCCAACTTGATATCTTCAAGGGGGTCCTGTGCTAGAATTTTGATGTTGGTTGCTGCACGATCCTTTTCGAAACCCAAAGGTTCATCATCATAAATAGTGTCGAGCCTCTGACTTTCTCCGTCAATTTGTGATCTATCAGGTGGTTCTAGTTTAAAGTCTACACCAGGTTCCTCTAGATACAAATGATTTTATTTGGCTTCGACAACCATGTATTTCACTTCAGCCTCCAAGGCTGCTTTTAGCTTGTTTTCATCCATATAAGCTGAAATCTTTTCCAAGAAGTTGGACTCAGGCATGGTCATCGCTGTCGTCCCCCCAGCCAATTGGCTAAAGTCCTGGTACCCCTTATATATCATCTTCCTCTCCCATAATTTCCATGTTCCTTTGGAACCCATGTATAGCGGTAGAAATGTTCAAGACTAAGCCATTGGATTGACTAGACTTCATACAAATCAAAATAAAAATCGCCACCACACTTTATTGTTTCCAAAGGAATGGGAAAAGAGCGAATAACCCAAAAAGAGGGGGAAAGATTCAAGGTAAGGGGGTTGGTTATGCAAAGGGAAGGTATTAGCACCCTAAACATCTACGGCACTCCGCAGGAACCTCTTTGTAAAAATCTGTATATTTTGGCTATAAAAAATGTTGTATATATAAAAAATGGATGGTGGAGGTGAGGAAAGAAATATATTTATTTTATAATTTTTGCACCCGCCGCGGTTGTGAACCTTTAGTGCCTACGTACCACCTTTTCGTGCAATAGGGGATCAGGGTACACGTAGTTCCTCTTTCAAAAATTTAAAACCCAAATGTGTTGGTTAATTTTATAAGATAAAACATCATCGTCATTGTCCGTGTGGAAAACACACCTACTACCCACGATCATGAGAAATGAGAATTTGCATCATCTCAAAGTGGAGGATATGGCTTGGATTTCAAAATCAACAATGCCTCACTCAACACCCAAGTGGAAAAATATCTCTCTTCACTACATATTTTAGAAGTATAGTTGTTTGCATTACTACAAGGATTGACAAGAGTTTAATCTTTTAAGAAAAGTTTTAAAGATGAAAAGCCAAAGTGGAAAAATAGTTTGAAATGAGATTGATTTAATTTTAGTCTTCTCACAAAAAATGTTAAGGTATTATTAAGTTGATTGGAGTTTATTTATGAAAATGTTTTGAAAATGCATGGACATAAGTCCAAGTTTATTATGAAAATGGTTCGAGTTTAAAAACAAGAAGAGTTTTCAAAAAGGGAAAAAAGATTTTTGAAATTAAAGAAGATGGGAGGAGAAGAAGGGACTATCATAAAGCACAAGGTAAAAGCTAGGGATAAGAACCATATAACCAACAAGAAGCCAATACTTGACATTATGAGCCAAAATAGAATTCCCATTCCTTGGGTTGAAACAAATCAAGCAAAGAAATACTAGACCTCTTGAGAGAATAAAACTTCAAGTGTATTAAGTCTTCACAAAAAATTGGACAAAGTAACGGCTGTATACGGGTGAATCCCAGATTACAAACAAGGGGTGTAATAAAAAAAAACTTGCACACAAAAACAAACAAACAACCCAATGTCTTGAGGTAAACCTCAAGAACTCCAGACAAAATAATCAGATAAGATCACAAGGTTTCCAAGATAGGCCAAGGTTTCTAATCTTAAGTCCAAGAAAAGTCTCATGCTCCATAATACCAAGGATAGTAACCAAATAGTCCAAGTACCATTAAAGATTTTTTAGGGTTTATGTTTATTATTAAGTATCTTAAGAAAGGAAAAGAAAATATCAAGTGAGCAAAGTAAAAATGGCAAGAAAGTAAATGCTCAAATGAGCAAAGATGAAAATGGCATGAAATGTAAATGCTAAAAGTAAATGGTACATAAAGCATAAAAAAGAATGAAAGCATAAGGTAAAACAAGTCAATAATTAGTGGTTAGTTGGATGACCATCTTGAAGCTTGCATTTGGAACTTATTAGAGGATTGGTAGAACCAAAGCCTCCACACAACAAGTTGCATTTTCTTTTTGTCAAGTATATCATCCATTTGGAATTCTCACAAGTACCATTTAATGATCAACGATGTTTAAGTGATCCGCGTTGACCAAAGGTGTTGTAGATCCATTAGAGGATTGGTAGAACCAAATCCTCCACACAATGAATCTCAAGGTTATTGGATCAAAGAGATCAAATTAACATACTTGGGCTTGCAATCATAAGTTTGGGCCACGAATGATCATTTATTCGAATCGGGACAAAATTTAGCGCTAAGTTAAGCAATTTGTGATACGGTGACAGAACCGACTGTTAATACTGGTTTGCGTTTTGCGTTTTTTGTTTGCAAAATGTCGCAGTAAGCTAGAGTCACCACCGACTTTTATTTCATCCAATCATGGAAAAGGAAAAATAACAGAAAAAACCTTTTTTGAGATGTTTCTGAGTACGGGGGGTAGATTATAGAATGGGAAGGTGTTAACACCCTTTTTATCCATGTTTTTCCACGGGCTCTTAGGTACTTGCTCATTTTTTCCAAATTGCTTGTGCGTGCTTGTTTTGAAAAGTTTTGTTTTACTTTGTGATAACCCTTGTTTCTGTCCTCAAGAGTGTGACGAAGTTGTTTTTGAAAATTGTTTTGAAAAGTGTTTGTGTAAAAGATTTATTGTTTTGAGCAAGTACCTAACAGTTATCTACGTACTCGAAAAAAGGCGTTCTTTTCCTCCTATCCTTTAGACCATGTTATCCTACTATTAGTGAGTAGGTAACCCTAGTCCGTTGGATGTTTGAGGGACTATCGAAAGAGACGTAATGGTCATTGAAGGCAACATGTAAGGATACTTTAGAATTTCGAAGGGACTGTCATCATATATTCGTAGGCAACATCGAGGGACAAGATCATTTCTCGTAGGCAACTCGAGGGACGTTAAGGGACTATGATCTTTATGATGACTTTTAGATTGAGGGTCTTTTGCTAAGATATCCCTACGTTCGAGGGACATGACCATTGATTTCTGAGGCAACCAAGTGGGGAATACCCTAGGGGTGAAAGTGCGCAACATTGTGTTTTTTCAGTTATATTTATCTTTGCACATTTAGGGTTTTCTACCGTATTGATTTTCAGTTTGTCTTTCCATACAATCCTATTAACATACATATAAGCAGTTTATAGTTTGCGGAATTAAAAGCAAGAAAGTTTAAAGTCCTAGCTATTACAAGGCTTTTGCAGATACATAATTATTTTGGACTGAAAATAAAAAGGCCGAATTTAAACCCTAATTACTATTACAACCTCGAAACAGTTGCAATAATAATAAAAGGAAACTAAAAAATGTGCGCGGCGAATTAAATGCGAGAATAATTTAGGAAACCTAAAAAATCTAATTGAAAAAAGATTTAGGTTAGTTTTTGTTGAGAAAAATTAATTAGGTTATGTACAAATTAAAACCCTAATTTCAAATTAATTTAAATTATAAAAAAGGAATTAAATTTTCCCTAAATTAAATTAAACTAATTAATTAAGGAAATAAAATATTTTTATGAAAAGAAAATGATTTTTACGTTTTTTTGGATGATTTTTTGATTAAATAAAAAATAATGATTTTTTTGGTGTTATTTTAATAAAGGAAAATAATTAGTAAAACAATTAAAAATAAAAATAAAAATAGAAAAGAAAAGAATGGGCATGTGTTGTGCCAGTCTGAGAGTGCACCATAGTCCTTCATTGTTTGAGGCGTTAGATCTGAATTATTGATACATCCAATGGCCAAATGGTGGTAGCGCATGGTAGGCGTTTTGGATGATGATGCATTGAATCTGTAGAAACAAAGTAAGAAAACAAAATTTGCTGGGATGGTTAGTTGTATATATAATAACCTAAATAAAATATAAAGGAAATAAAGTGGTCTTTCCCAAACGCGCGCGTGATTCAAATCACCCAATAGGATTCTGCCACCTAATTTTCTTCTTCCCCATAACTGTTGTTTTTGGCCACACTTTTACCTACAGTCATTTCCGTCACTAAAGGCTATATTGACGGATTTTGTTCGTAGCCATAAACCTGTAAAATTCAAAAAAACGCAGCACAAACAGAATAAATTCAAACCAAAGACATGGATCAACTGCAAATCATCTCCTGAGCATGATAGTACCCCTAATTTTTTCCAACTTTACCTTTATATAGAATTCCTAATTTGGGACCTCAAAACCCTTACAATGGCATCGTGCCTTTCCTGCACTCAAACTTCAATCAAACAAATCAAAAACATTACAAATATGATAGCAAGCATGAATATATGATCAAAACATATTTATGATGGATAAATCATTGAAAATGAATCTTGAAAAAAAGATGCAAACCGTGGCATTGTGAGGCGTGATTTATGAAGGTTTTAAGGCTTGAGGATGATTCGAATGGCTTCAGAACACGTCCAGGAACAGATTGTTGGCTTTGGAATTACTTGAAACGGCCTATGGAAGAGAATATAGTCTGCACTTTTTCTTCCAAAATTTTCAATTTCTTCCCCTTGTTTTCACGACCCCAAACCCTTCCTTATGCTTTGGAAATGTTGTGTATATATCGTAGAATGATTTAGATCAACAAAAACTGATCATATCTTTGCAAATTATGGAGATTTCATTTCATTCTTTGCCTTGTATGATTTGTTTCTAAAATAGACCAAATTAAGACCTTTTCCAATCAATTAGCTCTTGCACGAATTTTTTGATTTGCTAGCTGTTCATGGACTCATAATATGCTCATAAAATCAAATCTTTGATTTTATTTGATTATTCTACTATTTAAATTGATTTATTTTGATTTAAATGGATAAAAAATCAAAATAAATAATAAAAACAATAAAATAATAGGTGGATAAGCTCAGGGGTCGTAGGCCATCTTAGGAACAAGTTTCAAACAAGAAAACATGGCCCCATTTGGAAAAAAAGTCATTTTGATCAATGTTGACTTCATGCACATTTCTAAAAATTGGTCAATTTTGACAATACATATCTCCATCAATTTTAATCCTAAGAGGGTGTTTTTTGAATTTTTAGAAAGCTTAGGATGTACCCTAAATAAAACTTTTGGTTTCATCTCAATTGGGTCTTCCATTTTCATGTAAGAAGCTTTGACCCAAAAGGTGTTTTTATTGACCTTTCAAAAGGACCTATAATGTAGAAATTCATATCTTTTGATGAGTGAATATTTTGAACTTGTGGGATGAAGATGAATTGTAGGGAATTGCATCCTCTTCAAAATGAGCCTTGGAGGGAAAATTTCTGATGAAGTATGTGGAAGTTATGCTTGGTCAAAGTTTGGTTGACTTTTCTTAAGAAACCCTAATTTAGCAACTTTTGGGTTTTGATGAATTTAGGGCATTCCTTGAGGAATCATGATCAAACCTTGATCAAATTATGGATATCACTTCAAAATGTTGATGTTGACCAAAAATCTTGAAGTTTGACTGTATGTGGGCCACATTTGACTTTTGACCTAATACAGTCGATTCTCAAGCATCTGAGCAGTTGACTGAGCAAACTTCTTGTACAGTGCTTGAAATTTGACATGGAGGGTCTTGAGAATATATTAGGATCATTGAGAGCATATGAGGTCTTTGGAGTCCACCTATCTTGATGAAAATGGAAACCCTAATTTGAGACACACTGCCTTAGGAGAGAGTTTATCTGGTCAACTCTTGGGCAAACTTGAGCAAATTGAGGATCTCTAGGAGTCTGTATTGAGTAAAATGAAAAGGAAAATTTTGGGGTACAATAGTTGCCCCTGTTCAATCTTCTTAAACCTGAGGATATAGATTGGCTGTCTACCTTTCATAATCTGAAGGTGGAAGATGATTGAACACTAGAGTGCCCAAAAATCTGCACTCGTCTGAGATGGTGCTGGACTGTGTAGGTAGTATCGGGAATGGGGTTATAGATGCCATTTGGAGGATATGACAGAGAATCGTCGGAGATGGGCTTAAAGATGCCATCCGGAAGATATGTTAGAGAATCGTCGGAGATGGGCTTAAAGATGCCATCTAGAGGATGTTGATTTCCTGAGATGTTCCTTCGATGAGAGTCCTGTTCCTGTTATTGATGAGGAATCTGCTGAGGAATGTTGGTATTTGTATTAGGAGAAATTGAATTTTAGGAGCTTCAGTTGTCCGTTACTCTACTGGGGAATTAACTCCAGAGGTGAACTGCATATCTGGTCAGTGTACAGGTTGTATCGCGACTTACTGGGGAAATGCAAAACCAATCGTGTTTGATCAGGTACAGGTCTTACAGTGTTGTAAATTGTTGTCTGGAGGTAATAGAAAAGAAACCTGGGTCATAGGGTTTCTTTGAAATGAATTCCCTGGATAGTAGGGCTTATGGGAAGGAACCTAGGTAAGGTTGCTTCGTGAGGAGTTTGGGTAAAAATGCATCTGAACTGAGAAGGAACCTAGGTAAGGTTGCTTCGTGGGGAGTTTGGGTAAAACTGCATCTGAACCGAGAAGGAACCTGGGTAAGGTTGCTTTGGGATAAGTCTGAGTGAAACTTCAGAAGGAACCTGGGTAAGGTTGCTCGTGATGAGTCTGTGTAGTCCTTTAGGGGAAACCTGTGTAAGGTTACTTTGTGATAAGTTCGTGTAAAACTTTAGAAGGAACCTGGGTAAGGTTACTTTGGGATAAGTTCGTGTAAAATTTCAGAAGGAACCTGGGTAAGGTTACTTTGGGATAAGTCCGTGTAAAACTTCAGAAGGAACCTGGGTAAGGTCACCTTAGGATAAGTCTGTGTAAAACTTCAAGAGGAACCTGGGTAAGGTTACTTTGTGATAAGTTCGTGTAAAACTTCAGAAGGAACCTGGGTAAGGTTACTTGGGGATGAGTTCGTGTAAAACTTCAGGAGGAACCTGGGTAAGGTTACTTTGGGATGAGTTCGTATAAAACTTCAGAAGGAACCTGGGTAAGGTCACCTTTGGATAAGTTCGTGTAAAACTTCAGGAGGAACCTGGGTAGGGTTACTTCGGGATAAGTCCGTGTAAAACTTCAGAAGGAACATGGGTAAGGTCACCTTGGGATAAGTCTGTGTAAAACTTCAAGAGGAACTTGGGTAAGGTTACTTTATGATAAGTTCGTGTAAAACTTCATTCGGAAATGTATGAGAAAGGACCCATGTAAGATTTTTCAGGATAAACCCGTGTGAAGCTGCATTTAGGAGAAACCCGTGTAAGATTTCTTCGTGACAAACCCGTGTAAAGTTGTATTTGGTCGCGCAGATAATTATTTTGTTTAGTTTCAGGAGCTAATTTTGAACTTGCTGGAAGTTGTTAATGATAACCATCTTTCCTGAAAAGGTACATGATTAATCATATATGATGCATGAAATGCATTGTATGATGATGTTCTCAAAATAAATGAGCTTATGCTGGATGCAATATGTGTGTGCATGTCATGATGTATGAACATGAAATGCTATTGTGGCACGTCCGAGTTTGGGAAAATAAATCCCTGACTGTTGTTGGAGAGTACTGGAAATTACATTCCTGATCATAGTAGAAAAAGTGGTTCTTCTACTTCCGCTAGAGATGGCGAACCAGAGATGACTATGCTGGGGATTTGCCCCTTGTTTACGGATATTTTGCCTAGTAGAGAATCTACTTGAGAACAACTCTGCGGGGGAATAATTCTGTTGGAGAAAGAAGATTCCATAGCTGAAGGGATAAACTCTGTCGGGGATTGAGCTTCTGTATTCAGAGAAATAAACTCTGTTCGGGAGAAAACTTTATGACCCGTTTGCGATTATGAAATTTGATCGGGAAATATAAATGTCGATTCTCTGAAGGAACTTTGCTGGGGAACGTAGCTCCTATTTAGGGGAGCCGATGTCAAAGCTTTAGTTGCCTCTACTCTGTGGGGAGTGTAGATGTCACAGGGTCGTATGCTGAGGATACGCAATGACTTTGCATCAGGACTTTTCTGCCCTTATACCTGTTGGAGAAAGTACCCACAGAGGCTTTGTGGATGCTGATTAGGATGATAAGTCTTCTATTGATAAACAAATGATAAGATGGCGGGACATAGTCATATGCTTCAAATCCCTAACTTTTTCCTGGACCTCCCTTTCGGGTTTTCAGTCCACCGGGATACCCTTTTTTGCTCAAGCCGCCTTTTAAAGTTTTCGACTTGCCGGGTGTATATATCTTTTTTGTTTTTATCCCTAATTTTTGCCCGAACCATTTTAGTTCGCCGGGATGCCCTTATTTTTGCCTAGGCCAGTCAACCTAGCGGGTCTTTGTTCATGCATAGTATTTTCCGACTATGTCCATGTTCACCGGGTACGGAGAATTGTCACTGTCCATAGTAGTAAGTGTTGCCACACTACCAGAAGATGTTTGTTTGATCGTACAAAATTTTTTGTTGGAATTCATGCCCAATACCCCAAGTGATTTAGATGGAGATCTGCCCCTGGCTATTTGGCATCTTTGAGAGATTCCTTGAATCTTGACTTGACTGCCCCAGATGATGGACAATGATCATGTCGTGCCCCTTGGTTGGAAGTGTTTTTCCACTTGAGGTGATCCTTTTTATTGAGAAGGTTTTTGTTCACTAGATATTCGTCATGCGAATTTCTCTGCTGTTGAACAAATAGTCATATGCAAACAATGTTATTTTAAGAATGCAAAGCTTATGTCTGTCTTGAAGTTTGAAAATTCATTTTTTAGTAAAACAAACAAATTTTGTAAAAGTGTGATGTCAACTCAGGATTTATAGAAAACCTTATAGGAGTCAGGATACCTTTAGTAACAGTATGCTTTCGAACTAACGCATGCTTCAACTAGGACTTTTAAGGGTTATAACGTGACCTGGTTCACGGTTTAAGAAACAAAGGATAAAGGCTCAAATTTTGTTTGTACCCACCCGTTCTTCGTGATGTTCTTCGAACCTATGCTCAGTTAATTGTGCATTTAGATCCCGTTTGAGTCTTTTCTCTGATATTCCAGTGATGGTTCGGATACTGACAGTTTGTTTTGAATAGGCACTCATTTTTTTGTTGAGGGTTTGTAGGACCTCTTTCTTTTTGATTTTATTATCCCTGTCTTTTTCCTGAACTGTTTCTTTTTGTGATTACAGTCAGCGGGATGCCCCAGTTTTTCTTAAGTCTCCTTCATAGGTTTTGACTTAATGGGCTTTTATTTCGAGAAATAATGACTTCCTGTCTTAACGATTATAGGGAACCATCACCATCTTTTGTTTTGGAAGGACGTCTTCGATGCCATTCATTGTTCACCTGGATTAACTGAGAAAACTACACTGCCCCAGGTTGTGATTAAGGGTTTTAATTTGTGTGAAAGAAAAACTCCTACTTCTTTGGATTAAAGGGGTTGACTAGGGATTATCTCCCTTATAACTCCACTATTTAGGATTTGAAACAACGCCTGTACATCGTCAGCGGGGTCTATTCAAAAGCATACTGTAGAGATTGTGGTATCATTTTCGTCATCCTCCCTCTAAGGCTTAGAGTTTTTAGTCGAGAGTTGAATATCACGAAAGGGAAGTATAAAGCAATTTAAGCATAATGAAAACAAATTAATTCAAGATAAACATGTGTAATGCATTAATGAAATAATAAAGTTTGACATGACAATAATTGTTCGAATAAGCAAAGAAAATACAACTTCAGAATTCAAATGAACAAAAATGTTTTCAATCCTAGCCATGTTTTGGCAAGGGAGCTGTGATCACGTTGGAAGTTTCAGGAGGGTCGAACTCGATCTCCTCAGCGTCAATCATATTCTGAATCTTGTATTTCAGCGCCCAACAATTGTTAGTATCGAGCCCCGGGCTACCAGAATGATAAGCACACCTTGCATCCGGGTTGTAGTTAAGAGAAGAAGTCTTAGGGTTCGGATGAGGGTTTATCACCGTAATCAGATTCATCTTTAACATGTGTTGCAATGCTTGTGACAATGGCATGTTGATTTGGGTGAACTGCCTTTGAGGTCTTTCCACCCTTGGCTGATTGTTTCGTTGTTGTGGTCGTTGTGCGCATGCCGAATTAGAGATCAGCACTGCCCCTACAGATTGGTGCTAGTCTGCCCTGCTACGCCCCTTCTGGCCGTGCACATCATTGGCTTCCCTCTTGCCACCAAATGACTTATTCTCTGTACTCGAAGAGGTATTTTTCTGGATCTTGCCACTCCGGATCCCAGCTTCTACTCTTTCTCCAGTCAATATCAGCTCGGTGAAAACAACTGAGGAGCTACCAATCAAGTGATTAAAGAAAGGACCAGACAACATACCAAGGAACATATCCACCAACTCCCTATCAGACAAAGGGGGTTGGACTCTCCCTGCTAGATCTCTCCATTTCTGCACATATTCCTTGAAACCTTCGCTTGCACCCAAGGACATACTCTGGAGTTGAGTACGGGTAGGGGCAAGGTCAGCGTTATATTGATACTTCTTGTAAAAAGCAGCAGCCAGATGTTCCCAGTTACGGACATTGGTTCCCTCTAGTTGATAGAACCATTCAAGATGAGTCCCAGATGACTGTCCTGAAAGAAATGGACCCACAAGTTCCTATCAGCGGTGTGAGGCTGAATCTTCCTGACCTAAGAACAGAGATAAAGTTTTGGGCAGGACACCCCATCATACTTTGCAAAAATTGGAGCTTTGAACTTCTGCGGGATGACCACTCCCGACACCAATCCCAATTCTTCAAAATCTAACCAGGTATTCTCTGGACCTCCATAGCATTCAAGCGATCTTCCAACTGCTTGTATCTATCCTCAGTGGGAGGATACTGCTCATCATTATAGTCGGTATCATTGTCCGAAACTTCAGGACTGGGATCTTTCTCCCTTTTCTCTTCTTCATGATTCTCCCCTTCCTTAGATGAAGAGGTCAAATTAACTTGTTGCTTCAACGGCCCTCTAAACCTTCTGCCTATATTCAGAATACCGACAACCTTCTTCTTTTTCCTTTTCTCTTTTAGGATGAGGGTTTTTAGATCCTCCTTCCCTTTTGCCAAATTTATGAACATTTGTTGGAACTGGGCGTTTTGTGCCTGGAGGTCCTTGATGCTTTGTTCGGAAGACATTTTTGCTGAAATAAACAGCGAAGAAGATGAGAAACCTGTAATGGTACCTGTAGTGATGTGTATGATATGCATGAAATGTTTTCAAGGATCTCGCGGGATAAACAAGAAACTGTTAGAATTTGATTGCAGCTTGATTGAAGAAACTTCGTGTCGTTGAGAGTCCTTCTTCAAGAGTCAAGCTCACCATATCGAGTGGGTCATAGCCCCTGACTCAAGATCCTTTGACAACATTGGCTAGAGGAAAATAAATCCCCTTTCCCCTTGCTAGACAACTGGTTCGCCATGACCTACATTGCAGACCCTTGAGATCCTTGAAATGGTTAGTATGATATGCCCTGTTTATGATGTCATGATGTCATGATTATATTGAGAAATCACAGGTATAACAAGCACAAACAAATCACACCAAGTCCTTAGGTTTAAGGCTTGCATGAGGTTAAAGGTAGTACCCTCTTGAAGTTTAGTTGGTTTCAAACCTGTCTTAAAAAGTAACCGAGTTCTAGAGGATCTCAATATCACTGACCATCCTTTATCGGGCATTGTTTCTGCTCAATCAATCTTTTCTTGTGGTTGAAATATCCCGAAAGTCTGATCTCAATGAGTGTAGCATCGAGTATCAACCAATCCTAAGCTCTACATCGAGGCCGACTATCTCACTACTTTCTAATGGCCAAGTTTGTTCAACTAAGGTTCTAAGGTACGTTAGTGCTTCACAACACCACGCGGCGGCCCCGTATTCTCCTTGTTTCCCCACGAAGGATACCGGTAGCAACCAAAGTGCCACACTAACACAACCATCGCTTAAACCATATCGGTCTATGCTGTACAGTCTTCATGATCTATTGTTGTTTACCTAAAGAGTGCCCCCAGATCCGGGTGTAGGATCTATAGTAACCCCAAACAAACTCTCAAAAGTAAAGCAATTAAGACAACCAAGATAAGCAATTTTAATGACCTAGATCCTAAGGTAAATCCCACTTTATAATTCTCCCCAGCAGAGTCTCCAGTTCTGTGATATAGTGGCAGAACCGACTGTTAATACTGGTTTGCATTTTGCGTTTTTTGTTTGCAAAATGTCACAGTAAGCTAGAGTCGCCACCGACTTTTATTTCATCCAATAATGGAAAAGGAAAAAGAACAGAAAAAACCTTTTTCGAGATGTTTCTGAGTACGGGGGGTAGATTATAGAAAGGGAAGGTGTTAGCACCCTTTCTATTCATGGCTTTCCATGGGCTCTTAGGTACTTGCTCATTTTTTCCAAATTTCTTGTGCGTGCTTATTTTGAAAAGTCTTGTTTTACTTCGTGATAACCCTTCTTTTTATCCTCAAGAGTGGAACGAAGTTGTCTTTGAAAATTGTTTTGAAAAGTGTTTGTGTAAAAGATTTTTTGTTTTGAGCAAGTACCTAACAGTTATCTACCTACTCGAAAAACGATGTTCTTTTCCTCCTATCCTTTAGACCGTGTTATCCTACTATTAGTGAGTAGGTAACCCTAGTCTGTTGGATGTTTGATGGATTATTGAAAGGGACGTAATGGTCATTGAAGGCAACATGTAAGGATACCTTAGCATTTAGAAGGGACTGTCATCATATATTCGTAGGCAACATCGAGGGACAAGATCATTTCTCGTAGGCAACTCGAGGGACATTAAGGGACTATGATCTTTATGATGACTTTTAGATTGAGGGTCTTTTGCTAAGATATCCCTACGTTCGAGGGACATGACCATTGATTTCCGAGGCAACCAAGTGGGGAGTACCCTAGGGGTGTAAGTGTGCAATAGTGTGTTTTTTCAGTTATATTTATCTTTGCATATTTAAGGTTTTCTACCATATTAATTTTCATTTTGTCTTTCCATACAATCCTATTAACATACATCTAAGCAGTTTATAGTTTGCGGAATTAAAAGCAAGAAAGTTTAAAGTCCTAGCTATTACGAGGCTTTTGCAGATACATAATTATTTTGGACTAAAAATAAAAAGGCGGAATTTAAACCCTAATTAATATTACAACCTCGAAACAGTTACAATAATAAAAAAAGGAAATTAAAAAATGCGCGCGGCGAATTAAATGCGAGAATAATTTAGGAAACCTAAAAAATCTAATTGAAAAAAGATTTAGGTTAGTTTTTTTTGAGAAAAATTAATTAGGTTATGTACAAATTAAAACCCTAATTTCTAATTAATTTAAATTATAAAAAATGAATTAAATTTGCCCTAAATTAAATTAAAATAATTAATTAAGGAAATAAAATATTTTTATGAAAAAAATGATTTTTATGTTTTTTTTAAAGATTTTTTGATTAAATAAAAAATAATGATTTTTTGGTGTTATTTTAATAAAAGGAAAATAATTAGTAAAACAATTAAAAAAATTAAAATAGAAAAGAAAATAATGGGCATGTGTTGTGCCAGCCTGAGAGTGCACCATAGTCTGAGGCGTTGGATCTGAATTATTGATACATCCAATGGCCAAATGGTGGTAGCGTATGGTAGGCGTTTTGGATGATGATACATTGAATATGTAGAAACAAAGTAAGAAAACAAAATTTGTTGGGATGGTAAGTTGTATAGATAATAACATAAATAAAATATAAAGGAAATAAAGTGGTCTTTCTCAAACGCGCGCGTGATTCAAATCACCCAATAGGATTCTGCCACCTAATTGTCTTCTTCCCTATAACTGTTGTTTTTGGCCATACTTTTACCTACAGTCATTTCCGTCACTAAAGGCCATAGTGACGGATTTTGTTCGTAGCCATAAACCTGTAAAATTCAAAAAAACGCAGCACAAACAGAATAAATTCAAACCAAAGACATGGATCAACTGCAAATCATCTCCTGAGCATGATAGTACTCCTAATTTTGTCCAATTGTGCCTTTATATTGGGACCTCAAAACCCTAACAATGGCATCGTGCCTTTCCTACACTTAAACTTCAATTAAACCAATAAAAAACATATCAAATATGATAACAAGCATGGATATATGATCAAAACATGTTTATGATGGATAAATCATTGAAAACGAATCTTGAAAAAAATATGCAAACCGTGGCACTGTGAGGCGTGATTTTTGAAGGTTTTAAGGCTTGAGGATGATTGGAATGGCTTCAGAACACGTCTAGGAACAAATTGTTGTCTTTGGAATTACTTGAAACGTCCTATGGAAGAGAATACAATCTCCACTTTTTCTTCCAAAATTTTCAATTTCTTCCCCTTGTTTTCACGACCCCAAACCTTTCCTTATGCTTTGGAAATGTTGTGTATATATCATAGAATTATTTAGGTCAACAAAAACTGATCATATCTTTGCAAATTATGGAGATTTGATTTCATTCTTTGCCTTGTATGATTTGTTTCCAAAATAGACCAAATTAAGATCTTTTCCAATAAATTAGCTCTTGCAAGAATTTTTTAATTTGCTAGCTGTTCATGGACTCATAATATGCTCATAAAATCAAATCTTTGATTTTATTTGATTATTCTACTATTTAAATTGATTTATTTTGATTTAAATGGATAAAATATCAAAATAAATAATAAAAATAATAAAATAATAGGTGGATAATATCAGGGGTCGTGGTCCATCTTAGGAACAAGTTTCAAACAAGAAAACATGGGCCCATTTGGAAAAAAAGTCATTTTGATCAATGTTGACTTCATGCACATTTCCAAAAATTGGTCAATTTTGACAATACATATCTCCCTCAATTTTAATCCTAAGAGGGTGTTCTTGGACTTTTTAGAAAGCTTAGGATGTCTCCTAAACAAAACTTTAGGTTTCATCTCAATTGGGTCTTCCATGTTCATGTAAGAAGCTTTGACCCAAAAGGTGTTTTTGTTGACCTTTCAAAAGGACCTATAATGTAGAAATTCATATCTTTTGATGAGTGCATATTTTGAACTTGTGGGATGAAGATGAATTATAGGGAATTGCATCCTATTCAAAATGAGCCTTGGATGGAAAATTTCTGATGAAGTATGTGGAAGTTATGCTTGGTCAAAGTTTGGTTGACTTTTCTTAAGAAACGCTAATTTAACAACTTTTGGGTTTTGATGAATTTAGGGCATTCCTTGAGGAATCATGATCAACCCTTGATCAAATTATGGATTTCAATTAAAAATGTTTATGTTGACCAAAAATCTTGAAGTTTGACTGTATGTGGGCAACAGTTGACTTTTGACCTAATATAGTCGATTCTCGTGCATCTGAGCAGTTGACTGTGAAAACTTCTTGTGCCGTGCTTGAAATTTGACATGGAGGGTCTTGAGAACATATTAGTACCATGAAGAGCATATGAGGTCTTTGGAGTCCACCTATCTTGATGAAAATGGAAACCCTAATTTGAGACAACTGCCTTAGGGGAGAGTTTGTCTGGTCAACTCTTGGGAAAACTTGAGCAAATTGAGGATCTCTAAGAGTATGTATTGAGTAAAATGAGAGGGAAAATTTTGGGGTACAACACAATTGTAAGTGGACTTATATAGAAGTCGCACCTATTTTGAGTCCGGTCAATAGCAATCTATGCTCCATTTGTTTTGAGACATGATATAGAGATTATGCTCCAACAACATCTAGTGCAATAAGAAGGGGATGAGATGAAGAGGGATGGGGAAAAAATGTATAAACCACATTTGAATTAAATTTTAATCAAACCATTATTAAAATCATTCATCCATTTTTGTGGAGTTAAACTCAACACTATAGATCCAATGATGTTAATAAAGTTTATGATCCAAAATCTAACCCAAGATCAGCCAGAAAATAGTCACAAAATAATATCACATTTTAATATACATAAAAGGGTTTAAAAATAATGTTTAAAAATAGAAAATAAAGAGAAAAATATCAACTATGTTCAAATTAATTAAGAAATAAAAAGTAAGACCATAGAAAAATCAGAAAAAGGCTTAAATAATTTTACAAATTTTTTGGTAATTTTTTAAAGTCAGAAACTATTTTTAAAATTAAAATAAATGGGTAAAATAAACAAAAAATGGTAAAAAATAGTAAAGTCTGAAACAAAAATAAAATAAGGTCACCAATATTTGTCACAATATCATTGAATCATTCCATAATTTTTCCAGAATTTAAAAATGTATAAAAGTATTTTTAAACATTTAAACCAAATCAAATAAGTGTAAAATTTATAACAAAATACCAAAACACAAAATTAAATTGTGAAAAAATTAAAATTAGAAAGAGAATAATCAAAAATATTTTTCATAATTTTTTCAGATTTTTTGGACTAAAAATGAATTTTCTATGATTTTTTGAAATTTAAAACAATTAAAATATAAAAATCAGAAAAAGAAAATAAAAGTAAAATATGTGGACCATTGGATGAGAGTCAAAACGCGTTAGTAATAAAATCCAAGGGATCTGACATGCTGTGCATATCATGGTCATTAGTGAATAATGTACAAAATCAAATATAAATCAGATTTTCAAAAATAACAAGTGGCGTGCCATCATTGGTTGGAAGATGACACGTAGGTCATCTTCAACCTCCAGCCAATGTGATTTGCAGGTCTCTCAAACTATAAAATCAGAAGCTCAGACCTATGCCAATCGCTTCGTCTCTTCAAGACGAAAACAACCACACCCTCGCGCCAAATTTATATAAACTGTAGCTCAAGCAATTTAGAAGGAAATTTTTGAAAAGGAATTTGATATTTCATGGTCAAAATGTGTTTCCAGTGAAATGTAAATGTTGCGACTAGAACCAGGGTAATGAGAGCAACATAATGATATCAGAGTTTTGAAGAATTGATGAAGGAATCTACCTATTGAAGTTGAGTTGCAGATCTCTAAAACTGGACTTCTATGGAATGGTATAGGGCACGATTCTTGAATGTAATTATATGGTTAGCTTCAGGGAAGATCAAGGAAGGTGAATTGAGGGAAAAATTGGATTGAAAAAGGGTCGAGAATGGATTTTGAAGTTGCTGAATTCTGAGTTGTGAAATAAGTTTGGCAGGGTGATTCTGGCTATCCAAGCTTGGGAAATTGAATGGGATAGTTCATGTATTTATAGGAGAAGCGAATGGGATCAAAAGGAAGAGCGAATGATGCATTTTGGAGGGAAATCGTGCACACCTGATGCAAGAGTGAAGTGTGATACAAACTTCATCAAAACTCATCCAATTCTTGCGTTTTGATGTGCTAAACAAATCAGGAACTTCACTAAACATGTTTAGAGGCAAAAATGCGTGGAAAACTTGTGATTAGAGGCCACATTATGGATTTCAAAATTATGACTTGGTGAGAAATTCAATTTCAAAGTGCCAACTTCTGACCAATGGCATTTTCAACCCAAGGGGTCTTAGGCCATGATTCTTGATGATTTAGAAAGATGAGGTTACAAACTTTGTAATGGAAAAAGAATGTGTTGTACCCTAAAATTTTCCCTATCATTTTATTCAATACATACTCCTAGAGATCCTTAATTTGCTCAAGTTTGCCCAAAAGTGGACCAGACAAACTCTCTCCTAAGGCAGTGTGTCTCAAATTAGGGTTTCCATTTTCATCAAGATATGTGAACTCCAAAGACCTCATATTCTCTCCATGGTCCTAATGTGTTCTCAAGACCCTCCATGTCAAATTTAAAGCCTTACACAAGAAGTTTGCTCAGTCAACTACTCAGATGCTTGAGAAGCGACTGTATTAGGTCAAAGTCAACTGTGGCCCACATACAGTCAAACTTCAATATTTTTGGTCAACATCAACATTTTGAAGTGATATCCATCATTTGATCAAGGGTTGATCATGATTCCTCAAGGAATTCCCTAAATTCATCAAAACCCAAAAGTTGCTAAATTAGGGTTTCTCAAGAAAAGTCAACCAAACTTTGACCAAGCATAACTTCCACATACTTTATCAAATATTTTCCATCCAAGGCTCATTTTGAAGAGGATGAAATTACCTACAATTAAACTTCATCCCCCAAGTTCAAAATAGGCACTCACAAAAGATATGAATTTCTACATTATGGGTGCTTTTGAAAAGTAAACAAAAACACCTTTTGGGTCAAAGCTTCTTACATGCACATGGAAGGCCCAATTGAAACGAGATCAAAAGAGTTGCTTAGAAGATATCCTAAGCTTTATAAAAAGTCCTAGAACACCTCTTTAGGATTAAAATTGGAGGAGACATGCCTTGTCAAAGTTGACCTTTTTTTGCAAAATTGCCAAAAGTCAAATGGGCTCAAAATTACATATTTTGCCAAATGGGCCTAACTTTTTATGCTTGCACCTCACTTATAATATGGTCCACGACCCAAATATTCACCCACACATTATTTGCCTCATTTTTCATTTTATTTTGATTTTTTATTAATTAAAATTTGAATTAAATCAAATAAATGACAAATAATAGCAAAGATATGTTTTGATATGATTTTATGACAGGATCTCAATCAAATTATGATGAAATATCAAGGCCAAAACGAATCAAGCATGATTGGTACAAAAATGGGATGATTGGGCTCAATTTAGAAAGTTTGTATATGGCATGAAAATCAAATTAAATCTTCAAAACTTTCAAAGATACCAATCAGTTTTATAACCCTAATTCGTTCTAGGATATATATTGAACATGTAATAGGCATAAGACAAGGGTGGGCAGCAGAAAAAACACAAGAACAAATTCCAAATTTCTTGAAAAAAAGGGTGACTCGGTTTTCACTCCACAGGCCATCTCAAGCCATCCTAGCATTGCTAATCAATTGTTGGACGTCTTAGGAAGCCATCCCAATCATTTGCAAGGCCTGAAGCATCAAGAATCGTGCGCTACAACTCACCCGGTTTGATATTTTTTCCAAAATCGATTACTGTAATTCCTGCATTATTAGCATATTTGATTGACATATTTGTGATCTTTGACATGTTTTCAAGCTGACTGAATAGTTTAATTAAAGTTTTAACGTCTATATGGGCGTTTTCCATTGCTAGGGTTTTCGTGTGCATTTTAGGGGTTTGTTTTACAGGTTAAATTGGGCCAAGGGAGGAACACCATGATGTTCACGAGATCAAGACGAATTGATCCATGTAGTGGGAAGTAATTTATCATGCGTCTTGTACATTTTTGAAATTTGCAGGGGCTATAGCTACGAACATGTGACTGTAGGTAAAAGGTCTTTACCTAACACGATGGAAAATGAAGAAGGTGATGAGGTGTTCAACAACCATTGGACCGTTCAAACTTCGCGCGCTTTGGATTCAGTTTACCTTGTTTTCATATATTAAATTCTGGCTTTATCATGTTAATAAATAACAACAATAGTGCAGCTGGCAACACATCAGTGGTGGTAAGTGTTAGGACCTGGGTTCGATCCCAGGTCCCAGCAAAACCTTATTTTCTTATTTTCCATTTACAGATCATATGCGTCACCTACCTAGATGACTACCATGCACCACCAATATCTAGCCAGCAGATTCATAGTCAACCAGATCCAACGCATAGCAATGAAGTACCCTTGGTACACCCTCAGGTCAACGCCACATGGAACCAAGCGCTGACTAGGCTTAGATGGCTAATGGGCCTGGAAAATTCAACATTGCACCCAACCCCCCCATTCAGCACAACACAGGCCCAATTCCTCTCTTTCTCTATTTTTTTAATTTATTTTATTTATTTTCTCAATTACTTTTCTTTTCACAAATAATATATAAAATCATTTTTTATTTAATCAAAAAATCACAAAAAATACCAAAATCATATTTTTTCAAAAAAGAATATTTTTTATTTCTTAACTAATTTAGTTTAATTAACTTAGAGCAATTTAATCCTTTTTTATAATTAAAAATAATTAGAATTAGGGTTTTAATTGTACATAACTTAATTAATTTTTTTCCTCAAAAAAAACTTAAATATTTTTTTCAATTAGATTTTTAGGGTTTTCAATTTTTCTAGCATTTAATTTTCCGCGTGCATTTTAATTTTTTTATTATTATTGTAACTGCTCCAGGATTGTAATAGTAATTAGGATTTTAAACTTCCACATTTTTATTTTCAGTCAAGATGATTATGTAACCGCCAAAGCCCTGTAATAGCTAGGTTTATTTTCTCGCACTTTAAATTCTTGCAAATCTTTAATTGTCTAGATGCATGGCTAATAGGATTGTATGGAAAGAGTGTTTGAAAATTAAAACGGTAGATCAACTAATGTGCAAAGACTAATTAACTGAAAAATTCACATGGATATATTCACTCATAGGGTTTACCTCACTTCGGTTGCCTTCGGTAAACAATCCTTAAGCCTAGGAGATTTTAGTGGTTGCCCTCCTGTCTAAAAGATCAAAATGTCCCATTCAAACGTTGCCTCGGATGTTGCCTCGGAAATGTTGCCTCAGAAAGATCTTTAGGACTCTAGGTTTAGTACTAAATTTTTCTAACTGTTGCTTTAGTAATTGTACTTGTCCCTTTCGAACGTCCTTTACAAAATCCAACGACGGGGATACCTACTCCTTAATAGTAGGATAGCGCTGTCTAAAGGAAACGAGAACAAACCATATTTTTTTGAGTAGGTAGAATATTAAGTACTTGCTCAAAAAAACTTTTCACACAAACACCTTTCAAAATAATTTTCAAAACAAACTTCGTCACACTTTTGAAGACTGATACAAGGGTTATCACGAAGTAAAACTTTTTCAAAACAAGCACACACACAAGCAATTTTAAAAAGATGAGCAAGTACCTAAGAGCCCATGGAAAACCATGGATAGAAAGGTTGTTAACACCTTCCCTTTCTATAATCTACCCCCCGTACTCAGAAGTCTCGAAAAAAGGTTTTTTCTGTTCTTTTTCCTTTTCCATGATTGGATGAAATAAAAGTCGGTGGCGACTCTTGCTTACCGCGACATTTTACGAACAAAAAGCGCAAACCAGTATTAACAGTCGGTTCTGCCACCGTATCACAGAACTGGCGACTCTGCTAGGGAAGAATGATAAAGTGGGGTTTACCTTAGGATCTAGGTCATTTCAAATTGCTTTCTTGTTTGTTTGATTTATTCTTAATGGGTTATTGCTTGGGTTACTATAGATCCTACACCCGGATCTGGGGGCACTCATTAGGTAAACAACAATAGATCATGGAGACTGTACGACTTAGACTAGTATGGTTTAAGCGATGGCTGTGTTGGTGTGGCACTTTGGTTGGTACCGGTATCCTTCGTGGGAAACGAGGAGAATACGGGGCCGCCGTGTGGTGTTGTGAAGCACTAACGGACCTTAGAACCTTAGTTGAACAAACTTGGCCATTAGAAAGTAGTGAGATAGCCGACCTCGGTGTAGAGCTGAGGATTGGTTGATACTCGATGCTACACTCATTGAGATCAAACTTTCGGGATATTTCGACCGCAAGAAAAGATTTCTTGAGCTGAGACAATGCCCGATAAAGGATGGTCAGTGATATTGAGATCCCTTAGAACCCGATTACTTTTTAAGACAGGTTTGAAACTAACTAAACTTCAAGAGGGTATGACCTTTAACCTCATTCAAGCCTTAAACCTAAGAGCTTGGTGTGATTTATCTGTGTTTGCTATACCTGTAGTTTATCATGTCATCATGCATCATAACATAACATCCATTCTTATTGCACTAACCATTTCAAATACCAAGGGAATTTATCTTTATTCTGTTTTGTAGATCATGGCTTCCGTTCATAGAAACACTATCCTAATCAGCTTTGTGAATATACCTTCCCAACTCAAAGAGCTAGTATCAAGGGTTTCTGAAACTTCTGCGTTCACCAAGAGACATGGTCAACTTCTCAACCTGGTTAATTCAAACTTTGATGAAAAGATGATGAGTGTACTCTTTCAGTTCTTTGATCCCAAGCACCACTGCTTCACCTTTCCAGACTATCAGTGGGTGCCTGCCTATCTTGGAAGAATTCTCTTAGCTATTGGATATACCCATTCTTGAATAGGTGCCCTTCACAGGTCTAGAAGAAGTTCCTAAGCCAGAATTCATTGCCTCAACTTTGCATCTGAAATAGGCCGACATGGTATCCAATTGGGAAACAAGAAGCAAAGTCAAAGGTTTTCTAGCTAAGTTTCTGATAGACAAGGCCCAGCTGTTTTGGGATGATATGGATTTTCAGGCTTTTGAGGAGGTCTTGGCTCTTCTAATTTATGGGTTAGTTCTATTCCTTAATCTAGACTCATTCATAGATGTGAATGCTATCAAGATTTTCCTCTCTCGCAACCCCGTGCCTACCTTGCTCGGAGATATTTTGCACACTTTCCATACTCATACCATGAAGAGAAGAGGGGTTCTTATGTATTGTATGCCATTGTTGTCAAGGTGGTTTATTTCTCACCTCCCTAAGTTTGTACTGAAGAATGAAGAAGGTTTGGGTTGGTCGCAAAGGATAATGTCACTCGCTCACATGGATATTCTCTGGTGTTCCCGAGCTATGGAAAACACTGCTATTATTAACCGCTGCGGGGAGTACCCTAATGTCCCATTACTTAGTATAAGAGGGGGTATAACCTACAATCCTTGTTTAGCTCTGCGGAAATTTGGTTATGCTCGAAGAGATGGTCCCCACGAGTTACTTATTGAGGGCATTGTATTCAACTATGAGGATGATGTTCACGCGTATCGTCGGAGGTTCATACGAGCTTGGGGCATGGTAAACAGATCTGGCACCAAGGCTTTAGGGTCAAAGGCTTCCATTCCTATGGAACCTTACCTTCAATAGGTACGAGCTCGCGCCCAGAAGCTTATGATGTCGTATGTGGTTGTTTTACCAGTGATTGTGGAACCCACTACTGAAGGGGGTATTCCTTACACGGTTCTCTATACTTATATGCTCACTGATCTTGGGGAATTACAAAGGTCTTAGATTCAGTTGATAAAGGAGCGGGATACTTACAGGGATAAGTTCCATGCTCAAGAGAGGAAGGTTTTAGAGCTCACAAAGCAGCTCTAGGAAGAAAGAGGACTCAACGATTATCTCTCCACAAAGAGGAAGCATCCATGGGAATTTTGATTTCTAGTTTTAGATTTATTTTTAATTGTAATTCCTAAAAGGAATTTGAACTTTGAATTCAGCTAATAAAATCTTTGTTTTATTTTGGTTTGCAAATTTAAATTCCCCAAAGTCTTTGAAATCATTGCATGCGCATCCCATTCATAACATTGCATGTACAGGTACCATTATAGGTTTCTCATCTTCTTCGTTGTTTATTTCAGCAGAAATGTCTTCCAAACAAAGCATCAAAGACCTTCAGGCATAAAACGCCCAGTTCCAACAAATGTTCATAAGCCTAGCAAAAGGGCAAGAGGATCTGAAAGCCCTCATCCTGAAAGAGAAGAAGAAAAAGAAGAAGGCTGCCGGTATTCTGAATATGGGTAGAAGGTTTAGAGAATGGTTGAAGCGACAAGTCGATCTGACCTCTTCATCTAAGGAAGGGGAGAATCAAGAAGAAGAGACAGGGGAGAAGGACCCCAGTTCTGCAGTTTCTGACAACGATACTGACTACAATGATGAGCAATATCCTCCTACCGAGGATAAATACAAGCAGTTGGAAGATCGTTTGAGTGCCATGGAAGTTTAGAGGATACTTGGACTGGATTTCGAAGAATTGGGATTGGTGTCGGGAGTGGTCATCCCGTAGAAGTTCAAAGCTCCAGTTTTTGCTAAGTATGATGGGGTGTCCTGCCCAAAACTCCGTCTCCGCTCTTATGTTAGAAAGATCCATCCCCACACCGCTGATAGAAATATGTGGGTTCATTTCTTTCTAGATAGTATGTAAGGGACTCAGCTTGAATGGTTCTACGAACTGGAGAGAGCCAATGTTCGAAATTGGGAAGATTTGGCTGTTGCTTTCTACAAGCAGTATCAATACAACGTCGGCCTTGCTCCTACTCGTACTCAACTCCAGAGTATGTCCATGGGTGCAAGTGAAGGTTTTAAAGACTATGCATAGAAATGGAGAGACTTGGCTGGAAGAGTTCAACCCCCATCGTCTGATAGGGAGTTAGTTGATATGTTTCTGGGGACGTTATCTGGTCGATTCTTTAATCATTTGATCGGAAGCTCGTCAGCTGGTTTCACTGATCTGATTTTAACTGGAGAAAGAGTAGAAGCTGGGATTAGGAGTGGCGAGATACATAAGGATTCCTCTTCGAGTTCATTAAAGAATCCTTTTGCTGGTAAGAAGGAAGCCAGTGCCATCTATAGCCCGAGGGGCCAAAACTGGGTTGAACATCGTCAGACAATAAGTGCCGTAATGATACCTAGGCCTGCAGTTGCTCTACAATGCAACAATCAACAAAGGGTGGAAAGACCACAACGATAGTTTACCCGAATCAACATGACATTGGCTGAAGTTCTACCTCATCTGCTGAGATCCAACTTGGCAACCTTGAAAGAGGCTCCCAAGAATCCAAATACTACATCTCCCCGATATAATCCAAATGCTCAGCGTACCTATCATTCTGAGAGTCCTGGCCACGATACAAATGACCGTTGGGCTCTGAGAAACAAGGTACAAGACTTAATTGAAGCCAAGGAAATAGAGCTTGATGCTCCAGAGAAGCCAAATGTCATAACTTCTCCCATGCCTAAGCACGGTCGTGGAATTAATGTTGTTGATACCGACTTGTTAATGACCTTGGTGGATGAAGTTTCTACTCCTCTCATGACTATGAAGAAGAATTTGATGTTGGCCGGTTTATTTCCGGGTTGTGGTGAAGGTTGCCACATGTATTCATTTCTACCTTCTGGTTTCCATTTGCTGAAGTCAGGTGTTCAACGCTTGATGGATAACAAGGAAATTTTGTTCGAGAAAACTTTGGTTCCCGTTGTCCTATCTGAAGACGTTGCCATTATAACCATTTCCGCCAATCCTTCCAAGGTCTCCTCGAGAAGACCTGTTAGGATTACATCTGCTCTAAGAATTTCTACGTTGATAGTCACTGTTCCTGGTCATGTCCCGTATGTCTCGGAAAAAGCTGTCCCCTGGAATTATGGTGTCGATGTGTACTATCATGGCATCAAACAAGATTTGAAAGATGAAGAGGCTGATCCTGATATTGGTAACATTGTTGGAAGCAGCAAAATCACCCGAAGTGGAAGGGTCTTCTCTCCCAAGATTTCCCCTAAGACTGTCAACAAGCCTATTGTCATTCCATCTGCTGTTCCCGCTTGTACATCAACTATGACTCCTGTTCTTACTCCAGTTATTACCCCTATCGGCGAATCATATGATACCCTCGGCAAATAAATTATAGGCGAGCCTGCCCGGACGAAGGCACCTAGGAAAATTGTTGTGGAAGCCTCTAAGCAAGAGATGGAGGAAATACTGAAAATAATTAAGAAGAGCGACTACAATGTGGTAGAGAAGCTGGGGAAGACCCCATCGAAGATATCCATGTTATCTTTGTTGTTGTGTTCTGAAGCCCATGCGAAGGCTTTGATTGCATTCCTCAAGACTGTGCATGTGCCGCAGGAAACTTCAGCTGATCAGTTCAAAGATTGTGTGGCCAGCCTGACTGCTGACAATGGGCTGGGTTTTTCAGATGCAGACTTAACACCGAAGGGAAGGAAGCATAATGATGCTCTGCATGTCTCGATTGAATGCGGGGGCACCACTATGGCTCATGTGCTGGTAGATATTGGGTCTTCACTGAATGTTCTTCCGAAGAAGGCGTTGGATCGGTTGGATTGCGAGGGTTTGACTCTAAAGCCTAGTAACATTATGGTAAGGGCTTTTGACGGGTCGAAGAGAATGGTGCATGGGGAGGTGGACATCCCTGTCAAAGTGGGTTCTCAGACTTTTGGTTCCACCTTCTATGTGATGGATATTAGGCCGTCGTATTCTTGTTTGTTGGGTCGTCCTTGGATCCACGAGGCTGGGGCTGTTACTTCCACACTCCACCAAATGCTGAAGTATCCGGTGAAAGGGAAGATTGTCATTGTGCCGGGTGAAGAGGAGTATATGGTGAGCCACCTCAATTCCTTCCAATACGTAGAGATGGACGGTGAATTCATAGAAACTCCTTGCCAAAATTTCGAAGAGGTCCCTCAGATCTTGGCATCAATTGAAACTACTACCAACAGCAAACCTCCTCTGAAGATGGCTTCCCCCAAGGACGCTAGGACCGTGGTTAAAGAAGTTGGGTGTGCCAATTGGGGTCAGCTCCCTGATTTCACTCACAAAACTGACAAATTTGGTTTGGGCTTTACTATAGGGGCTCAAAGGGCTGTTCGACGCGCTCGGGATGGAAGACCTCCCCTACACATCAGTAATCGGGGAATTAATTCCATTGAAGACAACAATGAGGACTCAAACATTGACAGTTGGATCTACTCGACTACCGATGGTGGACCGAGTAACTGGACGGCTAGGGACTTTATACCAGTTTCTTTTATTCCATAGTAATTGACTTACTTGTTTTGAGTTTTGTAATAAAAAATTTAAAACTTTACGGCCTTGTGCCTTGCCCGAGGCACACTGGTTTTGTTTGTGAGGGTTGTTATTTTTCATTTCATATATCATTAATAAAGCACTGGACGTTTCTTGCATACAAATTTTGCGCTCTCTGTTTTTCTTTTCTGTTTTCACTTTATCAAAACAACTATTCTCTTACACACACTCACGTATCATAATGTAGATCCATATCCACTCGAGATCCCATTGATAGCAGCTCTGCTATTTCCAGTTATGACTTCAAAAATCCGATCAACAAAGTCGAGGACGAAGGTGAGGATGATTGTGAGGTGCCTGGAGAACTTGCTAGACTATTACAGTAGGAAGAGAGGGCCATACAGCCTCATGAAGATCCGATTGAGGTGGTGAACTTGGGTAACAAGGAAGACAGAAAAGAGGTTAAAATAGGTGCATATCTGGAGCTTAGCATTAAATAGAGGTTGACACAGATGTTGCACGACTATGTTGAGATCTTTTCCTGGTCCTATGAAGACATGCCTAGTTTGGACACTGATATTGTGGTACATCGCCTGCCGACTAAAGAAGACTGTCCTCCGATTAAACAGAAGGTCCGCCGTATGCGTCCTGAAATGTCAAAGAAGATCAAGGCAGAGTTCATGAAACAGTTCGACGCAGGATTCTTGGCTGTCACTTCTTATCCACAGTGGATTGCTAATGTCGTTCCGGTACCTAAGAAGGACGGTAAGGTACAGATGTGTGTGGATTACAGAGATCTAAACAGGGCAAGCACCAAGGATGACTTCTCACTTCCTCACATTGATGTTTTGGTCGACAACATCACCCAACATAAAATATTCTCCTTCATGGATGGTTTCTCTGGCTACAACCAGATCAAGATGGCTCCAGAAGACATAGAGAAGACAACCTTCGTTACACAGTGGGGCACCTTCTGCTACAAGGTGATGCCTTTTGGGTTGAAGAATGCCGGGGCAACTTATCAGCGCGCCATGCTTGCTTTGTTCCACGATATGATTCACCACAAGATCGAAGTCTATGTTGATGACATGATAGCCAGGTCTCAGACTTAGGAAGAGCACATTGATCATCTCCAAAAGTTGTTCGATAGGTTAAAGATGTATAAGCTGAGGTTGAATCCGATCAAGTGCACCTTCGAGGTAAGGTCTGGTAATCTTATGGGTTTCGTTGTCAGCGACAAAGGCATCCAAGTAGATCCTGCAAAGGTAAGGGCTATACAAGAAATGCCAGCTCCTCGCACAGAGAAAGAGGTTAGATGTTTCTTGGGATGCCTAAATTATATCTCCAGGTTCATTTCACATCCGAATGCTACTTGTGAACCCATCTTCAAGTTTCTGAAGAAAGATCAAGTGGTAAAGTGGAATGATGAATGCCAGGCCGCTTTTGAAAGAATCAAGGAATACCTTAAAGAACCACCAATCCTGATGCCTCAGTTGAAGGAAGACCTTTGATATTGTACTTGACAATGCTGGACAATTCAATGGGGTGTGTGCTGGGGCAGCATGACGAGCCTGGTCGAAAAGAGCATGCAATATACTACCTTAGCAAAAAGTTTACCGACTGTGAGACACGATACTCATTGCTTGAGAAAAATTGCTGCGTTTTGGCATGGGCTGCTCGCCGACTGAGACAATATATGCTGACTCAACTACCTTGTTGATATCGAAGATGGATCCGATCAAGTATATTTTCGAAAAGCCCGCTCTCTCCGGAAGGATAGAAAGATGGAAAATGATCTTAACCGAGTACAACATACAATATACAACCCAAAAAGCAATAAAGGGGAGTGTATTGGCTGATCATTTGGCTCATCGGGTCGTGGATGATTACTAGTCCATGAATTTTGAGTTCCCGAATGAGAATATCATGTTGGTGACTGACTACGAAGAACCTGGACCGAATGAAGGACCTAAGGAGGGATCCCGATGGTCTATGTATTTTGATGGAGCCTCAAACTCACTAGGTAACGACATTGGCACTATAATCATATCCCCCGAGGGCTGTCATACTCCGTTCACTGCCCGATTATGTTTCAACTTCACCAACAACATGGCGGAGTATGAAGCATGCATCATGGGTCTTCGAGATGCTATTGACCTAAGGATCAAGGTCTTGAGTGTATTCGAGGATTCCGCTTTGGTGATAAGTCAGATCAAAGGAGAGTGGGATACGAAGCACCCGAATTTCATCCCGTACAAAGAGTATGTACTGACATTTCTCCCACACTTTGAGGAGGTAACCTTCGAACATTTCCCACGAGAGGAGAAACAGTTAGCGGATGTGCTAGCTACCATGTCTTCTATGTTCAAGGTTAGGTGGGACAATGAAGCTCCCCAAATTACCATTGAGAGGTTGGATGAGCCAGCACACTGCTGTGAAATCGACACTGAAGAAGTGGCAGACAAACCCTGGTTTCACGAAGTCAAAAGGTATCTTGAGGCTCAAGAGTATCCCGAAGGCTCATCTGTCAATGATAAGAAGTTTCTGAGAAGGTTCGCTGCAAAGTTCTTCCTCAATAATGGAATCCTCTATAAACGTAACCATGACTCCACACTACTACGGTGTGTAGACAAGAGCGAAGCAGAGAGGATCATGACATATCTACATGAAGGCACATTCGGAACCCATTCCAGTGGACATACCATGGATAAGAAGATCCTACGGGCAGGATACTACTGGTCCACTATGGAAGCCGATTGCTATCAGCACTCTCGAACTTGTCATAAGTGCAAAATCTACGTTGATAAGGTGCATGTACCTCCAGTCCCTTTGAATGGTTTGACAGCTCAGTGGCTCTTTCCAATGTGGGGCATCGACATGATCGGAGAAATCAGGCCCACCACTTCCAATGGACATCGCTTCATCTTAGTAGCCACCGATTACTTCACGAAGTGGGTTGAGGCAGCTTCCTTTGCTACAGTTACTAAGAACGTCATAGAGCGGTTTATCCGACACAATCTGATTTGTCGATATGGTGTGCCAGAGAGAATTATTACTGACAATGGTAAGAATCTCAACAACACAATGATCACCGAGCTCTGTAAACAGTTCAAGATATAACATCATAATTCTTCTCCCTATCGGCCGAAGATGAATGGCGTTGTTGAAGCAACTCACAAGAATATCAAGAAGATTGTGCAGAAGATGACGGTGAGATATAAAGACTGGCATGAGATGTTACTATTCGCTCTTCATGGGTACCGTAACTCAGCCCAGACGTCGACAGGGGAAACAACCTACTCTCTGGTATATGGCATGGAGGCAGTCCTACCCATCAAAGTCCATATACCTTCACTCAGGATTATGAAGGATGCGGGTTTGAATGAAGATGACTGGATCTGAACCCTTCTTGATCAGTTAAATCTAATCGACAAAAAGAGACTTACTACTATCTGTCATGGTCAGATGTACCAAAAGCGAATGATCAAGGCTTTTAATAAGAAAGTCAGGCGTCAAGAATATCAAGTCGGGGATCTAGTGATCAAACGCATTATACTTCCGCAAGGTGATCCCAGGGGCAAATGGACCCCCACGTACGAAGGCCCATTTGTGGTTAAGAACATTTTCTCGGGAGGAGCTATGATTCTAACCACCATGGATAGTGACGACCTTCATCACCCTGTCAATGCAGACATAGTGAAAAGATACTACGCCTAACTAAAAGATCCGCTAGGTTGACTGGCTTAGGCAAAAATAAGGGCTTCCCAGCGAACCAAAAGGGTTCAGCCAAAAGTAAGGGTGAAAATGAAAAAAAATGTATACACCCGGAAAGTCGAAAACCCGAAAGGGCGTCTTGGGCAAAAAGGGGTATCCCGGTAGACTAAAAACCCGAAAGAGAGGTCCAGGAAAAAGTTAGGGATATGAAGTGTATCACTATGTCTCATTGGATCATCTTGCGACCAAACTTCGGTATCGACTATCAAGCTCGGACGACACCAATCAATCTGATCAACTTTCATCCAAGAAGCAAAGTGATGAGACGCTTGAAGATATAAAGGCAATAGCGGAGCTAGAATCCAATGGGTTTGCTTCACATAGCTATTTTTCTTTCTTTTAGACAAATTGTATAGTTTCTATTTTTACGGCGGCGTTCTCTTACTAGAGCGTCAACCTCTTTGTACAAAAACGCCTATTACAGGCCAACTTCAAAAATCAATACAAATCATTTTCACAAGAAACTTCAATCTATTTTTTATTTTTCTGTTTTGTTTTGCAAGAACGTCCAATGACTTATTTTTGATATATGCATTTGAAAGTGATTGCTGCTCATAAATATTTACATAAGAAACAAAAGACAATTACTCGTAATTCCAGAAACAGGGGCAAAAACAAGAAGTGCCAAACCCTACATTTACTCTGCCCAGCAGGTACCGGGATAGAGCCAGCTTGGGAACATAATTATTTGAAGAAGTGAAAAACACAAGAAGGGGGATTGAATTGTAAAAACTTGAAATCAATTACATTCAACATGGTATTTTTATCCTGGTTCGTTTGATCTCAAACTACTCCAGTCCACCCGTCAAGGTGATTTCGCCTCTCTCCAACGAGGTCTTAATCCACTATATATCAACTGAATATTACAACTGCTTTAACAACTACTAAAGCCTTCTTGAGTCAAAACCATAAACCGGTTTCTCAAGGAAATACTTCTTTACAGAGAAATGAAATCTAGGTGTGTTGAATGTTTTCTACAAAACTGTTTATCACAACTGTGGTATTACACAAATTAAGCTTATGAGAACTAGAGTGCTAAAACAATAGAATAGGTAATTTGAGAGCTTTTAGCAAACTGAGAGTGAGGAATATGATGAATAACTTTAGGCGTGTGGAGTGTTGTAGATCATCAGCCAATTCAATCTTCACTGAATTGATTATATAGCATTGGAAAATGGAACGTTGGAGTCAGTTAATTCCTTTTCAATGCCAATAACATTCTTTCCAAATTGAGAAGATCTTTGTCTGGAATAGTGTCGTTGATATTAAATAATCTTGAATGCACAGTACCGTTGCCACTAAAACGTGTTCTGGCTTTGGCTTATTCTGACGCTGCTTAGGTGCTGATGAAGTGTTGTCTTGATCAGAGTTCAGATTATTACGCGCAGATCTGTTCATCACGCTTCAGCGTAAGCACAAGTTGATCTTCTGATTCTGGCATCTGATATAACATCCTCTGATACTGATGTTCATCTACTGATGCTGATGATGATATTCTCTTGCTGATACCCATCAGAGTTTCTGTAAAACAGAATGTAATTTTTAGGTAGCATATATGTCTTACATGAATCATACAATATATATATATATATATATATATATATATATATATATATATATATATATATATATATATATATATATATATATATATATATATATATATATATATATATATATATATATATATATATATATATATATATATATATATATATATATATATATATATATATATATATATATATATCTTTTCATTTTGTTATCATCAAAACTTAAACTTAGGGTAGTAGATTCAAACTTTGTTCTAACAATCTCCCCCTTTTTGATGATGACAAAAACTAGATTTTTTCAATTGAAACTTAACGTAAAAAGTATCAGAGATAACCAAATAATGAATTGTATCAGAATTAAATAGGAAGTTATCACAGATAAGAGGATAAGGGATAAAGAGATATCAGAGTTTAGATCGGAGATACTCCCCCTGAATTTATTGCTTCCCTTTTTAACTCCAAGAGTTCTTCAGGATCAGATCTTTATTGACTTTCTTTGAACATCAGAACATCAGAGCTTCAGTGTATCAGAGATGATTAACTTCTTGTACCTGTAGGCTTATGCAAAACAGAAAACATTCAAGTATATCAGAGTGTTAGAATGTTTGAGACTTTTTGTCTCAGTAATCCATTATTGAAAAATATCATTCTTTTTCTCCCCCTTTTTGTCAGCAATCAAAAAGTGTAAGCAATAAAAGCTAAGTCTCAATAATCCGTTATTGAAAAATATCATTCTTTTTCTCCCCCTTTTTGTCAGCAATCAAAAAGTGTAAGCAATAAAAGCTAAAACGATCAGAGCATAAAAACTTGTTATATTTAATTCAAAGCTTAGAAGATAGTACAGAAAACATGGAAAGAAAATAATGAAAACATCATGAATGAAAAACTAAGGTTGGGGTGGAAAGCGTGTGAACAGAGTCTCTAGCATTGTCTTAATCTGATCAGCAGTTTCATTCTGCATGTGCACCATGCTGACTACTGTATCAATCTTGCTGTCTTGCACATCCAACCTTTCCTTCATCCTATGATCATTCTCATCCATTCTTTGCTGCAGACGAATATCATTCTGCTTCAGCTCTTCAAGAGTCTGCCTGTCCAAGGCAGCTTGAGAGACATCAGAAACAGGATGCTTCTGAGAGCTTTCTGCAACATCTTCTGCTTGACTAACATCTTCAGCTTGAATAGTATGATCTTCTGCTGGTTGAACCTTTGAAGCTGGACACTTTTCAGACCATGGCTCACTATCCAGAAAGAGCACTTCTTCCTTCAGCAGCTGACTTTCAGCTTCCTTCAGCAGCTTGCTGAAGTTCTGCTGGGCCTGTTCATAATTGCTGTCTTGCAGCTTGAGGGCTTCAGCGCGTACCCACATTCTAAATTGAGTCCAGAGTTGGTCGGAAGCATCATGATCAATCATTCTAGGACAAACCTGCTTTAGAGAAGCAATCCAATTCTGCAAGCCTGTTTCAAAATTCAAAATGCCAGCACCAACATCTAGTTGTTTGGGTTTGGGAATGGATATTTTATTTTTAAGGTCAGCAAGACGGTCAAGGATTGTTAAATCAATGAAGGTCCTGCTGTGGTCTTCTGTATTTTGTTTGGGAGATGGAGTGGGAGAATCAGAAATGATTATTGGACTGTTTGGAGTATTTGGAGGGGTAGTTTCTGGTGAGGATGGCAGTTGGGGTATGTTTACAGTTGTACCACATGGCAGTTGGATTTCCAAGGGTTGAGGTTCAGAGGATTGAGGAGAATGAGGTTCAGGGGTTTGAGGTTCAGGTGATGGAGTTTCAGAGTGTTAAAACTCAGGTTATGGAGATGATGGTTGAGGTGAAAGTGGATGGCGTTCTAGCTGTGGAGAGGGAGGAGGAATTTCTGGTTGCTCTGGTATTGGAGATAGTGTGGTTGCTGGTTGTGGTGAATGGGGAGTTTCTGGTTGAGTGTTTGGATTATCTGAGAGGGGAGCGGAAGAACGTTGATCAATTTCAGAAAGAACTTTGTCAAGTTCTGATTCTGTTGAAGTTATGGGTTTTGGATTTTTGTTGCGGGATCTCCTGAGAGTTAGTGACTCAGAAGGGTCAAACTCTGGTTCGGTGTCATCAATGGTTGGTATGGGAATGGGAAGTTCATATGTAGCTGGGGTTGGGATTGATGTTGGAATAGCAGAAGAATTTAAAACATTAACAGCAGATAAATTACCTCTCTTCTTAGGGGTCTGCTGGGATGGTCCTTCTGAAGTAGCCTTTCTTTTCTTCGTCTTCTTCACAGTAACTTCTGGATTTTGCTGGTGCAGATCTTTAATGTTCAGAGTGGGATCTGTGCCATCAGCCTTGCAAGCATCCAAGTATCTGAGAACAATGACTGGTTTAGAGTCAATCTCAAAAAATATTGGAAAGTCGTCCAGAGGGACTCTTCTGCTGGTGATGTCAGCAAGAGGAGTGACGCTGGGCTCCTTTCTGATATTCTCTATCAGTTTCATTTTCTTCAGATTCTTGGCATTCAGAGGCTTGCCAACAGTAGGTTCAATAGAACTTAATTCCTGTGCTTCTGTAAGGTATTCTATCAGCCTATTCTCAGTCAGAATATCTGATATTAACCTGCCAAAGGGTATCCAATCCCTTTTTGTCCTTTCTTCTTCTCTTGTCTCCTTGACGCTGGTCCTGAGGTGATTAAACAGAAGATGAGCCAAGTTAATCTTTACCTTCTGATTAATAAAATAGATCAGAAACTGCTGATCTATGTTTATATAATCAGGAGAGCTTGTGGGCTTCCTGTGATTGAAGCACCCCAGAATAATCTTCGCCCATATTCGTTGCTGATCCTTCAAGTCTCTGATTTTGCTGCTGGGAACCCCATTGGTGAAAATCTCTCTTGCAATGACAGCAACATCTGAGCATCTTTCTGCCATGTCGATACAGCGGATGCCACCACCGTTGTATCCAATCAGTCTAGCAATGTGATCCTCAGTGATCACTATCTTCTTTCCCATGATGTAGGAGGTAACTTGATGTGTTGATGAAGACGCATGAATCCAGAATTCCTTGACCAATACAGGGAACGTTGGACCCACCAACCTATCAAAGTATCTCTCCCATCCTTGTGCCCTAATTTCTTCTGTCAAATCGAATCCATTTTCTTTCAGACAGGTGAAATCAACAATCAGCTCAGACAGAACTTCCAAGTTCTTCACTGGTGTAAGTAGAGTTCTGAAGGGAATCTTATATTGTTCAGATGAAGCCTCCTTCTGAGAACATGCAGAAACAGTGCTAGAGGTTGCCATGTTCACACTTAGGGTTTTCTGAGAAAAAGTTTGAGAAAGGGTTTCTTTTGAAAAAGGATGAACACACAAGTGAAAATGCAGAAAATATTTTGGATGATTGTAAGAGACGGTAAAAGTTTAATGAATGATGTTAATGTGCTTAAATAGATTTCAAAATATGTTTTGAAACTACAAACGGTTTTAAGAAAGAGAATTAATTCATGATTACAGTTTAACTCATGATTACGTGCATTTAATGCTTGCTGATTTTGGGGGATTTGAGAAAGATACTTGGAACGGTTACCAGACATGTGTCTCAATGCACCCAATCAGCGTTTTGCCTTCTCAGAAGCGTGCAGGCGTGTTCTGCTTCAGAGATTTGCTGATGATTGGATGACACTTGTTTGATTTAGTGAGCAGCACGTCTATCCTTGAGCTGAAACGCTCAGATCTTTAAGAATAGAATCTGATACAATCTGCATGTCTATCTTTCTGAAAGAAGATTGATCAGAAGTTCACAGTAAAAAGAAAACACATTCTGAAGGTTAATATATAGAATTAAAACATTTTCACTCTGGGCAGAGCTTCATGCTGAGATGTTTCAGAATGAAGTTGAACCTATCTTCAGAAAGTGGTTTAGTGAAGATATCAGCCCATTGATGGTATGTATCAATAAATTTTAAATTCAAAATTCCTTTCTGAATATAGTCCCTAATGAAATGGTGTTTTATTTCTATATGCTTAGCCCTAGAATGCAAAATAGGATTTTTACTTAAGCAAATGGCAGAAGTATTGTCACAGAGTATAGGGATGTTACTCTCAAAAATCTGGAAGTCTTCAAGCTGACTTTTCATCCAGAGCATTTGTGTGCTACAACCTGCTGCTGCTATGTACTCAGCTTCTGCTGTTGATAGCGCAATTGTGGATTGCCTTTTGCTGGACCAAGAGGTCAGATTTTCTCCCAGAAACTGGCAGCTTCCAGAAGTACTTTTATGCTCTACTCTGTCTCCAGCAAAGTCAGCATCGCAGTAGCCTACTAAGCTATAATCACTGGATTTTCTATAAAATAAACCCAGATTAGTAGTACCTTTCAGATACTTGAAAATTCACTTAACAACTATTAAGTGAGATTCTAAAGGATCTGATTGGAATCTAGCACAAATACATACGCTGAATAAGATATCAGGCCTTGAAGCCGTCAGATAAAGGAGAGAACCAATCATACCTCTGTAGACCTTCTGTTCTACCTTTTTGCTTACCTCTTCTCTTTCCAGAATGCACGTGGGATGCATTGGAATCTTTGATGACTTACATTCTGAGAGGTCAAATTTCTTCAGAAGTTCTCTGACATATTTGCTCTGATGAATGTAAGTTCCCTCTGGATTTTGATTGATCTGAATTCCCAGAAAGAATTTCAGTTCTCCCATGAGGCTCATCTCAAATTCTGCCTGCATACACTTAGCAAATTTTCTTCCAAGAGAAGGATTAGTAGATCCAAAAATAATATCATCAACATAAATTTGGCAAACTAAGATGTCATTCTTAACTGACTTACAGAATAAGGTAGTGTCCACCTTCCCTCTGGTGAATTCTTTTTCTAACAGAAAGTTACTTAGTCTTTCATACCAAGCTCTGGGAGCTTGTTTCAGACCATATAGTGACTTCTTTAGTTTGAAAACATATTCTGGATTTTTTGTACTTTCAAAACCAGGAGGTTGGTGCACATAAACCTCTTCTTCTATATAACCATTTAAGAATGAACTCTTGACATCCATCTGATACAGAGTGATGCCTTTATTAACAGCAAACAAAATTAAAAGTCTGATAGATTCTAACCTGGCGACTGGAGCAAAGGTTTCTGTATAGTCTATTCCTTCTTGCTGACTATAACCTTGTGCTACCAGTCTTGCTTTGTTTCTGATAACTTCACCTTGTTCGTTCAGCTTATTTCTGAACACCCATCTTGTTCCAATGACGTTGAATCCTTTTGGTCTGGGAACAAGATCCCATACGTCATTTCTGGTGAATTGATTCAGCTCTTCTTGCATTACTAGAATCCAATCGTTGTCCAGAAGTGCTTCATCAATATAAGAAGGTTCAATCAGAGACACAAGTCCCATGAGGGATTCTTCAGAGTTTCTGAAGCTGGCTCTTGTTCTGATTGGATCTTCCTTTCTTCCTAAGATAGTTTCTTCTGGGTGATCCAAGCTGCTTCTGGGTAGTCTTTTCTGAGGTTGATCAGCAGTTGTTGCTGGATTGCTTGCAGTGCTCCTTTCAGATGTTGAAGGGGTGTCTTTGTTGAGAGCTTCTGATGACTTGTCTTCAGAACCTGTAAATTCAACTTCCATACCTGCAAAAACTTCATTCTGCTTTGACTTTTCAGAGTCAAGCTTATCATCAAAACGAACACATATTGATTCTTCCACAATCTGTGTTTCTGTATTGTATACTCTGTACCCTCTTGAGCGTTCAGAGTATCCTAACATAATACACTTCTGTGCTTTAGAGTCAAACATGTTCAAATAATTTTTTGTATTTAACATAAAACAAGTACATCCAAATGGATGAAAATATGAAATGTTGGGATTTCTGTTCTTCCACAATTCATATGGAGTCTTTTCCAGAATAGGTCTTATTGAGATTCTATTCTGAATGTAGCACGTTGTGTTTATTTCCTCTGCCCAGAAGATCTTAGCAACGTTTGTCTCATTGATCATGGTTCTGGCCATTTCTTGCAATGTTCTGTTCTTTCGTTCTACAACTCCATTTTATTGGGGAGTTCTAGGACAAGAGAAATCATGCAGAATGCCTTTGTCATTAAAGAATGACTCAAAATATTTGTTTTCAAACTCTCCACCATGATCACTTCTGACTTTAACGATTCTAAGATCCTTTTCATTCTGAACTTGGTTACAGAAGGTGACAAACACAGAGTGTGACTCGTCCTTGTGTCTTAAGAACTTTACCCATGTCCATCTGCTATAGTCATCTACGATTACTAACCCATACTTCTTGCCACTGACTGAAGCAGTTTTAACTGGTCCAAATAAGTCAATGTGCAGAAGTTCTAATGGCTTAGAGGTGGAAACAACATTTTTAGATTTGAAAGAAGGTTTTGCAAACTTGCCTTTCTGACATGCTTCACACAGAGCATCTGAATTGAACTTCAGATTAGGAAGTCCTCTGACCAGATTGAGTTTGTTAATCTGAGATATTCTTCTCATACTAACATGTCCCAATCTTCTGTGCCAGATCCATTGCTCATTGTTAACAGACAGAAGACACTTTACATTCTGACTTTTCAGTTCAGAAAGTTTGATTTTATAAATGTTGTTTTTCCTCTTTCCATTAAATAGGATAGTCCCATCTTTCTGACTAACAGCTTTACATGATTTTTGATTAAAGATTATATCATAACCGTTATCACTTAATTGACTTATGGATAACAGATTATGCATTAATCCATCTACTAGCAGAACATTATTTATAGAGGGAAGATTTCCATTACCTACAGTTCCAGAGCCAATGATCTTTCCCCTCTGATTGCCTCCAAAGCCAACGTGTCCTCTAGGCTTAAGTTCCAGGATTTGGAACATATGCCTTCTTCCCGTCATGTGTCGCGAGCAGCCAGAGTCCAGGTACCATGACTGGTGTTTCTGATTTGCTGCTAAAGATATCTGCAACATGTATTATTTTATCCTTAGGTACCCAGATTTTCTTGGGTCCTGATTTGTTAGATTTACCAAAACTCTGGTTGAATTTTGGTTTCACAGAATACTTACTGCTAGTATATTTAATATCATGTGTGTGACCATACACAAAATGTGAGTTCAGAGGAGTGTGTTTAATAGTTAAATCCATGGCATTCTTTGGTGTAGGTACCTTACCTTGGTATCCTATTCCCTTTCTGCCGTTTCTGCTAACTCCATAGATCATTGAAGCCATTTTGCTTCTATCTATGATTTTAGCAAGGAACTTCTGAAAGCTATGATCATACTCCTTGATGATCTCATCAGCGCTGCTGGGAGTTTCAGAAATTGTTTCCTTCCGAGAGTTTTGTAAAACATTTTCTAACTTTGAAATTTTATTTTTCAGCTCAGAATTTTCCAATTTAAGACTCTCAGTTTTATCAGAGTCAGATTCAAGATTCCTTTTCAGGTTTCTGAATTTAACTCTAATCTGCTGGTACCTTTCCAGAATTTCGTTAAGGCTTTCAGCAAGTTCAGCCTTAGTAAAATTAATTACAAAGTCAGGAAATACCTCTTCAGTGTCTGATTCTGAGTCTGATTCAAAAGCTTCACTGTCTTTTGAAATGTTGGCCATGAGAGCTATATTTGCTCTCTCATCATCTGATTCTGAGTCAGCTTCAAACGAGTCAGAGTCATCCCATGTAGCCATGAGACTTTTCTTCTTTTCTCTTCCAAACTTCTTTTTGGGCTTTTCCCTCTGAAGCTTTGGACAGTCACTCTTGTAGTGTCCTTGCTCATTGCATTCATAGCAGATGATGTCCTTGGTGTTTGTCTTTCTGCTTCTTGAGGAGCCTTCAGATCTTCTGTATCCAGAGGAAGAATCTGATCTTCTGTATCTGGAAGAGGACTCATTCTGATCAGATCTTCTGGGATTCCTGAACTTCCTTTGCCTCTTCTTCCATAGTTGGTTCACTCTTCTGGAGAGGAGGGAAAGTTCGTCTTCTTCTGATGAGGATCCATTAGATGTTTCTTCAACTTCCTGCAAAACTTTAGACTCAGATTTTTTGTTAGATTTTAATGCTAAAGGCTTACCTTGCTTCTGAGGTTCATCAGCTTCTAGCTCTATCTCATGACTTCTGAGGGAGCTGATAAGTTCCTCCAGAGAAATTTTGTTGAGATCTTTGGCTAACTTCAGCGCTGTAACCATTGGCCTCCACTGCTTTGGCAAGCTTCTGATGATCTTCTTGACATGATCAGCAGTAGAGTATCCTTTGTCCAGAACCTTGAGACCAGCCACCAGAATTTGGAATCTTGAGAACATTGTTTCAATGGATTCACTTTCTTCCATTTTGAATGCCTCATACTTCTGAATGAGCGCAAAAGCTTTAGTTTCTTTGACCTGAATGTTGCCTTCATGCGTCATTCTGAGTGAGTCAAACATGTTCTTTGCTGTGTCTCTGTTAGAGATATTTTCATATTCAGCGTAAGAGATGGCGCTGAGAAGAATGGTTCTGGCCTTGTGGTGATTTTTGAAGTCACGCTTTTGTTGATCAGACATTGCTTTCCTGTCAATCTTCTGACCGCTTGCATTCACTGGGTGCGTGTATCCATCTGTCATCATGTCCCACAGATCAGCATCATGTGCCAGAAAGAAGCTTTCAATTCTATCTTTCCAGTAATCAAAATTTTCTCCATCAAAGACTGGAGGTTTGCCGCTGAATCTGTCTCTGTCTTCATTGTTGTCATTGCTGGTGTGTTGATAAGTTCCTGCCATTGTGTTTTTCTGACGCTGGATATTGTACTGACACGGTTAAGTGTTTTAGCTCAGAACCAAGCGCTCTGATGCCAATTGAAGAAGTGAAAAACACAAGAAGGGGGGTTGAATTGTAAAAACTTGAAATCAATTGCAGTTAACACGGTATTTTTATACTGATTCGTTTGATCTCAAACTACTTCAGTCCACCCGTCAAGGTGATTTCGCCTCTCTCCAACGAGGTCTTAATCCACTATATTCAACTTAATATTACAACTTCTTTAACAACTGCTAAAGCCTTCTTGAGTCAAAACCACAAACCGGATTCTCAAGGAAATACTTCTTTACAGAGAAATGAAATCTAGGTGTGTTGAATGTTTTCTACAAAACGGTTTATCACAACTGTGATATTACACAAATTAAGCTTATGAGAACTAGAGTGCTAAAACAATAGAATAGGTAATTTGAGAGCTTTTAGCAAACTGAGAGTGAGGAAGATGATGAATAGATTTAGGCGTGTGGAGTGTTGTAGAGCATTAGCCAATTCAATCTTCACTGACTTGATTATATAGCATTGGAAAATGGAACGTTGGAGTCAGTTAATTCCTTTTCAATGCCAATAACATTCTTTCCAAATTGAGAAGATCTTTGTCTGGAATAGTGCCGTTGATATTAAATAATCTTGAATGCACAGTACCGTTGCCACTAAAATGTGTTCTGGCTTTGGCTTATTCTGACGCTGCTTAGGTGCTGATGAAGTGTTGTCTTGATCAGAGTTCAGATTATTACGCGCAGATCTGTTCATCACGCTTCAGCGTAAGCACAAGTTGATATTCTGATTCTGGCATCTGATATAACATCCTCTGATACTGATGTTCATCTTCTGATGCTGATGATGATATTCTCTTGCTGATACCCATCAGAGTTTCTGTAAAACAGAATGTAATTTTTAGGTAGCATATATGTCTTACATGAATCATACAATATATATATATATATATATATATATATATATATATATATATATATATATATATATATATATATATATATATATATATATATATATATATATATATATATATATATATATATATATATATATATATATATATATATATATATATATATATATATATATATATATTTGCATTTTGTTATCATCAAAACTTAAACTTAGGGTAGTAGATTCAAACTTTGTTCTAACATTATTGGTATATACACTCCCCAGAGTCAAATTATCCAAGGGAATTTGATGTCAGCTTTCCCGAAACAGGACGTGACCACACAAGCTGAGGTTCATAATCGCGGGCGAGTCAGTAAAATTCATCCCCCAAGAAGAGTTTATTTCTCCAGATACAGAGGCTCAATCCCCGACAAAGTTTATCACTTCAGCTAACAAAAATGCATTTTCTAAGTTCATTCCCCGCAAAGTTTATTCTCAAGAAGCATCTCTTCCTGACAGAATATTTACAAATCTCCAGCAACTGTCAGGGATTTATTTTCCCAGACGTGAGCATACCCCGATAACATTTCATGAACATACATCATGACATATGCATACATATCATATACAACATAATCTGATTTATTTTGAGAATATCATCTCACCCTGCATTTCATGCATCACATATAACTAACCCTGATATCTTTCCAGGAAAAGAGGATTAGCTTCAACAAATTCAGCAGTTATGTTGATCACGTCTGCATACGACTAATGGAAACTCAGTTCCCAAAATCAAATGGGTCAACTAATTTATACTATCACTTTGAAGTAACCCTACTACCCAGTTTCCTTCTCATAGCCCTACTATCCAGGCTTTCATTTCGAAGTAACCCTACGACCCAGTTCCTTCTCACAACCCTACTATCCAGGCTTTCATTTCAAAGTAACCCTACGACCCAGGTTCCTTCTCACAGCCCTACTATCCAGGATTTCATTTCAAAGTAACCCTACTATCCAGGTTCCTTCTTACAGCCTTACTACCCAGGCTTTCATTTCAAAGTAACCCTACGACCCAGGTTCCTTCTCACAACCCTACTATTCAGGCTTTCATTTCGAAGTAACCCTACGACCCAGGTTCCTTCTCACAACCCTACTATCTAAGCTTTCATTTCTAAGTAACCCTACGACCCAGGTTCCTTCTCATAGCCCTACTATCCAGGCTTTCATTTCGAGGTAACCCTATTATCCAGGTTCCTTCTCACAGCCCTACTATCCAGGCTTTCATTTCGAAGAAACCTACGACCCAGGTTCCTTCTCACAGCCCTACTATCCAGGCTTTCATATCGAAGTAACCCTACGACCCAAGTTCCTTCTCACAGCCCTACTATTCAGGATTTCATGTCGAAGTAACCCTACTATCCAGGTTCCTTCTCACAGCCCTACTATCCAGGCTTTCATATCGAAGAAACCCTACTATCCAGGTTCCTTCTCACAACCATACTATCCATGCTTTCATATCGAAGTAACCCTACTATCCAGGTTCCTTCTCACAAACCTACTATCCAGGCTTTCATATCAAAGTAACCCTACTATCCAGGTTCCTTCTCACAACCCTACTATTTAGGCTTTCATATCGAAGTAACCCTACTATCTAGGTTCCTTGTCACAACCTTACTATCTAGCCTTTCATATTGAAGTAACCCTACTATCCAGGTTTCTTCTCACAGCCCTACTATCCAAGCTTTCATATCGAAGTAACCCTACTATCCAGGTTCCTTCTCATAGCCCTACTATCCAGGCTTTCATTTCGAAGTAACCCTACTATCCAGGTTCCTTCTCATAGCCCTACTATCCAGGCTTTTATTTTGAAGTAACCCTACTATCTAGGTTCCTTCTTAAAGCCCTACTATCCAGACTTTCATATCGAAGTAACCCTACTATCCAGGTTCCTTCTCACAACCCTACTATCCAGGCTTTCACATTGAAGTAACCTTACGACCCAGGTTCCTTCTCACAGCCCTACTATCCAAGCTTTCATATCTAAGTAACCCTACTATCCAGGTTCCTTCTCATAGCCCTACTATCCAGGCTTTCATTTCGAAGTAACCCTACTATCCAGGTTCCTTCTCATAATCCTACTATCCTTGCTTTCATATCTAAGAAACCCTACGACCCATGTTCCTTCTCACAGCCCTACTATACAGGCTTTCATTTCGAAGAAACCCTACTACCCAGGTTCCTTCTCATAACCTTACCATCCAGGTTTCTTTTCTCTTACCTCCAGACAGCAGTCCACAACACTGTAAGACCTAGACCTGATCAAACACGATTGGTTTCACATTTCCCCAGTAAGTTGCGGTGCAACTTATACCCTGACCAGATATCCAGTTCACCTCCGGAGTTAATTCCCCAGTAGAGTAACGGACAACTGAAGCTCCTAAAATTCTATTTCTCCCAAGACAGATACCAACATTCCTCAGCAGATTCCTCCTCAACGACAGGAGCAGGGACTCTCATCAAAGGAATATCTCAACATTCACTAGATGGCATCTTTAAGCCCATCTTCGATGGTACTCCGTCACATCTTGGATGGCATCTTTAAGCCCATCTCTGACAATTCTATAGAAACTTCCAAATGGCATCTATAAGCCCATTCCCGATATCACAAATCAAGTATCACTTCATGCGAGTGCAAATTTCTGGGCACTCTAGTGTTCAATCATCTTCCACCTTCAGATCACGAAAGGCAGACAAGCCAATCTACATCCTCAGGTTTAAGAAGATTGAACAGGGGCAGCTATTGTACCCTAAAATTTTTCCTCTCATTTTACTCAATACATACTCTAGAGATCCTTAATTTGCTCAAGTTTGCCCAAAACTGGATCAAACAAACTCTCTCCTAAGGCAGTGTGTCTCAAATTAGGGTTTCCATTTTCATCAAGATAGGTGAAATCCAAAGACTTCATATGGTCTCCATGCTCCTAATGTGTTCTCAAGACCCTCCATGTCAAATTTCAAGCCTTACACAAGAAGTTTTCTCAGTTAACTGCTCAGATGCTTGAGAATCGACTGTATTAGGTCAAAAGTCAACTATGGCCCACATACATTCAAACTTCAATATTTTTGGTCAACATCAACATTTTGAAGTTATATCCATCATTTGATGAATGGTTGATCATGATTCCTCAAGGAATGCCTTAAATTCATCAAAACCCAAAAGTTGTTAAAATAGGGTTTCTCAAGAAAAGTTAACCAAACTTTGACCAAGCATAACTTCCATATACTTTATCAGAAATTTTCCATCCAAGGCTCATTTTGAAGAGGATGCAATTACCTACAATTCATCTTCATCCCCCAAGTTCAAAATATGCACTCACAAAAAGATATGAATTTCTACATTATGGGTCCTTTTGAAAAGTCAACAAAAACACCTTTTGGGTCAAAGCTTCTTACATGAACATGGAAGACCCAATTGAAATGAGACGAAAAAGGGTGCTTAGGGGACATCCTAAGATTTATAAAAAGTCCAAGAACACCCCTCTAGGGTTAAAATTGGAGGAGATATGCCTTGTCAAAGTTGACCTTTTTTGCAAAATTGCCAAAAGTCAAATGGGCTTAAAATTACTTTTTTTTTGCCAAATGGGCCTAACTTTTTAGGCTTACACCTCACTTATAATATGGTCCACGACCCAAATATTCACCCACACATTATTTGCTTCATTTTTCATTTTATTTTGATTTTTTATTAATTAAAATTTGAATTAAATCAAATAAATGACAAATAATAGCAAAGATATGTTTTGATATGATTTTATGACAGGATCTCAATCAAATTATGCTGAAATATCAAGGCCAAAACGAATCAAGCATGATTGGTACAAAAATGGGATGATTGGGCTCAATTTAGCAAGTTTGTATATGGCATGAAAATCAAATCAAATCTTCAAAACTTTCAAAGATACCAATCAGTTTTATAACCCTAATTCATTCTAGGATATATATTGAACATGTACAAGGCATAAGACAAGGGTGGGAAGCAGAAAAAGCACAAGAACAAATTCCAAATTTCTTGCAAAAAAGTGTGAATCAGTTTTCACTCCACATGCCATCTCAAGCCATCCTAGCATTGCCAATCAATTGCTGGACGTCTCGGGAAGCCATCCCAATCATTTGCAAGGCCTGAAGCATCAAGAATCGCGCACTACAACTCACCCGGTTTGCTATTTTTTCCAAAATAGATTACTGTAATTCCTGCATTATTAGCACATTTGATTGACCTATTTGTGATCTTTGACATGTTTTCAAGCTGTTTGAATAGTTTAATTAAAGTTTTGACGTATATATGGGCGTTTGCCATTGCTAGGGTTTTCATGTGCATTTTAGGGGTTTGTTCTACAGGTTAAATTGGGACAAGGGAGGAACACCATGATGTTCACGAGATCAAGACGAATTGATCCATGTAGTGGGAAGTAATTTTCATGCATCTTGTACATTTTGGAAATTTGCAGGGGCTATAGCTACGAACATGTCACTGTAGGTAAAAGGTCTTTACCTAACACAACGGAAAATGAAGAAGGTGATGAGGTGTTCAACAACCATTGGACCATTCAAACTTCACGCACTTTGGATTCAGTTTACCTTATTTTTATATATTAAATTCTGGCTTTATTATGTTAACAAATAACAACAATAGCGCAGCTGGCAACGCATTAGTGGTGGTAAGTGTGAGGACCTGGGTTCGATCCCAGGTCCCAGCAAAACCTTATTTTCTTATTTTCCATTTACAGATCATATGTGTCACCTGCCCAGATGACTACCATGCGCCACCAATATCTAGCCAGCAGATTCATAGTTAACCAGATCCAACGCATAGCAACGAAGGATCCATGGTACACCCTCAGGTCAACACCACATGAAACCAAGCGCTGGCTGGGCTTAGATGGCTAATGGGCCTGGGAAATTCAACATTGCACCCCCCCATTCAGCACAACATATGCCCAATTCCTCTCTTTCTCTATTTTTTTAATTTATTTTATTTATTTTCTCAATTACTTTTCTTTTCACAAATAATATCTAAAATCATTTTTTTATTTAATCAAAAAATCACAAAAAACACCAAAATCATTTTTTTTCATAAAAGAATATTTTTTATTTCTTAATTAATTTAGTTTAATTAACTTAAAGCAATTTGATCATTTCTTTATAATTAAAAATAATTAGAATTAGGGTTTTAATTATACATAACTTAATTAATTTTTTTCCTCAAAAAATAACTTAAATATTTTTTTCAATTAGATTTTTAGGGTTTTCAATTTTTCTAGCATTTAATTTGCCGCACGCATTTTAATTCTTTTATTATTATTGTAACTGCTCCGGGATTGTAATAGTAATTAGGGTTTTAAACTTCCGCATTTTTATTTTCAGTCAAGATGATTATGTAACTGCCAAAGCCCTGTAATAGCTAGGTTTATTTTCTCTCACTTTAAATTCTTGCAAATCTTTAACTGTCTAGATGCATGGCTAATAGAATTGTATGAAAAGAGTGTTTGAAAATTAAAACGGTAGATCACCTAATGTGCAAAGACTAATTAACTGAAAAATTCACATGCACATATTCACTCCTAGGGTTTACCTCACTTCGGTTGCCTTCGGTAAACATTCCTTAAGCATAGGAGATTTTAGTGGTTGCCCTCCTATCTAAAAGATCAAAATGTCCCATTCAAACATTACCTCGGATGTTGCCTCGGAAATGTTGCCTCAGAAAGATCTTTAGGACTCTAGTTTTACTACTAAAGTTTTCTAACTGTTGCTTTAGTGATTGTACTTGTCCCTTTCGAACGTCCCTTACAAAATCCAACGATGGGGCTACCTACTCCTTAATAGTAGGATAGAGCTGTCTAAAGGAAACGAGAACGAACCATCTTTTTTCGAGTAGGTAGAATCTTAAGTACTTGCTCACCAAAACTTTTCACACAAACACCTTTCAAAACAATTTTCAAAACAAACTTCGTCACACCTTTGAGGACAGATACAAGGGTTATCACGAAGTAAAACTTTTTCAAAACAAGCACACACACAAGCAATTTTAAAAAGATGAGAAAGTACCTAAGAGCCCATGGAAAACCATAGATAGAAAGGGTGCTAACACCTTCCCTTTCAGAAATCTCGAAAAAAGGTTTTTTTTGTTCTTTTTCCTTTTCCTTGATTGGATGAAATAAAAGTCCGTGGCGACTCTTGCTTACCGCGACATTTTGCAAACAAAAAACGCAAAATGAAAACCAATATTAACAGTCGGTTCTGCCACCGTATCACGGAATGGAATCAAATGGATGCTTGAGCTGAAATTTGCATTGAGTCAAAGTTGAAGAAAAAGGGTTGAGTTTCCATACTTAGAAATATTTCAAATTTTTCTTCAAAAAATGACTTAAAATGTCTTGCATCCAAACATGGCCTTCCACTTGGAATTTGCTCTTGACCAAAAAAGAAGGCATGAATTAGATCTCTTGAATGACATTTTAGGACTTGAACCATTCAAAATATCCAAAAATTAAGAGAGTTATGAATTGTTGAAGTTGGCAAAAAATCATGAAATGACCTATAATCTTTTGCATATTTAAGGCAACTTGCATCCACTTTCCCACTTTGCACATAAAAGAAGGCATAAAGTTCACCTCTTTAAGATCATTATGGAAAAATAATGGACTCAAGGTGATAAAAATTGACCAAGTTATGATCTTTTGAAGTCACTTATGTAAAATTATGGATTCATCTGGATGACTTGTAATCTTTCTTCTTCATCAAGGCTCTTCTACATGTAAACTCTTTGGAACTTTTGAAGTTATTTGTTGATAACCATTTGAAGAGAATGATGTCTTTGGAATCACTCAAAAATACCAAAAAGTGAGCAAGATATACTCCTTTGAAGTTCAAAACCCTAGCTTCTAGATCAAGAAAATGCTTTGAGGAACTTTGACAAGTTTGAACAAACTTATTGTACCAATATTCTTGTTTTGTGAATAGAAGTTGTTGAGGATGATAATGAGGACTCATAGCCACTGTTTTACCCCAAAATTTGCCCTCTCATTTATCAATATTTTCCCCACAAGATCTCTTTGACTCAAGACTATATTAGGGTTTGATCAACTCAAGACATCTCATCTTGCACTGATGACCCAGAATTAGGGTTTGAGTTTGCATAAGGATTTTTGGACTATCAATGCTTCATATGAATTTCAAGTATCATCATGGACACCTAAGATTACTCATGTCAAGTTTCAAGCCTTGAATCACATTTTTGACCAGTCAATTGGACAATTGACCTAAAAATCAGTTGTATTGGGGAAAAAGTCAACCATGGCCAATTTACAGTCAAACTTCATAATTTTTGGTCCACGTCAACATTTTAGACTCATATGTATCATTTTATCAAGTTTATACCATAATTCCTCAAGAAATTTGATCAAATCATCAAAAGGGCAAAATGGTCAAAATTAGGGTTTTGATTGAGAAAGGGCAATTTCTGATTTTTGAACTAACAAATGACCAATTGGTATGAAGCATGATTTCAAGGTTTAATTTGTATCATCTTGACCTAATGACATGGTTCAAAATAATGCATTTTCATTGGATTGACAGATGAAATTTGCAGTCAACTGATCAAAAGTCAACTGTATACTAAAAAGTCAAACTTTGACTTTTTGGTCAAAATCAAGTGCCAAGGATCACAATTCATCAAACCATGTCAAAATTTGAAACTTGTTCATCAAGAAATCAAAGATTGAAGATTTGGTTTTAAAATTTGAAATTTTCTTAACTTAGAAATTTTTCTAAGTATAGAAAATTTCTTATTTTTTCTCAACTTTAAGCCAAATTTTCACCATGATGCAAGATGATTCAAAGAAAGTTCCCAACATGAAAGTTGTAGTCCTACATGAAATCTAAAACTTTTATTCACACATTTTTCCCTAAAGATGCTTGTATCTCAAGATATAATTATGTGAATACATGCCCATGAACTAAAATAACTTTGTGAAATTTTGCCCTAATTTAGGCAGCTTTTTGACCTAACTTCATGGCAATTTTTCACCTAGTTCCAAGAGGAATATTGAAATTCATTTCAAATATGAGTTATAGAGAACATTGCAAGCTTTCCAAAATGTCCAATAACTCCTTGAGATCATTTTTGAGTAGGGAGAATCGAAGAGATGAAGTTGGCAATTTCTCACTTTGAATTCAAGCCATTTCATGAAGAACAAAATTCAAATCAGAACCTATGCTGCCTAATCCTTGCTTTACAGGTCTCAAACTTGTTTCTAACTTCATAATTTAATGCTTACACAGATGATAAAGCCTTAATCCAAGCACAAGAGTCTTTGTCCAAGCTTTAATTCCATAAATGGCACAAAGTTGCCATTGCCATTTTGGAAAAGCATAACTTTTGAAACTTTTCATTTCTTGAGCATTGGACCTGTTTTCTATGCATAAACAAGTCCTATAAACCAAATACAAGTTGTCTAGGACTTGTACCAACTCCAAGCAGACCAGTACAAACATGTGGAGACTTGTCTCTTCACTTTGCTTCAAAAGCAAGAAAGTGTGCAAAAAGCCTACAACTGAAAACTCTGTTGTGGAGTTGACTTGAAACTTTCTCTATACTAATACACAAACCAATTAAAATTTAGAACACGATTTCTCAAGGCCAGAAATACTCCACAACTCCCTATCACCAAAAACATATCAAAAACTTGCAGTTTGTGACCAAGCATAGCAATCCACAAATTGGCTCGTGCGTTTCAAGTTTCAACCACTCAAACACATTACCTACCTCATATCTAAGTGTTCCAGACCATCATCCCTGTACTGTAACCCCTTCTTCTCCATCTGCAATTTTTGTTTTTCAAGCTTGCAGGTTGACTTGGATAAAGAGTTTCAGGCACTTTCAAAGCAAGGCAAGGATTGGAACACACTCAGGGAGGTTCAAGCAAGCTAAAGGAACCTTCAGGCCTTCCTAAATCTCACTCAAACTCCATTCACGATCTCAGCTGAAAGAGGTAAGAATTCCAACTTTTATCTTTTCATACAGGCATCCATTGGCAACGATTTGTGAAAGAAAAATGTAGATATTATAATGTTGAAGCCAACCATGTGCATACATTTCATTTATGTTTATTATGTATAGAGAATTTTGGAGTTCAAATTTCTGTAAAAATTAGGGTTGAAATTAGGGCTTTTAAAATTCGTTTTAATCTTTGATTGTTAGTTTCATAAGTTACATGTCTGAAATCGTGGGAAAGAGTACTAGCATTTTCATGTTGGAAGTTTCCATTTTTATGGAGAGATGAGAAAGATACAGAGCTTCTGGCCAGCTTGAGGAAGAAGATGAAGTACAGGGCAATGAGGCTTTATATGTTATGTTTTTATTGTTTCATATAAACTAACGGATGTACAGCCACCCCAGTGGCAACGTAGCGCGCTGGAAATGCATACGTCATGGGTTCGAACCTTGGCGCTACCTTTTACATTTTTCTCATTTTTTCAGCTTCAGTCTTGTTTTTTTGGCAGCATGGGCTTGGTTCTTAGGCCTTCTTTTTTTTCCTAACGTACTACCCCCTGCTTGCTTGTAGCACCCCTGGCCCAATCTTTCATTATTTATTTTATTTTCATATTTGATTTATTAAAATATTTTTCTTTAACACATAAAAATCCCAAAAAATATAAATATGATAAATATTGCATTTTACTTTATTTTACTTTATTTTCACATAAAAATATATATTTTATTTTAGATATATACTAACTATCTTTCTTAAGTAAACTTGTAAAAATAAATTAAACTTAGATATATTTTTATCCTTTGTTATACTTGTAAATATTTATTTTAATATATAAAGAGACTAAATATTTTCACCAAATATTATTTTATTATTTTAATACAAAATTACACAAAAAATAATACTTAAGGAACTTTATTTTCTTTTAAATTAGAAATTAGGGTTAACCATTTTTCAAGTATTAATTTCTTTTTCTTAAGATATTAGGATTAGGTTAAAATTCTTTTGCATATAAAACCAAATCTTTTTCTTGCATACATACCATTGCATATTTATATTGTATATTTATTTATTCAAATATTCATACAAATTCGATTTGGTTGTAATAGCTTAATTAGATTTATATTATTGCAAATCCTCATTTATAATTTATATTCCCCCCTCCCATATAATGTTGTAATAGCGTAGTAATCTTTAAATTACGCAATTTACCGCTTTTATATACCATGTTAGTAATTAGGATTTGTATGGTAAGATCAAAATAAATCAAATAGAAAACCCTAAATCCAAGACAAAATCAAGCATGAATATAACACACTCACACACAAGCATCCTTAGGGTTTCTCCACTTGGTTTCCTTATACAAAAATAGCCATATTACTCATGTGAAGTATCTTAGTAAAACAAACAAGTATAAGATCATAGTTCCTCGATTATGCTATTCAAAGTTGCCTTACAAAATGATCTTGGTCCCTTAAAAATGTTAAGATACTTTGCAACTTTGCTAATTATGGTTATACAATGACCCACGCATATCCCGTTTACATCCAAAGATAGGGTTGCTTACCAAATCAATGGTAAGACAACAATATCAAAGGAATAGAAAATGAACAAGAAAGACATTTGAGTAGGTAGATTACTTCTTGTTACTTGCTCCATTTCAAAACAATTAACCTTGCTATTTTCAAAAAAACAAACACACACATTTCTAAACATCTTATAAACATTGAAACATTTTCAAAAAGATCAACATCTTTGTATACATTCTTATGAACGAGAATCATTACAAAGATTACCTAAACAATGGCCTCTTTACAAAATACTTTCAAAAAACCACACAACGCACAATTTCAAACAAAAGCAAGTGATCTAGCAAGTAACTAAGAGCCCATGGAAAACCATGGATGAAAAGGGTGCTAATACCTTCCCTTTTCATAATTTACCCCCCGAACTCAAGAAAACATCTCAAAGGTCTTTCTTATGCTTCTTCACCTTTCCTTTTGGATAAATGAAAAGTCAGTGGCGACTCTTGCTAAACCGTAACATTTGCGATAAAACGCAAACCCTCAAGTCAGTTCTCCCACCATATCACAGAACTGGCGACTCTGCTGGGGAAAATTTTAAAAGTGGGGTTACCTTAGGGCTAGATCACATTTATTTGCTTATATTGTTTGACTTGTTTGCTTTACATTATGGTTCTTTGTTTGGGTTTGAAATCCTCTACCCGGATTTGGGATACATTATAGGTAAATAGAAATACGTTGTGGAAACTGTGCAGGGTATACCGACATGGTCTAAGCAATAGCTATGTTAGTGCGACATATTTGTGGGTACCGGTAGCCTTTGAGTTAATCAAAGAGAATACGGGGCCGCTGAGTGATGTCATGAAGCACTAATGAACTTTTAGAACCTTTACTTGACCAACTTGGCCTTTAGGATGTAGTGAGATGACCGGCTTTGGTGCAGTCCAAAGTTGGTAGATACTCGATAATACACTCGTTGAGGTTTGGTTTCTTGGAATATTTTGGTCGCCATTAAAGAGGCTTGAGCTGAAACAATTACCAAGGAAACAATCCAGTGATATTGATCTCCTTAGAACCCGGTTACTATTACTAAGGCAGGTTTAAGCCAACTAAGCTTCAAGAGGGTACTTACCTATAAAACCCCATGCAAGCCTAAACTAAGAACTTGATTGCTTTGCTTGTATATGCATACTTGTACATAACATCATGGACATCATGAACATCACATGAATCTACTAACCATTTCAAGGATTTTGGAGATTCATCTTTGTTCTTGTTTTGTAGGATATGGATTCGCTTCGCAGGAAAACTATCCAAGTCAACCTTGTAAGAATTCCTCCACAACTTAAGGAGCTAGCTTCAAGGATCCCTGAGAACTCTCCGTTCACCGAAAGACATGTTCGTCTACTCAACTTGGTCACCTCTAACACAGATGAGGACATGATGAAGGTGCTCTTTCAGTTCTTTGATCCTTTGCAACATTGCTTCACATTCCCCGACTATCAGCTTGTGCCTACTTTGGAAGAATTATCTCAACTCTTGAGGATTCCCATTCTCAATCAACTACCTTTCAACGTTACGGAAAGAGATCCAAAGCCAAAAGAGATTTCTCAAGCTTTTCACTTGCACTCATCTGATGTCACAACTCATTGGGAAACTAGGAGTGGTGTCAAAGGCTTCTTAGAAAAGTTCCTGTTTGAGAAAGCCCAAAGCTGTTGGAATTCCTTAGACTTGCAAGCCTTTGAGGAAATTGTGGCTCTTCTTATCTATGGGATGTTCTTGTTCCCCAATCCTGACCAGCTCATAGATATGAGTGCCGTCAAAATCTTCATGTCACGCAACCCGGTGCCTACACTGCTAGGGGATATCCTACACTCTTTTCACACTCGCACAATGAGGAAAAGAGGTGTCCTTATGTGTTGCACTCCTCTTCTAGCAAGATGGTTTATTTCTCATCTTCCTCAATCAGTCTTAAAGAATGAGCAAGGTTTGAGATGGTCACAATGGTTAATGACGCTCAAACATTCAGACATTCATTGGTGTTCCCGATCCAAAGAGAATGTTATCATTGTTGACCGTTATGGAGAATTTCCTAATGTCCCTCTACTTGGAATTAGGGGAGGCATCACCTACAACCCATGCTTAGCTTTAAGACAGTTTGGTTATGCCCGAAGGGATGGCCCACACGAGATGCTGATTCGAGGTTTGGTATTCGACTACGACAACGACGATCAAGGTCTTCGCCAGAGATTCATCCGAGCTTGGAGGATGCTAAACAAGGTAGATAGCAAGACTTTTGGGGCACAAGAATTCCATCCCTCTTGAGCCTTACCTCAAATAGGTACGAACCCATGCTCAAAGTCTTATGATGCCTCATCCTTCCATCCTCCCGGTGATCATTGAGCCTGTTAAGGAGGGAGAAGTTCCATACACTATCCTACACCCTGACATGCCCACATCTCTTGAAGACCTACAAAGGGATTGGATACTGCTCAAAGGAGAGCGAGATACTTTCGAAGCCCAATTCTACGCAAGCGAGAAGAAGGTTTTGGAACTCACTAGGCTACTTCATGAGGAGCGGACTCTAAATGCCTACATTGCACCGAAGAGGATGCGCACTACTTTTTTATCTTAAATTTTTGTATTATTTTGTCCAAGGGGCATTGATGTACTCAAACTTTATCTTATTAATATAACGTGTGTTTCTTTTTGTCTAAAACGAACTTGAATCTTTGAAATCCTTGAAAACATTGCATATGCACATATCATTCATCATAACATAAGCAGGTCTTTTGCAAAAAGTTTCCTCATCTCTATGCTGTTTATTTCAGTAAGATGGATCTCGAACGAACAGTCAAAGACCTCCAAACTCAAAACACGCAGTTTCAACAATTGCTCACGACCCTGGCCAAGGGGCAAGAAGAATTGAAGACTCTGCTAGCTGAAGAGAATAAAAAGAAAGCCAAGAAAGTAAATGGGGTCTTGAATATGGGGAGAAGATTTCATGAACAGACAAGAAGGACTTTGAATTTTACAACAACATCCGGTGAAAGAGAGGGGAAAGGCAAGGAAACAGCGGTCCCGTCAGAATCTGAAGAGGAGGAAGAAGAGGAAGACTACTCTGAGGAACAGTATCCTCCAGCTGATGACAAGTACAAACAACTCGAAGAGCGTTTGAACGCAATGGAAATACAAAGGGTACCGGACTTAGATTTTGAAGACTTGGGACTAGTATCAGGGATTGTGATTCCCCCTAAGTTCAAAGTACCTTTGTTTGCAAAATATGATGGAGTGTCATGCCCTAAGATGTACCTCCGATCATATGTGAGAAAGATCCAACCACATTCCACTGATAAAGACTTATGGGTGCACTTTTTCCAGGATAGTCTATCCGGAACACAACTCGACTGGTTTTACCAGCTAGAAAGATCCAACGTCCATAATTAGGAAGATCTCGCCATAGCTTTCTATAAGAAATATCAATATAATGTCGATTTGGCGCCTACCCGTACTCAACTTCAGAGTATGGCTATGGTTTCCAATGAGGGTCTCAAGGATTACGCACAGAAGTGGAGAGATCTGGCTGGGAGAGTCCAACCCCCTCTGTATGAAAGGGAATTGGTGGACATGTTCTTAGGCACTTTATCGGGCCCTTTCTTCAACCATTTAATTGGAAGCTCATCTGCAGGATTTACTGAGTTAATACTAACCGGAGAGAGGGTGGAAGCTGGCATAATAAATGGAAAGATTCAGAAGGATTCATCTTCTTCTACAGCTGTGAGGAAGCCTTTTATTGATAAGAAAGAGGTATCTGTTGTTTATCCACAAAGGAACCAAGAGAGAGCCGAGCGCCGACCAATGGTAGGGTCTATTATGATTCCAAAGCCTACATCTGATCAACAAAGAAGTAATCAACCAAGGGTGGAAAGGTCGGTCCGGAAATTCACCAGAATCAACATGACTCCGTCTCAAGTATTACCACATCTTTTGAGGTCCAATTTGGTAACCCTGAAGGAAGCTATGAAAAACCCTAACACGACATCCCCTCATTATCACCCCAATGCCCGTTGTGCATATCACTCAGAAAGTCTTGGGCACGATACCAATAACTGTTGGGCCTTGAAAAACAAAATACAAGATCTCATTGAAGTAAAGGAAATTGAGTTTGATGCGCCCGAGAAGCCAAATGTTATCTCTGCTCCCATGCCTAGACATGGTCACAACACCAATGCTATTGAAGAACATTTGTTTGTTACCACAGTTGATGAACTCGTGACTCAACTTCCAATCATTAAGATAAATTTGTTGAAAGCTGGTGTGTTCCCGGGTTGTAATAAAGACTGCCACCTCTGCTTATCTTCACCAACTGATTTCCCTTTGTTGAAAATAGGCATTCAACGCTTGATAGACAACAAAGAGATTCTGTTTGAAAGTACTCCTGTTTCACCTGTTTCTGTTGAAGATGTTTAAATCATTACCATATCCGCCAATTCTTCCAGGGTTTCCAAAAAACCCGTTAGAATTACATCAGTTCCAAAAGAAACTCCTCTAATAATCATAATGCCTGGGCCAATCACATATGAATCAGACAAAACTATGTCGTGGAATTACGGTGGGGACATTTACTACCATGGCATCAAACAAGATGGGCTGGTCGCCGAAGAGATAGACTCCGAAGAAGAAGATTCCTACATCAACAATATTGCCGGAACTAGTAAAATTACTCGAAGCAGTAGAATCTTTTCTCCAGAGATTGCCCCGCCAAAGGCAATTTTTGGACCCGTGGCTGCTCCAAAGGTTACTTCTGTACCCATAATCATCTCTGCAAATGCTCCTATTGATGATGCCGTTATAATCCCTGTTGTCATTCCTACCAACACTCCTACTGCTGAAACCCGAGCAAAAGGTATTCAAGAAGAGCCTGTCCGGACGAAGGCTCAATCACTGACTATTCCCGAAGCTTCCAAGAAAGAAATGGAGGAGATCTTAAAAATTATAAAGAGGAATGACTAGGACGTAGTCGAACAGTTGGGGCAAACTCCCTCAAAGATCTCCATGCTAGCATTACTACTGTGTTCCGAGGCACATGCAAAAGCCTTGGTGAAGTTCCTAAAAACATCCCATGTGCCTCAAGAGACGTCTGCTGACCAATTTCAAGTTTGTGTGGCCAGTCTGACAGCGGATAATGGCCTAGGCTTCTCGGATGCTGATCTGACACCAAGGGGAAGAAAGCACAACGAGGCATTACATGTCTATATGGAATGTAGAGGCACAACTATGGCCCATGTCTTGGTAGATACTGGCTCATCTTTGAATGTTTTTCCGAAGAAAGCTCTTGACAGACTTGACTGCGAAGGACTGACGTTAAAGCCAAGTAACATAGTAGTAAGGGCATTTGATGGCTCGAAGAGGATGGTATACGGGGAGGTAGATATCCCCATAAAGTTTGGGACTCAAACTTTCAATTCAACCTTTTATGTAATGGACATCCGCCCCTCTTACTCATGTCTGCTAGGACGGTCATGGATCCATAATGTTGGCGCTGTCACCTCTACATTGCACCAGATGTTGAAATATTCGGTTCAAGGAAAAATTATAACTGTCCACGGAGAGGAAGAATACATGATTAGCCATCTCAATTCCTTTTGGTATGTGGAATTGGACGGTGAGTTCATTGAAACTCCTTTTCAACACTTCGAGGAGGTCCCCTAAGAGATTGCAGTGACCAAGACTGTGTCCCAGATTCCCAAGATTACAAGACCTCCACTCTGGATGTCATCTCTGAAGGACGCCAAAGAAGTAGTAGAAGAAGGTGGATGCACCATCTGGGGGAAACTCCCGGACATCCCGTATAAGTCAGATAACTTTGGCTTAGGCTTCACTTCAAGTGCTCAAAAGGCTGTACGTCGTGCCCGTGCTGGAGGGCCACCCTTGAAGATTAGCAACCAAGAGGTCAACACGGTAGAAGATGGTGAAGAGGATTGCAACTTGGAGGATTGGATCTTTCCGACTATCAATGGAGGACTCCGCAATTGGGAGGCCAGAGACTTTATCCCAATAACTTTCACCCCTCAGTAATTTATCTTTTCTTTTGTTGTTGGATCTGTAATATTCACAAACAATTTGCACTCTTAAAACCTTGTGTCTTGCCCGAGGCACAATGGTCCATTTGTAAGGGTTGTTATTTCATCTTCATATGACATTCAATGAATCATGGACGTTTTTCGCATACAAACTTTTGTGCTCATTGTTTTTCTTTTACATTTTATTTTCTTTTAAAGATGGCTATACCCTTACACACACCCACACTCACAAATGCAGGTATCCGTCCACTCTGGATCCCATGGGTAACGATACTGCTATGGCCTTTTGTGACTTTGAGGATCTAATCTACCAAGCCGAAGACGAAGGTGAGAAAGATTATGAGGTAACAGGGGAACTTGCCAGACTGCTACAACAAGAGGAAAAAGCCATTCAGCCTCACGAGGAACCTGTGGATACAATCAACTTGGGTACCGAGGAGAATAGGTCAAGGTGGGTGCCAACCTGGAACCCAGTATCAAAGAGCGCTTGATTCAGCTGTTACATGACTATATTGAGATCTTTGCCTGGTCATATGAAGACATGTCGGGACTGGATACGGACATAGTGGTACATCGTCTGCCTACTAGAGAAGACTGCCCGCCAGTGAAGCAAAAAGTTCGCCGTATGAGACCTGATATGTCAGAAAAGATTAAAGTGGAGGTCATGAAGCAATTCGATGTTGGATTCTTGGCTGTCACTTCCTATCCTCAATGGGTTGCCAACATTGTTCCCGTACCTAAAAAAGATGGCAAAGTACGAATGTGTGTGGATTATAGAGATTTGAATAGGGCGAGCCCTAAAGATGATTTTACACTCCCCCACATTGATATCCTGGTTGACAATACCGCACAACACAAAGTGTTTTCCTTCATGGACGGATTCTCAGGTTATAACCAAATCAAAATGGCACCCGAGGACATGGAGAAAACTACATTTGTCACACAGTGGGGCACATTCTGCTACAAGGTGATGCCATTCGGATTGAAGAATGTTAGGGAAACCTATCAACGTGCCATGGTAGCTTTATTTCACGATATGATACATCATGAAATAGAAGTCTACGTAGACGATATGATAGCCAGATCGCAAATGGAAGAAGAACACCTTGATCACTTACAAAAGTTGTTTGAAAGACTGAAGAAGTATAAGCTGAGGTTGAATCCAAACAAGTGCACATTTGGAGTACGGTCCGGTAAACTCCTAGGTTTTGTCGTCAGTAACAAAGGTATTGAGGTCGATCCTGCGAAAGTTAAAGCAATACAAGAGATGCCTGCTCCTCGTACTGAGAAGGAAGTCAGAGGATTCTTGGGACGCTTGAACTATATTGCCAGATTCATTTCTCACTTAACAGCTACTTGTGAGCCAATCTTCAAGCTATTGAAGAAAGATTAAGTAGTCAGATGGAATGACGAATGCCAAGTTGCTTTTGACAAAATCAAAGAATACTTATAAGAGCCTCCTGTGTTAATACCACCGGTCGAGGGAAGACCATTGATCATGTATCTGACTGTTTTAGAAAACTCAATGAGGTGTGTATTGGGGCAGCATGACGAGTCTGGCCGAAAAGAGCACACTATTTATTACCTGAGAAAAAAGTTTACCGACTGTGAAACCAGATATTCACTGCTCGAGAAAACTTGCTGCGCTCTGGCATGGGCTGCTCGCCGGCTAAGACAGTATATGCTGACTCATACTACCTTATTGATATCTAAGATGGATCCGATCAAATATATCTTCAACAAGCCTACTCTTTCTGGGAGAATAGCTAGATGGCAGATGATCCTAACGGAGTATGACATACAGTATACCACCTAAAAATCTATAAAGGGCATTATATTGGCTGATCATCTTGCTCATCAAGCTGTAGAAGACTATCAGTCCATGAAGTTTGAATTCCCGGATGAAGACATCATGACATTAGACAACTGTGAAGAAATCAGGCCATATGATGGACCTGAACAAGGATCCCGATGGACCCTGTTCTTTGATGGGGCATCCAATGCACTTGGTAATGGTATCGGCGCCGTACTCATATCTCTAGAAGGGTGTCATACTCCCTTTACTGCCAGACTTTGCTTCAACTATACAAACAACATGGCAGAGTACGAAGCATGCATCTTCTGTCTCAGAGCTGCCATAGACTTGGGTATCAAATCTTTAGATGTGTTTGGAGATTCAGCTTTGGTCATCATTCAGATCAAAGGGGAGTGGGACACTAAGCACCCAAACCTTATCCCTTACAAAGAACATGTTTTGATATTGCTAACGCATTTTGAGAAGATTACCTTCGAGCATTTCCCGCGAGAAGAAAATCAGCTAGCAGATGCTCTAGCCACAATGTCATCTATGTTTAAACTTAATTGGGATAACGAGGGTTCCCAGATCACCATCGAACGAATGGATGAACCAACACACTGTCACGAGATTAATACTAAAGAAGTAATGGACCAGCCTTGGTTTCATGAAGTCAAGAGGCATCTCGAGGCTCGAGAATATCCAGAAGGAGCTTCAATCAATGATAAGAAGTTCTTAAGGAGATTCGCTTCTAAATTCTTCCTTACTAATGACATCTTGTACAAACGCAATCATGACTCCATTTTGCTGCGTTGTATGGATAAGGTTGAAGCTGAAAAGATTATGGCTGAATTACATGAAGGTACTTTTGGCACCCACTCCAGTGGGCATACGATGGTGAAGAAAATCCTACGTGCAGGCTATTATTGGTCTACCATGGAGGCAGATTACTATCAACACTCTCAGACTTGCCATAAGTGTCAAATTTATGCTGACAAGGTGCATGTACCTCCGGTTCCTCTGAATGTCTTGACGGCTCCTTGGCCCTTTGCTATGTGGGGAATTTATATGATTGGAGAGATCAAGCCTACAACCTCCAATGGACACCGCTTCATCTTAGTGGCCATTGATTATTTTATAAAATGGGTCGAAGCAGCCTCCTTCGCCTCTGTTACCAATAATGTTGTTGCCCGCTTCATCAAGCAAAACCTTATTTGCTGGTACGGCATCCCGGAAAGGATTATCACTGACAATGGTACAAATCTCAACAACAATATGATCACCACCTTGTGCGAGAAATTCAAAATCCAGCATCACAATTCTTCTCCCTATCGGCCTAAGATGAATGGTGTTGTCGAAGCTGCAAATAAAAACATTAAGAAGATCATACAGAAAATGACAATCACATACAAAGACTGGCATGAGACGTTAGCATTTGCTCCCCACGGGTACCGTACCATAACTCACACCTCAACCGGGGCAACACCCTATTCTTTGGTTTACGGCATGGAGGTTGTCTTGCCTATTGAGGTTCAGATCCCCTCTCTCAGGATTATGAAAGATGCAGGGTTGAATGAAGACGATTGGATCCAGACTCGACTTGATCAACTGAATTTAATTGATGAGAAGAGACTTACTGCTGTTTTCCATGGTAAGATGTATCAAAAGCGGATGATCAAGGCCTTCAACAAGAAAGTCAGACGTCAAGTATATCAAGTTGGGGATCTAGTGATCAAGCGTATCATCTTGCCACAAAGTGATCCCAGGGGAAAATGGACTCCTACTTATGAAGGACCATTTGTAATCAAAAACATCTTCTCCGGTGGAGCAATGATCTTGACCACCATGGATGGCGACGACCTGCCACACCCTGCGAATGCGGACATAGTCAAAAAATACTATGCATAAGAGACCCTCTAGGTTGACATACCTAGGAAAAACAAGGGCATCCCGGCGAACCAAAAGGTTCGGGCAGAAATTAGGGATAAAATAAAAAAAATTTGTATACCCGGCAAGTTGAAAACCCGAAAGGGCGACTTGGGCAAAAAAGGGTTTCCCGATGGACTGAAAACCCGAAAGCGTGGTCCAGGCAAAAGTTACGGAATAAAAGCGTATGACTATGTCCCGTCGGATCACTTTACGGACAACCTTTGGCTTCCACTGACAAACTCAGAGTTGCCGATCAATTAAATCATCTCAGACGAGGCAACAAATAGACAAGATGCTCAGAGATACGAAGGCTATAGCAGAATGGAAACCCCATGGGATTATTACACATAGCTATTTTTCTTTGTATTAAAATTTTTCTTGTTTACGACGAAATTCTCTTACTAGAATGTTTGTCTCCTTTGTACAAAATATTTACTCAAAGTCAATACAAAGATGCCCCTTCGAAAGTGAAAAAAACTATTCATCTTTTTCTTTACACTTGTGTTTTGTTTACAAAAACGTCCAATGATTCATTAATGAACATATGCATTTGAACATGATTACTGTTTACAAATAAACAAAATAAGAAAGATAAGTACTGATAGGTTGAAATAATAGGGAAATGTCTCTAGGCTATTCCATGAGAAATCCCCTACAGTACTTCATTTTAAATCCCCAAGCGGAACAAAGTTTTAAATTATTAATCACCAGTAGAAATCATCAAAATTCTCAGGATTCCCTGAGCAGATCTTACAAGTAGTACATGGAATTTCCCTCACAACAGAACTTATCTCCCTCAACAAAAGTTCACCAGTACTTCAATTTCAAGACATGAATTCAACATATCCTCAGCGGCATGCATGGATTTATTTTCCTCAAACAAACAACAATACATCAAATCAGCTCACATGCGCATACATTACATCCATATATCATAAACATTGATAAAGCAAATACATTGCATCATACATTTCATGCAACATAACTTTGTGTTTTAGCTAACATTTTACCCTTTTCAGGATAAGATTAGTAGTTACCATTAACAAATATACTTTCAGATACAGTTCAGATACGCTCCAGACACGGATGCCATTCTAATACTCATTCAAATTACAACTTACAGATACAATACAGATACGCTCCAGACAAGGATGCCATTCTGATACTCATTCAGACTTCAAATTCAGATACAGTACAAATACGCTCCAGACACGGATGCCATTCTGATACTCATTCAGACTTCAAATTCAGATACAGTACAAATACGCTCCAGACACGGATGCCATTCTGATATTCATTTCAGACACAACTTACAGATACAGTACGGATACGCTCCAGACACGGATGCCATTCTGATACTCATTCAGACTTCAAATTCAGATACAGTACAGATACGCTCCAGACACGGATGCCATTCTGATATTCATTTCGGACATAACTTACAGATACAGTACGGGTACGCTCCAGGCACGAACGCTATTCTGACACTCATTCTTTCAGCTTACAACTTACAATTCAACAAACACTCTTGGATGGCATCTACAAGCCCATCTCCAACAAGATTCTATCACCTCTCCAAATGGCATCTTTAAGCCCATTCCCTCAACCACGCGTCACCGAGTGCAAATTTCTGGGCACTCTAGTTTCCAATCATTCTTTCACCTTCGAGTTACGAATGGCAAAACTCGCCAATCTAACTCTTCAGGTTTAAGAAGATTGAACAGGGGCAGCTGTTGTACCCCAAATTTTCCCCTCTCATTTATCAAGATTTTCCCTACAAGATCTCTTTGACTCAAGACTGGATTAGGGTTTGATCAACTCAAGACATCTCATCTTGCACTGATGACCCAGAATTAGGGTTTGAGTTTGCACAAGGATTTTTGGACTATCAATTCTTCATATGACTTTCAAGTATCATCATGGACCCCTAAGATTACTCATGTCAAGTTTCAAGCCTTGAATCACATTTTTGACCAGTCAATTGGATAGTTGACCTAAAAATCAGCTGTATTGGGGAAAAAGTCAACCATGGCCAATTTACAGTCAAACTTCATAATTTTTAGTCCACATCGACATTTTAGACTCATATGTATCATTTGATCAAGTTTATACCACAATTCCTCAAGAAATTTGATCAAATCATTAAAAGGGCAAAATGGTCAAAATTAGGGTTTTGATTGAGAAAGGGCAATTTCTGATTTTTGACCTAACAAATGACCAATTTGTTTGAAGCATGATTTCATGGTTTAATTTGTATCATCTTGACCTAATGAAATGGTTCAAAACATTGCATTTTCTTTGGATTGACAGATGAAATTTGCAGTCAACTGATCAAAAGTCAACTGTATACTGAAAAGACAAATTTTGACTTTTTGGTCAAAATCAAGTGCCAAGGACCACAATTCATAAAAAAATGTCAAAATGTGAAACTTGTTCATCAAGAATCAAATATTGAAGATTTGGTTTTAAAATTTGAAATTTTCTTAACTTAGAAATTTTTCTAAGTATAGAAAATTTCTTATTTTTTCTCAACTTTAAGCCAAATTTTCACTATGATGCAAGATGATTCAAAGAAAGTTCCCAACATGAAAGTTGTAGAACTCCATGAAATCTAAAACTTTTCTTCACACATTTTTCCCTTAAGATGCTTGTATCTCAAGACATAATTTTGTGAATACATGCCCATGAACTAAAATAACTTAGTGAAATTTTGCCCTAATTTAGGCAGGTTTTTGACCTAACTTCATGACAATTTTTCACCTGGTTCCAAGAGGAATATTGAAATGAATTTCAAAGATGAGTTATAGAGAAAATTTCAAGATTTCCAAAATGTCCAATAACTCCTTGAGATCATTTTTGAGTAGGGAGAATCGAAGAGATGAAGTTGGCAATTTCTCACATTGAATTCAAAGCCATTTCATGAAGAACAAAATTCAAATCAGAACCTATGCTGCCTAATCCTTGCTTTACAGGTCTCAAACTTATTTCTCACTTCATAACTTAATGCTTACACATAAGATAAAGCCTTAATCCAAGCACAAGAGTCTTTGTCCAAGCTTTAATTCCATAAATGGCACAAAGTTGCCATTGCCATTTTGGAAAAGCATAACTTTTGCAACTTTTCATTTCTTGAGCATTAGACCTGTTTTCTCTGCACACACAACTCCTATAAACCAAATACAAGTTGTCTAGGACTTGTACCAACTCCAAGAAGACCAGTACAAGCATGTGGAGACTTGTCTCTTCACTTTGCTTCAAAAGCAAGAAAGTGTGCAAAAAGCCTACAACTGAAAAATCTGTTGTGGAGTTGACTTGAAACTTTCTCTATACTAATACACAAACCCATTACAACTTAGAACACAATTTCTCAAGGCCAGAAATACTCCAAAATTCCCTATCACTAAAAACCTGTCAAAAACTTCCAGTTTGTGACCAAGCATAGCAATCCACAAATTGGCTCGTGCTTTTCAAGTTTCAACCACTCAAACACATTACCTACCTCATATCTAAGTGTTCTAGACCATCATCCCTGTACTATAACCCCTTCTTCTCCATCTTCCATTTTTGTTTTTCAAGCTTGCAACTTCACTTGGATAGAGAGTTTCAGGCACTTTCAAAGCAAGGCAAGGATTGGAACACACTCAGGGAGGTTCAAGCAAGCTAAAGGAACCTTCAGGCCTTCCTAAATATCACTTAAACTCCATTCACGATCTAAGCTGAAAGAGGTAAGAACTCCAACTTTTATCTTTTCATACAGGCATCCATTGGCCACGATTTGTGAAAGAAAAATGTAGATATTATAGTGCTGAAGCCAACCATGTGCATAGATTTCATTTCTGTTCATTATGTATAGAGAATTTTGGAGTTCAAATTTCTGTAAAAATTAGGGTTGAAATTAGGGCTTTTAAAATTCGTTTTAATATTTGATTGTTAGTTTCCATAAGTTACATGTCTGAAATTTTGGGAAAGAGTACTAGCATTTTCATGTTGGAAGTTTCCATTTTTATGGAGAGATGAGAAAGATAAAGAGCTTCTGGCCAGCTTGAGGAAGAAGATGAAGTACAGGGCAAGGAGGCTTTATATGTTATGTTTTTATTGTTTCATATAAACTAGCGGATGTACAGCCACCCCAGTGGCAACGTAGCGCGCTGGCAATGCATAGGTCATGGGTTCGAACCTTGGCGCTACCTTTTACATTTTTCTCATTTTTTCAGCTTCAGTCTTGTTTTTTTGGCAGCATGGGATTGGTTCTTGGGCCTTCTCTTTTTTTCTAACGTACTACCCCCTGCTTGCTTGCAGCACCCCTGGCCCAATCTTTCATTATTTATTTTATTTTCATATTTGATTTATTAAAATATTTTTCTTTAACACATAAAAATCCCAAAAAATATAAATATGATAAATATTGTATTTTATTTTACTTTACTTTATTTTCACATAAAAATATATTTTATTTTAGATATATACTAACTATCTTTCTTAAATAAACTTGTAAAAATAAATTAAACTTAGATATATTTTTATCCTTTGTTTTTATACTTGTAAATATTTATTTTAATATATAAAGAGACTAAATATTTTCACCAAATATTATTTTATTATTTTAATACAAAAGCACACAAAAAATAATACTTAAGGAACTTTATTTTCTTTTAAATTAGAAATTAGGGTTAACCATTTTCAAGTATTAATTTCTTTTTCTTAAGATATTAGGATTAGGTTAAAATTCTTTTGCATATAAAACCAAATCTTTTTCTTGCATACATACCATTGCATATTTATATTGTATATTTATTTATTCAAATATTCGTACAAATTCAATTTGGTTGTAATAGCTTAGTTAGATTTACATTATTGCAAATCACCATTTATAATTTGTATTCTCCCCTCCCATATAATGTTGTAATATCGTAGTAATCTTTAAATTATGCAATTTACCGCTTTTATATACCATGTTAGTAATTAGGGTTTGTATGGTAAGATCAAAATAAATCAAATAGAAAACCCTAAATCCAAGACAAAATCAAGCATTAATATAAAACACTCACACACAAGCATCCTTAGGGTTTCTCCACTTGGTTGCCTTATACAAAAATAGCCATATTACGCATGTGAAGTATCTTAATAAAACAAACAAGTATAAGATCATAGTCCCTCGATGACGCTATTCAAAGTTGCCTTACAAAATGATCTTGGTCCCTTAAAAATGCTAAGATACTTTGCAACATTGCTAATTATGGTTATACAATGACCCACGCCTGTCCCGTTTACATCCAAAGATAGGGTTGCTTACCAAATCAATGGTAAGACAACAATGTCAAAGGAATAGAAAATGAACAAGAAAGACATTTGAGTAGGTAGATTACTTCTAGTTACTTGCTCCATTTCAAAACAATTATCCTTTCTATTTTCAAAAAAAACCAAACACACACATTTCCAAACATCTTATAAACATTGAAAACATTTTCAAAAAGATCAACATCTTTGTATACATTCTTACGAATGAGAATCATTACAAAGATTGCCTAAACAATGGCCTCTTTACAAAATACTTTCAAAAAACCACACAAAGCATAATTTCAAACAAAAGCAAGTGATCTAGCAAGTAACTAAGAACGTGTGGAAAACCATGGATGAAAAGGGTGCTAATATCGTCCCTTTTCATAATTTACCCCCCGAACTCAAGAAAACATCTCAAAGGTCTTTCGTATGCTTTTCACCTTTCCTTTTGGATAAAAGAAAAGTCGATGGCGACTCTTGCTAAACCATAACATTTGCGATAAAATGCAAACCCTCAAGTCAGTTCTCCCGCCGTATCACAGCCACCAAAACCACTTCCATATCTTGAAATTTGATAGAAATATGATCTTGTGACCAATAGGAACAAGACCTTGTCCAAACATGACAACTTCTCCTATCAACCCCTTGTACTTTTGAGTCAAATCTAATAACCTTGAAATGTGATGAATCAAAACAACCTTGCCATGCCAATTCTTCCAAAACCACTCTAATGGTGAGGTTTGAACTTCTCAAGCTTTTATTGGCTAGGGCATGGAAATAAACTCATGAACCCATGGGGTAGCTTGTTAAATCTCATTACCTTCACCTACATGGATAACAAGCAAGACAAACCAACATTGCATTTTATTAGTTAAACAAAACAATATTCATGATCACAAGAGGAACATAAGTCAAGGTGCTTGGTAATCCCTCAAAAAGGCAAAATTAAATGTAGGGAGGGGAACCAAGAATCCTAGTGTGATCTTGTTGTGAATGAATCAACATGGTATGGTGAAGAGATCTTAGGGGAAAAAATTGGGGTACAACAGTTGCCCTTATTTAAGTTTCTTCTATCCGGAGATACGAAGGTTAAAAATATTCGTGTCGACGCGATCGAAGATACTTAAATATATAACAAACCCTATTTTTGGCCCTAAGATGCCATGCAAATGCTTATGATCATGAATGCATATGAATCAGGACCAAAGAGACGCAAAACATCACTAGGGATGTAACAATAATAAAAGGAACAAGGATCACCCCCATCAAGAAAATAAATCACTGGTGGACCCAAAGAAATAAATCAGAGAGGATGGTAGAATGGTCAAAGGACACACTAACTTCTACTGAAGGCGAAGCTACCGATGTTTACTGATGGTAGAGAGAAAGATAACGAACATCGACGTTCACTGCCGATGGTCTACCAACTTTCACTGAAGGTAGAAAGAGAATATATCATATTATCTCCGTTCACTGACGATGAACTATCAACGTTCACTGAAGATAGCAAAAAGATAACAAGTTTCCCTAATATTCTGGTGTTTCGCCTAGAACGGGTCTCAACTTCTTCTTTAACCAAGGCACTCCGCTTGGAAAGTATAATACATAAGCTGTCTCAAATAAAGAGACTTGCTATTTGTGGTCACAGAGGATTGTAAAAGGAAATGACTTTTTTTGGGGCAAGAGGTATGACTTCCTGGGGAGATGCCATGATATTCTTGCTAAGGGGATAAAGTCTTATTGTGCAAAATAAATGCACCAAACAAAGCTTGGAGTTTTTCAGGATTCCAAAGTAAATAAAATTTTCGGGGGACCACAAATCCAAACCAGAAGGCTAAAGCAAAAAAATCTTCTACGAGGGACAACTCAGTAGGGAATTTGAAAGAATGTACATTTTCTGCTTAAGACCAACGCTCTAATGAAAAGAGGGTAACGTAACTTTGCAAAACAGGGTAATATGTCAACAAAAATATTAACAAATGTCAATGAACAATGATTTGTCAATTTTAGCTATGCATGATGCATGTATGAATGTATGAGTGTTATCGTCTGCATGCTGACAAAAGAGATACACAACATTGGGAACAACCAATCAAAACCGCCTCAGACACTACAACGCTCGGCTAAACTTCGACCAAGATGATCATTCCAAGAAATGTAAAGGCCAACTGCGGAATCAAAACCTATTGTCTGCTTTTAACTTTACTGAGGAGAAACATAATCCAGAGGTAGACAAATCAAACAGATACCGGGGTAGAACATCCTTCTTCAGGCTTCATCGGGGAAACCAGTGTTTCTCAAAAGTAACATGCCTACTGGAGATTGCAAGACCAGTCTCAAATAAAGCATACTGGCACCGAAACATCCAAACATTCACAGGGGAATTCAGACCCACTTCACTGGAGAAAATGCGGATTGAAACTTCTCAACATGAAAACTAAGAAAAAGGGAGAAATGAATCCAAACTTGACCGAGGATACCGGAATTATAAACCTCGTGCGGCGAAAACATCCCGAGTAGACATTCCCGAGGGGAACAAAAGCTTCTCAAAACAAATGGAGTTTTTCCATTCCTGGGATCACCATTTTTGTTGTCATTGTTTCATCACAAATCTCCAAGTAAAAGTAAATTGTAAAAATCTTTTTTTTTTGAAAAATCAATTTTGTTATTTAATCTCTTTGCTTTGAAATTTATTATCAGTAATAAGTGGAGTCTTTGCAAGCTAAATAACATAAGAAATACAAAGAATTGGGTAAAAGTTCAAATTTCATTAATAGAATGGTAGTCTGCGAATGGCGAGACTTCATGGATCATTACAAAGTTTGGGAAATGGCAATACATAATGGAAAAAATACATTGAGATACATTGTACACTATCCCCCCTAACAACTTTTGAAATCCTGAGCAGCAGCTTCTGTTGAAGTATGGTGAGGATCCGAGAAGATTGTTGCTTCAACGATCAAGTATTGTCTGACGTAGTTACTTGCCAAGAAAATCCCTAACTTTTGCCTAAGCTGCCCTTGCGGGTTTTCAACTTAGCGGGAAATTTATTCTGTTTAGGTATCTAATTTTTGCCTAGACCTCCCTTTCGGGTTTTCGGCCTACCGAGACGCTCCTTTTTTGCCTAAGTCGCCCTTTTAGTTTTTTAACTTAGCGAGTTGTTCTTTTATTTCTTTAGGCGAAGTATTTCCTGACTGCGTCATCATTCATGGGACGTGGGAACTCCTCGCCATCCATAGTTTCAAGAATTAATGCACCACCAGAGAAGGCTTTCTTGACAACATATGGGCCTTCAAAATTGGGAGTCCACTTGCCCCTAGAATCAGTGTTGAAAGACATGATCTTCCTGAGCACGAGGTCGCCTTCTCTAAATTCACGAGGTTTAACCTTTTTATCAAAAGCTTTCTTCATTCTTCTCTGATATAACTGGCCATGACACAAAGCTATCATCCTCTTCTCCTCAATCAAATTCAATTGGTCAAACCTGTTCTGGACCCATTTAGCCTCTGTCAGCTTGGTTTCCATTATCACACGCAACGAGGGAATCTCTACCTCGACTTGGAGTACAAATTCCATTCCATACACTAGGGAGAACGGGGTTGCTCCTGTTGAAGTGCCGACAGATGTTCGATATCCATGCAGAGCAAAAGGGAGCATTTCATGCCAATCCTTATAAGTAATTACCATCTTCTGGATAATTCTCTTGATATGCTTATTAGAGGCTTCAACAACCCCATTCATCTTTGGCATGTATGGAGATAAATTGTGATGGACAATCTTGAATTCTTCACACAGTTCTGTCATCATCTTGTTGTTCAAATTCGAGCCATTGTCAGTGATGATTCTGCTCGGCACACCATACCGACATATAAGGTTATTCTTAATGAAGCGCACCACCATCTGCTTAGTAATACTGGCATATGAAGCAGCCTCCACCCATTTGGTGAAGTAATCAATTGCTACCAAGATAAAACGGTGCCTATTCGAAGCTTTGGGTTCTATCATCCCAGTCATGTCAATACCCCACATTGAGAAAGGCCATGGGGAGGAAATCACATTGAGAAGCGTCGGAGGCACATGGACCTCGTCTGCATAAATATGGCATTTATGGCAGTTCTTTGCAAATTTGTAACAATCAGATTCCATGGTCAGCCAATAATAACTTGCCCTTAGCATCTTTTTAGCCATGGAATGTCCATTGGCATGAGTGCCAAATGAACCTTCATGAATATCATGCATCAACATGTCTGCTTCGTGTCTATCCACGCATCTGAGCAAGACCATGTCATAATTTCTCTTGTATAACACATTTTCACTGAGGAAGAAACTACCTGCCAATCTTCTCAATGTCTTTCTATCTTTCCTCGACGCACCAATCAGGTATTCCTGAGTCTGAAGAAAATTCTTGATATCATAATACCAGTGTTTTTCATCTGCTACCTCCTCTACTGTAAACACATGAGCGGGCCTATCCAGCCGTCGAACCGTAATTCGGGGTATATCATTCCAAGTATTCACTTGGTACATAGAAGCCAGAGTTTCCAGAGCATCCTCCATTTGATTTTTATCTCTAGCATGTGATGGAATTCAAATTTATTGAAGAAGGGTAATAATCTTCTAGCATAATATTTGTAAGGGATCAAGCCAGGGTGACGAGTGTCCCATTCTCCTTTAATTTGATTTATTACCAAAGCTGAATCACCATACACATCTATATTTTTGATTATGAGATCAATACTTCCTCGAGACCCATGATGCAAGCCTAATATTCTGCCATATTATTAGTGCAATCAAATGTTAACCTTGCAGTAAAAGGAATGTGTGATCCATGAGGAGTGACAATCACAACACCAATTCCTTTACCATAAGCATTCACAGCTCCATCAAATATCATAATCCAACGAGATTCAGGGTTAGGACCTTCCTCAGGTAATGGTTCATCACAATCCTTCACTTTCAGGAACATCACATCCTCATCGGGGAATTCATATTCTGCAGACTGGTGATCTTCCACTGGTTGGTGAGCTAGATAATTTGTCAACACACTACTTTTAATAGCCTTTTGAGTGCGGTATTCAATATCATATTCAAATAATAACATTTGCAAGCGGGAAATTCTCCCAGTAAGAGCAGGGTTTTCGAAAATGTACTTGATTAGATCCATTTTGGAGATCAACCAAGTAGTGTGATTCAACATATACTTCCACAAACGCTTTGCTGCCCAGGCCAGAGCACAACATGTTTTTTCCAGCATGGAATACCGCGACTCACAATCAGTGAATTTTTTACTGAGATAATAAATGGCGAACTCCTTCTTCCCTGTCTCATCCTGTTGTCCCAGAATAAACCCATGGATTTATCTAACACTGTCAGATACATAATCAACGGTCTTCCTTCTACTGGAGGGAGCAAGATAGGAGGTTCAAGAAGATATTCTTTAATACTCTCAAATGCCCTTTGGCAGTCATCCGTCCATACACAACCTTGATCTTTCTTTAACAACTTAAAGATCGGTTCACATGTTGCAGTCATGTGGGAAGTGAATCTGGAAATATAATTTAAACGCCCGAGGAAACCTCTGACCTGCTTTTCAGTTCTTGGTGCTGGCATCTCTTGAATTTTTTTGGCTTTATCAGGGTCAACTTCAATTCCTTTATGGCTAACAATGAAACCCAATAACTTCCCCGATCAAACACCGAAGGTGCATTTATTTGGATTCAAGCGGAGACGATACTTCCTCAAACACTGAAACAACTTCAACAAATCTTCTATATGCCCTTCTTCAGTATGGGATTTGGAAATAATATCATCAACATATACTTCAATCTCCTTGTGCATCAGATCATGGAATAGGGTTGTCATAGCCCTCTGGTACGTTGCACCAGCGTTCTTCAACCTGAAGGGCATCACTCTGTAACAGAATGTTCCCCAGGGTGTGATAAACATTGTTTTTTCCATGTCCTTTGGAGCCATTCTTATTTGATCATACCCGGAAAATCCGTCCATGAACGAGAATACTTTGAATTTTGTTGTGCTATCCACTAACATGTCGATGTGAGGCAATGGAAAATCATCTTTTGGACTAGTTTTATTTAGATCTCTTAAATCTACGCACATGCGGACTTTTCCGTCTTTTTTGGTACTGGGACAATATTGGAAATCCATTGAGGATACACTGACGTCACAAGAAAACCAGCATTAATCTGCTTTAGAACCTCCTCTTTGATCTTTACTGCCATATCTGGGTGAGTTCTTCTCAACTTTTGTTTAATTGGCGGACACTCTTGTTAGAACATAGTTTGATTCTACAACCCTTAATTAGAGTTTTGATGATAACAAAATACAAGAATAAATAAATTCATAGATATATATATAAGACATACATGCTACTTAAAATTATGTTGTGTATATACAGAAGTTCTGATGGAATCAGCATCAGAAGATCAGTATCAACATAAGCATCAGAAGATACGTAAGCATCAGAAGATCAGTAACATGTGCTACACGCTGAAGCTACCAGATCATACGCTGAAGCTTGATGAACAGAATCTGCGCATAAAACACTCTGACTCTGATCAAGATCCTTACCAAGTCATCAGCACTCAGAAGCGTCAGCATAAGTTAAAGCAAAGAACACTCTGATTATCATAAAGAAGACTCTGAAGCGTTACTAAGTATTCAAGACAGATTAATTGCTAACGGCTCTCTTCAAGACAAGATCTTCTCAAAAAGGAAAGAACGTTATTATCATTGAAAGTGATTTATGGACAACAACGTATCTTTGCCTTGGCTATATAAATAAGTCTGTGTGAGAACAGAAAAGGCTAATCAACACGCACGCACTCATACAATTTGCTAAAGCTTTCAAACCACGCTCATTCAAACGCATTAGCAATCCAGTTTCATTCTAAGTTTAAATTTGTGTATCATCACAGTTGTGGTATACTATTTTATTAGAAAACATCAAACACATTATTGTTCAATTATTTGTAAAGAGATTTCCTTGAGATAAACCGGTTTGTGGTTATACTCAAGAAGGCTTTAACAGTTGTTAAAGTAGTTGTTGTATTCCTTTGAATATAGTGGATTAAGACCTCATTGGAGAGAGGCGAAATCACCTTGACGGGTGGACTGGAGTAGTTTGAGATCAAACGAACCAGGATAAAAATACAGTGTTGTTTAAGCTTTTGATTTAAGTTTTACAATTCAACCCCCCTTCTTGTGTTTTTCACATCTTCAATTGGCATCAGAGCGCCTGGTTCTGAGCTTATAACACTTAACTGTGTCAGTACAAGATCCAGCGTCAGAAAAACACAATGGCAGGACCAAATCAAAACATCAGCAACTACAACAATGAAGAAAGAGACAGATTCAGTGGCAAACCTCCAGTCTTTGATGGAGAGAACTTTGACTACTGGAAAGACAAAATTGAGAGTTTCTTTCTGGCCCATGATGCTGATCTGTGGGACATGGTGACTGATGGATACACGCACCCAGTGGATGGAAGTGGTCAGAAGATTGACAGGAAAACAATGTCTGATCAGCAAAAGCGTGATTTTAGAAATCATCACAAGGCCAGAACAACTCTTCTCAGCGCCATCTCTTATTCAGAATATGAAAAGATATCAAACAGAGACACTGCAAATAATATGTTTGACTCTCTGAGAATGACGCATGAAGGCAACATTTAAGTCAAAGAAACCAAAGCCCTTGCACTCATTCAGAAGTATGAGGCATTCAAGATGGAAGAGAGTGAATCAATAGAGACTATGTTTTCAAGATTTCAAATTCTTGTTGCTGGTCTAAAAGTTCTTGACAAAGGGTATTCCACTGCTGATCATGTTAAGAAGATCATCAGAAGCTTGCCAAAACAGTGGAGGCCAATGGTCACAGCGCGTAAGCTAGCCAAGGATCTCAACAAAATCTCTCTGGAGGAACTTGTCGGCTCCCTCAGAAGTCACGAGATAGAGCTAGAAGCAGATGAACCTCAAAAGCAAGGTAAGCCATTAGCTTTAAAATCTAACATAAAATCTGACTCCAAAGTTTTGCAGGCTGTAGAAGAAACCTCTGATGGGTCCTCATCAGAAGAAGATGAATTGTCTCTCCTCTCCAGAAGGGTGAACCAATTATGGAAGCAGAGACAAAGGAAGTTCAGGAATCCCAGAAGATCAGAAAATCAGAATGAATCCTTCTCCAGATACAGAAGGTCAGAATCCTCCTCTGGACACAGAAGATCTGAAGGTTCTTCAGGAAATAGAAAGCCAAACAACAAAGACATCATCTGCTACGAATGTAACAAGAAAGGGCACTACAAAAGTGATTGCCCAAAGCTTCAGAAGGAAAAGCCCAAAAATAAGTTTGGCAAGGAAAAGAAGAAAAGTCTCATGGCTACATGGGATGATTCTGACACATCTGAAGCTGACTCAGAATCAGATAATGAAAGAGCAAACATAGCTCTCATGGCAAACATAACAGAGGACAGTGAAGCTTCTGAGTCAGACTCTGAATCAGATACAGAAGAGGTATTCCCTGACTTTGCTATAAACTTTACTAAGGCTGAATTAGCTGAAAGCCTTAATGAAATTCTGGAAAGATATCAGCAGATCAGAGTCAAATTTAGAAACCTGAAAAGGAATCTTGCTTCTGACTCTTATAAGACTGAGAGTCTCAAATTGGAGAATTCTGAGTTAAAAGATAAAATTTCAAAATTAGAAAATATATTGCAAAACTCTCAGAAGGAAACAATCCCTGAAACTCCCAGCAGTGTTGATGAGATCATCAAGGAGTATGATCACAACTTTCAGAAGTTTCTAGCTAAAAACATAGACAGAAGAAAAATGGCTCCAATGATCTATGGAGTTAGCAGAAATGGCAGAAAAGGGATAGGATATCAAGGAAAGGTACCTACACCAAAGAATGCCTTGGATTTAGTTATAAAACATACTCCACTTGATTCACACTTTGTATATGGGCACACACATGACATAAAATATACTAGTAGTGATTACTCTGTCAAACCAAAATTCAACCAGAGTTTTGGTAAAACTAACAAATCAGGACCCGAGAAAATATGGGTACCTAAGGATAAAATAATACATGTGGCAGATATCTTTAGCAGCAAAGCAAAAACACCAGTCATGGTACCTGGACTCTGGCTGCTCACGACACATGACGGGAAGAAGACATATGTTCCAAAGCCTGGAACTTAAGCTTGGAGGCCACGTAGGTTTTTGAGGCAATCAGAGAGGAAACATCATTGGCTCTGGAATTGTAGGTAATGGAAATCTTCCCTCTATAAGTAATGTTTTATTAGTAGATGGATTAATGCATAACCTGTTATCCATAAGTCAATTAAGTGATAACAGTTATGATATAATCTTCAATCAAAATTCATGCAAAGCTGTTAGTCAGAAAGATGGGACTATCCTACTTAATGGAAAGAGGAGAAACAACATTTATAAAATAAAACTTTCTGACCTAAAAAGTCAGAATGTAAAGTGTCTTCTGTCTGTTAACAACGAGCAATGGATCTGGCACAGAATATTAGGACATGTTAGTATGAGAAGAATATCTCAAATTAACAAACTCAATTTGGTCAGAGGACTTCCTAACCTGAAGTTCAATTCAGATGCTCTGTGTGAAGCATGTCAGAAAGGCAAGTTTGCAAAACCAGCTTTCAAATCCAAAAATGTTGTTTCTACCTCCAAGCCATTAGAACTTCTGCACATTGACTTATTTGGACCAGTCAAAACTTCTTCAGTCAGTGGCAAGAAGTATGGGTTAGTAATCGTAGATGACTATAGCAGATGGACATGGGTAAAGTTCTTAAGGCACAAGGACGAGTCACACTCTGTGTTTGTTACCTTCTGCAACCAAGTTCAGAATGAAAAGGATCTTAGAATCGTCAAAGTCAGAAGTGATCATGGTGGAGAGTTTGAAAACAAATATTTTGAGTCATTCTTTAATGACAAAGGCATTTTGCATGATTTCTCTTGTCCTAGAACTCCCCATCAAAATGGAGTTGTAGAACGAAAGAACAGAATATTGCAAGAAATGGCCAGAACCATGATCAACGAGACTAACGTTGCTAAGATCTTCTGGGCAGAGGCAATAAACACAGCGTGTTACATTCAGAATAGAATCTCCATAAGACCTATTCTAGAAAAGACTCCATATGAATTGTGGAAGAACAAAAAGCCCAACATTTCTTACTTTCACCCATTTGGATGTACATGTTTTATTTTGAATACAAAAAATTATTTGAACAAGTTTGACTCTAAAGCACAAAAGTGTATTATGTTAGGATACTCTGAACGCTCAAGAGGGTACATAGTATACAATACAGAAACACAGATTGTGGAAGAGTCAATCAGTGTTCGTTTTATGATAAGCTTGACTCTCAAAAGTCAAAGCAGAATGAATTCCTTGCAGGTATGGAAGTTGAATTCACAGGTACTGAAGACAAGTCATCAGAAGCTCTTAACAGAGACACTCCCTCAACATCAGAAAGAGGCACTGCAAGCAATCCAACACCTTTTGTTGATCAACTCCAGAAAAGACCATCCAGAAGCAGCATGGATCACCCAGAAGAAACAATCCTAGGAAGAAAGGAAGATCCAATCAGAACAAGATCTAGCTTCAGAAACTCTGAAGAATCCCTCATGGGACTGGTTTCTCTAATTGAACCAACAACAATTTATGAAGAACTTCTTGACAATGACTGGATTCTAGCAATGTAAGAGGAGCTAAATCAATTCACAAGAAATGACGTATGGGATCTAGTTCCTAAACCAAAAGGATTCAACATCATTGGAACAAAATGGGTGTTCAGAAACAAACTGAATGAACAAGGTGAAGTCATCAGAAACAAAGCACGATTGTTAGCACAAGGTTATAGTCAGCAAGAGGGGATAGACTATACAGAAACCTTTGCTCCAGTCGCCAGGTTAGAATCTATCAGACTCTTAATCTCTTTTGTTGTTAATAAAGGCATCACTCTGTATCAGATGGATGTTAAGAGTGCATTCTTAAATGGCTATATAGAAGAAGAGGTATATGTGCACCAACCCCCTGGTTTTGAAAGTTCAAAAAATCCAGAATATGTTTTCAAACTAAAGAAGTCACTCTATGGTCTGAAACAAGCTCCCAGAGCTTGGTATGAAAGACTAAGTAACTTCCTGTTAGAAAAGGAATTCACCAGAGGGAAAGTGGACACAACCTTATTCTGTAAGACAACTAAGAATGATATTTTAGTATGTCAGATTTATGTTGATGACATCATATTTGGATCTACTAAACCCTCTTTGGGAAGAAAGTTTGCTAAGTGTATGCAGGCTGAATTTGAGATGAGCCTAATGGGGGAACTAAAATTCTTTCTGGGCATCCAGATTAATCAAACCCCAGAAGGAACTTACATTCATCAGAGCAAATATGTCAGAGAACTTCTAAAGAAATTTGATCTCTCAGAATGTAAGCCATCAAAGATTCCAATGCATCCCACGTGCATTCTGGAAAGAGAAGAGGTAAGTAAAAAGGTAGAACAGAAGGTCTATAGAGGTATGATTGGTTCTCTTCTATATCTGACGGCTTCAAGGCCTGACATTTTATTTAGTGTTTGCATTTGTGCTAGATTCCAATCAGATCCTAGAGAATCTTACTTAACAGCAGTTAAGCGAATTTTCAAGTATCTGAAAGGTACTACTAATCTGGGTTTGTTTTATAGAAAATCAAGTGAGTACAACTTAGTAGGATACTGTGATGCTGATTTTGCTGGAGATAGAGTAGAGCATAAAAGCACTTCTGGAAGCTGCCAGTTTCTGGGAGAAAATCTGATCTCATGGTACAGCAAAAGACAATCCACAATTGCTCTATCAACAGCAGAAGCTGAATACATAGCAGCAGCTGGATGCAGCACACAAATGCTCTAGATGAAAAGTCAACTTGAGGACTTCCAGATATTTGAGAGTAACATTCTTATCCTCTGTGACAATACTTCTGTTATTTGTCTCAGCAAAAATCCAATTTTACATTCTAGGGCTAAGCATATAGAAATAAAACATCATTTTATTAGGGACTATATTCAGAAAGGGATTTTAAATTTTAAATTTATTAACACAGACCATCAATGGGCTGATATTTTTACAAAACCTCTTTCTGAAGATAGGTTCAACTTCATTCTGAAACATCTCAGCATGAAGCTCTTCCCAGAATAAAATTGTTTTGATACCATATCTTAACCTTCAGAACTTTGTTTATTTTTCTGTGAACTACTGACCAATCTTTCTTCAGATCTTTAGAAGTACAGATTATATCAGAATCTATCCATGAAGATCTGAGCGCTTCATTTCAAGGATAGAAATGTGCTGTTCACTCAAGCAAACAAGTGTCATCCAGTCATCAGCTATTTTCTGAGGCTGAACACGCGTTCACATTTCTGAAAAGGCAAAAGCGCTGATTGGATGCATTGAGACACATGTCATGGGTAACCGTTCTAAATATCTTTCTGAATCCCCTAAAATCAGCTATCATTAAATGCTAATAATCATTATTAAGTTCTCTCTCTTGCCTTTTATGTTTTCAAAACTGTTTATAAATCTATTTAAACACACTTCACACCATTTACACTCTTTTACCTCCACTTTCATTTTCTCTCAAACTTACTGATATCAGCGTTCTTACTTTCTCAAAAACCCTTTCAATCTTTTTCATAAAAACCTCCGTGTGAACATGGCTTCTTCCAGCATTCCTACTTCAGGTTCCCAGAAAACAGGTTCATCTGAACAATATGAAGAACCTTACAAAACGCTTTTCACTCCAATCAACAATCTTGAAGTTCTGTCAGAATTAATCGTGGATTTCAACAGCCTTCAAGAGAATGGGTTTGATCTATCTGAAGAGGTTAAGGCTCAAGGCTGGGAAAAGTATTTTGACAAACTGGTGGGTCCAACATTTCCTATTCTGGTAAAGGAATTTTGGATTTACGCTTCTTCTTCAAATCATCAAGTTACTTCTTACATCATGGAGAGGAAGATTGTTATTACTGAAGACCTGATTGCAAGACTCATAGGCTACAATGGTGGTGGTGTTCGTTGAATTGATATGGCAGAAAGGTGCGCTGATGCTGCCCTAATTTCAAGGGAAATCTTCACTCTAGGGCTTCCCTCCAGCAAGATAAGGGATTTGAAAGACAAACACATAATTTGGGCCAAGATCATTCTGGGTTGCATAAACCACAGGAAGCCTACTGTGATCGGTGGGAATGAGAACTGACTGTTTTGGAATGCTGGTTCGCGTTTGCGTTTCGCAAAATGTCGCGGTAAGCAAGAGTCGCCACCGTATTTTATTTTCTCCAACAAGGAAAGGACAAAAGCACAACAAAATTCCTTTTCGAGATGTTTCTCGGGTTCGGGAGGTAGATTATAGAAAGGGAAGGTTTTAGCACCCTTTCTATCCGCGGTTATCCACGGGCTCTTAGGTACTTGCTCACTATGTTTTCAAAAAGTTTTGCTTTTCTTGTGTTTGTGGGTTTTGAAAAAGTTTTGTTTGAAAGCTTCGATTTAACTCTTGTATCTGTCCTCAAGAGTGTATGAAGTGTTTGTTTTAAAACTTTTGTTTGAAAAGTGTAAGTGCGAGAAGTATTTTTTTTTGAAAGAACAAGTACCTGAGAACCTCTACCTACTCAAAAGAAATTAAGCTGTGTAAATGTCCTTTAGACAGTACTATCCCACTATTGAGTAGTAGGTAGCACCGTTGTTGGAGTTTTCGGGTCAATTCGATTTATGGGACATGTGGTCACTAAAGCAATAGTAGGACGCCTTAGTGGTAACCCTAATGTCCTAGATCATTTTTTATCGAGGCAACCATTTCGAGGCAACTTTGATCTTTAGATAGGAGGGCGACCTCTAAAACACCCTATACTCAATGACCACGTCGAGGCAACCAAGTGAGGCGTACCCTAGGAGTGGAATGTGCGAGTGTGTCAGGTTTCAGTTATGTTATCTTTGTACATGTCATGGTGAGCTATAGTTGATTTTAAATTAAGGGAGATCTTGACATGCATAGCCTAATTAGCATACATCTAGCAGTTAATAGTTGCGGAAAATAAATCTAAGCTATTACAAGGCGTCGGGTATTTACATCGCCAAAAGCAAACCCTTGAAAAAGTAAATTGCGAAAAATAAATAAAAGCGATAAAAAGTCCTAATTAAAGCTATTACATCCTCGGAGCAAATACAATTATATGATCAAAAAATTATAAATAAAAAATAAGCATACGCGCGAGAGAAATTGAATTGGGGAGTTTTAGGGTTTTGACCTTTTTTTGAGAAAGAAAGAGATTTTTGTTATTTTTGCATTTGATTAAATTAAACCTAGACTAATTAATTAATTAAATAAAAGAAAGATATTTTTTGAGTTTTTTATGTTTCAAGGAAATAAATAAAAATAAAATGATTAAAAGTTATAAAAAACCCTAATTCTATATTAATTTTATTTATTGTGAAAATATTAAAATTAACCTAATTAAAAAACTAAATTAATTATGTTAGTATTTATTTACAAAATAACTAATTAAATTTAATAAATAAAAATATTATATTTTTTATGTTTTCTGGATTTATTAAAAAATGTTAATTGTTTTAGTTAGTAGTTAATTAAAAATTAATAAAAAAAACAAATTAAATAAAAATAAAAGGAGAAGAAGAAATAAACACAGGGGGTACTGGCCCAAATCAGGAGGTGTATTCTGCAATTTTCAGGCCCAACAATATTCCAACCACGTTGACTTTTGTGATTATCCACGTGCTTGTTGACTGGGGAGTATGGTGATCTCCCATTCATGTCCATTGGATCTATGCCTGAAGACATCTGGCGCCTGGGAATTGGAGGTGCATGATGGACCCCCTTTTGAAATCTATACAAGAATATCTGAAAAATAAAAGTAACAAGGTTTTGGGGGGGACCTGGGATTCGAACCCAGGTCCCAATGCTTCCAGGCCAACGCACCAACCACTCCACTACGCTGCTTTACTTGTTATTGAAATAAGTGGCAATTATTATATATAAAAAACAATCAATATACTATAAATAAAACAAAACACGTGCTTTTTCAAATTGGCCAACCATGTGATAACACATCATCATCTTCAACCTTTTTCTGCATAGTTAGAATCAGATAGCGGGGGTTTTTAACCCCCACTAATTCCTGCAAGGAAAAATAGCGAATATAACCATAGTACATATAAATATTTCGCGAGGTATGGGTTGTGTTCGTCTTGGTCTCACGATTTCAGTCATGTATCTCACTAGTCCCAATTTTTCCTAATTCAGAAAGCCCTAATTTAAAGCTCAAGAACCCTAGAAATTTGATCATGGCATCTCACGATTCAGGGGACCATAGTTCAATTCAACCATTCCATTAGCTTTGTATGGTCTCTAGCAATGCAAAACAATCATAAAAACATGTTAAATGCACATAATTAAGCAATACGATTTTGAATAAAAGCTGCAAACCGTGAAACTGTATTCAGTGATTTATTGAGCTTTGATGCTTGAGTTCAATTGCAAAACACTCATGGGACCTCCTGCAATATGTTTGAATGGATAAAGCGCCTTGAATTGGCCTAGATTGCAAGAACAGGTTTTCACTTTTCTTGAAATTTCTTGAATTTGCTATGGCCGTTTCTGCAGCTTTTCACGTCTGCTGGGGTATGGTTAGCTTGCTTATGTATAAGGGAAACAAATTAGGTCAAAAAGCTGGGCCAATATCCATTGCATTGATGTTTAAATCTTTGATTGAAAATCAAATATTCTTGATTTTTCATGATTGAACAATGTTGCCAAATTTGGATTTTTTTTGTATCTTTGACTTGTGCACGAATTTGCCAGCATGTTTTGATCATATTTGCTTCACAAATTGATTTAAAAAACAAATCTTCTATTTTCTTATGATTTAAATTAATTAAATGAATTAATATTAATTAAAAATCCATTTAATCAATAAAAATAAGAAAATAAATCCAATTAAGCTTAGTGGGTCGTGCATAGGTCATGGGTGAAGTTTCAAGAAGAGATTTGAGGCCCATTAGCAAAAAGAAGGTGTTTTAAGCAAAGTTGACTTTTGCAAATTCATGAAAATTTCCCAACTTCTCCAATGCATATCTTGCTCAATTTTGATCATATGACCATGTTCTTGGACATTTTGGAAAGCTCTTGAAGTCCTCTAACCAATGCCGTTGGTACCATGTTATTTGGATTTACCAATCTCAAGTTATGGCCTTTGACTCAAAGTGTACTTTTGTTGACTTTTGAAATTGACCTATAATGTAAAAATTGGTAACTTTTTGTGAGAGCATTTCTTGACCTTGGAGTGTGAATATGGATTGTAGGAAATTGCATCCTCTTCAAAATGAGCATTGGATTGGATTTTTCTGATAAACCATGAAAAAGTTATGCCCTGGTCAAGATACAGTTGACTTTTCTGTTGTCCAAAAATAGTAACTTTTGCATCTTGATGATTTTTGAGCTATTCTTGTGGAATCATGATCAAGACTTGATCAAATGATGATTGTGAACTTAAAATAAGATGTTGACCAAAAATTCTGACTTTTGACTGCAAAATGACCATTTTGCCCTTGCAGTTGACTGTAGGTCAAATGAGGCTTTTGACTGTGCAAATTGGCACTGTGAGTCTTGAAACTTGGCATGTAGGTGCTTGAGAATGTATATAGGCATATGAGACTTGATTGAACAATTGAAAACCCCAAATTCCTTGAAAGAACCAAAACCCTAATTTCAGCTGTCTTAGGAGGTGTTTGGACTGTACAACCCTTGAGCCATCTTGAGCAATTTGAGGATCATATATTGAGGAATATGGGAGGGAAAATTTTGGGGTACAACAGTTGCCCCTGTTCAATCTTCTTAAACCTGAGGATGTAGATTGGCTTGCGTGCCTTTCGTGATCCGAAGGTGGAAGATGATTGAACACTAAAGTGCCCAGAAATTTGCACTCGCATGGTGTAGTATCAGCAATGTGATATCGGGAATGGGCTTACAGATGCCATTTGGAGAGCTGATGGATAGGAGGATGGGCTTATAGATGCCACCTGAAGATTGTTGGTTGGTAGTTTTGTCTTCGTTGACGGGTTGTCTTCATTGACGGGTTGTCTTCATTGACGGGTTGTCTCTATTGACGGGTTGTCTTCATTGACGGGTTGTCTCTATTGACAGGGTTGTCTCCATTGACAGGGTTGTCTCCATTGACAGGTTGTCTTCTTTGACACGTTTTTCCTCAGAAAAATCTTTAGGAATCGATTTCACTGATTTTGTCTCCATTGACTGGCTTCAGAAAAATCTTTAGGAATCGATTTAACTGGTTTTGTCTCCATTGACTGGCTTTAGAAAAATCTTTAGGAATCGATTTAACTGGTTTTGTCTCCATTGACTGGCTTCAGAAAAATCTTTAGGAATCGATTTAACTGGTTTTGTCTCCATTGATAGGATTTGTCTCTTTTAACTGGATTTGTCTCCTTTGACTAGATTTGTCTCCTTTGACTGGATTTGTCTCCTTTGACTAGATTTGTCTCCTTTGACTGGATTAGCATCAGAAAAATCTTTAGGAATCGATTTATCTGGTTTGTCTCCTTTGACATAGCTGAGAATTTAACTGCATCTTTCCTGAAAGGTAAAGGTCAGTCATATGCAATGCATGATATGGATCAGGCAATGATGTTCTCAACATAAATGAGATTGTATTATATGATGCGTTTATGCATGTATCATGATGTATGAAAATGTGATGTTTTAGTTGGGGAAAATAAATCCTGGATAGCTGTGGAGAATAGAGTTGGATTCTTCGCTTCCACTGGGGATGATGAACGAAGATGATAAACTTGCAAGATAGGATGACTCCGTTGGGGAATAAACTTGATGAATAGATTACTCTGCGGGGAATTACTCTATGGGGAGGAGATGCTTTGCTGAGATTTTAACGATAACTCCGCTGGGGATTCCGTTGATAAGCTCTATTGGAGATTTTGATGATGAACTCCGTTGGGGATAGAAAGAACTTCGCTGGGGATGATCTTTCCGTTGCAACTTGCTGAGGATAACCCAGTTAGACTCTTGTGGGGATAACCTCTGTATTGGCTGAGGAGATGCATTTGAACTCCGCAGGGGACAAGCTTCCAGAATCTACTGGGGAAGATGATTCAACTCTAGCGGGGAAGCTTTTTTTAGACTACGCTGGGAAATGGCTCCGCTGGGGGTATCTTGTATTCCGCCGGGGAACATTCTTATATTTTGTCGAGGAATATTAAGACTGTCGGGGATGCTTGCTGAGGAATATCAGTATACTCCGTTGGGGAATATCTTTATACTCCGCTGGGGAATATCTTTATACTCCGCTGGGGAATATTAAGACCTACTGGGGATACCAAGCTTTTTCAGGGCTGATGGTAGACCCACTCTGCTGGGGGAGAGTATTGCTGATTTGTTCATAGTTGCAAGTCTCAGCTGGGAGGGCTACCATTACTGCCTTATTCTTGGGGAGTGAAGGTATCTTGGTCATATTCTTCAGCTGAACTTACATTGGTACCTTGGTGGACAGAGCAACTAGATTGCTTAGACAATTCTTATTGCCCCTACTTCCAATGTCACCCGTAATTAGTCCTTTGTTTCGCATGTAAATATTTATGAGCAGCAATTAATGTCAAATGCATATATCAAAAATGAACATTGGACGTTCTTTGCAAAACAAAACGGATAAAGGAAAAACAATTTGCAATTTGTCTGAAAAATGAGCTTGTATTGATTTTTGAAGTTTGCCTGTAAATAGGCGTTTTGTGTACAAGAGGCTGACGTCCTAGTAAGAGAACGCCGCCGAGCAAATAGAATTTATACAATTTGTAAAAAGGAAACAAAACAGCTATGTGAAAAATCCCACTGGGTTCCAACTCTGCTATCGCCTTTATTTCTTCAAGCATCTCATCACTTTGCTGCTTAGTTGGAGATGTATCTGATTGATTGGTGCCGTATGAGCCTGATGGTCGATACCGAAGTCTGGATGCAGGGTGATCCAATGAGACATAGTATTACGCTTATCCCTAACTTTTTCCTGGACCGCCCTTTCGGGTTTTCAGTCCATCGGGATACCCATTTTTGCCCAAGCCGCCTTTTCAGGTTTTCGACTTGCCGGGCGTACAGATTTTTTTATTTTCATCCCTTATTTTTGCCCGAACCCTTTTGGTTCGCCGGGAAGCCCTTATTTTTGCCTAGGCCAGTCGACCAAGCGGGTCTTTAATCATGCGTAGTATCTTTTTACTATGTCTGCATTGACAGGGTGAGGAAGGTCGTCACCGTCCATGGTGGTTAGAATCATCGCTCCTCCTGAGAAGATGTTCTTAACCACAAATGGCCCTTCGTACGTAGGGGTCCATTTGCCCCTGGGATCACCTTGAGGTAGAATGATGCGCTTGATTACCAGGTCCCCGACTTGATACTCTTGTCGTCTGACTTTCTTGTTAAATGCCTTGATCATCCGTTTTTGGTACGTCTGACCGTGACAAATAGCAGTGAGTCTCTTTTTGTCAATTAGGTTTAGTTGATCAAACCGGGTCTGGATCCAGTCGTCTTCACTTAAACCCGCATCCTTCATGATCCGGAGAGAGGGTATTTGAACTTTGATGGGCAGGACTGCCTCCATGCCGTATACCAAGGAGTAGGGTGTTGCCCTTGTTGACGTCCGTGCTGAGGTACGGTACCCATGAAGAGCAAATGGTAACATCTCGTGCCAATCTTTGTAGGTCACTGTCATCTTCTGCACAATCTTCTTAATGTTCTTATTAGCTGCTTCTACAGCCCCATTCATCTTCGGCCGGTAGGGAGAAGAGTTGTGGTGCTGTATCTTGAATTGCTCGCAGAGCTCAGTGATCATCTTGTTGTTAAGATTGGTACCATTATCCGTAATGATCCTCTCTGGTACACCGTATCGACAGATCAGGTTATGCCGAATGAACTGTGCCACAACGTTCTTGGTTACGGTGGCAAAGGAAGCTGCTTCAACCCACTTCTTAAAGTAATCAATTGCTACCAGGATGGAGCGATGCCCGTTGGATGCCGTAGGTCTGATCTCGCCGATCATATTAATGCCCCACATTTCAAAAGGCCAAGGTGCTGTCAAGACGTTCAAAGGAACTGGAGGAATGTGCACCTTATCAGCATAGACCTGGCACTTGTGACATGTCCGATAATGCTGATAACAGTCGGCTTCCATCGTAGACCAGTAATATCCTGCCCGAAGGATTTTCTTTGCCATGGTATGTCCATTGGAATATGTTCCGAAGGTACCTTCATGCAGCTCTGCCATGATCCTTTCTACTTCAATCTTATCCACACAACGCAGTAAGGTTGAATCATGGTTTCGTTTGTACAGAATGTCATTGCTGAGGAAGAACTTTACCGCGAATCTTCTCAGAAACTTCTTGTCATTAACAGACGCGCCCTCGGGGTATTCTTGAGCTTCAAGGTACCTCTTTACTTCATGATACCAAGGCTTTCTTGTTACCTCTTCGGTCTCAAGATCACAACAATGTGCAGGTTCATCCAATTTCCAAATAATGATCCGGGGAGCCTCGTTGTCCCACTTGACTTTGAACATAGAGGACATCGTAGCTAACGCGTCCGCCAACTGATTTTCCTCTCTTGGGAAATGTTCAAAGGTTATCTCCTCGAAGTGGGGAAGCAACGTCAATACATACTCCTTGTAAGGAATAAGATTTGGGTGTTTCGTATCCCACTCGCCTTTGATCTGACTGATCACGAGAGCGGAATCTCCGAAGACACTCAGAAACTTGATCCTTAGGTCAATTGCAGCTCGAAGACCCATGATGCAGGCTTCATACTCCGCCATATTGTTGGTGCAGTTAAAACACAGTCGAGCGGTGAGCGGGGTATGAGAGCCTTTAGGAGATATGATCACAGCGCCAATGCCATTACCCAAAGCGTTTGAAGCTCCGTCAAAGTGCATAGACCATCGGGATCCTTCCTCAGGTCCTTCATCTGGTCCAGGTATTTCACAATCAGTCACTACCATGATATTCTCGTCTGGAAATTCAAAGTTCATCGATTGGTAATCATCCACTGCCTGATGTGCCAAATGGTCTGCCAACACACTTCCCTTGATTGCTTTTTGAGTCGTGTACTGGATGTCATATTCAGTCAAGATCATCTGCCATCTTGCTATTCTTCCGGACAGAGCAGGCTTTTCGAAGATGTACTTGATTGGATCCATTTTTGAAATCAATAGAGTAGTGTGAGTCAACATATACTTTCTTAGCCAGCGAGCAGCCCATACCAAAGCGCATCAAGTTTTCTCGAGCAGTGAGTATCGGGTCTCACAGTCGGTAAACTTGTTGCTAAGGTAATAAATAGCATGCTCTTTTCGGCCAGACTCGTCATGCTGACCTAGCACACACCCCATTGAGTTATCAAGTACTGTCAAGTATAGGATTAGAGGTCTCCCTTCAACCGGTGGCATAAGAATGGGTGGCTCTTGGAGATACTCTTTGATTCTTTTGAAAGCGGCCTGACATTCATCGTTCCAACGTATTACTTGATCTTTCTTCAGTAGCTTGAAGATTGGCTCACAGGTAGTAGTTAGGTGCGAGATGAATCGAGCAATGTAGTTCAACCGTCCTAGGAAGCCTCTGACCTCTTTTTCTGTCTTAGGAGCTGGCATCTCTTGTATGGCTTTCACTTTGGCAGGGTCCACTTGAATACCTTTGTCGCTTACGACGAAGCCTAGTAGTTTTCCAGATCTCAACCCAAAGGTGCATTTGTTCGGGTTTAATCTCATCTTGTACAACTTCAACCGGTCAAACAGCTTCTGTAGATGGTCAAGGTGTTCCTCCTCAGTTTGGGACCTTGCAATCATATCGTTGACGTATACTTCAATCTCATGATGGATCATATCGTGAAACAGAGCAACCATGGCACGTGGATATGTTGCCCCAGCATTTTTCAACCCAAAAGGCGTGACCTTGTAGCAAAAGTTACCCCACTGAGTGACAAAAGTGGTCTTCTCCATGTCTTCAGGAGCCATCTTGATTTGATTATAACTGGAGAAACCGTCCATGAAGGAGAATACCTTATGCTGAGCAGTGTTGTCAACCAGAACGTCAATGTGAGGTAGAGGGAAGTCATCCTTAGGGCTCGCCCTGTTCAAATCCATGTAGTCAACACACATTCGGACCTTACCATCTTTCTTCGGCACTAGAACCACATTGGTGACCCACTGAGGGTAAGAAGTTACTGCTAGAAAACCGGCGTCAAATTGTTTCATAACCTCAGCTTTGATTTTCTCGGACATCTCTGGACGCATACGACGAACTTTCTGTTTTACCGGAGGGCATTCTTCCTTAGTAGGCAGGTGATGAACCACAATGTCGGTATCCAACCCAGGCATATCTTCGTAGGACCAGGAAAAGATCTCGACATAGTCACGCAGCATCTAAATCAACCGTTGTTTCACACTAGGCTCCAGATTTGCATCGATCTTGACTTCCTTTTTGTCTGTCTCAGTACCCAAATTTACCGTTTCCACTGGCTCTTCATGTGGCTGAATGGCCCTCTCTTCCTGGAGTAACAGTCTTGCAAGCTCACCAGGCACTTCGCAATCATCTTCACCTTCGTCTTCGGCTAAGTTGATCGGATTTTCGAAGTCATAATTGGCAGTAGCAGAGTCGTTCCCAGTGAGATCCGGAGTGGATTGGGACCTGTATATGTGAGTGTGTAAAATAGCTGTTTTGCAATATATAATAAAGAAAGACAAGGAGCGCAAGATTTGAAATGCAAAAAACGTCCAATGCTTTTATTAATGATATATGAAAATGACACACAAAAGCCCTCACAAATGAAACCACAGTGCCCCGGGTAAGACACCGGGCCATAAAGTTTCACAATATTGTCTGTTACAAATTCAAAACAGAGGAGTTCATTACTGAGTAACAAAAGTAATAGGGACGAAGTCTTTTGATGTCCAGTTGCTTGGTCCACCGTTGGTCGTAGGGTAGATCCAGCTGTCGAATTCAGATTCCTCTACGTCATCTTCAATGGCATTTACCCCTGAGTTGCTGATGAATACAGGAGGTCTTCCAATCCTTGCACTACGAACAGCCCTTTGAGCTTCTGTAGTGAAACCCAAACCAAACTTGTCAGTCTTTTGAGTGAAATCAGGAAGTCGGCCCCAGTTCGCACACTCACCCTTCTCAATAACAACCCGGACATCCTTTAAGGAAGCCATCTTCAAAGGAGAATCTTCAATCACAGTCTCAGCTGATGCCAGTGTCTGAGGAACCTCTTCGAAGTGTTTAAATGGAGTCTCAATGAACTCCCCATCCATCTTTATGTACCGGAACGAGTTGAGGTCGCTGACCATGTACTCTTCCTCCCCCTGAACTGTCATAATCTTCCCCTTGACCGGGTACTTCAGCTTCTAATATAGTGTGGAGGTCACAGCTCCAGCCTTATGGATCCATGGACGACCCAGCAAACAAGAATAGGACGGTCGAATGTCCATCACATAGAATGTAGACTCAAAGACTTGAGAACCAACTCTGATTGGAATATCGACTTCACCATGCACCATCCTTTTAGACCCATCAAAGGCCCGGACAACAATGTTACTGGGCTTTAGCTCCAACCCTTCACAATCCAACCTGTCTAGAGCTTTCTTGGGCATGACGTTTAATGAGGAATCAGTGTCAACCAGCACATGTGCAAGAGTAGTGCCCCTGCATTCAATGGAGACATGCAGGGCATCGTTATGGTTCTTCCCTTTAGCAGTCAGATCAGCGTCGGAGAAATCCAAACCATTATCAGCAGTTAAATTGGCCACACAATCGGTAAACTGATCAGTGGATGTCTCTTGTGGCACGTGGGCCGTCTTCAGGAAGGTAATCAGAGCCTTGGCATGGGCCTCTGAACACAACAACAGTGATAACATAGAGATCTTGGAGGGGGTTTGCCCCAGCTGCTCAACTACATTATAATCGCTCTTCTTGATGATCTTCAGGATCTCTTCCATTTCCTGTTTGGAAGCTTCAACATTGATGGTCTTTGGTGCCTCCGTCTGGGCAGGCATATCAGTGGCTATCCCTTTGCCCCGAGCATCAGATGACTCAGCAACAGGGATAGAAGTAGGAACTTGATCAGGAAGGGAAGTAGGCACACTTGCAGGTGTGATGACAATAGGTCTTTGGATAGTTGGTGGCGCAATATCTGGTGAGAAAAGTCTACCGCTGCGGGTGACTTTGGTAGGCTCGGTGATATTGCTGACGCCGGTATTAGTATCAAACTCTTGCTTAACTCCAAGCACATAAACATCTGCCCTATAGTGCCAAGGGACAGCTTTGTCAGAGATGTAGGGAATAGGCCCCGGAACGGTGATGATTATAGGTGCAATCTTCTGAACAGGCATAATTTTGACAGGCTTCCTCGAGGGAGCCTTGGGAGAATTGTTGAAAATGGTAACAACGGAAACTTCTTCAGTAGGGGTGGCAGGAACAACAATCTTATCGAACAGGATCTCTTTATTATCCATCAGGTATTGGATGCCTGACTTCAAAGATGGACAACCAGTAGGTGAAACAGAACATAGATGGCAACCTTTACTACATCCCGGAAATAAACCGGCTAGCAACAGGTTCCTTTTAACGGTCATCAACGGGGTGACAATATCATCCACAAAGGCTACAAACAAGTCTTCCTCCACAGCATTAACTCCATGTTTGGGCATGGGGGCAGTCACAACATTAGGCCTCTTGGGCGCCTCGAACTCAATCTCTTTTGCATCAATCAAGTCTTGGACCTTATTCTTCAAAGTCCAGCAATCATCCGTATTATGCCCCGGGCTTTCAGAATGATAAGCGTAACGGGCGTTGGGGTTATACTTTAGAGATGTAGTATTCAGATTCTTTGGGGCTTCCCTTAGAGTTACCAAATTGTTTGTCAGTAATTGTGGCAATATCTAGGATAAGGTCATGCTGAGACGAGTGAACTTCCTTCTAGGTCTCTCACTCCTTTGCTGGTTGTGATGCTGAGGAGCACCGGCAGGTTTTGAAATAACCACCGCGTTGACAGCTTGGCAGTGTTCAGATCTATTCGGACTCCTTGAACCATAGACAGCGCTGGATTCTTTCTTGAAGGGTTTCTTCTTGGTGCTCGATGAAGCACCCTTCTGTATCTTCCCAGACTTGATACCGGCTTCAATTCTCTCACCAGTTAAGATAAGGTCTGTAAACCCGGCTGAAGAATTTCCAATCAAATGGTTAAAGAATGGACCAGACAGGGTCCCCAAGAACATATCAACGAGTTCACGATCAGTTAAAGGTGGTGGCACCCTTCCAACAAGGCTCTCCACTTTTGAGCGTACTCTTTAAATCCTTCACCCGTCCCTATTGACATACCCTGGAGTTGGGTAAGCGTAGGAGCGAGGTCGGAATTATATTGATACTGCTTATAGAACGCAGTAGCCAAATCTTCCCAGTTGCGGATATTGGCCCCATCCAACTGATAGAACCATTCGAGTTGAGTCCCTGAAAGACTATCCTGAAAGAAATGGATCCACAAATTATTGTCAGCAGTGTAAGGTTGGATCTTCCTTACATACGACCGGAGGTGCAGCTTTGGGAAGGAGGCTCCGTCATATTTGGCAAAAGCAGGTGCCTTAAACTTATGGGGAATCACCACCCCAGAGGATAAACCTAGGTCTCCAAAGTCCAACCCGGGCACATTTTGTATCTCCATGGCGCTTAAGCGGTCCTCCAACTGTTTGTACCTATCCTCAGTAGGAGGGTACTGCTCTTCATCATAATCCGTCTCGTTGTCGGAGACCACGGGGCTAGGAACTCTTCTCTCTTGGGGGTTGTGTTTCCCTACAGAGGAGGTGGTCAGCTCAACCTCATTCTGTAATCCATTCCCAAATTTGCGTCCAGTGTTGAACAAGATGGTCCTCTTCTTCTTCTTCTTCCTCTCTTTCAGAATTAGAGTCTTCAAATCCTGTTGACCCTGGGCTAGGCTCATAACCAACTCTTGGAACTGGGCGTTATGGGCCTGGAGGGCCTTGATAGCTTGTTCAGTGGAAGGTTCGGTAGACATGATGATTGCTGAAATAAACAGCGAAGAAGATAAGTGACCTGTAAAAAGGGTACCTGTTATGCATATGATGAAATGAAATGCGTATGATTTATGTTTTCAAAGAAAATTGGGATTCAAATTTGTAGACAAAAAGGGAACACACTTTATTAGATTTAACTTCGGAATCTAAATTGTTAAACAACTTGCCCTTAGGCGTTACAAAAATGGAAATACTGAAAAGTAAATAAAATTTGTAAAAGAAAGCATCCAAGGTCCATCAATGCTCCCATGGCCTCTTCTTCTCAGTGCGGATATAATCATTCAGGATCCGTTCGTTCTCCAATTGCTTTGTCAGCTTCTGGATCTTCTGTTCCTGTTCATTGAATCTTTCCCGATAAGAATTCCGTTCTTCTTGCAGTTGCGCCCAAGACCTCTTCAGTGTGCCAACATCAGTGGCCATATGAGGCTGGAGAATAGTGAGAGGAACTCCTTCTTTACCAGCAGCTTCAAGAGTAATAGGCCTGACAGCTTCGTATGGCATACCTAACTTCTGGGCACGGATGCGGACCCATTTGAAATATGACTCCATAGGCAGAGAAGATTTTGGTCCCAACTCATGTGGGTCAGCTTTGTGAACTGTATCCCAAGCCCTGATGAATCTACGACGCAGCTTGTTGCTATCTACCTGAAAATCAAAGACGATGTGAGGTATCAACATCTCGTGAGGCCCTTCTCTTCTGGATCTTCCAAACTGACGGAGAGCTAAGCATGTGTTATAAGAGATTCCTCCACGGGTTCCGATCAATGGAACATTAGGATATTCTCCACAACGATCAATGACGACCACTTCATCTAAGCCTCTGAGAGTCCAAATGATGTCTTTATCAGTAAGAGACATTATCCTATGATCCCAGCCCCTTCCTTCTTTGTTCTTCAGTATGAACTTAGGGAGGTGCGAAATAAACCACCTCGCCAATAAAGGAGTACAACACAGCAAAGTTCCTCGTCTTCGGGCAGTACGAGTATAGAGATGATAAAGGATATCACCCAAGAGAGTGGGTACAGGATTCCGAGAGATGAAGATCCTTATGGCATTAACATCAACAAAGGTGTCAGGATTTGGAAACAATACCAGACCATAGATTAAGAGAGCCAGGATGTCCTCATACGCTTGAAAGTCTAAGTCATTCCAGAAACCATTAGATTTTCCAACTAGAAACTTAGCCAAAAATCCCTTAACTCCACTTCTAGTCTCCCAGTTAGCCATTACCTCCTATTTGGTCAGGTGAAAGGCTGCAGCAATCTCTTCAGGCCTGAGAGTCTTTTCCCAACTAGTAAATGGAGTCTGCTCCAAAACAGAGATATCAAGCAACTCAAAGAATTCTTCTAGGGTAGGGACCAGCTGGAAGTCTTGAAAGGTGAAGCAATGGTATAGCGGATCATAAAACTGGACTAGGACACTCATCAATTGTTGGTCCCACTTTGAGGTGACTAAACCGAGAAGAGAACCATGCCTCCTGATGAAGGAAGTAGTGTTTGGAATCCTGTCAACCAATTCTTTAAGCAAAGTAGGTGGTTGAACAAAGTTGATCCGGATAGTATTCCTACGCATGGGCATCATGATGTCCTACAAAACAGAGCAAAGATGAAACCCTCTTGTCTTTGAAATGGGTTAGTCCTTATGCAGGATGTATGCAATGTTATGATGTTATGATGTTATGATAAAGGCACACCACAAGTATTCACAAAAGGCAAACATGGCAAAGGCACACAAGTCACACAAGAGAGCCCTTAGATTTCAGGCTGGCATGAAGTTTAGGTACTACCCTCTTTCAGTTTCAGTTGGTTAAGACCTATCCTAAAAATAGTAACCGGGTTCTAGAGGATCTCAATATCACTGACTACCCTCGATCGGTCATAATTCCAGTTTGGCAACTTTTTCTTGTGGCCGGAACCATCGCGAGAGTTTAGTCTCAATGAGCGTAGCATACTGCTACTGTTCTATGGCCAAGTTGGTCAATTTAAGGTTCTAAGGTCAGTTGGTGCTTAATGACTCCTCAGAAGACCCATATTCTCCTCGTTCCAACACAAGGGATATCGGTACAGACCAAGGTGTCACACCAACGTAGCTACTGCTTCACCCGTGTCGGTCTACGCCGGACAGGTCCCACACAATTTATTGCTACTTACCTAAAAAAGGGTACCCCAGATCCGGGTTAGGATCTATAAAACTCCGATACAAGCCCACAAAGTTAAAGCAAACAAGGCATACAATTGAAAACATAGTGATCTAATCCTAAGGTACACCTCACTTATAAATTCCCCAGCAGAGTCGCCAGTTCTGTGATCGGTGGGAATGAGAACTAACTGTTTTGGAATGCTGGTTCGCATTTGCATTTCGCAAAATGTCACGGTAAGCGAGAGACACCATCGTCTTTTATTTTCTCCAACAAGGAAAGGACAAAAGCACAGCAAAATTCCTTTTCGAGATGTTTCTCGGGTTCGGGAGGTAGATTATAGAAAGGGAAGGTGTTAGCACCCTTTCTATCCGTGGTTATCCACGGGATCTTAGGTACTTGCTCACTATGTTTTCAAAAAGTTTTGCTTTTCTTGTGTTTGTGGGTTTTGAAAAAGTTTTGTTTGAAAGCTTCGATTTAACTCTTGTATCTGTCCTCAAGAGTGTATGAAGTGTTTGTTTGAAAACTTTTGTTTGAAAAGTGTAAGTGCGAGAAGTATTTTTTTTTTTGAAAGAACAAGTACCTGAGAACCTCTACCTACTCAAAAGAAATTAAGTTGTGTAAATGTCCTTTAGACAGTACTATCCCACTATTGAGGAGTAGGTAGCACCGCCGTTGGAGTTTTCGGGTCAATTCGATTTATGGGACATGTGGTCACTAAAGCAATAGTAGGACGCCTTAGTGGTAACCCTAATGTCCTAGATCATTTTTTATCGAGGCAACCGTTTCGAGGCAACTTTGATCTTTAGACAGGAGGGCGACCTCTAAAACACCCTATACTCAATGACCACGTCGAGGCAACCAAGTGAGGCGTACCCTAGGAGTGGCATGTGCGAGTGTGTCAGGTTTCAGTTATGTTATCTTTGTACATGTTATGGTGAGCTACGGTTGATTTTAAATTAAGGGAGATCTTTACATGCATAGCCTAATTAGCATACATCTAGCAGTTAATAGTCGCGGAAAATAAATCTAAGCTATTACAAGACGTCGGGTATTTACATCGCCAAAAGCAAACCCTTGAAAAAGTAAATTGCGAAAAAGTAAATAAAAGCGATAAAAGGTCCTAATTAAAGCTATTACATCCTTGGAGCAAATACAATTATATGATCAAAAAATTATGAATCAAAAATAAACATACGCGCGAGAGAAATTGAATTGGGGAGTTTTAGGGTTTTGACCCTTTTTTGAGAAAGAAAGAGATTTTTGTTATTTTTGCATTTGATTAAATTAAACCTAGACTAATTAATTAATTAAATAAAAGAAAGATATTTTTTGAGTTTTTTATGTTTCAAGGAAATAAATAAAAATAAAATGATTAAAAGTTATCAAAAACCCTAATTCTATATTAATTTTATTTATTGTGAAAATATTAAAATTAACCTAATTAAAAAACTAAATTAATTATGTTAGTATTTATTTACAAAATAACTAATTAAATTTAATAAATAAAAATATTATATTTTTTATGTTTTCTGGATTTATTAAAAAAATGTTAATTGTTTTAGTTAGTAGTTAATTAAAAATTAATAAAAAAACAAATTAAATAAAAATAAAAGGAGAAGAAGAAATAAACCCAGGGGTACTGGCCCAAATCAGGAGGTGTATTCTGCAATTTTCAGGCCCTACAATATTCCAGCCACGTTGACTTTTGTGATTATCCACGTGCTTGTTGACTGGGGAGTATGGTGATCTCCCATTCATGTCCATTGGATCTATGCCTGAAGACATCTGGCGCCTGGGAATTGGAGGTGCATGATGGACCCCCTTTTGAAATCTATACAAGAATATCTGAAAAATAAAAGTAACAAGGTTTTGGGGGGGACCTGGGATTCGAACCCAGGTCCCAATGCTTCCAGGCCAACGCACCAACCACTCCACTACGCTGCTTTACTTGTTATTAAAATAAGTGGCAATTATTATATATAAAAAACAATCAATATACTATAAATAAAACAAAACACGCGCTTTTTCAAATTGGCCAACCATGTGATAACACATCATCATCTTCAACCTTTTTCTGCATAGTTAGAATCAGATAGCGGGGGTTTTTAACCCCCACTAATTCCTACAAGGAAAAATAGCGAATATAACCACAGTACATATAAATATTTCGCGAGGTATGGGTTGTGTTCGTCTTGGTCTCACGATTTCAGTCATGTATCTCACTAGTCCCAATTTTTCCTGATTCAGAAAGCCCTAATTTAAAGCTCAAGAACCCTAGAAATTTGATCATGGCATCTCACGATTCAGGGGACCATAGTTCAATTCAACCATTCCATTAGCTTTGTATGGTCTCTAGAAATGCAAAACAATCATAAAAACATGTTAAATGCGCATGAATTAAGCAATACGATTTTGAATAAAAGGTGCAAACCGTGAAACTGTATTCAGTGATTTCTTGAGCTTTGATGCTTGAGTTCAATTGCAAAACACTCCTGGGACATCCTGCAATATGTTTGAATGGATAAAGCGCCTTGAATTGGCCTAGATTGCAAGAACAGGTTTTCACTTTTCTTGAAATTTCTTGAATTTGCTATGGCCGTTTCTGCAGCTTTTCACGTCTGCCAGGGTATGGTTAGCTTGCTTATGTATAAGGGAAACAAATTAGGTCAAAAAGCTGGGCCAATATCCATTGCATTGATGTTTAAATCTTTGATTGAAAATCAAATATTCTTGATTTTTCATGATTGAACAATGTTGCCAAATTTGGATTTTTTTTTGTATCTTTGACTTGTGCACGAATTTGCCAGCATGTTTTGATCATATTTGCTTCACAAATTGATTTAAAAAACAAATCTTCTATTTTCTTATGATTTAAATTAATTAAATGAATTAATATTAATTAAAAATCCATTTAATCAATAAAAATAAGAAAATAAATCCAATTAAGCTTGGTGGGTCGTGCATAGGTCATGGGTGAAGTTTCAAGAAGAGATTTGAGGCCCATTAGCAAAAAGATGGTGTTTTGAGCAAAGTTGACTTTTGCAAATTCATGAAAATTTCCCAACTTCTCCAATGCATATCTTGCTCAATTTTGATCATATGACCATGTTCTTGGACATTTTGGAAAGCTCTTGAAGTCCTCTAACCAATTCCTTTGGTCCCATGTCATTTGGATTTACCAATCTCAAGTTATGGACTTTGACTCAAAGTGTACTTTTGTTGACTTTTGAAATTGACCTATAATGTAAAAATTGGTAACTTTTTGTGAGAGCATTTCTTGACCTTGGAGTGTGAATATGCATTGTAGGAAATTGCATCCTCTTAAAAATGAGCATTGGATGGGATTTTTCTAATAAACCATGAAAAAGTTATGCCCTGGTCAAGATACAGTTGACTTTTCTACTGTCCAAAAATAGTAACTTTTGCATCTTGATGATTTTTGAGCTATTCTTGTGGAATCATGATCAAGACTTGATCAAATGATGATTGTGAACTCAAAATAAGATGTTGACCAAAAATTCTGACTTTTGACTGCAAAATGACCATTTTGCCCTTGCAGTTGACTGTAGGTCAAATGAGGCTTTTGATTGTGCAAATTGGCACTGTGAGTCTTGAAACTTGGCATGTAGGTGCTTGAGAATGTATATAGGCATATGAGACTTGATTGAACCATTGAAAACCCCAAATTCCTTGAAAGAACCAAAACCCTAATTTCAGCTGTCTTAGGAGGTGTTTGGACTGTACAACCCTTGAGCCATCTTGAGCAATTTGAGGATCATATATTGAGGAATATGGGAGGGAAAATTTTAGGGTACAACACCTACCAGCTCTCCTAATTAAATTAATATTGATCAGCAATTTATGATCTATTTCATCTCTCAGAAGGTCAAGATAAATCTGGCTCATCTACTGTTTAACCATCTCAGAACAAGTGTTAAGGAAACAAGAGAAGAGGAGCGTACAAAAAGGGATTGGATACCCTTAGGAAGACTGATATCAGATATTCTAATAGAGAATAAGATGATTGATCATCTTTCAGAGGCTCAGGAAATCAGCTCTTTGGAAGCTACCGTGGGCAAACAGCTGAATGCTAAGAATTTGAAGAAGATGAAGTTGATTAAGAACATTAAGAAGGAACCCAGCGTCACTCCTTTTGCTGCAATCTCCAGCAGAAGAGTCCCTCTGGACAACTTCCCCTTGTTCTCAGAGATTGATTCTAAACCAGATATAATACTCAGATATTTGGATGCTTGCAAGGCTGATGGTACATCACCTAATCTGAATATTCAAAATCTTCAGCAGAAGGCTCCAGAAGTTATGCTGAAGAAAACCAAGAAAAGGAAAGCTGCTGCAGAAGGATCCTCCCAGCAGACTCCTAAAAAGAGAGGTAATCCTTCTTTTGTAACTGTTTTAGATTCAATTGTTGTATCAACATCTATCCCAAATCCCACTCCATCTAAAAACCCGACACCTCAAACTTTTGATGATTTTGACCTTGACTTTGACCCCTCTGAATCATTAACTCTAAGAAGATCTCGCTCCCAACCTCAAAATCCAAACACTGTTGAAACCCAACAAGAACTTGAAAAAGTTCTTTCTGATATAGACCAACATACTTCTGCTCCCACTCCAGAAAATCCAAATCCTGAAACCATCACAGAACCACAACCAGAAATTCCCATTTCACCACAACCAGAAATCCCACTACCTTCATCTCCTCAACCAGAAATTAATCCACCTTCTCCACAACCTGAACCATCTCACCCAGAAGTTCAAACTTCTGAGGCTCAACCCTCTGAATCCCCTGAACAAGAACCTCTGGCCATTCATTTCCCCTGTGGCACCATTGTAAATTTTCCACAACTTCCCTCTTCACCAGAACTAACTCCACCAAATTCCCCATCAAGTCCAATCATAATTCCTGACTCTCCCACTCCCTCACCAAAGAACAATACAAAAGATAACATCAAGATTGTCATTGACTTAACAGTTTTTGAACGTCTTGCTGCAATAAACCACAAAACAGCTATCCCTAAACCGAAACACCCAGATGTTGGTACCAGTATATTAAACTTTGAAACAGAAGTACAAAAGTGGATCACTTCTCTGAAACAAGCTAGTCTTGAGCTGGTTGATCCTGCTGCATCAAACTACCTTTGGACAAAGTTCAGAAGATGGGTATGCTCTGAAACTTTTAAGTTGCAAGAACAGAGCTATGGACAAGTGTTGTACCCCAAAATTTGCCCTCCCATATTCTTCAAGATGTGTCAAGATCAAGCTTCAAAATCTCTCAAGGGTTGCACAGTCCAATTGCCTCCTAACACAGTCAAAATTAGAGTTTTTGTTTTGGCAAAGAAATTGAGGTTTTCAAGGGTCCAATCAAGTCCCATATACCTACATACATTGTCAAACATCCATATTTCAAGTTTCAAAACTCACAGCATCAAATTGCACAGTCAAAAACCCTAAATGCTTCACAGTCAACTGTAGGGGTAAAATGGTCATTTGACAGTCAAAAGTCAAATTTTTTGGTCAATATCTTATTTTGAAGCCACAATCATCATTTGATCAATTCTTGATCATGATTCCACAAGCATGGCTCAAAAAGTCTCAAGATGTCAAAAGTTACTATTTTTGGACAGAAGAAAAGTCAACTGCAAATTGACCAAGGCATAACTTTTTCATGGTTTATCAGAAAAATCCCATCCAATGCTCATTTTGAAGGGAATGACATTTCCTACAACTCATCTTCACACTCCAAGTCCAAGAAATGCTCTCACAAAAAGTTATCAATTTCAACATTATAGGTCATTTTCAAAAGTCAACAAAAAGGCACTTTAAGTCAAAGACCATAACTTGAGATTGGTAAATCAAAATGACATGGGAACAAAGGCATTGGTTAGAGGACTTCAAGACCTTTCCAAAATGTCCAAGAACATGTTCATAGCTTCAAAATTGAGCAAGATATGCATTGGAGAAGTTGGGAAATTTTTGGGAACTTTCAAAAATCAACTTTGCCTAAAACACTTCAAATTTGCTAATGGGCCTCAAATTCTTTCTTGAATCATTACCCAAAGCCTATGCACGACCCATTGAGCTCAAAATAATTTATTTTCTTATTTTTTATTAATTAATTGGATTTATATTTATATTAATTCATTTAATTGGTTTTAATTATAAGAAAATTCAAAGATATGCTTTTTTAGATCTTTTTGTGCATCAAATGTGACTAGGGCAAGCTGGCAATTCGTTTCTCAATCAACAAGGAAAAGAAATACATGATTGGCAAGGTTTCATGAAGGAAAAGATTGGAAAAGATATGATTAGGCAATCAAATATTCAAGTCATAATTCATGGACTTTTGGGCCAAGGTTTTGACCTAATTCTGATCACATACATATGCAAGAGCTAACCCTATTCCAAGACACACGTGAAAGCTTCTGAAGCCATAGAACAAAATTGCAAAAAACTCAAGAACATTGTGAAACTGATTTCATATTTGCAGGACAATTCAAGACCAAAAATCGTTTCCAATACATTGCTGGACCTTCCAGGAAGCGTTTGCTATCAAAAACCAATCCTAACACGCAAGGAATCAGAGAATACAAGTGACACGGTTTGCTTTATTTTCCAGATTTGCACATCACGATTCATGCATTTTTAATACATTTGGTTGATTGTTTTGTGTTCACAGCATTCAGGCAAAGCTTTTGGCATGATTTAATTCCATTAATATGCCTTGAAACGCCAGTTACCATGAACGACATTTAGGGTTTCTGAAGCTCTCAAATAGGGCTTTCTTGTATAGGAAAAATCAGGCCCTGAGACCTATACAGCTGAATTCAGAAGCTCAATACGAGTTGAATGGCAACCTCGCGCTCAATTTATGTAATCCACAGGGATATTCGCTATTTTTAGGACTTTCACTTAGTGGGGGTTTAAAACCCCCGCTATCTTATTCATGTTTACAGGTACAAATGAAGAAGACAATAGGTGGCAGCCTGTGGTTGGAAGATTCAAATCCATGCGCGCGTTTTTCCTAATTCCAGCATAATTACTATTTTACATATATTACTTTTCTTTATTATTGTGTTAACAAACGCGCTTGGCAGCTCAGATGGTGGAGGACGTGTATTGCAAGCATTGGGACCTGGGTTCGATTCCCAGGTCCCCCCACATAATTCATGATTTTTGTTTTAACACATTCTAGTGCAGCTTTCGTCCAATGGCCCATCATGCGCCCTCACGTCTAAGCCTGCCAAGTGGCTTCAAGGTCCAATCCAGTGGCTACAGAGTGAAGAGCATGGTACACCCTAGTCAACCAGCGTGCATACAACCATGGAAAGTCAAACGAGGCTTGTCTTCAATGGGCCAGAATTCCTCAAACAAACCTCCACTTTGGGCCTGACACCCCCCTTGGTTTGCATAATTTTATTTTATTTTCTTTTCTTTTTAATTCTTTTAATTACTTTTATTAATTCACCATAAAATTAATTTTCCAATAAAAATCAGAAACTCAAAAATGTTTTATTTTTAATTATTTATTAAATTTACCATTAACCTATTTTTGTAAATAAATGTTAATAATTAACTTAGTTAATTTAGGTTTAAAATTCAATCTTTTTCTTAAATAAAAATTATATAGAATTAGGTTTTGACATTTTTTTATCTTTTTCTTAATTAATTATTTACATCATTATTTATTATTATTATTATTTTTGTAAATAAGCACGTAAATTATTTAATTAGTTTAAATTAGTTAACTTTAACATTTTCTTTAATAAATTAAAATAATCTAGAATAGGGTTTTCTTTTGATTTTAGTTTTCTTTATTTCATTAAATACAAAAAACATAAAAAACACACTTTCTTTTCTTTAATTAAATTATTAATTAGGTTTTAATTTAATTTCAAGCAAAGGGTCCAACACCCTCGGACGTTTGGTTTAATTCTTTTCGCGCATTATTTTCTTATTGATTATTATGTAACTGTTCAAGGATGTAATAGTAATTAGGTTTATCGCTTTTTTTTTTTACTTTCCGCATCTTTTATCAAAAATGGGTCTTTGTATTTTGGCGATGTATAGACCCGCGCCTTGTAATAGCGTAGCTTTTATCTTTCCGTCTTTTAATTTTCTGCACTCCTAAATTCTAAACTTGCATGAAAGAATGTATGGTAATTAAAAACAACTCGTAGCTCACAATGCCATGATCAAAGATAACTGTTAACATGAAAACAACACACAAACGCACACACCACTTCTAGGGTACGCCTCACTTGTTGCCTTCGAAACGTGGTCGTCAAGTATAGGATGTTTTAGCGGTCGCTCTTATGTCTAAGATCCAGTTGCCTCGAAACGGTTGCCTCGGATAAAAAAAGGATCTATGACACTAGAGTTGCTTCTAAGGTGTCCTACTATTGCTTTGGTGACCACACTGTCCCTACAAACGAATTGACCCGAACACCTCCAACAGTGGTGCTACCTACCTCTCAATGGTGGGATGGCACTACCTTAAGGACTTTTACACAGCCTAATTCCTTAGGGTAGGTAGATGACTCATGGATACTTGCTCTCTAAAAAACAAATCAAAAAATCTTTTCACACTGACACTTTCAAAAGCTTTCAAAACAAATTTTTCAAACACTCTTGAGGACAGATACAAGAGTCATTCAGAAATCTTTCAATGAAACTTTTTCAAACCCACTCACATTTTGAAAAGCAAACATCATTTTGAAAACATAAGAGCAAGTATCTAAGAGCCCATGGATAACCATGGATAGAAAGGGTGCTAACACCTTCCCTTTCTATAAATCTGCCTCCCGAACTGAGAAACAATCTCATAAGGAATTTTGCTGTGCTTTTGTCCTTTCCATGTTGGAGAAAATAAAAGACGGTGGCGACTCTTGCTTACCGCGACATTTCGCGAACCAGCTTTAAACAGTCAGTTCTATTTCCACCGATCACAACAAGCTCAACAGAACTTCAGCAATCTGCTGAAAGAAATTGAAGGTCCATTTCTGAGCAAGCTGCTTAAAGAAGAAGTTCTCCCTCTGGACAATGCACCTTGGTATGAATATCGTCCAGTATCCAAAGTTCAACCTGATACTCAAGATCTGATGGTTCCTGCTGAAGCACTGGTTCAAGAAGAAGTCATTGCAGAAAGCTCTGAGAAGCATCCTGTTTCTGAAGATCCTCAAGCTTCCTCCCTTGACAGGCAGACTCTAGAAGACTTGAAAAGATTTGATATGCTGATGAATGAAAGAATGGACAAACAGGACAGCAAAATTGATGCAATAGCCAGCATGTTAACCTAGCAACTGGAAACCAACACCCAAATCAAGAGCATGTTGGAGGCTTTGTTCACACGACTTCCTCCTCCTTCTTAGAAATTTCCTTATTTTTTTTATAACTTGTTTATCTGTAATATTTTTACATTACTCTGAACTTATCATTGCTTATGTTTTTCAATATAAATGCATTTTTGGCTCTCATTATTTGTGCTTTTTGATAACTGACAAAAAGGGGGAGAAAGAATGATATTTTTCAATAACGGATTACTGAGACATAAGTCTCAAACATTCTGACATTCTGATCTATTTGAATTTCTTTCTTCTGAAAAGCTTGAACAGGTACAAAATTCTGACAAAAGATACAGTAAAGTTCTGATGCTCAAAGACTCATGGAATTAAAGGGAAGTAATCAACTCAGGGGGAGTTTTCTCCTCTTAGCTCTGATACCTTTTATTCTTTAATTTTAATTGAAAAAAATCTGGTTTTTGTCATCATCAAAAAGGGGGAGATTGTTAGAACATAGTTTGATTCTACAACCCTTAATTAGAGTTTTGATGATAACAAAATACAAGAAGAAATAAATTCAAAAGATACGTAAGCATCAGAAGATCAGTAACATGTGCTACACGCTGAAGCTACCAGATCATACGCTGAAGCTTGATGAACAGAATCTGCGCATAAAACACTCTGACTCTGATCAAGATCCTTACCAAGTCATCAGCACTCAGAAGCGTCAGCATAAGTTAAAGCAAAGAACACTCTGATTATCATAAAGAAGACTCTGAAGCGTTACTAAGTATTCAAGACAGATTAATTGCTAACGGCTCTCTTCAAGACAAGATCTTCTCAAAAAGGAAAGAACATTATTATCATTGAAAGTGATTTATGGACAACAACGTATATTTGCCTTGGCTATATAAACAAGTCTATGTGAGAAAAGAAAAGGCTAATCAACACGCACGCACTCATACAATTTGCTAAAGCTTTCAAACCACGCTCATTCAAACGCATTAGCAATCCAGTTTCATTCTAAGCTTAAATTTGTGTATTATCACAGTTGTGGTATACTGTTTTATTAGAAAACATCAAACACGTTATTGTTCAATTATTTGTAAAGAGATTTCCTTGAGATAAACCGGTTTGTGGTTATACTCAAGAAGGCTTTAACAGTTGTTAAAGTAGTTGTTGTATTCCTTTGAATATAGTGGATTAAGACCTCGTTGGAGAGAGGCGAAATCACCTTGATGGGTGGACTGGAGTAGTTTGAGATCAAACGAACCAGGATAAAAATACAATGTTGTTTAAGCTTTTGATTTAAGTTTTACAATTCAACCCCCCTTCTTGTGTTTTTCACATCTTTAACTCTGGCTTCAACGGCAAACGATGCTCGACAATATATGTATTTAGACCAGGCATATCTTGGTAAGACCGAGCAAAAATATCCACATACTCTTCAAATAGCTCAATCAACCCTCTCTTCACATCGGGATGCAACGATGCTCCAATCTTGACTTCCTTCGGATCTTCTTCTGAACCCAAATTGATCACTTCCAAAGGCTCTTTATATGGATGAATGGTATTTTCCTCGTGCTCAAGCAACCGTGCAACCTCTTCTGGAATCTCATCATAATCTTCTTCTTCAGTCCCATACACAGGACATTCAAAGTTCGGAGAGGGTGCAAGGTCATTGTATTGAACAGGTTTTTTAATTAATCTGCACATATGATTTATGATTGCTTTTAGAAACTGACACATATAACAAGTGATCATACAGATTGAATTTCAGTTATTATTTATTTTGAAAGGTTTTTTTTCTTCTTTATTACCATTTTCCAAGAAAAGGCAGAAAATAAAGACATAATTTGGGAAGCAAAGACAACTTTTATTAATGATCTTAAAAGTCACAGCCAACAGATAAGCCTTACAACATTAATACTTCCACCTTGGGCAGAGTGAAAGCCTTTTAAGAAAAAAATGATTAATCAAATCAAATTACTTTGAAATATGTATGCAAGAGGGAACATCAATGGTGACCCAGTTATGAACCCTGACTCCATGCGTCACATAATTCGGCATTTCCTACTCTGCTTCATCCTCCTCAACAGCATTAATTCCAGAATCAGTTGGATGGAGGTAACCTCCACTACGGAAAACATCATGATAGCTTCCCATAGTAGACTTTGACTTCAAACCTTCGCCTCTGCCATTATTCGAAGAGAAACCCAAACCAGTTTTGTTCTTGTTCACGAGTGCATCCATAATTCGTCCCTAAACTGCATTATGACCATTGCGCACAACATGTTGCGCGTCCTTCAGCAAAACCATGGAATTCTCATTTCTCCTTATGTTGTCAATGGATAGGGCTTGGAACTGTGTTCCAACAACACCCTCGTCCGCTTCTATAATACTGAAAGAGGAAAAATGAGATATCACCAATGCCTACTCCCCATTTATGATCACTATCTTCCCTTCATGCACAAACTTTAGCTTCTGATGTAAAGTTAAAGTGACAGCCCCTGCTTCATGTATCCATGGTCGTCCTAGCAAACAACTATAAGCGAGAATAATATCCATGACCTGGAAGGTTATCTGGAACAAATGTGGTCCTATATGGATAGGTAAGTCCACTTCACCGATGACAGATTTCCTTGACCCATCAAATGCTTTCACAATGATGCCACTCAGGCGCATAGGTGTTCCTTGATATTTCAACTTCATGAGAGTACTCCTCGGTATAACATTCAACGCAGATCCATTATCAATTAGCACATTGGACAGCGAATCATTCTTGCAGTTCATACATATGTGGAGGGCCAGGTTATGGTTCCTCCCTTCATCTGGTAATTCATCATCGCAGAAACTCAAGTTATTACATGACCTAATATTTCCAATTACGCCGTTGAATTGATCTATTGGCATATCTCTCTCCATAAAAGCTTGGTCTAGTACCATCATCAAGGATTCTCTATGAACAGAGGAATTCATTAATAAAGCTAAGATAGATATCTTTGAAGGAGTCTGCAGTAGCTGATCTACAATTTTGTAGTCGCTCATCTTAATTATCTTCAAAATATCATCCACTTGTTTCTCTAGAGTAGCTCCACTAGTCTCCCCTGTAGTCTTCTTAGGTTTATCATTCTCGGCAATTCTCTTTCCAGCAGCAACATCTCTCCGAACAACCGGCACAAACACACGACCGCTACGGGTCACCCTGCTATTTTCAGCTATATTTCCAATATCGGGCATTGGCTGGATGGGAACTTCCACCCCATCTTCTAAGATTGTAGCGTTGTATTTGTAAGGCACAACCTTATCTGATTTGTAGAGGATAGGACATGGAAAACTAATTACCAATGGGGTACCAGCTGGCTTGCTATGATATTCCACTTCAAAATGAGCGGGTGCACTAAAACAAGGCACGATGATGTTTACCCCTTCTTCAACATAATCAATCATTAAAAAGTCATTTATGGAAAACAAATCTTCGTCTGAAGAGAAATACTCATTCGCGGAGGCATACTCTTCCTCTGACTCTTCTTCCGTTAAACAAACTTCAACCATAACAACCTCATGATAATCATCCCGATGACCTGTGATCTTGATAGTTCCATTGTCTAACATCAAATGAACACCCTTCTTCACGATTGAACATCCTAGAGGATCTCAACAGCAAACTAGGCAAGATCCATATTGGTGTTCCACCTGACCAGCCGTATGGCAGAAGGTAGCATGCAACTGCACGAGATCCTCATTCATATACTCCACATCAAAAATTCTGAATTCGTCAGGACATCCAGAAACCATGTTCACTTCCTCTTCATACTCTGCCCTAGGCCTGATTATGTGGATGAGGCCCTCATCCATCATCTCCTGTAAATCAGCCTTTATCTTATCGCAACCATGTATATTTGTACTGCATATAGCACAACTGGTATGGTTATGCGTATAGTAGCTAAATTCACAAAGTTCTGCGTGCATTTTCACCAAATCTCCTCTAACCAGATTAATATCAAAAATCTGGAAGTCGCCTGGATAACCGGCCACCATATTCATAACATTTACTCCCATGTGCTTGGGTAGAGGGTTATCTTTCACATTAGGTCCCATGTCCTTGAAAGATAGAACACCAGACTTTACCAATTTCTGCACCTCATTCTTCAAAGGATAACAATTCTCAACACTATGCCCTGGTGCTCCTTGATGAAAAGCACACATTTGGTCTGCCTTGTAATATCAAGGCAATGGTGATGGTACGGCGGGAGGTGGTCGTGTCTGGACCAACTTTTTCTGAATCAATACTGGTAGTAGCTCTGTATAGGTCTTGGGAATTGGGTCATAACTCTCTCTTCTCTGATTATACCCTTGATTCCCCTGCTGGGACGGTCTCTGATAAGCAACGGTAGTTGGAGCAGCACTCACAATAAGAGTAACTGAGGCGACTTGTTGATGACGCTGATAATTCCTTCTAGGAGTGTTTACCCTCCTCTCTTGCATAACAGCATTTTCATCTCCCTCTTTCTTCTTGGTAAACCCATAAGATGGCTTCTTCAAACCTCCAGATCTTTCACTCTTCGTGAAACGACCTTCTCTTACATCCTCTTCTAAGCGGATACCCATTCCTACCATCTCAGTAAAGTCACTTGGCGCGCTTGCTACCATCCTCTCGTAGTAGAAAGCACCCAGTGTCTTCAAGAAAATCTTAGTCATCTCCTTCTCTTCCATGGGAGGAATCACTTCGGCGGCTACCTCACTCCATCTCTACGCATACTCTTTGAACGATTCCCTGTCTTTCTGAACCATGGCCCTAAGTTGGTCACGGTCAGGCGCCATGTCCATGTTGTACTTGTATTGTTTGATGAATGCTTCTCCCAAATCATTAAAAGTATGGATATTAGCGCTGTCCAGACTCATATAGCACTTCAACACAGCACCAGTCAAACTATCCTAAAAAAGTGAATCAGCAGACGCTGATCATCAATATGGGTAGACATCCTTCTCACGTACATCACCAGGTGAGAACAAGGGCAAGTGTTGCCCTTATACTTATCAAATTCCGGGACCTTGAACTTAGCAGGTATCTTAACATTCGGGACCAAACATAGCTCATTCACACTCTGCCCAAATAGCTCTTTTCCCCTAAGGGCCTTCATCTCTCTTTGCATCTTGTCAAATTACTCTTGAAAATCATCCATTCTGCCATAAAGACCCAAGTCTTCACTCGGCGGAGGGAAAGGACGACATACATCATCATTAACAAATGGAATCATATTTACCGAAAGAGGTGCAGCAGGAACAACATGCACCACAAAAGGTGACGGAGTAACAATAGTCTGAACCATTGGAGTATCTTGAGGACCAAGATTGAAACCTTCAGGTGCAAAATTCTTTGTAATTCCCCATGGATAACCTTGAGGCATGTGATTCTGAATAATAGCAGGAGTGGCAGATACAGGAACAGTCAGAACTTCAGTAGTTGCCCTTGTTGGTTGAGGTTGAACATTCGGTGGCTGATTCTGAACAGCCACCAGAGCTTCCATCAGAGTAGTCAGATTGTCCATGCCGACCTTCAAAGCAGAAACTTCCTCGCGCAGCTCGTGATTCTCCTGTTCTAAGTTGTCCATCTTCTTTATGATATTATCCCGAGTGTTGTAGTGATGAGTCAACTTGCTGAACAAAGTAAAGAAGCTTGGTAAGACACCTTGGTATGCATAACTAATGCAAGAAATATGTGCAATATGATGCATGACATGTAATGCACATGATTATTTTTACTTTATTATTTAATATTTCAAGGGATTTAATGTTTATAGACATATTGCAAACATCAAAGTAATAACGCTTTTGAAATACTGAAATTTTTTAATTATAATAACTCCAAAATGGATTACAAGTTTCAATGATCTCAAGTACAAGATGAAAATACAATCTAAAACCCTGAGAAAAAGAACTGATGGAGATCACTCTATACGCTGGCGCTTCCCCGTGAGTCTGGCAATCTGAGCTTACAACCTCTGGTTTTCTTCCACATATCTGGTGGCAACCTCCTTCCAATCATCTGAATCAAGAAGTGAGTGATCAGTACCTGATTGAGGCTTAGGAGAAAATAAATCCCCTTGACTCTCCATAGACTCTACCGCTCGACTCTCAAGAATCTCAATCAAGTTGTCTTTCTCCTTCAGGTCTTCTTTGTAGGAACTTTCTAAAGTTTGGAACTTGTTCTTCCAAGCACCCCCTTTCCTGTTGCATCCTAACCAAAGAAAGTTGCAACTCTTCTAGGTCATCTAATAAGGGAGGGGTGGTATTCACAAATAGATCAGGCATGGGTGTCTCTTGGGTATACGGCATCTTTAACTGAATGGCTCTCAATCGGATCCATTGAAGATATGGCTCAAAAGAAACAACACCCCTAGGTCCCAAATCCTTCCTACTCTTCTTATGAATGTGACGCCAGGCCTCCACAATCTGCTCCCTAGCTTCCCTATGGTCTTCCCATTCCTTCAGAAAGAAACTACTCGAATGAATATTATTCGGTTTATCTCTCATCGAATAACCAAGCTGTCGCCGTGCAAGAACAGGGTTATAGTTAATTCCTCCCTTTGTACCAAGAAGAGGTACATTGGGGAAACTACCACAACTGTCAATAATCTCTATATTCTGGTAAGCTTGATGATACCAATCAATATCCGAGTGAGTAAGTGCCATAATCTTAGGAGCCCAACGGGGTTCCGTCTTGACATCCCAAAAAGCATCAAACTGAGGCATATGAGAGATAAACCACTGGTATAACAGAGGCGTGCAACAGACAATCATCCCCCCATGATAAGAATTTCGAAGATGAATAGAATAATAAGCATCACCCAACAGTGTAAGAACTGGGTTTCCACTCATGAAGATCCTGATAGAGTTAATGTAGACAAACCTGTCCACATTAAGAAATAAGAACAACCCGTAAGCAAGTAGAGCAAAGATGGCCTCAAAAGCAATTGTACTCTTCATTCTGGCAAAGTAACGAGCTTTCTCCAATAAGAATTGAGCTGGTAATCCTCTAATTCCTCCTTTAGTAGTCATATGGGCTTCCACCTCATACTTCCCCAGATGAATCAAGGCAGCTATCTCATGTGATTTTGGCTCACCCTCCAAACCAATAAAAGGAACACGATCGGTAACAGGTAAATCCAATAGATAAGAATACTCCTCCAGTGTAGGCATCAACTGATAGCCGGGAAAGTAAAGCAATGATACATCGGATCATAGAACTGGACCAAGGTCGAGAGAATACCCTCCTTTATCTTCAGCTTCATGAGAGGAATAATGGATCCATACTTCTTTCGAAAGTCTGCAGAACACTTTATCTCAGGAATTAGACTGATCAACTCATCTATCTTAGGATCCTTGAAACTGTATTTCCCAGTCTTTCTTTTTCCAGAATCCATGGTCAAAAGGTACCTGAGATATTCATAAATAGTCAACCTTTAAATCCCTTGAAATATGGTTTCTTCAAAAGATGCTTATGAGTGCATGGATGCATGATGCAACAATCACACACAAGATCACACATATAGGGTTCATAGGTCCAATGTCATGAGCATGAGGTTGAAGGTACTACCCATAAGGTGTTGGTCTAAAAAGTTATCACCTGCCAAACAAGGTTCTAGAGGTTCCTAGAGTCTACATCCTTCCTTCGGATATTACCAACTTCCCGATTAACTCGGTAATTAGTAATATTCTCAAGAAAGACTCATCTGAGCGTAGTATCGCGTGAAAACTATATCTAGATTACTCCGTCATAGCTTCTGCACTACACCTAAAAGGCCAAGATGGGTTTGGTATTCTACGGTCCTCAGTTTCAGCAGGCTCCCAGGTCGAAAGCAGTACGTCTTCCCGATTACTCGGTAAACGACACTACAGTCAAAGGGTCCTACACTGAGTGGGGGATCTCATGCCTCCTTTTTTGGGATTACTCCCTCAAAGTTAACATGACTATACCGCCCGTCCTATCTTAAAGTTTTCCCAAGTCCGGGTATAGGACTTATGAGTAATCACCAAGCACCCTAAAAACTAGGAAAATCCAGACAAACATATATACAACATATAACACAAAAAACAGTAATAACACATATACAGATATAAACAAATATAGGCTCAACCCACTTAAGGATGGACCAGAAAGAGGTCAATCTTTCCCCAGTGAAGTCGCCATATTTCTGTAGCGGTAGAAATGTTCAAGACTAAGCCATTGGATTGACTAGACTTCATACAAATCAAAATAAAAATTGCCACCGCGCTTTATTGTTTCCAAAGGAATGGGAAAAGAGCGAATAACCCAAAAAGAGGGGGAAAGATTCAAGGTAAGTGGGTTGGTTATGCAAAGGGAAGATATTAGCACCCTAAACATCTACGATACTCTGCAGGAACCTCTTTGTAAAAATCTGTATATTTTGGCTATAAAAAATGTTGTATATATAAAAAATGGATGGTGGAGGTGAGGAAAGAAATATATTTATTTTATAATTTTGGCACCCGCCGTGGTTGCGAACCTTTAGTGCCTACGTACCACCTTTTCGTGCAATAGGGGATCAGGGTACACGTAGTTCCTCTTTCAAAAATTTAAAACCCAAATGTGTTGGTTAATTTTATAAGATAAAACATCATCATCATTATCCGTATGGAAAACACACCTACTACCCACGATCATGAGAAAGGAGAATTTGCATCATCTCAAAGTGGAGGATATGGCTTGGATTTCAAAATCAACAATGCCTTACTCAACACCCAAGTGGAAAAATATCTCTCTTCACTACATATTGTAGAAGTATAGTTGTTTGCATCACTACAAGGATTGACAAGAGTTTAATCTTTTAATAAAAATTTTAAAGATGAAAATCAAAAGTGGCGAAATAGTTTGAAATGAGATTGATTGACTTTTAGTCTTCTCACAAAAAATGTCAAGGTATTATTAAGTTGATTGGAGTTTATTTATGAAAATGTTTTGAAAATGCGTGGACATAAGTCCAAGTTTATTATGAAAATGGTTCGAGTTCAAAAACAAGAAGAGTTTTCAAAAAGGGAAAGAAGATTTTTGAAATTAAAGAAGATGGGTGGAGAAGAAGGGATTATCCTAAAGCACAAGGTAAAAGCTAGGGATAAGAACCATATAACCAACAAGAAGCCAATACTTGACATTATGAGCCAAGATAGAATTCTCATTCCTTGGGTTGAAACCAATCAAGCAAACAAATACTAGACCTCTTGAGAGAACCAAACTTCAAGTGTATTAAGTCTTCATAAAATATTGGGCAGAGTAACGGCTGTATACGGGCGAATCCCAGATTACAAACAAGGGGTGTAATCACACAAAAAACATGCATACAAAAACAAAAAAACAACCCAATGTCTTGAGGTAAACCTCAAGAACTCCAGACAAAATAATCAGATAAGATTACAAGATTTCCAAGATAGGCCAAGGTTTCTAATCCTAAGTCCAAGAAAAGTCCCATGCTCCATAATACCAAGGATAGTAACCAAATAGTCCAAGTACCATTAAAGATTTTTTAGGGTTTATGTTGATTATTAAGTATCTTAAGAAAGGAAAAGAAAAGCTCAAGTGAGCAAAGTAAAAATGGCAAGAAAGTAAATGCTCAAATGAGCAAAGATGAAAGTGGCATGAAATGTAAATGCTAAAAGTAAATGGTACATAAAGCATAATAAAGAATGAAAACATAAGGTAAAACAAGTTAATAATTAGTGGTTAGTTGGATGACCATCTTGAAGCTTACATTTGGAACTTATTAGAGGATTGGTAGAACCAAAGCCTCCACACAACAAGTTGCATTTACTTTTTGTCAAGTATATCATCCATTTATAATTCTCACAAGTACCATTTAATGATCAACGATGTTTAAGTGATCCGCGTTGACCAAAGGTGTTGTAGATCCATTAGAGGATTGGTAGAACCAAAGCCTCCACACAATGGATCTCAAGGTTATTGGATCAAAGAGATCAAATTAACATACTCGGGCTTACAATCATAAGTTTGGGCCACGAATGATCATTTATTCGAATCGGGACAAAATTTAGTGCTATGTTAAGTAATCGTAAGTGGACTTATATAGAAGTCGCACCTATTTTGAGGTCGGTCAATAGCAATCTATGCATCATTTGTTTTGAGACATGATATAGAGATCATGCTCAACAACATCTAGTGCAATAAGAAGGGGATGAGATGAAGAGGGATGGGGAAAAATATACAAACCACATTTAAATTAAATTTTAATCAAACTATTATTAAAATCATTCATCCATTTTTGTGGAGTTAAACTCAACACCATGGATCCAATGATGTTAATAAAGTTCATGATCCAAAATCTAACCCAAGATCAGCCAGAAAATAGTCACAAAATAATATCACATTTTAATATACATAAAAAGGTTTAAAAATAATGTTTAAAAATAGAAAATAAAGAGAAAAATATCAACAATGTTCAAATTAATCAAGAAATAAAAAGTAAGACCATAGAAAAATCAGAAAAAGGCTCAAATAATTTTACAAATTTTTTGGTAATTTTTTAAAGTCAGAAACTATTTTTAAAATTAAAATAAATGGGTAAAATAAACAAAAAAAGTAAAAAATAGTAAATTTAGAAACAAAAATAAAATAAGGTTACCAATATTTGTCACAATATCATTGGATCATTCCATAATTTTTCCAAATTTTAAAAATGTATAAAAGTATTTTTAAACATTTAAACCAAATCAAATAAGTGTAAAATTTATAAAAAATACCAAACACAAAATTAAATTGTGAAAAAATAAAAATCAGAAAGAGAATAATCAAAAATATTTTTCATAATTTTTTCCAGATTTTTTGGACTAAAAATGAATTTTCTATGATTTTTTGAAATTTAAAACAATTAAAATATAAAAATCAGAAAAAGAAAATAAAAGTAAAATATGTGGACCATTGGATGGGAGTCAAAATGTGTTAGTAATCAAATCCAAGGGATCTGGCACGCTGTGCATATCATGGTCATTAGTGAATAATGTACAGAATCAAATATAAATCAGGTTTTCAAAAATAACAAGTGGCGTGCCATCATTGGTTGGAAGATGACACGTAAGTCATCTTCAACCTCCAACCAACGTGATTTGAAGGTCTCTAAAACTGTAAAATCAGAAGCTCAGACCTATGCCAATCGCTTCGTCTCTTCAAGACGAAAACAACCACACTCTCGCGCCAAATTTATATAAACTGTAGCTCAAGCAATTTGGAAGAAAAGTTTTGAAAAGGGATTTGAAATTTCATGGTCAAAATGTGTTTCCAGTGAAATGTAAATGTTGCGACTAGAACCAGGGTAATGAGAGCAACACAATGATATCATAGTTTTGAAGAATTGATGAAGGAATCTACCTATTCAAGTTGAGTTGCAGAGCTCTGAAACTGGACTTCTATGGAACAGTATAGGACACGATTCTTGAATGTAATTATATGGTTAGCTTCAGGGAAGATCAAGGAAGGTGAATTGAGGGAAAACTTGGATTGAAAAAGGGTCAAGAATGGATTTTGAAGTTGCTGAATTCTGAGTTGTGAAATAAGTTTGGTAGGGTGATTCTGGCTATCCAAACTTGGGAAATTGAATGGGATAGTTCATGTATTTATAGGAGAAGCGAATGGGATCAAAAGAAAGAGTGAATGGTGTGTTTTGGAGGGAAATCGTGCACACCTGATGCACGAGTGAAGTGTGATACAAACTTCATCAAAACTCATCCAATTCTTGCATTTTGATGTGCTAAACAAATCTGGAACTTCACTAAACATGTTTAGAGGCAAAAACGCGTGGAAAACTTGTGATTAGAGGCCATATTATGGATTTAAAAATTCTGACTTAGTGAGAAATTCAATTTCAAAGTGCCAACTTCTGACCAATGGCATTTTCAACCCAAGGGGTCTTAGGGCATGATTCTTGATGCTTTAGAAATATGATGTTACAAGCTTTGTGATGGAAAAATAATGGAATCAAATGGATGCTTGAGCTGAAAGTTGCATTGAGTCAAAGTTGAAGAAAAAGGGTTGACTTTCCATACTTAGAAATATTTCAAATTCTTCTTCAAAAAATGACCTATAATGTCTTGCATCCAAACATGGCCTTCGACTTGGAATTTTCTCTTGACCAAAAAAGATGGCATGAAGTAGATCTCTTGAATGACATTTTGGGACTTGAACCATTCAAAATATCCAAAAATTGAGAGAGTTATGAATTGTTGAAGTTGGAAAATAATCATGAAATGACCTATAATCTTTTACATCTTTAAGGAAACTTCCATCCATTTTCCCACTTTACACATAAAAGAAGGCATAAAGTTCACATCTTCAAGATAATTATGGAAAAAGAATGGACTCAAGGTGATATAAATTGACCAAGTTATGATCATTTGAAGTCACTTATGTAAAATTGTGGATTCATCTGGATGACTTGTAATCTTTCTTCTTCATCAAGGCTCTTCCACATGTAAACTCCTTGGAACTTTTAAAGCAATTTGTTGATGGCCCTTTGAAGAGAATGATTTCTTTGGAATCACTCAAAAATACCAAAATGTGAGCAAGATATACTCCTTTGAAGTTCAAAACCCTAGCTTCTAGATCAAGAAAATGCCTTGAGGAACTTTGACAAGTTTGAACAAACTTCTTGTACCAATATTCTTGTTTTTTGAATAGAAGTTGTTGACAATGATAATGAGGACTAATAGCCACCAAAACAACTTCCATAGCTTGAAATTGAGAGAAATATGCTCTTGTGACCAATAGGAACAAGGCCTTGTCCAAACATGACAACTTCTCCAATCAACCCCTTGTACTTTTGAGTCAAATCTAATAACCTTGAAATGTGATGAATCAAAACAACCTTGCCATGCCAATTCTTCCAAAACCACTCCAATGTTGAGGTTTGAACTTCTCAAGATTTTATTAGCTAGGGCATGGAAATAAACTCATGAACCCATGGGGTAGCTTGTTAAATCTCATTGCCTTCGCCTACATGGATAACAAGCAAGACAAACCAACATTGCATTTTATTAGTTAAACAAAACAATATTCATGATCACAAGAGGAACATAAGTCAAGGTGCTTGGTAATCCATCAAAAAGGCAAAATTAAATGTGGGGAGGGGAACCAAGAATCCTAGTGTGATCTTGTTGTGAATGAATCAACATGGTATGATGAAGGGATCTTAGGGGGGAAAATTGGGGTACAACACCATGGGTTGGGTGTAATTTGAGGAAATAAAGGACTTTATTCGATGGTGAATAGGCATGATATGTAGAGGCGCAAGGCCCTATATTCTCCAGGTTTCTATCGAAGTTGCATCTATCCATATAATTTACTTAGGCCATGTAGTAGCTTTGATATGCTTCGATATTCTCGACAATTTCATCCTCTCTTCATATTAATATTTTTAACACCCTCTAAAACCCCGCAAAATAATATGGCATAAATTATATTAATATAATCATGCATATCAATAAAGGGTGTCACACATAATTCAAAATCACATACACCTGTCTTGCTCAATAACACTTAAATATAATTCATGCTTTCTATATACTTCCGCATGTACATATCACGTTAGAATCATTTTCACTCGACAAATACAATATTTGAGTCTCATAACAAATTCATTCATTGAATAACTTAGGCATTAAAAACCAATTCGTCACATAAATCCAATATAGATAACAAAATAAAAAGAGTATACAAGGTATCTCTCAAACATGAATTCAAAATCCTCCCCCCCTCCCCCCCCCCCCCCCCCCCCCCCCCCCCCCCGTGTTACATAACATCATAGCATGACCAAAACTAAAAATGCGGAAAGAAAATAAAGGTAGCTTCTCCAGCTACTCTCCTGCTAGTAGTAACTCTAATTTTGAGTATCTGAGTGATGCCATTATAAAACATCATTCCAACAGAAGGGTGAGAATTCATATAATTATTGAAATCATATAATAATATAATGCATAACATACATGCATAAAGATAAACCCACTCACACTTAATATGCTTTACATACATAGCATCACCTAAATATTCATACTATTTACAAGTATACACACACAATCCACAATTTCACAAATACATCATTTTTCACATAATGCACATAACTTCATATTGTAACATAGACACAATGTGACTCAATTCAAGACGTAAATGCAATACTCATGCATGTGGTACCAATCATTGTTATTTTTCTTCTGTTTTTACTTTAAACTGGGTATGTTTCCCAGACCAGTAACATGTTAGACTACGACATTGGATCTAGAGGGTGGGGGGGAGGGGGTGAATAGATCCCCAAATAAAAATTACCTTTCAAAATGATTATTTAAAAATTATTTGAAAAATAATGTTGAGAAGAAGGTTTTTGGCCTAGATAAACTATATTAGTCTAAACGAAAATAATTATTGAAAACTCGGATATGCACGAGCCATATTGATTAGTGGTTTTTACACATGATTTTGCATTTATTTTAGTTATCGTTTCTTTTTATTTGACTGGTGTTTTATTGCAGTTTACCATATTTTATACTTTGAGTTGGTATTTTAGTGTTTTCAGGCTTAAAAGAATAAAACAGGACAAATCAGGGCAGGAAAGTGCAGAATTCAAAAGTTCAGAAAGAAGTGCTTCAAGAGCCCTGACACGGGTGGCCGTGTCACCTAACACAAGCTATGTCAGGGGGAAGACTGGAAAAAATAAAGATGGAAGTAGGACAAAAGGTGACACAGGCACCCATGTCACACGATACGACCCATGTCGAATCAGCTGAGGTAAAAGGTGGAAGTGTTAGATCACAAAAGCTGACACGGGTGCCCGTGTCTGGTGACACGGCCTGTGTCCAATCAGCTGAAGCATGGAATTTTGAATTAAGGATTATAGATGCTGACACGGGTTCCCGTGTCCACTGATATGGCCTATGTCAGCTCAGGCGCCGATAAATCTTAAGTTTGAGAGTTTTAATGTTTTTGAACCCTGGAGGATACTTTGGACTTTTGGCATCACCTAGGAAGAACGAGACTATTTAAACCTGTTTGTGAGCATAAGAAAGGGACTTTTGAAACAAAGAATAATTCAACGACAAAAGATTGAAGTCTATGGAAGTTTTGGGAGAACGAAGACCTTTCATAAGAAGAAGCAATTGAAGATCCGAGTTCACCATCAATTTGTGTAATGTCTATCTTTATTTTTATTGAAATTTCCTTGAATATTATGTGCGGGTAAACCCCCTAATGCTAGGGGGTGTCCCTAATTTGCAAATGTATTGACTATAATTTATTGATTTTTAATACAATAGTTTCCTTTCAATTTAATCGTTCAAGGTTTCTAATGCTTTCCTGATCAGACCAATTAGGATTGAGTTACGGTTAATAACCAGCTGGACCGCGGTTGTTAAGGTTTTTGTATGATTAGGCTATAGTAGATATCACCTAGGACTAGGGATACCCTATAGTCACCGGATTTAACCCTTGATAAGATAAAGGCTTGACTCCATCATATATTTCTAAGGATTTAGGATGGATGGTTAAAGGTTTTCTCACTAAGGACTTAGGGGAAAATAATCTAAAGGGCGGGTAGTTAAAGGTAAGGAACTTGTAGAAGAGATCAATAGTGAAGGTCATTACAGGGAAAACCACACACTCACCCCGAGCATATTGTTCATACTAGTAAAAAAGTCATATTTACCCCCATCATATTTTTAATTATTGTTAAGTAAAATTACCAAACCAAAACCCCACGTTGAGTTTTGTTTAATTGAACCTCGCATTAAACTCGGTAATTTTGTGCAGTCCTTGAGATCGAGATTCGGGTAATTTTCCCTGTTATTACAAGAGGAAAAATATTACACTTGCTATTTTTCCAATCAAGTTTTCAGCGTTGTTGCCAGGGACTGCCTAATCATTGAGTTTAATTTGAGTTCAATTAAAATTTTGTTGCTCTACAACTAAAATTTATTTTCTGTTATTTCCATATTTTTGTTATTAGTGATTTTTCCTAACCTTTGCATGCAAGGAAAGTCCTCAGTTGAATTTCCTTTTGATGCTGAAAGAGAAATAACTTTTCACGCAAGGCCCATACAAGCTCGGTTAGTTAGACAAGAGTTAGAAGGTTCATCAGATCATTCTGGTTCAAAGTCTGAAGAGGAAAAACCAATGACTGAAGACCCACCACCACCTGAGAGACTTCTTGGGGATTACGGAGGAGCCAATGATCCAGCAGTTCAGTTGACTATTGTGAATCAACCGGTCAATGTTGCAAATTTTCAACTGCATCCTTCAACTATCCTCCAGCTCGAGCACAGATATTTTACCGGAAAGATCAATGAAGATGCCAATAAGCATTTGCAGAGATTTCTCACCATGTGCACTACTTTGAAGATTGAGGGGTACTCTGAAGTAGCCAAGAAGTTAAGGATGTTCCCGTTCATGCTATCTGAAGATTCTGAAGAGTGGTTTTACTCATTGCCTGCTGGAAGTATCACCACTTGGGAACAGATGGAGAAGACTATTCTTGATGAATACTTTCCTGTTGTTGTTTACATTCACAAAAGATATGAAATTGTGAATTTTAAGCAAAAAGAAGGAGAGTCACTAGGTGATGCTTACAAGAGATTAAAGAGGTTACTGGCGGCCTGTCCAACTCATAACATGAGTCAAACTGAGAAAATGCAGATGTTTGTAAATGGCCTCCGAATGAAGACAAAGCAGCTTATTGATACAGTAGTCGGTGGCTTAGTCAACTTTGCAACAACCACTGGTGTGAAGAAAATTATTGAAGAAATTGCTGCAAATGAGCATCTGGAGCTATATGACAGAGTTGTAAGTAAACCAGAGGGAGTGATTGATCTAAAGTTGGAAATTAATTAGCAACTGAAAATTGAAGAAGCCATTGCTGTAGAAGTAGAGAAAAAGTTGAAAGCAACTAACATTGGTACTCAACGGGAAGCTCAAGTTTAACAGGTACATAAGATAGCTTATGAAATTTGTAGTGGACCACACAATGTTGTGAAATGTCTTGCAATTCCATAACAAATTGAGGGGATAAAATTCTTGAGACAAAACTACCCATATTCTAACACCTATAATCCTGGGTGGAAGAATCATCCTAATTTCTCCGGGAAAGACCAGCAGCAACAAGCTCCTCAGAAGGCAGAGTGAGAGGTGGCTATTGAAAAGATGGCTGCCCAGACCTCTCAGTTTCAAGAAGAGATAAGGAGTAATCATAGGAATACCACAACTGCAATAAAAAGTTTGGAAGTTCAAATGGGGCAGATTGCACAACAGGTAGCGCTGCAAGCACAATAAAATTAGAAAAGTCATGAGAATGTGAATGCTGTCAAAACAAGGAGTGTGAAAATTGCTAGAGAAAAAGAAGATAATGTGAGGTTTGATGATAATATCATAGAAGTAGAGCTAGAAGTGAGAGAGAACAAGTGTGATCGGTGGATCTGAAACTGACTGTTTAACGCTGGTTCGCGAAATGTCGCGGTAAGCAAGAGTCGCCACCGTCTTTTATTTTCTCCAAATGGAAAGGACAAAAGCACAGAAAAATTCCTTATAGAGATTGCTCTCGGTTCGGGAGGTAGATTATAGAAAGGGAAGGTGTTAGCACCCTTTCTATCCATGGTTATCCATGGGCTCTTAGATACTTGCTCATTTGTGTTTTCAAAAATGGTTTGTTTGCTTTTCAACTGTGGGTTTTAAAAAGTTTCTTTGAAAAATTTCAGTTCGACTCGTACGTCAGAGTGTTTGAAAAATTTGCTTTTGAAAGTTTTTGAAAAGTGTCGGTGCGAAAAGATTTCAGTTTGTTTTGAAGAGAGCAAGTATCTTTGAGAACCTACCTACCCTAAGGAATTCGTCTGTGTAAATGTCCTTAAAAGTAGTGCCATCCCACCATTGAGAGGTAGGTAGCACCACCGTTGGAGGTGTTCGGGTCAATTCGAGTTTGTAGGGACATGGTGATCACCAGAGCAATAGGAAGACACCTTAGAAGCTACCCTCATGCCAGGTTCCCGGATCATGAGGACTTACTAAGACGTCCTCTACTCGACGATCACCTTTCGAAAGGCAACAGTGAGGCGTACCCTATGGGTGGTGTGTGCGATTTGTGTGTCGTTTTTCAGTTATTTGTCTTGTCATGTTTGTTGTGATCTACGCTTGATTTTATTATGTCCATTCATTCTTGCATGCTTATTTAACAGTTTAAAAGTTTGCGAGGAAAGTAAATTCTACAACTATTACAAATGGCGCGGGTCCACATCGCCAAAATTAAACCGGATCCGATTTGACGGAAAATAAATAAAGCAAAAGAAATAAAAATGCGAGAAATTTAGTTACATGGCTTTGGGAGAGATACACAATTATTTAAGCGAAATAAATAAATACGCGAAATAAAGGAATTAAAAACATGGGCGTTGGACCCTTTTTTGCAAAAATATTTAAAGTTAATGAATTAATTAATGAGGAATTAAAATTAAAGATTTAAAAAAGAATGTTTTTTGGTATTTTTGTATTTTTTAAGATTTAATGGAAAAATAATTAATTAAAATTAAAATGAAGCGTCAAACCCTAATTCTAATGGTTTTTAAGTTATTGTGAAAATATTAAGTTTTAACCTAATTTAAATCTAAGTTAATTTACATGCAAAATTTAATTATAGAAAATAAATAAAATAAACATTATTATTGTAAAAAGGGAAATTAAAAGGAATCAAAATTAATTAAACCTATTTCTACATATTTTTGGATTTTTTATTAAAAAAGAATTAATGTTGTAACCTAATTAAACTAAATTCAATTATATAATTATTTACAAGAACATATTAAAATAGAATATTTATTTTATTTTTTGGGTCTTTTCTGATTTTTAGGAAGTTTTTATATTTTATAAAAAAAAATAATTAATTAAATTAATAAAGTAAAAACAAATAAAACAATAATTAAAAATTGAAAAATAATAAAAGGTGAAGAAGATTGCAAACCAAAGGGGTTTTCTGTCCCAACATGGAGGTGTGGACTTAGCAAATCTGGCCCAATTAAGCATGAAATCCATTGACTTTTGTGCAAGCATGTGATGCGTTGACTGGAGTGTACGTGTTCTTCAGATCCATACCATTGGTTTAATCTTCAGGGGGCACGTGGACGTCTGGATGATGGTGGCGTATGGTGAACCATAGCACTGAAACTGCATGGGAATTATTATAGCAAAATAATATTGAATTTGTTCAGACCTGGGACTCGAACCCAGGTCTTGGATGTGAACGCTACCAATGCTTGCCAGCTGAGCTGTTGAACACCTTTGATATATTAATAACAAACAAATAACAAAAAGAAAAAACAAACGCATTAGTGGTTAAACGCGCGAAATTTAAAACCAGCCTATCGTTGATGGACAACACATCGTCTTCTTCATTGTTTTTATTTTTTTCTGAAACAAAAGCCTATGGAAACGGTTTTGAACGCATGGTCTTAGGCTAGCTTCAAGAAAATAGCGACTAGCGCTATGATGTCAATAAATTGATCGCGAGGGTCAAGATCTCTTCGTCTTGATGTACTGATTTGAATGGCATGGGTCTGGAATCCTAATTTTGCTTGGTCTGAAAATCCCTAATTCAAAAAACCTGCAACCCTAGAAATCGATTATGGCGAAATCACATACGATGCATAATAATTCAATTAAATACCATGGTCAGCTTTAGAACTTCACAAGGAACAAGAATCAACAAATAAAATTCACAAATAACGCATAGAATAGAATGTATGATTATGCAATTTGTTTGATACAGTTCCGGCTCTAGGTACCAATTCCTTGCGTTTGGATGGATGATATTGATTGGAATGCGTTCAGGAATGCTTGAGGAAGCTATTGAAATAGGTTTTGTGTCTTGAATCAATCTCTAGCACTGATTTCAGATTTGAGTTTTATGGAAAATTTTCAAGTTTGCAAAGTGTTTTTTCTGCGCAGCTTCAAGTCTAATGCCATTAGGTTTGTGTTCCTGGTTATGTATAGAAGCAATTAGGTTAAGAAACTCAATCAAATCTCTCATAATTATGGATTTTGAACATTTGATTTCAAGGATCTTTTTGAATCTTTTTTTCATGTGCATTTTGTATCAATTATGATCAATTAGTCCAATTCTTTCCATGTTTGGGATGTGCACGAGATTTTGAAAGCAAAACATGCATAAAAAGATTTTTTAGGTCAAAGTAGATATTTTTCACATATTTAATTGATTTAATTGAATTAATATGAATAAAAATTCAAATAAATAAATAAAAAATGAGAAAATACTTCCCTTTGGGCCAAGTGGTCGTGCACATGCTTGGAATGATGAATCTTGGAAGAAAAATGGGTCCATTAGCAATTTTAGGTCATTTGAAGTAAAGTTGACTTTTCAAAATTCCCAAAAATTTCCCAACTTCCACAAGGCATAACTTGCTCAATTTTTAAGCTTTTCACATGTTCTTGGACATTTTGGAAATGCCTTTGGTCCCATGTCATTTTGATTTACCAATCTCAAGTTATGGCCTTTGACTTAAAGTCCCTTTTTGTTGACTTTTGAAAATGACCTATAATGTTGAAATTGATAACTTTTTGTGAGAGCATTTCTTGGACTTGGAATATGAAGATGAATTGTAGGAAATGTCTTTCTCTTCAAAATGAGCTTTGGATGGAATTTTTCTGATAATCCATGTGAAAGTTATGCCCTGGTCAATTTCAGTTGACTTTTTCAGCTGTCCAAATATAGTAACTTTTGCATCTTGATGATTTTCTGAGCCAAATTTTGAGAATCATGATCAAGCATTGATCAAATGATGTTTGTGGCTTCAAAATGATATGTTGACCAAAAATTTGAACTTTTGACTGTCAAATGACCATTTTGCCCCTACAGTTGACTGTAGTGCAATTTAGGGTTTTGACTGTGCAGTTTTGAGCTGAATGCCTTGAAACTTGATATGAGGATACCTGACCATATTTGTAGGCATATGAGACTTGATTGGGCCTTTGAAAACTTCATTTTCTTGATCAGAACCTAAACCCTAGTTTTGACTGTATAGGAGACAGTTGCACTGCACAACCCTTGGGGAATTTTGTGACTTGGCTTGGCAATTTCTTGAAGAATATGGGAGGGCAAATTTTGGGGTGCAACAGTTGCCCCTGTTCAATCTTCTTAGACCTGAGGATGCAGATTGGCTGGCGTGCCTTTCGTAATCCGAGGGTAGAAGATGATTGGACACTAGAGTGCCCAGAAATTTGCGCTCACATAGTGGCAGTGATGTGGTGGGAATGGGCTTATAGATGCCATTTAGAGGTTGCTGGATAGGATGATGGGCTTATAGATGCCATCTGAATGTTGATTGCGGGGGAGATTCCTTAGCGAGAACCTGCATACCTGCAAAAGAAAAATGAGTACCTGACACGTTGCAGGAGCTGATTTTAGATTCTTGGTATAGATATGTCCTGACTGGTTACAGGAGCTGAGTCTGGAGCTTCAAACAGCGATGAAAGAACCAGGGATGGTTACTACCTTAGTATGAACGGTAGGAGAACCTTGGGTGATTTTAACTTCAACAACGCTCGTTGAGAAAAATCTTAGCGGGAATTACCATCTTTGCAGTATCGGGAAGAGAACCAATAGGTAATTATAATCTGAAAGGGAATCACCTCACTCGCCGTCGGAGAGGGGATCATAGGAAAAGGAATTGTCACCTCACTCACCGTCGGAGAGGGAACCATAGGAGACTATCACCTCACACTCACCGTCGGAGAGGGAAACATCTGAAAAGGAATTACCACCTCACGCACTTGCCGGAGAGGGGACCATAAGAGACTATCACCTCACACTCGTCGTCGGAGAGGGAAACATCTAAAAAAGGACTTACCACCTCACACACCGTCGGAGAGGGGAATCATAGCTTCTGCTGAGTCTTTATCAGGAAAATCTGTTGGGAGTCGATTTAGCTGGACTAGAGAAGGCTTTGAAACATGTTTGAGTATTTTAACTGCGTCTTTCCTGAAAGGTAAAGGTCAGTCATATGCGATGCATGATATGGATCAAGCAATAATGTTCTCAATATAAATGAGATTTGTATGATATGATGGGTTATGCATGCTATAATGATGTATGTGATGTTTTATGAATGTTTTTGTCTAAGAAAGTAAACTCTTTGACGGGTGCCGGGAAGTCCTATCCTGGGCTGATGTTGAAGAATAAGCTTTTACTTCCGCTGGGGATGATAGAGTTGCGTTGACGACGCTCTTTCCATGGCTTTTGGCTGAGGATAACCCAGTTATATCCCGTTAAGGAAACAACTCTTTGAATAAAGCCGGGCGCGTTCGTGCTCCGCGAGGGATAAGCTTCCAGAATCTACTGGGGATAAGCTTACTGCTTGGGGAGATGGACTCCAATTTTTCTGGGGGAGCTGGATTGGACTCTCCTGGGGAGATTTTGAACTGTAATTTTGTAAGTTGAAAGAGGGAACATATGTAGGGTTGCCTGCTGATGAGCTCGTATAAAACCGCATCTGAAATGGAGAGGGAACCTATGTAGGGTTACTTTGATGACGAGTTCGTGTTAAACTGTATCTGAAATGGAGAAGGAACCTGTGTAGGGTTATTTTGATGATGAGTTCGTGTTAAACTGTATCTGAAATGGAGAAGGAACCTGTGTAGGGTTATTTTGATGATGAGTTCGTGTAAAACTGCGTTCTTGGAAAGGGGGAACCGGTGTAGGGTGTCCGGGTGACGAGTCCATGTAAAACTGCATCTTGAATAGGGGGAACCGGTGTAAGGGTTGCTTGGTGAGGTAAGTTCATGTAAAACTTCTTGATGAACCGGGGTGAGGTTATCTTGAACTAAATCCATGTAAGACTTCTGGAGGAACCGGGGTTAGGTTACCTTGGGGTAAATCCATGTGAGATTTCTTGACGAACCGGGGTAAGGTTACTGGAGACGAGTCCATGTGAGACTTCTGGGGGAACCGGGGTTAGGTTACCTCGAGATAGATCCGTGTGAGATTTCTTGACGAACCGGGGTAAGGTTGCTTCAGGATAAGTTTGTGTAAAACTTCTGGATGAACCGGGGTAAGGTTGCTTGAGATAAACCCATGTAAGATTTCTAGAGGAACCGGGGTAAGGTTACTTGACGAGTTTGTGTAAAAACTTTTTGATGAACCGGGGTTAGGTCATCTTGAGCTCAATCCATGTAAGACTTCTGGAGGAACCGGGGTTAGGTTACCTGGATAAGTTTGTGTAAAAACTTCTTGATGAACCGGGGTTAAGTCATCTTGAACTAAATCCATGTAAGACTTCTGGAGGAACCGGGGTTAGGTTACTTCGGGATAAGTTTGTGTAAAAACTTCTTGATGAACCGGGGTTAGGTTACCTGGATAAGTTTGTGTAAAAACTTTTTGATGAACCAGGGTTAAGTCATCTTGTGGAGGAGGAGTCTGTATATGACTTTGAGAAGAAACCGGTGTTGGGTTGCATGATTTTGATTAAGTGGATGATTGTCCTGTTTGGTCTCGGACGCTAGCCCACGATCTGGAATTTGTAAAGGTAGATGGTAATCATTCTTATGTTGATCTGTCCTTTGTACTTTGGTTGACAGAGCAGTTGGATCGCCTGGATAACTCATTATTGCCCCTGCTTCGGAGATGAGGGAGGAGGATACCTGTGTGGGGTGATTGACAAATCTTCGGGTAGACAAGTGACGAGATGCCGGGACATAGTCGTACGCTTTGATCCCTAATTTTTGCCTGGACCGCCCTTTCGGGTTTTCAGTCCACCGGGATACCCATTTTTGCCCAAGCTGCCTTTTCAGGTTTTCGACTTGCCGGGTGTACATATTTTCCGTTTTCATCCCTTATTTTTGCCCGAACCCTTTTGGTTCGCCGGGGAGCCCTTATTTTTCCTAGGCATGTCAGCCCAGCAGGTCTTTGATTAGGCGCAGTATTTTCTCGACTATGCCCACGCTCTCAGAATGTAGGGAGTTGCCCCTGTTGGAAGTATTTTTCCATGCCCCGGATAATGGGCAATGCTCCTACTGTGCCCCTTGATTGGAGGTACTTCTGTTCACAAGGTGTTCATCGTGCGAATTTCCCTGCTGTTCAAACAAATAGTCATATGCAAACAAGGTTATTTTAAGAATGCAAAAGCCTATGTCTGTCTTGAATTTTGAAAATGCATTTTTTGTAATACAGTGTGGTGTCAACTCACGATTTTACAGCAAACCTTCAGGAGTCAGGATACCTTCGTAACAGTATGCTTTCGAACTAACCCATGCTTCAGCTAGGACTTTTAAGGGTTATATCGTGGCCTGGTTCACGGTTTAAGAAACAAAGGATAAAGGCTCAAATTATTTGTACCCACCCGCTCTTCGTGATGTTCTCCAAACCTAAACTCAGTTGATCGTGTGTTAGACCTTGTTTGAGTCTTTGTTCTGATTTTCTGGTGATGATTCAGATATTGATGATTGATTCTGAATAGGCAGTCATTTCTTTTTTTTTTTGTTGAGGGTTTGTAGGACCTCTTTCTTTTTGATTTCGTTATCCCTATATTTTTTTTTGCCTGAACTGTTTCTTTTTGGAATTACAGTCAGCGGGATGCCCCAGTTTCATAAGTCCCTTTTTATAGGTTTTGACTTCTTGGGCTTTTCGTTTATGATTTTTTTTTGATAATGACTGCTTGTCCTTTTGATTGTTCTGAACCATCAATGTCTTTCTTTTTTCGTAAGGACCTCTTTGGTGCCATTCGTTATGCACTTGGATCAACTGAGAGACTACCCTGCCCTAGGTTATGATTAAGGGTTTTAAATTTCGAAAAGAAAAACTCCTACTTCTTTGGCTCAAAGGGGTTGACGAGGGATTATCATCCTTATAACTCCAGTGTTTAGGGATTGAAACAATGTCTGTACCTCATCAGCGGGGTCTGTTCAAAAGCATACTGTAAAGATCGTGGTATCGTTTTCGTCATCCTCCCTCAAGAGGCTTAGAATTTTCAATTAAGAGTTGACCATTGCAAAAATATGAAAGCAGTTTTAAGCATAGTAAACATAATTAAATCAAGACAGACATGTGTAATGCATTCATGAAATAAAAGAGTTTAACATGATAATTGTTTACCTGAACAAGAAAAGAAAAATACAACTTGAATTCAAATGAACAAAAATCTCTCGATCCTAGCCATGTTTTGGCAATGGAGTAGTGATCACGTTGGGAGTCTCAGCGGGCTCGAACTCGATCTCTTTGGCATCGATCATGTTCTGAATTTTGTACTTCAGTGCCCAACAGTCCTCAGTATCGTGCCCCGGGCTATCGGAATGATAAGCACACCTTGCTTCTGGATTGTAGCTAGGAGAGGAAGTCTTAGGATTGGCAGGAGGGTTGATCACTGCAATCAGGTTCATCTTCAACATGTGCTGCAATGCTTGTGACCATGGCATGTTAATGTTGGTGAATTGCCTTTTAGGCCCGTCCGGCCTTTGCTGGTTTCCCCTTTGTGGTTGACGGCGTGGTGCAGAACCAGAAATCATGACTGCCCCTGCATGTTGGTCACGACGACTCTTTTGGCTGTATGCAGCATTAGACTCTTTCCTTCCCGTGTAAGGCTTTTTGTGAGTATCAGAAGGTGTGGCCTCTTGGATCTTCCCACTCTTGATACCAGCTTCGATTCTTTCCCCGGTCAGAATGAGGTCGGTAAACCCTGCAGATGAATTACCAATGAGATGATTGAAGAACGGCCCGGATAGGGTCCCCAAGAACATATCAACGAGTTCCCTGTCAGTTAATGGAGGATGTACCCTTCCAGCAAGGTCTCTCCATTTCTGTGCATATTCCTTGAAACCTTCATTTGACCCTATCGACATACCCTGGAGTTGGGTACGTGTGGGAGCAAGGTCGGCATTGTACTGGTAATGCTTGTAAAATGCAGTGGCTAAGTCTTCCCAGGTACGGATGTTGGCTCCATTCAGTTGATAGAACCACTCGAGCTGAGTCCCCGAAAGACTCTCTTGGAAGAAATGGATCCATAAGTTTTTGTCAGCTGTATAGGGCTGGATCCTCCTTGTATAAGCCCTGAGATGCAACTTAGGACAGGATGCCCCATCGTATTTAGCAAAGGCGGGTACCTTGAATTTGCGCGGGATCACTACCCCAGAAGACAGACCTAGATCCTCGAAGTCCAGGCCAGGCACCTTTTGTATCTCCATAGCACTGAGCCGGTCTTCCAACTGTTTGTACCTGTCCTCAGCCGGAGGGTACTGTTCATCGTTGAAATCTGTCTCATTGTCGGAGACCGCTGGGCTGGGAATCCTTTCTTCTTGATGACTACTTTTCCCCACAGATGGAGTTGTCCTCTCAGCTTGGTCCTGCAGGGTGTTCCCAGATCTGCGTCTAGGGCTGAACAAGACAGTCCTCTTCTTCTTCTTTTCCTTCTTCAAGAGCAGAGCCTTCAGATCTTGCTGCCCCTGGGTCAGGTTCATGATTAGCCCTTGGAATTGGGCATTCTGAGCCTGGAGGGCCTTGATAGACTGCTCAGCTGATGATTCAGGATTCATGACGATCGGCTGAAATAAACAGCGAAGAAGGTAAGTAACCTGCAGAGAAAGGGTATCTGTTATGCAATGATATGTATGACACGCATGCAATGATTTCAAGGACCTCGCGGGGTAAACAGAGAAACTTGTTAGAGTTGAAAACCGGTAACTTGATTGAAGGTACTTCCTGTTGTTGAGAGTCCTTCTTCAAGGGTCAAAGGCTCACCATATCCAGTGGGTCATAGCCCCTGACAACCTTGGCTAGAGGAAAGTAAATCCTCTCTGCCCCTTGCTGGGATAGTTGATTCACCATGACCTGCATCACAAGCCCTTGAGATCCTTGAAATGGGTTAGGATGTATGCAATGGTATGATGTTATGCTATGCATGGGGTAATGTAGGTAACCCTGTTATGAGTCCCAATTAAGGACTGCACACCAAAACCTGCAAGAGATTTAGTATACTAGTCATGAGTCCCAATTAAGGACTAGAACAAACCCTGCAAGAAACTCGGTAAACCCTGTTAGGAGTCCTAATTAAGGACTGCAAACCAAAACCTGTAAGAAACTTAGATACCCTGTTATGAGTCCCTATTAAGGACTATAAACAAAACCTGCAAGTAGTTCATGTGTCAGATAACAAGCATGCAAGTAGTCAAGTACGAAGGCACACAAGTCACACAAGAGAAACCCTTAGGGTTTAGGCCAGCATGGGGCCTGGGTATTACCCTCTTGAAGTTAGTGGGCTTAACCTGTCCTATTAGAAGTAACCGGGTTCTAAGGGTCCCAATATCACGGGATTGCTTTCATTGTTCATCGTTTCGATTTAGCCACTGAACTGGCGACCGAAATATTCCAGGAAAGCAACCCTCAATTGGGTGTAGTATCGAGTATCAACCAACCTCGGACTGCACCAAAGTCAGTTATCTCACTACCCTAAAGAGGCCAAGATAGTTCAATTAAGGTTCCTAAGGTCTGTTGATGCTTCACGACACCACGCGGAGGCCCCGTACTCTCCTTGACTGAACTCAAGGGTTACCGGTACACACCAAAGTGCCACATCAACGTAGCAGACTGTTTCAACCATGTCGGTATACCCCGCACAGTTCCCTCACAGCCTTGTTGCTACTTTCTAAGAAGGTATCCCCAGATCCGGGTTAGGATCTATAGAACTCCCAAGACAGTCCCACAATTTAAAGCAAACAAGGAAAGCAATTGAAAACACAGTTATGAACTAACCCTAAGGTACACCTCACTTTAAGTATCACTCCTCAGCAGAGTCGCCAGTTCTGTGATCGGTGGATCTGGAACTGACTGTTTAACGCTGGTTCGCGAAATGTCGCGGTAAGCAAGAGTCGCCACCGTCTTTTATTTTCTCCAAATGGAAAGGACAAAAGCACAGAAAAATTCCTTATAGAGATTGCTCTCGGTTCGGGAGGTAGATTATAGAAAGGGAAGGTGTTAGCACCCTTTCTATCCATGGTTATCCATGGGCTCTTAGATACTTGCTCATTTGTGTTTTCAAAAATGGTTTGTTTGCTTTTCAACTGTGGGTTTTAAAAAGTTTCTTTGAAAAATTTCAGTTCGACTCGTACGTCAGAGTGTTTGAAAAATTTGCTTTTGAAAGCTTTTGAAAAGTGTCGGTGCGAAAAGATTTCAGTTTGTTTTGAAGAGAGCAAGTATCTTTGAGAACCTACCTACCCTAAGGAATTCGTCTGTGTAAATGTCCTTAAAAGTAGTGCCATCCCACCATTGAGAGGTAGGTAGCACCACCGTTGGAGGTGTTCGGGTCAATTCGAGTTTGTAGGGACATGGTGATCACCAGAGCAATAGGAAGACACCTTAGAAGCTACCCTCATGCCAGGTTCCCGGATCATGAGGACTTACTAAGACGTCCTCTACTCGACGATCACCTTTCGAAAGGCAACAGTGAGGCGTACCCTAGGGGTGGTGTGTGCGATTTGTGTGTCGTTTTTCAGTTATTTGTCTTGTCATGTTTGTTGTGATCTACGCTTGATTTTATTATGTCCATTCATTCTTGCATGCTTATTTAACAGTTTAAAAGTTTGCGAGGAAAGTAAATTCTACAACTATTACAAATGGCGCGGGTCCACATCGCCAAAATTAAACCGGACCCGATTTGACGGAAAATAAATAAAGCAAAAGAAATAAAAATGCGAGAAATTTAGTTACATGGCTTTGGGAGAGATACACAATTATTTAAGCGAAATAAATAAATACGCGAAATAAAGGAATTAAAAACATGGGCGTTGGACCCTTTTTTGCAAAAATATTTAAAGTTAATGAATTAATTAATGAGGAATTAAAATTAAAGATTTAAAAAAGAATGTTTTTTGGTATTTTTGTATTTTTTAAGATTTAATGGAAAAATAATTAATTAAAATTAAAATGAAGCGTCAAACCCTAATTCTAATGGTTTTTAAGTTATTGTGAAAATATTAAGTTTTAACCTAATTTAAATCTAAGTTAATTTACATGCAAAATTTAATTATAGAAAATAAATAAAATAAACATTATTATTGTAAAAAGGGAAATTAAAAGGAATCAAAATTAATTAAACCTATTTCTACATATTTTTGGATTTTTTATTAAAAAAGAATTAATGTTGTAACCTAATTAAACTAAATTCAATTATATAATTATTTACAAGAACATATTAAAATAGAATATTTATTTTATTTTTTGGGTCTTTTCTGATTTTTAGGAAGTTTTTATATTTTATAAAAAAAAAATAATTAATTAAATTAATAAAGTAAAAACAAATAAAACAATAATTAAAAATTGAAAAATAATAAAAGGTGAAGAAGATTGCAAACCAAAGGGGTTTTCTGTCCCAACATGGAGGTGTGGACTTAGCAAATCTGGCCCAATTAAGCATGAAATCCATTGACTTTTGTGCAAGCATGTGATGCGTTGACTGGAGTGTACGTGTTCTTCAGATCCATACCATTGGTTTAATCTTCAGGGGGCACGTGGACGTCTGGATGATGGTGGCGTATGGTGAACCATAGCACTGAAACTGCATGGGAATTATTATAGCAAAATAATATTGAATTTGTTCAGACCTGGGACTCGAACCCAGGTCTTGGATGTGAACGCTACCAATGCTTGCCAGCTGAGCTGTTGAACACCTTTGATATATTAATAACAAACAAATAACAAAAAGAAAAAACAAACGCATTAGTGGTTAAACGCGCGAAATTTAAAACCAGCCTATCGTTGATGGACAACACATCGTCTTCTTCATTGTTTTTATTTTTTTCTGAAACAAAAGCCTATGGAAACGGTTTTGAACGCATGGTCTTAGGCTAGCTTCAAGAAAATAGCGACTAGCGCTATGATGTCAATAAATTGATCGCGAGGGTCAAGATCTCTTCGTCTTGATGTACTGATTTGAATGGCATGGGTCTGGAATCCTAATTTTGCTTGGTCTGAAAATCCCTAATTCAAAAAACCTGCAACCCTAGAAATCGATTATGGCGAAATCACATACGATGCATAATAATTCAATTAAATACCATGGTCAGCTTTAGAACTTCACAAGGAACAAGAATCAACAAATAAAATTCACAAATAACGCATAGAATAGAATGTATGATTATGCAATTTGTTTGATACAGTTCCGGCTCTAGGTACCAATTCCTTGCGTTTGGATGGATGATATTGATTGGAATGCGTTCAGGAATGCTTGAGGAAGCTATTGAAATAGGTTTTGTGTCTTGAATCAATCTCTAGCACTGATTTCAGATTTGAGTTTTATGGAAAATTTTCAAGTTTGCAAAGTGTTTTTTCTGCGCAGCTTCAAGTCTAATGCCATTAGGTTTGTGTTCCTGGTTATGTATAGAAGCAATTAGGTTAAGAAACTCAATCAAATCTCTCATAATTATGGATTTTGAACATTTGATTTCAAGGATCTTTTTGAATCTTTTTTTCATGTGCATTTTGTATCAATTATGATCAATTAGTCCAATTCTTTCCATGTTTGGGATGTGCACGAGATTTTGAAAGCAAAACATGCATAAAAAGATTTTTTTAGGTCAAAGTAGATATTTTTCACATATTTAATTGATTTAATTGAATTAATATGAATAAAAATTCAAATAAATAAATAAAAAATGAGAAAATACTTCCCTTTGGGCCAAGTGGTCGTGCACATGCTTGGAATGATGAATCTTGGAAGAAAAATGGGCCCATTAGCAATTTTAGGTCATTTGAAGTAAAGTTGACTTTTCAAAATTCCCAAAAATTTCCCAACTTCCACAAGGCATAACTTGCTCAATTTTTAAGCTTTTCACATGTTCTTGGACATTTTGGAAATGCCTTTGGTCCCATGTCATTTTGATTTACCAATCTCAAGTTATGGCCTTTGACTTAAAGTCCCTTTTTGTTGACTTTTGAAAATGACCTATAATGTTGAAATTGATAACTTTTTGTGAGAGCATTTATTGGACTTGGAATATGAAGATGAATTGTAGGAAATGTCTTTCTCTTCAAAATGAGCTTTGGATGGAATTTTTCTGATAATCCATGTGAAAGTTATGCCCTGGTCAATTTCAGTTGACTTTTTCAGCTGTCCAAATATAGTAACTTTTGCATCTTGATGATTTTCTGAGCCAAATTTTGAGAATCATGATCAAGCATTGATCAAATGATGTTTGTGGCTTCAAAATGATATGTTGACCAAAAATTTGAACTTTTGACTGTCAAATGACCATTTTGCCCCTACAGTTGACTGTAGTGCAATTTAGGGTTTTGACTGTGCAGTTTTGAGCTGAATGCCTTGAAACTTGATATGAGGATACCTGACCATATTTGTAGGCATATGAGACTTGATTGGGCCTTTGAAAACTTCATTTTCTTGATCAGAACCTAAACCCTAGTTTTGACTGTATAGGAGACAGTTGCACTGCACAACCCTTGGGGAATTTTGTGACTTGGCTTGGCAATTTCTTGAAGAATATGGGAGGGCAAATTTTGGGGTGCAACAACAAGGAAAAAAGGAAGAAGCGGCATCGCCTGTAAATCCAGTTGAAGAGAAGACTAAACCAGAAATCAAGTTACTGTATCCCTCTCAAGTTGAAAAGAAGGACACAAGAAAAAGATTTTGAGAAATTTGTCAAAATCTTCAAAAAGCTAGAGATCCACATATTGTTCTTTGAAGCACTCGACAAAATTCCTTTGTATCCGAAATTCATGAAGGAGGTATTATCAAATAAGAAATCAACAAGAGAGGGATTGGTACCCGTTGATGAGAAATTATGTACAATTGCTTCGATTCAAAAAGGAAGGGCTTAATGTTGGTGCTCCTTCAATTGAACCTTTTGGCTTTACATGCTGGCTTGATTTACAATGCAATGGCTACCTGCATGCAAGCTTAATTCATGTAGGCTTGACTCCTGCTTCGACAAGGCAAATAATCCCTTTGGGCATGCCTTCATCGCACAAAGAAAGAAACACCTACAAGTTTATTTCGATTCACCAGCAAATGAATTCCTGCATGCCAGCTTCGTTCAAGGCAAAGGCCCCTTTCGACTTGCCTTCAGTTCACAAGGCAAAGGGCTTCTCCAGACTTACCTTCAATTCACAAGGCAAAAGGTGCCCCATTCACGCCTGCCTTTGATTCACTAAGACAAAGATTTCGTTTTTTCTTGCCTTCAATGTACAAGGCCAAGACTCCTCGGCTCAGTTTCTTCACTATAGCACAATATGGCCCCTTTGAAAGAGCATTCCAAAGGTCCAGTCGAAGGACACACATTGGAGAGTCATTCGAAGAAAGCACAAAGGAGTGCATGTGGGATATTCAAAGGACACACAAATGGTTCCTTCGAAGGGGCATGCATTTGATCTAGTCGAAAGGCACATAATGGTTGAAGGCAAGTGTTGTTTTGTATTTTGATGCATCTGGCCAAAGTCCTGCATGCGGCCCAGCCCAAGCCTCATGCACCATTACATTCATGACAAAGGAGGCTTCAGTTGTCCAGAATGAAGTCCTCGCTTTGGCTATTAGAATCAAGCAACTAAGGAAAATATATGGGTCCAATGAAGGAACCATTTGAAAGACACTCAAGAAGTCCACTCAAAAGAGGAAACCAAAGGCCCATTCGAAGAGGACGCAAATGGTCTATCCAAAAGACCCCTTCGAAGGAGGAAACCAAAGGCCCATTCGAAGGTTATACAAGAGGTCCAGTCGAAAGAGGTAATAGGCCAATCGAAGAGCAACTCTAGAGAGCATTCGAAGGAACCAAAATGTCCACATACATTCAAATTCAAAAAGGGACAGGTTTCCATGACTTTTGCAACGTTACAAAACTTCATTCACGGCCTTGAAAAGATTTGTTTATGGCATTTTAAACTACTGTCTTCTTGTCCCATCTCTTCTACTTTATATAAGCAGCGTGCTTGTAATCCAAATAGACAGTTACATACACATTGGAGATACGCTGCCCCATAAACCCACCAAAGTTACCAAAAAAGCTCATAAGTGATCCAAATCAAAGCAAACCTTAAACAAAGGTACCCACACCCAGAAGCCAAATCGAAGAAATCATTAAACAAAGGTACCCACACCCATCATCACATATTCATTCATCAACCATTGGTAAGAATTGGTAAAAAGATCAATTTCTACATTAGCATGACACATCAACATTTGTAGTTTCATTTGATTTGTTACTCAAGACTAAAGACCTGGGTTCGACCCCAGGTCTTCCTTTGTTTTGCTTCTAACGCTTGTTGCAGATCCAACATAAATAAGGCTAGTGCGTACAAAATCGAAGGACCTGGGCTTGGCACCCAGGTCATGCTTTTCGATTTGACTAACATACCTTTACAGATTCAGTTCCCTCACAACATCCACCCCTGGATCGAAAGACAATTATCTCTCCATGGGTCGAAGGACAAACATCCTTCCTTGGATCGAAGGCTACCCTTTTTTCCTCTGGGTCGAAAGCCACCTTCCTCTGGATCGAAGGCAACTTTTTTCCTCTGAATTGAAGCCATGATTCTCCCTGGATCGAAGGATCCCCTCACTCTTTCATATTTTATTTTTGTTCTTTTGTGATTTCTTTATTGATCCTTTTTATTTAAATTAATCTTAAATCAAAATCATAAAAATATTAGGATAGTTTTTTTATTAATCAAATTAATTTATAAATAAATTAATTAATTATTTTAACCTCTTTCTTGAAATTAAAGCTAAATAGACTTAGGTTATATTTTATTAAAATAAAAACAAAACAAAAAGATTTTTCACCTTAGGATTTTTCCAGACATCTTTTCTACTTCGCACACATTTATTTATTTTCATATTTTTCCATATTATTGCATCTGCCTACTGGATGTAATAGATTAAACTAGGACATTTATTGCTTTATCCCCCTCATTCTTGTACAGTGGAAATCCCCTCCCCAAAGCATTGTAATAGCGTAGATTTAAATTTCTGCACTTTAATATTCTGCAATATATATTAACTGCTAGTAAATAGGCATGTATAAAAAGACTAATAATCAAATGCTAGTAAACTTAACAAAAAGACAAAAATAACTTAATTGAATCAATTGCACATATACACCTCTAGGGTACCTCACTTTGGTTGCCTTCAGAAGTAAAACAATCATGAGGCAGGAACGCTTTAGCAAAGACCCGTAAATCAAAAAGATCATAGTCCCTCGATGACCCTACAGTTGCTTTCTCGTTAAATGATCTAGTTCCTAAACAAAATTGCTTAAGCGTCTCCACAAGTTGCCTTCGTGATTGTAAACGTCCCTTCGATGTCCCTCAAACATCCAACGATAGGGCTACCTACTCACTAATAGTATGATAGCACTGTCTAAAGGACGACCCTTTTCGAGTATAAAAGTAGATAGTTGTTAGAAGTTTGCTCAAAAAAACATTTTGCACTTACACAAATACTACTTTTCAAAAGCAATTTTCAAAAAATTTGCTTTGTTAACACTCTTGAGGACTGATAGAAGAGTTAAACGCAAAGCAAATCGCCGCACTAAGGCATTTCAAAACATTTTTCAAACACACAAAGCACAAAGGTATTTCAAAATGAGCAAACCTCTAAGAGCCCATAGGTAACTACGGATGGAAAGGATGCTAACACCTTCCCTTTCATAATCTACCCCCTTACTCAAAATCTCGAAAAGGTCTTTTTCTGTTCTTTTCATCTTTTCCTTAATTTGGGTAAAAGAAAAGTCGGTGGCGACTCTTGTTTATCGTAACATTTGCGAATACAAAATGCAAAACAAGTATATATCATTCGGTTCTGCCGCCGTATCACAATGTGTATGCATAGATTGGAAGGTTGAGGAATAAGAATAAATGTAGGCTAATTTTATGGTATCATCAAGTTGGAATGATGCATGAATGAGTATTTATAGCTTGGAAATGTTTAGGGCAAAAAGGACAAATTCGGAATAAAAGAAATTGAAAATTTGACCAAAAAAAACTTAATGTGTAGACCTCAAATTCGTATGTGTCGACACATATGTTATAAAAAGAATGCATGTGTCGACCTGAAGGATTCTATGCGTCGACCTGAACAAGCCAGAAGCTATAGGCTTTAAAACGTGAGTAATTGTGTCAACCTGAATTATGGATGTGTTGACACATAAAATAATAACTTCTGCAGTTTAAGAAGTCTTTTAGTATGTGTCGACTTGAAGGTTGTATATGTCGACCTGTGACTTACAAAAGCTTACAGGCTTAAAAATAGAGTTACATGTGTCGACCTGAAAATTGAATGTGTCGACACATGCAATGCAAAAACATGCAGAAACTACTTTTAAATGTGTTGGGTCAATTTCAAAGTACTTTTTGATGATTCCTAAGACCTATAATATAGAGGAGTTCCACAAGACATAAGGATACCGTCCACCATACGGAAGTTCTAGCTTTTCGAGTTTTAACATCATGCAAAACATCTAATAGTGAAGTTGCACTCACATAACACACAAAAACCCGTTCCCTAAGCTTTCAAACCCCGCTCTAGTTTTGGGACAAGTCACTAGTTCCTACAAAACTAACAAGCATTTCCTCTTGACAACAATGATGCATGTGCAATTTCAACAATCATATGCAATTAAGACTATCCCTCAATCTTAACATACATGCATATATTCCATAATTCACTATAATTGGATTACCATGCAATTACACATACATGCATATATTCATGAATCATCCACATACAATTTGTAACACCCTCTAAAACCCCGCATATAATTTTCGCAAATATTAAAAACTATAAACTCAGAGTACATGTAATAATCGAGGAATGCTACAATTCTCTTTTAATAAAATAAATTCCTGTCATGCATAATTTTAGTGGTAACTCATACATGTCTACACAGCGGAATAATTTATTTAATAAAGTCAAATGTTATAATATTTTCCAAAATCATCAGGGATTAACACCTGGAAAAGTCAACGTCATATTATAATAATTAAAAGAAAATAAACGAGTCTGACTAAAGCAGCTCGACAACCAAACGTTCCCGGAGTTACAACTATCAGAGCATGACCCGGACATACTAAAACGAAACTAAACTAGACACGATAAGCCTTCGCCAAGCACCTGAGCGAAGCTCCTCAATCTGAAATATTCAACAGTAAGGGTGAGCTTCTCAAATATACATTTGGTTATACATTCATAACAATCAATTCACGAAATCATAAGCATCACCCAATAATTAGCATATTTCATAGTTTACAAAACCTTTACAATTCATATATCCATGACATATTGCCTTTCATATTTGCAAATATTCATCAAACATCATCAACCATTTATCAATCATACGTGCATACAAACAATCAAATATAACATTGGAAAAATCATCCATTCATGTTATATTCGAGTAATGCAACACACCCATGCATGTGGTACCACTTCACCGCCCCATTAAATCGCGGGTCACGGATAACTCACCGTTCCATTATATCGCGGACACGGCTACCACCTCAACGTTCCATTATATCGCGGACACGTATATTGGCCACCATGTTAATTCCACACAATGGGAATTAACAAATGCAACATGATATGTAAGTATGTAACACTCAGCATACTATGAACATCAATCAACATATCATGCACATCAACAATATCAAACATAACATGATAGGAATAGCATGTAACCACTCAGCATACTATTAAACATCAATCATATCAAGTTATATCATAATTCATGCTTGATAACACCATCTAAAAGCATGACAATAAGATCCACATAGTGTTGGTATCATAACATACAATCGTTATTCGATACACACATCAATCAACACTAGGAATTCAATAAACACATATTCAAAACATGTCAAACACTGCACATCAAAACCGGATCAATCCGTACTTAACAACATGCACGGAAAACATAGTTTAAAAACCAACACAGGAGGTTTAACACGGGTGCCCGTGTAAAACAACACTGCCCGTGTGGAAATGTGTCCAGAAAACACGTTTTTTTGACAAAACAGGGGATCAACACGGGCGCCCGTGTAAATCAACACGGCCCGTGTTGAATTGTGCCCAGAAAACCCATTTTTATGCCAACACAGTGAATCAACACGGGCGCCCGTGTTAATCAACACGCCCGTGTTGAATTATGGCCAGAAAACACTTTTTCATCAGCATTACAGTGAATCAACACGGGTGCCCGCGTAAATCAACGCGCCCGTGTTGATGAGTGCGAACCCAATTTTTCTGTTTTTGCAGCAGCTCATATACCCATTTTTTTGCACGAAAATACCTCTCTACGGCGGTGCAATATAGTACAAAGACATCCAATCCATCATAGGAACCTAAAGTCTCTAATCGATTCATAAAATCGGGAACTTAAACCTTTTCTAACAAAGTTCAATCCTAAGGTTATCGATCCCTAGAAACATCTAACAATTGGGATTTCCTACGATTACCCGAATCAACCGTACATAAACCCATAAACAAATATAAATCGAGTATAAACCCCCCTTACCTTATCAATTAGCAGCTTTGAGTTCTTGAGCGATGTTCTTCGTTCTCCGTTCTTCAGAGCTCTATTTTCCCAAATTCCAACTTCTGTTCTTACGTGAAAACCAAAAAATGAGAAAATGGCCTAAGTCCCAAACATAACTTTATTTCTCTGCACCCCCACTCTTTACTAACAACATCTAAGCCCAATAACATAAAAATCCCAATATTCCTTATTTCTTTTATTTTCCTCAAATACTCCAAAATAAATAATTCTTTTTATTTTATTAATTCTAATAAAATAAATTCCCAAATTTAAATAAATCAATTAATTGAAAACGGGGTGTTACAACTCTCCCCCACTAAAAGAGTTTTCGTCCTCGAAAACATACCTTAGACGAACAGCTCCGGATAAGCCTCTTTCATCTGGCTCTCCAGCTCCCAAGTGATATTTCCATCTGCTGGACCTCCCCAAGCAACCTTCACTAATGCTATCTCTTTACCTCTTAACTGTTTCACTTCCCGATCTTCTATCCTCATAGGCAATGCTTCTACTGTCAGGTTATCTCTTACCTGTACATCATCTATTTGGATTACATGAGATGGGTCTGGAATGTATCTCCTCAACTGAGAAACATGAAAAACATCATGCAAATTCGCAAGTCTCGGAGGTAAAGCAATGCGATAAGCAACTTCTCCAACTCTTTCCGTAATCTGAAACGGACCAATAAAACGCGGAGTCAACTTCTTAGACTTCAACGCCCGACCAATACCCGTCATCGGAGTAACTCTCATAAACACATGATCTCCAGCACTGAATTCTAAATTCTTTCTCCTCTTATCATGATAACTTTTCTGACGACTCTGAGAAGCTCTCATCTTCTCTTGAATCAATTTGATCTTTTCGGTAGTCTGCTGAACAATCTCTGGCCCAATTACCGAACTCTCTCCAGATTCATACCAACACAAAGGCGTCCTACACCGTCTACCATACAATGCCTCAAACGGAGCCATACCAATACTCGAATGGTAACTATTGTTATAAGTAAACTCAATCAATGGCAAATAGCTATCCCAAGCTCCACCTTTCTCTAAAACACAAGCACGCAATAAATCTTCCAACGATTGAATCGTCCTCTCCGTCTGTCCATCAGTCTGAGGATGGTAAGCTGAACTCAATCTCAACTTAGTACCCAAAGCCTTCTGCAATCCTTCCCAAAATTTCGAAGTGAACCTCGGATCTCTATCTGACACAATACTAGAAGGAACTCCATGCAAACTCACTATTTTCTCAATATACAACTGTGCCAATCTCTCCATCGAGTAATCCATTCGCACCGGTATAAAATGAGCAGACTTAGTCAACCTATCCACAACGACCCATATCGCTTCACAATTCATAGGAGTCCTTGGCAACCCAGATACGAAATCCATAGAAATACTATCCCACTTCCATTCTGGAATAAACATCGGTTGCATAAACCCAGACGGCTTTTGATGCTCAATCTTCGATTTCTGACAGATTAAACATGCATACACAAATTCAGCTATTTCCTTTTTCATTCCCGGCCACCAAAACAATCTCTTCAAATCATGATACATTTTCGTGGCACCCGGATGAATGCTCATCCCACTGCGATGTCCTTCCTCTAATATACTCTTCTTGATTTCTGCGACATCGGGAACACAAATTCTATCGCCAAATCTCATAACATCATTTTCATCAATTCTAAACTCACCACCTTGACCTTGGTTGATCAATGTCAATTTATCAACTAAATTAACATCAGATTTCTGCCCGATCCTGATCTCTTCTAGAATACCACTAGTAAGTTTCAACATACCCAAACGAACACACTTCGGAGTACTTTCACAAATTAAACTCAAATCTCGGAATTGTTCAATTAAATCCAATTCACGAACCATCATCATAGACATATGCAAGGATTTCCTGCTCAAAGCATCTGCAACCACATTTGCCTTACCAGGATGGTAATTCAAACCAAAATCATAATCTTTGAGAAATTCCAACCACCTTCTTTGTCTCATATTGAGCTCTTTCTGATCGAAAAGATACTTCAAACTCTTATGATCACTATACACTTCAAATCTCGAACCATACAAATAATGTCTCCACAATTTCAAGACAAACACAACTGCTGCCAACTCTAAGTCATGAGTAGGATAGTTCCTTTCATGAACCTTCAACTGTCTCGAAGCATACGCAACTACCTGTTGATTCTGCATTAAAACACCACCTAGACCCAACAGAGATGCATCACAATAGACCACAAAAGATTCCACCGGATTCGGCAAAATCAGAATAGGAGCACTTGTCAATCTCCGCTTCAATTCTTGGAAACCTTTCTCACAATCAGAATCCCAAATAAACGCTTGTCCTTTACGAGTCAACTTCGTCAACGGCAATGCTAACTTTGAGAATCCTTCGATAAACTTTCTGTAATAACCTGCAAGACCAAGAAAACTTCTGATTTCCGAAACAGTCTTCGGCGCTTCCCACTGAGATACCGCTTCTACTTTCGTAGGATCCACTGCAATACCATTCTTAGAAATCACATGTCCAAGAAAACTAACTTCATTCAGCCAGAACTCACATTTGGACAACTTTGCATACAACTTCTTATCTTTCAACAACTCTAACACAATTCTGAGATGTTCCGCATGTTCTTCGTCATTCTCGGAATAAATCAGAATGTCATCAATAAAAACCACAACAAACTTATCCAAATATGGGTGAAAAATCCTATTCATATATTCCATGAAAACACCAGGTGCATTAGTAACTCCGAACGGCATAACAGAATATTCATAATGCCCATACCTCGTTCGAAAAGCAGTCTTTTGAATATCTTCCGCTTTCACACGAATCTGATGATATCCAGATCTCAAATCAATCTTACTGAATACACTGGCTCCAATTAACTGATCCATTAAATCATCAATCCTCGGTAACGGGTACCGATTCTTAATGGTTACCTTGTTCAATTGCCTGTAATCAACACACAGTCTCATAGAACCTTCTTTCTTCTTGACCAACAATACCGGAGCACCCCAAGGCGAAACACTTGGACGAATAAACTTCTTCTCCAGTAAATCTTCCAACTGACTCTTCAATTCAGCCAACTCAGACGCAGACATACGATATGGCGCCATCGACACCGGTCTCGTACCAGGAATTAAATCTATAGAAAATTCCACTTCTCTCTCAGGAGGTAACTCGCCAACATCATCAGGAAAGACTTCTGGAAAATCACACACCACTGGCAATTCACTACTCCTGACCTTTCCTGTTGCATCTAACGAAGCAAGTAACATAAACACATTAGCACCATCTTCCATTGCTTCTTGCACCTGCCTAGCAGTCATAGTCAAATTCTCGACACCAACTGCTTCTGGGAAAATCACCGTCTTAGCAAAGCAGTTCAGATGAACCCGGTTAAATTCCAACCAGTTCATCCCAAGGATAATATCAATTTGTTCAAGCGGTAGGCACACTAAATCCATACCGAAACCTCTACCAAAAATCTCAATAGGACAATTCCTACATACGAGTGAAGTTGTCACTGAACCCGATGCAGGAGTATCAACAACCATGCTACCTCGCATACCAGATATGTCCAGTTTCAACCTCTCAGCACAATCCAAAGAAATGAAAGAATGAGTTGCACCAGTATCAATAATTGCAACTAAAGGTGTGCCATGAATAAAACACGTACCTTTAATCAATCGATCCTCTGGGGTAGTCTCAGATCCAGACAAAGCAAACACTTTTCCACCTGACTGATCCTTCCTAGGCTTAGGACACTGCGGACGAATGTGACCTTCTTCGCCACAATTGTAACAAGTAACAGACTTCCCTTTGCAATCAATAGACAAATGACCAGCTTTTCCACATTTATAGCACTTCTTCTCATCACTCTTGCAATCTCGAATGTGATGACCAGACTCACCACACCTGTAGCATCTGATAGGAGCCTTAGAATCTCCCCCACTAGGCCTTTTCCACCCGCCTGATCTCTGGTTATCTCTACCATATGGCTTGCCACGGTCCATATGTTGCTTCCCTCTTTTATCAACAGCCCCACGAGAGTGAGACGACCGATTCTTGGTAATATCTTCTTCCAAGATTCTGCTACAATCCACCAGATCAGAAAATCTACGAATACGCTGGTACCTGATTCCCTGCTTAATCTCATCTCGGAGACCATTCTCAAATTTGATACATTTAGAGAATTCTCCAGCCTCATCATTGTTGTAGTGTGCATAATACTTTGCCAGCTCAGTGAACTTAGTAGCATACTCACTAACAGTCAGATTGCCCTGCTTAAGCTCCAAAAATTCAATTTCCTTTCTTCCCCGAACATCTTCAGGAAAGTACCTCCTCAGAAAAGCCCTTCTGAAGTTAGCCCAAGTCAGTGCCTCTCCATCCTGAACCATTTCAGTCCTTGTGGCAACCCACCAGTCGTCGGCCTCTTCTGCCAACATATGCGTACCATATCTGACTTTCAGATCTTCAGCACAATCGATCACACGGAAAATCCTTTCGATTTCCTTCAGCCACTTCTGAGCACCTTCGGGGTCATGTGTACCTTTGAACAACGGAGGATTGTTCCTCTGGAAATTTCCCAATTGCCTATCAGCACCAATCACGCCTCCAGTTGGGTTTCCAGCAAGTACACCAGCTAACATCCCCAAAGCCTCAGCTAGTGCAGCATCATTTCGTCCATTACCCCTTCCAGCCATATTCCTGAGAATTAAAACATACTCCACATCAGAATACAGTATCGACAGTGTTACCTTGCACTAGTCGCATACGAAAAGGAATGACTGACTCAAGACTCTGGTCACAACGACCGACTATGCTCTGATACCACTATTGTAACACCCTCTAAAACCCCGCATATAATTTTCGCAAATATTAAAAACTATAAACTCAGAGTACATGTAATAATCGAGGAATGCTACAATTCTCTTTTAATAAAATAAATTCCTGTCATGCATAATTTTAGTGGTAACTCATACATGTCTACACAGCGGAATAATTTATTTAATAAAGTCAAATGTTATAATATTTTCCAAAATCATCAGGGATTAACACCTGGAAAAGTCAACGTCATATTATAATAATTAAAAGAAAATAAACGAGTCTGACTAAAGCAGCTCGACAACCAAACGTTCCCGGAGTTACAACTATCAGAGCATGACCCGGACATACTAAAACGAAACTAAACTAGACACGATAAGCCTTCGCCAAGCACCTGAGCGAAGCTCCTCAATCTGAAATATTCAACAGTAAGGGTGAGCTTCTCAAATATACATTTGGTTATACATTCATAACAATCAATTCACGAAATCATAAGCATCACCCAATAATTAGCATATTTCATAGTTTACAAAACCTTTACAATTCATATATCCATGACATATTGCCTTTCATATTTGCAAATATTCATCAAACATCATCAACCATTTATCAATCATACGTGCATACAAACAATCAAATATAACATTGGAAAAATCATCCATTCATGTTATATTCGAGTAATGCAACACACCCATGCATGTGGTACCACTTCACCGCCCCATTAAATCGCGGGTCACGGATAACTCACCGTTCCATTATATCGCGGACACGGCTACCACCTCAACGTTCCATTATATCGCGGACACGTATATTGGCCACCATGTTAATTCCACACAATGGGAATTAACAAATGCAACATGATATGTAAGTATGTAACACTCAGCATACTATGAACATCAATCAACATATCATGCACATCAACAATATCAAACATAACATGATAGGAATAGCATGTAACCACTCAGCATACTATTAAACATCAATCATATCAAGTTATATCATAATTCATGCTTGATAACACCATCTAAAAGCATGACAATAAGATCCACATAGTGTTGGTATCATAACATACAATCGTTATTCGATACACACATCAATCAACACTAGGAATTCAATAAACACATATTCAAAACATGTCAAACACTGCACATCAAAACCGGATCAATCCGTACTTAACAACATGCACGGAAAACATAGTTTAAAAACCAACACAGGAGGTTTAACACGGGTGCCCGTGTAAAACAACACTGCCCGTGTGGAAATGTGTCCAGAAAACACGTTTTTTTGACAAAACAGGGGATCAACACGGGCGCCCGTGTAAATCAACACGGCCCGTGTTGAATTGTGCCCAGAAAACCCATTTTTATGCCAACACAGTGAATCAACACGGGCGCCCGTGTTAATCAACACGCCCGTGTTGAATTATGGCCAGAAAACACTTTTTCATCAGCATTACAGTGAATCAACACGGGTGCCCGCGTAAATCAACGCGCCCGTGTTGATGAGTGCGAACCCAATTTTTCTGTTTTTGCAGCAGCTCATATACCCATTTTTTTGCACGAAAATACCTCTCTACGGCGGTGCAATATAGTACAAAGACATCCAATCCATCATAGGAACCTAAAGTCTCTAATCGATTCATAAAATCGGGAACTTAAACCTTTTCTAACAAAGTTCAATCCTAAGGTTATCGATCCCTAGAAACATCTAACAATTGGGATTTCCTACGATTACCCGAATCAACCGTACATAAACCCATAAACAAATATAAATCGAGTATAAACCCCCCTTACCTTATCAATTAGCAGCTTTGAGTTCTTGAGCGATGTTCTTCGTTCTCCGTTCTTCAGAGCTCTATTTTCCCAAATTCCAACTTCTGTTCTTACGTGAAAACCAAAAAATGAGAAAATGGCCTAAGTCCCAAACATAACTTTATTTCTCTGCACCCCCACTCTTTACTAACAACATCTAAGCCCAATAACATAAAAATCCCAATATTCCTTATTTCTTTTATTTTCCTCAAATACTCCAAAATAAATAATTCTTTTTATTTTATTAATTCTAATAAAATAAATTCCCAAATTTAAATAAATCAATTAATTGAAAACGGGGTGTTACAACTCTCCCCCACTAAAAGAGTTTTCGTCCTCGAAAACATACCTTAGACGAACAGCTCCGGATAAGCCTCTTTCATCTGGCTCTCCAGCTCCCAAGTGATATTTCCATCTGCTGGACCTCCCCAAGCAACCTTCACTAATGCTATCTCTTTACCTCTTAACTGTTTCACTTCCCGATCTTCTATCCTCATAGGCAATGCTTCTACTGTCAGGTTATCTCTTACCTGTACATCATCTATTTGGATTACATGAGATGGGTCTGGAATGTATCTCCTCAACTGAGAAACATGAAAAACATCATGCAAATTCGCAAGTCTCGGAGGTAAAGCAATGCGATAAGCAACTTCTCCAACTCTTTCCGTAATCTGAAACGGACCAATAAAACGCGGAGTCAACTTCTTAGACTTCAACACCCGACCAATACCCGTCATCGGAGTAACTCTCATAAACACATGATCTCCAGCACTGAATTCTAAATTCTTTCTCCTCTTATCATGATAACTTTTCTGACGACTCTGAGAAGCTCTCATCTTCTCTTGAATCAATTTGATCTTTTCGGTAGTCTGCTGAACAATCTCTGGCCCAATTACCGAACTCTCTCCAGATTCATACCAACACAAAGGCGTCCTACACCGTCTACCATACAATGCCTCAAACGGAGCCATACCAATACTCGAATGGTAACTATTGTTATAAGTAAACTCAATCAATGGCAAATAGCTATCCCAAGCTCCACCTTTCTCTAAAACACAAGCACGCAATAAATCTTCCAACGATTGAATCGTCCTCTCCGTCTGTCCATCAGTCTGAGGATGGTAAGCTGAACTCAATCTCAACTTAGTACCCAAAGCCTTCTGCAATCCTTCCCAAAATTTCGAAGTGAACCTCGGATCTCTATCTGACACAATACTAGAAGGAACTCCATGCAAACTCACTATTTTCTCAATATACAACTGTGCCAATCTCTCCATCGAGTAATCCATTCGCACCGGTATAAAATGAGCAGACTTAGTCAACCTATCCACAACGACCCATATCGCTTCACAATTCATAGGAGTCCTTGGCAACCCAGATACGAAATCCATAGAAATACTATCCCACTTCCATTCTGGAATAAACATCGGTTGCATAAACCCAGACGGCTTTTGATGCTCAATCTTCGATTTCTGACAGATTAAACATGCATACACAAATTCAGCTATTTCCTTTTTCATTCCCGGCCACCAAAACAATCTCTTCAAATCATGATACATTTTCGTGGCACCCGGATGAATGCTCATCCCACTGCGATGTCCTTCCTCTAATATACTCTTCTTGATTTCTGCGACATCAGGAACACAAATTCTATCGCCAAATCTCATAACATCATTTTCATCAATTCTAAACTCACCACCTTGACCTTGGTTGATCAATGTCAATTTATCAACTAAATTAACATCAGATTTCTGCCCGATCCTGATCTCTTCTAGAATACCACTAGTAAGTTTCAACATACCCAAACGAACACACTTCGGAGTACTTTCACAAATTAAACTCAAATCTCGGAATTGTTCAATTAAATCCAATTCACGAACCATCATCATAGACATATGCAAGGATTTCCTGCTCAAAGCATCTGCAACCACATTTGCCTTACCAGGATGGTAATTCAAACCAAAATCATAATCTTTGAGAAATTCCAACCACCTTCTTTGTCTCATATTGAGCTCTTTCTGATCGAAAAGATACTTCAAACTCTTATGATCACTATACACTTCAAATCTCGAACCATACAAATAATGTCTCCACAATTTCAAGACAAACACAACTGCTGCCAACTCTAAGTCATGAGTAGGATAGTTCCTTTCATGAACCTTCAACTGTCTCGAAGCATACGCAACTACCTGTTGATTCTGCATTAAAACACCACCTAGACCCAACAGAGATGCATCACAATAGACCACAAAAGATTCCACCGGATTCGGCAAAATCAGAATAGGAGCACTTGTCAATCTCCGCTTCAATTCTTGGAAACCTTTCTCACAATCAGAATCCCAAATAAACGCTTGTCCTTTACGAGTCAACTTCGTCAACGGCAATGCTAACTTTGAGAATCCTTCGATAAACTTTCTGTAATAACCTGCAAGACCAAGAAAACTTCTGATTTCCGAAACAGTCTTCGGCGCTTCCCACTGAGATACCGCTTCTACTTTCGTAGGATCCACTGCAATACCATTCTTAGAAATCACATGTCCAAGAAAACTAACTTCATTCAGCCAGAACTCACATTTGGACAACTTTGCATACAACTTCTTATCTTTCAACAACTCTAACACAATTCTGAGATGTTCCGCATGTTCTTCGTCATTCTCGGAATAAATCAGAATGTCATCAATAAAAACCACAACAAACTTATCCAAATATGGGTGAAAAATCCTATTCATATATTCCATGAAAACACCAGGTGCATTAGTAACTCCGAACGGCATAACAGAATATTCATAATGCCCATACCTCGTTCGAAAAGCAGTCTTTTGAATATCTTCCGCTTTCACACGAATCTGATGATATCCAGATCTCAAATCAATCTTACTGAATACACTGGCTCCAATTAACTGATCCATTAAATCATCAATCCTCGGTAACGGGTACCGATTCTTAATGGTTACCTTGTTCAATTGCCTGTAATCAACACACAGTCTCATAGAACCTTCTTTCTTCTTGACCAACAATACCGGAGCACCCCAAGGCGAAACACTTGGACGAATAAACTTCTTCTCCAGTAAATCTTCCAACTGACTCTTCAATTCAGCCAACTCAGACGCAGACATACGATATGGCGCCATCGACACCGGTCTCGTACCAGGAATTAAATCTATAGAAAATTCCACTTCTCTCTCAGGAGGTAACTCGCCAACATCATCAGGAAAGACTTCTGGAAAATCACACACCACTGGCAATTCACTACTCCTGACCTTTCCTGTTGCATCTAACGAAGCAAGTAACATAAACACATTAGCACCATCTTCCATTGCTTCTTGCACCTGCCTAGCAGTCATAGTCAAATTCTCGACACCAACTGCTTCTGGGAAAATCACCGTCTTAGCAAAGCAGTTCAGATGAACCCGGTTAAATTCCAACCAGTTCATCCCAAGGATAATATCAATTTGTTCAAGCGGTAGGCACACTAAATCCATACCGAAACCTCTACCAAAAATCTCAATAGGACAATTCCTACATACGAGTGAAGTTGTCACTGAACCCGATGCAGGAGTATCAACAACCATGCTACCTCGCATACCAGATATGTCCAGTTTCAACCTCTCAGCACAATCCAAAGAAATGAAAGAATGAGTTGCACCAGTATCAATAATTGCAACTAAAGGTGTGCCATGAATAAAACACGTACCTTTAATCAATCGATCCTCTGGGGTAGTCTCAGATCCAGACAAAGCAAACACTTTTCCACCTGACTGATCCTTCCTAGGCTTAGGACACTGCGGACGAATGTGACCTTCTTCGCCACAATTGTAACAAGTAACAGACTTCCCTTTGCAATCAATAGACAAATGACCAGCTTTTCCACATTTATAGCACTTCTTCTCATCACTCTTGCAATCTCGAATGTGATGACCAGACTCACCACACCTGTAGCATCTGATAGGAGCCTTAGAATCTCCCCCACTAGGCCTTTTCCACCCGCCTGATCTCTGGTTATCTCTACCATATGGCTTGCCACGGTCCATATGTTGCTTCCCTCTTTTATCAACAGCCCCACGAGAGTGAGACGACCGATTCTTGGTAATATCTTCTTCCAAGATTCTGCTACAATCCACCAGATCAGAAAATCTACGAATACGCTGGTACCTGATTCCCTGCTTAATCTCATCTCGGAGACCATTCTCAAATTTGATACATTTAGAGAATTCTCCAGCCTCATCATTGTTGTAGTGTGCATAATACTTTGCCAGCTCAGTGAACTTAGTAGCATACTCACTAACAGTCAGATTGCCCTGCTTAAGCTCCAAAAATTCAATTTCCTTTCTTCCCCGAACATCTTCAGGAAAGTACCTCCTCAGAAAAGCCCTTCTGAAGTTAGCCCAAGTCAGTGCCTCTCCATCCTGAACCATTTCAGTCCTTGTGGCAACCCACCAGTCGTCGGCCTCTTCTGCCAACATATGCGTACCATATCTGACTTTCAGATCTTCAGCACAATCGATCACACGGAAAATCCTTTCGATTTCCTTCAGCCACTTCTGAGCACCTTCGGGGTCATGTGTACCTTTGAACAACGGAGGATTGTTCCTCTGGAAATTTCCCAATTGCCTATCAGCACCAATCACGCCTCCAGTTGGGTTTCCAGCAAGTACACCAGCTAACATCCCCAAAGCCTCAGCTAGTGCAGCATCATTTCGTCCATTACCCCTTCCAGCCATATTCCTGAGAATTAAAACATACTCCACATCAGAATACAGTATCGACAGTGTTACCTTGCACTAGTCGCATACGAAAAGGAATGACTGACTCAAGACTCTGGTCACAACGACCGACTATGCTCTGATACCACTATTGTAACACCCTCTAAAACCCCGCATATAATTTTCGCAAATATTAAAAACTATAAACTCAGAGTACATGTAATAATCGAGGAATGCTACAATTCTCTTTTAATAAAATAAATTCCTGTCATGCATAATTTTAGTGGTAACTCATACATGTCTACACAGCGGAATAATTTATTTAATAAAGTCAAATGTTATAATATTTTCCAAAATCATCAGGGATTAACACCTGGAAAAGTCAACGTCATATTATAATAATTAAAAGAAAATAAACGAGTCTGACTAAAGCAGCTCGACAACCAAACGTTCCCGGAGTTACAACTATCAGAGCATGACCCGGACATACTAAAACGAAACTAAACTAGACACGATAAGCCTTCGCCAAGCACCTGAGCGAAGCTCCTCAATCTGAAATATTCAACAGTAAGGGTGAGCTTCTCAAATATACATTTGGTTATACATTCATAACAATCAATTCACGAAATCATAAGCATCACCCAATAATTAGCATATTTCATAGTTTACAAAACCTTTACAATTCATATATCCATGACATATTGCCTTTCATATTTGCAAATATTCATCAAACATCATCAACCATTTATCAATCATACGTGCATACAAACAATCAAATATAACATTGGAAAAATCATCCATTCATGTTATATTCGAGTAATGCAACACACCCATGCATGTGGTACCACTTCACCGCCCCATTAAATCGCGGGTCACGGATAACTCACCGTTCCATTATATCGCGGACACGGCTACCACCTCAACGTTCCATTATATCGCGGACACGTATATTGGCCACCATGTTAATTCCACACAATGGGAATTAACAAATGCAACATGATATGTAAGTATGTAACACTCAGCATACTATGAACATCAATCAACATATCATGCACATCAACAATATCAAACATAACATGATAGGAATAGCATGTAACCACTCAGCATACTATTAAACATCAATCATATCAAGTTATATCATAATTCATGCTTGATAACACCATCTAAAAGCATGACAATAAGATCCACATAGTGTTGGTATCATAACATACAATCGTTATTCGATACACACATCAATCAACACTAGGAATTCAATAAACACATATTCAAAACATGTCAAACACTGCACATCAAAACCGGATCAATCCGTACTTAACAACATGCACGGAAAACATAGTTTAAAAACCAACACAGGAGGTTTAACACGGGTGCCCGTGTAAAACAACACTGCCCGTGTGGAAATGTGTCCAGAAAACACGTTTTTTTGACAAAACAGGGGATCAACACGGGCGCCCGTGTAAATCAACACGGCCCGTGTTGAATTGTGCCCAGAAAACCCATTTTTATGCCAACACAGTGAATCAACACGGGCGCCCGTGTTAATCAACACGCCCGTGTTGAATTATGGCCAGAAAACACTTTTTCATCAGCATTACAGTGAATCAACACGGGTGCCCGCGTAAATCAACGCGCCCGTGTTGATGAGTGCGAACCCAATTTTTCTGTTTTTGCAGCAGCTCATATACCCATTTTTTTGCACGAAAATACCTCTCTACGGCGGTGCAATATAGTACAAAGACATCCAATCCATCATAGGAACCTAAAGTCTCTAATCGATTCATAAAATCGGGAACTTAAACCTTTTCTAACAAAGTTCAATCCTAAGGTTATCGATCCCTAGAAACATCTAACAATTGGGATTTCCTACGATTACCCGAATCAACCGTACATAAACCCATAAACAAATATAAATCGAGTATAAACCCCCCTTACCTTATCAATTAGCAGCTTTGAGTTCTTGAGCGATGTTCTTCGTTCTCCGTTCTTCAGAGCTCTATTTTCCCAAATTCCAACTTCTGTTCTTACGTGAAAACCAAAAAATGAGAAAATGGCCTAAGTCCCAAACATAACTTTATTTCTCTGCACCCCCACTCTTTACTAACAACATCTAAGCCCAATAACATAAAAATCCCAATATTCCTTATTTCTTTTATTTTCCTCAAATACTCCAAAATAAATAATTCTTTTTATTTTATTAATTCTAATAAAATAAATTCCCAAATTTAAATAAATCAATTAATTGAAAACGGGGTGTTACACAATTCACTTTCATAGTATAACCATTCCAAACCATCATAATAACACATAACACGTAATGTACAACTGTATCATTATGATCCAACATCAAATCACATACATACTTAAAACATATAAACAAAATTTCATATTTTAATCAAACAAGCATTCAAAATCCATCCAACCCTTAGTTTTAAAATTCTAAAATTAAGTATAAATTATAATAAAATATAAGTATACATAATTCCATGAAAAATGAAAGAAAATATAAAATTTCAACTTTCAGTTCGTGCTAAGCAAGCTACAAGCGCTAAGCGCCCTCCCTTCCCAAGACTTTGGCGCTAACTAGCGCTAAGCGAGCTCTACCATTCACAGAAAAAAAATCTTGCGATGATAGCACTAATCATGTGCAATTTTGACCCCAAAAACACATTTTAACATCCAAATATCTACAATTTAAAGCAAGATAACATATATCCAACATGTAGTTTCCAACCAAAACATCACAACACAAATCAACGTCACATATAAAGATTTCTCATCAAACTTAGGTAATTACAAAACCTAGAAATTGAGAGATTGTATCCTAAGTATAAATCTATCCATTACATATCATTATGCAATAACCATAACATGTAAATACCCACCCTTACCTTGATTTTTGATATAATCTTCCCTTTTGTGCTCTTCCTATTTTTCTATCTTTTCCTCTGTTTCTACATGAGACTCTTTTCCTCTTCTCTTTTGTTATTCCCTTTACCAACTCTTATTTTCTTTTTATTCACCACTAATAAAAATAATATTAACTCTAAATACCAAGTTAATGGGATCCTTATCACACCCCCACCAACTCTTCATATTCCCACAATTAAGCCCAATTACTATTATTCCACTATTTCTCTACAATTCTCACTAATTAATTAATCCTTCACCAACTGATATCATTTCCTAACGATAACTCAATGGTTCGATAGTCTCTCCCCGACTAACCCATCACTTAGAGTATACATCAGATAATTTAAATTAAATCATTTACTCAAAAAATCATACAAATGACTAATTAATAAAATGTATAACTAATTAATAAAATTTATGTGTTAAAACTGTCCCCCACTTAAAATATTTTCGCCCTAAAAAATTATCTCAAACGAACTGATCATGATATGACTCTGTCATCTGACTCTCAAGCTCCCAAGTCATGTTTCCACCTGCTGGATCATCAATTGTACGGGATCAAGGCATCTGGAACACCGGATATTGTTGAGCCTTTTCTGCACATATTGGGAATACCAAGATCGAAGGCCCAAATGAACCTCCAAATAAACAAGTTAGGAACTCAAAATAAATTTGAGAACCCCATAGTCACCAACAGAACATACAGCCACCATCTGAACATAATCACCAACGGTACCAGTAAAGGTTATCCTCTCCCCACTCATGGGTAAAGACTAGGTCAGGATAAGGTCATGGATAATAAGAATCATTGGTCACCTGTAACACCCCAATTCTACCCCAAGCAATTAATCGGAAAATCAGAGTATAAAAATTTCCAATATAATCAGGATGTCACATATTCAACAAAATACATAAACCTGTCATGATTTTATAATAGATATATAACACTTAAAGAAGCGGAGTGAACACAACTCATAAATATAGTCTTCATAACATAAACAAAACTTTGATTAGTCACGCAGCAGATTCATAATAATTCTCTAAATAAGATATAACATATTTTGAATCATGAAACAACATCAATACAATAAACTCCTCAAATAACAACATAAGGTTCAATAATTAAACAACAAAACAGACAAGCATTCATTTCCCCCCGAGTGCTACGTATCAGAGCAAATGACACTGAACTCGAACTAACAATGTTATCGGCTACTCATCTTGGTTACCTGCACGTTACCAACAAAGGGTAACATTCAAACAGAAGGGGTGAGATATCAAACTATATAAATAGAGTTATGAAAAACAATATATTAGGCAAATAATATACGATTCACCACTTCACACAACAACAACATAAAGCAATACAATTCACTTACACATCAATTCAATTTAGAACATCGCCAAGCATAAACAACACTTCAAGTAAACAACAAAACTACGACTCCAAATGCGACTCAAGTGTGCAAATGCCTGTGGTACCATTGTAGATGAACTCCCAACATAAATATTTTCCAGTAATTCTGAGGCATAAGGCAAAGTCTTCAATTTAGGACATGCCAATCCAGGCCAACATAGGTGAGCATTCTCTCCAACTTAGAACATGCCAATGCAGGCCAACTTTAATGCTATGTTATGCTATGATATGCGATGATATAAACAACCATAACTCGACAACACAACAACAACAACATAACAACGGTTGACATCACAACAAATCACACCGTTCAACATTGTCCAAAGGCCTACAACATAACATGTCAACGAAATCAACAACTTTTCATGGCAACAACATATTCTTCATATATTCACTAGGATTCACACCATAAGGCTACCTACAAAAATAAATCATAATCACATTATCAATATCGAATTCCACATATATTTAATGATATCTCGCAACACCAACACATTCATCAATCAACCCAAAATAACACAACATTGGTCATAAGACCTATAATCAACCATGTCCATAAAACAGACAGAGCGACTTAACCTGTTGTACTAACAATTCGGTATAATTGACAAAATTTAAACAAAAGGACATATCCATGATTACCTACTAATTAAACTTAGTTACCCGGTCAAATTTCGTTAAATTCCGAACAACTAACTATACCTCATAATTCGGCTACTGATCAATGGTTCTACACAAGAATTTAGTAGTTACTTAATCATTGCTTCGTTTAACTAATTGAGGTTTTATTCCCTATCACCATATTTTAGCCTTTGGTTTGCATAAGAATCAAACAGGACGAATCAGGTCAGAAAAATTGCATAAATCTAAGTTTAGAAAATTTTGCTACAGCAACTGACACGGGTGGCCATGTTTCCTAACATGGTCGTGTCAGGAGAAGGAAAGGGAAGGCGTAGAATGCAGGGGCTGACACGGGTTCCCGTGTTAGAAGGCCTGGAGCTAAAAATCAATTTTGCCTCCCTTTTCACAAATGCTTAGTTCTTGTTCTTTCTTGTTTTAATTCACCCATTTATCCTAGTTTAGCATTAACCCAACACAGTTCCAATACAACAAACAACAACACAACTAAAATCAATTTTCAATTTTAATAGCAACATAAACAATCTTTTTGCACAACATAGTATAGAAACTAATACCCTAAACCCCAAATTAAAATTCATCATACTCCCATTTATTTAGCAAGAACCCCACCCTTACCTTGGATTGAGTGCAGCTCTAAGAAATTTCAATGGGATTTCTGGGAATTTGACACTAGTAGCTGAAACAACCGGCTGAAAATCATCAAAACAATGAAGTCGTCATCGAACGTCTTTTATCCCACATGTAGGGAAAGGTAAACATCGAGAAAACCTGAGAAGGGAGAAGTCATGGTCTTGCGACCGAGAGATCGGGTAAGGGAGTCTGTTACACGAGGGGAAGGTATTAGCACCCCACACGCCCGTAGTACTCTACGGTATCCACTCTTGTTATCTATCTTATGGGTGTGTTTAATCTATGCTTACTGTTTATTACTGCTAAGGGAAAATGCATGCAAAAGAAAGGAGAGAAGAATGTAGGGAAAATAAAATTGTGCTCGCTTGGGCCCTACCCCAATGCCTACATATCCGTTTTAAGGAATTAGAGCTACCGTAGTTCGGCTCATATGTTTTTGTTTGTTTGTGTTTTTTATGGACGAAGTTAATTCTGCCTTCTGCCGCAGCTCGACCTTTGGAGACTTATGCGTTGGCACAGAAGTAAATTAATCATGTCCTTACCTAAAAAGGGTTATTAAAGAAAGGTGCTCGAGCGCACAAATGGTTTGAATTGGTTTATATTTTGTTGCAGATAGCGACTAGTCGACCTCAAGGGAGAGATATTAGCCACTTTTCTACTTAGCTATGAAAGGAGTTTTTGAGAATTGAACCACACCTAGGCTTGAGATGAAGAACAATAAGATCGAGAAGAGACCCGCTTATCATTTCTCATACTAAGCAAAAGCATGATTCTCATCAGTAGTTTTAAAGTGTTTTGAATTTTGAAAGAAAAAATAAGTTTTTGTTTTAAATGCACATGCAAAAGGAAAAAAAGTCATAGGGAGACTAGCCTATTTCTAAACCTAATTTTATCATGCGTTGTTAGACCTACAGTTAGAATTTTGAGGGGTTTTACCTAATGTTAGCACGCATATAGTTTACGATAAAGTACGAAAACGAAGAATAAAATAGAGTTGTGACGATACCGAACGGAGGAGGTCCGTTGCCTCTTCGAAACTGCGCAAGCGATAAGAAAATCCTACCAAAGTTTCCTTGAACGAGTGATTGAAGAGTTATCCCCGAGCATTCCATATTGCAAGAGTTACATCGATATCCAAACAAAATCTCACCATGCACAGTTCCGCGAAGCATCTTCTTCGATGAACGCCATTTTCTTCTCTTCGCCGTCTTCTTTGCCTCAGGCTTCAGTCATCGCGGCTTAAGCTCATTCAGAGTGGCTCCGATCAACACAAACCTCTTCTTCTCCGATTTAACATCGCACAGCACTGCCGCAGTTATTCGGTTCCTCATCCATACCCGATGCACAAAATTATTCCTCTGCCTTCCATCGCTGTCATGCTCTCAACTGTACCTGTCTCTGTGGCAACATCACAACCACTACCTCCGCCTTACTTTGTCTCAATTCATCCAGAAACACATTGGTATGAAGAAAACACGAAATCAAGACAGGGAAAGGAATGGCGCAATGTGTACCTACGAGGCGGAGTCTTGCCTCAGATTTTGTTTCAATCGACGTTGGATTGAAGATGAAAAGAAAACCAGAGAGGAGGTTCTTTTGCGCTAATCACATGTATCGTATTTTCTTCTACTTTCTTCATATTCTTCTATTTTGGCGTTTTTTCGACTACGTATGGTACATGCTCGCTGTGTGATAATAATGTATGTGAATTCTGTTATGTTCTTGTTGCACAGAGGAACTGAGAAATGAACTCAATAACGCATCAGAGAAGTTGAGATGATTATGATGTGCAACAAAGTTCCAAGAATAACTTTGGATAAACGATGGGGATGATTAGATTCAATGATGATACTATGAAGAATTGTAATGTGAAGTTGTTGTTGTTGTCACGATGATGTATCAGTTAAGATGATGAAAAGATGAAGAGTATGCAGGGTGCAGAGGTTCTAAGTTTGAAGGTTTTCTGGTGAGTTCTATGTGATCTTTTCTGTGAATAATTGTATCTGTGAGAGAGAATTTCTCAGTTTTTGGTTGGAGATTTTTCTCCTCTCTTCATGTTATATTCTGTTATATACTTTTTCTCTTTTTCCTGTTGAGAGTTTTTATCTCCTCGCTGTGGGCATTGGAAAGTGGGTTTTATAGTTGATTCTTATTCTGCTTTTTGTTATGATTTTCTTAGAATTAGTTGAGTTGGTTAGAGTTTAGTTAACAGTTAGGAGGTTGGTAGTTTCAGTTAGGAATTTTTTTTTGTTGTTTGACAGTTGGTTACGGTTATAGGAAGTTAGTTAGCAGTTAGTTTCAGTTGAGAGTTCTGTTAGAAATTGTTGTTAGTTTGTTACTAGTTCTGTTTGACAGTTAGTTAGAGTTAGGAAAAGGTTTTGTTGGAAATTCTGTTTGGGCTTTCTGTTATAGAAGTTAGTTATTCTGCTTGTATTCAGTTTGCTGAAAGTTTGTTCGAGATATATGCAGTCCTGTGAGCCCCTTTTTTTGTTATAGGTCTGTTTGGTTTAGGACAATGTGCAGGGTTGTTTGAGAACTTGTTTTTGATAGTTCTATCAGCAGTTGTTGAAATTCAGCTTGTAGGGGATGCATGTATGCATAATGACCTTTTGGTTGATGAATGTCAACTGTTCGTACATTTCCTGACTTCTTGGTTTGAACTAACGCAGGGCTATCAGCTAGTGCAAGGACTTATTTGGATATGGTGTCAATTTTTTTGCGGATGCAGGGCTGTTTGAAAATGGTTAGGGAATGCAATTTTGTTTTGGCTTCTACTGGTTTATCTGGGTGGAAGACATGGAATACTTTAACAAGGTCAGCAAAATAAATATTTCCTTTCTGCTTATTTTTCCGTCAGGTTCGATTGAATTACACATAGTCTAAAAAAATTCTGTTAATGCTTCGACGTCACTGACAGAAAAGTTGTATCTGCTGCAAGGGTAACTGGATTATGCGGCCCAGGAAATCATCCATTTTTGCCTTAAAGTTGACACACCCCACTTTTATGAATTCCCCTTGATTACACAGATCACAGGATTAAAGTAAGATTTAATACAATGCAATATGCGAAATCCTTCCTACAATGAGAACCAAATTCTTCAACTGAAAGAAATTCTTGTAAGAGAAATGAGTCTTGGAAGAGAATGCACTATAGTTGTTGAATTGATAATAACTGTTTTCTTTTTGTTGTATAAATGTTCAGGATTGCTTTGGATTGAAACAAGAAGATAATGAAGATGGAAGCAAACTAAGGTTGCATTTCAAACACGACAAGGCCACACAGAAAGCGATGATGAGAATCAATATATGCATCTTTAAGTGTATTTCTCATTTTTGTAGTATGTTTTTGGATATTGTAAATGGTGTTGGATATTTGTAATGTATTTTGGAACTTGAATAAATGGAAGCTTTGATGAATTGTAACTTGAAAATTGGATGATGTAATTCATTTGTAACCTTGAACTTTCAAATTGATTTTGAACTTCCAAATTCATTTCCCTTCAATATTCCCTTTATACGCCTTTGTATGAATTCAAATAATCATGGCACGAATCCAAAATATTTGCAAGGTAATCAAAAGAGACTTGAATCTTCTTATCAAGATATATCCCCCTTGAATGATATTTGAATGAATGAATCTTCCTAGAAACCATATGAATGAATCTCTCAGCCTTATCTTGAATCAATATCGAATCCGAGCATGATTAAAAGTTTTAACGAATCCAATTCAATAATCATCAGTAAGCCAAGTTACTTGTGATGTGAGGTAACAAGTATTCGAAAGAACGATGAAGTTTTGAACTCAATGGACTTACAAGTTCATTCTATATACCACAACTTGCATTTTACAATCCAATCCACACTGTATCTTGACTTCATGGACAACAACAATGTCTTGAGGGCACCTCAAAGTATAGAAAGAAACATAATATGAAGCCCAATGAACCTCAGTCAATATATACTACAAATTCGAATATAGAAGATGTAACACCCTAATCAACTTGTGCTTGATGAATTCTTAATAGAGGATGACCTTGTAGCCTGATGAAGGAAAGATCCACAACATCCATGAACAAAAAACCATAATTCCGCAATTTCACTGCCTTGAAAAATAACCAGAAGAATCAGGCTCTATTTGAACATATACACCTTAGCCAGTTGATAAAACCCTAATCCTGAAGGTTCTCGACCCCTTGCGAAGTTATGTTGTTAGCGAATGTATGCAATGTTAAATGACCTAATGGAGATATGTACATGAGAAAAGCGCGACAATGCATAAACCAGATAAAAGTAGAAGGGTAGGACAAATTTGGGGTATTACAGCTGCCCCTATTTAATCGTTTTAAACCTGAAAGTACGATTGGCACATGCCTTTCGGAAGTTCATGGTTGAAGATGATTAAATATCAATGCCAAAAATTTGTCCTGAGAAAGAGAGTAAGTGTTTTCTTTATTTAATTATGTGTCAACTGTCGGGGAAAAGAAATTTGTTTTTTCAATGACGAAACAGAGATTGGGCTTGTAACGTGGCTTGATGCCAATACAAGACAAATGGTTGGTATGAAAAGACAGCGGATGAGGTCTACGGGCGACCTACGGTCCTAAGGTGACACGTGAGAGTGATTTGACAGAGAACCTAGCCAAAGGGCGATCTCAGGTTCTAAGACAAAGTATATGGAAAGAACCTAACCAAGAGGCGGTCTCAGGTTCGACGATGATTTGAGGGAAGAACCTAGCCAAGAGGTGATCTCAGGTTCTAAGATGATCTGAGGAAGAACCTAGCCTACGGGCGATCTCAGGTTCTAAGATGATCTAAGTAAGAACCTAGCCTACAGGCGATCTCAGGTTCGACGATGATCTAAGGAAGAACCTAGCCTACGGGTGATCTCAGGTTCTAAGAAGGAAACATGGGTTATGACATGATGATTGTTTAGATAAGCGACACGGACGAGCATCAATAAAGGTTAAACACGGACGAGTGTTTGAATCAATACGGACGAGTATTGAAAGAAGATACGGACGAGTATCAAAGGTTAAACATGGACGAGTGTTTGAATCAATACGGACGAGTATTGAAAGAAGATACAGATGAGTATCAAAGTTTGAACACGGACGAGTGTTTGAATCAATACAGACGAGTATTGGAAGAAGATACAGACGAGTATCAAAATTTTAAACATGGACGAGTGTTTGAATCAATACGGACGAGTATTGAAAGGAGATACAGGTGAGTATCAAAAAGTTAAACATGGACGAGTGTTTGAATCAATACGGACGAGTATTGAAAGAAGATACAGGCGAGTATCAAAGGTTAAACACGGACGAGTGTTTGAATCAATACGGACGAGTATTGAAAGGAGATACGAACGAGTATCAAAAGGGTAAACACGGACGAGTGTTTGAATCAATACGGACGAGTATTGAAAGGGGATACGGACGAGTATCAAAGGTTAAACACGGACGAGTGTTAGATTTAATACGGACGAGTATTGAAAGAAGACACAGACAAGTCTTTGAATTAATACGGACGAGTATTGAAAGAAGATACAGGCGAGTATCAAAAGGTTAAACACAGACGAGTGTTTAAATAACTGACTCGGGTGGGTGTTTAGGAAACTTGACACATGCGAGTGTTTAGGAATGGACACGGACGAGTGTTTGGGAATGGACACGGACGAGTGTTTGGGAATGGACACGGACGAGTGTTTAGGGAAATGACTACCAGATAAGAACTGGGTTCAGAATGACAAAGTGTATTAATTTTGTTTGGCATTGAAAAAGTGAAGGTCATCGACCGGGGATTCTGGGGATGATACCCTTTTGTAGGGATGTATTGTTGTCCTTGAATAATTCATATATTTGTGTAAGGTACCTGATCTGGCTTATGCTTTGTATGCATGTTTGAGTTTCTTTTAACGCAAAGATCCACTCTGATGGATCAGCTACGCGCTTTTGAGGATGCAATGTTATGTAATGATAACTATATGCAATGCGAAGAAATAAACTTCATGGGGATAAGAGTAGGCTTGTTGGGAACCATGCTCGTCACTGGGGATGTCAATATATATCGACGTTGGAAGCCTGTAGTATCAAAGATTGTTGGGGATACTGGGAAGAATTTGCACTGGGGAGCCCATGATATCGAAGATTATTGATGACTCTGCTGAGGATTGAGTTGCTGGCGAAGCGAGTTTTTAAGTACACTGCTGGATTCTGAATCGTACCGTTTAGGGAAGAGATAATATGATCAAACCTCCATACATCCTGAACTGTTGAGGGGGTGATAGAAGTGAATATGTCGAAGAATGGATACTGAACACCATGTGGATCTCTTTGAATACATGTCCCAAGTTTACGCACACTGGGGAATTTCCTCTTGAATCACTTGGGGATAAGAGATGGGCATGGAAACCTACGAGTGCCCTGGTTTAACTCTTCAAATTCCCCGGTCGAGCTCTATGAATGCCCCAGTCTGGCTCTGCGAATGCCCCGGTTTAGCTTTACTGGGAATGCTCTTGATTAACTCCACTGAGGATGCACTTGCGTGTGCTGAGTTAAAAGAAGATTCTAGATTTTCTGAATTCATTTGGGGAATCAGACCCGAAGTTGTCTGTAGTAGATGGAGGTAGTTTCATGCGCTGGCTAGGTCAGGGTGACCGTTATGATGCTTTCAGCTGATTGTAGTAGTCTCGTGCAACATAATTGGCTTGAGCAACTTTGCAAGCACAAATGAGGAATGCCCCTATCTGGAGGATCTCTGGGAAGATCTATGTTGAATAGAAGACCAGAACATTCGTGCCACAATACGATATGAATTGGCCCGCCCCAATGTCTCGAGCCACGAAATAAACTGCTCTTGATTACAACTTTCATGGAGAGATTTGTCGAATCTCGACGTAACTTCCCCAGGTTGAATGAATTCTGAATAGATTTCTCAATGTGATAGCCCCTGATTGATGGCAACTTGAAGAGATTTATCGATGTGATAAGCTCTGATTGATCGAGCTCTGAGGGAATGCCCCAGATTTGGCTGAGCTTGGAGAGAACGATTCTTGACTTGACGGCCTCAGATTAGAAGTTTAAAGGGAATGCCCCAGATTGATGGGATCTGCTAAGTTTATCCCTGAATCATACTCAGATTGTGAAGTACCAAGATGATTTCTCTTGACAGAATCACCGGTCAACATGCTACTGGATAAGCCATTCCTCTTGTGGCAGCTGACTCTTACTTCAACAGGGTATTCAAGCCTCTCTTCTATGACAAGATTGAGCTCTTTACCGGTTGTTCATTGTGTAAACTTACTTGATGTCAATCAGTTATTTTGTATTCAGAAGAATGTTTATTATGAGAATGATAATTATAATGCAACACATATGTAAGTCTTGAAGTTTGAAAAAACTTTGAATGAAATGACGTCATAACTCTGTTGTGAACGAGTAACTAGCTAGAGAGAAACATTTGCAAATTCATTTTTTATGAAAGATAATGCAAGCATATGATACCGACACAGATATTCAACATACCTCTTAGAAGTCAGTTAAACGTTATCTCGCTGTAGCAAGCTTTCAAATTGACCCATGCTTCAGTTAGGACTTTGAAAGGGTTGTAACGTGGCCTGGTTCACGGTTTTAGAAAAATAATTTAAGCCTCAAAATTATTTGGTGCCCACCCATTCTCCATGATGTTCTTCATTCCTATGTTCAGTTGACCTGGTACAAGTATTCATCTCTCGAGAAGAGTTTGCGATGATTGAGGAACCACTGCAGTTTCTTGGACACAACAGTCACTAACTTCTGATTTTGGTGTCTGATCAGACGACTTTGTTCTTTGATGAGGATTTTCATTGGTAATCCTTTTCTCGCCTTTTAGGCTTTATTCAATTTCTTTCTTGCTTTCCCTAATTTTTTCCTGGACAAATTCTTTTGAATTTCGATTTGGAAGTCCAGCGGGATGCCCCAATTTTTGCCTAAGCGACATGTTTTCAAGCTTCGACTTAGCGGGGATTTTTGTTTCTTTCTTATTCGTATTTTTCATTTTGAACAAGTCGTTGATCCTTGCGTTGTTTTTGATTTGTCGGAAGTGATCGTGACTGTCTGAGTCCTCAGTATCGTTAGTTGTTGACCTCCTGGTGTGCGAGAGATACCCATTGGGATATAGTCAAATAGACGCACGTTGTTGTTAGATGAGGGTTAGGTTTTGACTTTCCTCAATCTTTTGATGGATAACCATTGTTTTATCCTTGGATGCACACTCTTGATGAGTTCTGAATGCTTGATTAGATTAGCTGAACACTACCCGCCCCAGGGTTAAAACGAGGGTTTTTTCTGAACAGAAAAGAAACTCCTACTTCGAAGGTTCAGAGGAGTTGACGAGGGTCTATCTCCCTTATATCTCCGGTGTTTAGGGATTTGAAACAAGGCATGTACATTGTCAACATGGTCTTACTCAAAAGCGTACCAACCAGAGATTTTTGCATTTTTAGATTATCGTCATCCTCCTTTGAATCTTTACCTAAGCATAAGACTAGGAAATTTGGCATCAATATGCAAGTAAAATATTTAAAGAGTGATAACGAATGGATGAGTAAAAATGAAAGGAACACTTCAAGACAAGCACACTTATTGCATTAAGATTTTCGTTCAAAAATAGACAAGTTTCTATATACAAGCAATGTTTAAGCAAACAAGCAAGAATGGAAATGAAAATGCAGTAAAGAAACCAATGATTGCCACTGTTGAGGAGACTTGAATCTGTATGGACTTGCTGATTCTGACGACTTTCTGTAGTCTTGAAGCTCGAGTGTGCGAGAGAATCCCCTTTCAGATCTGATGTGAGCATGACAATTTTTGAATTAATTCAGTCTTGGACTTGGTCTCTGGATGACATACCATCTGGCTTATCTGAGTATTTAATCAATTATCTTCCTTCTTGAAGAAGTTTCTGACTACGAGCCAAAGCTTGCATGTATATCGCTCAGATTTATTCCATAACTGATAACTGGTGATAGTAAGAATCAAGTTAAACCTTTGAAGAAAGCCCCAGGTCTGAATAAGAATCCCCAATCTTCGGGTACCTGCTATGAATGCATGAATATGCATGGGGTGCATGAATGAATGTCATGTCATGTTTTATCATTTCCAAGGAAATTGCGTGCTTTGATTTTGATTTTACGTAAGTAAGGGATGGAAGATTTTAGCACAAGACTTGCAAATATGATTCCTTAGAAATAACTGAACATGTATGTTAAGCATGTGGTTAGCCATGTTATGTATGCAAAGGCATAAGATCAAATGGGATCAAGATTCCATCATTTCTAGACATGATTGTTGCACTGTTCTGAACCATATGAGTATTATCAAATCAAAGGTCCGACATAGCTTCTGCATATATAAGAACCAAGTTCCATGTGGATCTCCCATTGTACGGGGTCAAGGCTTCTGGAACATCGGATACTGTTGAGAATTTTCTGAATATGCTGGGAATACCAAGATGGAAGGCTTGAATGAACCTCCAGGTAAACAAGTCAGGAACTCAGAAAATAAATTTGAGAACCATACGGTCACCAACAAGATTTAGCATTTGCATAAAGTCATAACAGAAATCCAGAACATAGCCATTAGAACCAATAACCACTGTTTGAGCATAGTCACCATCTGAATATGAATAACCATCTGAACACAGTCACCATCTATACCTGTAATAAAATTCCCTCCCCACTTACGGGTGAAGACTAGGTCAGGGTAAGGCAATGGTAACTCGAAAATCACGGGTCCGCCTGAAAGTGCTATGGGCTTACCCACAGATGTGGGTGCCGATAGTAATTTATTTGAACCTCATACGAGCATGGTATATGACATGACTGCACTAATCGGACCACGTCCTATAGCTGCCATGCCCCCACTCTATTCCTAGGTGTCCTAGTGCACTCTGGCCTGGGTACTGGGCCTTTTACCTCAATAGTAACATCCCAACCCAAACAAGAAGAAAATCCAGTACAACAGTAGTATATGGAAAACAGTAAAATGCAATGCATACGTATGCTCAAGAATGAGTGAATAAACTGAAAGCATGTAAAAATAAACACCCAAAGAAAAGAAAGCAAGAGCTAGGAGCGACTCCGGGATGGACCAGCATTTGGTCGACCTATTCCCCAGTGAAGTCGCCAGCTGAAACAACCGGTTGAAAATCATCAAAACAATGAAGTCTCCATCGAACGTCTTTTATCCCACATGTAGGGAAAGGTAAACATCGAGAAAACCTGAGAAGGGAGAAGTCACGGTCTTGCGACCGAGAGATCGGATAAGGGAGTCTGTTACGCGAGGGGAAGGTATTAGCACCCCACACGCCCGTAGTACTCTACGGTATCCACTCTTGTTGTCTATCTTATGGGTGTGTTTAATCTATGCTTACTGTTTATTACTGCTAAGGGAAAATTCATGCAAAAGAAAGGAGAGAAGAATGTAGGGAAAATAAAATTGTGCTCGCTTGGGCCCTACCCCAATACCTACGTATCCGTTTTGAGGAATCAGAGCTACCGTAGTTTGGCTCATATGTTTTTGTTTGTTTGTGTTTTTTATGGACGAAGTTAATTCCTCCTTCTGCCGCAGCTCGACCTTTGGAGACTTATGCGTTGGCACATAAGTAAATTAATCATGTCCTTACCTGAAAAGGGTTATTAAAGAAAGGTGCTCGAGCGCAAAAATGGTTTGAGTTGGTTTATATTTTGTTGCAGATAGCGACTAGTCGACCTCAAGGGAGATATATTAGCCACTTTTCTACTTAGCTATGAAAGGAGTTTTTGAGAATTGAACCACACCTAGGCTTGAGATGAAGAACAATAAGATCGAGAAGAGACCCGCTTATCATTTCTCATACTAAGCAAAAGCATGATTCTCATCGGTAGTTTTAAAGTGTTTTGAATTTTGAAAGAAAAAAGAAGTTTTTGTTTTAAATGCACATGCAAAAGGAAAAAAAAGTCACAGGGAGACTAGCCTATTTCTAAACCTAATTTTATCATGAGTTGTTAGATTTACAGTTAGAATTTTGAGGGGTTCTACCTAATGTTAGCATGCATATGGTTTGCGATAAAGTACGAAAACGGAGAATAAAATAGAGTTGTGACGATACTGAACGGAGGAGTCCGTTGCCTCTTCGAAACTGCACAAGCGATAAGAAAATCCTACCAAAGTTTCCTTGAACGAGTGATTGAAGAATTATCCCCGAGCATTCCACATTGTAAGAGTTACATCGATATCCAAACAAAATCTCACCATGCATAGTTCCGCGAAGCATCTTCTTCGATGAACGCCATTTTCTTCTCTTCGCCGTCTTCTTTGCCTCAGGCTTCAGTCATCGCGGCTTAAGCTCATTCACAGTGGCTCTGATCAACACAAACCTCTTCTTCTCCGATTTAACATCGCACAGCACCGCCGCAATTATTCGGTTCCTCATCCATACGCGATGCACAAAATTATTCCTCCGCCTTCCGTCGCTGTCATGCTCTCAACTGTACCTTTCTCCGTGGCAACATCACAACCACTACCTCCGCCTTACTTTGTCTCAATTCATCCAGAAACACATTGGTATGAAGAAAATGTGAAATCAAGACAGGGAAAGGAATGGCGCAATGTTTACCTACGAGGCGGAGTCTTGCCTCAGATTTTGTTTCAATCGACGTTGGATTGAAGATGAAAAGAAAACCAGAGAGGAGGTTCTTTTGCGCTAATCACAGGTATCGTATTTTCTTCTACTTTCTTCATATTCTTCTATTTTGGCGTTTTTTCGACTACGTATGGTACATGCTCGCTGTGTGATAATAATGTATGTGAATTCTGTTATGTTCTTGTTGCACAGAGGAACTGAGAAATGAACTCAATAACGCATCAGAGAAGTTGAGATGATTACTATGTGCAACAAAGTTCCAAGAATCACTTTGGATAAACGATGGGGATGATTAGATTCAATGATGATACTATGAAGAATTGTAATGTGAAGTTGTTGTTGTTGTCGCGATGATGTATCAGTGAAGATGATGAAAAGATGAAGAGTATGCAGGGTGCAGAGGTTCTAAGTTTGAAGGTTTTCTGGTGAGTTCTATGTGATTTTTTCTGTGAATAATTGTATCTGTGAGAGAGAATTTCTCAGTTTTTTGTTGGAGATTTTTCTCCTCTCTTCATGTTATATTTTGTTATGTACTTTTTCTCTTTTTCCCGTTGAGAGTTTTTATCTCCTCGCTGTGGGCATTGGAAAGTGGGTTTTATAGTTGATTCTTATTCTGCTTTTTGTTATGATTTTCTTAGAATTAGTTGAGTTGGTTAGAGTTTGGTTAACAGTTAGGAGGTTGGTAGTTTCTGTTAGGAATTTTTTTTGGTTGTTTGACAGTTGGTTACGGTTATAGGAAGTTAGTTAGCAGTTAGTTTCAGTTGAGAGTTCTGTTAGAAATTGCTGTTAGTTTGTTACTAGTTCTGTTTGACAGTTAGTTGGAGTTAGGAAAAGGTTTTGTTGGAAATTCTGTTTGGGCTTTCTGTTATAGAAGTTAGTTATTCTGCTTGTATTCAGTTTGCTGAAAGTTTGTTCGAGATATATGCAGTCCTGTGAGCCCTTTTTTTGTTATAGGTCTGTTTGGTTTAGGACAATGTGCAGGGTTGTTTGAGAACTGGTCTTTGATAGTTCTATCAGCAGTTGTTGAAATTCAGCTTGTAGGGGATGCATGTATGCACAATGACCTTTTGGTTGATGAATTTCAACTGTTCGTACATTTCCTGACTTCTTGGTTTGAACTAATGCAGGGCTATCAGCTAGTGCAAGGACTTATTTGGATATGGTGTCAATTTTTTTTGCGGATGCAGGGCTGTTTGAAAATGGTTAGGGAATGCAATTTTGTTTTGGCTTCTACTGGTGTATCTGGGTGGAAGACATGGAATACTTTAACAAGGTCAGCAAAATAAATCTTTCCTTTCTGCTTATTTTTCCGTCAGGTTCAATTGAATTACACATAGTCTAAAAAAATTATGTTAATGCTTCGACATCACTGACAAAAAAAGTTGTATCTGCTGCAAGGGTAACTTGATTATGCGGCCCAGGAAATCGTCCATTTTTGCCTTAAAGTTGACACACCCCACTTTTATGAATTCCCCTTGATTACACTGATCACATGATTAAAGTAAGATTTAATACAATGCAATATGCGAAATCCTTCCTACAATGAGAACCAAATTCTTCAACTGAAAGAAATTCTTGTAAGAGAAATGAGTCTTGGAAGAGAATGCACTATAGTTGTTGAATTGATAATAACTGTTTTCTTTTTGTTGTATAAATGTTCAGGATTGCTTTGGATTGAAACAAGAAGATAATGAAGATGGAAGCAAACTAAGGTTGCATTTCAAACACGACAAGGCCACACAGAAAGCGATGATGAGAATCAATATATGCATCTTTAAGTGTATTTCTCATTTTTGTAGTATGTTTTTGGATATTGTAAATGGTGTTGGATATTTGTAATGTATTTTGGAACTTGAATAAATGGAAGCTTTGATGAATTGTAACTTGAAAATTGGATGATGTAATTCATTTGTAACCTTGAACTTTCAAATTGATTTTGAACTTCCAAATTCCTTTCCCTTCAATATTCCCTTTAGACGCCTTTGTATGAATTCAAATAATCATGGCATGAATCCAAAATATTTGCAAGGTAATCAAAAGAGACTTGAATCTTCTTATCAAGATATACCCCCCTTGAATGATATTTGAATGAATGAATCTTCCTAGAAACCATATGAATGAATCTCTCACCCATATCTTGAATCAATATGGAATCCGAGCATGATTAAAAGTTTTAACGAATCCAATTCAATAATCATTAGTAAGCCAAGTTACTTGTGATGTGAGGTAACAAGTATTCGAAAGAACGATGAAGTTTTGAACTCAATGGACTTACAACTTCATTCTATATACCACAACTTTCATTTTACAATCCAATCCACACTATATCTTGACTTCATGGACAACAACAATGTCTTGAGGGCACCTCAAAGTATAGAAAGAAACATAATATGAAGCCCAATGAACCTCAGTCAATAGCTACTACAAATTCAAATATAGAAGATGTAACACCCTAATCAACTTGTGCTTGATGAATTCTTAATAGAGGATGACCTTGTAGCCTGATTAAGGAAAGATCCATAACATCCATGAACAAAAAACCCTAATTATGCAATTTCACTGCCTTGAAAAATAACCAGAAGAATCAGGCTCTATTTGAACATATACACCTTAGCCAGTTGATAAAACCCTAATCCTGAAGGTTCTCGACCCCTTGCGAAGTTATGTTGTTAGCGAATGTATGCAATGTTAAATGACCTAATGGAGATATGTACATGATAAAAGCGTGAAAATGCATAAACCAGATAAAAGTATAAGGGTAGGACAAATTTGGGGTATTACAGCTGCCCCTATTTAATCGTTTTAAACCTGAAAGTACGATTGGCACATGCCTTTCGGAAGTTCATGGTTGAAGATGATTAAATATCAATGCCAAAAATTTGTCCTGAGAAAGAGAGTAAGTGTTTTCTTTATTTAATTATGTGTCAACTGCTGGGGAAAAGAAATTTGTTTTTTCAATGAAGAAACAGAGATTGGGCTTGTAACGTGGCTTGATTCCAATACAAGACAAATGGTTGTTATGAAAAGACAGCGGACGAGGTCTATGGGCGACCTACCGTCCTAAGGTGACACGTGAGAGTGATTTGACAGAGAACCTAGCCAAAAGGCGATCTCAGGTTCTAAGACAAAGTATATGGAAAGAACCTAGCCAAGAGGCGGTCTCCGGTTCGACGATGATTTGAGGGAAGAACCTAGCCAAGAGGCGATCTCAGGTTCTAAGATGATCTGAGGAAGAACCTAGCCTACGGGCGATCTCAGGTTCTAAGATGATCTAAGTAAGAACCTAGCCTACAGGCGATCCCAGGTTCGACGATGATCTAATGAAGAACCTAGCCTACGGGCGATCTCAGGTTCTAAGAAGGAAACATGGGTTATGACATGATGATTGTTTAGATAAGCGACATGGACGAGCATCAATAAAGGTTAAACACTGACGAGTGTTTGAATCAATACGAACGAGTATTGAAAGAAGATACGGACGAGTATCAAAGGTTAAACATGGACGAGTGTTTGAATCAATACGGACGAGTATTGAAAGAAGATACGGACGAGTATCAAAGTTTGAACACGGACGAGTGTTTGAATCAATAAGGACGAGTATTGAAAGAAGATACAGACGAGTATCAAAAGTTTAAACACAGACGAGTGTTTGAATCAATACGGACGAGTATTGAAAGGAGATACAGGTGAGTATCAATAAGTTAAACATGGACGAGTGTTTGAATCAATACGGATGAGTATTGAAAGAAGATACAGGCGAGTATCAAAGGTTAAACACGGACGAGTGTTTGAATCATTACGGACGAGTATTGAAAGGAGATACGGACGAGTATCAAAAGGGTAAACACGGACGAGTGTTTGAATCAATACGGACAAGTATTGAAAGGGTATACGGACGAGTATCAAAGGTTAAACACGGACGAGTGTTGGATTCAATACGGACGAGTATTGAAAGAAGACACGGACGAGTGTTTGAATTAATATGGACGAGTATTGAAAGAAGATACATGCGAGTTTCAAAAGGTTAAACACAGACGGGTGTTTGAATAACTGATTCGGGTGGGTGTTTAGGAAACTTGACACATACGAGTGTTTAGGAAACTTGACACATACGAGTGTTTAGGAATGGACACGGACGAGTGTTTGGGAATGGACACGGACGAGTGTTTGGGAATGGACATGGACGAGTGTTTAGGGAAATGACTACCAGACAAGAACTGGGTTCAGAATGACAAAGTGTATTAATTTTGTTTGGCATTGAAAAGGTGAAGGTCATCGACCGGGGATTCTGGGGATAATACCCATTTGTAGGGATGTATTGTTGTCCTTGAATAATTCATATATTTGTGTAAGGTACCTGATCTGGCTTATGCTTTGTATGCATGTTTGAGTTTCTTTTGACGCAAAGATCCACTCTGATGGATCAGCTACGCGCTTTTGAGGATGAAATTTTATGTAATGATAACTATATGCAATGCGAAGAAATAAACTTCATGGGGATAAGAGTAGGCTTGCTGGGAACCATGCTCGTCACTGGGGATGTCAATATATATCGACGTTGGAAGCCTGCAGTATCAAAGGTTGTTGGGGATACTGGGAAAAATTTGCACTGGGGAGCTCATGATATCGAAGATTATTGATGACTCTGCTGAGGATTGAGTTGCTGACGAAGCGAGTTTTTAAGTACACTGTTGGATTCTGAATCGTACCGTTTAGGGAAGAGATAATCTGATCAAACCTCCATACATCCTAAACTGTTGAGGGGGTGATAGAAGTGAATATGCCGAAGAATGGATACTGAACACCATGTGGATCTCTTTGAATACATGTCCCAAGTTTACGCACACTGGGGAATTGCCTCTTGAATCACTTGGGGATAAGAGATGGGCATGGACACCTACGAGTGCCCTGGTTTAGCTCTGCAAATTCCCCGTTCGAGCTCTGCGAATGCCCCGGTCTGGCTCTGTGAATGCCTCGGTTTAGCTTTACTAGGGATGCTCTTGATTAACTCCACTGAGGATGCACTTACGCGTGCTGAGTTAAAAGACGATTCTAGATTTTCTGAATTCACTTGGGGAATCAGACCCGAAGTTGTCTGTAGTAGATGGAGGCAGTTTCATGCGTTGGCTAGGTCAGGGTGACCGTTATGATGCTTTCAGCTGATTGTAGTAGTCTCGTGCAACATAATTGGCTTGAGCAACTTTGCAAGCACAAATGAGGAATGCCCCTGTCTGGAGGATCTCTAGGAAGATCTATGTTGAATAGAAGACCAGAACATTCATGCCACAATAAGATATGAAGTGTCCCGCCCCAATGTCTCGAGCCACGAAATAAACTGCTCTTGATTACAACTTTCATTGAGAGATTTGTCGAATCTCGACGTAACTTCCCCAGGTTGAATGAATTCCGAATAGATTTCTCAATGTGATAGCCCCTGATTGATGGCAACTTGAAGAGATTTATCGACGTGATAAGCTCTGATTGATCGAGCTCTGAGGGAATGCCCCAGATTTGGCTGAGCTTGGAGAGATCGATTCTTGACTTGACGGCCCCAGATTAGAAGTTTAAAGGGAATGCCCCAGATTGATGGAATCTGCTAACTTTATCCCTGAATTGTACTCAGATTGTGAAGTACCAAGATGATTTATCTTGACAGAATCACCGGTCAACATGCTACTGGATAAGCCATTCCTCTTGTGGCAGTTGACTCTTGCTTCAACAGGGTATTCAAGCCTCTCTTCTCTGACAAGATTGAGCTCTTTACCGGTTGTTCATTGTGTAAACTTACTTGATGTCAATCAGTTGTTTTGTATGCAGAAGAATGTTTATTATGAGAATGATAATTCTAATGCAACACATATGTAAGTCTTGAAGTTTGAAAAAACTTTGAATGAAATGACGTCACAACTCTGTTGTGAACGAGTCACTAGCTAGAGAGAAACATTTGCAAATTCCTTTTTTATGAAAGATAATGCAAGCATATAATACCGACACAGATATTCAACATACCTCTTAGGAGTCAGTTAAACGCTATCTCGCTGTAGCAAGCTTTCAAATTGACCCATGCTTCAGTTAGGACTTTGAAAGGGTTGTATCGTGGTCTGGTTCACGGTTTTAGAAAAAGAATTTAAGGCTCAAAATTATTTGGTGCCCACCCATTCTCCATGATGTTCTCCATTCCTACGTTCAGTTGACCTGGTACAAGTATTCATCTCTCGAGAAGAGTTTGCGATGATTGAGGAACCACTGCAGTTTCTTAGACACAATAGTCACTAACTTCTTATTTTGGTGTCTGATTAGATGACTTTGTTCTTTGATGAGGATTTTCATTGGTAATCCTTTTCTCGCCTTTTAGGCTTTATTCAATTTCTTTCTTGCTTTCCCTAATTTTTGCCTGGACAAATTCTTTTGAATTTCGATTTGGAAGTCCAGCGGGATGCCCCAATTTTTTCCTAAGCGACTTGTTTTCAAGCTTCGACTTAGCGGGGATTTTTGTTTCTTTCTTATTCGTATTTTTCATTTTGAACAAGTTGTTGATCCTTGTGTTGTTTTTTATTTGTTGGAAGTGATCGTGACTGCCTGAGTCCTCAGTATCGTTAGTTGTTGACCTCCAGATGTGCGAGAGATACCCATTGGGATATAGTCAAATAGACGCACGTTGTTGTTAGATGACGGTTAGGTTTTAACTTTCCTCAACCTTTTGATGGATAACAATTGTTTTATCCTTGGATGCACACTCTTTATGAGTTCTTAATGCTTGATTAGATTAGCTGAACACTACCCGCCCCAGGGTTAAAACGAGGGTTTTTTCTGAACAGAAAAGAAACTCCTACTTCGAAGGTTCAGAGGAGTTGACGAGGTTCTATCTCCCTTATATCTCCGGTGTTTAGGGATTTGAAACAAGGCATGTACATCGTCAACATGGTCTTACTCAAAAGCGTACCAACCAGAGATTTTTGCGTTTTTAGATTATCGTCATCCTCCTTTGAATCTTTACCTAAGCATAAGACTAGGAAATTTGGCATCAATATGCAAGTAAAATATTTAAAGAGTGATAATGAATGGATGAGTAAAAATGAAAGGAACACTTCAAGACAAGCACACTTATTGCATTAAGATTTTCGTTCAAAAATAGACAAGTTTCTATATACAAGCAATGTTTAAGCAAACAAGCAAGAATGCAAATGAAAATGCAGTAAAGAAACCAATGATTGCCACTGTTGAGGAGACTTGACTCTGTATGGACTTGCTGATTCTGACGACTTTCTGTAGTCTTGAAGCTCGAGTGTGCGAGAGAATCCCCTTTCAGATATGATGTGAGCATGACAATTTTTGAATTAATTCAGTCTTGGACTTGGTCTCTGGATGACATACCATCTGGCTGAAGTGGTGAAAAACACAAGAAGGGGGGGGGTTGAATTGTAAAACTGAAATCTAATGCAATGAACAAGATATTTTTATCCTGGTTCGTTTGATCTCAAACTACTCCAGTCCACCCGTCAAGGTGATTTCGCCTCTCTCCAACGAGGTCTTAATCCACTATATTCAACTGAATATTACAGACTGCTTTAACAACTGCTAAAGCCTTCTTGATCCAAACCACAACCCGGTTTGTCAAGGTAACACTTTCTTACAAAGAGATAGAACTAAGTGTGTGAATGTTTTCTACAAAACTGTATCACAACTGTGATGTATACACAAAATGAAGCTTAGAAACTAGATTGCTAAATAATGATAGAATATCAGAATATGTGGTTTAGCAAAACTGAGAGAAAGAAGATTTTGATTAGCTTTTGTGCGTGTAGAGATTTGGAGAGCATTAGCCATTTCAATCTTCAAAGTCTTGTTTATATAGCACTGAGATGATGAACGTTGGATGCAATATTCTTGATTCAATGCTAATAACAAACTTTCCTTATCGAGCAGATCTTGTCTGGAATGAGGCCGTTGGAATTAATTTGCTTTCAATGCACAGTACCGTTGCTTACTTAATGCAAGTTCTGGCTTGGCTCATTCTGACTCTGCTTAGCTGCTGATGAACTATTGTGTTTCTTTATCAGAGTGTTGAGCGCAGTCTTGTTCATCAGGCTTCAGCATGTACGTGAGTTGATCATCTGATTCTGTCATTCTGATATGGCAACTTCTGATGCTGGTGTCTGAAACCAAATTCTGATGCTGATTAGATGTGATCTTGCTTATATCAATCAGAGTATCTGCAAGTCAGAACATAATATTTTTAGGCAGCAGATAGTTCATACATGAAACTTATAAATACTATATCTTTTCACTTTGTTATCATCAAAACTTAAATATAGGGTAGTAGATTCAAACTTTGTTCTAACAATCTCCCCCTTTTTGATGATGACAAAAACTAGATATTTTTAAATGAAAATAACGTGAAAAGGTATCTGAGATATGCATCAGAGTAAGAAGTAAAAGGATAAGGAGTAAAGAGATATCAGAGTTGAGAGATATACTCCCCCTGAGTTTATTATTTCCCTTTGATTACAAGTGTTCTTCAGGATCAGATCTTTTTGCCTTTCTTTGAACGTCAGAGTATCAGAGTCTTTGATTATCAGAAGCTTTATGTCAGAGCAGAGCTTCAGAGCTTTTCTTGTCAGAGCTTTGCTTTGGATCAGAGTATCAGAGCGGATCAGAGCTTCATAGTGATCAGAGCTTCTAGTCTTCAGAGTGTCCAGGAGCTTCCTTGTACCTGTAGACTTTAAGCAAAATAGAAAAACATTTTTTAGAATGTTTGAGAATTTCTGTCTAGTTGGCCGTTATTGTTTAAAATATCATTCTTGTTCTCCCCCTTTTTGTCAGCAATCAAAAAGTGTAAGTGATGTGCTAAAACAATTAAGATCAGAAAAAAAAACTAGTTATATTAAAAGAGTTCAGAATCAAAACATGAAAATAGTACAAAACACATTCAAGTAGTGCATCAGAAAATCAAGGAAAACATGAAAAAGGACATGAATGAAAAAAGACTAAGGTTGAGGAGGCAAGCGTGTGAACAGGTTCTCCAGCATGGCTTGGATCTTTTCAGCAGTCTCATTCTGCTTGTGCACCATGCTGACAACAGTGTCAATCTTGCTATCCTGCACATCCATTCTTTCTTTCATCTTCTGGTCGCTTTCATCCATCCGCTGCTGCAGACGCATGTCATTCAGCCTTAGTTCTTCCAGAGTCTGCCTATCCAAGGCAGCTTGAGAAGCATCAGAAGCAGGAAGCTTCTGAGATCTTTCAGCAACATCTTCTGCTTGACTTTCTTCAGCTTGAATGGTCTTGTCTTCTTCTGATTGCACCTTTGCAGCTTGCTGTTTCTCAGACCAAGGTTCACTATCCAGAGGGAGCACGTCTTCTTTCAGAAGCTGACTTCCAACTTCATTCAGAAGCTTGCTGAAATTTTGTTGTGCCTGCTCATAGTTGATATCCTGCAACTTGAGGGCTTCAGCACGTACCCAAAGTCTGAATTGTGACCAGAGCTGATCAGAAGCAGCTGGGTCAATCATTCCAGGACAGACTTGCTTCAAAGAAGCAATCCATTACAGCACACCTGTTTCAAAATTCATAATACCAGAGCCAACATCTGGTTGTTTTGGTTTTGGGATGGCAATTTTATGTTTCAGATCAGCAAGACGGTCAAGACTGGTTAAGTCTATGAAAGTCCTGCTGGGGTTTTCGGAGGTTTTCTGGGCAGCTAATTGTTTTGGAGATGGAGTATCAGAATCAGAGATTATGATTGGACTGGGTGGTGTTTTGGGAGTATTTGGTGGTGTAGATTCTGATGAGGATGGCAATTGTGCTAAGGTGATAGTTGTTCCACCTGGAAGCTGGATTGCCAAAGGTGATGGTTGAGGTGAATGAGGTTCAGATGGTTGAGGAGAAGGAGTTTCAGAGTGATGAAACTCTGGTTGAGGTGATGGAGGATTAATTTCTGGTTGGGGAGAGGGAGACGGAATTGCTAGTTGAGGAGAAGTTGTTGGGATTTCTGATTGTTCAGGGATAAGGGGTTCTTCTGGAATTGGTGAAAGTGGTTGTTGTTGTTGTTCTGGTTCTTCAGCAGATTGCTGTTGTTCTGGTTGAGGAGGAGGAACAATTTGTGGTTCAGAGATTGGTTGATCAGAGGTGTGTTGATCAATGTCAGACAGCACTTGGTCAATTGCTGATGTTGTTGAGATTGTTGGTTGTTTGGGATGTTTGGTTCTGGGTCTTCTGAGTTTTAATGCCTCAGAAGGGTCCTCTTCTGGTACAGTTTCATCTATGGTAGGGATGGGGATTGAGATTCTATGAGAGGTTTGAGGAGGAATAGATGCTGGAATAGTAGAAGAATTTAAAACAGAAGCAGCAGATGAATTACCTCTTTTCCTGGGTGTCTGCTGGGATGATCCTTCTGATTGTGCCTTCCTCTTCTTCGTTTTCTTCAGAGTCACTTCTTGCTGAGGTTGATGCAGAGCTTTGATAATCAGATTTGGATCTGAACCATCTGCCTTGCACGCATCCAAGTATCTGAGAACCACCTCTGGTTTGGATTCTATTTCAGAAAATAACGGAAAGTCACTTAGAGGCACTCTTCTGCTGGTGATATCAGCAATAGGAGTAGCTCTGGGTTCCTTCTGAATATTCTCTATCAGCTTCATCTTCTTCAAGTTCTTTGCATTCAGAGGTTTCCCAACTGTTGGTTCAATAGTGCTTAGCTCTTGAGCTTCTATCAGATGCTCTATCAGCCTATTCTCTGTCAGAATATCTGATATCAACCTTCCAAAGGGTATCCAATCCCTCTTGGTTCTTTCTTCTTCCCTGGTTTCCTTCACACTTGTTCTGAGGTGGTTGAACAGGAAGTGAGCCAGATTGATCTTTACCTTCTGATCAATAAAGTAGATCAGAAACTGCTGATCCACATTTATGTAATCAGGAGAACTGGTTGGTTTCCTGTGGTTGAAGCACCCCAGAATTATCTTAGCCCAAACTCTGTAATGATCCTTCAGATCTTTAATCTTGCTGCTGGGCACCCCATGAGTGAAAATCCTTGCAGCTATCACCCCTACATCAGCACATCTTTCAGCCATGTCCACACAACGGACGCCACCGTCACTGTAACCGATTAGCCTTGCAATGTGATCCTCAGTGATCACAATCTTCTTCCCCATAACAAAGGAGGTGACTAGATGTGTTGAAGCTTTGGCGTGAATCCAGAATTCCTTGACTAGCATTGGGAATGTTGGTCCAACCAACCTGTCAAAATACCTTTCCCACTTCTGTGCCCTAACTTCTTCAGTTAGGTCAAAACTGTTCTCCTTCAAGCTTCCAAAATCAATGATTAATTCAGAAAGCACTTCAAGATTCTTCACAGGAGTGAGGAGAGTTCTGAATGGCACTTGATATTGCTCAGATGATGCTTTCTTCTGAGGACCTGCAGAAGCACTGTTGGAGGTTGCCATGTTCACACTAAAAGGGTTTTGAGAATAAACTGAGGAAAGTAGGTTTTGCAAGAGATGAACACAGAAATATGCAGAAAATGCTTGAGTATTAGTGAGAAAACATAAAGAATGAGAATGAGAGATTAATGTGTTTAAATAGAGTTTCAAAAATATTTTGAAAAGATAAACGTTTTTTAAGAGAGAGAAAAATCATGATTGCATTTTAAAAGCATGATTACTTTTCATTAAATGCTTGTTGATATTGGGGGATTTGAGAAAGATACTTAAAAACGGTTACCAGACATGTGTCTCAATGCACCCAATCAGCGTTTTGCCTTCTCAGAAGCGTGCACGCGTTCTGCTTCAGAGATATGCTGATGATTGGATGACACTTGTTTGATGTAGTGATCAGCACGTCTGTCTTTGAGCTTAGACTCTCAGATCTTTAGACTTGCATCTGATACAATCTGCATGTTCTATCTTTTCTCAAAAATTTGGAAGTCTTCAATCTGACTTTTCATCCAGAGCATTTGTGTGCTACATCCTGCTGCTGCTATGTACTCAGCTTCTGCTGTTGATAGTGCAATTGTTGATTGCCTTTTGTTGGACCAAGAGATCAGATTTTCTCCCAGAAACTGGCAGCTTCCAGAAGTACTTTTACGTTCCACTCTGTCTCCAGCAAAATCAGCATCGCAGTAGCCTACTAAGCTGTAATCACTAGATTTTCTATAAAACAAACCCAGATTAGTAGTACCTTTCAGATACTTGAAAATTCGCTTAACAGCTGTTAAGTGAGATTCTCTAGGATCTGATTGGAATCTAGCACAGATACAAACACTTAATAATATGTCAGGTCTTGAAGCAGTCAGATAGAGGAGAGAACCAATCATACCTCTGTAGACTTTCTGTTCTACATTTTTGCTTACCTCTTCTCTTTCCAGAATGCACGTGGGATGCATTGGAATCTTTGATGGCTTACATTCTGAGAGGTCAAATTTCTTCAGAAGATCTCTGATGTATTTGCTCTGATGAATGTAAGTTCCTTCTGGAGTTTGATTGATCTGAATTCCTAGAAAGAATTTCAGTTCCCCCATGAGGCTCATCTCAAATTCTGCCTGCATACACTTAGCAAATTTTCTTCCAAGAGAAGGATTAGTAGAACCAAAAATAATATCATCGACATAAATTTGACAGACTAAGATGTCATCCTTAACTGATTTACAGAATAGAGTAGTGTCCACTTTCCCTCTGGTGAATTCATTTTCTAACAGAAAGTTACTTAGCCTTTCATACCAAGCTCTAGGAGCTTGTTTCATACCATACAGTGACTTCTTTAGTTTGAAAACATGTTCTGGATGTTTTGTATTTTCAAAACCTGGGGGTTGGTGTACATAAACTTCTTCTTCTATATAACCATTTAAGAATGCACTTTTGACATCCATCTGATACAGAGTGATGCCTCTATTAACAGCAAATGAAATTAAAAGTCTGATAGATTCTAACCTGGCGACTGGGGCAAAGGTTTCTGTATAGTTTATCCCCTCTTGCTGACTATAACCTTGTGCAACCAGTCGTGCCTTGTTTCTGATGACTTCACCTTGTTCATTTAGCTTGTTTCTGAACACCCATCTTGTTCCAATGACGTTGAATCCTTTTGGTCTGGGAACGAGATCCCATACGTCGTTTCTGGTGAATTGATTCAGCTCTTCTTGCATTGCCAGAATCCAGTCATTATCCAGAAGTGCTTCACCAATAGAAGAAGGTTCAATCAGAGACACAAGTCCCATAAGTGTTTCTTCAGAGTTTCTGAAGCTTGCTCTTGTTCTGATTGGATCTTCCTTTCTTCCTAGGATAGTCTCTTCTGGGTGATCCAAGCTGCTTCTGGGTAATCTCTTCTGAGGTTGATCATCAGCTGTTGTAGGATTGCTAGCAGTGCTCCTTTCAGACGTTGAAGGAATGTCTGTGTTGAGAGCTTCTGATGACTTGTCTTCAGAACCTGCAAATTCAATTTCTATACCTGCAAAAACTTCATTCTGCTTTGACTTTTCAGAGTCAAGCTTATCATCAAAACGAACACTGATTGATTCTTCCACAATCTGTGTTTCTGTATTGTATACTCTGTACCCTCTTGAGCGTTCAGAGTATCCTAACATAATACACTTATGTGCTTTAGAGTCAAACTTGTTCAAATAATTCTTTGTATTTAATATAAAGCAAGTACATCCAAATGGATGAAAATATGAAATGTTGGGCTTTCTGTTCTTCCACAATTCATATGGAGTCTTTTCCAGAATAGGTCTTATTGAGATTCTATTCTGAATGTAGCACGTTGTGTTTATTGCCTCTGCCTAGAAGGTCTTAGCAACGTTTGTCTCATTGATCATGGTTCTGGCCATTTCTTGCAATGTTCTGTTCTTTCGTTCTACAACTCCATTTTGTTGGGGAGTTCTAGGACAAGAGAAATCATGCAGAATGCCTCTGTCATTAAAGAATGACTCAAAATCTTTGTTTTCAAATTCTCCACCATGATCACTTCTGACTTTAACGATTCTAAGATCCTTTTCATTCTGAACTTGGTTACAGAAGGTAACAAACACAGAGTGTGACTCGTCCTTGTGTCTTAAGAACTTTACCCATGTCCATCTGCTATAGTCATCTACGATTACTAACCCATACTTCTTACCACTGACTGAAGCAGTTTTAACTGGTCCAAATAAGTCAATATGCAGAAGTTCTAATTGCTTAGAGGTAGAAACAACATTTTTGGATTTAAAAGAAGGTTTTGCAAATTTGCCTTTCTGACATGCTTCACACAGAGCATCTGAATTGAACTTCAAATTAGGAAGTCCTCTGACCAGATTGAGTTTGTTAATCTGAGATATTCTTCTCATACTAACATGCCCCAATCTTCTGTGCCAGATCCACTGCTCGTTGTTAACATACAGAAGACATTTTACATTCTGACTCTTTAGTTCAGAAAGTTTGATTTTGTAAATGTTGTTTTTCCTCTTACCATTAAACAGGATAGTCCCATCTTTCTGACTAACAGCTTTACATGATTTTTTATTAAAGATTATATCATAACCGTTATCACTTAATTGACTTATGGATAACAGATTATGCATCAATCCATCTACTAGCAGAACATTATTAATAGAGGGAAGATTTCCATTACCTACAGTTCCAGAGCCAATTATCTTTCCCCTCTGATTGCCTCCAAAGCCAACGTGGCCTCCAGGCTTAAGTTCCAGGCTTTGGAACATATGCCTTCTTCCCGTCATGTGTCGTGAGCAGCCAGAGTCCAGGTACCATGACTGGTGTTTCTGACTTGTTGCTAAAGATATCTGCAACATGTATTATTTTATCCTTAGGTACCCAGATTTTCTTGGGTCCTGATTTGTTAGTTTTACCAAAACTCTGGTTGAATTTTAGTTTCACAGAGTGCTTACTGCTAGTGTATTTGATATCATGTGTGTGACCATATACAAAATGTGAATTCAGAGGAGTGTGTTTAATGGTTAAGTCCATGACATTCTTTGGTGTAGGAACCTTACCTTGGTATCCTATTCCTTTCCTGCCGTTTCTGCTAACTCCATAGATCATTGAAGCCATTCTGCTTCTATCTATGCTTTTAGCTAGGAACTTCTGGAAACCGTGATCATACTCCTTGATGATCTCATCAGCGTTGCTGGGAGTTTCAGAAATTGGTTCCTTCTGAGAGTTTTGTAAAGTGTTTTCTAATTTTGAAATCTTATTTCTCAGCTCAGAATTTTCCAATTTGAGACTCTCAGTCTTATTAGAGTCAGATTCAAGATTCCTTTTCAGGTCTCTAAATTTAGCTCTAATTTGCTGATAACGTTCCAGAATCTCATTAAGGCTTTCAGCAAGTTCAGCCTTTGTAAAGTTAACAGCAAAGTTAGGAAATACCTCTTCAGTATCTGATTCTGAATCTGATTCAGAAGCTTCACTATCTTCTGAGATGTTAGCCATGAGAGCTATATTTGCCCTCTCATTATCTGATTCTGAGTCAGCTTCAGACGAGTCAGAGTCATCCCATGTAGCCATGAGACTTTTCTTCTTCTCTCTTCCAAACTTCTTTTTGGGATTTTCCCTCTGAAGCTTTGGGCAGTCACTCTTATAGTGTCCTTGCTCATTGCACTCATAGCAGATGATGTCTTTGGTGTTTGGCTTTTTGCTACTGGAGGAGCCTTCAGATCTTCTGTATCCAGAGGAAGAATCTGTCCTTCTGTATCTAGAAGAAGACTCGTTCTGATCAGATCTTCTGGGATTCCTGAACTTCCTTTGTCTTTGCTTCCACAGTTGATTTACTCTTCTAGAGAGGAGGGAGAGTTCGTCTTCTTCTGATGAGGATCCATCAGATGTTTCTTCAACTGCCTACAAAACTTTAGACTCAAATTTTTTGTTAGATTTTAATGCTAAAGGCTTACCTTGCTTCTGAGGCTCATCAGCTTCTAGCTCTATCTCATGACTTCTGAGGGAGCTGATAAGTTCCTCCAGAGTGATTTTGTTGAGATCTTTAGCTAGCTTCAGAGCTGTAACCATAGGTCTCCACTGCTTGGGTAAACTTCTGATGATTTTCTTGACATGGTCAGCAGTAGAGTATCCTTTGTCCAGAACTTTGAGACCAGCTACCAGAATCTGGAATCTAGAGAACATGGTTTCAATGGATTCAGATTCTTCCATTTTGAACGCCTCATACTTCTGAATGAGCGCCAGAGCTTTTGTTTCTTTGACCTGAACGTTGCCCTCATGCGTCATTCTGAGTGAGTCAAAAATATTCTTTGATGTGTCTCTGTTGGAGATCTTTTCATACTCAGTATAGGAGATGGCGCTGAGGAGGATGGTTCTGGCCTTGTGGTGATTCTTGAAGTCACGCTTTTGTTGATCATACATTGTTTTTCTATCAATCTTCTGACCACTTGCATTCACAGGGTGCGTGTATCCATCTGTCACCATATCCCACAGATCAGCATCATGTGCCAGAAAGAAGCTTTCAATTCTGTCTTTCCAGTAATCAAAGTTTTCTCCATCAAAGACTGGAGGTTTGCCGCTGAATCTGTCTCTGTCCTCATTGTTGTCATTGCTGATGTGAGAATTATTTCCTGCCATTGTGTTTTTCTGACGCTGGATCTTGTACTGACACGGTTAAGTGTTTTAGCTCAGAACCAGGCGCTCTGATGCCAATTGAAGTGGTGAAAAACACAAGAAGGGGGGGGGGGGGGGGGGTTGAATTGTAAAACTGAAATCTAATGCAATGAACAAGATATTTTTATCCTGGTTCGTTTGATCTCAAACTACTCCAGTCCACCCGTCAAGGTGATTTCGCCTCTCTCCAACGAGGTCTTAATCCACTATATTCAACTGAATATTACAGACTGCTTTAACAACTGCTAAAGCCTTCTTGATCCAAACCACAACCCGGTTTGTCAAGGTAACACTTTCTTACAAAGAGATAGAACTAAGTGTGTGAATGTTTTCTACAAAACTGTATCACAACTGTGATGTATACACAAATTGAAGCTTAGAAACTAGATTGCTAAATAATGATAGAATATCAGAATGTGTGGTTTAGCAAAACTGAGAGAAAGAAGATTTTGATTAGCTTTTGTGCGTGTAGAGATTTGGAGAGCATTAGCCATTTCAATCTTCAAAGTCTTGTTTATATAGCACTGAGATGATGAACGTTGGATGCAATATTCTTGATTCAATGCTAATAACAAACTTTCCTTATCGAGCAGATCTTGTCTGGAATGAGGCCGTTGGAATTAATTTGCTTTCAATGCACAGTACCGTTGCTTACTTAATGCAAGTTCTGGCTTGGCTCATTCTGACTCTGCTTAGCTGCTGATGAACTGTTGTGTTTCTTTATCAGAGTGTTGAGCGCAGTCTTGTTCATCAGGCTTCAGCATGTACGTGAGTTGATCATCTGATTCTGTCATTCTGATATGGCAACTTCTGATGCTGGTGTCTGAAACCAAATTCTGATGCTGATTAGATGTGATCTTGCTTATATCAATCAGAGTATCTGCAAGTCAGAACATAATATTTTTAGGCAGCAGATAGTTCATACATGAAACTTATAAATACTATATCTTTTCACTTTGTTATCATCAAAACTTAAATATAGGGTAGTAGATTCAAACTTTGTTCTAACACTGGCTTATCTGAGTATTTAATCAATTATCTTCCTTCTTGAAGAAGTTTCTGACTACGAGCCAAAGCTTGCATGTATATCGCTCAGATTTATTCCATAACTGATCTCTGGTGATAGTAAGAATCAAGTTAAACCTTTGAAGAAAGCCCCAGGTCTGAATAAGAATCCCCAATCTTCGGGTACCTGCTATGAATGCATGAATATGCATGGGGTGCATGAATGAATGTCATGTCATGTTTTATCATTTCCAAGGAAATTGCGTGCTTTGATTTTGATTTTACGCAAGGGATGGAAGATTTTAGCACAAGACTTGCAAATATGATTCCTTAGAAATAACTGAACATGTATGTTAAGCATGTGGTTAGCCATGTTATGTATGAAAAGGCATGAGATCAAATGGGATCAAGATTTCATCATTTCTAGACATGATTGTTGCACTGTTCTGAACCATATGAGTATTATCAGATCAAAGGTCCGACATAGCTTCTGCATATATAAGAACCAAGTGCCATGTGGATCTCCCATTGTACGGGGTCAAGGCTTCTGGAACATCGGATACTGTTGAGAATTTTCTTAATATGCTGGGAATACCAAGATTGAAGGCTTGAATGAACCTCCAGGTAAACAAGTCAGGAACTCAGAAAATAAATCTGAGAACCATACGGTCACCAACAGGATATAGCATCTGCATAAAGTCATAACAGAAAACCAGAACATAGCCATTAGAACCAATAGCCACTGTCTGAGCATAGTCACCATCTGAATATGAATAACCATCTGAACACATTCACCATCTGTACCTGTAATAAAATTCCCACCCCACTTACGGGTGAAGACTAGGTCAGGGTAAGGCAATGGTAACTCGAAAATCACGGGTCCGCCTGAAAGTGCTATGGGCTTACCCACAGACGTGGGTACCGATAGTAATTTATTTGAACCTCATACGAGCGTGGTATATGACATGACTGCCCTAATCGAACCACGTCCTATAGCCGCCATGCCCCCACTCTATTCCTAGGTGTCCTAGTGCACTCTGGCCTGGGTACTGGGCCTTTTACCTCAATAGTAACATCCCAACCCAAACAAGAAGCAAATCCAGTACGGCAGTAGTATATGGAAAACAGTAAAATGCAATGCATATGTATGCTCAAGAATGAGTGAATAAACTGAAAGCATGTAAAAATAAACACCCAAAGAAAAGAAATCAAGAGCTAGGAGCGACTCCGGGATGGACCAGCATTTGGTCGACCTATTCCCCAGTGAAGTCGCCAGCTGAAAAAACCGGTTGAAAATCATCAAAACAATGAAGTAGCCATCGAACGTCTTTTATCCCACATGTAGGGAAAGGTAAACATCGAGAAAACCTGAGAAGGGAGAAGTCACGGTCTTGCGACCGAGAGATCGGATAAGGGAGTCTGTTACGCGAGGGGAAGGTATTAGCACCCCACACGCCCGTAGTACTCTACGGTATCCACTCTTGTTGTCTATCTTATGAGTGTGTTTAATCTATGCTTACTATTTATTACTGCTAAGGGAAAATGCATGCAAAAGAAAGGAGAGAATAATGTAGGAAAAATAAAATTGTGCTCGCTTGGGCCCTACCCCAATGCCTACGTATCCGTTTTGAGGAATCAGAGCTACCGTAGTTTGGCTCATATGTTTTTGTTTGTTTGTGTTTTTTGTGGACGAAGTTAATTCCGCCTTCTGCCGCAGCTCGACCTTTGGAGACTTATGCGTTGGAACATAAGTAAATTAATCATGTCCTTACCTGAAAAGGGTTATTAAAGAAAGGTGCTCGAGCGCAAAAATGGTTTGAGTTGGTTTATATTTTGTTGCAGATAGCGACTAGTCGACCTCAAGGGAGAGATATTAGCCACTTTTCTACTTAGCTATGAAAGGAGTTTTTGAGAATTGAACCACACCTAGGCTTAAGATGAAGAACAATAAGATCGAGAGGATACCCGCTTATCATTTATCATACTAAGCAAAAGCATGATTCTCATAAGTAGTTTTAAAGTGTTTTGAATTTTGAAAGAAAAAAGAAGTTTTTGTTTTAAATGCACATGCAAAAGGAAAAAAAAGTCATAGGGAGACTAGCCTATTTCTAAACCTAATTTTATCATGCGTTGTTAGACCTACAGTTAGAATTTTGAGGGGTTCTACCTAATGTTAGCACGCATATGGTTTGCGATAAAGTACGAAAACGAAGAATAAAATAGAGTTGTGACGATACCGAACGGATGAGGTCCATTGCCTCTTCGAAACTGCACAAGCGATAAGAAAATCCTACCAAAGTTTCCTTGAACGAGTGATTGAAGAATTATCCCCGAGCATTCCACATTGCAAGAGTTACATCGATATCCAAACAAAATCTCACCATGCACAGTTCTGCGAAGCATCTTCTTCGATGAACGCCATTTTCTTCTCTTCGTCGTCTTCTTTGCCTCAGGCTTCAGTCATCGCGGCTTAAGCTCATTCACAGTGGCTTCGATCAACACAAACCTCTTCTTCTCCGATTTAACATCGCACAGCACCGCCGTAATTATTCGGTTCCTCATCCATATGCGATGCACAAAATTATTCATCCGCCTTCGGTCGCTGTCATGCTCTCAACTGTACCTGTCTCCGTGGCAACATCATAACCACTACCTTCGCCTTACTTTGTCTCAATTCATCCAGAAACACATTGGTATGAAGAAAACGCGAAATCAAGATAGGGAAAGGAATGGCGCAATGTTTACCTACGAGGCAGAGTCTTGTCTTAGATTTTGTTTCAATCGATGTTGGATTGAAGATGAAAAGAAAACCAGAGAGGAGGTTCTTTTGCACTAATCACAGGTATCGTATTTTCTTCTACTTTCTTCATATTCTTCTATTTTGGCGTTTTTTTCGACTATGTATGGTACATGCTCGCTGTGTGATAATAATGTATGTGAATTCTGTTATGTTCTTGTTGCACAGAGGAACTGAGAAATAAACTCAATAACGCATCAGAGAAGTTGAGATGATTATGATGTGCAACAAAGTTCCAAGAATAACTTTGGATAAACGATGGGGATGATTAGATTCAATGATGATACTATGAAGAATTGTAATGTGAAGTTATTGTTGTTGTCGCGATGATGTATCAGTGAAGATGATGAAAAGATGAAGAGTATGCAGGGTGCAGAGGTTCTAAGTTTGAAGGTTTTCTAGTGAGTTCTATGTGATTTTTTCTGTGAATAATTGTATCTGTGAGAGAGAATTTCTCAGTTTTTTGTTGGAGATTTTTCTCCTCTCTTTATGTTATATTTTGTTATATACTTTTTCTCTTTTTCCTGTTGAGAGTTTTTATCTCCTCGCTGTGGGCATTGGAAAGTGGGTTTTATAGTTGATTCTTATTCTGCTTTTTGTTATGATTTTCTTAGAATTAGTTGAGTTGGTTAGAGTTTGGTTAACAGTTAGGAGGTTGGTAGTTTCTGTTAGGAATTTTTTTTGGTTGTTTGACAGTTGGTTACGGTTATAGGAAGTTAATTAGCAGTTAGTTTCAATTGAGAGTTCTGTTAGAAATTGCTGTTAGTTTGTTACTAGTTCTGTTTGACAGTTAGTGGGAGTTAGGAAAAGGTTTTGTTGGAAATTCTGTTTGGGCTTTCTGTTATAGAAGTTAGTTATTTTGCTTGTATTCAGTTTGCTGAAAGTTTGTTCGAGATATATGCAGTCCTGTGAGACCCTTTTTTGTTATAGGTCTGTTTGGTTTAGGACAATGTGCGGGGTTGTTTGAGAACTGGTTTTTGATAGTTCTATCAGCAGTTGTTGAAATTCAGCTTGTAGGGGATGCATGTATGCACAATGACCTTTTGGTTAATGAATGTCAACTGTTCGTACATTTCCTGACTTCTTGGTTTGAACTAATGCAGGGCTATCAGCTAGTGCAAGGACTTATTTGGATATGGTGTCAATTTTTTTTGCGGATGCAGGACTGTTTGAAAATGGTTAGGGAATGCAATTTTGTTTTGGCTTCTACTGGTGTATCTGGGTGGAAGACATGGAATACTTTAACAAGGTCAGCAAAATAAATCTTTCCTTTCTGCTTATTTTTCCGTCAGGTTCAATTGAATTACACATAGTCTAAAAAAATTATGTTAATGCTTCGACGTCACTGACAGAAAAAGTTGTATCTGCTGCAAGGGTAACTGGATTATGCGGCCCAGGAAATCGTCCATTTTTGCCTTAAAGTTGACACACCCCACTTTTATGAATTCCCCTTGATTACACTGATCACAGGATTAAAGTAAGATTTAATACAATGCAATATGAGAAATCCTTCCTACAATGAGAACCAAATTCTTCAACTGAAAGAAATTCTTGTAAGAGAAATGAGTCTTGGAAGAGAATGTACTATAGTTGTTGAATTGATAATAACTGTTTTCTTTTTGTTGTATAAATGTTTAGGATTGCTTTGGATTGAAACAAGAAGATAATGAAGATGGAAGCAAACTAAGGTTGCATTTCAAACACGACAAGGCCACACAGAAAGCGATGATGAGAATTAATATATGCATCTTTAAGTGTATTTCTCATTTTTGTAGTATGTTTTTGGATATTGTAAATGGTGTTGGATATTTGTAATGTATTTTGGAACTTGAATAAATGGAAGCTTTGATGAATTGTAACTTGAAAATTGGATGATGTAATTCATTTGTAACCTTGAACTTTCAAATTTATTTTGAACTTCCAAATTCCTTTCCCTTCAATATTCCCTTTAGACGCCTTTGTATGAATTCAAATAATCATGGCACAAATCCAAAATATTTGCAAGGTAATCAAAAGAGACTTGAATCTTCTTATCAAGATATATCCCCCTTGAATGATATTTGAATGAATGAATCTTCCTAGAAACCATATGAATGAATCTCTCACCCTTCTCTTGAATCAATATCGAATCCGAGCATGATTAAAAGTTTTAACGAATCCAATTCAATAATCATCAGTAAGCCAAGTTACTTGTGATGTGAGGTAACAAGTATTCGAAAGAACGATGAAGTTTTGAACTCAATGGACTTACAAGTTCATTCTATATACCACAACTTGCATTTTACAATCCAATCCACACTATATCTTGACTTCATGGATAACAACAATGTCTTGAGGGTGCCTCAAAGTATAGAAAGAAACATAATATGAAGCCCAATGAACCTCAATCAATAAATACTACAAATTCGAATATAGAAGATGTAACACCCTAATCAACTTGTGCTTGATGAATTCTTAATAGAGGATGACCTTGTAGCCTGATGAAGGAAAGATCCACAACATCCATGAACAAAAAACCCTAATTTTTCAATTTCACTGCCTTGAAAAATAACCAGAAGAATCAGGCTCTATTTGAACATATACACCTTAGCCAGTTGATAAAACCCTAATCCTGAAGGTTCTCGACCCCTTGCGAAGTTATGTTGTTAGCGAATGTATGCAATGTTAAATGACCTAATGGAGATATGTACATGAGAAAAGCGTGACAATGAATAAACCAGATAAAAGTAGAAGGGTGGGACAAATTTGGGGTATTACAGCTGCCCCTATTTAATCGTTTTAAACCTGAAAGTACGATTGGCACATGCCTTTCGGAAGTTCATGGTTGAAGATGATTAAATATCAATGCCAAAAATTTGTCCTGAGAAAGAGAGTAAGTGTTTTATTTATTAATTATGTGTCAACTGTCGGGGAAAAGAAATTTGTTTTTTCAATGAAGAAACAGAGATTGGGCTTGTAACGTGGCTTGATGCCAATACAAGACAAATGGTTGGTATGAAAAGACAGCGGACGAGGTCTACGGGCGACCTACGGTCCTAAGGTGACACGTGAGAGTGATTTGACAGAGAACCTAGGCTAAGGGCGATCTCAGGTTCTAAGACAAAGTATATGGAAAGAACCTAGCCAAGAGGCGGTCTCAGGTTCGACGATGATATGAGGGAAGAACCTAGCCAAGAGGCGATCTCAGGTTCTAAGATGATCTGAGGAAGAACCTAGCCTACGGGCGATCTCAGGTTCTAAGATGATCTAAGTAAGAACCTAGCCTACAGGCGATCTCAGGTTCGACGATGATCTAAGGAAGAACCTAGCCTACGGGCGATCTCAGGTTCTAAGAAGGAAATATGGGTTATGACATGATGATTGTTTTGATAAGCGGCACGGACGAGCATCAATAAAGGTTAAACACGGACGAGTGTTTGAATCAATACGGACGAGTATTGAAAGAAGATACGGACGAGTATCAAAGGTTAAACATGGACGAGTGTTTGAATCAATACGGACGAGTATTGAAAGAAGATACGAACGAGTATCAAAGTTTGAACATGGACGAGTGTTTGAATCAATACGGACGAGTATTGAAAGAAGATACAGACGAGTATCAAAAGTTTAAACACAGACGAGTGTTTGAATCAATATGGACGAGTATTGAAAGGAGATACAGGTGAGTATCAAAAAGTTAAACATGGACGAGTGTTTGAATTAATACGGACGAGTATTGAAAGAAGATACAGGCGAGTATCAAAGGTTAAACACGGACGAGTGTTTGAATCAATACGGACGAGTATTGAAAGGAGATACGGACGAGTATCAAAAGGGTAAACACGGACGAGTGTTTGAATCAATACGGACAAGTATTGAAAGGGGATACGGACGAGTATCAAAGGTTAAACACGGACGAGTGTTGGATTCAATACGGACGAGTATTGAAAGAAGACACGGACGAGTGTTTGAATTAATACGGACGAGTATTGAAAGAAGATACAGGCGAGTATCAAAAGGTTAAACACAGACGAGTGTTTGAATAACTGACCCGGTGGGTGTTTAGGAAACTTGACACATACGAGTGTTTAGGAAACTTTACACATACGAGTGTTTAGGAATGGACACGGACGAGTGTTTGGGAATGGACACGGACGAGTGTTTAGGGAAATGACTACCAGACAAGAACTGGGTTCATAATGACAAAGTGTATTAATTTTGTTTGGCATTGAAAAGGTGAAGGTCATCGACCGGGGATTCTGGGGATGATACCCTTTTGTAGGGATGTATTGTTGTCCTTGAATAATTCAGATATTTGTGTAAGGTACCTGATCTGGCTTATGCTTTGTATGCATGTTTGAGTTTCTTTTGACGCAAAGATCCACTCTGATGGATCAGCTACGCGCTTTTGAGGATGAAATGTTATGTAATGATAACTATATGCAATGCGAAGAAATAAACTTCATGGGGATAAGAGTAGGCTTGCTGGGAACCATGCTCGTCACTGGGGATGTCAATATATATCGACGTTGGAAGCCTGCAGTATCAAAGGTTGTTGGGGATACTGGGAAGAATTTGCACTGGGGAGCCCATGATATCGAAGATTATTGATGACTCTGCTGAGGATTGAGTTGCTGACGAAGCGAGTTTTTAATTACACTGCTGGATTATGAATCGTACCGTTTAGGGAAGAGATAATCTGATCAAACCTCCATACATCCTAAACTGTTGAGGGGGTGATAGAAGTGAATATGCCAAAGAATGGATACTGAACACCATGTGGATCTCTTTGAATACATGTCCCAAGTTTACGCACACTGGGGAATTGCCTCTTGAATCACTTGGGGATAAGAGATGGGCATGGACACCTACGAGTGCCCCGGTTTAGCTCTGCAAATTCCCCGGTCGAGCTCTGCGAATGCCCCGGTCTGGCTCTGCGAATGCCCCGGTTTAGCTTTACTGGGGATGCTCTTGATTAACTCCACTGAGGATGCACTTACGCGTGCTGAGTTAAAAGACGATTCTAGATTTTCTGAATTCACTTGGGGAATCAAACCCGAAGTTGTCTGTAGTAGATGGAGGCAGTTTCATGCGCTGGCTAGGTCAGGGTGACCATTATGATGCTTTCAGCTGATTGTAGTAGTCTCGTGCAACATAATTGGCTTGAGCAACTTTGCAAGCACAAATTAGGAATGCCCCTGTCTGGAGGATCTCTGGGAAGATCTATGTTGAATAGAAGACCAGAACATTTGTTTCACAATACGATATGAATTGGCCCGCCCCAATGTCTCGAGCCACGAAATAAACTGCTCTTGATTACAACTTTCATGGAGAGATTTGTCGAATCTCGACGTAACTTCCCCAGGTTGAATGAATTCTGAATAGATTTCTCAATGTGATAGCCCCTGATTGATGGCAACTTGAAGATATTTATCGACGTGATAAGCTCTGATTGATCGAGCTCTGAGGGAATGCCCCAGATTTGGCTGAGCTTAGAGAGATCGATTCTTGACTTGACGACCCCAGATTAGAAGTTTAAAGGGAATTCCCCAGATTGATGGAATCTGCTAACTTTATCCCTGAATTGTACTCAGATTGTGAAGTACCAAGATGATTTCTCTTGACAGAATCACCGGTCAACATGCTACTGGATAAGCCATTCCTCTTGTGGCAGCTGATTCTTGCTTCAACAGGGTATTCAAGCCTCTCTTCTCTGAAAAGATTGAGCTCTTTACCGGTTATTCATTGTGTAAACTTACTTGATGTCAATCAGTTGTTTTGTATGCAGAAGAATGTTTATTATGAGAATGATAATTCTAATGCAACACATATGTAAGTCTTGAAGTTTGAAAAAACTTTGAATGAAATGACGTCACAACTCTGTTGTGAACGAGTCACTAGCTAGAGAGAAACATTTGCAAATTCCTTTTTTATGAAAGATAATGCAAGCATATGATACCAACACAGATATTCAACATACCTCTTAGGAGTCAGTTAAACGCTATCTCGTTGTAGCAAGCTTTCAAATTGACCCATGCTTCAGTTAGGACTTTGAAAGGGTTGTAACGTGGCCTGGTTCACGGTTTTAGAAAAAGAATTTAAGGCTCAAAATTATTTGGTGCCCACCCATTCTCCATGATATTCTCCATTCCTACGTTCAGTTGACCTGGTACAAGTATTCATCTCTCGAGAAGAGTTTGCGATGATTGAGGAACCACTGCAGTTTCTTGGACACAACAGTCACTAACTTCTGATTTTGGTGTCTGATCAGACGACTTTGTTCTTTGATGAGGATTTTCATTGGTAATCCTTTTCTCTCCTTTTAGGCTTTATTCAATTTCTTTCTTGCTTTCCCTAATTTTTGCCTGGACAAATTCTTTTGAATTTCGATTTGGAAGTCCAGCGGGATGCCCCAATTTTTGCCTAAGCGACTTGTTTTCAAGCTTCGACTTAGCGGGGATTTTTGTTTCTTTCTTATTCGTATTTTTCATTTTGAACAAGTCGTTGATCTTTGCGTTGTTTTTGATTTGTCGGAAGTGATCCTGACTGCCTGAGTCCTCAGTATCGTTAGTTGTTGACCTCCTGATGTGCGAGAGATACCCATTGGGATATAGTCAAATAGACACACGTTGTTGTTAGATGAGGGTTAGGTTTTGACTTTCCTCAAACTTTTGATGGATAACCATTGTTGTATCCTTGGATGCACACTCTTGATGAGTTCTGAATGCTTGATTAGATTAGCTGAACACTACCCGCCCCAGGGTTAAAACGAGGGTTTTTTCTGAACAGAAAAGAAACTCCTACTTCGAAGGTTCAGAGGAGTTGACGAGGGTCTATCTCCCTTATATCTCCGGTGTTTAGGGATTTGAAACAAGGCATGTACATCGTCAACATGGTCTTACTCAAAAGCGTACCAACCAAAGATTTTTGCGTTTTTAGATTATCGTCATCCTCCTTTGAATCTTTACCTAAGCATAAGACTAGGAAATTTGGCATCAATATGCAAGTAAAATATTTAAAGAGTGATAACGAATGGATGAGTAAAAATGAAAGGAACACTTCAAGACAAGCACACTTATTGCATTAAGATTTTCGTTCAAAAATAGACAAGTTTCTATATACAAGCAATGTTTAAGCAAACAAGAAAGAATGCAAATGAAAATGCAGTAAAGAAACCAATGATTGCCACTGTTGAGGAGACTTGACTCTGTATGGACTTGCTGATTCTGATGACTTTCTGTAGTCTTAAAGCTCGAGTGTGCGAGAGAATCCCCTTTCAGATCTGATGTGAGCATGACAATTTTTGAATTAATTCAGTCTTGGACTTGGTCTCTGGATGACATACCATCTGGCTTATCTGAGTATTTAATCAATTATCTTCCTTCTTGAAGAAGTTTCTGACTACGAGCCAAAGCTTGCATGTATATCACTCAGATTTATTCCATAACTGATCTCTGGTGACAGTAAGAATCAAGTTAAACCTTTGAAGAAAGCCCTAGGTCTGAATAAGAATCCCTAATCTTTGGGTACCTGCTATGAATGCATGAATATGCATGGGGTGCATGAATGAATGTCATGTCATGTTTTATCATTTCCAAGGAAATTGCGTGCTTTGATTTTGATTTTACGCAAGTAAGGGATGGAAGATTTTAGCACAAGACTTGCAAATATGATTCCTTGGAAATAACTGAACATGTATGTTAAGCATGTGGTTAGCCATGTTATGTATGCAAAGGCATGAGATCAAATCGGATCAAGATTCCATCATTTCTAGACATGATTGTTGCACTGTTCTGAACCATATAGTATTATCAGATCAAAGGTCCGACATAGCTTCTGCATATATAAGAACCAAGTGCCATGTGTATCTCCCATTGTACGGGGTCAAGGCTTCTGGAACATCGGATACTGTTGAGAATTTTCTGAATATGCTGGGAATACCAAGATTGAAGGCTTGAATGAACCTCCAAGTAAACAAGTCAGGAACTCAAAATAAATCTGAGAACTATACGGTCACCAACAGGATATAGCATCTGCATAAAGTCATAACAGAAATCCAGAACATAGCCATTAGAACCAATAGCCACTGTCTGAGCATAGTCACCATCTGAATATGAATAACCATCTGAACACAGTCACCATCTGTACCTGTAATAAAATTCCCTCCCCACTTATGGGTGAAGACTAGGTCAGGGTAAGGCAATGGTAACTCGAAAATCACGGATCCGCCTGAAAGTGCTATGGGCTTACCCACAGACGTGGGTGCCGATAGTAATTTATTTGAACCTCATACGAGCGTGGTATATGACATGACTGCACTAATCGGACCACTTCCTATAGCCGCCATGCCCCCACTCTATTCCTAGGTGTCCTAGTGCACTATGGCCTGGGTACTGGGCCTTTTACCTCAATAGTAACATCCCAACCCAAACAAGAAGCAAATCCAGTACAGCAGTAGTATATGGAAAACAGTAAAATGCAATGCATATGTATGCTCAAGAATGAGTGAATAAACTGAAAGCATGTAAAAATAAACACCCAAAGAAAAGAAAGCAAGAGCTAAGAGCGACTCCGGGATGGACCAGCATTTGGTCGACCTATTCCCCAGTGAAATCGCCAGCTGAAACAACCGGTTGAAAATCATCAAAACAATGAAGTCGCCATCGAACGTCTTTTATCCCACATGTAGAGAAAGGTAAACATCGAGAAAACCTGAGAAGGGAGAAGTCACGGTCTTGCGACCGAGAGATCGGATAAGGGAGTCTGTTACGTGAGGGGAAGGTATTAGCACCCCACACGCCCGTAGTACTCTACGGTATCCACTCTTGTTGTCTATCTTATGGGTGTGTTTAATCTATGCTTACTGTTTATTACTGCTAAGGGAAAATGCATGCAAAAGAAAGGAGAGAAGAATGTAGGGAAAATAAAATTGTGCTCGCTTGGGCCCTACCCCAATGCCTACATATCCGTTTTGAGGAATCAGAGCTACCGTAGTTCGGCTCATATGTTTTTGTTTGTTTGTGTTTTTTGTGGACGAAGTTAATTCCGCCTTCTGCCGTAGCTCGACCTTTGGAGACTTATGCGTTGGCACATAAGTAAATTAATCATGTCCTTACCTGAAAAAGGTTATTAAAGAAAGGTGCTCGAGCGCAAAAATGGTTTGAGTTGGTTTATATTTTGTTGCAGATAGCGACTAGTCGACCTCAAGGGATAAATATTAGCCATTTTTCTACTTAGCTATGAAAGGAGTTTTTGAGAATTGAACCACACCTAGGCTTAAGATGAAGAACAATAAGATCAAGAAGAGACCCGCTTATCATTTCTCATACTAAGCAAAAGCATGATTCTCATCAGTAGTTTTAAAGTGTTTTGAATTTTGAAAGAAAAAAGAAGTTTTTGTTTTAAATGCACATGCAAAAGGAAAAAAAAGTCATAGGGAGACTAGCCTATTTCTAAACCTAATTTTATCATGCGTTGTTAGACCTACAGTTAGAATTTGGAGGGGTTCTACCTAATGTTAGCACGCATATGGTTTGCGATAAAGTATGAAAACGAAGAACAAAATAGAGTTGTGACGATACCGAACGGAGGAGGTCCGTTGCCTCTTCGAAACTGCGCAAGCGATAAGAAAATCCTACCAAAGTTTCCTTGAACGAGTGATTGAAGAATTATCCCCGAGCATTCCTTATTGCAAGAGTTACATCGATATCCAAACAAAATCTCACCATGCACAGTTCCGCGAAGCATCTTCTTCGATGAACGCCATTTTCTTCTCTTCGTCGTCTTCTTTGCCTCAGGCTTCAGTCATCGCGGTTTAAGCTCATTCACAGTGGCTCCGATCAACACAAACCTCTTCTTCTCCGATTTAACATCGCACAGCATCGCCGCAATTATTCGGTTCCTCATCCATACGCGATGCACAAAATTATTCCTCCACCTTCTGTCGCTGTCATGCTCTCAACTGTACCTGTCTCCGTGGCAACATCACAACCACTACCTCCGCCTTACTTTGTCTCAATTCATCCAGAAACACATTGGTATGAAGAAAACGTGAAATCAAGACAGGGAAAGGAATGGCGCAATGTTTACCTACGAGGCGGAGTCTTGCCTCAGATTTTGTTTCAATCGATGTTGGATTGAAGATGAAAAGAAAACCAGAGAGGAGGTTCTTTTGCGCTAATCACAGGTATCGTATTTTCTTCTACTTTCTTCATATTCTTCTATTTTGGCGTTTTTTCGACTACGTATGGTACATGCTCACCGTGTGATAATAATGTATGTCAATTCTGTTATGTTCTTGTTGCACAGAGGAACTGAGAAATGAACTCAATAACGCATCAGAGAAGTTGAGGTGATTATGATGTGCAACAAAGTTCCAAGAATAACTTTGGATAAACGATGGGGATGATTAGATTCAATGATGATACTATGAAGAATTGTAATGTGAAGTTGTTGTTGTTGTTGCTATGATGTATCAGTGAAGATGATGAAAAGATGAAGAGTATGCAGGGTGCAGAGGTTCTAAGTTTGAAGGTTTTCTGGTGAGTTCTATGTGATCTTTTCTGTGAATAATTGTATCTGTGAGAGAGAATTTCTCAGTTTTTTGTTGGAGATTTTTCTCCTCTCTTCATGTTATATTCTGTTATATACTTTTTCTCTTTTTCCTGTTGAGAGTTTTTATCTCCTCGCTGTGGGCATTGGAAAGTGGGTTTTATAGTTGATTCTTATTCTGCTTTTTGTTATGATTTTCTTAGAATTAGTTGAGTTGGTTAGAGTTTGGTTAACAGTTAGGAGGTTGGTAGTTTCTGTTAGGAATTTTTTTTGGTTGTTTGACAGTTGGTTACGGTTATAGGAAGTTAGTTAGCAGTTAGTTTCAGTTGAGAGTTCTGTTAGAAATTGTTGTTAGTTTGTTACTAGTTCTGTTTGACAGTTAGTTAGAGTTAGGAAAAGGTTTTGTTGGAAATTCTGTTTGGGCTTTCTGTTATAGAAGTTAGTTATTCTGCTTGTATTCAGTTTGCTGAAAGTTTGTTCGAGATATATGCAGTCCTGTGAGCCCCTTTTTTTGTTATAGGTCTGTTTGGTTTAGGATAATGTGCAGGGTTGTTTGAGAACTTGTTTTTGATAGTTCTATCAGCAGTTGTTGAAATTCAGCTTGTAGGGGATGCATGTATGCACAATGACCTTTTGGTTGATGAATGTCAATTGTTCGTACATTTCCTGACTTCTTGGTTTGAACTAATGCAGGGCTATTAGCTAGTGCAAGGACTTATTTGGATATGGTGTCAATTTTTTTTGCGGATGCAAGGCTGTTTGAAAATGGTTAGGGAATGCAATTTTGTTTTGGCTTCTACTGGTGTATCTGGGTGGAAGACATGGAATACTTTAACAAGGTCAGCAAAATAAATATTTCCTTTCTGCTTATTTTTCCATCAGGTTCGATTGAATTACACAGTCTAAAAAAATTCTGTTAATGCTTCGACGTCACTGACAGAAAAAGTTGTATCTGCTGCAAGGGTAACTGGATTATGCGGCCCAGGAAATCGTCCATTTTTGCCTTAAAGTTGACACACCCCACTTTTATGAATTCCCCTTGATAAAACTGATCACAGGATTAAAGTAAGATTTAATACAATGCAATATGCGAAGCCCTTCCTACAATGAAAACCAAATTCTTCAACTGAAAGAAATTCTTGTAAGAGAAATGAGTCTTGGAAGAGAATGCACTATAGTTGTTGAATTGATAATAACTGTTTTCTTTTTGTTGTATAAATGTTCAGGATTGCTTTGGATTGAAACAAGAAGATAATGAAGATGGAAGCAAACTAAGGTTGCATTTTAAACACGACAAGGCCACACAGAAAGCGATGATGAGAATCAATATATGCATCTTTAAGTGTATTTCTCATTTTTGTAGTATGTTTTTGGATATTGTAAATGGTGTTGGATATTTGTAATGTATTTTGGAACTTGAATAAATGGAAGCTTTGATGAATTGTAACTTGAAAATTGGATGATGTAATTCATTTGTAACCTTGAACTTTCAAATTGATTTTGAACTTCCAAATTCCTTTCCCTTCAATATTCCCTTTAGACGCCTTTGTATGAATTCAAATAATCATGGCACGAATCTAAAATATTTGCAAGGTAATCAAAAGAGACTTGAATCTTCTTATCAAGATATACCCCCCTTGAATGATATTTGAATGAATGAATCTTCCTAGAAACCATATGAACGAATCTCTCACCCTTATCTTGAATCAATATCGAATCCGAGCATGATTAAAAGTTTTAACGAATCCAATTCAATAATCATCAGTAAGCCAAGTTACTTGTGATGTGAGGTAACAAGTATTCGAAAGAACGATGAAGTTTTGAACTCAATGGACTTACAACTTCATGCTATATACCACAACTTGCATTTTATAATCCAATCCACACTATATCTTTACTTCATGGACAACAACAATGTCTTGAGGGCGCCTCAAAGTATAGAAATAAACATAATATGAAGCCCAATGAACCTCAGTCAATAAATACTACAAATTCGAATATAGAAGATGTAACACCCTAATCAACTTGTGCTTGATGAATTCTTAATAGAGGATGACCTTGTAGCCTGATGAAGGAAAGATCCACAACATCCATGAACAAAAAACCCTAATTCCGCAATTTCACTGCCTTGAAAAATAACCAGAAGAATCAGGCTCTATTTGAACATATACACCTTAGCCAGTTGATAAAACCCTAATCCTGAAGGTTCTCGACCCCTTGCGAAGTTATGTTGTTAGCAAATGTATGCAATGTTAAATGACCTAATGGAAATATGTACATGAGAAAAGCGCGACAATGCATAAACCAGATAAAAGTAGAAGGGTAGGACAAATTTGGGGTATTACAGTAGCAACCTCCTCTTGTTCTTCTTCTCCTCTCAAAACCCTATTCCTCTTTCTCTTCTCTTTTTCCTTCTTTTTCTAATAACACTAACTCTCTTCTTCCCTAACTCTATTTCTATTATAATATATCATATTACTTAATAAATCTAAATGGGCCTAATTGACATCCCCCCCCTCCCCTATTACTTCACAACACCACAAATTAAGCCCAATCTCATATTTAAACTTAATATTAAAATAATACATCAACTTAATTCCACCAAATTAATCCCGATTATTTATCATGCCACTAAATAAAATAATTCCGAATTCGACGATAAAACGAATTAATATAAAATATTAAAAAATATTTAATTAAATAAATAATTAAATATTGGGGCGTTACATCACCTGAAAGTATTATCATCATACGCATCCGTGATGCTGACAATACCTCACTTGGACCTCAACTGATTGTGGCTTCATGATCGGATGGTGACAGAGCATACGCCTATTGTCCGTCATGACTCTCCCCTATATTCCTAGTGTTCCTAGTGGTATACAACTTTGGCCTGGGTATTGGGCCTTTTAACTCATAGTAACACCACCCACAATGGAAACAGAGCCAACACAACAATAGTATATGGAAAACAGTAAAATATAATGCATACATATGCTCAGGTAATCATACATTGATGAATAAACTGAAAGCATAAAAATAAACACCCAAAGAAGAGAAAACAAGATCTAGGAGCGACTCCGGGATGGACCAACATTTGGTCGATCTTTCCCTAGTAAAGTCGCTAGCTGAAACAACCGACTGAAAATTATCAAACAATGAAGTCGCCATTGAACGTCTTTCATCCCATATGAAGGGATATGTAAACATCGAGAAAACCTAAGAAGGGAGAAGTCACGGTCTTGTGATCGAGAGATCGGGCAAGGGAGTCTGTTACGCGAGGGGAAGGTATTAGTACCCCACATGCTCGTAGTACTCTACGGTATCCACTCTTATTATTCTAATCTTATGGGTGTGTTTAATATATGCTTACTGTTTACTACTGAGGAAGAATGCATGTAAAAGAAATGAGAAAATAATATAGGGAAAATTAATTTGTGCTCACTTAGGCCCTACCCAATGCCTACGTATCCTTTTTGAGGAATCAGAGTTACCGTAGTTCGGCTCACATGTTTTTGTTAGTTTTGTATTTTTTATGAACGACGTTAATTCCTCCTTCTTCCGCAGCTCAACCTTTGGAGACTCACGCGTTGGCACAAAAGTAAACTAACATGTCCTTATCTGAAAATGGTTCTGAGTTACGACCTTAAGGCAAGATGCCACGTTTGATTGGTTTGGGCTTTGTTACCTTGAAAATGGGTTTAAGCATGCTTAGCATGTTTTCTGGTTTTCCAAGAAAAACAAAGTTTTAGTTTTAATGCATATGCAAAAAGGGAAAACAACTAAGGGAGACTAGCCTAGTACTACCCCTAATATTATCATGCAATGATGGTCCTAATATTTGTATTAACATAAGGAAAACGTCTACCTAATGTTAGCATGCATGACTTTCCACTTAAGGTCTAACTTGCATTTGAAAGGAGCAAGAACATCCTAAGGGAACATGGTATAGAAAGCGAATAAGCAAGCAAGCTCGAAAGAGCACACACATAAAATGTTAAAGAAAAGAAGAGAAATGCTTTAGCTAAGGGGAGCGTATCACCCGAGACAAACAAGCGAGAGTGAAATATAAAAGAAGAGAAATGCTTTAGCTAAGGGGAGCGTATCACTCGAGCAAACAAGCGAGAATGAGATGAAAAATAAAAGTGTGATATCCAAAGCTACTGAACACCTAACCAAGATATAGAAGATCAAGGTAGGCGACAAAAGACGATATTAACAATCACGGAGTGTCAGTATCGGCCAATGCGAACTCCTGACAAAGTGTGGGGGTTTGATTGCAAGACCCTTTTCCACTTGACAACTCGATAACAAGAGTAGGCACAACTCCGAAGCGTCGTGGTGCATCACGAGCTAAGGATGAAACTGGCGAAATTGCAGGGGTTAATTACTAACCCTTTCCTGCTCGCCTCCTTTTGAGGAAATATCATCCGTAACATATGCGAGCACAAATGTAAGCACACCCGCAAAATACCTACAAAAAGGTATAGTTTTGAAAAAACCACACATAAGTAGCACACAATGGTAAACAACGCGGAATTCCCCTAAATGAGTCTTTAAATAAACCAAAGGGGTTCTTGACATGATCAGCAACGAAGATCCCCTTCATACATCTCTATCCTACTTCTCATGGCATCAGAAAGTAGTAAAGCCCTACTTCTCATGATCTCTGGAAAAGCGGTAAAGAAATGCGATAAAGTGAAGAAAAATATAAAAGCAGTCACAATGATACCTAACGGAGAAGGTCCGTTGCCTCTCCAAAACCACGCAAGCAATAAGAAAACTCTACCAAAATCCTCCTCCCACTTTGTTGATGAAGATTAGGCTCTTAACTTACTTTAAGACATCTTGAAATTCTTCAACAATTATTACCCGATCAATTAAAAATCAATCACAATGATTATACAAGGGACATAAAATCAAGGCAGCTAGGAGGTGCAAACTACAGACAGGAAGTATGCTGCAGCAAAAGCCAAAAGCTAGGCTCTAAGGCCCAGCAAATCTAGATCTACCAAGAGTTTATTTTGTTGATCAGATTTCAAGCATCCCAAAAATACATGGGCTTACAGCAATTAAAGAGAGCCCAGGGGGATCTGTTCGATCCGCCAACATCACACTCTCATAACTATTTTCAGCATTTAATACTTATTATATATTTCAATTCATAATTGTGTTAAAATAAATTGAAACAATAATTGAGAAAAAGGATAGAGTGACAGTCAGAATTCATGAACGATGACTTCCGTCTCTTCTCTGACGAGCTTCGTCCGCTCCGACTGGCCAACGCCTCCGTCTCAGCCTCACTTCTCCTCGTCTCCATTCAAATCCACTGTCTAATCTTCATATTCACGCGTAAAAATTTCTAAACCTAACAAGATCCCCAAACCCTAGAAACCCGAAGACAGAGATACCGACAGAAAATGGTGAATCCGACGAACAACTTCAGGTAATTCTCTTCTTCTCTTTTTATATTCGTGCTCCTCTTCTTCTTTGATTTTTGCTTTTGCGATTTATGAGTTTTCATCGCGTTGATGTGTGATTCTGATACGTGCGATTTGTTCTTATTCAGAGTGACGCGTGATGTTGCGTTGTTGAGCGTTGATGATGAAGCAGAAGATTGAAAAGGTATTGCAGATAAGCGAGGTTGGTGCAGTATTGATAAAGATAAAGTGTGAAGAGCTTCAATTCTTACAGAGAGATGATATAATTAAAGGTTGAAGTTGCATGGAGGTTGAAGAGAGATGAGAAGTTGCTGAGAATTTTCTAGTGAGTTTTTCTTTTCGAAACTCTTTCTTGAGTTTTATGTGTATTCTCCTGAAATCTGTGTTTTTTGGTGTTGTAAGGGAGGTTACGGATGCGATGATGATTCAAGCTGTGTTGAGAAATCATTCTTGCGGATTGTTGATGAAGAGATAGAGATTTAAGATGAATATGCCGAGAAGAATGATTTTATGGTGATGATTCTTGCGGGAATTGAAGAAAAATGATGAAGATTAAAGTAGGAAGCTGAGAAATTGAAGAGTCTCAACAAAAGTTTGTTACAGAATATTTTTTGGAGTTTCTCTATGGGGAGTTTCTCAGATCTTTTCTATGGCTTTTTATATTGTGAATGTGAATAATGATAAGTATGTGTATCAGTGAGAATAATGAATCTTTGAGATGTGAGTAAATCTTCCCTTCCTTTGCGTATAAAAATTCTATTATAGGTCTCCATAAGTTTGTTACAGATTGAATCAATCCTGGCCCTTGTATAGAAAAGTTGGTTAGGACTGTTAGAGATTGGTTGAAAATAGTTAGCCAATTTGTTAGAGTTAGTTAAATCTGTTATAACTCTGTTAGAGCTTTATTTATATTTTCCACGGTTTTTCATTAATCTTCTTCATACTATTTTTTATTTTCAATATTATCCTACGCATTAAGTCCAATTTTCACTGGTTTTTCTGATTAGCTAACTTCTTCTGTGAACAGAGCTGCAGCTTATTTTCAGTTTGAAATTGCTTTGTGTAACCGTTAACTGCTTGGTATATTTTCTGATTTTTATCAATGAAGGACACAGATTGGATTGCAACATAGTTAAGATATATATATATATATATATATATATATATATATATATATATATATATATATATATATATATATATATATATATATATATATATATATATATATATATATATATATATATATATATATATATATATATATATATATATATATATATATATATATATATATATATATATATATATATATATATATATATATATATATGCTTATTGTAAATGGAATGCAGGTTAAATTGATGGTTTGGCGAGAAGATCTGGAAGATTAATGTGCAACAAGTCTAAGCATGGCTTACGTTGATGTAATGACCATTAGGAGCATGAAGTTTAGACAGACTTTTGGCAAATAAGCATAAAGAATAGTTGGAAGACAAAGATAGAGTTTAATTTTAGAATTTAGGAATTTTGTTTGAATGTATTTTGTATGAATTGGTTAAAGTAACAATGGTGTATCTGGATTGACTTTGTAACGGAAATATGGTTTTTGAATGGTAGATTGAAATGGTTTTGGATTATTTTTAATGTGTGAATAGAATTATGATCGGGACTTGGAGCGCAATATGGTGAACTCGGATGAACAATTCTAAACCAATCTTCAATTAACAAAATCATTCAATTGGCGTCTGCTTTCCTCGTGAGCAATAAGTGTAAAAATGAACCCACAAAATTATCCTTTGAGTCATGATTCAATATTTCACAATTCAATCCATAAACCTTTGACTTGGTAGTTGATGACCTCACAAAGTACCATGTCTTCAAGAAATCTTAATTTCAATTCTCACATATAAGCTAACTTGCAATACAAGTAATCAAACAATTGAGAATAATAATACCCTTGATCACAACGAATTCACAACACCCTCCTTTTATCATGTCTTTCTATCCATCAAACATCCAGTGAAAATGTTGACAAGCCCGAGTATCATAGGATATAAACCCTAGATTCATGGTTATAAAGTGGAAAATCCTGAGACCTACTGTTGATATGGAAATAATAGCCTTGTAGCTTGAGGAGAAAGAAATCTCAATAACCACAGATCATAACCTTAATGCCTCTGTTTAATGCTTAAAGAAGGAATCGGCCTTTATTGGGTACGAACGCCTTAACCACTGTAAAACCCTAATATCGCACGACTTCACTGCCTTAAAAAATAACCAGAAGAATCAGACTTTATTGAACGTATACACCTCAGTCAGTTGTAAAACCTTAACTTGTACAACCATTGATCTTTTGAACCTCAGGGTAATTTTATTTAATAAAAATGTATGATGTGTTAGATGACCTAATAGAAGGTATGCAGATGAAATGAGAAGTGCAAAATGCATAAGCCAGAGATAAAAGTGAAAGGATAGGACAAATTTGGGGTATTACAGAGTATATATCGGATAATTCAAATTAAGTCATTTACTCAAAAAGTCATACAAATAACTAATTAGTAAAATGTATAACTAATTAATAAAATTTGGGTGTTACAACTCTCCCCCACTTAAAAGATTTTCGCCCTTAATAATTACCTCAAACGAACAAATCAGGATATGACTCTCTCATCTGACTCTTAAGCTCCCAAGTCATGTTTCCACCTGCTGGTTCTTTCCAAGCTACCTTCACCAAGGCAATATCCTTACCTCGAAGCTGCTTCAATTCCTGATCCTCTATCCGCATAGGTGATGTCTCCACAATCATGTTATCTCTTACATGCACCTCATCTACTTGGACCACATGAGACGAATTTACAATGTACCTCCTCAATTGAGGTACATGAAACACATCATGGAGATTGACAAGCGACGCTGACAAAACAATCTGATAGGCCACCTCTCCTATCTTCTACAAAATCTGATATTGACCAATAAAATGCGACATTAACTTACGCGACTTCAATGCTCGACCAACACCATTTATCAGAGTATATCGAAGAAACACGTGATCTCCTTCTTGAAATTCAAGTGTTTTCCTCCTCTTGTCATGATAACTCTTCTGACGACTATGAGAAATCTTCATCTTCTCCTGAATCATCTTAATTTTATCGGTAGTCTGCTGGACTATCTCAGGTCTAATCACAACACTCTCTCCCGAATCATACCAACACAATAGTGTCCTACATCTCCTACCATACAATGCTTCAACGGTGACATTCTGATACTCGAATAGAAATTGTTGTTGTAAGTAAACATAATTAAAGACAAGTAGTTATCCCAAACACCTTCTTTCCAATACACATGCTCTAAAAAAAATCCTCAAGTGACTGAATTGTCCTCTCAGTCTGACCATCTGTCTGCGGATGATAAGTAGAACTCAAACGAAACTTCATATCCAAACATTTTGCAAACTCCCCAAAATCTCGAAATGAATCTCAGATTCCTATCTGACACAATTCTAGACGGAATACCGTATAAACTGACAACCCTCTCCATATACAGCTTTGCTAACTTCTCCCATAAATAATCCATTATCATTCAAATAAAATGAGCAGACTTCTCCAATCTGTCTATAAAGGACGATATCCAATCCCTATGCATGCCATTTGACCCATTGTCTTACATTCCAAAAAGTTTCTTCAATATTAAGGGCGATATCCAATTTTACTTGAGCTTCTCTTTCCTTATCCGCTAGCAAATCAGAGTGACCAAGAGTGGAGATGTCATCGTGAATTTTGAGAAGCTCCTCCTCAACCAGCTTAACACTATCATGCACATTGTCAAAAGTACTTTCTACTAAGAATCTAAAGCTTTCTACTAAGAACATACATAGGACATCTTACCACAGAGGATTCCCACACTGATTCCACAACCCGAGAGGAATCTTCATGGAGAGTCCACATTTGTAAGAACTTGAATTGAGATTGAAACTTGGTGTCATTACATTGAAAATGAAGTAACAAAGGGTAATGGTCAGACCTAGCTTTAATCTATGAAATATTTTTTTAGTATGCCTTTTTCCTGATTTAATTTGGGATTCATTAGATTCAATTAATAAAGATGATTCACCTTATATTTTATTTCTTATATAACATATTTTTCCTATTTTGAGGTTTCATTTTAATACAAGTTATTAGAAAATAGTCATTAGTATATTTTAATTAATAAAAATGACATTTTTTAATTTATTCTTAAAAAAAGTTATATTATAATATTTTTTATTTTAAAATTTTATTTTTCTTCTATATAAGTACAAGGTCTGATCATGTGGAAATTAGTATGTTTCCTTTTCTTGACTTATATTCTTTTTTTTCCTCTCAAATAGTTTAATGGTGAAATGTCATTTCTTAATTTTATTTGAATTTATAAAATTCATTGAATAAATTTTTTTTTTATCATTCATTTTAAAATAATAAAATATAAAATAGTGAAAAAATATATGTTCTATACATCTTTTGAATGCTGTTTGGATGGATAGGATCAATGGTGTGAAGATCACCTTGACTATATCTTATGGTTGTTTTTCATATTTTTAGAAAAGAGAATAACTTACTAACTTAGGCTTTATGATTTCAAATTGGATTCATTTTTACTTGATACCTATATTTTTTAGGACATATTTTATAAAAAAATATGTTTGATTTGTCTTTCTTTTAATAATAATTAGAGAATATTTACTTTTAGAACCTGGTTTTGAACCATTCAATTTTGTTGAAAAACAACACAAATTCTTATAATTTTAATTTATTTATCAATATATTTTTCAATGAATAAAATAAAAAATTACCAAAAAAAGAAAAATAAGTATATGGAATCTGAAACAGGTAAACCATATATTGGGCTTTTTTCTTAACTTTAAAGCAAATAAAGTTTTTGTTATTTTTAAAATTGATTTTTATAAAAATATTTTTTAAAATATTAAAAGTTTTTTAAATATTTTTTTTAAAATTAATTTTGACATTTTATGACATAAACATATATTATTAAAAATTAAAACATAATTGAAATTATAAATTTTTTTAAAAACTTATATCTTAAAAATGATTTTTTAATTAAAAATTATGTAATGTGTTCTAGAGGCACTGGTGGCTAGTTTTAGTTTTTTGTCAAGTTTTCTAATACATCTTATGCCTGAAGAGTTGTCTTGTAGTTGATATATTTTAATTTTTTTTAACAAAAAAAATAGCTTTAAAATTGAGTAATATTTTAAAATTTTAATATTAAAAAAATGATGAAATATTTAACTAACACATTAAAAATAATTATTCAAACTAAATTTTATTAAAATTTCTTTTATAAATTTTTCTAAACAAAAACATATTATATTATAAAAATAATTTAAACATATACTATTTTGTTTTGCTCATACAATTAAACAGTAATAAGACAAGGTAACATACGCTTTTTACATCCATTTATGCAAGTAAATCCAAATTCCTTAATGATTTCGTCAATTTCTCTCTTCCTTTTTAAACAAATAGAATATTCATCAATACCTTTTAATGCTAAAAAATCATCCCTATTATATTTTTATATCATTCCTTTAATAAAATCCTACGTTAAAACTCTAATTTTTATTCTTATTTTTCTTTATTTCCTCAATCTCCTTGTTCTAAAATTATAAGAGACAAAAACACATATTTTCAATTGGAAGAAGAAGATCAAGAAGAGATGGACATACAAATGTTAAGGAAGAACTCAATTCAACTCCGGTTTGTGTTTCTTACAACATCCATTATTATTAGTTGTGTCTCACTACTTTTTCTAGATCAATATTATTTGAATGCCCGTGATAGTAAAATCAAACTCTCTCTTCCTAAGTTGCATAATGAAAAGCATGAAAAGATAGTCACCACTACACCTTCAAATTCTTCTTCCAATTTTACTACTACTTGTAACCTAAGAAATGTAACCAAAGGAGCCATAAATATTTCTACATCTATTGGTGATGAAGGTAATAGGAGAAGAAATGTTGTTAGTTCCCATCCTTTGGTTAAAGAAAAGGTTCAAGTATTTACAACAAAAAAATTGGATCATTGTTTGGGAAAATATATCTATATGTATGATCTTCCTAGTAGATTCAATGAAGATTTGTTGAAAAAATGTCGCACTCTTAATAGGTGGGAAAATATTTGTCCTCACTTATCAAACTTAGGTTTAGGGCTTGAGATTATTGAGGAATTGGATACAAGTGTTTTGTCAAATGAAAATTGGTTTGCAACAAATCAATTTTCACTTGAATTAATCTTCCACAACATCATGAAACATTATAGATGTTTAACCAATGATTCGTCGTTAGCTTCAGCCATTTATGTACCATATTATGTTGGTTTAGATATAGGTAGATATCTCTGGGGAGGATTTAATATTTCTGTAAGAGATGAATCACCGAAAAAATTAATGAAATGGTTAGCACAACGTCCTGAATGGAAGAAACTTAATGGTAAGGATCATTTTTTGGTTGGTGGAAGAGTTGGTTTTGATTTTAGAAGAAGAAGTGATGAAAATGAAGATTGGGGTACAAAGTTTATGTTTTTTCCTGGAGCAAGTAACATGTCGATATTGTTGATAGAATCGTGTGGTTTTTATGGTAATGAATTTGCGATTCCATATCCAACTTATTTTCATCCGAGAAGTGATGATGAGATTCTCGATTGGCAGAACAAAGTGAGAAAAATAAAAAGGAATTATATGTTTACATTCGCGGGTGCTCCAAGACCTAATTCGACATCATCTATAAGAAACGAGCTTATTGAACAATGTGTATTGTCTCCAAATTGCAAACTAGCAGATTGTAATAAAAAACAAACTTGTGGTGATCCGAATTATGTTATGAAAGTTTTTAAGAATTCGGTTTTTTGCTTACAACCTCCGGGTGATTCATATACTAGAAGATCGATTTTTGATTCGATTTTGGCGGGTTGCATTCCGGTTTTCTTTCATCCTCAATCAGCATACAAGCAATATGTATGGCATTTTCCTAAAAATACTTCTACCTATTCTATCTTCATACCTGAAATTGATGTTAAGGAGAAGAGAGTGAAGATTGATATGAAATTGCTTAATGTTTCAACAAATAAAGTGTTGGCTATGAGAGAAGAGGTTATAAAATTAATCCCAAAAATTATTTATCGTTATCCAAGTTCTAGATTAAAGACACATGAAGATGCTTTTGATGTGGCTATTAAGGGAGTTCTTGGAAGAGTTGAAGCAATGAGGAAAGAGATTACAAGTTCTTCTAACATTACTGTTAATTCGGTTTAAGGATTGTTTTTTTTTTTAGATTCGACAAATTCTTTTTGTATTTCCATTAATAATTAATAATAATTAGAGAATATTTACTTTCAGTGTCTGGTTTTGAATCATTCAACTTTGTTGAAAAACAACACAAATTCTTATAATATCTTTTAAAAGAAATAAACAACTTTTGACCAAGAAAACAAAGATGTAATTGAAATAAATTATTTAAAATAGGAAACAGAAACTTTGTAACACTTGACCAAATAATATCCTTAATAGAAATATAATATTTTTTATTTATGATTTGTATCTCTGTTACTATTTGTGTTTTAATTTTATGATTTACCAATTGTTTTATTGGAATTTAAGAGTAAATGTTAGTTTTACACAACAATAAATAGATAAAATAAATAATATATAACATAATCATATACTCAGTCTCTTAAAATATATATATAATGGAAATTTAATTCTCAAATATCTTTATAGTCTTATTTGGTAGTCTATTACTATTTTTGTTCCATGGATGCTCTAAAAATAATCTTTTTAAATCTTTCGTTTTTGTTTTTTTAGTTTAGGTAACTATTTTTTTTGAAGTATTGGTTGGTCTTAATCATTCAATAATCTTTAAAAAAATATTTTAATATCTTTTGCTTTTCTTTCTAGTTTTGGTAGCTACTATTTCTTAAAGTATTGGTTGATCTTCATTATTTAATAGTTCATGTTTAAAAACAGATTTGAATAATGTTATAATTATATATTGTGTAAAAAATGTTTTAAAATAATGATTATATTAACTACTGTATAAACATAATTAAAAGAAAAATATATTAACTTGTTTCAAGACCCCTTAAATATATTTCGCATGAAATTATAATTACAGTTTTAGGCTTTGTATTTGAACATATTTTATATAAATTAATTATTAAATTAATAGTTACATGTGATATTAGAGAAAATCTTCATTTTTATTTATTTATCAGAATTCATGTGTAGAATTTATGTGTTTATTCATTTTATTTTATTTTAAAAATAAATGAATTCAAAAAAAATGATAACAATGTTATTTTTATTTTAAAAATAGATGTACCTAAGTAATTGGTAATTTTTAGAGGGATGGAGCCCAAGAACAAAGAAAAATTACACGACTACAAGTTTAGGCATAGTTGTTGGTGCAAGGTAATGAAGTGGGAGAAGAAGAATGAATAAAGAATGATAACAAAAAGATTATTGTTGTATATCAAAATAAAGGAGATAAAGTAGGGTACAATATTGATAGCCTAGGATATCATATTTATACTAAATATTGAAAATGCCAAAAGACCCTATTAAAGAATAAGCATTGAGAATTGTAGAAATTAACTAAATTATCTTTTCAATGCCATCCCTTAATTTAGATTTTCTATCAGAAGCTAACAACACCAATTTCATCTCTTAAGCGAAGAAATTGGTTTTTGTTAACTGCCTTCGTCAGAAGATTTACTCGTTGTTTCTGGGTGCTGCAGTGCAGAACTTCTAACACTCATTTCTGCACTTGACTTATGAGAAAATGATACTTCGTCTCAATGTGCTTTCTTCTTCCATGTAGCATTGGATTCTTGGCAAGATCAATTGCAGACTTATTATCAATCATCAGCTTCAGAAGTTCCTCAACTTCAACCTTCAGATCATGCAAGAGATTCAGAAGTCAAACCGCTTGACAAGCAGCTACATCACATGTAACATGCTCAGCTTCACACGTTGACAGAGCCACGATAGACTGTTTCTTGGAACTCTAGGAAATGGGACCTCCCGGAAATTTAAACAAGTATCCAGAAGTACTTGTCATGTCCACTTTGTCTCCACAATAGTCAGAATCAGAATAACTTACTAATTCTGGTTCTGTCTTTCTTTCAGAAGGAAACAACACTCCATATTTCAGAGTTCCCTTGATATATCTCAGAATTCTGACAACAGCTTAGAAATGAGACCACTTTGGATTACTCGTGAATCTGCTAACCAATTCAACTGCATAACAAATGTCAGGTCTACTATTGCATAAATACCTTGGAGAATCAACCAATTGTTTGAAGGTTGTAGTATCAACAAAATCACCATCAGAGTCAGAATCCAATTTTTGATTGGTTTCTGATGGTGTCACAGTAACTTTACAATTCTGCAGCTTAAATCTCTTCAGAAGTTCAAGTTCGTACTTCAATTGATGCAGAATGATACCTTTCTTTGAGTACAGAGTCTCCATCCCTAGGAAATATGTCATATTTCCTAGATCTCTCATCTCGAACTCATTCATCAGAACTTCTTTATATCTTCTGGGCAGCTTCTTGTTAGCAAAATGTCATCAATATAGAGACACACCAGAATCATATTGTTATCAGAGTGTTGCACATAAACATCATATTCTATCTCACATTTCTGAAACTTCCGCTTCTTGAAAAACGAATCAATTATCAGATTCCAAGCTCCAGGCGCTTGCTTCAGTCCATACAGAGCTTTATTCAACTTGTATACCATCCCTTCCTGATTCTTTTTCATAAATCCAGGAGGTTGTGACACGTAAACTTCTTTCTGTAATGGACCGTTCTGAAATGTAGACTTCACATCTAGATGCATCAAAGGCCAATTTCTATTTGCAGCTAAAGCAATCACTAGTCTGATTGTTTCATGCCTAGCTACAGGCACAAACACCTCAAAGTAATCTAGCCCAGGTTTCAGAAGAAAACCTCTAGCTACTAGTCTAGCTTTGTGCTTGCCAATTGAACCATCTGGCTTAAGCTTCAACTTAAAAACCCATCTGGTACTGATGGCTTTTTTCTTATCTGGAAGATTAGTCAATTTCCATGTTTTGTTCCTTTCTATTTTCTCAAGTTCTTCTTTCATGGCATTCAGCCATTCTTTCTTCTTGAGAGCTTCTTAAATGCCCACTCGTTCAAAATCTACTAACATGGCACACTGAACGACTTCTCCTTCAGAATCAACTTCATTATCCTGCAACATGTCGAAATCTGCAAACCATCATGTTTTTTATCTGATTCTCTGTGGTCTTTAAGCTTGTTCTAAAACTGCACCTGAACTACTACCTTCAGAGTTACCACCTTCAGAGTTTTCCCTTCCAAAACTATGATCACCACCAGATTCTGGATCATCATCAGCATCTGGATCAGAATCAGATCCACTGTCAGAATCTCCTTATGAATCATCTTCAGAGTCTTCAGAATCAGATTCATCTTCTGATTCTTACTTATCTTCAGAACTTTCTAAAACGTCTTCAGAAGCTAACTCTGGTGTTGGCACTACACCAGAATCTGATTGAGACTTGTTCCAATCCCATGCTTCAGACTCTTTCACCACAACATCTCTGTTGACTTTAACTTTATTAGTTTCTAGACAATAAAACTTATACGCACCTGTACTGTGATACCCCACCAGCAACATTACTTTGCTTATAGCATCCAGTTTTTGTCTTCTAGCTTCTGGAACGTGTTTATAACAGACAAAGCCAAACACATTCAGATGACTAACACTCTGCTTATCTCCAGTCAATTTTTCTAAAGGAACAACTTCCTTCAGCTTCTTCACTGGACACCTGTTCAGAATATATGCTGATGTGGCAACAGCTTCTCCCCATAACACATCAGGTAGCTTTTTTTTTTCTTTCAGCATGCTTCTGGTCATATCAAGAAAAGTTATGTTTCTTCTTTCAGCAAGACCGTTGTGCTGAGGAGTATATGGAGCAGTAACCTCATGTTTTATTCCATTCTCCTCACAAAACTTCTGGAACTCTGTAGGGTTATACTCACCTCCACCATCCGTTCTCAGAATCTTCAACTTTTGACCACTCTGCTTCTCAGCCTTCACTTTGAACTTCTAAAACTCAGTAAACACTTCATGCTTGAACTTAATGAGTGTTACCCATGTCATTCTTGTGAACTCATCCACAAAAGACATAAAATATTTGTTTCCTCCAAGTGAAGGTACTGGAAATGATCCACACACATCAGAATGTACTACTCCCAGAGCATGCTTCGCTCTGGGAGCTACTTCTGATGCAAATGGAAATCTGGGTTGCTTACCTTTCATGCATATCTCACATGACTTCTCAGGCTTCATAATCTTCGAAATACCATGTACAAGCTTCTTAGAACATAGATGCCCTAAGCTTCTATAGTTCAAATGCCTCCAACCTCTTATGCAACAACTAACTGTCACCTTCAACGCCTTATGCACTAAGGCACGTTGCTTCAGCTATTTCTACATTCACCTTGAATATTTTGTTGCCTCCTTGTTCAGACTTCATAATCAACTTTTGATTGGAATCATACAACGTCAAGAGATTGTTTTTCATAACAACTGAGAAACCTTTCTCAATCAGCTGACCCACGCTCATCAGATTGCATCTAATACCAGGAACATACCAAATGTCTTTGATCATAATGTTTTTCCCATTCTTCACTCTAACTCTGACATCTCTCATACCTTCTGCATTAAGATACTTATCGTTAGCACATCTGATCTTTGTTCTCCTTCTAGAGTCAAAGTCTTTCAGCCATTGTTTGTTTCCAGTTAAGTGATTTAAACAGCCAGTGTCCATATACCACCAATCTTCTGAGAATTTTTCATCAGAATCAGAAGCCATTATTAGCACAGGTTCATCATCAGAGTTTCCCTTATCCATATGCGCTTCTTCTGATTTGCTTTCCTTGTTTGACTTACAATCTCTGGCAAAATGGCCAATTGTTTACAAGAGTAACATTGAACCTTCTTTTTGTCATACCTCTCCTTTCCTTTATGATATCTCTTATCATCAGAAGTTGAGGTTTCTGACTTCTGGAATCTATCACCATGTTTATTTTGCTTCTGGTCTTTCTTGACAAAGGAAGCCTTAAGAGCTTTCTCAGCTTCCCTCTCAGAAGTTCTCTCAGTCAGACGTAACTCCTGTTCTTCTAAACTGCTTTGCAATTCTTCTATTCTCATGGTTTCCAGGTCTTTAGAATATTCAATAGAAACAACAATGTAATCAAACTGAGGAGTAAGCGACCTCATAATCTTCTCTATGATTACCTGTTCAGACAGAGTTTCTCCACACGCCTTCATCTTGTTAGTGATCAGGATCACTTGGGAGATATATTCAGAAACTTTCTCACTATTCTTCATGTTCAAGTTCTCATATTGCTTTCACATGGATTGAAGCTTCACCTTCTTTACTGATGCATCACCACCGTAACATCTCACCAGTAAATCCTATGTCCCTTTTGACGTTGTCGAATCAGCAATCTTCTCGAACATACTTTCATCAACACACTGATGGATATAGAACAGAGCTTTCTGGTCCCTTTTCCTTATAACCTTCTCAGCAGTTTTCTGTTCTTCAGTTGCATCTGCTGCAGCTGGTGCATAACCATCTGTAACTAGATCCAGAATATCTTGAGCACTAAACATCACACGCATTTGTATCATCCATCTGTTTCAGTTTTTGCCATTAAAAATTGGGAGCTTGGTGTTAAAACTACTGCCTTCACTCATCTTTAACCTTGCATAGATTTTTCAGATCTTCAAACACACTGTTTCCCAACCCACAGAATCAGATTATGTTCAGATTTGTTCAAGATTTAAACAAAAAAATCAATGAACCGAAATCAAACACACAACTCACAATCACTCGTGTTTTCCAGGAAAAAACAGAACCAAGTGCTCTAGATACCAATTTTTTGTGTGCAAGATAATAAAGTGGGAGAAGAAGAATGAACAAAGAATGATAACAAGAAGACTACTGTTGTATATCAAAATATAGGAGATAAATTAGGGTACAATATTGATAGTCTAGGATAACATATTTATACTAAATATTGAAAATGCCAAAAGGCCCTATTAAAGGATAAGCATTGAGAATTGTAGAAATTAACTAAATTATCTTTCCAATAATAGCAAGTCCTCTAACATTGTCATCATAAAACTCCCTAATAGAAATAGGACAATCAACAACAAAAAAATGAGATCCCAATTTAGCGTACATCTCAAAGTTGTTAAAGCATTTGTACACCGATTAACTTTTCGAAAATAAGGAACAATGTCAATCTTCCACTCCAAATCCATCATACGTCTAATTTGCTTCACTAAGGAGGCATCTCATGGCCTAGTAACTCTCCCTGTGATAATCGCAGACACCGCCGTTTTATAATCTAAGTTAATATTAACATCCTTAAACCCTATATGCCAAGATAATCTGATCCCTTCAAGCACCTCCACAATTTTGCCTCAAAATCACTACAACTCCCTAAACATCTAGTAAATCTTCCAAGCCACTCTCCTTGACTTCCTCAGATAACCCCACCACACTCCGCAATTATATTACTTCTAAAAGTACCATTTGTATTTAACTTAACCCTGTTTAAATTAGGAGGGATCATATTTGGTAACACCACTTTATCATAATTATCCTTAAGCCTCATGATAAAATTTGCAGGATTTAGCGGTCAAAAAAATTTCTCCACATGTAACTCCTTGTTCCTCCAATGCCACTGGCAATGGCAAACAATAGCCTATAAGTCATTCCAACTACTTCCTCCTATCCACATTTCCTTATCTTTAAGATTAACCTGTATCCAACTCTCTACATGAGTCATAAAAAAACTACCTCTTTTATTTGTAGGAAGTAGTTGGAACCAAGTGTTTGTGGCAAGAGGACAATCTCTCAACACATGGATAAACGTTTCCTCTATATATCCACAATACCTACACCTCCCATGTCCTAAACCCATCCTCTACTTATGCATGTTTGTTAATATCCGACCATGCAACAACAACCACATAAAGCATCGTATCCGCTCCGAGACTTGAAGCTTCCACACCCAACTCCACAATTGTTGCCTGCGACCACTCTCATAACCACTTATAGTATTATACATGCAAGAAACGGTGCACTGTAATGAGCTACAATCTATAGCCACTCTCTCATCCTCACCATTATCAAAATGCGGTGAAAGCTTCGATGCAACTTCATGAATGAAGTCCCACGGTAGCGATGTCTTGTACTATGAAGCCACTCAAAGCTGCTGGAATGTGTACATGATTAGCCACAACCAGACCCGGAGCAATCCAAGCATGGTGCCAAACATCTACTCTGGATACAATCCCAATAATCGAGTAACTGATATCTTCAATCATTGGCTGCAGATCAACCAAGTTTTTCCATAATGCATAATCCATCGACTTCTTGCTGATACCATGAATAACATCGTTCCTGCCATACTTCTTCCGTAGGACCCGAAAACAATAATCATTGCTGTTACTTGCCACCTTCAGTCCTAGATTCATCAAGCAAGCTTGGTTCATTTTATTCAAGTTTTGTAATCCAAGTCCTCCCGTTTTCTCGGGCAGCGTAACTACATCCCACTCCACTGCATGCCATCATCTCTTTTGTTCCGAATCTCCCAGATAAAATTTCGCTGCATCTTGTAAATATCATCGAACCAAGTTTTAGGAACCTTGGCTGACATCATACTATAAATTGGAACCGCTTCCGATACACTTTTAGCTAACGTAATTCTCCCTGCAAACGAAAGATGATTGCTTTTCCACATTGCAAGTTTCGCTTGCACATGCTCAAGAAGAAACTGATAATTCATTCTCTTTGGATCTCTAACCAAAAGTGGAGCTCCTAAATAATTTCCAAGGTTCTCCATTTCCTTAAACCTGGAAAGATGCAGAAACTTGGATCTCACACTTCCAGTCACATTCTTTGAAAAAAGGATGCTAGTTTTATCATTGCTTACCTCTTAACCTGACAAATCACAAAAAATCCGAAGAATATTCATCACACATGTCATTTGTTTCTCCGTAACTTCCCCACACAGTAGCAAATCATCCGCGAACATGAGATGCCAAATGTTAAAGTATGACTTACATATCTGAATTCCTTTCCAACTTCTAGTCTCAACAACATGCATAATGAGATGAGATAATTTATCCATGCAGATGACAAAGAGATATGGAGACAAGTGTACTTAAATATCTTTTAAAGAATGAAAATCAGGAAAAAAAATGACATATATGTAGGAGAAAAATTATATTTCTATTGAAAAATAGTATATATCATACTTAAGAAATTATATCTAAGTTTTTTTTCTTCTAAGTAATCATTGCATTTTGTTTTATTTTTTTAATATATTAGACTGTAAATTATTGAACATAACTTTTTTATTCTAGAACCTTTAATTTTATTTATTTATTATTATTTGAAGTGATTTTACTTCCTTTTCTCCTATAATGTTGTATTCAATATTATATGTGTTAAATTGTAATTCAGAGTGTCGAACTTATGTGTCGAAAATATTAGATTTGTTTAGATTTAAATAGATTTGATTTAATTCTAGAATAAATTAGATTTGATTTAGTAACAAAATAGATATTTTGGGCTTTGAGCTTATGGTGTAAGCTCAGTTATAAATAGAGGGAGCAATCCCTAGTTTTTGTAAGCAAGTCAAGCAAGTCATTCACAGTATTTTGCAGTTGCAAAGTGAATAATAAAATTTTCACATTTTGTGAGCAGAGAGAAACTCTGCAGAAATTATTTGTCTTGTCTTTATTCTTTGTTTGTCTCATAATTAAATTGTCATTATGGTAGAAATTCATCATAGATTTTGGTGAGTTTCCAACATCTGGTATTAATAGCTTTTGTTTCGATTCGAGGGAAGCGTTAATCAAGAACGATTGAAGAATTCACGATGACAAGTTATGGGAATGCAAACTATCCAACAACGCTACCAATTCTGAAAGTTGACAACTATGAGAATTGGTGCAAACAGATGAAAGTCTTATTCAGGTGTCAAGGTCTTTGGGACCTTGTAAAAGATGGAGTCGAAGCGCTTGGAGAAAACACTTCAGAATAAGAAAAGAAGAAATACACAGAATCTGAGAATGTGAGTTATAAAGCATTATTTATAATTCATCAATGTGTCAGCCTAGACAATTTTGAAAAGGTTAGTGATTCAGAATCTGCAGAAGAAGCTTGGGAGATCCTTGAGAAGTCTTTTGGAGGCGCTGAGAAGGTGAAAGAAGTGAGGTTACAAACTCACAAAAGGACGTATGAACTGCTTCAGATGGAAGACAGTGAAAGCATATCGGATTTCTTCACTAAAGTTACAAAACTAGTAAATCAAATCAAGATATGTGGAGAAACGTTAACAACAAGAGTTGTTGTTTCAAAGATCTTGAGATCTTTGGCCCCTAAGTTCGGCCACATAGTGGTAGCGATAGAAGAAGGGAAAGACTTGGTGAAATTGAAAAAGGAAGAGATTTAAGGGACGCTTGAATCTCATGAACAAAGAATGAACGAAATTACTGCAGGAAAATCGAAGAGTGGTGTGGCCTTGCAGGCACATTCAGCAAAAGAAACCAAAGGCAAAGGAAAGTGTTTCGGCAAAGGTAGAGGTGGCTACAACAAATAGAATGGTAGAGGAAACCAAATAAAAGGAAACGTGTCGAATTAAAGAAGACCATATCAAGGCAACCAAAGAGGCAGTGTTGCAAATAGAGGAAGAGGTGGTGGTCGAAAACCTGATAAGAGTTACATTTAATATTACAATTGTCAAAATTATGGACATTATTCGAGTGATTGTCCAAAAAAACAAAAGAATCAAGAAAGTGATGCAAAGCTTGCAAAACATGAAGAAGAAGAGATGATGTTGATGGTCACAACAAGAGATGAAGATAGATTCAAGAACCAGTGGTACTTGGATCCAGGATGTTCATCACATATGTCTGGAAGGAAAGACTGGTTTGTCAACATAAAGCCCTCAACGAAAAATATGGTAAAATTTGCAAATGACAATACCCTAGCAGCTGAAGGTATTGGTGATGTTATAATTATGAGGAAAGATGGAAAAAGGTTAGTAATCTCCAATGTGTTGTACATACCAGGCATGAAGAGAAATTTGCTCAGTATAGGGTAGTTGGTCGAAAAGAATTATAAAGTGTCAATCGAAGATAAGATGATGAGAGTCGTTGATGCAAATGGGTGATTAATCTTGAATGGCTTGATTAGGAAATAAGTGATTAATTAGAAAACTAAATGAAGTTAGAAAATAGGGTTAGGAAAATTAAAACAACAAAATGCATGGGATGGAGGTTGAACCCACGCCCTCAGCCTCACAGATGCACTGCCTTCCACTAGGCCAGTGTGTTGTTTGTGACATGGATAGAAAACTAATCAACATATTATAAACATGTGCGTTAATCCTGGAAAAAAAAAGAAATTGACAAAATCTAGGATTGAATCCACGCCCTTTGCAATACTGGTCATCAGTTTTACCACTACGCCATATGTGTCACGCGTTAGTATGATCACTATCATTCAATGTAATATAAATCAAAATCAAGAAATCAAATTAAAATAAAAATCAGAACACGTGCGTTGTGGGTGTGTTCAGGATTTTGAATGGACCAATCACATAATGCCACGCCTGGGTTAGAGATTAAATTGGCCAGTCAAACAAATTTAGAGACGTCGGAGTCAAACTCCGGTCGTCTTCTCCGACGAGCCCTAAACACAAAACCTAAGAAAATCAATCAAAACAAGAAAATGAATAGTTCTGATCCACTAATTAGGGTGTTGCAAGTTCAACGGTGGTGTTAGTTTGGCCTGAAAAATGCTTGTAGCTAGGGTTTCGAATCTAAAACGAAGCTTTTCCCTAACAATGGAAAATCTTCATCCCTGCATTAAACCTCACAAATAATGGTTCTAAAACATTCTAAACATGATTATGGACATAATTGAATGCTTAAAACAATTTATATCATGCGACATAAGAGTTTGAAATCGAGAAAAGTTACCAAATCGGAGCAACATGGTTGGCACATTCTGGGATGCTTCAAGCTTGAATGATGGTTGGGATGAACTCCTGGGAACCTCAGGAGTGTAGTAGGATGCTTGGAATGGATTGATAACGGTTAGAGACAAGGGTTTGAGTTTTCCCTAGTTTTGAGAAATTTGAAGATCTTAAGGTGTCTTCTTGAGGCAGCTTTTCATGTCCCTCTTTGTCTGAATGTGTCATCTATTTATAATACTTGGATTAGGTCATCAAAAGTAAGATGAATCTTGTGCAATCACGGTGAAGAGATTTGATTTGGAATTTGCATGAAAAGTTTCTTTTTTAGGCCAATCTTGTGCCAATCATCCTCACACAGTTTTGGCAAGTTGTCATGAGCTTTTTGGGCCTCCAATTTGATCAGAACAAAAGCCTACATGCCTAAGTACATTAGTTTTAAATTTTATTTGATTTATTTTGAATTTAAATGAATAAAATCAAAATAAAAGAAATAAAAATCACAAAAAATATGTGAATGGATTTAGGGGTCCAATATGGGGTCATGAATACGTTTGAACCTAAAAACTTAGGCCCATTAGCCCAAAAATTCAAGTTTTCTCAATTTGAACTTCATGCATTTTCTCAAATTGCTCAACTTGCACCAATCATAATTCACTCGACTCTTATCATATGAAGGCGATCTTTGACTTTTTGGAAACGTTAAGATGTCTCCTACAACTTTCATGTTGGTTATTTTTTCATTTGAAGCCTTTATCTTCACGTAAATTATTTTGACAAAAAATGTCTTTTTGTTGACTTTTAAGATGACCTGTAATGTTTTGGCTCATATCTTTCAAATGAAGCATTTTTTTCCTTGAGCTTAGAGAGACAAAGTGCCATATCCCAAATTTGCCCTCCTTTTATCACTATAGTCAGAATTAATTTCAAACTTGGATTTTTATAAAATTCTTTTGATTTACATTAGTGTTTTGGGATTCTATAAATATTCGTTCTCAAGTCCAGTTAAAATATAATAATTTATTTCAAATTATTTGTATTTTTAAAATAACAAATATTTGCACACCTTTAATATACTTTCAATTGAGTTTATTTACAATTGAGTAATATATCATAATTGGTAAAGAATGAAACTTGCAAGTATGAGGTTGCGGGTTCAAATCTTGTGCGTTGCATTTTTTTTACACATTATATATATATATTTTTAATAAGAATTATTTCTTGATTCTTCTTCCTAATATATTAGTTAATAATTTCTTTAACACTTCCACACTTTATAAAATACAAATTTACACTATACAAATTGTAACATTATCATTCACTCTAAACTTTATTGCACATTAACGATCCAAACTATACGAATTTTATACTAAGATGCCATTTTTCAATAACAATTGCTAAACAATTTTTTTTACCAATTTTTGATTTATTTCCATCACCTTGATTTCACATTTTTGTACGATAATAGCTATACCTCACAAGCTTGTTTTTTTCCCAACCTTTAACAGTATCCACCTTCATCATCAAAAAACACTTCAAATATCATAAACATTAACAACAACAAGAAACAATAAGAATTACATCAACAATGGTGTTGACTGTATTTTTTTTTTTTTTTGTTTTTTCCAATTTTGTTATACAGGAAAAGAAGAACAACAACAACATTGTGATCTCACAGTCAGATCCACTGTCATCCTCCAACAAGCACTCCAAGTCGATTCCAGCAACAACACCGCGACCCACCTGAGAATTCATGGCCAAGATCCACAACACAAAACTTGCTATCTTTCCAAACTCTTATAATTCTTTTTCTTTTTTTTTTTGTTTATTCCGAGGTTGTTATCTATATCAGACAACAACTATTCTTGGCCAATGATTAAAATATGAGGCCATTTTGTTATTTTCAATTTTATCTTTTCTTGTTCAATTTTAACTCCTTTGTTGTTTTAATCGTATTATATTTAATGTTTTTATTTCTCGTTAGTAACTATATATATATATATATATATATATATATATATATATATATATATATATATATATATATATATATATATATATATATATATATATATATATATATATATATATATATATATATATATATATATATATATACTAACACAAAGACACTCTCTTAAATTTCCGTCAAAATCTTGTCCATATGTTTTTCTCAAACCATTATTCTTAACAAACAAAATATCCAATTACTTAGAAAAAACACATTCTCATTTAACAATTTGTTACTAATTGTTATTATTTTTACAGTTTGCACCACTAATACATAACTGATTCTCACTGGTTTCCTTTTTCTAACAATTTCCAAACGATCACCATATATTCAATTTTTGTTTCAAAACCTGCAAATACTTAATAATAACAACCATCTTCATGTTTCACTCTTCACCATCATGATCATAAACTTTCACACTGCACAAACACTAACATATACCATCATCACTGACTCTTATTCTGCTTGATAGTTTCTTTAAATAACTCGCATCAACGACATCACAAGAACCATGAAAAAAGGAAACCGAAAATTGCAAAATTCTCAGCAAGCTTCACTGCTGACCGCGAGGCCCAATAACTGATATGCGCCTCCAACTCACAATGCACCCTCACTGTCAGCTCAACACTCCGCAAATATGTGCTCATCCTTCTAGCCGTCGCGATTTCCGCCTCCGGGTGAAACTCCGGTTATGCCCTTCCATGACAACTGCAAGCCACCGAAATTGCTACGTCAAAAAACTCTTCTGACTACCTTGGGTACCACCTCCGTGATTCAAGGTTTTACCAATCGATATGTATTTCTTAAAAATTTCTCATGAGTTTATATTTTGGTTTCTATGGATTTTAGTTTGAAGTTTCGAAGGAGTAAGGTGAAGATTTTGGAATTGTATTAATGAGAAAGAAAAGAGTGACACAGAGAAACAGAATAACACAGGAAAAAGAAAATGGAAAGTGAAAAGTGTTACGATCTCTCTCATTGTAAGGTTATGTGTATTATAGTTATTACTTTTACATTTTTTTTCTTTTTCAAATGTTATGTGTTAACTTGTGATTGGTTTATGGTTGTAATTTAAAATTATAATAATACTAATGATCTCCTACACCGAGTGAGACGCCATTTCTGTTATAATGAATTGGTTTTTTTTTTGTTACATCATGATAATCTATTAAGGTTGGCATTTGGGTTTTGGGGTCTTTAATTGATTTCTAAGATTTATACACCCTTTTATAACTAGTATCCAGAATTACTATCCTACATCAATTTACATCTCCCTTTGTATAAATGGGCCAAGTCTAACATCTGAACTTGGGCCCGTAATATTCACACCCCCTGCGTTTTATTTAATTTCCTTTATTATTTTTTATATTTTTTATTATTTTAATATATTTATAAATATTATATCTAAATATTATTTATTATTATAATTATAAATCAATTTTTATTTTCAACTCATCCAAATATTTTATTTATTTTTATTGCAGTAAAATTATTATTTTTTATCATGCATTATAAAGGCGTTTTTACAACTAATACACTAAAAAACATTTAACCAACAATAAACACTTTTTTCAAATGAAATTAATTGAAACATTCTATATATAATAGGATGTCCATCTTCGAGTAATTAAATCGGTCGACACATTGTCTACCGGTATATTATTCAAAATTAAACAATTAAAAATCCATGCAACACACCAAATGCACCATGCGCGAGCGACGCGTGGCCAATATCTGGCCACGTGATGAGGAGACTATATCAAACTCCCCGCTCTACGTCTTAATATATCTAACCAATCAAAAAACATTTTTTAACTAGCATAATCAAATTCAAGAACATTTTCGAAAAATAATTAAAGAGAATTGTTATCGAAATTAACTGCGAACTACGTCTACGCTCACTAAATTTACAACTCAGGCAAAGTTCAAGGATAGTTCGAAAGCAATTCTACGCAATCCTATAAAAAATACAAACCAACTACGAACTACGAATTGTGACTCTGATTTCTCATAAGAGGATGCGTAGGTATACGACTAAAATCGTGGCGAGTTCCCCTAATAAAAATTAAAACTCTATTTCCTAACAATTACACTTCTAACCCTAATATCCTTGCGAACAAGGTAGATGAGGGGTGCCTAACACCTTCCCTTCGTCTAGAACCAAGTCCAAAAACCTAGAATCTCTAACTTTTTAGGGTTATCCTTTATATTCCCTTCGTCAGGATAAAACTTAAGGGTGGCGACTCTCAAAATTAAAAACCGGTTACAATAGTTGGCAACTCTGCTGGGGACTCAACCCTAGGTTTAGAAGCCATTCCTTCAGGTTTTAGGGTTTTTCTTATCTTTTTAGTTTTTCTTTATTTTGATTAGTTTTTTTATTTATTTCTTTTGCTTATTATATCATATTATATCTGTGGTGGGATTTAAATTATTGCAAAAATATTTTCTAGAAAAAAACCCTTAGAAAGAAGGTTCGTCTATTAGCCAAGGGGATACATCATCCCTATGAGTTTATATGACGACTTCACCTAGAGTCAGTAGAATTCTGCAAAAGGAATACCTCTCAAGGGACATTCTCTTGGGAAGTAGGACTTTGAAATGAAACCTGTGATGTGGTGGGAGAACTAACTTGAGGTTTTGCGTTTGTGTTTGCAAATGTTTCAGTTTAGCAAGAGTCGCCACCGACTTTTTATTTTATCCAAAAGAAAGGTCAAAAAGCACAGGAAAGACCTTTGAGATGTTTTCTTGGGTTCGGGTGGTAGATTATGAAAAGTGAAGGTGCAAGCACCCTTTTTATCCATGGTTATCCATGGGCTCTTAGTTACTTGTTTAGATCACTTGCTTTTGCTTTTCAATTGTTTAAAATGGTGCTTTGTGTGTGGTTTTGAAAGTATTTTGAAAAGAGGCCTTTTGTCTAGGCAACCTTTGTAATTATTCTTGTTTGAATGTACACAAAGGTGTATGTCTTTTGAAAATATGTTTCAATGTTTTGAAAGTTTGAAAGTTTGTTTTGGGAAATGTTTTAAAATTGTGTGTTTTGAAATTAGCAAGGATGTTTTTGCAAGTTTTGATCAAGTAACTAAGAGTTGTCTACCCTATCTACTCAAGAGTCTTTCCTACATTTTTAACCCTTTTACATTGTTGCTTTACCATTGCATTTGGTAAACAACCTTGTATTTGGATATTAAACGGGACAGGCGCGGGTCATCGTATTGACCATGATAGCAATTGTGCTAAGTATCTTTAGCAATTTTTTGAGGGACTAGATCATTTTGTATAGGCAACCAAGATAGCGTCATCGAGGGACTATGATCTTTTTGTTTTGATTTTTGTTTTGCCAAGATACTCAACATGCATAACATGGCCATTTTAAAGGGAACAAGTGGATGAAACCCTAGGGGTGCATGTGTGCATGGTGTTATCATTTTCATGCATTTTTGTCTTGTATTAGGTCTAACTATTTGTTTTGATTTTGGATATTGCATACAAACCCTAATCTCTATCATGACATATTTGAAAGCATAAATGCGTAAAAGTAATCTAGGCTATTACAACATTGATATGGGGAGAGGGATACAATTTTGAATGGGGAGTTATTTTGCAAGAAATTAAAACCCTAAATTATTACAACCAAATTGAATTTCTTTGCTCAAATGATAAATAAACAATATTTAAATAAGCAATTAAATATAAATAGGCAATACATTATAAATATGCAAAAAAATGTTTTTGTTTATTTTTATGTGTAAAAATATAATATTTAATGCATAAAAAAAAGAAAATAAAAAGTTATTTTTGTTAAGGGTAAAAACCCTAATTTTTGGTTTAAGAATATGTATAAAATTATAATATTTATTTATTTATGTACAATAAAAAAAATAAAAAAATATATACTCAAGTGTCAAAAAATAAAATATATTAGAAAAAATATTATTTTTAATAAGGGTGGAAAACCCTAGTTTTTTGTTTTAAGATAATATATATTATATTATTTATTTTATGTATAAGAAAATAAATATAAATATATACAAAGATATTAAGAAATAAAACATGTGAAAAAAATATTATTTTATATGTATAAATAATAAAAATAAAAATATATAATATTTCTATAATATTTATTTGTTTTTAGTAAAGAAAATAAAGGTATATACTATTTAATAATTATTTTTATGTCTAAAAAATAATAAAAAATAATAAAATAAAATGTGAAAATTTATGAAAATGTTTTTGATATTTTTTTATGTTTAGAAAATATAAAATAAAATAAGAAATGAAAAATAAGTAGAAAATTACAAAAATATAATGAAATGGGCCAGGGGGTGCAGTCAGCAAGACAAGGGGTGTCAAAAGCAAGCCAAGCCAAAGCCCAGCCCACTTGCTTCGTCTTCAACCTCTGGTTCAAACAAAACGCGCGTTTCCTGTACAAATGTCCAACTCCTGCATACGTTCTCTAAAGCAAAAACTCACAACATGAAAGTTATAACATTTTTCAACACAATTCCAACCATATAAAGAACTTAATCTAACTCTCAAAGACCAGAGAGAATTTCTTTGGCCCTAATTTTTAACCTAACTTTTTCAGGAAGTTCATCAATCAAATTCTCTTAGCACACTTAACTTAAATGAAAACTAAGCATATGTACAGCTTAAGGGCTATGAGTACTACATTTTTTATTCACAAACCTAAGCCTAATGATTCCTAAATAGAGAGATAGAAAGTTGACAAATACCTGTTTCAGTTGAACTCGTGTATGGCAATGTGGAGGTTTTAAATGAGGCCTGAGGTTCTTTTGAGCTTGCCTGAACTTCCTCTGACCTTCCCCAATGCTTTGTTTGCCTTGAGCTTGCTTGAATGAGTCTGTAGAAGTCAACCTGCACAAGCTGAAATTAGAAATGGTGAAGCTTGCAAATGGAGTTACAGTCAATGGCCAATGGTTGGGATAGTTCAGATGGGTTATATGGAAGGTATTGGAACTGGTTTGGGACAAAACGCACGAGTAGTTTTTGTTATGGAAGTGAAACTACAGAGAGTGCCCTGTTTTGCAAGTTTTTGGTGTTTTGATGTTCAAGAGTGTTTGAGGGATGGATGGATCGTGTTTCTGACTCAAGGCAATGTGCAAAACTTGTTAGGAATGCTTACAAACTTTGGTTATATCAAATACTCAAGATATGTGATTTTGGCAAGTTGACTTGTTTTGAAAGAAAAGTGTGAAGTGATACAAGATAGGCCTGTACAAGCTATCTCCAAGCATGCACAAGTTTGATGTACTTTTGCCTAAGTTTATGGAACTTTTTTGCTGCAGAGAGAGAGGTCCAAGGCTCAAGGGAAGCAAGTTGACATAAAGTTGTCTTTATCAAAATGGAAATGCTACCTTTTTGCCATTTTAAGATTAATTCAATGTGTAAACCTCTATTGATCAGAATAACACATTAAACCAATGAGTTTGAATTCAATTTTTGAGTGTGGAAGGGTTTAGAGACCTGTAATCAAGTACAAAGCAAGTTTGGACAGATTTTGCAACTTGTGTCAACATGAAAATGCCATGGATCAAAGTGAGTTTTTGCCAAATTCAAATCTTTGATTCTCTCTAACCATAAATGATTTTGGATAATTCTTTGACATTTTGGAAATCTTGTAACATGCTCTATAATCCATATTTGAAATTAATTTTAAGATTCCAAGTGTAACTATGTTAAAAATGGTCATGAAGATAGGTCAAAATCCTGCCTAAACTAGGGCAAAATTTCACTAAGTTAAAAGTTGCATGGACCCTTGTTCCAAAAATCGTAACTTGAGATACAAGGTTCTATTGGGAAAAATTTGTGAATCAAAGTTGTAGATTTTGTGAAGGACTAAAACTTTCATGTTGGAAGTTTTGTTTGAATCCAATTGCATTATAGTGAAAATGTTGGGCAAAGTTGGGAAAAAATAAGAAAATTTCATAACTTGGAAAAATTCTAAGTTATGAAATTTTTCAATCTTAAACCCTAATTTGCAAAATTAGGTTTCTTGATGAACAAGTTTCATGTTTTGACTCATCTTGATGAAAAATGACCCTTGGCACTTGACTTTGACCAAAAAGTCAAAGTTTGACTTTTCAGTGTACAATCAAATTTTGATCAGTTGATTGAAAAATTCATCTGTCAATCCAATGCATTTGAGATCTTTTGAACCTTGTGAATAGGTCAAGATGATGCAATTGAGTCCTTGAATCCATTCTTGAACCTGATTTGCCATTGGCTAGGTGAAAAATCAGAAATTGCCCTTATACAGTCAAAACCCTAAAAATGACCATTTTGCCCTTTTGATGATCTGATCAAATTTCTTGAGGAGTTGTGGTCCAAACTTGATAAAATGGTTCATATGAGTCTATAATGTTGATGTGGATAAAAAATTATGAGGTTTGACTGTAAATTGGCCACAGTTGACTTTTTCCCTAATATAGTTGATTTCTAGGTCAACTGTCCAATTGACTGGGCAAAAATTTGATTCAAGGCTTGAAACTTGGTAGGGGAAATCCTATAAGTCCAAAATGAAGTATGAAAGCCACTTTGAGCATTGAAAGTCCAAAAATCCCTGTGCAAACTCAAACCCTAATTTAGGTCATCAATGCAAGGAGATGTCTTGAGCAGAGCAAAACCCTAATCCTGTCTAGAGTTCAAAGAGTCTTGTGAGGGAAAATCTTGATAAAATGAGAGGGTAAATTTTGGGGTACAACAAAACCCATGACTATTTACACGATCTTTAAACCAAAAATTCATGATGAGACTTTTCATGACCTAGAGTAGAAAGTTTCAGTCTGTAAAGAGGCTCCGCTTAAGGGAGGCCTTTGTGCCTTTCCCTCTAGTGTTATTCATGATACCCTTAAGAAAGCCACCTTATAGGGAGGGTAGAATATCCGTAGGCCAAAACTAGGAACCTACCTTCTAAGGATACCTTTCACAAATCCCACTACAATTTGTAAACCCGCAAGGGTTATCCCTTCATCCACTACTATCTTTAGCCCGTAGGGCTTCCATCTATGTCATAATCCCTAGCCTGTGGGGATTCCTCATCATTTTCATTGGGAACAATCCTTAATGGATTCCCGCCTGTCTCAATTTCTGAGACAATGTACGATATCATCAAATCCATGTCTATTATTATCTTTGTCCGTAAGGAATCCCTGCTTTTCTCAACCTCTGAGTTAGTGTATGATATCATTATGACTATCATTAAACCGGTATAGAGTACTCCTATGTCTACCCTCATACTACGTCTATGTCGCATTGCATATCCATGAAACTTTTTTTGCATACCTAAAAAAAATATTTTTGGGTACCCAAGCATTTTCATACATTTCCATTATCATCCATTTGCATAAAGCTCATATCTCTTCCACTTACAGAAAACATCCACCCTTATCCAAATGTGATCCAGATAGCAAGATTCTTTATACTCGCAAGCAACCTCAAAGCATGTCTCAAGAAGCCATGGAGGAACTCAAAAGAGGCCAAGAACTATTGAAGGAGGAGGTCCACCAATTGAAGACTCAAATTAGCTTGATCATGCAATTATTACTGAGGAGTGAAGGTACCCCTTCGTCATCCCAACCATAGGCCTATTCAACACAATATATTCCACCAATATGGAAAGTTACCCCACCTCAACAACAAATTAAACAACTGCAACAACTCTATCAACATAAGGGATATGCCCAACAAAATGGAAGACAAAAAATACCACCAAGGAGATTTGATCCACTTCCCACACCGCACAGTCAGCTACTACAACATTTACTCAAGGAATATTTGGTAGAGCATAGGTCACTGAATCCTCCGAATGGGACACTCCCGCCTAAGTATGATGCAAATTCCAAGTGAGAGTATCATGCCAACTCTCCATGACATACCCTTGAAAGATGTTGGGGTTTCAGACACATGGTCCAAGGTTTGATCGACAACGAGCAGTTGACTTTTGAAGAAGGGATCCCATTGGTGAACAGTCATCCCTTGCTTTGACAAATCCAAGAAGAATCCTCTGAAGTCAGTGGATCAACAAGGGGGCCTATGTCTAGATCACTATGCCTTTGTCATTTCAATTTGTAATTTCCTAGTTGTTAATTTTCATTTGCTATAAATTTGTATTTTTGGATTAGTAATACTAATAAAATGAGCATGCACGTTTTTTAAATCAATTCATTCATTTCACTCTTCATCTTTCACCAATTTCAATAAATAATCAACGACTTTCCATTTCCACTCTTCTTTTCCATTTTCAAAATTAATTTTAACAAACTTCGAGGGAGAATAATGAAAACTAAATTAACTGAATTATGCTGGTGTATGCTTTCAATGTAAAACTGAGCCGACAATGTAAAGCATTGTTTCAATTCCTAAACAATAGAGTAATAAAGAGTTAATCCATAGTTAACCCCCTCGAGCCAAATGTTGGAGTTATTTATATTTTCTAAAAAAACTGTAATTTCAAATAAGGGGCGGGGTAGATTTCAATTAATTCAATGATGCATTTAAATCCCAGAAGAATCGGGAAATCTAAGCAAATGTTCAAGCATAACTCCTTCCTCGATACATTATTGAGGAAACAATCTAAGCAAAGGTTCGAGCACATCATCTTCCTCGTGCACATAAACAAAGATTGAGGAAGCAATCAATAAAGACAAAGTCCAAAACGACTTCTTCTTCAGTACATTATTCAAGATCGAGGAAACGGTGAAGACGAAGCTTACAATAAATAAGCATGACATTCACAATTGTTCAGAACAAAAAAAAAAGAAATTAAAAAAAAAATAAAGCCCGCTAAGTCATGTAAAAAAACACTTGACTTAGGCAAAAGGTAGGGCATCCCAATGGACCGAAAAATTCAAAAGAATTGGTCCATGCAAAAATAAAGGATTGGAAACAAAAATTAGAGAACAATCTTGTGACTGCCACCTCAAGAATCATCAAAGACTTCTCGTTAATTATTGGATCTTATCAATGTTTTTCATCGGTGCTTGAATCTTATCAATGCTTCTTATCAGCACTTGAACATTATCTACACTTCTCATCATCTACGCGACTACGAAAATTCTCTCGGAGATTGAATGCATTTGTTATATTAATTTGATTTAGGATTGGAGAACATCAAGGATAATGGGGTGGGTTAAAATAAATTTTGAGCCTTATATCCTTTATTTTTTAAACAACGAACCATGGCCATGTTACAACCTTTACAAATCCTAATTGAAGCTAGGTTCACTATGAAGGCATACTCAGCAAAATTTGTGTTTGTTGTACCCCAAAATTTTCCCTCCCATTTTTGAAGACAATTGATTCAATATACCTCCTCATGCTCCTAGGGTTCTCTATTACACAAGACTACTCAAGGAATTGGTTAGACAAACCCTCCTCCTAAGCAGTTGGCCTACAACTAGGGTTTGGCTTTCTTCAAATAAAATTTAGCTTCTAATACCTCAAGTGAGTTTCATGGGTCCTAATATGCTTCAAAGAATCCTCATGTCAAGTTTCAAGCCCTACATCACAAGTTTGCTCAGTCAATTGCTCAGATGATTGAAAATAAACTATATTGGGAAAAAAAGTCAACTATGGTCAACATACAGTCAAACTTCAATATTTTTGGTCAACATTAAGATTTTGAAGTCATATTCATCATTTGATCAAGAGTTGATCATGATTCATCAAGAAGACTCCCAATTCATCAAAAGTCAAAAGTTACCAAATCAGGGTTTTCTTAAGGAGAAGTCATTTGAACTTTGACCAAGCATAACTTTCACATGCTTCTTCATATTTTTCTCAACCAAAGCTCATTTTGAAGGAATTTCAAGTCCAAAAAATTCTCCATTTGAGAGATATGGGCCAAAACATTATAGGTTATTTCAAAAGTCAACAAAAAGACACTTTTTGTCAAGGCAACTTACATATAGATAAAGTCTTCAAATGAAAAAATAATCAACATAGAGATTGTAGGGGACATCTTGAGCTTTCCAAAAAGTTCAAGATCACCTTAAAATGATGAAATTTTAGAGAGTTATGATTGGTGCAAGTTGAGAAAATTTTGAGAAATGCATGAAGCTTACATTGATCAATTTTGAAATTGTGGGATAATGGACCTAATTTTTTAAGTTCAAACATGTTCATGACATGATAAGAGACCCATAAGTCCACTCATGCCTTATATTTTATTTTTATTTCATTTATTTTGTTTTTTATTCAAGTAAATATAAAATAAATTAAATAAAATAGTAAATGATGGACCAAGGCATATGGGCTTGGTTTTGGATCAAATTTGAGGCCCAATAACCCTTTGACAGTCATATAAATCATGGGAGACAAGAAATGGAGACATGATCTTCTCAAAATGGGATGTCTGAAAACATGTTTCATATGGTTTTGGCAAGGCATTAAACACCTGGTCTTTTCCTCATTTGTTTGGCCTAATGCAATGCTCTATAAATACGCACAAACTCTAGATGCTCAACACGAAAAATTGGCAAGAGAATAGGGTTTCAAAGAGAAAATATATTCAACTTTACTTCATATTCAATTCTCAAATTCTAAGAAACTTCAAAGAAATCCAAGGTCTCCAATCACTTCCTAAAGGTCTGAGAAACATTTTCAGACTCATACCCAATCTATTCACCACCTGAAATGAGCCCAACCACTTGCTCCGATTGGTAAAATTTTGATTTTTTAAATCTTTCATTCATGCGTGTTTCATAGCTACTAATCATTCAGATCTTCATATGTGAATATTTAGAACAAGTTGCAGTCATTACGTGGAGCTTGTAGCGTTAGATCTATGATCTGCCATTGAAGAACCGTGATTACTTGCTTTTTTAGAAACTCATGATCTAGGCATCTTTAGCCAAAACTAATGTTTGATTTGGATTCAGGAGGGTCTATTTAGGGGGAGGAGGGTCCCCCTTTTACTTTGAATATAACGTTTTTGCAGGATAAGGATCTGGCATGATCGGAGAAGACGACTAGAGCTAGGGCTCCGACATCTCCCTGATTTCAATTTTCTTTTTTTATATATAATATATTATTTGTGTTTTAATGACAGAAAAGAAGCATAGTTCAGTTGGCAAGCAAGCACGCGTATATTGTGAAAGTTGTGGGTTCGATCCCTGCCTTTTGCAATGTTTTTTTTGTTATTTTTCCAAATAGGTGCAGGCTTCCAAATATAATACACAGAGCCTATCTTCTAGACACAAATAAGTACTTGGCTCAGTGGTAAAGCAGGCGTGTTGTTGATCCAGAAGGCGTGGGTTCGATCCCCATTCCATACATTTTCTCTTTTCTTTTGTTTTAACCCCTTTTCCTTTCTTTTTTGTTATCTATTTTATTCAATTAAATTTTGATTAAAATAAAAAAATCATAAGAATATAATAAAATCAGATTTAGACTTTTAATAGGTCAATTTAATTTTAGACAATATTTTTCTTAATTAATTAGACATATTTTTTTTATATAATTAATTAAGTGTTTAAGGAATTTAAGATGTTAGGAATTTAAGGAATATTTTGCAAATATTTTGTGTTTACTTTTTCCCTTTATTTTATTAGAAAAGATTGTATAGGTCGCATGATTTTTTTTGTAATAGCTTAGCGTTTAAATTCCCGCAAAGTTGTAAATATTGTAATTCTCCCGAAGCCATGTAATAGCTGTAGGTCTTTACTTTCTCGCATTTTATTTTCTTGCACTTATACTTTGTATGCCTTATATGTATATATAACTGTTAGCTAATAGGATTGTATGGCGAGATAATAATCAAACGCTAGAAAACCCTAATAAAAGATAAAATAACTGAATCAACACACTTGCTCACTTGCACCTCTAGGGTAACCTCCCTCTGTTTCCTTCGAAAATCATTGATCATGTCCCTCGAAAATAGGAATACTTTAGCAAAGACCCTCGGTTAAACAATATCATCATGGTCCCTTTCGAATAAAGATCATAATCCCTCGATGACCCTTCGAGTTTCCTACAAAAGGATCTAGTCCCTTCGATGACCCTACGAGAAAAATGATGATAGTCCCTTCGAATTGCTAAAAGTATCCTTACCTGTTGTCTTCTATGACCCTACGCCTGTCCCTTCACATCCAATAGATATGGATACCTACCAACTAATGGTGTGGATAGTACTATCTCTAACGGAAAAGGAAAATAACAAGAAGGACCTTTAGTGGGTAAGACTTAACAAATTGCATGCTCAAAGCAGTTTCAAGCAAACAAATTCATTTTTACACCTCACGTTTCAAAACAAATATTTAAAAAAAAAAACAATTTGAATACATTCTTGAGGACTGATACAAGAATTATTAAAAAGTCTGCCTCATAATTGGCATTCAAAATTTTTTGAAATCATACACACACAAAGTAAGTTTAAAGTGAGCTAAGCAATTAAGAGCCCATAGATAACTACAGATGAAAAGGGTGCTAACACCTTCCCTTTTCATAACCTATCCCCCAAACTCATAATCTTTTAAGGTCTTTCCTGGTCTTTTAACCCTTTCCTTATTGGGTAAATGCAAATTCGGTGGCGAATCTAGCTATCCGCATATTTTGGATAAAAACCAAAAAGTCAGTTCTCCTACCGTATCACAGAACTGACGACTCTACTGGGGAATATATTAAAAGAGGGGTTACCTTAGAGTCTTAGATCACTTTTTATTTGATTTATTTGCATTGTCTGCTTTATCTTTAAGGGTTTCTTGAGTTTCATTACTTGTAAATATCCTACACCCGAATCTAGGGATACCTTAGGTAAGTAGCAATAGATCATGGAAACTGTACAACATAGACCGATATGGTTGAAGTGATGGCTACGTTAGTGTGACACTTTGGTTTATACCGATGTTCCTTGAGTCAGTCGAGGATAACATTGGGCTACTGTGTGGTGTCATAAGCACTAACTGACTTTTAGAACCTTAATTGACCCATCTTGGCCATTAGAAGGTAGTGAGATAGCCGACTTTGGTGCAGTCCGAAGTTGGTTGATAGTCGATGCTACGCTCATTGAGATTCGACTCTCGGGTTTTTTTGGTGGCAAGTTAGTTGTCGTGCTAAACAAAACATGTGAGAAAATCATAGATATTGAGATCCCTAGAACCCGTTTACAATTTTAGGAAAGGTTGAGCCAACTTAACTCTAATAGAAAAGGGTACTTACCTATGGACCTCATGTAAGCCTCTAAACCTAAGGCTCTTGTGTGATTTGTTTGTGTTTACTTCTTGTCTAAACATGAAGATAAGATCATGACATCATGACATCATAACATCATAACATTTTACATAACCATTTCAAGGATTTAGGGATTTATCTTTGTCCTTTGTTGTAGGTCATGGCTTCTGTAACACCCCAATTCTACCCCAAGCAATTATATAAATAAATCAGAGTTATAAAAACCATTCATGCAAACGAATCAGGACGTCACAAATTCTTCTATCAAATTCATTGCATTCATCGTGGATATATAACACTTTCAAAACATTGGATGAACCATCATCATAACATCTTTAATTAAATAACTCAACATCTATGCAGCGGAATTCTTAATAACATCTTTAACAACAATGCAGCAACTTCAAAACAACACATATTTAATAATAATAAACTTAAAGTTCAACAACTGAAAATCAACAATCAAAAACAGCAAGCGTTCATCCCCCCGAGTGTTACATATCAGAGCAATGACACCGACTTGAACTACCAAAGGTATACAACCTTCACTCTCGATTACCTGCACGTTACCAACATAAGGGCAACATTCAAACAGAAGGGGTGAGATATCTAACAATATAATAAAGCGCATGATAATTAATATATTAAATTAGATCAATAACATCACCACTTCTCATCTCATAATCAACAATAATTACAACGTATATATAGATTCATCAACATCAAAATACACTTCTTTATGCAATCATATAATGCGACTCAATACTATGCAAATGCATGTGGTACCATTGGAGCAGAACTCCCATCTCAAAAATTTGCCAATTAATAGAGGCATCAACAAGGCATAAGCCTTCATCTCAAAATTCGCCAATACAGGCCATCTCAACGAGCATAAGCTCCATCTTAAAAATGCAATGTATGAGACACAACCATGAATGTAATAACAACACCCAAGTTAACAACATCTCAAATTAACAACATCTCAAATGCATCTCAAATTAACAACATCTCAAAAGCATCTCAACGTCTCTTCATCAACATCTCATATCATCATAATAATTCATCAAACATTATTTATTTATTATAAATCATCAACACAACATCATTAATAACTTCTCACTAACAACTCAGATGTACATTAATTCCACAATAGTTCATACTGCTATTCCGTAACTCTTACATCATTATCGTCACTATTCATACTATTATAGTTCAAACAACAACCTCTAAGCATCTAACCTTCATCATTCTGTACAAAACCAACGCAATGACCAACACAACTTCTGACCAACACAACTTCTGACAACACAACTTCTAACCAACACAACTTCTGACCAACACAACTTCTGACAACACAAATTTTGACAACACAACTTCTGACAACATAACTTCTGACCAACACAACTTCTGACCAACACAACTTCTGACAACACAACTTCTGACAACACAACTTCTAACCAACACAGCTTCTACCATCAGAACTTCTACTTTTTACTAATCCAACACAACTTCTAACCAACACAGCTTCTACCATCAGAACTTCTACTTTTTACTAATCCAACGCAACTTCTAACCAACACAGCTTCTACCATTAGAACTTCTACTTTTTACTAATACAACACAACTTCTAACCAACACAACTTCTACCATCAGAACTTCTACTTTTTACTAATCCTACTATTTTAATTCTTAGCCTGATATCAACTTAACTAAAAACAGTACGACTAACTCTATCCCCAATTTAATTTATTATTCTAATACAGCAACACCTGATCCTTCCTGCATAATTCTGCGTTTTTCTTTCCTGCATCTCACTACGAGATTCATACATTTAGCCCTACAAACTTAATATAATCTTGATAAATCATTACTTACAGTTATCTTATGACTCTACATCGATTAAACGACATCGGAACATCATTATTCATCTAGAATTCATCAATTCTCATCATATAACAATCATATACTTTCAATTCAAGAACAAGACAACAATAATCTCTAACCCCACATACCAATCATCATGAACCCAATTATAGAGTCAGAACCCCACCCTTACCTTGGATTGAAGGTTGCTCTATAATCTTCTGGTTAAATTCTCGTTCTGCCGTTTTTTCCACTTTTCCAACAGCTTGCACGTTCTCCTCTCAATCCTTATTCTTCTAATGCTTCTTTCTTTCTAGTCTTTCTAACAACAATAAAATAAACCTATTATTATTTATTCCTTATTGGGCTTAAAACTAATACACCCCCTTATTACTTTTATTCCTTCAAAAACAAGCCCACATCCAATAATATTATAATTCTAATATTATTTCTCCACTTAATAAATAAATCCAATTAATCATAACACACCTTCACAATATTCCAAAAATAATTTAATTAAATAATTAATTAAATTATGGGTGTTACAACTCTCCCCCACTTAGAATATTTTTGTCCTAAAAAATTTACCTCAATCAAACAATTCAGGATATGAGTCTCGCATCTTGCTCTCCAACTCCCAAGTCATGCTTTCACCAGCAGCTCCTAGCCAAACCACTTTAACCAAGGCAATCTCTTTGCCCCTCAGAGTCTTCATTTCACGATCCGCGATCCGTACAAGCATCGTCTCCACTGTAAGATTATCTCGTACTTGCACATCGTCCATATGAATTACATGAGATGGATTTGAAATATACTTCCGAAGTTGCGACACATGAAACACATCATGCAAATTTGAAAGATTAGGCGGTAAAGCCACTCTATAAGCAACATTCCCCACTCTCTCTGAAATCTGATACAGTCCAATAAAACGAGAAGTAAGCTTCTTAGACTTCAATGCTCGCCCAACACCAGTCACAGGTGTAACTCTCAAAAACACATGATCACCAGCTTGAAATTCTAAATCCTTCCTTCGCTTGTCATGATAACTCTTCTGTCTACTTTGGGCAGCTTTCATCTTTTCTCTAATCAACTTCACCTTCTCGGTAGTCTCACGAACAAGTTCAGGTCCAAGTACTATAGTCTCACCAGATTCATGCCAACATAACGGAGTTCTACATCTTCGATCATACAACGCTTTAAAAGGCGCCATCCCAATACTAGAATGGTAACTGTTATTATAAGTGAACTCTATCAACGGAAGATAAGTATCCCACGAACCTCCCTGCTGAAGAACACATGCCCTCAGCAAATCTTCCAACGATTGAATAGTCCGTTCAGTCTGACCATCTGTCTGAGGATGATACGCTGAACTCAACCTCAACTTAGAACCCAACGCTTCTTGCAAACTCTTCCAAAAATCAGAAGTAAATCTTAGATCTATATCTGACACAATGCATAAAGGAACACCATGCAGCTTCACAATCACACTAATATAAATCTCAGCCAACTTCGGCACTGGAAAACTGATGTTAATAGGAATAAAATGAGCTGACTTCGTAAGCCTATCAACAATCACCCAAATCAAATCATGTCCTCTTAAAGTATTAGGTAACCCTGTCACAAAGTCCATTGAAATACTATCCCATTTCCATTATGGAACTTCCAACGTTTGCATCAATCCCGCAAGCTTCTGATGTTCAACTTTCGACTTATGACAAGTCAAACAGGCATACACAAACCGAGCCACGTCACTCTTCATCCCAGGCCACCAAAATAGACCTTTCAGATATTGATACATCTTTGTAACTCCTGGATGAATACTCAACTTACTTCTATGACTCTTCTCAAGTATTACTTTCTTCATCTCAACATCATCAGGAATACTAATCTGGTTACGAAATCTCAACACACCTTGCTCATCTAGCTTAAAATCACTATTCTCAGAATGATCAATCCCAACCATCAAATCTACCAGTTTCACATCCAACTTCTGAGCTTCTCTGATACTGTCTAAAAATTCATTATTAATCTTCAACATACCCAACGTAACACTCTGCGGAGTAACCTCACAAACTAAGCTCATATCTCTAAATTGCTCAATTAATTCCAACTCTTTAATCATCATTGCTGACATATGTAAAGTCTTTCGACTCAACGCATCAGCTACCACATTCGCCTTTCCTGGATGATAATTCAAACTGAAATCATAATCCTTTAACAATTCCAACCATCTTCGTTGCCTCATATTCAGCTCTTTCTGGTTGAATAAATACTTTAAGCTCTTATGGTCACTAAACACTTCAAATTTAGAACCATAAAGATAATGCCTCCAAATCTTTAACACAAAAACAACTGCAGCAAGCTCTAAATCATGCGTAGGGTAGTTCTTCTCATGAGTCCTCAACTGCCTTGACGCATAAGCAACTACCTTACCATTCTGCATAAGCACACCTCATAAACCCATCTTAGAAGCATCACAAAACACCACAAATGGCTCTCCTGGATTAGGCAACGTTAAAATCGGAGCCGATGTCAACCCCTTCTTCAATTCTATAAAACTTTCTTCGCATTGAACATCCCATACAAACGCTCTACCTTTACAAGTCAACTTAGTCAACGGAAGTGACAACTTAGAAAACCATTCGATAAACCTTCTATAATAACCAGCTAATCCCAAGAAGCTTCTAATCTCAGTAGCTGACTTTGGAGTTTCCCATTGCAACACAACATCAACCTTCGATGGATCTACAACAATGCCACTACCTGAAATCATATGACCAAGAAAACTAACCTCTTTTAACCAAAATTCACACTTGGACAACTTTGCATACAAATTCTTCTCTTTCAAAACTTACAATACTACTCTTAAATGTTCAGCATGCTCTTCTTCTAACTTAGAGTAAATCAAAATATCATCAATGAACACCACTACGAACCGATCCAAATAAGTATGAAAGATACGATTCATATATTCCATGAATACTCCTGGCGCATTAGTAACACCGAAAGGCATCACCGAATACTCGTAATGTCCATAACGCGTTCTGAAAGCCGTCTTCTGAATATCTTCATCCTTCACTTTAATCTGATGGTAACCCGACCTCAAATCAATCTTACTAAACACACGAGCATCCACCAATTGGTCCATCAAGTCATCTATTATTGGAAGCAGATACTTGTTCTTAATCGTCACTTTATTCAACTGTCTATAATCAACACAAAGCCTCATACTTCCATCTTTCTTCTTTACTAACAGCACTGGAGCACCCTACGGCGATACACTTGGTCTTACAATCTTCTTCTCAAGTAACTCTTCCAATTGCTTCTTCAACTCTGACAATTCAGATGCAGACATCATGTATGGTGCCATAGACACAGGTCTGGTACCAGGTACAAGATCAATTGCAAATTCAACTTCCCTCTCCGGTGGTACATAAGGAATCTCATCAGGGAAAATTTCAAGAAATTCACTCACCACCTGCAACTCCTCAATTATAGATTGAGTCTCTACAGATAGAGACACCATCAACGAGAACATTTGTGCTTCCTCTTGCATCAACTTCCATAACTGTCTAGCAGACAACATACCATCTTCCTCTTCTTCAGGAGTAGAAAACTTTACAGACTTGTCATAACAGTTAATATGAACACAGTTATGCTCTAACCAGTTCATACCCAAAATTACATCCAAACCTCGTAACGGTAAACAAACCAAATCAACAACAAAGTCTCTATCGAAGATCGACAAGGGACACTTCAAACACACAAAAGAAGTAGTCATCGACCCCTTGGCTGGAGTATTGACGACCATTTCTCCATTCAAAGAAGACAACATAAGAACCAATCTTTCAACACAATCAGCAGCAATAAAACAATGCGTAGTACCAGTATCAATAATAGTAATTAAAGGAGTACTATTAATGAAACATGTACCTCTGATAAGTCTGTCCTCAGTAGCTGTCTGATCCTCAACTAAAGCAAACACCTTACCACTTGACTGAGCCCTCTTCGGTTTCAAACACTGACTACGAATGTGCCCTTCTTCTCTACAGTTGAAACAAATCACATCCTTGTGTTCACACTCAGATACAACATGTCCGTTCTTAACGGAAACACCTCTTCACTTCAGTAGTGCACACATTAATCTTATGCCCAGGTTTTCCACACTTAAAGCAAACCAGACCAGCAGGAGCATCTCCCCCACTAGTCCTCTGACCCTGAGCAACTTTCTGTTTACCTTTACCAGCTGGGGCATCATAAGGCTTACCACGATTCTGTTGGTGCTTACCCCTCTTCTCACTGATAATCTTGTAATGAACATTATTATCCTCTTCATAAATCCTGCAGCTATCAACCAAATCAGCAAAGACACGGATTTTCTGGTATCCAACCGCCTTCTTAATCTCCGGGCGCAACCCGTTCTCAAACTTAATACACTTTGAAAATTCAGCGTTTGCCTCAGCGTAATGCGGATAAAACTTACCCAACTCAGCAAACTTGGCAGCATACTCAACAACTGACATACTTCCTTGCTTCAGCTCAAGAAACTCAATTTCCTTCTTACCACAGACATCTTCAGGAAATTACTTTCTCAAGAATTCCCTACGGAACACGGCCCAAGTGACATTCTCACCTGCAGCTTCCAACTTCTGACAAGTCTCTAGCCACCAGTCATCAGCCTCGACTGCTAGCATATGGGTACCATAATGAACCTTCTGCGCTGGAGTGCAGTCCATCACACAGAAGATTCTCTCAATCTCTTTCAACAACTCCAATGCTCCGTCAGGATCATACTTTCCATTGAACGTAGGTGGATTCTCTCTCTAGAAGGTCGCCAAGCTACGAGATCCAGCATTCCCGTCAGCATTCGGCTGATTTTCCATCACATGAGCCATTGCTTCTAAAGCAGCAACCAATGCAGCATCATTCCTTCCAACCATCTCAACTTGTCACTATAACATAAACAACGGTTAGAACTCAAAATAACAATACTCGATTGTTAGACAACTACGACTCGACGACAAGGTCGGACCAACCTTTTGCTCTGATACCAACTTTTTAACATCCCAATTCTACCCCAAGCAATTATATAAATAAATCAGAGTTATAAAAATCATTCATGCAACGAATTGGGACGTCACAAATTCTTCTACTAAATTCATTGCATTCATCATGGATATATAACACTTTCAAAACATCGGATGAACCATCATCATAACATCTTTAATTAAATAACTCAACATCTACGCAGCGGAATTCTTAATAACATCTTTAACAACAATACAACAACTTCAAAACAACACATATTTAATAATAATTAACTTAAAGTTCAACAACTGAAAATCAACAATAAAAAACAACAAGCGTTCATCCCCCCCCCCCGAGTGTTACATATCAGAGCAATGACACTGACTCGAACTACCGAAGGTATACAACCTTCACTCTCGATTACCTGCACGTTACCAACATAAGGGCAACATTCAAACAGAAGGAGTGAGATATCTAACAATATAATAAAGCGCATGATAATTAATATATTAAATTAGATCAATAACATCACCACTTCTCATCTCATAATCAACAATAATTACAACGTATATATAGATTCATCAATAACAAAATACACTTCTTTATGCAATCATATAATGTGACTCAATACTATGCAAATGCATGTGGTACCATTAGAGAAGAACTCCCATCTCAAAAAATTTCCAATTAATAGAGGCATCAACAAGGCATAAGCCTTCATCTCAAAATTCGCCAATACAGGCCATCTCAACGAGCATAAGCTCTATCTCAAAAATGCAATGTATGCGACACAACCATGAATGTAATAACAACACCCAAGTTAACAACATCTCAAATTAACAACATCTCAAAAGCATCTCAAATTAACAACATCTCAAAAGCATCTCAACGTCTCTTCATCAACATCTCATATCATCATAATAATTCATCAAACATCATTTATTTATTATAAATCATCAACACAACATCATTAATAACTTCTCACTAACAACTCAGCTGTACATTAATTCCACAGTAATTCATACTGCTATTCTGTAACTCTTACATCATTAGTGTCGCTATTCCTACTGTTATAGTTCAAACAACAGCCTCTAAGCATCTAACCTTCATCATTCTGTACAAAACCAACGCAACGACCAACACAACTTCTGACCAACACAACTGCTGACAACACAACTTCTAACCAACACAACTTCTGACCAACACAACTTCTGACAACACAACTTCTAACAACACAACTTCTGACCAACACAACTTCTGACCAACACAACTTCTGACAACACAAATTCTGACAACACAACTTCTGACCAACACAACTTCTGACCAACACAACTTCTGACAACACAACTTTTGACAACACAAATTCTAACCAACACAACTTCTAGCATCAGAACTTCTACTTTTTACTAATCCAACATAACTTCTAACCAACACAGCTTCTACCATCAGAACTTCTACTTTTTACTAATCCAACGCAACTTCTAACCAACACAGCTTCTACCATTAGAACTTCTACTTTTTACTAATCCAACACAACTTCTAACCAACACAGCTTCTACCATTAGAACTTCTACTTTTTACTAATCCTACTATTTTAATTCTTAGCCTGACATTAACTTAACTAAAAATAGTACGAATAACTCTATCCCCAATTTAATTTATTGTTCTAATACAGCAGCACCTGATCCTTCCTGCATAATTCTGCGTTTTTCTTTCCTGCATCTCACTACGAGATTTATACATTTAGCCCTACAAACTTAATATAATCTTGATAAATCATTACTTACAGTTATCCTATGACTCTACATCGATTAAACGACATCGGGACATCATTATTCATCTAGAATTCATCAATTCTCATCATATAACAATCATATACTTTCAATTCAAGAACAAGACAACAATCATCTCTAACCCCACATACCAATCATCATGAACCCAATTATGGAGTCAGAACCCTACCCTTACCTTGGATTGAAGGTTGCTCTATAATCTTCTGGTTGAATTCTCGTTCTGCCGTTTTTTCCACTTTTCCAACAGCTTGCACGTTCTCCTCTCAATCCTTATTCTTCTAATGCTTCTTTCTTTCTATTCTTTCTAACAACAATTAAATAACCCTATTATTCTTTATTCCTTATTGGGCTTAAAACTAATACACCCCCTTATTACTTTTATTCCTTCAAAAACAAGCCCACACCCAATATTATTATAATTCTAATATTATTTCTCCACTTAATAAATAAATCCAATTAATCATAACACACCTTCACAATATTCCAAAAATAATTTAATTTAATAATTAATTAAATTATGGGCGTTACAACTTCCGATTGCAGAAATACTATTTGAATCAACTTTTTAAGGGTACCTTCCAAGCTTGAGGAGTTAGTCTCAAAGGTTCCCAAAAATTCTCAATTTACCAAAAGACATGGCCATCTACTCAGTTTGGTTACTCCCGGTTTCAAAGAAGACATGATAAGTGTTATGTTCCAGTTCTTTCATCCTAAGCATCATCGTTTTACCTTCCCAGATTATTAGTTGGTGCCCACAATGGAAGAATTCTCTAAGTTACTCGGAGTGCCTATTCTTGATCAGATACCTTTCACCGGTCTAGAGCAAGTTCTAAAACCCGAAGACATTGCAGCAGCCTTACATCTGAAACGATCAGACATTGTATCTAATTGGGAAACAAGAAATGGAGTTAAGGGTCTTCTTCCTAAAATTCTGGTAGAGAAGGCTCAGTTATTTCTAGATGCCATGAGTTTTCGTGCTTTTGAGGATATTTTGGCTTTGCTGATCTATGGTTTGGTGTTGCTCCCTAATCTGGACCAACTCATAGATGTGAACACCATCAAAATATTTCTTACTCATAATCCTGTGCCTACTTTGCTTGGAGATGTTTAACATTCTCTCTACACCCGTACTATGAAGAAGCGAGGAAATCTCATGTGTTGCATATCTTTACTTTCCAGGTGGTTTATTTTGAACCTTCCCCGATCAGTGATGAAGAATGAACAAGGTTTGAGGTGGTCTCAAAGGTTGATGTCACTCGCTTATTCAGATATACATTGGTGTTCTCGATCTCAAGAAAACATCACTATTATTGACCATTATGGGGAATTCCATAATGTGTCACTCATTGGCATAAGGGGCGGTATTACTTACAACCTTTCTCTAGCTCTACGTCAGTTTGGTTATGCTCAAAGAGATGGTCCTCATGATATACTCATCCAGGGTGTTGTATTCAATTATGAGAATGATCCTCAAAATTACCGTAAAAGGTTTATACATGCTTGGGGCATGACCAATAAGATTGTTAGTAAGACTTTGGGGCATAAGAACTCCATCCCTTTGGAGCCCTACCTCAGATGTGTACGATCTCGTGCTCAAAATCATAAAATTCCATATCCTGCTATCCTACTAGTGATCATAGAACGTGTTGTTGAAGGAGATGTTCCTCATACCATTCTTCATCCTGATATGCCTACTGACTCCGAGGAACTACATAAGTCCTAGATTCAAATCAAGGAAGAAAGGGATACCATTGAGGCTCAGTTCTATGCTAGTGAAAAGAAAGTATTGGATTTGACAAAATGACTCCACAAAGAGAAGAGCCTTAATGCATATGTCAACACAAAGAGGAAACGTCCATGGGAGACTTAATACCTTAGGCCTCAAGAATTTTATAATTTAACTATCTTATTTTCATTGTAAGCCTAGAAGGAAATTATAATTTGAAATTCCTACTAAGTTTATTTCCTTTTTGTTTAACAAATTTAAATCCCACGAGGTCCTTGAAAACATTGCATATGCATTTACATACCATATCATTGCATAACAGGTATTCCCAAGACAACTTTTCTCATATTCTTGTTGTTTATTTCAGCAGAAATAGCTCTTGAATAAACAATGAAAGATTTCTAGGCTCAGAATGCTCATTTCCAAGAGATGTTCCTAAGCTTAGCCAAGGGGCAGGAGGAACTGAAAGCACTCATCACCGAAGAGAAGAAGAGAAAGACAAAGAAATCAGCAAGCATCCTTAACATGGGAAGAAGGTTCAGGGGACCAGTCAAGCGAGTTTAGGATCCTGATACTCAATTAGAAGAAGACGAGGAATATGATAAGGATGATAAGAGTGGTGAAACTGAAAAAAGCAACCATGGTTCTGCCAAGTACTCTGATGAAGAGGAGGATAATTATCTCAATGAACAATATCCTCCTGTTGATGAAAAATACAAACAACTGGAAGATCGTCAGAATGCCACAGAGATCTAGAAAGTGCTTGGGATAAATTTTGAAGAGCTGGGATTAGTCTCGGGGGTTGCTATTCATCACAAATTCAAGGTCCTTACTTTTGCAAAGTATGATGGTGTTTCTTTTCCTAAGCTTCATTTGAGGTCTTATGTCCAGAAGATCCAACCTCACACTGTTGATAGAGCGTTATGGGTGCATTTATTTAAAGAGAGTCTATTTGGAACACAGATGGAATGGTTCTATCAACTAGAAAGAACCAATATCCGTACCTGGGAAGATTTGTCTACTGCTTTTTACAAACAATACCAATACAATGCTGATCTTGCACCAACCTGTGTGAAATTATAGAGTATGACCATGGGCTCAAATGAAGGCTTTAAAGAGTACGACCAGAAGTGGAGAGATCTAGCAGGAAGATTACAACCTCCTTTGTCTGATAGGGAGCTGGTTAACATGTTTATGGGGACTTTGACGGGTCCTTTCTTTGATCATCTAATCGGGAGATCTTCATCTGGTTTCATCGAGTTGATATTAACAGGGGAACATGTTGAAGGTGGAATTAAGAGTGGAAAAATTCAGGGGGCTACCTCTTCGAGTACTATGAAGAAGACGTTCAAAGGAAAAAAGAAGCTAATGTTATGTATGGCTCGAAGGGTCGTGCTAGAAGTGATCGTAACCAATCTGTAGGAGCTGTGCTAATTTCTAATCATGCGTCCGTGCAACAACATCAACAAGGCAATCAGCATATGCCAGATGAACCCAGGAGACATTTTATCAAGATCAACATGTCATTGTCTCTGGCATTACAACATCTTTTGAAAATCTAGCTAATTATGTTGAGGGATCCTCCTCTGAATCCAAATACTTCCTCTCCCCGGTACAATCCTAATACAAGGTGTGCCTATCATTCCAATAGTCTGGAACATGACACTAGCAACTATTGGGCTCTGAAGAATAAGATCCAAGACATGATTGACTCTAAGGAGATTGAATTTGACCCTCCTGAGACTCCTAATGTGATCACTGCACCTATGCCTAATCATGACATTGGTGTTAATGATATTAATGATGTGGAAGGTGCTGCTAGCGAAAATGACCTGGACAATTGGATCTTCCCGACTGCTGACAAAGGGCTCACCAACTGGACAACTGAAGACTTTGAACCAATCTCCTTTAGTTAGGAGTAAATGTCATTTTATGTTTTCTATTTCCAAGTTTTTGGTTATGTAATTTGAACAATAATTTTAAGCCTTATGCCTTAGCCGGGGCACAACGGTCCATTTGTTAGGGTTATCATGTTTCATTCGCATGTTTTCATTAAATACAATAATTGGATATTTTGCATTCAAATTTTGCGCTGTTTGTATTTATTTTACTTTAGTGCTTCAAAATAGCTATGTGTTCTTACACACACCCACAAAAAAAATTGCAGATCCATATCTACTATGGATCCCATTGATAACAATTCTGTTATTGCCAATTATGACTTCGAAAATCAAAGAATACAATCAGGAACCTCCAAGCCGAGGACGAAGGTGAGGAAGATTGTGAAATACCTAGAGAGCTTTCTAGGCTGTTAATGCATGAGGAAAGAGCCATACGACCACATGAAGAGCGAGTCGAGGTTGTAAACTTGGGCCCTGAAGAGGACAAGAAAGAAATCAAGATAGGTGCCAACCTAGAAGACAATGTCAAGAGGAGGTTAATTCAGATATTGCATGATTATGTTGAAATATTTGCTTGGTCGTACGAAGACATGTCGGGGCTTGATACTGACATTGTGGTTCATCGTCTACCAATGAAAGAAGGTTGTTCTCCAATAAAGCAGAAAGTTCATCGGATGCGTCCTGAGATGTCTGAAAAGATCAAGGTCGAGGTTATGAAGCAGTTCAACTTAGGTTTCTTGGATGTTATATCCTATCCTGAGTGGGTTACAAATGTGGTACCAGTACCTAAGAAGGATGGAAAGTTGCATATATATGTTAAATACAAGGATCTGAATAGGGTAAGCCCCAAAGATGACTTTCCGCTTCCGCATATTGATGTTCTGGTTGACAACACCGCTCAACATAAAGTATTTTCTTTCATGGATGGTTTCCCCAGTTATAATCAAATTAAGATGGCTTCAAAAGACATGGAGAAGACTACTTTTATCACACAGTGGGGAACTTTTTGTTACAAAGTGGTCCCTTTCGGTTTAAAGAACGTCGGTGCGACATATCAGCGTGCCGTGGTAGCTTTGTTCCATGATATGATCCACCATGAGATAGAGGTTTACGTCGATGACATGATAGCCAGGTCTCAAACAGAAGAAGAGCACCTTGATCACTTGCACAAGCCGTTTAAGAGGTTTAAGAAATACAAGTTGATACTGAATCCAAACAAGTGCACCTTTGGGGTAAGATCTGGTAAACTCCTAGGTTTAGTCGTCAGTGGTAAAGGTATTGAAGTTGATCCTGCCAAAGTTAAAGCCATTTAAGAAATTCCAGTTCCCCATGATGAGAAGGAAGTCAAAGGTTTCTTGGGACATTTAAACTACATTGCCAGATTCATTTCCTATTTGACCGCTACTTGTGAACCAATCTTCAAGTTACTGAAGATAGATCAAGTAGTAAAGAGGAACAACGGTTGTCAGATAGACTTCAACAAAATCAAAGAATACAATCAGGAACCTCCAATTCTGAATCCACCGATCGAAGGAAGACCCCTGATTATGTACCTAACAGTATTAGATAACTCAATAGGGTGTGTATTGGGGCAATATGACGAGTCTGGTCGAAAAAAGCATGTAATATACTACCTTAGCAAAACATTTACCGACTGTGAAACAAGATACTCACTGCTCGAGAAAACTTGTTTCACTTTGGCATCGGCTGCTCACCGACTAAGACAATATATGTTGACTCATACTACTTTGTTCATCTCTAAAATGGATCCAATAAAATACATATTCGAGAAACCCGCTCTCTCCAGAAGAATAGCAAGATAGAAAATGGTATTGACCGAATACAACATTCAATACACTACTTAGAAAGAAATCAAAGGAAGTGTATTGGCAGATCATCTGGCTCATCAGCCTGTAGATGACTAACAGTCTATGAATTTTGAGTTCCCGGATGAGAATATTATGCTAGTTACTGATTATGAAGAACCTGGACCGCATGAAGGACCTGAGCCAGGATCCCGATGGACTATGGTTTTTGGTGGAGCTTCCAACGCGCTTAGTAATGGATTGGTGATGTGATTGTCTCTCCCAGGGGTTTCCATACGCCCGTCACTGCCAGGTTGTGATCTGACTGTACCAATAACATGGCAGAGTACGAAGCGTGCATTATGGGTATCAAGGCAGCTATCGATATGAGAATTAAATTATTAAATGTATACGGGGATTCATTCTTGGTAATAAGTCATATTAAAGGAGAATGGGACACGAAACATACAAATCTCATTCCTTATCAGGAGCATGTGTTAAAATTAATTCCGTACTTCAAGGAAATCACTTTTAAACATATTCCATGAGAAGAGAACCAATTGGCAGATGCATTGGCTACCATGTCGTCCATGTTCAAAGTCAGATGGGATAATGAGGCTCCTCAAATTACTATCAAGAGACTAGATGAACTTACATATTACTACGAAGTTTGATACTGATAGAGTAGAGGAAAATCCGTGGTACCATGAAATAAAAAGATACCTCGAGGCTCAAGAATATCCTGAAGGGGCATATATTAATGATGAGAAATTCATAAGAAGGTTCTCTACCAAAGTAATGAAATTTTGTACAACCGCAATCATGATTCGACTTTGCTTTATTGTGTAGACAAGAAGGAAGCTGGGAGATTATGGAGGATATGCATGAAGGAGTCTTTGGTACTCACTTCAGTGGACATACATTGGCTAAGAAAATTCTAAGAGCGGTTTATTATTGGTCTACTATGGAAAGTGATTGCCATCATCATTCCAGAACTTGTCACAAATGCCAAATTTATGTTGACAAAGTATATGTGTCTCTGGTTCCTCTAAATGTCTTGACTGCTCCTTGGCTATTTGCAATGTGGAGTATTGATATGATCGGAGAGATTAAGTCTATTGCGCCTAATGGGCATCATTTCATCCTGGTCGCTATTGATTACTTAACAAAATGGGTTGAAGCAACCTCGTTTGCCTCTGTTACCAAGAATGTTGTGGGCCGGTTCATCAAACATAACCTCATCTATCGGTATGGCATACCTGAAAGGATCATCGCATAAAATGGTACTAATTTTAATAATACTATGATCAATGAACTTTGCAAGCAATTTAAATCAGGCACCACAATTCTTCTCCGTATCGACCAAAGATGAATGGCACAGTGGAAGCCGTCAACAAGAATATCAAGAAGAATTTGCAGAAGATGATAGTGACATACAAAGATTGGCATGAGATGCTACCATTTTCTCTTCATGGTTATCGCACTTTAGTATGTACATCAACTAGGGAAACCCCATTCTCTCTATCTACGGTATGGAGGTTGTCTTACCCGTCAAAGTCCAGATTCCTTCCCTAAGGATTATGAAAGGCGCATGTTTAGATGAAGATGAGTGGATTCAGACTAGGTTGGACCAAATAAATTTGATTGATGAGAAGAGGCTTGCGACTGTTTGTCATGGTCAGATGTATCAGAAGCGCATGATCAAGGCTTTTAACAATAAAGTCAGACGTCAGGTATACCAGGCTGGTGACTTTGTAATAAAGCGCATCAATCTACCACAAGGTGATCCAAGTGGAAAATGGACTCCCACATACAAAGGGTCATTTGTAGTCAAAAGGATATTCTATAGCGATGCTATGTTACTTACCACCATGGACGGTGAAGATTTTCCCCACCCTGTGAAAGCGGACATAGTCAAAAAATATTACGCATAAAAGAGACTCGCTAGGTTGACAAGCCTAAGAAAAAATAAGGGAATCCCGACAAACCAAAAGGGTTTGGAAAAAAATTAGGGATATATATATATATATATATATATATATATATATATATATATATATATATATATATATATATATATATATATATATATATATATATATATATATATATATATATATATATATATATATATATATATATATATATATATATATATATATATAATTTGTACACCCGACAAGACAAAAACGTGAAAAGGCGGCTTGGGAAAAAAGGGTATCCCGGTGGCTTGAAAACCCGAAAAGGCGGTCCAGGAAAAATTTAGGGATTAAAGTGTATGAATATGCCCAGTTTGATCATATCCAGCATAATTACTAACATCAAAGTTCAAACGGTATATATCATTTCAATAAACTTCTTCCGACAACAAGGGATGAGATGCTTGAAGACATAGGGGAAATAGCAAAGTTGAAACTCGACATGATCATTTCCACATAACTGTTTTTCTTTACTGTACTCTTTCCCTTCTACGACAATTTCCCCTTACTAGGATTTTTGTCTCATTGTATAAAACTATCTGTTTATAGGCAAATTTTCCAAATTAGTACAATCAATTTCAAATTCAAAACTATTTTTACTTTCTCTGTTTTGTCTGCAAAAATCGCCTATGAAAACTTTGAATGAACATATGCATTTAAATATGATTGCTGTTCACAAATATATGGATGAAAACAAGATTGGGATTTATCAAAGACTCTAGTAATTGGGATAATGTTTAGGTTATTCATAAATCTCCACAGAGCAGTCTTCATGAAACTATCTCTACAGAGCTATTTTTGAAAGATCATCCCTAACAGAGATATATTCCTCAGCAAGGTCAGTATGCCCTCAGGCAGAAATTAGGGCATCCCTCAGCAGTTCACCTTCATATTACTAATGGATAGCTTGACCTGATCATCATCCCCAATAGGTCCCCTAGCAGATAAGGAAGTTTGATCATTACACCCAGCATGCAATGGAGACTTCCTTAGTGCAGCCTATAAAATTCCCATCCCCATCAGAGTTTATATCTTCGACACAGTTTACAGAAATTTAATTCCCCAGTGGAGTTTATTACTCCAACACCGCAAGTCACTAATAAAGTTCTCTTCTCCAGTAGGGTTTAATCAAAGTTGCTATCTGTTGTACCCCAAAATTTGCCCTCCCATTTTACTCAACATATGCTCATTAAGACCCTTAACTTGCTCAAGGATGTCCAAGAGTTAACCAAACAAACTCTCTCCTAAAGCAATGAACCTCCAACTAGAGTTTCCATTTTCATCAAGATGGGTGAACTCCAAAGGCATACAATATTTTCTATGGTCCTAATATGTTCTCAAGAACATCCATGTCAAGTCTCATGCCCTGCACAAGAAGTTTGCTTAGTCAACTGCTCAAATGCCTGAAAATCAACTCTGTTAGGTCAAAAGTAAACTATGACCCACATACAGTCAAACTTAAAGATTTTTGGTCAACATCAACATTTTGAAGTAATACTCATCATTTGATCAAAGGTTGGTCATGATTCCTCAAGGAATGATCCTAATTCATCAAAACTCAAAAGTTGCTAAATTAGGGTTTCTTAGGAAAGGTCAACCAAACTTTGACGAAACATAACTTTCTCATACTTTAACAGAAATTTATCATCCAAGGCTCATTTTGAAGAGAATCCAATCTCCTACAACTCATCTTCAGCCCTCAAGTTAAAAAAAAATGCACTCATAAAAAGATATGAATTTCTACATTATAGGTCCTTTTGAAAAGTCAACAAAAACACCTTTTGGGTCAAAGCTTCTTATATGAACATGGAAGATCCAATTAAGATGAAACCAAAAGGATTGTTTAGGGGACATCCTAAGCTTTCTAAAAAGTCCAAGAAAACCTTCCTAGGGTCAAAATTGGAAGAGATATGCATTGTCAAAGTTGGCAATTTTTAGAAAATTGCCAAAAGTCAAATGTGCTCAAAAGTGCATTTTTTGTCAAATGGGCCTAGCATTTCAGGACTGTATCTTGTCAGGGACATGGTCAACGACCCAAATCAGCAGCCATATATTATTTTCTCTATTTATTTATTTTATTTTGATTTTTATTTATTAAAAGTCACATTAAATCAAATAAATGACAAAAATATAAAAGATTGATTTTTTGATCTGATTTTTGTTAGAATCAAATCTAATTAAGCTGGCCTAATGAGATCAAATCGAATCAAGGAAAATTGAGGCAAAAATAGAATGATTGGGATGGTTTTGGAAAGATATCATATAGCAAACAAATCACATTCATTTCTATGATTTGAAAAGATTCAAGTTGTTTTTGTTGCCCTAATACATCAAACTACATATACTGAACACAAACAATGCAAAAGGACAAGGGTTACAGTCATGAGAGCTGAAAAACAAAACTAAAATTTTGGCAAAAAGTGGTGGATCGTTTTCTCATATAGAGGGTGATTCAAGACGTTCCAAAGCTGCTAATCACTTCCTGGACATTTCCTGAAGCTAACACGATCATTTGCAAGCCTTCCCAAGCCCGGAATCGCTCCTGGTAAACCAACAATTTGCATATATCAGTTTGATTTTGATATTACAATATACGCATGATTAACCACTTTTAAGCATAGCATTGTATTTGTATAATCATTTGGAATCTTTTGGTTCAATTAATTTTGAGTTTTGGTGACTGTTTCGCTAATTGCCATGGCTACGGTTTAAGAAGCTGTTTTAGGGATTCTTTGTACAGGTAAAATTAGACCAAGAAAATGGTGCCATGGTACTCGTGAGATCAAGACGAGTTGATTGGTATAGCTAGAATTAATTTATCACACGTTTTTTTGGATTTTTGAAGTTTTCAGGTTTATGGCTATGGAGTTTTGTCCGTAGGTAAAAGGTATGGGCCTAAGACGACGGACATGGAAGAAGAAAATGACTTGTCATCACCCCACTGGTCCATTTGAATAATCACGCGCGTTTTTGCTTTATTTAGCCTATCCACTCTTATATATATATATATATATATATATATATATATATATATATATATATATATATATATATATATATATATATATATATATATATATATATATATATATCATATCATATTTTGGCTTTATTACATTAACAATTAAACAACGCAGCGCAGATGGCAGGGGGTAGGGACATGTGAAGCAAAGGACCTGGGTTCGATCCCAGGTCCAAACATTTTCTTATTTTCTGAACATTTAATTGTAGATCCAGTGTGCCTCATAGCCTGACGTCCATCATACACGTCAGCGCTTCATCACAAGATCCATCTCCAGCCAGATCCAACGCTCAGCATGCGTAAGCGCATGGTAGACCCTCAGAAGATGATCTCACTGGATCAGGCGTAGGAATAGGCTCAACATTCATGGGCCTAACAAAAATTCAGAAGCACACCCCCTGGATTGCTTATGTAGGCCCAATTTTATTTCAATTCTTTTTTTATTATTTATTAATTATTTCTTTTTTCAAATAACACCAAAAATCATGTTGTTTTATTTAATAAAAAAAAATCATAAAAGCATCAAAAAATCAATTTTTTATAAAAATATTTTTATTAATTAATTAGTTTAATTAAATTAGGGTAATTTAGTTCTTTCTTTTATTATGATTTAAAATAATTAGAATTAGGGTTTAATGTTGTACATAACCTAATTTTTTCTCAAAAAATAACCTAAATATTTTCTCAATTAGATTTTTTAGGTTTTCCAATTATTTCTCACATTTAATTCGCCGCGTGCGCCCTTAGTTTTCCTTTTTTCTATTATTGTAACTGCTCCGAGTTTATAATAGTAATTAGGGTTTTATATTTCCGCATCTTTATTTACAGTAAAAATAATTATGTATATGCGAAAGCCTTGTAATAGCTAGGACTCTAATTTCTCGCATTTTAATTGCCGCAAACTATAAGCTGTTAGATGTATGTTAATAGGATTGTATGGAAAGACAAATTGCAATTAATACAGTAGAAAACCCTAAATCTGCAAAGATAAATAATCTGAAAAAAATACACTTGCACATGCTCACTCCTAGGGTTTACTCCACTCCGGTTGCCTTCGGTAAACGGTCATGAAGTATAGGGAATGTTAGTGGTCGTCCTCTAGTCCCAAAAGATCTAAAATGACTCATTCGGATGTTGCCTCGGAAAAAGATCTTCAAGGCTTTAGGATGATTACTAAAATTTCCTAACATTGCTTTTGCGATCATACTTGTCCCTTCGAACGTCCCTTAAAACTCCAACGACGGTGCTACCTATTCCTTAATAATAGGATAGCGTTGTCTAAAGGAAAACGAACAAACTTTTTTCGAGTAGGTAGATTAGTTTCTAGGTACTTGCTCAAACAAACACAATTTTTCACACAAACACTTTTCAAAAATAGTTTTCAAAACAACTTCGTCACACTCTTGAGGAACGATACAAGGGTTATCACGAAGTAAAACAAAACTTTTCAAAACAAGCACACACAAGAAATTTTAAAAATGAGCAAGTACCTTAGAGCCCATGGAAAACAATGGATAGAAAGGGTGCTAACACCTTCCATTTCTATAATCTACCCTCCGTACTCAGAAACATTCTCGAAAAAGGTTTTTTCTGTTCTTTTTCCTTTTCCTTTGTTGGATAAAATAAAATTCGGTGGCGACTCTTACTTGCTGCAACATTTGCGAACAAAAAACACAATCCAGTATAACAGTCGGTTCTGCCATCGTATCACAAAACTGGCGACTCTGCTGGGGAAAAATTAAATAAGTGGGGTACACCTTAGGATTTTAGGTCACTTCTAAAATTGCTTGCTTGTCTTTTGCTTTTACTGCTTTATATTCAAGGGTTCTGTTGGGGTTATATAGATCCTACACCCGGATCTGGGGACACCCTTTAGGTAAGTAGCAATAAACTGTGAGGGAATTGTGCGGGGTATACCGACACAGTTGAAGCAGTAGCTACGTTGATGTGGCACTTTGGTTGGTATCGGTAACCCTTGAGTCAATCAGGGAGAGTACAGGGCTGCCGCATGGTGTCATGAAGCATCAACTGACCTTAGAAACTTTAATTGCACAACTTGTCCAGTAGGAACCTTTAATTGCACAAGTACCTAAGAGCCCATGGAAAACCATGGATGGAAAGGGTGCTAAAACCTTCCCTTTCTATAATCTACTCTCCGTACTCAGAAACATTCTCGAAAAAGGTTTTTTCTGTTCTTTTTCCTTTTCCTTTGTTGGATAAAATAAAAGTCGGTGGCGACTCTTGCTTGCCGCGACATTTGCGAACAAAAAATGCAAACCAGTATAACAGTCGGTTCTGTCACCGTATCATAGAATTGGTGACTCTGTTGGGGAAAAATTAAATAAGTGGGGTATACCTTAGGATTTTAGGTCACTTCTAAAACTGCTTGCTTATATTTTGCTTTGCCTGCTTTATATTCAAGGGTTCTGTTGGGGTTATATAGATCCTACACCTGGATCTAGGGACACCCTTTAGGTAAGTAGCAATAAACTGTGAGGGAACTGTGCGAGGTATACCAACACAGTTGAAGAAGTAGCTACGTTAATGTGGCACTTTGGTTGGTATCGGTAATCCTTGAGTCAATCAGGGAGAGTACGAGGCCGTCGCGTGGTGTCGTGAAGCATAAACTGACCTTAGAACCTTTAATTGCACAACTTGTCCAGTAGGACGTAGTGAGATGGCCGACTTTGGTGTATTCCCAAGGTTGATAAATACTCGATGCTACACTCATTGAGGTTTGACTCTTGAGTTTTGTTTAGTTGTGAGTCAATCGCCTATTAAACGAAGATGGGGGAAAGATCGGTGATATTTAGATCCCTTAGAACCCAGTTACTATTTATAGGACAGGTTGAACCAATCCAACTTCAAGAGGGTATGACCTTAAAACTCATGCAGGCCTTAAACCTAAGGACTTGGTGTGACTTGCTTGTTGTTTACTATACATGTGATTTTCTAGCATAATCATGACATCATAAGCATGGAATATCATAACTAACCATTTCAAGGATTCCTTAGGGCTCATCTTTGCTTTGTTTTGTAGGACATGGCATCCTCCCGTAGGAACACTATACAGATTAACCTTGTGAAAGTGCCTCTCTAACTAAAGGACCTGGCATTAAGGGTCCCTGAAAGTTCTCATTTCACTAAAAAGCATGTTAGTACCTACTATGGAGGAATTTTATCAGTTGTTGGGGGTACCTATTCTTGATCAGTTACCTTTCAATGGTACGGAAGAACATCCAAATCCTGAAGAGATTGCTAGAGCTCTGTCCTTGTAACGGTTCGACATAGTGACAAGTTGGGAGACTAGAGGAAGCACCCAAGGAATCCTGGTTAAATTTCTATTCAAGAAGGCTTACCATTTTTGGGATACTCTAGATTTATAAGCTTTCTAAGAGGTGTTGGCACTTCTCATTTAGGGGATGGTACTTTTCCCTAATGCGGATCAACTCGTAGATGTGAATGCTATTAAGGTTTTTCTGTCTCATAATCCGGTGCCTACATTACTCGGGGATATTCTACACTCTCTACATGCTCGCACTCTTAAGAGAAGGGGGACCCTTCTGTGTTGCACTCCTCTATTGGCTAGGTGGTTTATTTCGCACCTACCCAGGTCTGTTTTGAAGAATGAACAGGGTTTGAAATGGTCTCATAGGCTGATGTCCCTTATACATTCAGACATTCATTGGTGTTCACGGTTCTCAGAAGATGTTACTGTTGTACCCCAAAATTTGCTCTCTCATATTCATCAAGAAATTGCCAAGTTAAGCTTCAAAATCTCCCCAAGGGTTGCACAGTTCAAGGGCCTCCTAACAGTCAAAATTAGGGTTTTGGTTCTGACAAAGTAAATGAAGTTTCCAAGGGTCCAACCAAGTCCCATATGCTTATAAACATGGTCAAGCATCCTCATATCAAGTTTCAATACTTACAGCACAAAATTGCACAGTCAAAAACCCTAATTGCACTACAGTCAACTATAGGGGCAAAATGGTCATTTGGCAGTCAAAAGTTCAAGTTTTTGGTCAACATCTCACTTTGAAGCTACAAAAATCATTTGATCAATGCTTGATCATGATTCTCAAAGATTGGCTCAAAGATCATCAAGATGCAAAAGTTTCCTTATTTGGACAGTTGAAAAAGTCAACTGTAAATTGACCAGGGCATAACTTCCACATGGATTATCATAAAAATTCCATCCAAAGCTCATTTTGAAGAGAAAGACATTTCCTACAACTCCTCTTCACACTTCAAGTCCAAGAAATGCTCTCACAAAAAGTTATCAATTTCAACATTATAGGTCATTTTCAAAAGTCAACAAAAAGGGACTTTAAGTCAAAGGCCATAACTTGCGATTGGTAAATCAAAATGACATGGGACCAAAGGCATTGGTTAGAGGACTCAAATACCTTTCCAAAATGTCCAAGAACATGAGCAAATCTTAAAAATTTAGCAAGTTATGCCTTGTGGAAGTTGGGAAATTTTTGGATATTTTGAAAAGTCAACATTGCTTCAAATGACCCAAAATTGCTAATGGGCCTCTTTTTCTTCCACAATTCATCATCCAAGGCATGTGCACGACCATTTGGCCCAAAGGGAAGTTTTCATCATTTTTATTTTATTTATTTGGATTTTTAATCATTAATAATTCATTTAATTAATTAAAATAGGTGAAAAATACTAAACCTAATGTTTTGAATCTTTTTGTGCATATAATATCTCCAAGATTTCGTGCAAGTCAGATTAGGAAAGAATTGAAGATAATTGGACATGATTTGGTAGCAAACATGCATGAAAAGATTGGAAAATTATGGCCATGAAAATCAAAGATCTATTCCATAATTGCAAAGGTTTTTGGACCTCTTTTCCAACCCTAATCACTCACATACAAATACAAAACGTAACCCTAGTGATCATAGACAAAAAGCTGCTCCATATACCAAGAGCCAAACTTGAATTTTTTGCAAGAAATTCCAAAACTGAAACCACTATTCCAAAGCATTTCAAGCCAAAACAACCATCCTATCACCTTCCTGGGACATCAAGGAAGGATCCTGGATCAAGAACATCAACTCTAACGCCTTGAATCATTGAAAAAAATACAACGAAGAAGAAGAAGATGAGGTGTCCAGTGGTAATTGGGTTATTTGAATTTCGCGCTGAATTTGAGCACTAACGATTGTTTTATTATATTATGTTTATTGGTCATATGATAAACAAAGAAGCAAAGCAGCGCGTCTGGCAAGGCACTTGGTTGGTAATCTTCAGGACCTGGGTTCGAGCCCCAGGTCCCTCACCCTTTCCATGTTATTTTTCAGTTAATGTTTATGTGTAGTTTCAATGCTAGCGCCCACCGTACACGCTCACAAAATCAAGCCATCCACGTGCCCAATGGAATGATCAGAATGCTATGAGCTGAAGGACATGGTAGACATCAGTCAACAGACACTCATGCCAGCGCCAAATTCAAACAGGCCAAGGTCTAAATGGGCCCAAAAATACTAATCAAAACCTCACAACTGGGGACAACACCCCCCTAAGGTTTGCAAGTTTCTCATTTTTTTTCATTGTTTTTATTTTGATTCAATTATTATGGTTAATTAATTCTTTTAATTTAATTATTTTTATTTTCATAAAAAACACAAAAACAATAAAAAAATCAGAAAAAGGACAAAATTAAATATATTTATTTAACTAGTATTTTTTGTAAATAAAATTCATTTATTAGCTTAGCTTTGGATTTAGGACTTAATCTTAATATTTTTTTCAATAAAAAACCTAAAATTTGTAGAATTAGGGTTTAATTAATTTTTTATCCTTTTTTCTTTTCTTTCACAATAATTAATCATTAAAATATTATTTACTTTTATAAATCAAGATTTGCATGTAAATAATTAGGTTAATATTAGGTTAAAATTTAATACTTTCTTAATAAACTCAAACAATTAGAATTAGGGTTAATCTTTTAATTTCATTTAATTCTTTTTTCATTAAAATCATAAAATACAAAAGTACCAAAAACAATTTCTTTTCCTTTTAATTTTATTAATTTAATAATCACTTAATTTAATTTAATTAAAAAGGGTCCAACGCCCTCGTTTCAACTTTAATTCAATTCACATAATTATTTCTTTTTCTTTTAATATTTATGTACCTCTCCCAAAGCCGTGTAATTTCATACTTTCTCGCACTCTTTAATTCTTTATTTTTCTGTCAAATCGGGTTCTGGAAATTTTGGCGATGTGGACCCGCGCCTTTTGTAATAGCTCTAGAACTTTTATTTCTCGCAATATTTTAACTGTTAAACAAATGCATGCAAGAATGAATGACGAAATAAAAACAAACGCGTAGATCACCTTTGACATGAACAAGACAAAAATAAACGAATCTGACACACAAATCACACACCACCCCTAGGGTACGCCTCACTGTTGCCTTGCCTCGAAAGGTGATCGTCGAGTAGAGGACGTCTTAGTAAGTCCTCATGATCCGGGAACCTGGCATGAGGGTAGCTTCTAAGGTATCTTCCCATTGCTCTGGTGATCACCATGTCCCGAACCTCGAATTGACCCGAACATCTCCAACGGTGGCACTACCTACCTCTCAATGGTGGGACGGCGCTACTTTAAAGGACATTTACACAAACGAATTCCTTAGGGTAGGTAGGTTCTCGTAGATACTTGCTCTAATTTCAAAACAAATTCAAAAATACTTTTCACACCAATACATTTTCAAAAAGCTTTCGAAAGCATTTTTTCAAACACTCTTGAGGACCGATACAAGAGTCGAACTGGAATTTTCAAAGAAACTTTTTAAAACCCACAATTGAAAAGCAAACAAACCATTTTTGAAAACACAATGAGCAAGTATCTAAGAGCCCATGGATAACTATGGATAGAAAGGGTGCTAACACCTTCCCTTTCTATAATCTACCTCCCGAACCGAGAGCAATCTCTATAAGGAATTTTTCTGTGCTTTTGTCCTTTCCATTTGGAGAAAATAAAAGACGGTGGCGACTCTTGCTTCCGCGACATTTCGCGAACCAGCGTTAAACAGTCAGTTCCAGATCCACCGATCATAGAACTGGCGACTCTGCTGGGGACTTAAACTTAAAGTGAGGTGTACCTTAGGACTAAGATCACTGTGTTTTCAATTGTATTGCTTTGCTTGCTTTAAATTGTGGGTTGCTTGGGAGTTCTATAGATCCTAACCCGGATCTGGGGGATACCTTCTTAGAAAGTAGCAACAAGGCTGTGAGGGAACTGTGCGGGGTATACCGACATGGTTGAAACAGTCTGCTACGTTGATGTGGCACTTTGGTGTGTACCGGTAACCCTTGAGTTCAGTCAAGGAGAGTACGGGGCCTCCGCGTGGTGTCGTGAAGCATCAACAGACCTTAGGAACCTTAATTGAACTATCTTGGCCTCTTTAGGGTAGTGAGATAACTGACTTTGGTGCAGTCCGAGGTTGGTTGATACTCGATACTACACTCAATTGAGGGTTGCTTTCCTGGAATATTTCGGTCGCCAGTTCAGTGGCTAAATCGAAACGATGAACAATGAAAGCAATTCTGTGATATTGGGACCCTTAGAACCCGGTTACTTTAATAGGACAGGTTGAACCCACCAACTTTAAGAGGGTACTACCCAGACCCCATGCTGGCCTTAAACCCTAAGGGCTTGTCTTGTGTGTCTTGTGTGCCTTACATGTTTGTCTTTGTAAATATCTGTGGTGTGTTTAATCATAGCATCATGACATCATCCAGCATCATATGCATTGACTAACCAGCTCAGGGGTTCGAATCTTCATCTTTGTTCTTGTTTTGTAGGACATGGAAACTGTTCGTAGAAAGACAATTCAAATCAGCCTTGTAAGGGTCCCTCCTCAGCTTAAGGAGCTTATATCCAGGATTCCCGAGATTTCTTCATTCAGTGAAAGACATGGAAGTCTCATCAGCTTGGTCAATACCAACATTGAGGAGGATATGATAAAGGTCCTGTTCCAGTTCTTTGACCCTCTGCATCACTGTTTCACCTTCTTGGACTATCAGCTGGTACCTACATTGGAGGAGTTCTCCCGGCTCCTGAAGATCCCTATCCTTGATCAACTACCCTACAACGGTATGGAAAAGGAACCCAAGCTTGAAGAGATTGCTAAATCCTTACACCTACAATCATCTGACCTCAAGGGACATTGGGAAGTTAGAAGTGGTATCAAAGGGTTCTTAGCCAGGTTTCTGTTTGAAAAGGCCCATGAATGTTGGAACTCCCTTGACTTACAAGCTTTTGAAGAAGTTGTGGCCCTCCTTGTCTATGGTTTGGTGTTGTTCCCTAACCCAGATCAGCTTATAGATATCAGCGCTGTCCAGATCTTTATGTCCAGGAATCCTATACCTACGTTGCTGGGGGACATCCTTCACTCATGTTACACTCGAACCATGAGAAAAAGAGGTGTCCTTATGTGTTGCACTCCTCTCCTGGGAAGGTGGTTTATTTCGCACCTTCCACAATCAGTTTTGAAGAACGAGCGGGGTTTGAGATGGTCACAGCGGTTGATGACTCTTACACATGCAGATATACATTGGTGCCCTCGGTCCAGAGAGGATGTTACTATCATTGATCATTGCGGGGAGTACCCTAATGTTCCTTTACTTGGAATCAGAGGAGGTATTACTTACAACCCATGCCTGGCTTGGAGACAGTTTGGTTATGCTCGGAGGGATGGTCCTCATGACATGTTAATTCCTGACATAGTTTTTGACTTCGACAACGATGCACAAGGACTTCGCCAGAGATTTAGCAGAGCTTGGAGGATGCCCAGTAGGATAGACAGCAAGACACTGGGGCACAGGAATTCCATCCTGTTGGAACCTTATCTCAAGTGGGTACGAGCCCGCTCCCAGAAATTAGTGATGCCTTATCCCCATATGCTCCCTGTGATCAAAGAGCCAGTCTTGGAAGGAGAAGTGTCCTGCACTATTCAGCACCCTGATATGCCCACATCCTGGGAAGAGATGCAGAAGAGCTGGATCCAGCTTAAGGAAGAACGGAATTCTCTTGAGACCAGTCTACATGCCAGTGAAAAGAAGGTCTTGGAGCTCACCCGCCTGTTGCATGAGGAGAGGAATCTCAACACTTACATAGCTCCAAAGAGGATGCGTAGTATATTTTGGGATTGATTTGCTTTTGTATTATTTTGCCCATGAGGCTTTGATGTACTGAACAATTATTTCCTTAATGATAACGTGTGTTCCTTTTTGTCTACAACAAATTTGAACTTTCGAACCCTTGAATGCATTGCATAAACACATATCATTCATCATGTGCATAGCAGGTTTTCCTCTTTTCAGGTTGCTTACAGTTCTTCGCTGTTTATTTCAGCATCATGAATCCTGACTCGTCATCAACTGAGATGTCCATCAAAGCTCTTCAGGTGCAGAATGCGCAATTTCAGAAATTAATCAGGGGTTTGGCTCAAGGCCAAGAAGAGCTGAAGGCTCTGCTCCTGAAGAAGGAGAAGAAGAAGAAGAGAAGAACTGTTCTGTTCAACTCGGGCTGAAGGTTTGGCAACACTCTGCAAAATGAAGAGGCTAGTTCTTCCATTGGCAAGGGTACTCCTCAAGCGGAAAAAGGTCCTAGTCCGGTAGTCTCTGACAACGAGACCGATTTTGATGAAGAGCAGTATCCTCCTGCAGAAGACCGCTACAAACAGTTGGAAGACCGATTGAATGCTATGGAGATACAACAGGTACCTGGGCTGGATTTCAGAGATTTGGGTTTGTCTACTGGTGTGATCATTCCTCGGAAGTTCAAAGCACCATCTTTTACTAAGTACCACGGGGCGTCTTGTCCCAAGCTACATCTCAGGTCCTATGTTCGGAAGATTCAACCGTACTCAGTGGATAAGAATTTGTGGATCCACTTCTTCCAGGAGAGTCTTTCAGGGACTCATCTCGAATGGTTCTATCAGCTGGATGGGACCAAGGTTCGTAACTGGGAGGAGTTGGCTACTGCTTTCTATAAGCAGTATCAGTATAATGCCGACCTTGCCCCTACACGTACCTAACTCCAGGGTATGTCATTAGGTTCAAGTGAAGGTTTTAAAGAGTACGCTCAGAAGTGGAGGGATCTGGCTGGCAGGGTGCAGCCTCCGTTGACTGATCGGGAGTTGGTAGACATGTTCTTGGGGACCCTATCTGGGCCATTTTTCAACCATCTCATTGGGAATTCTTCTGCTGGATTCACTGATCTTATTCTGACTGGAGAGAGAATTGAGGCTGGGTTGAAGTCTGGAAAGATTCCGAAGGGTGCATCGTCTAGTTCTGAGAAGAAACCCTTCAAAAAGGAGGTTAGTGCTGTATATAGCTCCCGGAGACAAGAGAAATCCGAGCGCCGCCAATCTGTCAGTGCGGTAATGATTGCTAAACCTGCTGCCGCTCCTCGGCCAACCAATCCTCAAAGGGCTGAAAGACCCCGGAGAGAGTTCACCCGGTTAAGTATGACTTTATCGCAGATCTTGCCGCAGTTGCTGTCCACCAATCTAGTAACTGTCAGAGAGGCACCCAAAGGTGTGAACACTGCCTCCCCCAAATACAACCCAAATGCTCGTTGTGCTTACCATTCTGATAGCCCGGGGCATTCCTCTGATGACTGTTGGGCATTAAGGAATAAGGTGCAAGACCTTATTGACGCGAAAGAGATACAATTCGAAGCGCCTGAGAGGCCGAATGTGGTTACTGCTCCTATGCCTCAGCATGGGGTAAATGCGGTTGATGAAGATGTTTACGCTGTCTCTGTGGATGATCTAGCCACTCCCTTAATGACTGTCAAGAAGAACCTACTGCTGGCCGGTTTATTTCCGGGTTGCAGTGAGGGTTGCCTGTTCTGTGCTGTTTCCCTATCTGGTTGTCCCTTGCTGAAGTTAGGCATCCAAAGCCTGATGGACAGTAAGGAGATTCTGTTCAAAAAGTCTGCTGTTCAGTTGGTTCCGGTAGAAGAAGTTTCTGTGGTTACCATCTTCAATAATCCAATCAAGGCTCTCCCGAAGAAGCCTGTTCAAATCATGACCGTCGCACCTATTGTTATCACTGTTCCGGGGCCTCTGCCCTATGTATCTGATAAAGCTGTCCCCTGGCACTATGGGGCAGACGTATATGTGAACGGAATCAAACAAGAATTTAACACTGGCGCCAGTATCTGCGATATCACTGGCCCAACCAAGGTTACTCGCAGTGGCAGGCTCTTCTCGCCTGACATTGCACCGCCCGCTACTCGAAGACCCCTCCTTATAACACCTACAAGTGTACCTGTTCCCGTTGCTGATCAAGTTGTTTCCCCTGCTGCCGAATCATCCAATGCTCGGGGCAAGGGAATTGAAGATGAGCCTGTCTGGATGGAGGCGCCGATACCTATAAATGCTGAGGCCTCCCAACAAGAAATGGAGGAAATTTTAAAAATAATAAAGAAGAGCGACTTCAACGTTGTCGAGCAACTGGGGCATACGCCCTCCAAGATCTCAATGCTCTCCTTGTTACTGTGCTCCGAGGCCCATGCTAAGGCCTTGATCTCATTTCTCAAGACGGCCCATGTGCCACAGGAGACATCTGCTGTCCAATTCACTGACTGCGTAGCAAATCTGACAGCGGACAACGGCTTGGGTTTCTCAGATGCTGACCTGACTGCGAAGGGAAGAGACCACAATGACGCCCTGCATGTCTCTATTGAATGCAGGGGCACTACTCTGGCGCATGTGTTGGTGGACACTGGTTCCTCCTTGAATGTTCTACCAAAGAAGGCTTTAGACCGTTTGGATTGTGAAGGCCTAGAATTAAAACCCAGCAATATCATCGTCCGGGCCTTTGACGGTTCAAAAAGGATGGTTCATGGAGAGGTTGACATTCTTATTCGTGTGGGCTCTCAGGTGTTTGACTCTACTTTTTATGTGATGGATATCCGTCCATCATACTCTTGTCTACTGGGACGACCTTGGATCCATAAAGCTGGGGCAGTGACCTCTACCTTGCACCAGAAGCTGAAGTACCCCGTCAGAGGGAAGATCGTCACTTTGCAAGGAGAGGAGGAGTATATGGTGAGACATCTGAATTCCTTCAGGTACATTGAGATGGATGGGGAGTTTATTGAAACCCCCTTTCAGCATTTCGAGGAGGTGCTTCCAATTTCAGCAGCAGCATAAACAGCGGTCGAAGAGGATGGTCCCTTGAAGATGGCTTCCCTAAAGGATGCCCGGGCTGTGGTTCAGAAAGGTGAATGTGCTAACTGGGGCAGGCTTCCCGACTTTACACAAAAAACTGACAAATTTGGGATGGGTTTTACTGCAGAGGGTCAGAAAGCTATGCGGAAAGCGAAGATCAGAAGACCTCCTGTGCTCATTACAAATCCAGGAGTGAATGCTATTGGGGAAGACAATGAAGTGGACGAAGCTGAGTTCAATAGCTGGATTTACCCGACGACCGAAGGCGGATTGACCAATTGGATTGTCAAAGACCATACTCCTGTTACTTTTGTTACGCAGTAATAAACTTCTTTGTTTTGTTATTTGTAATAAACAATAAATAAACTCTATGGCCCGGTGTCTTACCCGAGGCACCGTGGTTTCATTTGTGAGGGCATATAAATTGTCATTTCATATATCATAAATAAATATCTTGGACGTTTTCTCGCATTTCAAATCTTATGCTCCTTTTCTGTCTTTCCTTCCTTTACATATTTTTCAAAACAGCTGTATTTACACACACTCACTCATACAGGTTCCAATCCACTCTGGATCTCACTGGTAACGACTCTGCTACTGCCAATTATGACTTCGAAAATCCGATCAACTTAGCCGAAGACGAAGGTGAAGATGATTGCGAAGTGCCTGGCGAACTTGCAAGACTGTTACTTCAGGAAGAGAGGGCAATTCAACCACATGAAGAGCCAGTGGAAGTAATAAACTTGGGTACTGAGGCAGACAGGAAAGAGGTAAAGATTGGTGCCAACCTAGAGCTCAGCGTGAAGCAACGGTTGACTAAGATGCTACACGATTATATGGAGATATTTGCCTGGTCCTACGAAGACATGCCCGGGTTGGATACCGATATTGTGGTCCATCACTTGCCAACTAAGGAAGACTGCCCTCCGGTTAAGCAAAAGGTCCGCCGCATGCGTCCAGAAATGTCTGAGAAGATTAAAGCCGAGGTTATGAAACAGTTTGATGCTGGGTTCCTTGCAGTGACTTCTTACCCTCAGTGGGTTGCTAATGTGGTGCCGGTACCAAAGAAAGACGGTAAGGTCAGAATGTGTGTTAATTACAGGGATCTGAACAGGGCCAGCCCCAAGGATGACTTCCCCCTACCTCACATTGATGTCCTTGTCGACAATACAGCTCAGCATAAGGTGTTCTCTTTCATGGATGGTTTCTCAGGTTACAATCAGATCAAGATGGCACCTGAAGACATGGAAAAGACTACCTTTGTTACTCAGTGGGGCACCTTCTGCTACAAGGTCATGCCTTTTGGACTAAAGAACGCTGGGGCAACCTACCAACGTGCCATGGTTGCTTTATTTCATGATATGATCCATCATGAGATATAGGTGTATGTGGACGACATGAACGCAAGGTCCCAGACTGAGGAAGAGCACCTAGATCATCTGCAGAAGTTGTTTGACCGGTTGAAACTGTACAAGCTGAGGTTGAACCCGAACAAGTGCACCTTCGGGGTAAGGTCTGGAAAGTTTCTAGGCTTCGTTGTAAGTGATAAGGGTATTCAAGTGGACCCTTCCAAGGTTAAAGCTATTCAAGAGATGCCGGTTCCTAGGACAGAGAAAGAGGTCAGAGGCTTTTTAGGATGCCTAAATTACATTGCTCGGTTCATTTCACACCTGACTGCTACCTGTGAGCCAATCTTCAAGCTGCTGAAGAAAGATCAGGTAGTACGTTGGAATGATGAATGTCAGGCCGCTTTTGACAGAATTAAAGAGTATCTCCAAGAACCACCCATCCTTATGCCACCGGTTGAAGGGAGACCTCTAATACTATACCTGACAGTACTTGACAACTCAATGGGGTGCGTGCTGGGGCAGCATGACGAGTCTGGCCGAAAAGAGCATGCCATTTATTACCTTAGCAAAAAGTTTACCGACTGTGAGACCCGATACTCACTGCTTGAGAAAACTTGCTGCGCTTTGGTATGGGCTGCTCGCCAGGCTGAGACAGTATATGCTGACTCACACTACTTTGTTGATCTCAAAGATGGATCCTATAAAGTACATATTCGAAAAGCCCGCTCTGTCTGGGAGAATTGCAAGATGGCAAATGATCTTGACGGAATACGACATTCAGTACACGACCCAGAAAGCCATCAAGGGAAGTGTATTGGCAGACCACTTGGCACATCAGGCCGTAGACGACTATCAATCAATGAACTTCGAGTTTCCGGACGAGAGCATCATGATTGTGACTGATTGTGAAGTACCTGGACCGGATGAAGGACCTGAGGAAGGATCCCGATGGTCTATGCACTTTGACGGAGCCTCCAATGCTTTGGGTAACGGCATTGGCGCTGTAATCATATCACCTCAAGGTACTCACACTCCACTCACTGCCCGGCTATGTTTCAACTGTACCAACAACATGGCGGAGTATGAGGCGTGCATCATGGGTATTCAAGCTGCGATCGACCTAAGGATCAAGTTTCTGAGTGTCTTCGGAGATTCCGCTCTCGTGATCAATCAGATCAAAGGAGAGTGGGATACGAAACATCCGAATCTTATTCCGTACAGAGAATATGTGTTGACCCTGATCCCCCACTTCACGAAGATAACCTTTGAACACTTTCCAAGAGAAGAGAATCAGTTAGCGGACGCGTTAGCTACAATGTCTTCTATGTTCAAGGTCAAATGGGATAATGAGGCTCCCCGGATCATCATCTGGAAACTGGACGAACCGACATACTGTTGTGATCTTGAGACTGAATTGGTGACTGAGAAGCCTTGGTACCATGAGGTGAAGAGATATCTGGAAGCTCAGGAATACCCTGAAGGGGCATCTGTCAATGATAAGAAGTTTCTGAGAAGGTTCGCAGCGAAGTTCTTCCTTAGCAACGGCATCTTGTACAAGCGAAACCATGATTCAACCTTTTTAGAGATCAACCAAGTGGTATGATTCAACATATACTACCGCAAACGCTTTGCCACCCAGGCCAAAGCACAACATGTCTTTTCTAGCATGGAATACCGCAACTCACAATCAGTGAACTTTTTGCTGAGATAATAAATGGAGAACTCTTTCTTTCCCGTTTCATCCTGTTGTCCCAGAATACAACCCATGGATTTATCTAACACTGTTAGATACATAATCAACGATCTTCCTTCTACAGGAGGGAGCAAGATAGGAGGTTCACGCAGATACTCTTTAATACTCTCAAATGCCCTTTGGCAGTCATCCGTCCACATACAACCTTGATCTTTCTTTAACAACTTAAAGAACGGTTCACACTTTGCAGTCATGTGGGAAATGAATCTGGAAATATAATTCAAACGCCCGAGGAAACCCCTGACTTGCTTTTCAGTTCTTGGTACTGGCATTTCTTGAATTGCTCTGACTTTATCAGGATCAACTTCAATTCCTTTCTGGCTAACAATAAAACCCAACAATTTCCCCGATCTAACTCCGAAGGTGCATTTATTTGGATTCAAGCGGAGACGAAACTTCCTCAAATGCTGAAACAACTTCAACAAATCTTTTATATGCCCTTCTTCATTTTGGGATTTGGAAATCATATCATCAACATATACTTCAATTTCCTTGTGCATCAGATCATGGAATATGGTTGTCATAGCCCTCTGGTACGTTGCACCAACGTTCTTCAACCCGAAGGGCATCACTCTGTAACAGAATGTTCCCCAGGGTGTGATAAACGTTGTTTTTTTCCATGTCCTCTGGAGCCATTCTTATTTGATTATACCCGGAAAATCCGTCCATGAACGAGAATACTTTGAATTTTGTTGTGCTATCCACTAACATATCAATGTGAGGCAATGGAAAATCATCTTTTGGACTAGATTTATTTAGATCTCTGTAATCTACGCACATGCGGACTTTTCTGTTTTTTTCGGTACTGGGACAATATTGGCAATCCATTGAGGATACACTGACGTCACAAGAAAACCAGCATTAATCTGTTTTAGGACCTCCTCTTTGATCTTTACTGCCATATCTGGGTGGGTTCTTCTCAACTTTTATTTAACTGGCGGACACTCTGGCTTCAATGGCAAATGATGCTCAACAATGTCTGTATCTAGACCAGGCATGTCTTGATAAGACCAAGCAAAAACATCCACATACTCTTTCAACAGCTCAATCAACCCGCTCTTCACATCAAGATGCAACGATGCTCCAATCTTAATCTCTTTCGGATCTTCTTCTGAACCCAAATTAATCACTTCCAAAGGCTCCTTATATGGCTGAATGGTATTATCCTCGTGCTCAAGAAACCGTGAGACCTCTTCTGGAATCTCATCATAATCTTCTTCTTCAGCCCCAAACACAGGACATTCAAAGATGGGAGAGGGTGCAGGGTCATTGTATTCAACGGGTTTTTTAATTAATCTGTACATATGATTTATGATTGCTTTTAGAAACTGACACGTATAACAAGTGATCATGCGGATTAATTTTCAGTTATCATTTATTTTGAAAGGGTTTTTTATTTGATTACCATTTCCCAAGAAAAAGCAGAAAATAAAGACATATTTTTGGAAGCAAAGACAACTTTTATTAATGATCTTAAAAATCAAAGCAAACGGATAAGCCCATACAATACTTTCACCTTGGGCAGAGTGAAAGTTTTTCAAAGAAAGAAACAGATTAACAAAACAAATTACTTTGAAATATGTATGCAAGAAGGAACATCAATGGTGACCCAGTTCTGAACTTGGACTCCATGCGTCACAAAATTCGGTACTTCCTGCTCTGCTTCATTTTCTTCAACAACATTGATTCCAGAACCAATTGGATGGAGGTAGCCTCCGCTGCGGAAAACATCATGATAAATGTTCACATGAGACTTTGACTTCAAACTTTCACCTTTGCCATTCTTCGAAGAAAAACTCAAACCAGTTTTGTTCTTGTTCACGGGTGGATCCACCAGTCGTCCCCAAACTGCATTATGACCAATGCGTACAACCTGCTGCGTGTCCTTCAGGGAAACTACAGAATTCTCATTCCTTTTTATGTTGTCAATGGATAGGGCTTGGAATTGGGTTCCAATAGCAGCCTCATCCGCTTCTACAATACTGAAAGAGGATAGATGGGATATCAACAACGCCTGCTCCCCATTTATGATCACTACCTTCCCTTCACGCACAAATTTTAGCTTCTGATGCAGAGTTGAAGTGATAGCCCCTGCTTCGTGTATCCATGGTCGTCCAAGCAAAAAACTATATGCGGGAATAATATCCATAACCTGGAAGGTTATCAAGAACAAATGTGGTCCTATATGGATGAGCAGGTCCACTTCACCAATGACAGATTTCCTCGACCCATCAAAAGCCTTCACAATGATGCCACTCGGGCGCATAGATGTTCCTTGATACTTTATCTTCAAGAGGGTACTTCTCGGTATGAAATTCCACGCGGACCCGTTATCAATTAGCACATTGGACAACGAATCATTCTTACAGTTCATGGATATGTGGAGGGCCAGGTTGTGATTCCTCCCTTCATCTGGTAACTCATCATCACAGAAACTCAAATTGTTACATGACGTAATGTTTCCAATTACGCTGCTGAATTGATCTAATGGCATGTCATTCTCTACAAAAGCTTGGTCTAGTACTCTCATCAGCGATTCTCTAGGAGCAGAGGAATTCATCAATAAGGCTAGAATAGATATCTTTGAAGGAGTCTGCAATAGCTGATCTACAATTCTGTAATCGCTCATCTTAATTATCTTCAAGATATCATCCACTTCTTTCTCTAATGTAGCTCCACTAGTCCCTCCTGCAGACTTCTTAGGCTCATCACTCTCAGCAATCTTCTTTCCAGCAACAACATCTCTTCGAATGACCGACGCAAATACACGACCACTATGGGTCACTCTGCTATTATCAGCTATATTTCCAACATCTGGCATCGGCTGGATGGGAATCTCCATCCCATCTTCTAAGATCGTAGCGTTGTATTTGTAAGGCACAGCCTTATTTGATTTATAGGGAACAGGACCTGGAAGACTAGTTACCAATGGGGCAATAACTGGTTTTCTATGGTACTCCACCTCAAGATGAGTGGGTGCACCAAAACAAGGTACAATGACATTCACCCCTTCCTCAACACAATCAGCCATCAAAAATTCATTTCCGGCAAACAAATCTTCGTCTGAAGAGAAATACTCATCTGTGGAGGCATACTCTTCCTCTGACTCTTCCATCAAACAGACTTCAACCATATCAATCTCATGATAATCATCTCTCTGACCTGTGATCTTGATGGTTCCATTGTCTAACAGAAACTGAACACCTTCCCTCACAACAGAACATCCTCGGGGATTTCGACAACAAACTATGCAAGATACATATTGGTGTTCCACCTGACCAGCAGTATGGCAGAAGGTAGCATGTAACTGCACTAGATCCTCATTCAAATGATCCACATCAAAAATTCTAAATTCACCCGGACATCCAGAAACCATATTCACTTCCTCTTCATATTCTGCCCTAGGCCTGATTATATGGATTAAACCTTCATCCATCATCTCCTGCAAATCAACATTTATCCTCTCGCAACCCTGTATGTCTGTACTGCAAACAACGCAACCGATATGGTCATGCGTATAATAACTGAATTTACAGAGATCTGCGTGCATCTTCACCAAATCCCCTCTAACCAGATTAATGTCAAAAATTCGAAAGTTGCCTGTGTAGCGATAAAAAATGTAGCGGGGTAAATCGGAGATCGAATTATTGATTAATTCGTCTCACAAAGCAAGAGTCGCCACCGCGCTTTATTATTTCCAAAGGAAAAGGGAAAAGAGCGAAATAAAACCCTAAGTATGCAATGTAAATAATAATAAAATACAAAGCGTTTTTGAAAAGAGATCTTATGGTTCGGGGGTTGGTTATACAATGGGAAGGTACTAGCACCCAATGTATCTATAGTACTCTATAGGAACCTTTTGAAATATCTGTTTATTTTAAAATTGATTGCTTGATTGAAAATAAATCGTTTTGGCCGAAAAGGGATCCGGACGGGTTTTTGAAGATGCGACGACCTAATGTCGAAGTTTTTGCTTAAAGGTATAAGTCTTGAAAAGGTTGAAATTTTGAAGAAAGGTGAATATTTGAGGAAAAATTATCCTAAGTTTTAATGAAATGCGAAAATTCGCGCAATTAGACTTGGAGACATGAAGTCAACAAATTTACTGTTTTTCCTTTGGATTTAAACATAAACCGAATAAACAAATAAATACACGGACAAAATATGCGAATAACGATTAAATAACGATAATCTAAATGATGGAATAAAAGATGCGAATAATGCGTTTTTATGATTTTTTGGTTTAATGTTAACGGGAAGAAAGTATTTTAAATTTTTTACGCATTTTGATAAGGATAAAACAAAAGAATTATTTAACGAGGACGTAAAGTAGTTTTTTAGTTTTAAGTTATTAAGTTTTTTTTATATATTTGATATTAATGTTAATAAGACAAGAAAATAAAATATTTTTTAGTTTTTTCTATTTTTTATGTGTTTTTTTAGATTTTTTATTGATAATGATGTAAGAGAGAAATTAATTAATTAACAAAATGTCTACAACCTTAAATCTATGCCCTTTTTATGTATAAAAAATAATACTTATTTAAAAAAAGGGGATTCCAAATTAAGAAAATTAACAATTTTCCTAAATTAAAATTCTTTAAATTAAATCCAAGATTAAACTAATGGGTTGATTAATTAATAAAAGAACTATTGGGACATATCTTTGTTTTTCTTTTAAAATATAATTAACAATTAAATAATATTTCTAACAAAAATGATTAGAGAAAAAACAAAAGGGAATATGTCAAAAAAAACAAACAAAGTGGATGGGCCAGGGAGCTTAAGGCCCAACGCAGAAGCTCAATGAGGGGGGGGGGGGGGGGGGTGCAAAAGGCAGGTCGTGGGCTTAAGGGAAAAAAAAGGAGGCCATCAGCTTGATATGGCATTAGGGTTAATTTATGTTTACAATTGGGATTAGGGTTGTGTCTTGGGCAGAAACGGCGCGCCTCTCTTCTTCACGATCTTCTTCTTCTTCGCCTCTCCTTCTTCATCCTCGCCTCCGAACTTGATGCTTCTCCTTGCTATGGCCACCCACTCCGGCCCTTCTTCCCTCCACTGAATGAGAAACGAGACGGCTAGGCGGTGACGGTAAGAGACGCGATTGATTTGTTACACTTAATTCATTCTTGCATGTTGATTTGATTCTATGATTTCTGTTAAGTTTGATCTTGATTCTTATATTGATTGTTAATACTTGATTTGAGGATGTTCAAAGAAATGAAAGAAGAGAAGAGACCGTTACCTAGGTGGAGACGGAGGAGGAGGCTAGGGGTGACGGAGGCCAGGCGGTGAGGAGAGGGAGAAGCGAGCCCAACGGTGAACGGTATTTCACGATTTTCTTCTCTTGGTGGCCTTGGTACTGTGCTGTATTTTCGTCTTCTTCTTTGAACGTGATGTTGCTTCTCTTTTTGAATGAGTTACTGTTTCTCTTCTTCTTTGAATGTGATGTTGTACGATATGTATGTTGGCCTGAATGGTTGTTTTTGGTATGATGTGGGTTTAAGAAATATGCTTTGAGAGGCCAGTGATGTTGATACTGAGGCCTGACTTGTTGCCTTAGAAAACAGTTCCAGCTTGGGTCGTTTCAGGTTTTTTGACTGATGAAGTTCAAGCTTGAATAACAGCTTGACATGGTGATGAATGTAGGGATTTCGTGTGGTTTGGACAGATTGATGGAAATTGGGGCAGAAGTTTGCTAGGCCATATTGATGGTGATTTCAACTGGTTTTCTGTGAGATGATTTTTGATATTTTTGATGACAGGATGATGATATTGGCTTTAATGGCTCAATCCAAATGCAAAGTTTTGGTGTATGGTTTGGAAATGGTTTTTGACAGTATATGTGATTATGCAGGTTTCCTGAGTCTTTTATGTTTTTCTTTTGATAACTATTTTTCTCAGTGTTTCTTGAAGGCTTGGATATGTGATATCTGCTATTGGTTTTCTTTTTGGTTGTTATAACAATTTCCTCTCCCCTCTTTCGCTACAGGCTGGAAATTTGAAATGCTTGGGATCTCTGGGCATTCTGCACTACTGTCCCTCCAATTTGTTTCTATTCTTCTTTTGTGTTATTATCTCTACTGGCTATATTTTAGTTTGTCTTGTATACCTTCTTTCTGCCTATGCCAAGCCTGTATAACCCACACTTCTCCCTCTCTTTTTCTCTCAGTATAGCTTTGATAAAAAAGTGATAAGCTGTACTTTTTTCTGAAACTGCAATGGCCAGAAAATGATGAAAAATGGAATTTTTATATTGCTTGCAAATGTGGTCAAACTGCATGTTTTCCCTTTAATACAAAAGTTGTTTTGTTTTCTGCTGTGTGGGCAATGGTTCACGTAGCATGCTTGCATATGTAGAAAATGCATGGGTTTTGTATGCTTATGCTGTATGTTTGCATTTGGGATTTTGGAAAAAAAAGTGATTAATTTAAACATGCAATTTTTGGAAAACATAAACTTGTGCATATGTTTTAAAATTCCTTTCTTTTTTGTGAACCGGGAGAAATCCCGTGATTTGCAAAAAAGAATAACTGATTCCGGCCATTGCATTTAATGATGAATCTTTAATAATTTCGCTTTTAATCATTTATTCGAATTCTAATCTCTTTCTTTTTTTTTAATTTTGCAGGTAACATTAAGTGAGCGGACAAAACGCATTGGATCGGAAGTATTAGAATTAGGATAGATTAGTTTTTTTTTTATTTCATTTTAGTTTTTGTCAATTTATTATTGTAATTTATTGTAATAGATACAATGTTTACATAATAACTGTACAATTAGAAAAATGAATAAAAAACTATTTGCCAATTAAATTCTTCTTCCTCTTTAATCATTTATTTATCCTTTATAGTTCTTTAAACGAATCATAATTGAAAACGAATTTCAATTACTTACATTCCGAATAATAAACAGATAAATAAATAAGTATCATTGATCGATTAAGTCTTCATTATTTATTTCTTCATCCATAACTTTCTAAATTATAATAATTAAAATAAGGTTTCAATTATTTAATTTAGAATGACGAATGATTAAATAATCGTTATTGACCAATGAATTTTTCCGAATGCTTATTATATTATTCATAAACCTTTAAATTATGTAATAACTAAGAATAAATTCCAGTTATTTAAATTTAAGATAAATGAGTAATAAATAAATACTGTCCGCACAAATTAATGCACCTCTTTTCTAATGTTTATTTTATTATCTATACATCTTTAAACTACATAATAATCGAAAACGAATTTCAATTATTCAAATTTAAGATAATAAATAATTGATAAACATCATTTTAGCACGAATCGATTAAATGATTTAATGTTCAGCATAAATAACTCTTGGCCAGAAAAAGTTATGAATTTTAAAATCGATGGATCAAAATAAAAGTAATGTAATAATGCAGGTAGGAGACGATATCTTAGGTCAAAATTTGGGGTACAACAGCCTGGACAACCGGCCACCATATTCACAGCATTCACTCCCCCGTGCTTGGGTAGAGGATTGTCTTTCACATTAGGTCCCACGTCTTTGAAAGATAAAATTCCAGACTTCAACAACCTTTTCACTTCAGTCCTCAAAGGATAACAATTCTCAACACTATGCCCTGGTGCTCCCTGATGAAAGGCACACGTCTGGTCTGCTTTGTAATACCACGGCAATGGTGATGGTACAGCGGGAGGTGGTCGTGTCTGGACCAACTTCTTCTGAACCAATGCTGGTAATAGCTCTGCATAGCTCATGGGAATAGGATCATAGTTCTCCCTTCTCTGATTATACCCTTGATTCCCCTGCTGGGATGGCCTCTGATAAGCAACGGTAGTTGGAGTGGCATTCATAACAAGAGTAACTGAGGCGACTTGCTGATGACGCTGATAATTCCTTCTAGGAGCGTTTACCTTTCTCTCTTGCATAACAACATTTGTATCCCCCTCTTTCTTCTTTGTAAACCCGTAAGATGGCTTCTTCACACCTCCAGATCCTTCACCCTTTGTCAAACGGCCTTCTCTTACTGCCTCTTCTAGGCGGATACCCATTCCTACCATCTCTGTAAAATCACTTGGGGCACTTGCTACCATTCTTTCGTAGTAGATAGCTCCTAGCATCTTTATAAAAATCTTGGTCATTTCTTTCTCTTCCATGGGCGGAATCACTTGTGCAGCCACTTCGCGCCATCTCTGCTCATACTCTTTGAATGATTCTCTGTATTTCTGAACCATGGCCCTAAGCTGGTCACGGTCAGGCGCCATGTCCACATTGTACTTGTATTGTTTAATGAATGCTTCTCCAAAATCATTAAAAGTATGGATGTTGACGCTGTCTAAACTCATGTACCATTTCAACGTAGCACCGGTCAGACTATCCTGGAAAAAATGAATCAGCAGACGCTGATCATCAGTATGGGTAGACATCTTTCTCACATACATCACCAAATGAGCACGAGGGCAAGCGTTGCCCTTGTACTTCTCAAATTCTGGGACCTTGAACTTAGCATGCACTTTAACATTCATGACCAAACATAGCTCATTCACATTCTTCCCGAACAACTCTTTTCCCCTAAGAGCCTTCATTTCTCTTTGCATTCTATCAAACTGCTCTTGGAAATCATCCATTATGTCATAAAGACCCAAGTCTTCACTCGGCGGAGGGAAAGGACGACACACATCTTCATTAACAAACGGAACCAAATTCACCGAAGGAGGTGCAACAAGAACAGTATGCACCACATGAGGTGCAGGAGTAACAACATTTGGAACCACTGGAGCATCTTGAGGACACAGATTGAAACCTTCAGGTGCAAAATTCTCTGGCATTCCCCACGGATAACCCTGAGGCATACGGTTTTGAACAACAGCCGGAGTAACGGATATAGGAACAGTCAGAACTTCAGTACTTGCCCTTGTTGGTTGAGGTTGAACACTCGGTGGCTGATTCTGAGCAACCACCAGAGTAGTCAAGTTGTCTAAGCCAGCCTTCAAAGCAGAAACTTCTTCGCGTAGCTCGCGATTCTCCTGTTCTAAGTTGTCCATCTTCTTTTTGAAATTAGCCCGAGTGTTGTAGTGATGAGTCAGCTTGCTGAATGAAGTAAAGAAGCTGGGTAAGGCACATGGATATGCATAACAAATGCAAAAACATGTGCAATATGATGCATGATATGCAATGTATATGATTATTATTATTTTATCATTTAATATTTCAAGGGATTTAAGATTTACAGACATATTGCAAACATCAAAATAATAACGCATTTGAAATACTAAAAACTTTTATCATAATAACTTCGAAATGGGTTACAAGTTTCAATGATCCCAAGTACAAGATGAAAATACAATCTAAAATTCTGAGAAAAGGAACTGATAGAGATCAATCTATACAAATGCGCTTCCCTGTGAGCCTGGCAGTCTGAGCTCTCAACCTCTAGTTTTCTTCCCCATGTCTGATGGCAACCTCCTTCCAATCATCTGAATCAGGAAGTGAATAAACAACACCTGTTTGAGGCTTAGGAGAAAATAAATCTCCTTGCCTCTCCATAGACTCTACTGCTCGACTCTCAAGGATCTCGATCAAATCATCTCTCTCCTTTAGGTCTGCTCTGTAGGAACTCTCTAAAGTCTGGAACTTGTTCTTCCAAGCATCCCTTTCCTGTTGCATCCTAACCAAACAAGTTGCAGCTCTTCTAGATCATCTAATAAGGGAGGAGTGGTATTCACAAACAAATCAGGCATGGGTGTCTCCCGAGTATACAGCATCTTCAACTGAATGGCTCTCGATCGGACCCACTGAAGATATGGCTCCAAAGAAACAACACCCCTAGGTCCCAAATCCTTCCTACTCTTCTTATGAATGTGACGCGGTGATACACTGGATCATAGAACTAGACCAAAGTTGAGAGAAAACTCTCCTTCATCTTCAGCTTCATGAGAGGAATAATGGATCCATACTTCTTCCGAAAGTCTGCAAAACACTCGATCTCTGGAATTAGACTGATCAACTCATCTATCTTAGGATCCTTGAAACTGTATTTCCCGGTCTTTGTCTTTCCAGAATCCATGGTTTAAAAGTACCTGAGATATTCAAAAATAATCAACCTTTAAACCCCTTGAAATATTATTTTTTTCAAAAGATGCTTATGAGTGCATGGATGCATGATGCAACAATCACACACAAGATCACACATATAGGGTTCATAGGTTCAACGTCACGAGCATGAGGTCGAAGGTACTACCCATAAGGTATTGGTCTAAAAAGTTATCACCTGCCGAACAAGGTTCTAGAGGTTCTCAAAGTCTACATCCTTCCTTCGGATATTACTAACTTCCCGATTAACTCGATAATTAGTAATATTCTCAAGAAAGACTCGTCCGAGCGTAGTATCGCGTGATAACTACTTCCGTATTACTCCGTTATAGCTTCCGCACTACACCTAAAAGGCCAAGAGGGGTTAGGTAATCTACGGTCCTCAGCTTCGGCAGGCTCCCAGGTCGAAAGTAGTACGTCTTCCCGATTACTCAGTAAACGATACTACAATCAAAGGGGCCTCCACTGAGTGGGGGATCTCATGCCTCCTTTTTTGGGATTACTCCCTCAAAGTTAACATGACTATACCTCCCGTCCTATCTTAAAGTTTGACCAAGTCCGGGTATAGGACTTATGAGTAATCACCAAGCCTCCTGTAAACCATGAAAATCCAGACAAACATATATACAAAATATAACACATAAACAACAATAGCACATATACAGATATAAACAATGATAGGTTTAATCTACTTAGGTATGGACCAGCAAGAGGTCAATCTTTCCCCAGTGAAGTCGCCATTTTTTCTGTGGTGGTCGAAATGTGCAAGACTAAGCCATTGGATTGACTAGACTTTATACAAATCAAAATAAAAATCGCCACCGCGCTTTATTGTTTCCAAAGGAATGGGAAAAGAGCGAATAACCCAAAAAGAGGGGGAAAGATTCAAGGTAAGGGGGTTGGTTATGCAAAGGGAAGGTATTAGCACCCTAAACATCTACGGTACTCCACAGGAACCTCTTTGAAAAATCTGTATATTTTGGCTATAAAAATGTGTTGTATATAAAATGGATGGTGGAGGTGAGAAAATAAATATTTTTATGATTTTTGCACCCGCCGCGGTTGCAAACCTTTAGTGCCTACGTACCACCTTTCGTGCAATAGGGGATCAGGGTACACGTAGTTCCTCTTTTAAAAATTTGAAACACAAGTGTGTTGGTTGATTTTATGAGATAAGACATCATCGCAATTGTCCGTGTGAAAAACATACTTACTACCCATAATCATGAGAAAGGAGAATTTGCATCATCTCAAAGTGGAGGATATGGCTTGGATTTTAAAATCAACAATGCCTCACTCAACACCCAAGTGGAAAATATCTCACTTCACTACATATTATAGAAGTATAGTTGTTTGCATCACTACAAGGATTGGCAAGAGTCTAATCTTTTGAGAAAAGTTTAAAGATAAAAGCCAAAGTGGCAAAATGGTTTGAAATGAGATTGATTGACTTTTAGTCTTCTCACAAAAAAAGGTCAAGGTATTATTAAATTGATTGAAATTTATTTATGAAAATGTTTCGAAGATGCATGGACCTAAGTCCAAGTTTATTATGAAAATGTTTCAAGTTTCAAAACAAGAAGAGTTTATTTTTAAAGGAGGGAGAAGATTTTTGAAATTAAAGAAGATGGGAGGAGAAGAAGAGGCTATCCTAAAGCATAAGGTAAAAGCTAGGGATAAGAACCATCTAACCAATAAGAAGACAATACTTGACATTATGAGTCAACATAGAATTCCCATTCTTCGGATTGAAACCAAAGATACTAGACCTCTTGAGAGAACCAAACTTCAAGTGTTTTAAGTCTTCGCAAAAATTGGGCAGAGTAACGACTGTATACGGGTGAATTCCAGATTACAAACAAAGATCGTAATCTCAATAACCTGCACACAAAACAAACAAACAACCCAATGTCTTGAGGTAAACCTCAATAACTCCAGACAAAATATCAAATAAAGTCACAAAGTCTCCAAGATAGGCCAAGGTCTCTAATCATAAGTCCAAGAAGTCCATAACTCCATAATGCAAAGGATAGTAACCATGTAGTCCAAGTATCATTAATGATTTTTATGGTTCATGTTGATTATTAGGTGTCTTTAAAAAAGAAAGAAAAGCTCAAGTGAGCAAAATAAAAATGACATAAAAGTAAATGCTCAAGTGAGTAAAGATGAAAATAGCATGAAATGTAAAATGCTAAAAGTAAATGGTACATAAAGCATGAAAATAAAAGCGTAAAGTAAAGTTAATTGTTAGTAATTAGTGGTTAGTTGGATGACCATCTTGAAACTTGCATTTGGAACTCATTAGGGGATTGGTAGAACCAAAGCCTCCACACAACAAGTTGCATTTGCTTTTTGTCAAGTATATCATCCATTTTGGAATTCTCACAAGGCAACATGTAATGATCAACGATGTTTAAGTGATCCGCATTGACCAAAGGTGTTATAGATCCATTAGAGGATTGGTAGAACCAAAGCCTCCACACAATGAATCTCAAGGTTATTGGATCAAAGAGATCAAATTAACATACTTGGGCTTGTAATCATAAGTTTGGGCCACGAATGATCATTTATTCGAATCGGGACAAAATTTAGCGCTATGTTAAGCAATCGTAAGTAGACTTATGTAGAAGTCACACCTATTTTGAGGCCGGTCAATAGCAATCTATGTACTTCATGTTTGGATAAATGATATAGAGATAACCATCCCTTAATATGTAGCACAATTAAAAAAGAAAGGGATAAGATGAAGAGGGAGGGGAATGATAAGATAATTTGGATCACCATTTCAAAATTCTCTCATCTTTAAATTCAACCACTCCTCTAGATGGATTAAAGCACGAAACATATCATTAATCCAAAGCACCAAAAATGAATTAAATAATTAAATCTTAGGTAGATTTGAATTGATGAACATTTATCCAACTTCATCTACATCACAAAGTCCATTGAGTTTAAAGACAAATTGGACATTTAAAATTGCAATCCAAACCAACAATCAAAAGGAATGAGTAGAAAAAGCATTTTGGATCAAAGCTGCCCCAAAACAAGGCAAAAAAATGCATTATGTCCCTGTGTAAATCAATTGAACTATTGTGTAAATCGATTTACACAGTACAGTTTTCAAAAATCTGCATGAAATTGCTTCTGTGCAATCGATTGCACTACAGTGCAAATCGATTGCACACAGTAACAGTAGCAAAAACAACATTTTAAAAGGGCAATTTCTTGTTCAAACTTTCCATCAAACACCTTATGATCATGGATCCACTTGAGCACGAAAATTCCATCAAATTATGAGAAAATAACACCATTGAAATCACAAAATAATGCTCAAAGAATCAATCCCAAAGATCACCAAGAGATCACATTGTGAAAGATGAATTATCCAACTTACCAAAGGTAGATCTAGAGAATTATCAAAACAACTTCAAGAATTTGCTTCAATTCAACCACAAGAATCAATTGACCAAGCTTGGAAGTAGAGAATTGATGGAGAAAAAGTGTTTGGATGAAGGTTTAGCTCATAGATTAGTAAGCTTCAATGCAAAGCTTACTAACTTTTTGAAAATGGAGCTTTGAGTGAATTTGGTAGATGGAGAGAATTGAGAGATTTTTTAGCAAGGTGGATTTGGCTATCCAAAGCTTGAAATTTGAATGAAATGAGAGCTCTATTTATAGAGTTTTAGGATTGGGATTAGTGGTAATTTGGTAATTGATTCTTGGAACCAAAATTTGAATTAATGATAACTCTTTCAAAAATTAGAGCCAAAATTTGAATTAATGATAATTCTTTCAAATATTAGAGCCAAAATTTGAATTAATGATAATTCTTTTTTAAAAATGAAAGATTGGCACTAAAATTTGAATTAATGATACATCTTTCAAAAGTGAAGGAAAATTGGAGCCAAAATTTGACAAGTTTAAAATGCTGATTTTTTTTTAATTTTCACGTTGTGCAATCGATTGCACTACAGTGCAAATCTATTTGCACAGTGTATTTTTTTCAAAAATGGCGCAAAATACACTATGTGCAATCGATTGCACTTTAAGAGCAATCGATTGCATCAGTGAAAAAATTAAAATTTTTAATTCTTTTTCTTTGCAAATAGAGATTTTAGGAAAATAATACCAGAACTCCTTATTTGTCAGATGCTTCGACTTGGTACCTACAAAACAAAAATATACAAAGACAAAGACAAATATTTTTTGTATTTTGATTAGAAGTTAGTCAACAACACATATACAAAATACACAACCAAGGTGCTTGGAGATTCCTCAAGAGAAAACTTAAAGATAGGTAAAAAAGAGGAAGAACCAACCCTAATGTGATTTTGTTATGATCGAGTTGATATGATATGATAGAGGAATCTTAGGGGCAAAAATTGGGGTACAACAGCTGCCCTTATTTAAGTGTCTTCTATCCGGAGATATGAATGTTACAAATCTTCGTGTCGACGCGATTGAAGTTACTTAAATATAAAACAAGCCCTATTTTTGTCTCTAAGATGCCATGTAATGCTTATGATTATGGATGCATATGAACAGAACAAAAGAGACGCAAAGTAACATTGGGGATGCCACAAAAATGAAGAAACAAAGGAGCAACCCCACCAGGAAAATAAATCACTGGTGGACCAAAAGAATAGAACCAGAGAGGAGGATAACAAGCATCGACGTTCACTGCTGATGTCTACCAACGTTCACTGAAGGTAGAGAGAAGAAGATATACCGACTCACAGATGACGGTAAACTACCAACTCAATAGTTGAAGGTAGAAGAGAAAATATATCATGCCATCGCCGTTCACTGACGAGGAACTATCACCGTTCACTGATGATAGAAAAAAGATAAGAAACACCGACGTTCACTGCCGATGCACTACCAACGTTCACTGAAGGTAGATTTTGAAAATATCATACCATCGCCGTTCACTGACGAGGAACCACCACCGTTCACTGATGATAGCAAAAAGATAAGAAACACCGACGTTCACTGCCGATGTACTACCAACGTTCACTGAAGGTAGATTTTGAAAATATCATACCATCGCCGTTCACTGACGAGGAACTACCACCATTCACTGATGATAGAAAAAAGATAAGAAACACCGACGTTCACTGCCGATGCACTACCAACGTTCACTGAAGGTAGATTTTGAAAATATCATACCATCTCCGTCCACTGACGAGGAACCATCATCGTTCACTGATGATAGCAAAAAGATAAAAAACACCGACGTTCACTGCCGATGCACTACCAACGTTCACTGACGGTAGATTTTGAAAATATCATACCATCGCCGTTCACTGACGAGGAAACACCACCGTTCACTGATGATAGCAAAAAGATAAGAAACACCGACGTTCACTGCCGATGCACTACCAACGTTCACTGAAGGTAGATTTTGAAAATATCATTCCATCACCGTTCACTGACGAGGAACCACCATCGTTCATTGATGATAGCAAAAAGATAAGAAACACCGACGTTCACTGCCGATGCACTACCAACATTCACTGAAGGTAGATTTTGAAAATATCATATGTTCCCCAAACTTCTGGTGTTTCACCTAGAACGGGTCTCAACTTCTTCCTTAACCAAGGAATTCCGCCTAGAAAGGGTAATATGTAAGCTGTCTCAAATAAAGAGACTTCCACTTGCAAAGATTTCACAACGAGCAATTTCTGTGAATTTGAAAGTCTTGCCATCCACTGGCGTAAACTGACGACGGACTGCAAGCTAACCACTCATAGAGGAAATAGCAAAAAAAGTTACGTCGACTTGTACAAGGGAAGCACGAGTTGCTCAAACAAAGATACCTGTTGCTTGTTATCATGGAGGATTGCAAAAAGAAACGACTTTCTGGGGATAGAAATGTGGCTTCTTGGGGAAAGAGATATGACTTCCTGGGAATAGAAATGTGGCTTCCCAGGAAAAGAGATATGACTTCCTGGGGATAGAAATGTGGCTTCCGGGGAAAGAGATATGACTTCCTGGGGATAGAAATGTGACTTCCTGGGGAAATAGATATGACTTCCTGGGGAAATGAGATATGACTTCCTGGGGAAATGCCACATTATTCTTGCTGAAGAGATAAAGTCTTCTCGTGAAAAATAAATGCACAAATCAAAGCTCAAAGTCCTCAGAAATCCAGAGTAAATAATATTGTCATGCAACCACGAATCCAATTAGAAACAAATTGGAGCAAGACAGCCAAAGAAGATACATCCTTTGAGAAATAAACTCAAGAGGGAAAACCAAATCCAACTAAGCAAGGAGCGCTGCAGGAAGGATTGAACACAATGTCAATAAAAAATGATTTGTAACAATACATGATGCATGTATGAATGTATGAGTGATATTGTGCATATGCTGGTAAAAGGATACATAATCGAACAAAACTGCCTCAGGTACTAACAACATTGGTCTAAACTTCAACCAGAAAGATCAATCCAAGAAAGGTAAAAGCAACTGCGGAAACCAAACCTATTGTCTGTCCTAACTTCACTGAGGAGAAACATAATCCGGATGTAGCTAAATCAAACAGATACCGGGATAAAACATCTTTCTTCCGTTTTAATCGGAGAAACCAGTTTTCCAAAAACAACGAGCCTACTAAAGATTGCAAAACTAGTCTCAAATAAAGCAGACTGACGCCGAGATAACCAAACCTCACTGAGGAATTCAAACCCACTTCCCTGGAGAAAAAAACTGAGGATTGAAAACTTTTCATCATGAATACTCATTCCAACAAGAGATGCCCTGGGATAACCTTTCCAGGGAATAACACACAGACTTCCATGGGGAAAATAAATGTTTCACAGTCCGTACTCCTACTGGGGATTTCGATACTGATTGTGAATAAGGAAAATGGAAACCAAATTGTCAAAACATTCAATGGGGAAATCATGCCCACTTCGAAGGAAGAAAACATACAGACTTCACTAAGGAAGACAATACTTCATCATTGAGACCTCTACCGGGGACTTCATGCTGACTTCATTGGGGAGGTCGTCACCACATTATCGAGGGGAAACCAAGATACGTTCTTCACTGGGGAAAAAGGACTTATATCAAATAAACAAGGCCTTCACTGGAAAATACTGGATTGAGTCTTCATATCAACCAAACCTATTCCAACAAAAGATGCCCTGGTGTAGTCTTCCTGGGAAATCAAGAAGTCAACACTAATGCCAATACTGCAAAAAGAGCGATATCTTAGCACACCAAGGGAATAAAACCTTTCATCATATGAGGGAAAACTTCGCTGGGGAACCTGGGACAGAGGCTTCTGACCATGCAAACCCAAAATCAAAAGCGAACCAAGACTTGGCCGGGGATCATGGGATCACAAACCTAATACTGTACCTTACGCCAATTGGTATCGTCTTTAATTATCTGAGAAACACACAAAGATTACGCATATACCAACAAGATGACTTGAGAAAAACCTTCACGAAAGAAGTAAATATTCTTAAAACAACCGGAGTTCGTTCATTCTAGGGATCGCCATTTTTGTTGTCATTGTTTCATCACAAATCCCAAAGTAAATTGAATTGTAAAGATGTCTTTCTTTTTGAAAAGTCAATTTTGTTTTTTTTAATATTTTTGCTTTGAAAGTTATTATCAGTAATAAATGAAGTCTTTGCAAGCTAAATAAAAATAAGAACACAAAGAATTTGGAAAAAGCTCGAATTTTATTAATAGAATGGTAGTCTGCGAATGGCGAGACTCCATGGATGATTATGAAGTTTGGGAAATGGTAATATATAATGGAAAAGATACATTGAGATACAATGACCACCATTCCCCTAACAACTTTTGAAGTCCTGAGCAGCAGCTTTTGTTGAAGTATGGTGAGGATACGAGAAGATTGTTGCTTCAACGATCAAGTCTTGTCTGACGTAGTTACTTGCCAAGAAAAATCCCTAACTTTTGCCTAAGCTGCCCTTGCGGGTTTTCAACTTAGCGGGAAATTTATTTTGTTTATGTCTCTAATTTTTGCCTAGACCTCCCTTTCGGGTTTTCAGCCTACCGAGACGCTCCTTTTTGCCTAAGCCGCCCTTTCGGGTTTTCAACTTAGCGAGATGTTCTTTTATTTATTTAGGCGAAGTATTTCTTGACTGCGTTAGCATTCATGGGACGTGGGAACTCCTCGCCATCCATAGTTTCAAGAATTAATGCACCACCAGAGAAGGCTTTCTTGACAACATACGGGCCTTCAAAATTGGGAGTCCACTTTCCCCTAGAATCAGTGTTAAAAGACATGATCTTCCTGAGCACGAGGTCGCCTTCTCTGAATTCACGAGGTTTGACCTTTTTATCAAATGCTTTCTTCATTCTTTTCTGATATAACTGCCCATGACATAAAGCTGTCATCCTCTTCTCTTCAATCAAATTCAATTGGTCAAACCTGTTCTGGACCCATTCAGCCTCTGTCAACTTGGCTTCCATTATCACACACAACGATGGAATCTCTACCTCAACAGGGAGTACAACTTCCATTCCATATACCAGGGAGAACGGGGTTGCTCCTGTTGAAGTGCGGACAAATGTTCGATATCCATGAAGAGCAAAAGGGAGCATTTCATGCCAATCCTTATAAGTAATAACCATTTTCTGGATAATTCTCTTGATATTCTTATTAGCAGCCTCAACAGTCCCATTCATCTTTGGCCTGTATGGAGACGAATTGTGATGGACAATCTTGAATTCTTCACACAGTTCTGTCATTATTTTGTTGTTCAAATTTGAGCCATTGTCAGTGATGATTCTACTCGGCACACCATACCGGCATATCAAATTGTTTTTGATGAAACGCACAACCACTTGTTTGGTAACATTGGCATAAAAAGCAGCCTCTACCCATTTGGTAAAGTAGTCAATCGCTACCAAAATGAAACAGTGTCCATTAGAAGCTTTGGGTTCTATCATCCCGATCATGTCAATACCCCACATAGAGAAAGGCCATGTGGAGGAAATTACATTGAGAAGTGTCGGAGGCACATGGATCTTATCTGCATAAATCTGGCATTTATGGCACTTCTTTGCAAACTTGCAACAATCAGATTCCATTGTCAACCAATAGTAACCTGCTCTTAGCATCTTTTTAGCCATCGAATGTCCATTAGCATGAGTGACAAATGAACCTTCATGAATCTCATGGATCAACATGTCTGCTTCGTGTCTATCCACGCATCTGAGCAAGACCATGTCATAATTTCTCTTGTATAGCACATTTTCACTGAGGAAGAAACTGCCTGTCAATCTTCTCAATGCCTTTCTATCTTTCCTCGATGCACCAATCGGGTATTCCTGAGTCTAAAGAAAATGCTTGATATCATAATACCAAGGTTTTTCATCTGCTACCTCCTCTGTCGCAAACACATGAGCGGGCCTATCCAGCCGTCGAACTGTAATACGGGGTATATCATTCCAAGAATTCACTTGATACATGGAAGCCAGAGTTGCGAGAGCATCCGCCATTTGATTTTCATCTCTAGGGATATGATGGAATTTAATTTTATTGAAGAAGGGTAGCAATATTCTAGCATAATCTTTGTAAGGGATCAAGCCAGGGTGACGAGTATCCCATTCTCCTTTAATCTGATTTATTACCAAAGCTGAATCACCATACACATCTAGAATTTTGATTCTGAGATCAATAGCTTCCTCAAGACCCATGATACAAGCCTCATATTCCGCCATATTATTAGTGCAATCAAATGTTAGCCTCGCAGTAAAAGGAATGTGCGATCCATGAGGAGTGACAATCACAACACCAATTCCTTTACCATAAGCATTCACCGCTCCATCAAAAATCATACTCCAATGAGATTCCGGGTCAGGGCCTTCCTTAGGCAATGGTTCATCACAATCTTTCACTTTCAAGAACATCACATCCTCATCAGGGAATTCAAATTCTACAGACTGATGATCTTCCACCGGTTGGTGAGCAAGGTAATCTGCCAACACACTACTTTTAATAGCTTTTTGAGTGCGGTACTCAATATCATATTCAGACAACAACATCTGCCAGCGGGCAATTCTCCCCGTAAGAGCAGGCTTCTCAAAAATATACTTGATTGGATCCATTTTGGAGATCAACCAAGTGGTATGATTCAACATATACTGCCGCAAACGCTTTGCCGCCCAGGCCAAAGCACAACATGTCTTTTCTAGCGTGGAATACCGCAACTCACAATCAGTGAACTTTTTGCTGAGATAATAAATGGCAAACTCTTTCTTTCCCGTTTCATCCTGTTGTCCCAGAATACAACCCATGGATTTATCTAACACCGTTAGATACATAATCAGCGGTCTTCCTTCTACGGGAGGGAGCAAGATTGCAGGTTCACGCAGATACTCTTTAATACTCTCAAATGCCCTTTGGCAGTCATCCGTCCACACACAACCTTGATCTTTCTTTAACAACTTAAAGATCGGTTCACACTTTGCAGTCATGTGGGAAATGAATCTGGAAATATAATTCAAACGCCCGAGGAAACCCCTGACTTGCTTTTCAGTTCTTGGTGCTGGCATTTCTTGAATTGCTCTGACTTTATCAGGATCAACTTCAATTCCTTTCTGGCTAACAATAAAACCCAACAATTTCCCCGATCTAACTCTGAAGGTGCATTTATTTGGATTCAAGCAGAGACGAAACTTCCTCAAATGCTGAAACAACTTCAACAAATCTTTTATACGCCCTTCTTCAGTTTGGGATTTGGCAATCATATCATCAACATATACTTCAATTTCCTTGTGCATCAGATCATGGAATATGGTTGTCATAGCCCTATGGTACGTTGCACCAGCGTTCTTCAACCCGAAGGGCATCACTCTGTAACAGAATGTTCCCCAGGGTGTGATAAACGTTGTTTTTTTCCATGTCCTCTGGAGCCATTCTTATTTGATTATACCCGGAAAATCCGTCCATGAACGAGAATACTTTGAATTTTGTTGTGCTATCCACTAACATATCAATGTGAGGCAATGGAAAATCATCTTTTGGGCTAGCTTTATTTAGATCTCTGTAATCTACGCACATGCGGACTTTTCTGTCTTTTTTCGGTACTGGGACAATATTGGCAATCCATTGAGGATACACTGACGTCACAAGAAAACCAGCATTAATCTGTTTTAGGACCTCCTCTTTGATCTTTACTGCCATATCTGGGTGGGTTCTTCTCAACTTTTGTTTAACTGGCGGACACTCTGGCTTCAATGGCAAATGATGCTCAACAATGTCTGTATCTAGACCAGGCATGTCTTGATAAGACCAAGCAAAAACATCCACATACTCTTTCAACAACTCAATCAACCCGCTCTTCACATCAAGATGCAACGATGCTCCAATCTTAATCTCTTTCGGATCTTCTTCTGAACCCAAATTAATCACTTCCAAAGGCTCCTTATATGGCTGAATGGTATTATCCTCGTGCTCAAGCAACCATGAGACCTCTTCTGGAATCTCATCATAATCTTCTTCTTCATCCCCAAACACAGGACATTCAAAGTTGGGAGAGGGTGCAGGGTCATTGTATTCAACGGGTTTTTTAATTAATCTGCACATATGATTTATGATTGCTTTTAGAAACTGACACATATAACAAGTGATCATGCAGATTAATTTTCAGTTATCATTTATTTTGAAAGGGTTTTTTTATTTGATTACCATTTCCCAAGAAAAAGCAGAAAATAAAGACATATTTTTGGAAGCAAAGATAACTTTTATTAATGATCTTAAAAATCAAAGCAAATAGATTAGCCCATACAATACTTTCACCTTGGGCAGAGTGAAAGTTTTTCAAAGAAAGAAACAGATTAACAAAACAAATTACTTTGAAATATGTATGCAAGAAGGAACATCAATGGTGACCCAGTTCTGAACTCGGACTCCATGCGTCACAAAATTCGGTACTTCCTGCTCTGCTTCATCTTCTTCAACATCATTGATTCCAGAACCAATTGGATGGAGGTAGACTCCGCTACGGAAAACATCATGATAACTGTTCACAGGAGACTTTGACTTCAAACTTTCACCTTTGCCATTCTTCGAAGAAAAACTCAAACAAGTTATGTTCTTGTTCAAGGGTGGATCCACCAGTCGTCCCCGAACTGCATTATGACCAATGCGCACAACCTGCTGCGCGTCCTTCAGGGAAACTACAGAATTCTCATTCCTTTTTATGTTGTCAATGGATAGGGCTTGGAATTGGGTTCCAATATCAGCCTCATCCGCTTCTACAATACTGAAAGAGGATAGATGGGATATCAACAACGCCTGCTCCCCATTTATGATCACTACCTTCCCTTCACGCACAAATTTTAGCTTCTGATGCAGAGTTGAAGTGACATCCCCTGCTTCGTGTATCCATGGTCGTCCAAGCAAACAACTATATGCGGGAATAATATCCATAACCTGGAAGGTTATCAAGCACAAATGTGGTCCTATATGGATGGGCAGGTCCACTTCACCAATGACAGATTTCCTCGACCCATCAAAAGCCTTCAAAATGATGCCACTCAGGCGCATAGATGTTCCTTGATACTTTATCTTCAAGAGGGTACTTCTCGGTATGACATTCAGCGCGAATCCATTATCAATTAGCACATTGGACAGCGAATCATTCTTACAGTTCATGGATATGTGGAGGGCCAGGTTGTGATTCCTCCCTTCATCTGGTAACTCATCATCACAGAAGCTCAAATTGTTACATGATGTAATGTTTCCAATTACGCTGCTGAATTGATCTAATGGCATGTCATTCTCTACAAAAGCTTGGTCTAGTACTCTCATCAACGATTCTCTATGAGCAGAGGAATTCATCAATAAGGCTAGAATAGATATCTTTGAAGGAGTCTGCAATAGCTGATCTACAATTCTGTAATCGCTCATCTTAATTATCTTCAAGATATCATCCACTTATTTCTCTAATGTAGCTCCACTAGTCCCTCCTGCAGACTTCTTAGGCTCATCATTCTCAGCAATCTTCTTTCCAACAACAACATCTCTTCGAATGACCGATGCAAATACACGACCACTACGGGTCACTCTGCTATTATCAGCTATATTTCCAACATCTGGCATCGGCTTGATGGGAATCTCCATCCCATCTTCTAAGATCGTAGCGTTTTATTTGTAAGGCACAGCCTTATCTGATTTATAGGGAACAGGACCTGGAAGACTAGTTACCAATGGGGCAACAACTGGTTTTCTATGGTACTCCACCTCAAGATGAGTGGGTGCACCAAAACAAGGTACAATGACATTCACCCCTTCCTCAACACAATCAGCCATCAAAAATTAATTTCTGGCAAACAAATCTTCGTCTGAAGAGAAATACTCATCTGCGGAGGCATACTCTTCCTCTGACTCTTCCATCAAACAAACTTCAACCATATCAATCTCATGATAATCATCTCTCTGACCTGTGATCTTGATGGTTCCATTGTCTAACAGCAACTGAACACCTTCCCTCACAACAGAACATCCTCGGGGATTTCGACAACAAATTATGCAAGATCCATATTGGTGTTCCACCTGACCAGCAGTATGTCAGAAGGTAGCATGTAACTGCACTAGATCCTCATTCAAATGATCCACATCAAAAATTCTGAATTCACCCAGACATCCAGAAACCATATTCACTTCCTCTTCATATTCTGCCCTAGGCCTGATTATATGGATTAAACCTTCATCCATCATCTCCTGCGAATCAACATTTATCTTCTCGCAACCCTTCGGTATCGACTATCAAGCTCGGACGACACCAATCAATCTAATCAACTTTCGGCCAAGTAGCTAAGTGATGAGACGCTCGAAGACATAAGGGCGATAACAGAGTTGGAACTCAATGGGATTGTTTCACATAGCTCTTTTCTTTTACACAAAATTGTATAGCTTCTATTTTTACGGCGGTGTTCTCTTACTAGAGCGTCAACCTCCTTGTACGAAAATGCCTATTACAGGCCAACTTCAAAAATCAATACAAAATCATTTTCACAAGAAACTTTGAGTTTTTTCTTTTTCTGTTTTATTTTGCAAGAACGTCCAATGATTTATTCTTGACATATGCATTTGAATATGATCGCTGCTCATAAATATTTACATAAGAAACAAAAAGACAATTACTCGTAATTCCAAAAACAGGGGCAAAAACAAGAAGTGTCAAACCTGACAGTTACTCTGCCCAGTAGGTATCGGGACAGAGACAACTTTGGAGCAAAATCATCAGTAGATACACTCCCCACAGAGTAAAAGTATTCAAAAGCATTGATGTCGGCTTTCCCGAAACAGGAAGTAATCTCCCAAGCCAGGGTCATTCAAAAACCTGACAGCTATATCCCCCAGCTAAATTTCATAATCGCAAGCGGGTCAGTAAATTTTATCTCCCAAGCAGAGTTTATTTCTCTGGATTTAGAAGCTCAATCCCCGACAGAGCTCATTACTTCAACTACGGAAATTCACTTTCCAAGTTGTTCCTCGCATAGTTATTCTCAAACAGAACCTCTCCCTGACAGAGTACTCATAAATAACAAAGAGTAAATCTCCAGCATAGTCATTTCTTTTCACCATCCCCGACGGAAGTAGAAGAACCACAATTCTCTACAATAGTCAGGAATGCTATATTCTCCAGCAACAGTAAGGGATTTATTTTCCCAGACTCGGACATACCCCAATGGCATTTCATGTACATACATCATGACATGCACATACATATCATATACAGCAGGATCTCATTTATTTTGAGAACATCATCTCACAAGGCATTTCACGCATTGCATATAATTAACCCTGGTATCTTTTCAGGAAAGACAATTATCTTCAACAAAACAGCAGTTATACAAGTCACGTATGCAGACGACTAATGGAAACTCAGTTCCCGAAACCAAACGGGTCAACTAATCTACACTATCACTTCGAAGTAACCCTACGACCCATGTTCCTTCTCATAACCCTACTATCCAGGTTCCTTCTCATAGCCCTACTATCCAGGCTTTCATCCCAAAGTAACCCTACGACCCAGGTTCCTTCTCATAGCCCTACTATCCAGGATTTCATCCCGAAGTTACCCTACTATCCAGGTTCCTTCTCATATCCCTACTATCGAGGCTTTCATCCCGAAGTAGCCCTACTATCCAGGCTCTCATTTCGAAGTAACCCTACGACCCGGGTTCCTTCTCATAGCCCTACTATCCAGACTTTCATCCCGAAGTAACCCTACTATCCAGGTTCCTTCTCATAACCCTACTATCCAAGCTCCCATTTCGAAGTAACCCTACGACCCAGGTTCCTTCTCATAGCCCTACTATCCAGGCTTTCATCCCGAAGTAACCCTACTATCCAGGTTCCTTCTCATGGCCCTACTATCCAGGCTTTCATTTCGAATTAACGCTACTATCCAGGTTCCTTCTTATAGCCCTACTATCCAGGCTTTCATCCCGAAGTAACCCTACTATCCAGGTTCCTTCTCATAGCCCTACTATCCGGGCTTTCACTTCGAAGAAACCCTACTATCCAGGTTCCTTCTCTCTTATCTCCAGACAACAATTTACAAAACTGTAAGACCTTGACCCGACCAGTTACGGTCGAGTTCACCTTTCCCCAGTAAGTCACTGTACAGCCTGGACCCTAACCAGGTATGCAGTTCACTTCCCCTCCCCAATAAAGAATTAATTCCCCAGTAGAGTAATGGACAACCGAAGCTCCTATACTCTATTTCCTAAGACATAAATCAACTTTCCTCGGTGAAGTCCTCCTCAGCGGCAGGTACAAGAATTCTCGCAAAGGAATCTCTTATTCAACCAATATCTTCTCTAGATGGCATCTTTAAGCCCATCTCTGACGATTCTCCATCACCTTCCAAATGTCATTTGTAAGCCCATTCCCGATATTATCGATCGATCACCATGCACTTCATGCGAGTGCAAATTTCTGGGCACTCTAGTGTCCAATCATCTTCCACCCTCAGATCACGAAAGGCAGACAAGCCAATCTAAATCCTTAGGTGTAAGAAGATTGAATAGGGGCAGCTGTTGTACCTAAAAATTTGCCCTCCCATTTTACTCAACATATGCTCTTTAAGACCCTTAACTTGCTCAAGGATGTCCAAGAGTTGACCAGACAAACTCTCTCCTAAAGCGATGAACCTCCAACTAGGGTTTCCACTTTCATCAAAATGGGTGAAATCCAAAGGCCTAAAATATTTTCCATGGTCCTAATATTTTCTCAAGAACATCCATGTCAAGTCTCATGCCCTACACAAGAAGTTTGCTCAATCAACTGCTCAAATGCCTGAAAATCAACGATGTTAGGTCAAAAGTCAACTGTGACCCACATACAGTCAAACTTCAAGATTTTTGGTCAACATCAACATTTTGAAGTTATACTCATCATTTGATCAAAGGTTGGTCATGATTCCTCAAGGAATGCTCCTAATTCATCAAAACTCAAAAGTTGCTAAATTAGGGTTTCTTAGGAAAAGACAACCAAACTTTGACCAAGCATAACTTTCTCATACTTTATCAAAAATTTCTCATCCAAGGCTCATTTTGAAGAGAATACAATCTCCTACAAATCATATTCAGCCCTAAAGTTTAAAAAATACACTCATAAAAGATATGAATTTCTACATTATAGGTCCTTTTGAAAAGTCAACAAAAACACCTTTTGGGTCAAAGCTTCTTACATGAACATGGAAGATCCAATTGAGATGAAACCAAAAGGGTTGTTTAGGGGACATCCTAAGATTTCTAAAAAGTCAAAGAACACCATCCTAGGGTCAAAATTGGAAGAGATATGCATTGTCCAAGTTGGCCATTTTTGGAAAATTGCCAAAAGTCAAATGTGCTCAAAAGTGCATTTTTTGTCAAATGGGCCTAGCATTTCAGGACAGTATCTTGTCAGGGACATGGTCCACGACCCAAATCAGCAGCCATATATTATTCTCTCTATTTATTTATTTTATTTTGATTTTGATTTATTAAAAGTCACATTAAATCAAATAAATGACAAAAAATATAAAAGATTGATTTTTTTGATCTGATTTTTGTTAGAATCAAATCTAATTAAGCTGGCCTAATCAGATCAAATCGAATCAAGGCAAATTGAGGCAAAAATAGCATGATTAGGATGGTTTTGGAAAGATATCATATAACAAACAAATCACATTCAATTTTTATGATTGGAAAAGATTCAAGTTGTTTTTGTTTCCCTAATACATCACACTACATATACCGAACACAAACAATGCAAAAGGACAAGGGTTAAGTTGTGAGAGCTGAAAAATAAAACTCAAATTTTGGCAAAAAGTGGTGGATCGTTTTCTCACATAGAGGGTGATTCAAGACATTCCAAAGCTGCTAATCACTTCTTGGACATCTCCTGAAGCTAACACGATCTTTGCAAGCCTTCCCAAGCCTAGAATCGCTCCTGGTAAACCCACGGTTTGCACATATCAGTTTGATTTTGATATTACAATTTATGCATGATTAACCACTTTTAAGCATAGCATTGTATTTGTATCATCATTTGGAATGTTTTGGTTCAATTAATTTTGAGTTTTGATGACTATTTCACTAATTGCCATGGCTAGGGTTTAAGAAGCCGGTTTGGGGCTTCTCTGTACAGGTAAAATTAGGCCAAGATAATGGTGCCATGGTACTCGTGAGATCAAGACGAGTTGATTAGTATAGCTAGAATTAATTTATCACGCATTTTTGTGGATTTTTGAAGTTTGCAGGTTTATGGCTATGGAGTTCTGTCCGTAGGTAAAAGGTATGGGCCTAAGACGACAGACAGGGAAGAAGACAATGACTTGTCACCACCCCACTGGTCCATTTGAATAATCACACGCGTTTTTGCTTTATTCAGCCTATCCACTCTTATATATATATATATATATATATATATATATATATATATATATATATATATATATATATATATATATATATATATATATATATATATATATATATATATATATATATATATATATATATATATATATTTTGGCTTTATTACAGTAACAATTAAACAACGCCAGGCAGATGGCAGGGGGTAGGGTCATGTGAAGTAAAGGACCAGGGTTCGATCCTAGGTCCAAACATTTTCTTATTTTCTGAACATTTAACTGCAGATCCAGTGTGCCTCATAGCCTGGCGTCCACCATACACCTCAGCGCTTCATCACTGGATCCATCTCCAGCCAGATCCAACGCTCAGCATGCTTAAGCGCATGATAGACTCTCAGAAGATGATCCCACTGGATCAGGTGCAGGAATAGGCTCAACATTCATGGGCCTAACAAGAATTCAGAAGCACACCCCCTGGATTGCTTATGTAGGCCCAATTTTATTTCAATTCTTTTTTTATTATTTATTAATTATTTCTTTTTTCAAATAACACCAAAAATCATGTTTTTTAATTTAATCAAAAAAATCATAAAAACATCAAAAAATCATTTATTTATAAAAATAATTTTTATTAATTAATTAGTTTAATTAAATTAGGGTAATTTAATTCTTTCGTTTATTATAATTTAAAATAATTAGAATTAGGGTTTAATGTTGTACATAACCTAATTTTTTCTCAAAAAATAACCTAAATATTTTCTCAATTAGATTTTTAGGTTTTCAAATTATTTCTCGCATTTAATTCGCCACGCGCGCCCTTAGTTTTCCTTTTTTCTATTATTGTAACTACTCCGAGTTTGTAATAGTAATTAGGGTTTTACATTTCCGCATCTTTATTTACAGTTAAAATAATTATGTATCTACGAAAGCCTTGTAATAGCTAGGACTCTAATTTCTCGCATTTTAATTGCCGCAAACTATAAGCTATTAGATGTATGTTAATAGGATTGTATGGAAATACAAATTGCAATTAATACAGTAGAAAACCCTAAATGTGCAAAGATAAATAAACTGAAAAAAACACACTTGCACATGCTCACTCCTAGGGTTTACTACACACCGGCTGCCTTCGGTAAACGGTAATGAAGTATAGGGAATGTTAGTGGTCGTCCTCTAGTCCCAAAAGTCCTAAAATGACCCATTTGGATGTTGCCTCGGAAAAAGATCTTTAAGGCTTTAGGATGATTACTAAAATTTTCTAACATTGCTTTTGTGATCATACTTGTCCCTTCGAACGTCCCTTAAAACTCCAACGACAGTGCTACCTATTCCTTAATAATAGGATATCATTGTCTAAAGGAAAACGAACAAACTTTTTTCGAGTAGGTAGATTAGTTCCTAGGTACTTGCTCAAACAAAAACAATTTTTCACACAAACACTTTTCAAAAACAGTTTTCAAAACAACTTCGTCACACTCTTGAGGACCGATACAAGGGTTATCATGAAGTAAAACAAAACTTTTCAAAACAAGCACACACAAGAAATTTTAAAAATGAGCAAGTACCTAAGAGCCCATGGAAAACCATGGATAGAAAGGGTGCTAACACCTTCCCTTTCTATAATTTATCCTCCATACTCAAAAAAATTCTCGAAAAAGGTTTTTTCTGTTCTTTTTCCTTTTCCTTTGTTGGATAAAATAAAAGTTGATGGCGACTCTTGCTTATCGCGGCATTTGCGGAAAAAAAACGCAAACCAGTATAACAGTCGGTTCTGCCACCGTATCACACTATCCCCAGAAGAGTTGCAACGGTATCCAAAACTTGGACAAATAACACACCATAGGAATATCCATCATTTTTATCCCCAGTCAGGGTACGTTCCTTCAACAAAGAGAACATAGAACGGCCGACTCTTCTTAAATTTCTCTATCCTCAAGCAGAAGTCGAAGATCCCTAATGGAGTATCCTCAAACAGAAAGCGGGAATCTCCAGCAAATTATTCAAATCAAAAATTGAATAATTATTGTCTTCATCCCCAACAACAATCAGGGTTTTATTTTGCCCAGCCAGAGTTATTACAAAGAGCTACCGATACTCTTCAAAAACATATTACTCCCATACATCATGTTATAATACATCATAGCATATGCATACCGAAACACATATAACATTCTCATTTATCTTGAGAGCATCATTGATGTATTACATACATCACGACATTACATAAAGCTAATTTTGTCTTTTCAGGTAAAGTTCATAAAAAAACGAATATCATCAGCAATTTTTAAACATATCAAAGATTAAATCCCAAAACCGGATGGGGTAACTATCTATATGACCAGGCGGTATGAATTCCCGAAACAATACGTGTTTACCAACAAAAAATAGGCTGCAGATTAATTCCCGAAACAAGACGGGGCAACTATCTATATGACTAGGCGGTATGAATTCTCGAAACAGGATGGGTTTACCAATAAAAAATAGGTTGCAGATTAATTCCCGAAACAGGACAAGGCAACTATCTATATGACCAGGAAGTATGAATTCCTGGAACAGGACGGGTTTACCAACAAAAAAACAGGTCGCAGATTCATTCCCGAAACAGGACAGGACAACTATCTATATGACCAGGCGGTATGAATTCCTGAAATAGGACGGGTTTACCAACAAAAAACAAAGGCCCGATATTAATTCCCGAAACAAGACGGGACAACTATCTATATGACCAAATGGTATGAATTCCCAAAGCATGACATGTTTACCAATAAGAAAGTAGTTCAAAGATTAATTCCAAAAACAAGATGGGGCAACTATCTATATGACCAAGCGATATGAATTCTCGAAACAGGACGATTTTACCAACAAAAAATAGATTTTAGATTAATTCTTGAAACAGGACAAGGTGACAATCTACATGACCAAATGGTTTCCTTCAGAGACTAAATTCTGATAAGCATTCCCCTTCAGAGACCGAATTCTGAAGAGCATCTCCTTTAGGGCCTCTATTTTGAAAAAGCATTCCCCCAGTGACTGAACTCTGGCAAGCATTCTCCTGCGGAAAATCATTCTTCAGATACAATCAGGCATAAACTCATTCTGATACTCCTATCAACACTTACTTTGGATGACATCTGTAAGCCCATCTCCAGCAACACTCTATCACCTCTCCGAATGGCATCTTTAATCCAATTCAAGCAATACTATTAACCAACAACATTACTCCGTGCACCAGAGAGTGAAAATTTCTGGGCACTTATGTATTTAATCCCCTTTCACCTTCAGATCACGAATGGCGGACATACCAATCTAACTCTTCATGTTTAGGAAGATTGAACAGGGGCAGTTGTTGCACCCCAAAATTTTCCCTCCCATTTTTTAATACAATTGATTCAAGACACCTCCTCATGCTTCTAGGGTTCTCAATTACTCAAGACTACTCAAGGAATTGGTCAGACAAACCCTCCTCCTAAGCAGTTGGCCTACAACTAGGGTTTGGCTTTCTTCAAAGAAAATTGAGCTTTTAATACCTCAAATGAGTTCCATAGGTCCTCATATGCTTCAAAGAATCCTCATGTCAAGTTTCAAACCCTACATCACAAGTTTGCTCAGTCAATTGTTCATATGATTGAAAATTAACTATATTGGACAAAAAGTCAATTGCGGTCAACATACAGTCAAACTTCAAGATTTTTGGTCAACATCAACATTTTGAAGTCATATTGATCATTTGATCAAGGGTAGATCATGATTCATAAATAAGACTCTCAATTCATCAAAAGTCAAAAGTTACCAAATTAGGGTTTTCTTAATGAGAAGTCAACTGAACTTTGACCAAGCATAACTTTCACATGCTTTATCCGATTTTTCTCAACCAAAACTCATTTTGAAGGGAATTAAATTTTCTACAACTTTGTCTCTCTAAGGTCAAGTCCAAAAAATGCTTCATTTGAGAGATATGGGCCAAAACATTATAGGTCATTTGAAAAGTCAACAAAAAGACTCTTCTTGTTAAGGCAACTTACATCAAGATAAATTCTTCAAATGATAATATTATCAACATAGATTTTGTAGGGGACATCTTGAGCATTCTAAAAAGTCCAAGATCACCTTCAAATTATGAAATTTGAGAAAGTTATGATTGGTGCAAGTTGAGAAAATTTTTGAGAAATGCATGAAGCTTACATTGATCAATTTTGAAATTGTGGGCTAATGGACCTAATTTTTTAAGTTCAAACATGTTCATGACATGATAAGAGACCCATAAGGCCACTCATGCCTTATCTTTTATTTTTATTTCATTTATTTTTTTTATTAAATACAAAATTAAATAAAATAGTAAATGATTGACCAAGGCATATGGGCTTGGTTTTTGGATCATATTTGAGGCCTAATAACCCTTTGACATCCATGCAAATCATGGGAGACAATAAATGGAGACATGATCTTCTCAAAATGGAATGTTTTAAAACCCGTTTCATATTATTTTGGAAAGGCATTGAACACTTGGTATTTTCCTCATTTGTTTGGCCTAATGCAATGCTCTATAAATACACACAAACTCCATATGCTCAACACGAAAAATTGGCAAGAGAATAGGTTCTAAGCAACTTCAAAGCAATACAAGGTCTCCAATCACTTCCTGAAGGTCTGAGAAACATTTTCAGACTCATACCCAATCAATTCACCACCTGAAACGAGCCTAACCACTTGCTCTGATTGGTAAAATTTTGATTTTTTAAATCTTTTATTTCATGCGTGTTTCATAGCTACTAATCATTCAGATCTTCATATGTGAATATTTAGAACATGTTGCAGTCGTTACATAGAGCTTATAATGTTAGATCTATGATATGTTATTGAAGAACCGTGATAACTTGCTTTCTTCGAAACTCGTGATCTAGGCATCTTTAGCCAAAACTAACGTTTGATTTGGATTCAGGAGGGTCTATTTAAGGGGGTAGGGTCCCCCTTTTACTTTGAATCTAACATTTTTGAAGGATAAAGATCTGGCTTGATCGGAGAAGACGACCGGAGCTGGGCTCCAACGTCTCTCTGATTTCAGGTTTCTTTTTTATATATAATATATTATTTGTGTTTTAATGATAGAAAAGAAGCATAGTTCAGTTGGCAAGCAAGCACACGTATATTGTGAAGGTTTTGGGTTCGATCCCTGCCTCTTGCAATGTTTCTTTGTTATTTTTCCAATTACGTGCATGCTTCCAAATATAACACGAAGAGCCTATCTTCTAGACACAAACGAGGGCTTGACTCAATGGTAAAGCAGGCATGTTGTTGATCAAGAGGGCGTGAGTTTGATCCCTATCCCATACATTTTCTCTTTTCTTTTGTTTTAACCCTTTTTCCTTTCTTTTTTGTTATCTGTTTCATTTAATTAAATTTTGATTAAAATAAAAAATCATAAGAATATAATAAAATCAGATTTAGAATTTTAATAGGTCAATTTAATTTTAGACAATATTTTTCTTTATTAATTAATTTGACATAGGTTTTTTTTTTATAATTAATTAAGTGTTTAATTTAGGTTTAAAATCTATTTATTTTATTATTCAAATCAAACCAAAAAATGCAAAAAAAATTAATTTCTAATCTTTTAGATGTTAAGACTTTAAGGAATATTTTGCAAATATTTTGTGTTTACTTTTGCCCTTTATTTTATTAGAAACGATTGTATAGGTCGCATGGGTTTTTTGTAATAGCTTAGCGTTTAAATTCCCGCAAAGTTGTAAATATTGTAATTCTTCCAAAGCCATGTAATAGTTGCGGGTCTTTACTTTCTCGCATTTTATTTTCTTACACTTATACTTTGTATGCCTTGTACATATATATAACTGTTAGCTAATAGGATTGTATGAAAAGATAATAATCAAATGCTAGAAAACCCTAATGAAAGTTAAAATAACCGAATCAACACACTTGCACACTTGCACCTCTAGGGTAACCTCCCTCTGTTTCCTTCGGAAAACATTGGTCATGTCCCTAAAAAATAGAAATACTTTAGCAAAGACCCTCAGTTAAACAATATCATCATGGTCCCTTTTGAATAAAGATCATAATCCCTTGATGACCCTTCGAGTTTACTACAAAATGATCTAGTCCCTTCGATGACCCTACGAGAAAAATGATGATAGTCCCTTCGAATTGATAAAAGTATCCTTACATGTTGCCTTCTATAATCATACGACGACCCTACTCTTGTCCCTTCACATCCAATAGATAGGGCTACCTACCAACTAATAGTGTGGATAGTACTATCTTAACGGAAAAGGAAAATAACAAGAACAACCTTTAGTGGGTAAGACTCAACAAATTGCTTTCTCATAACAGTTTCAAACAAACAAATTCATTTTTACACCCCACGTTTCAAAATAAATATTAAAAAACCACTTTGTATACATTCTTGAGGACTGATACAAGAATTATTATAAAGTTTTCCTCGCAATTGGCATTCAAAATATTTTCAAATCACACACACATTAATCAAGTTTAAAGTGAGCTAAGCAATTAAGAGCCCATAGATAACTACGGATGAAAAGAGTGCTAACACCTTCCCTTTTCATAACCTACCCCCCGAACTCAAAATCTTTAAAGGTATTTCCTATTCTTTTCACCCTTTCTTTCTTGGATAAAAGAAAAGTTGGTGGCGACTCTAGCTATCTGCACATTTTGGATAAAAACCAAAAAGTCAGTTCTCCCACCGTATCACAATGTTAAACTGAATCTTATGCTTCTTAAATTTATTACTAACCACTTCTTCAAATCTCCATCTCTAATCATCCATTTCTTCTCCATGAAAACTTCGATTTCAAAACTTGCATGTGCATCGAACATAATTAATTTTTGAAAGGTACAATTTTATCTGTGAATCAGTACTTAGCATCAAGGGGGCCTAAAAAAAAATGGTTTAATCAAAAGCGATCCTTTCCAAGAAGCTCCTAACTAGGGGAAAAAGCATCTAAAGAGGAGCCCTATAATCATAAGCAAGGCTAATGATCATAGGGGCATATCACATGAAGATCTTGTTTGATTAGGGGTGACCATCCCGAGATTCAATCAACTTGAATCAAGTTTCAAATCACAATTTGATCAGGGACATACCTTTCGAAGGAGCATTCCTTAATCAAGTCATATCACAACATGGTATGACTTGGTTTCCTAGTTTTGTGAAACCTCTTGAGGCCTTGATGATCAGGGGAAACCTTCCAAGATTCAAATATTGGGGAAGTACATACCAAGTTCATCCTACTGCACATAGGGTCCAAATTCCCCTTCAAGCAACATCAAGTACAAACTTTTCAAGCTTTAAATACTTGGGGAAATCTATGTGAAGTTCATGGTGAGGTCTAAGTTCTTTCTGAGGGTACTTCCTCCAGATCCTGGAGATTGAGGGGTACATCTTTCAAAATTCGAATGTTGGGGCAAACAACTGTGAGGCTCGATCAAAAGGAGTTGATTCAAAATGCTTCATCAAAGCCAAACATTTTCAAGAATCTTTTAATAAGGGATATAGTGAAAAATAGTGGGGTCATTCATATTATGATCAAACTATTTCCAAGCTCATATTAATAAGAATCTTGTCCAAGACCCTACTAACAAATTAGGGAAAGACAGTCCACATAGGGGCAAACTCTCCGCATACTTTCATAATCTCTAGTGGATATTTCTCCTACATCAGCAATCTTCGAGTTCAAATCGAGTATCGGGAAATTATGATAGCATAAAATTCAACCATCATGTGACAAGCAACCTTTTTTCATAAGCAAACCTCTACGCTTTAATCATCCACGACCCATCATAGGGGCATCAATCAAAAGCACACAAGTCTGCATAAATCATTGTCATGCATTCGTTAGGTTATTTCGATCCAGAATCAAGCTATGCTTATTATCTTATTTGGATGACGACTTCCGACATCATGGATATAATAAAGAGCCTAATTATCACCGGCACATCAAAATTTCGACATCCATTTACGTATATCCAAGTCACCCATTACATGCATTGGTCACTCATTCTACGCATTAACGCCTGCATCCGCATGCATACATGACATATCATAGACCGAGACTTAGGACCCCGTAAAAATATAGAGCCAATTTCTAGGGGAGTCACTTTATAATCTATAACATCTCTCTGACTATCGCCCTCAGTGAGTCTACGATACAAGCATTCTTCGTCAAACTAAGTCGTGAGCAGCCTCACGCTTTCCAAACACCTGATCGGAATCTTCTGGGGACCCTACCGATATTAGCGACCTTGTTGTTCGTCTTACCTTCCCAAGTTAATAATATTCCGGTAGCCTCACCGACGTTAGTTTAAATCCCAACTCCTGTCTGGTGCATCATTTCAAAAATCTAGTTATTGTTTAGTAGTGTTCTAATTTCCATTTGGAAGCTAAATCCTCATCACCAATTCTCAATTGGTAGCCTTCCTTAGGCACTGATTTCGCAGCTCAAAAAAATGGGCATTACATATATCAACCATCGCATCATTTCGATTCATAATATTATCATATTAAGCATACATACCATGCATCATGCATGCATCAAGCATAAACATATCAAACATACATACATACATTACATTCAATCATACATGCCCATGAAAACTGCAAAAAATCTCAAGGCATGACTACCAGCTAAGACGAACTCAAATTCAAATCCAAGCTTAGCACTATCCATTCATTTTGCTATCACTTTAGCTACCTCAGTTGAGAGCAGACACAACCGTCAAAGGTACCGTTATCAAAATTTAACTAGGAAGCTTACCTACGATTCATATCCAAGGGCTATTCGTCACCAGCCTCCAGGAATTACACTTGAAATTATCAAATAAAACTTTTCAAGTTCGAACCTCTTAAAACATTCAATTTCATTAGGTTATCATGTTAATCAAGTCTCGGTTGAGAACAAACGCAACCGACATCATCAACAAAACTTCAGTTTCAATCTTCAAACCTAGCATTTTTTATGCTAAACAATTACCTTGGTTGAGAACGGACACAACCGATAAAAATCCGATCTCATCTGTAATTTACTTATCTAATATTTGATCATCAAAAACAAATTTTTCTATGATATAACTCATTATGTCAATCTCCATGCAACGATGTGTGAAATCCTCAATATAACACATTATGTCAGTCTCCATGCAGTAATGTAGGAAATCTACAATATAGCCCATTGCGTCAGTCTCCATGCAGCAATGTGGGAAATCTACGATATAACTCATGGCGTCAGGCTCCATGGAGCAATGTGCAAAATCTTCAATTTAACTCATCGCCTAAGTCTCCATACAGCGATGTACTTATTAAGCTTTTTTCAATTATCTATCCCCTAGGTTGCGATAGATATGTGAATAAATCTGCATAATCCATTGCATCAGTCTCCACGCAGCAATGTATTATCAAACTGTGTTTATTTATCTACTAGGTTGTGATAAATACACAGGTCTTTCATCTGCGAGATAACCCATTGCGTCAATCTCCATGCAATGATGTGTTTCCTCCTTTGTGATATAGCTTATTGCGTCAAGCTCCTTGCATCAATGTGCGAAATCTACAATATAAATCATTGCGTTAGTCTCCATGTAGCAATGTGTTTCCTCCTCTACGATATAGCTCATTACGTCAGGCTCCATGCAGCAATGTGCGAAATATGCAATATAACTCATTGCGTCAGTCTCCATGCAACAATTTGTTTCCTCCTCTGTGATATAGCTCATTGTGTCAGGCTCCATGCAACAATGTGCAAAATTTGCAATATAACTTATTATGTAAGTCTCCATGTAGCAATGTGTCTCCTCCTCTGCAATATAGCTCATTGCGCCAGGCTCCATGCAAAAATGTGCGAAATATGCAATATAACTTATTGCATCAGTCTCCATGCAACAATGTGTTTCCTCCTCTGCAATATAATTCATTGCGCCAGTCTCTATGCAACAATATGTTTCCTCCTTTGCAATATAACTCATTGTGTCAGTCTCCGTGCAACAATGTGTGAAATCTATGATATAACTCATTGCCTCAGCCTCTATGCTGTGATGTAGTTATCAAGCTTTTTTCCAATTTTCTATCCACTAGGTTGCGATAGGTATGCGAATAAATCTGTGTAATTCATTGTTCCAGTCTCCATGTAGCAATGTTGTTATCAAGCTATTTTCAAATCATCGACCCCCTAGGTTGTGGTAGATGTGTGAATTGCCAGTTCATATTTTTCATTCCCTAGGTTGCAATGAATACGTGAATTCATCCTCAAATTGTTTATCCCTAGGTTGTAGTAAACATGACGAAGTCGGCAATATAACTCATTGTGTTAGTCTCCATGCAGTGATGTTGTTATCAATCCTTTTCAAAATATCTATTCCCTAGGTTGTGATAGATATGCGATTAAATCTGCATAATCCATTGCATCAGTCTCCATGCAACAATGTGTTATCAGACTTTGTTTTATTCATCCCCTAGGTTGCGGTAAATATACAAAATTAAATCAAATCAAAACTTATTATATTAGTCTCCCAACATTAGTAAGTCAACTTTTTCAAAATTTGTATTTTTGTAAATATGCAAAAGAATCTACAATCTCTTAGATACTGACGAGTTATCTGTGTTGTCATATCTAAGTTAAATCAAAACCTTGTTTCAAACACTGGTAAGGTGATACATCATCATCTACGCATACTCTTCATACCCATGGGAATGTTGTACAACATATCTTTATAATATTTTAACTTGTGTTGTTTACCTCCTAGGCCATGGTAAATATGCAAAAAAAAGTATGATCTCTTTTCTAAGTATTGGCGAGTTATCCGCGCCGTCATACCTAAGTCAAACTTATTCTTCAATCTCTCTATTCAAACTCTGGTAGGATGATACATCATCATCTTTGCCTATTTCTCGGTGTTCTTGGGTATGCTATATTAGTGTATACTTGTTTAATAAGTCTTTGGTCTAAATTATGGGGTCTTCCATTATTTAGTAACCCTCCAATTTGAATATGCGAGACCTGTATATTCTTGCACCATTCAATCAAATAGTGATTAAATAGGGGCAACTGTCATACCCCAAATTTTCCCGCCCTTTATCACTACAGTCAGAATTAATTTCAAACAAATTTTTATAAAATTCTTTTGATTTACATTAGTATTTTGGGGTTCTATAAATATTCATTCTCATGTCCAGTTAAAAATATAATAATTCATTTCAAATAATTTGTATTTTTAAAATAACAAATATTTGCACACCTTTCATATACTTTCAATTGAGTTTATTTACAAATGAGTAACATAGCATAATTGGTAAAGAATTAAGCTTATAAGTATGAGGTCACAGGTTCAAATCATGTGTGTTGTATTTTAAACATTTTTTCTATTTCTTTTTGTTACTAATTTCCTTTCCTTTTTTGAAATCAGGCTTGGGTTTTTGGATAACTTACTTCCTAAGTTTTTAAACCTAATTCAAGTCTATAAATAGGACCTTATCTTATCCTAGTTTTGGACAAACAACTCACTCACGAATTCTACGATTCCACACACTACCGTTCAAATTTCTTTTCAAGATTACTTTTGGTGTTATGTTTTTGGCCGATGATTCAATATGAGGCCCTTACCTCTAATTTTCAATTTTATATTTTTGCATTGTTATTTGTGTAAATCAGATGATGATTTCTGATGGTCTCTTTTTTTGTTTCAAAAATATATATATATATATATATATATATATATATATATATATATATATATATATATATATATATATATATATATATATATATATATATATATATATATATATATATATATATATATATATATATATATATATATATATATATATATATATATATATAAGAATTATTTCTTGATTCTTCTTCCTAATATATTAGTTAACAATTTCTTTAACACTTCTCCACTTTATCAAATACAAATTTACACTACAAATTTTAACCTTATGATTCACTCTAAACTTTATTACACACTAACAATCCAAACTATACGAATTTTATACTAATATGTCGTTTTTCAATAACAATTCCTAAACAATTTTTTTTACGTCTTTTTGGTTTATTTCCATCACTTTGCTTTCAAGTTTTTCTATGATAATAGCTATACCTCACAAGCTTGTTTTTTTCCTAACCATTAACAATATCCACCTTCATCATCAAAAAACCCTTCAAACATCATAAACATTAACAGCAACAAGAAACAATAAGAATGGAATCAATAGTGGTGTTGATTGTCTTTTTTTTATTTTTTGTTTTTGCCAATTTTGTTATACATGAAAAGATGAAGAAGAACAACACTGTGATCTCACAGTCGGATCCTCCATCATCTTCCAGCGAGCACTCCAAATCGTTTCCAGCAACAACACCGCTGCCCACCAGAGAATTCATCGCCAAGATCCACAACACCAAACTTTCTATCTTTCCAACCTCTTACAATTATTTTTCTTTTTTTGTTTATTCTGGGGTTGTTGTCTATATCAGACAAAAACTATTCTTGGCCAATGATTAAAATATGAGGTCACTTTGTTATTTTCAATTTTATCTTTTCTTGTTCAATTTTAACTCCTTTGTTGTTTTAATCGTATTATATTTTTTATTTTTATTTCTTGTTAGTAATAATTTTTAAATCAGTATATATAAACACTACACTAACACAAAGGAACTCTCTTAAATTTTCGTCAAAACCTTGTCCATATGTTTTTCTCAAACTATTGTTCTTAACAAATAAAATATCCAATTACTTTGAAAAAACACATTTCTCATTTGACAATTTATTACTAATTGTTATTATTTTTACACTTTGCACCACTAATACATAACTGATTCTCACTGGTTTCCTTTTTCTAATAATTTCAAAATGATCACCATATATTCAATTTTTGTCTCAAAACCTGTAAATACTTAATAATAATAACCATCTTCATGTTTCACTCTTCACCGTTATGATCATGAAATTTCACACTGCACAAATACTAACATACGCCATCATCACTGACTCTTATTCTGCTTGATAGTTTCTTTAAATAACTCACAGCAATGACAACACAACAACCATGAAAAAGGAAACCGAAAATTGCAAAATCCACAACAAGCTTCACCACTGACCGTGAAGCCCGATAACAGATCCACACTGCCACCTCACAATGCACCCTCACTCTCAGCTTTAACACTCCGCAGATCTGTGCTCGCCCTTCCAGCCGTCGTGATTTCCGCCTCTGGTTGAAACTCCGGTTACACCCTTCCATGACAACTGCAAGCCGCCTAAATTGCTACGCCGGGAAACTCTTCCGACTACCTTGAGCACCACTGCCGTGATTCAAGGTTCTTCCAATCGGTATGTATTTCTTAATAATTTCTCATGGGTTTATATTTTGGTTTCTATGGGTTTTAGTTTGAATATTCGAAGGAGTAAGGTGAAGATTTTTGAATTGTATTGATGAGAAAGAAAATGGTGATACATAGAAACAGAGTAACACAGTAAAAGGAAAATGGAAAGGGAAAAGTGTTACGGTATCTCTCATTGTAAGGTTATGTGTATTATAGTTATAACTTTTACATTTTTTCTTTTTCAAATGCCATGTGTTAACTTGTGATTGGTTTATGGTAGTAATTTAAAATAATAATAATACTAATGATCTCCTACACCGAGTAAGCCGCGATTTCTGATATAATGAATTGGTTTTTTGTTACATCATGATAATGTATTAGGGTTGGAATTTTGGCTTTAGGGCCTTTAATTGATTTCTAAGATCTATACACCATTTTATAACTAGTACCCATAATTAATATCCTAAAAAAATTTACACCTCCCTCTGCATAAATAGGTCAAGTCCAACATCTGGACTTGGACCCTTAATATTCACACCCCTTGCGTTTTATTTAATTTACTTTATTATTTTTTATATTTTTTATTATTTTAATATATTTATAAATTATAATATTATATATTAACATTATTTATTATTATTATTATAAATCAATTTTTTTTCAACTTATCCAAATATTTTATTTATTTTTATTGCATTAAAAATTATCATTTTTTATCATACATTAATAAAGGCATTTTTACAACTAATACACTAAAAAACATTTAACCAATAATAAACACTTTTTTCAAATAAAATTAATTCAAACATTCTATAAATAATAGGATGTCCATCTTCGAGTAATTAAATCGGTCGATACGTCGTCTACCAGTTTATTATTCAAAATTAAACAATTAAAAATTCATGCAACTCACCAAATGCACCATCCACGAGCGACATGTGGCCAATATATGACCACGTTATGATGAGACTATATCAGATTCCCCTGCTCCACGCCTTAATATAGCTAACCAATCAAAAATCATTTTTTTAACTAACATAATCAAATTCAAGAACATTTTCGAAAAATGATTAAAGATAATTGTTATCGAATTAACTGCGAACTGCATCTATGCTCACTCAATTTACAACTCAGAGAAAGTCAAGGATAGTTCGAAAGTAATTCTACATAATCCTATAAAAAACACCAACCAACTGTGAATTGTGAATTGGAACTTTGATTCATCATAAGAGGATACATAGGCATACGACTAAAATCGTGGAGAGTTCCCTTAATAAAAATTAAAATCCCATTTCCTAAAAATTTCACTTCTAACCTGGGTATCCTTGCGAACAAGGTAAATGAGGGGTTCCTAACACCTTCCCTTCATCTAGAATCGAGTCCAAAAACTTAGAATCTCTAAGTTTTTAGGGTTATCCTTTATATTCCCTTCCTTATAATAAAAATTAAGGATGGCGACTCTCAAAATTAAAAATCGGTTACAACACAAAGTTGTAGAGAATTGAATTTCCTTCAAAATGAGCTTTAGTTGAGAAATTTCTGATGAAGTATGTGAAAGTTATGCTTGGTCAAAGTTCAATTGACTTCTCCTTAAGTAAACCCTAATTTAGTAACTTTTGACTTTTGATGAATCTTGAGTTTTATTGATGAATAATGATCAACCCTTTATCAAATGATGAGTGTGACTTCAAAATGTTGATGTTGACCAAAAATCTTGAAGTTTAACTGTAAATTGGTCAAAGTTGACTATTTGTCCAATATAGTTAATTTTCAATCATCTGGCTAATTGACTGAGTAAAATTGTACTGCAAGGCCTGAAATTTGGTATGAGGATACTTTGAGACATATGATAAACCATGAAATCCACTTGAGGCACTAGAAGTCAAATTTCCTTTGAGAAAAGCAAGACCCTAGTTGTAGGTCAATTGCTTAGGAGGAGAGTCCATCTGATCAATCTTTTGATAAGTCTTGAGCAATTGAGACCTTCATGAGCATGAGGATGTGTATTGAATTAATTTGTCTTGAAAATGGGAGGGTAAATTTTGGGGTACAACATCTACCCTTGTTCAATTTTCTTAAACCTGAAGAGTTAGATTGGCATGTTCGCCATTCATGATCTGAAGGTGGAAGAGGATTTAACACTAAAGTGCCCAGAAATTTGCACTCATTTGTGCATGAAGTAACACTTTTGGTTGATCATATTGCTTGAATGAGCTTAAAGATGCCATTCGGAAAGTTGACAGAGTGACTTCAGAGATGGGATTATAGATGCCACCCAAAGTATATATTGATAGGAGTATTAGAATGAGTCTACACTAGACTTTATCTGCAGAATGTATGATAAGTGTATCAGAATTAATATACGCTTGATTTTATCTGAGAAGTGTACCAAAATGAATCTACATTTGACTTTATCTGGCAGATGTGCTTGGGAGTGTCAAAATGAATCTACGTCTGATTTTATCTGACCGATGTACTAGAATGAGTCTACGTCCAACATTATCTAAAAGAGTGTCGGAATGAGTATGTGTCCGAATTTATCCGAACGAATACTAGAATAAATCTTCACTTGATTTTATCTGAATAACGTACTAGAATGAGTCTATATCTGACTTTATCTAGAAAATATATTGTAATGAGTCTACGTCCGAATTTATCCAAAGGAGTATCAGAATGAACCTTCACCTAGTTTTATCTGAATGATGTACTAGAATGAGTCTATGACTTTATGTAGAAAATATATTGGTATGAGTCTACATTCGACTTTATCCAAAGGAGTATTAGAATGAACCTTTGTCTGGTTTTACCTGAATGATGTGTTTATCAGAATGAATCATTGTCTGGTTGTATCTGAAAGATGACAAACTGTTGACAATATCTATCTGTTTGGGAACTAACCTGAAAAAGACAAAGTTAATTTTATGCAATTTCATGATGTATGTAACGCATTGTGTAATGATGCTCTCAAAATAAATGAGAATATTATATGTGTTTCGTATGCACATGTTATGATATTTTGTAAATGATGTATGGATGCAATATCTCATTGGAGCGTATCGGTAGCTTCTTGTAACAAAGTATAGTTGGGGAAAATAAATCCATAACTGTTGTTGGGGATGAAGAAATTCTTCAGTTTTGTTTAGAATGACTTTACTGGGGATTCCCGTTTTCTATTTAAGGACACTCTACTAGGGATCTTTGACTTCAACTTGGGGATAGAAGCATTCAAGGAGAGTCTGTTTTTTGTCATTATTTTTATTGAAAGATTTGATTCTTATGTACCCTTACTGGGATAAAAGAGATGGATAATCCTCCAATACACTATCTGACCAGGTTTCAGATATGGGTATCAGCTCTTCTGGGGAGGACAACATTGAATGATATCTGGATGGAGAAGAGAATTCTTTCGGGGAATTTGCAGTATTGGAGAAATAAACTCCTTTGGGGAATTAAATCCTGTAGACTGCGTTTGAGGAAATAATCTCTGATGGGGATTGGAAATTCATAGGCTGCGTTGAGGAAGTTTCCACTGTATGCTGGGAAATGATTCAACTTCCTTATCTGCTAGGGGACCTATTGGGGAAGATGATCATGTCAAGCTATCCATCAGGGATATGGAGGAGAACTAGTGGAAGATTCCCCAGTTTCTATTTGAGGGCATATTAGACTTGTTGAGGAATATATCTCTATTGGGGATGAGCTTGTGAAGATAACTCTATAGAGATAATTCCATGGAGGTTTCTATGTGGTGATTTGTTGGTAACTTGAATATTATCCCAACTCATAGAGTCTTTAATAAATGCTAATCCTATTTTCATGCATATGTTTTGTAAACGGTAATCATATTCAAATGCATATGTTCATTCAACGTAATCATTGGACGCTTTTGCAAACAAAACAGAGAAGGTAAAATAATTCTAAATTTTGAAATATATTTAATTGTATTGATTATGAAAGTTTTCCTATAAGCAAGTAGTTTTATACCAGAAGACAGATATCCTAGTAAGAGGAAATCTTCGTAGAAATTGAAAAACATGTACAAAGTGATAAACAAAGGAAAACATTTATGTGGAAACGATCCTATCGAGTTTCAATTCTGCTATTGCCCCTATGTATTCAAGTATCTCATCACTTGCTGTTGGAAGAGGATGATTGAATTGATCTATACCGTTTGAACTTGACACTAGTAATAAAGTTGTATGTAAGTAGATGGATGATCCAACTGGACATAGTCATACGCTTTAATCCCTAACTTTTTCCTGGACCGCCCTTTTGGGTTTTCAATCCATCAGGATATCATTTTTTGCCTAAGCCACCTTTTCAGGTTTTCGACTTGCCGGATGTACAATTATTTATATATATCCCTAATTTTTTCCCGAACCCTTTTGGTTCGTCGGGATGCCCTTATTTTTTCCCAGGCCTGTCAACCTAGCAGGTCTCTTTTATGCATAGTATTTTTTGACTATGTCCGTGTTCACGTGGTGCGGAAAATCTTCACCGTCCATGGTGGTAAGTATTATAGCAACGCCAGAAAATATCTTTTTGATCATAAATGGCCCTTCGTATGTGGGAGTCCATTTGCCCCTGGGATCACCTTGTGGTAGGATGATGCACTTTATTACCAAGTCACCGGCCTGGTACACCTGATGTTTGACTTTCTTGTTAAAACCCTTGATCACGCTTTTCTGATACATCTGACCATGACAAATATCCGTAAGAGTTTTTTCATCAATCAAATTTATCTGGTCAAGTAGAGTCTGAATCCATTTTCCTTCATCTAAACCTGCATCTTTCATAATCCTTTGGGAAGGAATCTGGACATCAATAGGTAAGACAACCACCGTACCATAGACTAGAGAGGACATGGTCGCCCCAATTGATGTACATAATGTAGTGCGATAACCATGTAGAGAAAATGGTAGCATCTCATGCCAATCTTTGTATGTCACCGTCATCTTCTGCAAGATATTCTTGATACTCTTGTTGGCGGCTTCCACTGTGCTATTCATCTTTGGTCGTTATGGAGAAGAATTGTGATGCTTAATCTTGAACTACGTGAAAAGTTCCATGATCATAGTATTGTTAAGATTGGTTCCATTGTCCGTAATGATCCTTTTAGGGATGCCATACCGACAGATAAGGTTATACTTAATAAACCGAGCCATAACATTCTTGGTAACAGAAGCGAACGAGGCTGTCTCTACCCACTTCGTGAAATAATAAATAGCGACAAGGATGAAATAATGCCCATTGGGAGTGGTAGGCTTAATCTCTCCAATCATATCATTGCCCCACATTGCAAATAACCAAGGAAAAGTCAAGACATTCAAAGGAACTAGGGGCACATGTACTTTGTCAATATAAATGTGGCATTTGTGGAAAGTTCTGGAATGATGATGGCAATCAGTTTCAGTTGTAGACCAATAATAACCTACTCTTATAATCTTCTTAGCGATTGTATGTCCACTGGAGTGAGTACCAAAGACACCTTTGTGCATATCTTTCATAATTTTCTCAGCTTCTTTCTTGTCTACACAACGAAGCATATTCAAATTGTGGTTGCGCTTGTACAAGATTTTGTTACTCAGAAAGAACTTGGCAGATAATCTCCTCATAAATTTCTTATCATTGAAAGATGCTCATTCAGGATATTCTTGAGTTTCTAGGTATCTTTTTACTTTGTGGTACCAAGGCTTTTCCTCTAATCCATTAATATCAACTTCGTAGCAATGTGCCAGTTCGTCTAGTCTCTCAATTGTAATTAGAGGAGCTTCATTATCCCATATGATGTTGAACATAGATGATATGGTAGCTAGTGCATCTGCCATTTGATTCTCTTCTCATGGGATGTGTTCAAAAGTGATTTCTTCGAAGTATGAAATTAATGTCAACACATGCTCTTAATAAGGAATGAGATTTAGATACTTCATGTCCCATTCTCCCTTAATCTGACTGATCACTAGGGCTGAGTCCCCATATACATTCAAGAATTTAATTCTCATATCGATGGCAGCCTTTATACCCATGATGCATGCTTCATACTTGACCATATTGTTGGTACAATCAAAACACAACCTGGCAGTGAAGGGCGTATGGCAAACCTTGGGAGAGAAAATCACAACACTAATTCCATTACCAAGCGCGTTGGAAGCTCCATCAAAAACCATAGTCCATCGGGATCCCTGTTCAGGCCCTTCATACGGTCCATATTCTTCATAATCAGTGATTAGCATGATATTATCATCTGGGAACTCAAAATTCATAGACTGGTAGTCATCTACAGCTTGATGAGCCAAATGATCTGCCAATACATTTCCTTTGATTTCCTTCTGAGTAGTGTACTGAATGTTGTATTCTGTCAAGACCATTTTCCATCTTGCTATTCTTCCGGAGAGAGCGGGTTTCTCGACTATGTATTTTATTGGATCCATCTTAGAGATCAACAAAGTAGTATGAGTCAACATATACTGTCTTATTTGGTGAGCAGCCCATGCCAAAGCGCAACAAGTTTTCTCGATAAGTGAGTATCTTGTTTCACAGTCGGTAAACTTTTTGCTAAGGTAGTATATTGCAAGCTCTTTTCGGCCAGACTCGTCATGTTTCCCCAATACACACCCTATTGAGTTCTCTAACATTTTTAAGCACATGATCAGAGGTCTTCCTTCAACCGATAACATCAAAATTGGAGGTTCCTGGAGGTACTCCTTGATTTTTTTCAAAGGCTATTTGACAATCACCATTCCACTTCACTACTTGATCTTTCTTTAGTAACTTAAAGATTGGCTCACAAGTAGCGGTCAAATGGGAAATACATCTGGCAATGTAGTTCAATCATTCCAAGAAACCTTTAACTTCCTTCTTAGTATGGGGAGCTGGAATTTCTTGAATGGCTCTAACCTTGGAAGGATCAACTTCAATACCTTTACCACTAATGACGAAACCTAGGAGTTTACCAGATCTTACCCCAAAGGTGCACTTGTTTGGATTCAACCTTAACATGTACTTCTTCAATCTCTCAAACTACTTGTGCAGGTGGTCGAGATGTTCTTCTTCAGTCTGAGACCTAGCTATCATGTCATCAACGTAAACCTCTATCTCATGATGGATCATATCATGGAACAAAGCCACCATAGCATGCTGATATGTTGCATCGACGTTCTTCAAAACAAAAGGCATAACTTTGTAACAAAAAGTGCCCCACCGTGTGATAAAAGTAGTCTTCTCCATGTCTTCAGGTGCCATCTTGATTTGATTATAACCAGAGAAACCATCCATGAAGGAAAATACTTTGTGTTGAGCGGTGTTGTCAACCAGAACATCAATATGCAGAATCGGAAAGTCATATTTGGGGCTTGCCCTATTCAAATACTTGTAGTCTATACACATATGCACCTTACCTTCCTTCTTAGATACCAATACCATATTTGCAACCCATTGAGGATAGGACGTAACACCTAAGAAACCTGCATTTAATTGCTTCATGACCTCAGCCTTGATCTTTTCAGACATCTCAGGATGCATACAATGAACCTTCTGCTTTGTAGGAGGACAACCTTCCTTCATCGGTAGACGGTGAACCATAATGTCGGTATGAAGCCCTGACATGTCTTTATAAGACAACGATAAAATTTCAACATAGTCACGTAACATCTAGATTAACCTCTTTTTGACAATGTCTTCTAGGTTGACACCTATCTTAATTTCTTTCTTGTCCTCTTCAGTACCCAAGTTCACAACCTCGATTGGCTCTTCATGCATTTGTATGGCTCTTTCTTCCTACTTTACAATCTTCCTCTCCTTCGTCCTCGGCTTGGTAGATCAGATTTTTGAAGTCATAATTGGCAATAGCAGAATTGGTATCTATGGGACCTAGGGTGAATATGGATCTGTAATTTGTTATGTGGGTGTGTGTAAGAACACATTGCTTTTTTGAAAGCAATGAAGTAAAAGAAAGACAAAGAGCGCAAAATTTAAATTCAAACGTCCAATGATTTATTAAATGAAAATATGCGGATGAAAAATGACAACTCTACTGAATGGACCGTTGTGCCCTGTGTAAGGCATAAGGCTTAAAGTTATTATTCAAATTACATAACCAAAAACTTGAAAGCAAGAAAACAGAAAATAGAATTTACTCCTGACTAAAGGAGATTGTATAAAGTCTTCAACCTTCCAATTGTTAAGCCCAATTACCGTAGTAGGGAAAACCCAATTGTCCATGTCATAGTATCTATTAGCGTCTTCTACAATGTTGACTTGACTTTTGTGAACTCCATTGTTGTCAGAGGAATATGGAATTAGCCCATGTGTGGTAATGATCAGAGGAGTAGTCAAGTCACTCACAACAAAAACATAAGAAATATCATCAATAACATTAACGCCTTTGTCATGGTTAGGCATAAGTGCAGTGATCACATTAGGAGTCTCAGGAGGATCAAATTCAATCTCCTTAGAGTAAATCATATCTTGAATGTTATTTTTCAGAGCCCAAAAGCCATTAGTGTCATGTCCAGGACTGTTGGAGTGATATGTACACCTTTCACTGGGATTGTAATTAGGAGAAGAAGTATTGGGATTCTGAGGAGGATCCTTCAATGTAATCATATATTCCTTCAACATGTGTTGCAATGCTTGAGGCAATGGCGTGTTGATTTTTGTGAACTGTCTCATGGGTGCGAGTTGCCTACACTAATTATTACAATGTTTTTGCTGCACATGCGCAAGATTAGAGATCAGAACTGCCCCCACAGATTAGTTACATTCACTCTTATTACGACCCTTCTGGCCGTACACAACATTGGATTCTTTTTTACCATTGTATAACTTCTTCGCGATATTCAAAGATGTAGCCACCTGAATCTTACCACTTCTGATTCCATTCTCAACATGTTCCCTTGTCAATATCAGCTCAGTGAAACCAGAAGAAGAACTTCCAAGTAGGTGATTATAGAAAGGACCTATTAGTGTACTCATGAACATGTCAACCGATTCCCTATGAGACAAAGGAGGTTGAACTCTGTCTGTAAGATCTCTCCATTTTTGTGTGTACTCTTTAAAGCCTTTCTTAGAACACATGGACATAATCTATAGTTGTATGCAGGTTGGTGCCAATCATAATTATACTGATACTGCCTATAGAAAGTTGTATCAAAATTTTCCCAGGTATGGATATTGATACCTTCGAGCTAATAATACCATTCCAATTGTGTTCCAAACAAACTTTCTTGAAAGAAATGTGAGATACGGTGGCAGAACCGACTGTTATACTGGTTTTGCATTTGTATTCGCAAATATTATGGTAAGCAAGAGTCGCCACCGACTTTTCTCTTATCCAAATTAAGGAAATGGTGAAAAGAATAGAAAAAGACCTTTTCGAGAATTTTCTGAGTAATGGGGGGTAGATTATGGAAAGGGAAGGTGTTAGCACCCTTTCCATCCGTAGTTTTCTATGGGCTCTTAGATGTTTAGCTCATTTTTACATACCTCGTGCTTTGTGTTTTTGAAAAGTATTTGAAAATGCCTTAGTGCGGCGATTCGCTTTACGATAACTCTTGTATCAGTCCTCAAAAGTGTTGATAAAGAAAATGTTTTTGAAAGTTATTTTTGAAATGTGTAAGTGTAAAAAGTTTATTTTATTTGAGCAAGTATCTAACAGCTATCTACTCGTACTCGAAAAAGTTGTTCTTTTCCTCCTATCCCTTAGACAGTGTTATCCTACTATTAGTGAGTAGGTAGCCCTATCGTTGGATGTTTGAGGGACAATCGAAGGGACATTTTTATAGTCACAAAGAAAATTGGGAAAGAAGATTTAGTAGCTACCCTAGGGTTCTAAGATTATATTTTTACCGAGCCGACGTCGAGAGGGTCATCGAGGGACTTATGATCTTTTTGAACCAGAGGGTAGCCACTAAAACCTCTCACGTTTCGATAGTTGTGACTATTTTCCGAATGCAACCAAAGTGGGGTACCCTAGAGGTGTATACATGCAATGTATGTTATGTTCATTTATTTTATTCTTGAGTTAGGTTTGCTAACGTTTGATTATTAGGCTCTTGTCATGCAATCCTATTATCATACATCTAGGCAGTTAATATATGTACAGGAATTAAAAGTGCGGAAATGTAAATCCTACGCTATTACAATGCTTCGGGGAGGGGGTATTTGCATATCCAAAAATTTGGGGAAAGGAAATAAAGAAAAGCAGTAAAGCCATAATTAATTCTCTATTACATCCAATGGGCAGTGACATTAGTATAAAGAGTGCGAAAATAAAATAACGCGCGCGAAAGGGAAAGTGACATCTAGAGCCCTAAAACTTCTAAATAAACAAGAAAATATTTTTTGGTTGTTTTTTTGTTTATTTTAAGAAAGTACTTAAAATTAAAATGAGGAAGGCTAAATTTAATCCTAATTAATTAAATGAATACGAGAAAACTAATTCTAATATTTTTTGTGTTTTTGTTAAGAAAATATTTGAATTATAAGAACCTAGTTCTAATTATTTTTAAATTATAAACTAATGTCAAAATAATTAAATTAATTAATTTACCAAATTAAAATTAATTATAAAATTCTAAGTTTACTATTTTTTATGTTTTTTTGTTGATTTTATGATTATAATTAAAAAAAGATTAAAAATGAATAAACAAATAAAACAAAACAAGTAGCATGCTGGGCCTGATGTTATAAGCAATTGGGGGGTATGCTTTTTCAAATTTTCTAGAAAATCTCAAATATTTCTTTCACCTTAGAATACCCTCCAATCTTTCCCTTTGATTGACTCTAAGTTGCCTCCTTCGAATGACACTGGTTTCATCCTTATAGCTCATTCGGTTGAGTCTATCTACATCAACTCGAATTGTTTAGATCTTTGATGACTCTGAATTCCAATTGTTCCGAGTTTTCCCTTATAAGAGTTTCTTTGAAACCCCTCAGACCTTTGCTCTTCAATTGGCTATGAATTACTCCTCATGGCTCCCTCGATTGGACCCATTTATTTGCCTTAGCTGCTTAATTCAAATAACCTAAACGAGAACTTTATTCTGGCCAGTCGAAGCCTCTTTTGCCACTTCCTTCGAATGCCATTGCGCAGGAGGCTTAGGCCTGGCAACATGTAGGTCCAAGACTCATCATAAGAAAAACTTGCTTTCAATAATTATGTGTCTCCTTCGAATGGCCACCAATGTTTGTCCTTCGAATGGACCTTTGGAGTTCTCTTTCGAAGGGGTCATATTGTGTGTCATAGTGTAGAAACTGTGTTGAGGGGTCTTGGCCTTGTGCATTGAAAACCAACACAGAGGAAGTCTTTGCCTTGTGCATTGAAGGCAATCATAGAAGAAGCCTTTGCCCTTGTGAATCCAAGACAAGTCTGAGGAAGCCTCTTCCTTGTAGATTCGAAGGACAGTTGAAAGGAGCCTTTGACTTAATGAATCGAAAGCAAGCATGAAGAGGCCCTTTCCTAGTTAATCGAAGGTTGCATGTAGAGGCTTTTTGTCTTGTGAATCAAAATAAACATGCAGGAGGCCACTGCTGGTGAATCAAAGGGAATTTGTAGGGGTTCTTGCCTAAATGAAACTTGGACCAATGCTTGCTCGAAGGGGACCCAACGCTCAATCGAAGTTGGTGGGCCAATGCTTGATCGAAGGGTTTTAGATACCCAATCAAACCTTATGAGAAAGATATCGCTCGAAGGGTTGTAGGAGCCCAGGTGAATCTTGTTGACATGCCAATTGAAGGATACTTTGATCTGATATGCCAATCGAAGGACATTTGGTTGACATGCCAATCGAAGGACACTGTTCACCTGCCAATCGAAAGACACTTTACTATCATTCAAAAATTTTCATTTTCTTTAGGCAAGTGTTTGTAACCACCCATGTAAAAGAGAAACCTTGGGGAACATGAGAGGGAAAATTTTGGGGTACAACAACTTCCCCTGTTCAATATTCTTAAACCTGAGGATTTAGATTGGCTTGTCTGCCTTTTGTGATCTGAAGATAGAAGTTGATTGAACACTAGAGTGCCCTGAAATTTGCACTCGAATGAAGTAACACTGATGGTTAATGATGGCGGGAATGGGCTTACAAATGCCATTTGTAGAGGATGACTGAGAGTCGTCGGAGATGGGCTTAAAGATGCCATCCAAAGTAGATGCTAATTTCATAAATTGTCCATTTGTGGGGAATTCTTGCTCCTGTTGTCTGAGGAGGAATCCGCTGGGGAATGTGGGTTTTTGTTGTTCTCCCGCTTAAGTAAAACTCTATGGGGAATAGAGTCTAGAAGCTTCAGTTGCCCAAGACTCTACTGAGGGGTTATCTCTGTACTAGAGATATGATAGTTTGTTGCTTTTTGGTTGAAATCCAGGTTTCCCAGTAACTTGCTGGAGATAATGGAATTTACTGTTACCTGAAAATATATTAGAAAGGGCCTGTGCAGGGCTATTTCAGGATGAGTGTGTGTTAGTCTGCATCCGAAGATCATGAGAAGCAACCTGCGTAAGATTGCTTCATCTGGTCACGTAGATAGTTTTCCTGTCTGGTTTCAGGTATTAATCTACAAATCAGTTGTTCACATATAGTTGCCCTGTCTGGTTTCAGGTATTAATCTAGAACTTGAAAATTGTCCGTCATTTGAGATAGTTGTCCTGTCTGGTTTCAAATATTAATCTCTAACCTGAGAAAGAAAGATAGCTTTCCTTGCTTGTTACAGGTATTAATATTCAATCTCTCCATGTAGATAGTTTTCCTGGCTTGTTACAGGTATTAATCTACAGTCGGTCATTCACAGATAATTGTCCTGGCTTATTACAGGTATTAATTTGGAACTTGATTTTATTGGTCGTTGAGATAGTTATCCTAGCTGGTTTCAGGTATTAATCTCTGACCCGAGAAAGAAAGATAGTTTTCCTGGCTTGTTTCAGGTATTAATCTACAATCGATCATCCACAGATAGTTGTCCTGGCTTGTTACATGTATTGATCTATAACTTGGCAACATTGGTCACATAGATAGTTCCCCGTATGGTTTTAGGTATTAATCTGTGGCCTGCTGTATTTGTTGGTAAACCCACCTTGCTTCGGGAGTTCATACCACTTGGTCGTGTAGATGGTTTCCCCGTCTGGTTTCGGGCATTAATCTTTGACCTGCTGCATAAGATGAAAGTGTTTATCTATCTGTTAATTCAACCTGAAAAGGTAAAGCCAGTTTCATATGATGTCATGATGCATGAATTGCAGGATGTTTTCAAAATAAATGAGATTGTGATATATGCATTTGTGCTGCATATGCTATGATGTTTCTAAAATGATGTATGAATGCAATGTATGAATGTGTCGGTTGTTCCATTGCAGTGTTGTTGAACTAGGGAAAATAAATCCCTGATTGTAGCTGGGGGAGAAAAATGTAGATCTTCGGATTTTGTTTGAAGTTGACATGCTGGGAGATGAACTTACATTGTTAGAGAAATAAACTCTGTTGGGGAGGAAACTCCGTAAACTGCTTGGGGATTTTATGGAAGTCCTGCTGGGGAAACCTGAGAAGCTTGGCGACTTCACTAGGGAATTTTTGTTGGAGCAGTAATTTAGATATTCTTGCTCCTCTAGGGATATGAGAACCTGACACCATTAGGTTGCATACTGAGAATATGGAAGTGACCATGTAGTAGGATGTCTCTACCTCTATACCTGCTGGAGAAGGTATCTGCGGGGTTTTGTGGATGGCCCTTAGACATTGTCTCGTTCCTTAAAGTCATTAGTAATTGTCTTTCTGTTTTTTATGCGTATATTTGTAAGTAGTAATCACATTCAAATGCATATGTTCAAAAATAATCATTAGACGTCTTACAAACAAAACATAAAAATAAAAACAAATAGCTTTGTATTTTCGAAGGAATAATAGCTTTGTATTAACTTGAATAAGTGTTTTTTGTACAACGAGACAAACATACTAATAAGAGAATGTCGTCGCAAGAATAAAAATTTACAAAGTAGTATACAAAGAAAACAACTATGTAAAATGATTCCAATGGGTTCCCATTCTGCTATTGCCTTTATGTCTTTGAGCGCCTCATCTCTTTCGCTGCTTGTCCGAAGCTGACTAGATTGATTAGTATCGTTTGAGCTTGAAGATTGGTTGTAATGTGATCCAACGGGACATAGTTATACGCTTTAAATCCCTAACTTTTTCCAGGACCGCCCTTTCGGATTTTAAGTCCACCGGGATACCCTTTTTTGCCCAAGTCGCCTTTTCAGGTTTTCGACTTGTCGGTGTACAAATTTTCTTATGTATATCCCTAATTTTTGCCCGAACCCCTTTGGTTCGCCGATATGCCCTAATTTTTTCCTAGGCCAGTCGACCTAGCGGGTCTTTGTTCATGTGTAGTATCTTTTAACTATGTCCACATTTACAGGGTGCCGAAGGTCGTCACCATCCATGGTGGTCAAGATCATGGCTCCATCAGAAAGTGTATTCTTGATCACAAATGGCCCTTCGTATGTGGGAGTCCATTTTCCCCTGGGATAACCCCGTGGCCGAATAATCTGTTTGATTACTAGGTCACCAACCTGATATACCTGACGTCTGACCTTCTTATTAAAATCTTTGATTATACGTTTTTGGTAAATCTGACCATGACAGACAGCCGTGAGCCTCTTCTCATCAATCAGGGTTAACTGATCAAGTCGAGTCTAAACCCATTCTTCTTCATTCAAACCTACATCCTTCATGATTCTCAAGGAAGGGATCTGGACTTCAATGGGCAGGACAACTTCCATACCATATACTAGAGAGAAAGGAGTTGCCCATGTTAATATGCGCACGGTGGCATGGTAACCATGAAGAGCAAATGGTAACATCTCATTCCAGTCTTTGTATGTCATCGTCATCTTCTGTATGATTTTCTTGATGTTATTATTAGCAACTTCTACATCGCCATTCATCTTCGGCTGGTAAGAAGAAGAGTTATGATGCTGGATCTTGAATTGTGTGCAGAGCTCGGTATTCATAGTGTTATTGAGATTGGTACCATTATCTATAATGATTCTTTTTGGAATACCATACCAGAAGATAAGGTTATGTTTGACGAATCGGGCCACCACGTTCTTGGTAACAAAAGAAAATGAGGCTACCTCGACCCACTTCGTGAAGTAATCAATGGAAACCAGGATGAAGCGGTGCCCATTAGAAACTGTAGGTCCAATCTCTCCAATCATGTCGATCCCCCACATTGTGAATGGCCGGGGAGAAGTTAAGACATTTAGAGGAACCATAGGCACGTTTACTTTATCAATATAGATCTGGCACTTGTGGTAAGTTTGTGAATGCTGATAATAGTCTGCTTCCATAGTAGACCAGTAGTATCCTGCCCGTAGGATCTTTTTAGCCATCGTGTGTCCACTGGAATGAGTGCTAAAGGTACCTTCGTGAAAATCAATCATAATCTTTTCTGCTTCACTATTGTCTACACACCGAAGCAAGGTATAGTCATGGTTGCGCTTGTAGAGGATCCCTTTACTGCGGAAGAATTTGGTGAAGAACCTTCTCAGGAACTTCTTATCATTGACTGAAGCTCCCTCAGGATACTCTTGGGCTTCGAGATATCTTTTGACTTCATGGAACCAAGGTTTTTCCACTACTTCTTCAGTATCAATCTCGTGACAGTATGCGGGTTCATCCATCCTTTCAATAGTGATCTGAGGAGCTTCATTATCTCACCTAATCTTAATCATGGATGACACAGTAGCTAGCGCGTCCGCTAGTTAATTTTCCTCTCGCGGGAAATGCTCAAAAGTAATTTCTTCAAAATGTGGAATCAGTGTCAACACATGCTCTTTATAAGGGATGCGATTAGGATGCTTCATGTCCCTTTCTCCTTTGATTTGACTGATTACCAGGGTCGAGTCTCCAAATACACTTAAGAATTTGATCCTCAAGTCGATAGCAGCTTTGAGACCCATAAAGCATGCTTCATATTCAGCCATATTGTTGGTACAATTGAAACATAATCTGGCAGTGAAAGGGGTTTTACAACCCTCAGGAGATATGATCACAACACCGATGCAATTGCCAAGAGCGTTGGAAGCTCCGTCAAAAACCATAGTCCATCGGGATCCTTTTGTAGGTCCTTCATCTGATCCAGGTTCTTCACAATCAGTTACTAACATGATGTTCTCATCTGAGAACTCAAAATTCATGGATTGATAGTCGTCCATAGCCTGATGATCCAAATGATTAGCTAATAAACTTCCCTTAATTGCTTTTTGGGTTGTATATTGAATTTCGTATTCGGTCAGGATCATTTGCCATCTTGCTATTCTTCTGGAGAGAGCGGGCTTCTCAAAGATGTATTTGATGGGATCCATTTTAGATATCAACAAGGTAGTATGAGTCAACATATACTGTCTTAGTCGGCGAGCAGTCCATGCCAAAGCGCAGCAAGTTTTCTCGAGCAGTGAGTATCTTGTTTCACAGTCGGTAAACTTTTTGCTAAGGTAGAATATTGCATGCTCTTTTTGACCAGACTCGTCATGCTGCCCCAACACACACCCCATTGAGTTCTCTAATACAGTTAAGTACGTGATCAGAGGTCTTCCTTCGACTGGAGGAATTAAAATTGGAGGCTCTTGAAGATATCCCTTGATTTTGTCAAAGGCGTTCTGGCAGTCGTCATTCCACTTCACTCCTTGATCTTTCTTTAGTAACTTGAAGATTGGCTCGTAAGTAGCGGTCAGATGTGAAATGAATCTGGAAATGTAATTCAGACGTCCCAAGAATCCCCCAATTTCCTTCTTAGTACGAGGAATTGTCATTTCTTGTATAGCTTTGACCTTTTCAGGGTCAACTTCAATACCTTTGCCGCTGACAGCGAATCCTAAGAGCTTACCGGATCTTACTCCAAAGGTGCACTTATTCGGGTACAATCTCAGTTTATACTTCTTCAGCCTTTCAAACAGCTTCTGTAGTTGATCAAGGTGTTCCTCTTCAGTCTAAGACCTGGCTATCATATTGTTGTACCCGAAAATTTTCCCTCTCATTTCTCAAAAGAATCTCTCATAAGATCTCCTTTTGTTCAAGACTACACAAGGTTTGATCAGCTCAAGACACCTCCTCAACATTGACAACTGAAAATTAGGGTTTGAGTTTTCACAAGGACAATTGGACTTTTAATTCCCAATATGAATTTCATGGATCATTAGGAACCCTCAAGATTTCTCATGTCAAGTTTCAAGCTTTGAATCACATTTTTGCTCAGTCAATTGATCAGATGACCTAAAATAAGCTGTATTGGGGAAAAGGTCAAATATGGTCAATTTGCAGTCAAACTTTATAATTTTTGGTCCATATCAATATTATAAACTCATATATGTCATTTGATCAAGTTTGGATCACAATTCCTCAAGAAATTTGATCAGAACATCAAAAGGGCAAAATGGTTAAAATTAGGGTTTTGATTGAGGAGGTTCAATTTTTGACTTTTGACCTAACAAATGACTTATTGGTTTAAGAAATGATCTCAAAGATTCAAATACATCATTTTAACCTAATGACATGGCTCAATACATTTCCTAAGATCAATTGATTGATAATTGAATTTCAGTCAACTGATGAAAAGTCATATTTACACCGAAAAGTCAAACTTTGACTTTTTGATCAAAATCAAGTATCAGAGATTACAATTCATCAAGACATGTCAAAATATGAAACTTGTTCATCAAGGAATTGAAAAGTCAAAATTCATCTTTGAAAAGTCAAATTTCTAAGACTTAGAATTTTTGTGTTGGAAAGGTCACTTTTTTTCACAACTTTATGCCAAATTTCCACCATGATGCAAGGTGATTCAAAAGAAACTTCCAAAATAAAAGTTGTAGGTCTCAATGAGATCTGAAACATTTTAGGGCATAACTTTTCCTAGAAGTGCTTAGATTTCAAGTTATTAGATGACTCAAAATTTAAGCACTCCTAGCATCAAGTAAGCATTGCATGGCTGGAGGTTGAAGATGAAGTCATTTCTAGGACTGGATTTGTGTTATATATTATTGGTTTTGTTTAAGTTAACAGATGTATAGCTACCCCAGTGTTAAGGCAACACGCGTTTCATGTTCAGGGCGTGGGTTCAAGCCCCAGCGCCGCCACTTTTTGTTATTTCTCAAACATTTTCTCTCTTTTTTCCACAAGTCAGCGCTTGGGCTTAAGGCCATTGGCATCTTCCATTTTTGCTGCACCACACCCCCTGCCTGCTTATCACAACACATGCCCAACCTTTTTATTTTATTTTTTTTTATTACAAAAAATACCATTTGGGCCAGGCCTTCCAAAACTGTTTTTCTAACAAACTCCCAAATCCCATTTCAAACCCCCCCTGACATTTATTTTTATATTTTATTTATTTTATTTTTATTTATTATTTTTATTATTATTGTTATTATTATTATTTTTATTAATAAAAATCCAAAAGTATATATTTCTTCATTATTTACATGCTTATATAAAACTAAAAAGACAAAATGTTTTCTTAACAAATTTAATTCTTTTTTCTTAATAAATTAATAATTAGATTTAGGTTTAGTTATTTTCTTTTCTAATTAAAATCAACTTAGAATTTAGGTTTCTTTTAATTAATTAATTTTCATATTGTTGTACCCCAAAATGTTTCTTCTCATTTCTCAAAAGATCATCTTGGACCCTCAGGTTTGCTTCCATCCAATTTCAAGCCTTGAATTACAAATTTTCCAAGAAAATCATTTACAAGGGCAAAATGGTCATTTGCATACTGAAAAGTCAAACTTTGAGTTTTAGATTAAAATCAAGTTTCAAGAATCACACTTCATCAAGGCATGAAGTTTGTTTCATCAGGAAAATCATAAGTCAAGATTCATGTTGAAAAAGTCAAAATTCTAAATACTTAGAATTTTTCTAAGTGTTTAAGAAATATGAAAAACTCAGAACTTCTGGCCAGATTTTCACCATGATGCAAGCTGATTCTGGAAGAACTTCTAACACAAGAGTTTTTGATCTCAATAAGACCTAAAAAATTTCAGAACAGAACTTCTTCTAGAAATGCTGGGATTTCAAGTTATACATCTTCAAAGTCACGTCACTGAAACTTAAACACTTAGTAAATTCTGAGCATTTTCAAATCAGAATTTGTTTACAACTTCTGGTCAGTTTTCACATAGCTTAAGTCAGAAGTTGCAAGAATAAGTCAAAAAGGATTAACAAAGCATGTCATAAGCTATCTGGAAAGTCTGAGAACTCGCTCAGAACATGTTGGAGCAAAGAGATTCAAGGATCAGAAGTTGGATGTTGTTCTAAGTCGCACTGATGTTGAACTTCTGGCCTAGAATTAAACTATGATGCACAATCTCATAGCGCAGGATTTCTGGTTTGATAAATCTCATCATCATTTAATGCTCACAACGACTTTTGAGTTTTTATCTAAAGGATTTCCCCACGTGTGAGATAGAAGTACCATTGCTATCCTTGAAAAGTAAACTTTTGTACAAGTTTATGCTGGGCCCATGCTTTGCTTTTGCCTCTGAGGGTACTTTTCCTTAATTCATGCTTACAAATCCAGCTTAGGCACGACTAAAAGCTGCTAACCATCATACTTGTTTATCTTGCTTCAAGAACAAGCCATCACACTAGCATGATGTTGGTACTTTTGACTTCTCCAAGCTACAAAGTTCTTGCCTATAAATTAAACTTCATTGGCAAGTGTGAAGAAAAAAGGCCGGTGGAAAAATTGAAAAGAAAAAGCTTTAAAACCTTGCTAAAAATTCCAGGAATCCAAAACTGCAAACACAAATATAAAACCTGTTAGTTTTTTATTCTTGCATTCAAACTCCAATTTCCCTCAAGTATTTCTTGACCAAATCATCCATTCACCATTCATAACCCAAGTTAAAGGTTGTTCTAGCCTGCTGAATACATGAGGAAGCTGATCAGAACATTACAAGTAGTCAGAACCAGACTCCAGCTCCCAGAACATTTTTCAGCTGCAAGGTAAGCTTCTGCTAACCCTCATCATATCACTTAAGCATTGTTAGACTTACATGTTCAAAATACAATGTAGACATCCTGATTCTGATGTTGTACATATTCTGAGGTTTCATGTATTTTCCTGCCTAAATAGGAAGAACATTAGTTCAGAACTTATTAAGGAAACTAGGACTAGCAGATACATGCTTGTTTCTGATTTATAGTCTTGACATTTTTTATGCTTCTGAAACCATGATGGAAAACTGCCATAATTGCTATGTCTGTGTTTTTTGTTCTATTAAGATCTAACTAAGTTGCAGATGTTCTGATTAGCATGAAGAAAGAATTGGAGTTCTTCATCAGAGTTTACTTCGTGATACATGTTTATGCTTTTGCTTCTAATACCGGATGTACAGTCACCCCAGTGACAGACAGTGTGTGCGCATAAGACATTAGTGCTAAGGGTCCTGGGTTCTAGACCCAGAAGCATATTTTTAGGTTTATTTATTGACATTTTTACCCATTTATCTGTCAGACGATACTTCTAGATTAGAACTTCTAGATATCCTCACCTAACAGCATAATCACTTCTCTCTCTCAAACAATCAGAACTTCTGACTTGCCAGAGATATATGAACTTCTAGATTCCCAGCTACACTATAGCTTCTGACCCCCTCAACCTCAGAGCTTGGTGTACCCAGGCCCAGAACTTCTGACCCTCCACTTTCTCACTAACATTTTCTCTTTTGCAGCGTATCAGAGTCAGAACTTCTGTTCCTTCTCGTTTCAGCAACATGCTGATTCTGACTCCCTTTTCTCTTATTTATCTTATTTTAGCTTTTAATAACTAAAAACACCAAAAATATTTCATATTCACATGTTTTATTTTATTTCTTTAAGAACAAAAAAATCAAAATATTTTCTTAAGTAAACTAATTTCTTAACAAAAAACAAAACAAGTCCATTTCAATTCTTGTACATTATTTCAATATGGTTGTAATAGATAATTAGGGCTTTAATTTCTTGAAATCCCCATTTGTAAACTTGTACACCCCATCCCCCTAATGTTTGTAATAGCATAGAATATTTACTTTCCGTGTTTTTATTGCTTTCATATAAATGCTAGTAATTAGGATTTGTATGGAAAGACTAAAAAACCAATCAATTAGAAACCCTAATTCAAGACAAAAACAAGCATGAAAATGATACACTTGCACACAAGCACCCCTACGGTTATCCCACTTGGTTGCCTTATACAAAATGACCATATTACGCATGTAAGGTGTCTTAGCAAAAACAAGCAAATACAAGATCATAGTCCCTCGATGAAGCTATCTAAGTTGCCTTACAAATGATCTTAGTCCCTCAAAAAGAATGCTAAGATACCTTGCAATATTGTTAATCATGGTTATACGATGACCCACGCCCGTCCCGTTTACATCCAAAGATATGGGTTTCTTACCAAATCAATGGTAAGACAACAATGTCAAAGGAAAAGAAAATGAACAAGAAAGACATTTGAGTAGGTAGATTGCTCTTAATTACTTGCTCCATTTCAAAAAAACAAACAAACATCCTTGCTATTTTCAAAACAAGCACACACATTTTCAAACATCTTACAAACATTGAAAACATTTTCAAAAGATCAAACATATTTGTATACATTCTTACGAACAAGAACCATTACAAAGATTTCCTAAACAATAGCCTCTTTACAAAATACTTTCAAAAACCACACAAAGCACAATTTTAAACAAAAGCAAGTGATCTAGCAAGTAACTAAGAGCCCATGGAAAACTATGGATGAAAAGGGTGCTAATACCTTCCCTTTTCATAATCTACCCCCTGAACTCAAGTAATAATATCAAAGATCTTTCTTGTGATTTTTCACCTTTCCTTTTTGGATAAAAGAAAATTCGGTGGCGACTCTTGCTAACCGCAACATTTGCAATCAAACGCAAAACCCTCAAGTCAGTTCTCCCACCGTATCACAGAACTGGCGACTCTGCTTGGGAAATTTTAAAAGTGGGGTTACCTTAGGGCTAGGTCACATTTATTTTCTTTCATTGTTTTACTTGTATGCTTTAAATTATGGTTCTTTGTTTGGGTTTGAATCCTCTAACCGGATTTGGGATACATTATAGGTAAGTAGCACTACATTGTGAAAACTGTGCGGGGTATACCGACATGGTCTAAGCAATAGCTACATTAGTGCGACATATTTGTGGGTACAGGTAGCCTTTGAGTTAATCAAAGAGAATACGGGGCCGCTGAGTGATGTCATAAAGCACTAATGAACTTCTAGAACCTTTACTTGACCAACTTAGCCATTTAGGATGTAGTGAGATGACCGACTTTGGTGTAGTCTAGAGTTGGTAGATACTCGATATTACACTCATTGAGGTTTGGTTTCTTGGGATATTTCGGTCGCCATTAAAGAGGCTTGTGCTGAAACAATGACCAAGGAAACAAACCAGTGATATTGAGCTCCTTAGAACCCAATTACTATTACTAGGACATGTTTGAGACAACTAAACTTCAAGAGGGTACTTACCTATAAAACTCCATGCAAGCCTAAACCTAAGGATTTGTTTGCTTTGTTTGTATATACATACTTGTACATAACATAACATCATGAATATCATACACATTCACTAACCATTTCAAGGATTTTTGGATTCATCTTAGTTCTTGTTTTGTAGGATATGGATTCACTCCGCAAAAAAACTATTCAAGTCAACATTGTAAGAATCCCTCCACAACTTAAGGAGCTAGCTTCAAGGATTCTAGAAAACTCTCCATTCACTGAGAGACATGGTCGCCTACTCAACTTGGTCACCTCCAAAACAGATGAGGACATGATGAATGTGCTCTTTCAGTTCTTTGATCCTTTACACCATTGCTTCACATTTCCCGACTATCAACTTGTGCCTACTTTGGAAGAATTCTACCGAATCTTGAGGATTTCCATTCTCAATCAACTACCTTTCAATGGTACGGAAAGATACCCAAATCCAGAAGAGATTGCTCAAGCTCTACACTTGCACTCATCTGATGTCACAACTCATTGGGAAATAAGAAGTGGTGTCAAGGGTTTCCTAGAAAGTTCCTATTTGAGAAAGCCCAAAGCTATTGGAGTTCTTTGGATCTGCAAGCCTTTGAGGAAATTGTGGCTCTCCTCTTCTATGCGATGGTTTTGTTTCCAAATCCTGACCAACTCATAGATGTGAACACCGTTAAAATATTCATATCCCGAAACCCGGTGCCTACATTGCTAGGGGATATCCTACACTCTTTTCACACTCGGACAATGAGGAAAAGAGGTGTCCTTATGTGTTGCACTCCTCTATTGGAAAGATGGTTTATCTCATATCTTACCCAATCTGTATTAAAGAATGAGCAAGGTTCAAGGTGGTCACAAAGGTTGATGATGCTCAAACATTCATACATTCATTGGTGCTCCCGATCCATAGAGAATGTTACTATTGTCGACCGTTGTGGGAAATTTCCTAATGTCCCTTTACTTGGCATTAGGGGAGGTATCACCTATAACCCCTGCTTAGCCTTAAGACAGTTTGGTTATTCCCAAAGGGATGACCCGCACGAGATACTGATTCAAGGTTTGGTATTTGACTACGACAATGATGATCAAGGTCTTCGCCAGAGATTTATCCGAGCTTGGGGATGTTAAACAAGGTAGATAGCAAGACACTGGGGCACAAGAATTCCATCCCTCTTGAGCCTTACCTCAAATGGGTACGAACTCTTTCTCAGAGTCTTATGATGCCTTACCCCTCCATTCTCCCGGTGATTGTTGAGCCTGTCATGGAAGGAGAAGTTCCATACACTATCCTACATCCTGACATGCCCACCTCTCTTGAAGACCTACAAAGGGATTGGATACAACTCAAGGGGGAGCGATATGCTTTCAAAGCCCAATTCTGCGCAAGCGAGAAGAAGGTTTTGGAACTCACTAGGCTACTTCATGAGTAGCAGACTTTGAATACCTACATTGCACCAAAAAGGATGCGGACTACCTTTTTATCTTAGAGTTTTTTGTATTATTTTGCCCAAGAAGGCATTGATGTACTCAAAAGCTTTAATTTATTAATATAACGTGTGTTTCATTTTTGTCTAAAACAAATTTGAATCTTAAAATCCTTGAAATCATTGCATACGGATTTATCATTCATCATAACATAAGCAGGTTTCTTGCAACAAGTCTCCTCATGTCTCTACTATTTATTTTAGTAAGATGGATCTCGAGTAAATGGTAAAGGACCTCCAAGCTCAGAATGCACAATTCCATCAGTTATTCTTGTCCCTAGCCAAAGGACAAGAAGAGTTGAAGACTTTGTTGGCTGAGGAGAAGAAAAAGAAGACAAAGAAGATAACCAGAGTTCTAAACATGGGAAGAAGGTTCCAAGGGCAGACAAGAAGGGCCTTAGACTTTGCAACGACATCCAGAGAGAAAGACAAACAAGATGGGAAGGGAAAAGAAACAATTGTCCAGTTAGAGTCAGAAGAGAAAGAGGAATAAGAAGACTATTATGAAGAATAATACCCTTCAGCCGATGACAAGTATAAACATCTCGAAGAACGGTTGAGTGCAATGGAAATCCAAAAAGTGTCTGGTTTGGACTTTGAGGAGTTGGGCTTAGTGTCGGGAATTGTCATTCCTCCAAAATTCAAAGCACCTATGTTCGCCAAGTATGACGGAGTTTCATGCCCTAAAATGCATCTCTGGTCCTATGTAAGGAAAATCCAGCCCCATACCGCTGACAAAGACTTATGGGTACACTTCTTCCAAGACAGTCTGTCTGAAACTCAACTCGATTGGTTTTATCAGTTAGAAAGAGCCAATGTTCATAGCTGGGAAGATCTTGCTGCAGCCTTTTACAAACAATACCAATACAACGCTGATCTTGCGCCTACCCATACTCAACTCCAGAGTATGGCCATAGTTTCAAGTGAGGGTTTCAAGGACTATGCGCAAAAATGGACAGACTTGGCTGGAAGAGTTCAACCTCCCCTATCTGAAAGAGAATTAATAGACATGTTATTGGGCACCTTGTCTGGCCCCTTCTTCAATCACCTAATTGGGAGTTCATCGGCAGGTTTTACTGAACTGATATTGACCGGAGAGAGGGTAGAAGCCGGGATAAAGAGCGAAAATATTCAGAAAGATACATCCTCTGCTTCTATAAGGAAGCCATTTATAGGAAAGAAATAAGTGGTTGTTGTTTATCCTCAGAAAAATCAAGATAGGGTCGAACGCCGTCCAATGGTGGGGGCTGTTATGATTCCTAAACCTGTGCCTGATCAGCAAAGAAACAACCAACCAAGGATGGAAAGACAAGTCAAACAATTCACCAGAATTAACATGACCTTATCTCAAGTATTTCCACATCTGTTAAGATCCAACTTAGTGACCTTGAAAGAAGCTCCAAAGAATCCTAACACAATATCTCCTCACTATCATCCTAATTCTCGTTGTGCATACCACTCTAAGAGTCTCGGTAATGACACTAACAATTGTTGGGCTCTAAAGAACAAAGTACAAGACCTCATTGAAGCCAAAGAAATTGAATTCGATGCGCCCGAAAAGCCAAATGTCATTTCTGCCCCTATGCCCAAACACGGCCATAATACTAACGCCATTGAGGAAGATATGTTTGTTACTTCAGTTGATGAACTTATGACCCCCACTCCTGACTATAAAAAAGAACTTATTAAATGCCAGTGTATTCCCAGGCTATGATGAAAGCTGCCATTTCTGTTTGTCCTCACCAACCAGTTGTCCTTTGTTGAAAGCAGGCGTTCAGTGCCTAATAGATAAGAAAAAAAATTTATTTGAAAAGACTTATGTTCCACCTGTTCCTTTTAATGATGTTGCTATGATTACCATTTCCGCCAATTCTTCCAGGGTCTCCACCAAAAGACCCGTTAGAATTACATCAGTTCCAAAAGCAGCTCCTTTGATAATTACAATGCATGGACTAGACCCGTATTCGTCAGACAAAACCATACCATGGAATTATGGAGGGGATGTCTACTACCATGGTATCAAGCAAGATTGGCCAGCTGCCGAAGATTCAAGTTCCGAGAAAGTTAACTCTGATATCAGTAATATTATGGGGACTAGCAAGATAACCCGAAGCGGAAGGATATTCTCTCCAGAAATTGCTCCCCTAAAAGTAGTTTCTGGACCCGTAATCATTCATGTTGTTGTTTCTCCTTCGAAGGCTATTCCCAGTCCTACAATCATCTTCGCCAATACTCCAACTGACAAAGTTGTGAAAACCCATGCTATCACTCCAACTGACATTCCTGCTGTCGAGTTAACCGAGACTCGAGGAAAAAGTGTTCTGATTGGGCCTTTCCGGACGAAGGCACAATCATTGGCTATCCCTGAGACCTCCCAGAAAGAGATGGAGGAAATTCTAAAGATCATAAAAAGAAGCGACTATGATGTAGTTGAACAACTGGGGCAAACTCCATCCAAAATTTCCATGCTGGCTTTACTACTATGTTCCGAGGTGCATGCAAAATCCTTGGTAAAATTCCTGAAAACTGCCCATGTACCCCAAGATACATCTGTCGATCAGTTCCAAGACTGCGTAGCCAGCTTGACTGCAGATAATGGTCTAGGTTTTTCGGATGCTGATTTAACGCCAAGAGGAAGGAAGCATAATGAGGCATTGCACGTCTCAGTTAAATGTAGGGGTACAACCTTGGCTCACGTTTTGGTGGACACTGGTTCATCTCTGAATATATTGCCTAAAAAAGCTCTTGATAGGCTTGACTGTGAGGGATTGGCATTGAAGCCAAGTAACATAGTAGTAAGGGCCTTTGACGGCTCAAAAAGGATGGTGCATGGGGAAGTGGATATCCCCATAACGGTTGGAACCCAAACATTTGATTCAACTTTTTATGTAATGGATATCCGTCCTTCATATTCCTGCTTGCAAGGCTGACCATGGATTCACAATGCGAGCGCTATTACTTCTACGTTGCACCAAATGCTGAAGTATCCAATTCAAGGGAAAATCATCACCGTTCATGGAGAAGAAGAGTATATGATCAGCCATCTCAATTCCTTCATATATGTGGAATTAGATGGTGAATTTATTGAAACTGCATTCCAACACTTTGAAGAAGTCCCACAAGAAGTGGCAATAACCAAGGTTGTTCCCAAGATCACAAGGCCTCCACTTAGGATGTCATCTTTGAAGGATGCAAAAGCAGTGATAGAAGAAGGTGGGTGCACTATTTGGGGACAACTCCCAGATATCCCATACAAATCTGACATGTTTGGCCTAAGTTTCACTTCAAGTGCCCAGAAAATTGTACGTTGCGCTCGTGCTGGAGGACCACCCCTAAAGATCAGCAACCATGAAGTCAACGTGGTAGAAGATGATAAAGATGGATGCAACCTGGAGGATTGGATCTTCCTGTGATACGGTGGCAGAACCAGACTGTTTTAGGAAAATGTTGGTTTGCGTTTTGCGTTTGTGTTTGCAAAATGTCGCGGTAAGAAAGAGTCGCCACCTACTTTTATTTTATCCAATTGGAAAGGAAAAAAAACACAAAAATTCCTTTTTCGAGATTTTGAGTACGGGGGGTAGATTATAGAAAGGGAAGGTATTAGCACCCTTTCTATTCGTAGTTTTCTACAGGCTCTTAGGTACTTTCTCATCATTTTAAAAATTGCTTATGTGTTTGTGTGTTTTGAATTTTTTTTTTACTTGGTTTTAACCCTTGCTTCTGTCTTCAAGAGTGTTACGAAGTTGTTTTGAAAACTTTGTTTGAAAAGAGTGTAAGTGTGGAAAAGTTTGATTTTGAGCAAGAACCTACTAGCATCTTACTACTCGAAAAAAAGAATGTTTATGTTCTTGTTTCCTTTAGACAGCGCTATCCTACTTATTTGAGAAATAGGAAGCACCGTCGTTGGAGTTGTAAGGATCAATTCGAAAGGGGCGTACAATCATTAAAGTAATGTTAGGACGTCTTAGTAATAACCCTAGTGTCTTAAGATCATATTCGAGGCAACATTTCCGAGGCAACATTTCCGAGGCAATATTTCTGAACGGGACATTTGATCTTTGTTTAGACAAGAGGGCAACCACTAAGACACCCTATACTTAATGATCGTTTTACCGAAGGCAACCAAAGTGAGAGTATACCCTAGGAGTGCGCATGTGCGAGTGATTTGATTTCAGTTATTATCTTTGCACATTTAGGGTTTGCTAACCATTTTAAAATTAACATACATTCTTGTCATGCAATCCTATTATCATACATCTAACAGTTAATATTTGCGAAAATGAAAATGGGAGAAATAAAAGCTACGCTATTACATCCCATGAGCAGTTACATTAATATCGTCAAAATAAATAAATGCGCGCGATGAATCGAGAACGAGAGAAAATTAGGGTTTTGACCCCGTCTAAACCTAATTGAAAGAATAATCATTTTTTGTTGTTTTTGATTATTTTGGGAAAAATAAGGTTTTAGTTAAATAAATGAAAACCTAATTATTAATTAATTTAAATTAATAAAAATAATTAATCTGACCTATTTTTGCATTTTTGTTATTTTAAGAAAAGAAAATAAAAAATTAAATCAAACAAACCCTAATTTTCTAACTTATTTTAAGTTATTTACAAAAAGGTTAAAATTACCCTAAAATCAAATTAAACTAATTATTAAATTAAATTTGATAAAAATACAACCTAAATCTAAATTGTTGAAACTTGATTTTATGAGTTTTTTTGTAAAAAAAAAAGAATTTAATTTAAACAAAATAAATAAATAAAAGAAAAGAGAGATGGGCCTAGTTTAGTAGCAATGGAGGGGGTGTCAATAACAATTCTGAGCTCAATAATCCTTGGCCCACGTTGACTTTCCAGATCCTATGCATTGGCTTGACTAGGATGCATCATGGACCTCCTTGTGAGAAACGCTAGATCTGGATAGAGATGGATCTTGTGGCTGACTGATTGGAGGCACATGGTAAGCTTCAGGACGCGTGGGGTACATGATCTGTAAAGAGAAATTGAGAAAATGGAAAATGTTGGAGGCAGGGGTCGAACCCCTGACCTCATGCCTACAAAGCCTTAACGCCTTCCCTGGCTACCACTGGGCCACTTGGATTTATTTGTTAGTATATGAAATAATAATAATATAATGAAAACAACGCCAGCTATCAAACAAACACGCCAAAATTCAAATGGACGAATGGTGTGTTGCCACGCAGTCGTCGTCTACCCCTGTCCGTCGTTTTAGATTTTAGGACTTTTACCTACAGATGCCAAACGTAGGTATAGCCCTTGGCCGTTCCCAAATCCTGTACGTGCATGATAAATGAAAATCAATGGAACCAATCAACTCATTTCAACCTCACGAGTATCATGGTACCAATATCAATGTCCAATTTCTCCTATATATCAAAACCCCAAAATGATCCCAGAAACCCTAACAATGGTGGCTATGCGTATGGCTTCCAAAAATACAATCAAACAATGCAGTTAGTTTCAAAACATGGTAAGAATCACAAATGCACCATTTAAACATGATAAAGACGCAAGGATTTGGATAATCGAATTTGAAAAATATACCAAACCGTGATGACTATACGTCCCGTTTCTGGGCTTGGGAGGGCTGGCAAATGATTGGAATCGCTTCAAAGGAGGTCCAGGAGTGGATTGGCTGCTTTAAATCGCCTTGAACCTTCCTCTAACTAGTAACTCGAACCAACACTTTTGAGTGATTTTTTTGAATTCAGTTCTGACTTCTCACGCCTCTAATGCCTGTTCTTTTGCTTTGGATTTATTCAATATATATCATAGAGTGCCTTAGGGTTACAAGTTTGCATCAAATCCTTGCAATTATGAAGATTTGATCATTGATTCACCCTTGCATCAAATCTTTCCAAAACAAGAAAAATTCAATCTTTTTATGTCAAACAAGCCTTGCACGATTTGATTTCATTGCCAGCTATCCATGGACCTAAAAATGTGCATAAAATCTCAAGGTTTCAATGATTTTTGATATTTTCACTATATATTATTGATTTTATTTGATTTAAATGAAATAAAATCAAGATAAATGATAAAAAAATGACAAGTGGAAAGGCTCATGGGTCGTGGACCATGCTACAAGTTCAGTGCAAGCATAAAAAGTTAGGCCCATTTAGCAAAAAATGCAATTTGGGGCACATTTGACTTTTGGCAATTTTGCAAAAAGGGTCAACTTCACCAATGCATAACTCCTTCAATTTTGACCCTAGAGATGTGTTCTTGGAGTTTTTAGAAATCTTAGGATGTCCTCTAAGCAACCCTTTTGGTCTCATCTTAATTTAATCTTCCATGTTCATGTATGAAGCTTTGACAAAAAAGGTGTTTTTGTTGACTTTTCAAAATGACCTATAATGTCCAAAGTTATATCTTCTTGTGAGTGCATATTTTGAACTTGGGAGCTAAAGATGAATTGTATGGAATTACATCCTCTTAAAAATGAGCCTTGGATGGGTAATTCTTGATAAAGTATGAGACAGTTATGCTTGGTCAAAGTTTAGTTGACTTTTCCAGCAAAACCCTAATTTAACAACTTTTGGGTTTTGATGAATTGTGAGCAATCTTTGAGGAATCATGATCAATGCTTGATCAAATGATGAATAATACTTCAAAATGAGAATGTTGACCAAAAATCTTAAAGTTTGACTGTATGTGGGCCACAGTTGACTTTTGCCCTAGCATAGTCGATTTTCAGGCCTTTGAGCAATTGACTGGGCAAACTTCCTCTACAAGGATTGAAACTTGGCATGGATGATCTTGATAACATATTAGGACAATGGTGAGCATTTGGGATCCCTTGGTCTCAAGTACCTTGATGCAAACTGAAACCCTAATTTGAGGTAGACTGTCTTAGGAGAGAGTTTGTCTGGTCAACCCTTGGACTTCCTTGAGCAATTTGAGGACCTCACTTGAAATGTATTGAGAAATATGAGAGGGAAAATTTTGGGGTACAACAGCTTCCCCTGTTCAAACTTCTTAAACCTGAGGATGTATATTGGCTTGCTTGCCTTTCGTGATCTGAAGGTGGAAGATGATTGAACACTAGAGTGCCCAAAAATTTGCACTAGCATGAAGTGGTACTTGCCTTGTGATGTTGGGAATGGGCTTGTGGAAGCCATTTGGAAGTCAATGACGGAAGATGGGCTTAAAGATGCCATCAGAAGAAGTGTCGATCGCATAATAGATTCCTTTGCGAGAGCCCGTATACCTGTTGTTGAGGAAGGCTACACTGGGGAATATCGGTCTTTGTCTTGAGAGACATAGAGTTTTAGGAACTTCAGTTGTCCGTTACTCTACTGGGGAATCATCTCTTAGTTAAGGAGGTGAAAATAAACTGCTATCTGGTCGTGCTCCAGGCTTTACAGTGACTTAATGGGGAGATGAGATTAAACTTGTTATCCGGTCGTTTTCCAGGCTTCACAATTTCTCAATTCTTATCTGGTCGTACTCCAGGCTTCAGAAGGAATTAAGTTGTTATCCGGTCGCATCCGAGCTTCAATCTGAATTTAAGACACACTAATATCTGGTCAATTCTGGGCTTCTTAATAATTGTCCAGGTAAACTGCTATTTGGTCGAAATCCAAGCTTCGTAGTATCTTATACTGTTATCTGGTCGATTCCAGGCTTCAGTCTTTTGCCGCTATCTGGTCGTAATCCAGGATTCGCAACTTTTTACTTCTTATCTGGTCGTATTCTAGGCTTCAGAATAAATCAAGTGGTTATTCAGTCGCATCCGGGCTTCCATTTGATTTTAAGGCCTACTAATATCCGGTTGATTTCCGGGCTTCATAGTAATTGGTCGGGTAGACTGCTATTTGGTTGAAATCCAAGCTTCGCAGTGTCCCTCACTATTATCTAGTCGTAGTCCCAGGCTTCAGTGTCTTTTACTGCTATCTGGTCGTAATCCAGGCTTCACGATGTCTTAAACCATTATCTGGTCGAATCCAGGCTTCACAGTAACTTGCATTGCTATCTGGTCATTCTCCAGGCTTCACAATAACTTGCTGGGGATTCAGCTATTTTCCGGTCGATTTCCGGGCTTCATAGCTTGAATTTAAGATAAACCACTATCTGGTCAATTCCAGGCTTCGCGGTATTTTGATACTGTTATTCGGTCGCTCTCCGGGCTTCATAGTATGATGGAGAAATCAAGATATTATCCGGTCGGATCCGGGCTTCATAGCTTGAACTGGGATAGAAATCTCAGCATCGATTTGACTGAACCAGAGAAATTTTTTTAGAATTTGATTATATCTTTCCCTGAAAGGTAAAGCGTTAGTCGTATGTAATGTCATGATGTATGACATGTATCGAGTAATGCTGCTCTCAAGATAAATGAGATTGTGTTGTATGATGCGTATGCGCATGCCATGATGTATGGATATGCAATGTTCTTGTGATGTTTTCTAGCTGGGGAGAATAAATCTCGGACTGCTGCTGGAGAGTACAAAGAATTGAGTTCCTCATTCTCGCTGGAGGTAACGACCGAAGATGATTTGAGAAAAAATTGGCGAGAGAATAACTCGGCTGGAGAAAAAATTGGCGAGAGAATGACTTTGTGGGGAAGAGAGATACTTTGCTAGAAGATATGCTAATTTGGAGAAATAACCTCAGCTGGGGATGAACTACCGTTGCTGGTGATGATGAACTCTGCTTGGGAATTGAATTTCTGTCTGTGGAAGAAATAAACTCCACTGGGGATGATTATCCATTGTTGGTGATAGATGGACTCTGCTTGGGGAGAATTTTGCTGACTCATTCGCGACTATGAACCTCAGTTGAGGAGAGCTAACGCCACTGTTTTTGGATACCTCCTACTCTGCGGGGAGTGTATGTACCTTTAGTCATATTCTCAAGCTGACTCTATCCCTGTACCTGGTGGGTTGAGCAATCATAAGGTTTGTACACTTCTTGTTTGCCCCTGTTCCTGAAATTACCAGTAATCGTCTTTTGTTTCGCATGTAAATATTTATGAGCAACAATTATTTTCAAATGCATATATCAAAAATGAACCATTATACGTTCTTGCAAAACAAAACAGGAAAAGAAAAACAACTTTGAAATTTATTGTAAAATGAATTATATTGATTTTGAAGTTGACCTGTAATAGGCGTTTTGTACAAGAGGCTGACGTCCTAGTAAGAGAACGCCGCCGAAAGATAGAAACTATAATATTTGTGAAAAACAAAGAAAAACAGCTATGTGAAACAATCCCACTGGGTTCCAACTCTGCTATTGCCCTTATACCTTCGAGCGTCTCATCACTTTTGCTACTTGGTTGAAGGTAGATCAGATTGATTGGCACCGTCCGAGCTTGATAGTCGATACCGAAGTCTGGTTGCAAGATGATCCAATGAGACATAGTGTTACGCTTTAATCCCTAATTTTTTCCTGGACCGCCCTTTCAGGTTTTCAGTCCACCAGGATACCCTTTTTTTGCCCAAGCCACCTTTTCAGGTTTTTGACTTGCCGGGTGTACAGTTTTTTTCATTTTCATCCCTTACTTTTGCCCGAACCCTTTTGGTTCGCCGAGAAGCCCTTATTTTTTCCTAGGCCAGTTGACCTAGCGGGTCTTTGATTATGTGTAGTATTTTTTCACTATGTCTGCATTGACGGGGTGATGAAGGTCGTCACCATCCATGGTGGTTAGAATCATAGCTCCTCTTGAGAAAATGTTCTTAACCACAAATGGCCCTTCGTACGTGGGGGTCCACTTGCCCCTGGGATCACGTTGTGGCAGTATGATGCGTTTGATCACCAGATCCCTGACATGATACTCTTGTCGTCTAACTTTCTTGTTAAATGCCTTGATCATTCGCTTTTGATACGTCTGACCATGACAAATAGCAGTAAGTCTCTTCTCGTCGATTAAGTTGAGTTGATCAAGTCGATTCTGGATCCAGTCGTATTCTCTCAAACCCGCATCCTTCATAATCCGGAGAGAGGGTATATGGACTTTAATGGGTAAGACTGCCTCCATGACATACACCAAAGAGTAGGGTGTTGCCCCAGTTGACGTTTGTGCTGAGGTACGGTACCCATGAAGAGCGAATGGTAACATCTCGTGCCAGTCTTTGTATGTCACTGTCATCTTCTGCACAATCTTCTTGATATTCTTATTAGCCGCTTCGAAAACTCCATTCATCTTCGGCCGGTAGGGAGAAGAGTTATGATGTTGTATCTTAAACTGTTTGCAGAGCTCGGTGATCATTGTATTGTTGAGATTCATGCCATTGTCCGTAATGATCCTCTCTGGTACACCGTATCGACATATCAGATTATGTCGGATGAACCGCGCCACGACGTTCTTGGTTACTGTAGTGAAGGAAGCTGCCTCAACCCACTTTATAAAGTAATCAATAGCTACCAGAAAGAAACGATTCCCATTAGACGCAGTAGGTCTGATCTCTCTGATCATATCGATGCCCCACATTGCAAAGGGCCAAGGTGTTGTCAAAACATTCAGAGGAACTTGAGGTACATGCACCTTATCAGCATAGATTTGGCACTTATGACAAGTTCGAGAATGCTGATAATAATCGGCTTCCATAGCAGACCAATAATATCCAGCCCGTAGGATTTTCTTTGCCATGGTATGTCCACTGGAATGAGTTCCGAAGGTACCCTCATATAACTCTGTCATGATCTTTTCTGCCTCACTTTTGTCCACACATCGCAATAAGGTTGAATCATGGTTTCGCTTGTAAAGAACCCCATTGCAGATGAAGAACTTTGCGGTAAACCGCCTCAGAAACTTCTTGTCATTAACGGATGAACCCTCGGGGTACTCCTGAGCCTCAAGATACCTCTTTATCTCATGAAACCAAGGTTTATCTGCTACCTCTTCAGTCTCAATGTCACAGCAATGTGCGGGTTCGTTCAACCTCTTGATGGTAATATGGGGAGCTTCGTTGTCCCATCTGACTTTGAACATAGAAGACATAGTAGCTAGCGCATCCGCTAACTGATTCTCCTCTCTTGGGAAGTGTTCAAAGCTTATATCCTCGAAATGCGGAAGCAATGTCAGTACATATTCTTTGTAAGGAATAAGATTTGGGTGCTTCGTATCCCACTCGCCTTTGATCTGACTGATCACTAGAGCGGAATCTCTGAATACACTCAAGAACTTAATCTTAAGTCAATAGCAGCTCGAAGACCCAGTATACATGCTTCATACTCCGCCATATTGTTGGTGCAGTTAAAACATAATCGGGTGGTGAATGGAGTATGACAGCCCTCAGGAGATATAATCATAGCGTCAATTCCATTACCTAACGCGTTTGAGGCTCTATCAAAATACATAGACCATCGGGATCGTTCCTCAGGTCCTTCATCCGGTCCAGGTTTTTCACATTCGGTCATCAACATGATGTTCTCATCCGGGAACTCGAAATTCATGGATTGGTAATCATCCACGGCCTGATGCGCCAAATGATCTGCCAATACACTCCCCTTGATTTCTTTTTGGGTTGTGTATTGGATGTTGTACTCAGTTAAGATCATCTGTCGTCTTGCTATTCTTCCGGACAAGGCAGGATTTTCGAAGATATACTTGATTGGATCCATCTTTGATATCAATAGGGTAGTGTGAGTCAGTATATACTGTCTCAGCCAGCGAGCAGCCCATGCCAAAGCGCAGCAAGTTTTCTCGAGCAACGAGTATCGGGTCTCGCAGTCGGTAAACTTTTTGCTAAAGTAGTAAATAGCTAGCTCTTTTTGGCCAGACTCGTCATGCTGCCCAACACGCACCCCATTGAATTATCCAGCACTGTCAAGTATAGGATCAAAGGTCTTCCTTTAACTGGAGTCATTAGGATAGGTGGCTCTTGGAGGTACTCCTTGATCCTTTCGAAAGCGGTCTGACATTCATCATTCCACTTTACCACTTGACCTTTCTTCAGCAACTTGAAGATTGGCTCACAAGTAGCAGTCAGATGTGAAATGAATCGGGAAATGTAATTCAGTCGTCCCAAAAAGCCTCTGACTTCCTTTTCCGTTCGAGGAGATGGCATCTCCTTTATAGCCTTCACCTTTTTCAGATCCACTTGGATACCTTTATCACTAACGACGAAACCCAGCAGCTTACCAGACCTCACCCCGAAAGTGCACTTGTTCGGGTTTAACCTTAGTTTGTACATCTTCAACCTGTCAAACAGTTTCTGGAGATGGTCAAGGTGTTCTTCCTCAGTCCGGGACCTTGCAATCATGTCATCAACGTAAACCTCAATCTCATGGTGAATCATGTCGTGGAACAAAGCAACCATGGCGCGCTGATAAGTTTCCCTAGCATTCTTCAACCCGAAAGGCATTACCTTGTAACAGAAGGTGTCCCACTGTGTAACGAAGGTTATCTTCTCCATGTCCTCGGGAGCCATCTTAATCTGATTGTAACCAGAAAAACCATCCATAAAGGAGAAGATCTTATGTTGCGCGGTGTTGTCGACCAAAACATCAATGTGAAGTAGTGGGAAGTCATCCTTGGGGCTTTCCCTGTTCATATCTCTATAGTCCACACACATCCGTACCTTACCATCCTTCTTAGGTACTAGAACAACATTGGCAACCCACTGCAGGTAAGAAGTGACAACTAGAAATCCGATGTCAAACTGTTTCATGACCTCAGTTTTGATTTTTTCCGACATCTCAGGGCGCATACGGCGAACCTTCTGCTTTACTGGAGGACAGTCTTCTTTAGTCGGCAGGCGGTGTACCACAATATCAGTGTATAAACCAGGCATATCTTCATAAGACCAAGCGAAGATCTCAACATAGTCGCGTAGCATCTGTATCAACCGTTGCTTGACACTAGGCTCCAGATTCGCGTCTATCTTGACCTCTTTCCTGTCTTCCTCTGTACCCAAATTCACTGATTCCACTGGCTCTTCATGAGGCTGTATAGCCCTCTCTTCCTGTAGTAACAGTCTAGCAAGTTCCCCTGGAACTTCACAATCATCTTCACCTTCGTCCTCGGCTTGGTTGATCGGATTTTCGAAGTCATAACTAGCAGTAGCAGAGTCGTTATCAATGGGATCCAGAGTGGATGTGGATCTGCATTATGATATGTGAGTGTGTGTAAGACAATAACTGTTTTGATAAAGTGAGAGATAGAAAAGAAAAATAGGGAGCGTAAAATTTGTAATGCAAGAAAACGTCCAATGCTTTATTGATGATATATGTAAATGAAAAATAATAAGCCATCACAAACAAAGCCAAGGTGCCTCGGGCAAGGCACCGGGCCATAAAGTTTTAAACTGTCTGTTACAAATCTCAAAACAAAAGTCTATTACTGTGTAATAAAAGAAACGGGTACGAAGTCCTTCGTCGTCCAGTTGTTCAATCCACTGTTGGTAGTCGGGTAGATCCAGCTGTCGATATCTGACTCTTCTTAATCATCCTTAATTGCATTCGCTCCCTGATTACTGATGTGCAGAGGAGGTCTCCCAATCCGTATGCACCGAACAACCCTTTGAGCCTCTACAGTAAATCCCAAACCAAACTTGTCAGTTTTGTGTGTGAAATCAGGGAGCTGACCCCAATTTGCACACCCACCTTTTTCAATTACAGCCCTGGCATCTTTAAGGGAAGCCATCTTCATCGGAGATTTGTCAATAGCAACTTCAGTCGATGCCAAAGTCTGGGGGACCTCTTCAAAGTTCTGACACGGGGTTTCGATGAACTCTCCATCCATCTCCACATAGCGGAAGGAATTTAGATGAGTCACCATGTACTCCTCTTCTCCTTGCACCGTAACAATCTTCCCCTTTACTGGATATTTTAACATCTGATGGAGTGTAGAAGTCACTTCCCCAGCCTTATGAATCCAAGGGCGACCCAACAAGAAAGAATATGACGGTCGAATATCCATCACATAGAAAGTAGATGCAAAAGTCTGAGAGCCAACTTTAACAGGGACGTCCAATTCCCCGTGCACCATCCTTTTTGACCCGTCGAAAGCCCTAACCATAATATTGCTCGGCTTTAGAATCAAACCTTCACAGTCTAGACGGTCTAATTCTTTTTTTGGCAAAACATTCAATGAGGATCCGATATCCACCAGTACGTGGGCCATAGTAGTTCCCTTGCACTCAATCGAGACGTGCAGAGCGTCATTATGATTTCTTCCTTTAGTAGTCAGATCTGCATCTGAGAAACCCAACCCGTTGTCGGCAGTTAAACTAGCTACGCAATCTTTGAATTAATTAGCCGAAGTTTCCTGTGGCACATGTGCAGTTTTGAGGAAAGCAATTAAAGCCTTTGTATGGGCTTTTGAACACAATAAAAAGGACAACATGGAGATTTTTAACGGGGTCTTCCCCAGCTGCTCGACTACGTTGTAGTCGCTCTTCTTGATAATCTTCAGAATTTCCTCTATCTCCTGCTTAGAGGTTTCTCCAATGATCTTCTTAGGTGCCTCCATCTGGGCAGGCTCACCTGTGATTTCTTTGCCCCGAGCCCCATATGACTTGGCGATAGGGGTGACAACCAGAATAGGAACTGGGACATTAGCTGGTGTACTAGCAGATGGAATGGCAACAGGTTTGTGAACAACCGGAGGGGAAATCTCAGGAGAGAAGAGTCTTCCGCTTCTGGTGACCTTTCTATCCCCAACAATATTGCTGATATCAGCATCAGCTTCTTCAATCTTTAAGTCTTTCTTAACTCCATGGTAATACACATCGGCCCCATAGTACCAAGGGACAACCTTATCTGAAGTGTATGGGATAGGGCCCTGTTGGTGTAAGCCCTAGAGGCCAATACTTATGGTACTTGTATCGAATTATTTATTAATAATAAAAGGCATTTCTTTATTATGTTTGCTTTCCAAAATAATAAAGTCCCTAGAATGGTTTCTTTGTTTAATGAAATGTTAAGTGTGACTTAATCATGAGATCCCATTAAACATAAGACACTATTCTTGAAGTATCCGTAGTCAAGCTTTAATGTGAAGTGGGATAGAATTAAAGCATTAAGATTATTATGAAGATAGATTGATGATCGCATCTCATGGATCATAGATAAGGAGTTATCAAGTCTTGACATAGGTATGAATATTAGGAGTAATATCTATACTGGATTGACCCGCTATGAGAATATTACATAGAATGTTATGCAAAGTGTCATAAGTTATTCTCATGATGATAATGGTGTATACCACCCTTCGACCTGAAACCACTATGGACCCTAGATGTAGAGTCAAGTACTTTATTGCTGATCAAACGTCATCCGTAACTGGATGACTGTAAAGACGGTTGATGGGTACTTCACAAAGCATGCTAAGGGACATGAGTGACCTAGATGGAATTTTCTCATCCTGCATAACAGGATAAATGTCTAAGGGCCCAATATTGAACTGGACAAGGGTGACACAGTGTATGCCTTGTGTTCAATATAGGCATGAGGGTAAAAGGGTAATTGTACAACACAAATATTATCACGGAAAAGGTTTGGTCAGATCACATGACATTTTCGTGACTTGGGTAACAGTGATGTGTTGCTAGATACCGCTCACTGTTTATTATATTAAATGTGTGATTTAATATAATTGTCAATGTCGCGAAAACCTATAGGGTCACACACATAAGGACAGGTTGATGAGAGATAGAATAAATAAGGAACACCATAAGGTACGGTGCACTTAAGTGTAATACGGAAAGTGGTAAGGTACCATGTGGATAAGTGATATATGGTACATCATAAGGTATGATGTCCATAAGCTTAATTGGGCTTTTAGCTTATAGCCTTAATTGGGCTTTTAGCTTGTAGCCCACACGAGTGATTCTATAAATAGATCCCTTGTGATGAAGCAATTTCACTTGATGCATTTTCATTTTTGACTCTCTCTCTCACTCAAGGTTTCCGTTCGTGATCAGCTAGAACTGTGACCGGAAGCGATCTGTTCGTGTGGACTGAGTAGAGGCGTTGTTCTTCATCAACGCTCGTGATCACAACATCAAAGTTCTGAATCGCCACAAGAGATAAATATTTCTATCACTGACCATGCTCATTCGTAAGGATCGCTAAAGGAAAATTTTATATTCCGCTGCCTTTTTTGATCGCGATTTTCCTTCAGTGGTATCAGAGCCTGGTTACGAAACCGTGGATTTGATAGTTGTTTATGTTCTATATTTTCTGTTTTGATTCGATTAAAACCAGAATGAATTGAATAATAAACGAGTAATTAAATTTGGCATCTGTTGTGTACGATTTGGATGATTGATGTTGACTATGCTTCGGAATCCGACATTAGTATGGTGAAGCAGCGATACATCGATCGTCCATAGGTTACACAAGTAAGATCGATCACTTTTATATATGATATAAGTAAATCCGATGCAACGATGGTATATGGGATATACTGTTTCTGTTTCTTTCATTCAAACACTTGATGATTGTTATTCCTTTGACCGATCACTGTTCATATGCTTCGGAATCCGACATTAGTATGGTGAAGCAATGGCATGTGATTAATCATACTGAATTATCAATCGAAATGTGTTTGACAACATGAAACTGTTGCATTAGGTTTCATGACGGCACAAGGGTTGTGTTGTTGCAGAGTTATGCGATTAGGGTTGTGAATGCACAAGAGTTGTGCGAAAATGACGCCGATTTCAAATGAATTGTTCATTAAAATTTTGCGCCGGGGCGATGCCCCTGATAACCCCGCAACGGGGCGCTGCCCCCTTGACCCCCGTCCGCTGAAAGGTCAGCGGAACCACCGTCCGCTGACCGGGCAGCGAAACCCCCGGCTAACTCTGCGTAGTGTGATCAATCGTCGAAATTTAATTTGCCTTTTTTTTAATTAACAAAATTTAAACTAATAATAAAAGTGTGTTTATTATTATTGTCTTGTTGTGATCAGTTATGGCCTTAGTTTTTCTTTCCTTTATTTTTTTTTTGGGATTGTAAAATATGGCCTGCGTGTCGTGCCTCTCTCTAAAATTCTTGATGTAACTTCTTTTCTCATCTCACTCCCTCGTATGTAAAACGAGTTTCTTTTATGTAATGTAATGTTATGAAGAAAGAGAAGAATACAATATCAAAGGAGGATAACCTTGGAGATCTTGCTTGGAGAAGTTTAGATCGTTATTAGGTTAGCTTAGGTTCTCTCATTGGCTTGGGAGAACAATTGCGCTAGGGGCCATAACTGTATCCTTTTATGTATATTGATGCATGTGTTTGTATGTTGATGCATGAGAGAGACGAATTGCATGTTAAGCCGATGAGATCAAACTAATAATAAAATCCCTCAAGTTAAATATTAAGTTCATGCTTTCCAAGTTTTAGCACTCATCAAGACTAGTATTGAATAATGTAGGTTTCGCCTACACGAGGTGCATGTTCTATATTAGTAAGGTGCGATGGGATAATTGTAATATCCAATTGCTAAAACAATGGGTCAAACTTAACTAAACACATTATAATAAGATTATACATGTTTAGAAGCAAGAGTTGGGAATGATTCATATGATGAATTAGAATAAGGAGTTATTCACCCAATTGAAAATATTCCAGAGTTGTATGAGATACAATTGGAAGGAGTTCCTACCTAAATAACCTATTTTTGTGTAATCAGCCTAACGCTGACTTAGAACGAAGTGAAATGTGGATCTCGACCCACTAGAAAGTCTTCCAACGGGATTTTCCGAATCAAATGATGAGGGTCATTTGGTTTGAGTAAAATAGTGGGAGCATATTTGATTAAAGGCCTAATTAAATATGTTGTTTTAATGATACTTATATTTTCATTTTTTTTGTAGATTACCATGGCAACAAACAACCATATTTTGCGATCAATCCTAGATAAGGAAAAATTGTCTGGGACAAATTTCCTGGATTGGCACCGAAATCTGAGGATTGTCCTCAAGCACGATAAGAAGCTGTATGTCTTGGAGACACCTGTTCCTGAAGAGGAACCGCCTAGTTCGGCACCTAAGGCAGAAAGAGAAGCTTATAAGAAGCATCTTGATGATGCTAACGAAGCCGCTTGTCTCATTCTAGCTACTATGAACTCGGAGTTGCAAAAGCAACACAAGAACATGTCAGCGTTCGATATGATCGGACATCTGAAAATGCTCTATCAAGAGCAGGCAAGAAATGAGAGGTTTCAGGTTTCAAAGGCCCTTTTTAATAGCAAGTTATCTGAGGGAAACCCTGTAGGTCCCCATGTACTCAAACTGATTGGGTATGTGGAGAACCTTGAAAGGTTAGGGTTTCCGCTTGGAAAGGAACTTGCAACTGATTTTATCTTCCAATCGTTGCCAGATAGCTTTAATCAGTTTGTCATGAATTTCAACATGAATGACATGGATAAGAGTCTTCCAGAATTGCTTAGCATGTTGAAAACTGCTGAGCAGAATATGAAGACAAAAGGGAAGTCCATTCTGATGGTCAGTAATGGAAAGAAGCTGAACAAGAGGCCTACCAAGCAGGTTGGTAAAGGGAAAGGCAAGGAAGTTGCCAAGCCTAAACATATTGTTCCTGCTTTGAAGCCTAGTGGAGGCATAGCAAAGGAGGGAACTTGCTTCCATTGCGGTAAGACCGGACATTGGGAGAGAAACGGCCCAAAGTACTTGGAAGATAAGAACAATGGAGTAGGGACTTCAAATTCAGGTATTTTTGTTATTGAAATTAATTTATCTACTTCTGCATCATGGGTATTAGATACTGGATGCGGTTCTCACATTTGTACTAATGTGCAGGGGCTAAAAAGGAGTAGAGATTTGGCAAAAGGTGAAGTTGACCTACGAGTTAGAAATGGAGCAAAGGGTGCTGCTTTAGCCGTGGGAACTTATGTTTTGACTTTACCTAGTGGTTTAATAATTCAGTTAGAGAACTGCTATTATGTACCTGCAATTAGTAGGAATATTATTTTCGTTTCTTGTTTGGACAAGTTTGGTTTTTCATTTATAATAAAGAACAATTGTTGCTCTATTTATTTGAATGATATATTCTATGCTTCTGCACAAATGAACAATGGACTATATGTCCTTGATCTTGAAATGCCAATTTATAACATTAATACTAAACGGATTAAACCTAATGAGTTAAATCCAAGCTACCTTTGGCACTGTCGCTTAGGCCACATAAATGAGAAACGCATTTCCAAACTCCATAAAGATGGACTCTTGGACTCTTTTGATTATGAATCATATGAGACATGTAGATCTTGTTTAATTGGAAAGATGACAAAGTCCCCATTCACAGGAAAAGGTGAAAGGGCTAATGATCTTTTGGCCCTCATACATACTGATGTATGTGGACCACTGAACATACCAGCCAGAGGAGGTTTTCAATACTTCATCACATTTACTGATGATTTCAGTAGATATGGTTATGTGTATTTAATGAAACACAAATCTGAAACCTTTGAAAAATTCAAGGAATTCAAGAATGAAGTACAAAACCAACTAGGTAAGAATATTAAAGTTCTTCGATCAGATCGAGGCGGTGAATATTTAAGCCTAGAGTTTGATGACCATCTAAAGGAATGTGGGATTTTATCCCAACTTACTCCTCCCGGAACACCACAATGGAATGGTGTATCTGAGAGAAGAAATCAGACCTTGTTAGACATGGTCCGATCCATGATGAGTCACGCCGATCTTCCGAACTCCTTTTGGGGACATGCACTATTGACTGCAGCTTACACACTTAACCGAGTTCCATCCAAAAAGGTTGAGAAGACACCATATGAGATATGGAGTGGTAAGAAACCACATATGTCTTACATGAAGATTTGGGGTTGCGAAGTTTATGTGAAACGACAAATTTCAACTAAGCTTGAGCCCAAATCTGACAAATGCTTATTTGTTGGGTATCCTAAAGAAACAAGAGGGTATTACTTCTACAATCCTTCTGAGGGCAAAGTGTTTGTCGCTCGAACTGGAGTTTTTCTGGAAAAGGATTTTATTTCCAAAAGAATCAGTGGGAGGAAAATAGAGCTTGAAGAAATTCAAGAACCATAAAGCATTGATACACCTATGGAGGAATTAGAGCAGGAAACACAAGTAGTTGTGGAAGAGAAACCTGCTCAAGTAGAACAAGACCAGCGTAGGTCAAGCAGGATACGTCAACAACCTGAGAGATATGGATATCTCATAAGTGATCAGGGTGATGTATTACTCATGGATCAAGATGAGCCTGTGACCTACCAAGAGGCCATAACTGGTCCTGAGTCTGAGAAGTTGCTAGAAGCCATGAAATCTGAAATGGATTCCATGTACACAAACCAGGTTTGGACCTTGGTAGAGCCTCCTATAGGAGTTAACCCTATAGGATGCAAGTGGGTCTTCAAAAAGAAGACTGACATGGATGGTAAGGTACATACCTATAAGCCAAGACTGGTTGCAAAAGGCTATAAACAAATTCATGGGGTTGACTATGATGAAACCTTTTCACCAGTTGCAATGCTTAAATCTGTTCGGATTTTACTTGCTATCGCTGCATATCATGATTATGAAATATGGCAGATGGATGTCAAAACTGCTTTCCTTAATAGGAATCTTCTTGAGGATGTGTACATGACACAACCTGAAGGATTTGACATACCAGAGGAAGCCCAAAAGATATGTAAGTTACAGCGATCAATTTATGGATTGAAGAAAGCTTCCAGAAGCTGGAATCTTCGTTTTGATGAAACAGTAAAACAATATGGATTCATCAAGAATGAAGATGAGCCTTGTGTCTACAAGAAGGTTAGTGGGAGCATGATCGTATTCCTGGTATTATATGTAGATGACATATTACTCATTGGAAACGATGTCCCTACCTTGCAACAAGTGAAGACTTGGTTAGGGAAATGCTTTTCAATGAAGGACCTAGGTGAAGCAGCCTATATATTAGGAATCAGGATCTATAGAGATAGGTCACAAAAACTGCTTGGCCTAAGTCAGAGTACATACATAGAAAAAGTGTTGAAACGCTTTAATATGCATGATTCCAAGAAATGATTCATACCTATGCAACATGGCATGTGTCTGTCAAAAACATAATCCCCTTCAAGTAAGGAAGAAAGGGATCGCATGGATAATATTCTATATGCATTTGCAATAGGATCTATCATGTATGCCATGCTATGTACTCGACCAGATGTCTCGTATTCTTTAAGTGCAACGAGTAGGTACCAGTCTAATCCCGGTGATGCTCATTGGGTAGCTGTCAAGAATATCCTTAAGTACTTGAGAAGGACTAAGGATTCATTCTTGATATATGGAGGTCAGGAAGAGCTTGCTGTAATTGGATACACCGATGCTAGCTTCCAGACATATAAGGATGAATTTAGATCGCAATCTGGTTATGTGTTTTGTTTAAATGGTGGCGCTGTGAGCTGGAAAAGTTCAAAGCAAGATACAGTTGCTGATTCTACAACCGAGGCTGAGTATATTGCTGCCTCAACTGCAACAAAGGAAGCTGTTTGGATCAAGAAGTTCATTAGTGAACTTGGCATAGTCCATAGCATTGTGGATCCCATTGATCTCTATTGTGATAACAATGGTGCTATCGCACAAGCTAAGGAGCCTAGATCTCACCAACGATCCAAACACATACTTAGGCGTTATCATCTCATTCGAGAGATAATTGATCGGGGAGATGTGAAAATATGCAGAGTACCTACACTTGACAATGTTGCTGACCCATTAACAAAGCCTCTTGCGCAGCTGAAGCATGATGGACATACTAGATCTATGGGTATTAGGGGTATGCTTGATTGGCTCTAGTGCTAGTGGGAGATTGTTGGTGTAAGCCCTAGAGGCCAATACTTATGGTACTTGTATCGAATTATTTATTAATAATAAAAGGCATTTCTTTATTATGTTTGCTTTCCAAAATAATAAAGTCCCTAGAATGGTTTATTTGTTTAATGAAATGTTAAGTGTGACTTAATCATGAGATCCTATTAAACATAAGACACTATTCTTGAAGTATCTGTAGTCAAGCTTTAATGTGAAGTGGGATAGCATTAAAGCATTAAGATTATTATGAAGATAGATTGATGATCGCATCTCATGGATCATAGATAAGGAGTTATCAAGTCTTGACATAGGTATGAATATTAGGAGTAATATTTATACTGGATTGACCCGCTATGAGAATACTACATAGAATGTTATGCAAAGTGTCATAAGTTATTCTCATGATGATAATGATGTATACCACCCTTCGACCTGAAACCACTATGGACCCTAGATGTAGAGTCAAGTACTTTATTGCTGATCAAACGTCATCCGTAACTGGATGACTGTAAAGACGGTTGATGGGTACTTCACAAAGCATGCTAAGGGACATGAGTGACCTAGATGGAATTTGCTCATCCTGCATAACAGGATAAATGTCTAAGGGCCCAATATTGAACTGGACAAGGGTGACACAGTGTATGCCTTGTGTTCAATATAGACATGAGGGCAAATGGGTAATTGTACAACACAAATATTATCACAGAAAAGGTTTGGTCAGATCACATGACATTTTCGTGACTTGGGTAACAGTGATGTGTTGCTAGATACCGCTCACTGTTTATTATATTAAATGTGTGATTTAATATAATTGCCAACGCCGCGAAAACCTACAGGGTCACACACATAAGGACAGGTTGATGAGAGATAGAATAAATAAGGAACACCGTAAGGTACGGTGCACTTAAGTGTAATACGGAAAGTGGTAAGGTACCATGTGGATAAGTGATATATGGTACATCATAAGGTATGATGTCCATAAGCTTAATTGGGCTTTTAGCTTATAGCCTTAATTGGGCTTTTAGCTTGTAGCCCACACAAGTGATTATATAAATAGATCCCTTGTGATGAAGCAATTTCACTTGATGCATTTTCGTTTTTGACTCTCTCTCTCACTCAAGGTTTCCATTCGTGATCAGCTAGCACTGTGACCGGAAGCGATCTGTTCGTGTGGACTGAGTAGAGGCGTTGTTCTTCATCAACGCTCGTGATCACAACATCAAAGTTCTGAATCGCCACAAGAGGTAAATATTTCTATCACTGACCATGCTCATTCGTAAGGATCGCTAAAGGAAAATTTTATATTCCGCTGCGTTTTTTTATCGCGATTTTCCTTCAGGCCCCGGGATAGTAATGATTAACGGAGCGATTTTGGGAACAGATGTAATCCTAACAGCCTTTCTCGAGGAAGCCTTGGAAGGATTGGCGGAGATGGTTATGATGGCAACATCTTGAATTGGAACCAACGTAATCATAGTCTTCTCGAACAGGATCTCTTTGTTATCCATCAGGCGTTGAACACATGATTTCAAAAAGTGGCAACCAGCAGGCAGAATCGAACATAAGTGGCAACCTTCGCCATATCCCAGAAATAAACTGGCCAACAATAGATTCTTCTTAACTGTCATCAAAGGAGTAGAAATTTCTTCCATGGAGGTCACAAATAAATCATCGTCCATAACATTCACTCCATGACCATGTTTTGGCATGGGAGCAGTTATGACATTGGGTTTCTCCAGAGCGTCAAACTCAATCTCTTTGGCTTCGATCAAATCTTGCACTTTGTTCTTCAAAGCCCAACAATTGTTTGTATCATGACCTGGGCTATCAGAGTGATAGGCGCAACGAGCGTTTGGGTTATATAGCGGAGATGTGGTGCTGGGATTCTTCGGGGCTTCCCTCAGAGTTACCAGGTTAGTCTTCAACAATTGTGGTAGAATTTGATACAAGGTCATATTAAGCCGAGTGTATTGTCTCTATGGTCTCTCCATTCTTTGTTGATTGTCGTGTTGTGGAGCAACTGTGGGTATTGATATCACTACCGCATTCACTGCTTGATGGTGTTCAGGTCTGCTTTGGCCCCTCGGGCCGTAAACTGCACTAGCTTCTTTCTTACCGGTGAAAGGCTTCTTTTCTGCACTTGATGAAGTACCTTTCTGTATCTTACCACTTCGGATACCAACTTCTACTCTCTCCCCAGTCAAAATCAATTCAGTAAACCCAGATGACGAACTGCCAATCATATGATTTAAAAATGGACCAGACAACGTCCCTAGAAACATATCAACCAACTCCCTATCAGACAAACGGGGTTGGACTCTCCCAGCCAAATCTCTCCACTTCTGAGCATAGTTCTTAAAACCTTCACTTGCACCCATAGACATACCCTGAAGCTGAGTACGAGTGGGAGAAAGGTCGGCGTTATACTGATACTTCTTGTAGAAAGAAACAACAAGGTCCTCCCAGTTTCGGACATTAGCTCCTTCCAATTGATAAAACCATTCAAGCTGAGTCCCTGACAGACTATCTTGAAAGAAATGCACCCACAAATTTCTATCAATAGTGTAAGGTTGGATTTTTCTGACGTACGAGCGAAGATGGAGTTTTGGACAGGATGCTCCATCGTACTTGGCGAAAATCGGAGCTTTGAACTTATGAGGGATCACCACCCCAGATGCCAATCCCATTTCTTCAAAATCCAAACCAGGTATCTTTTGACACTCCATAGCACTCATCCGGTCTTCAAGTTGTTTGTACCTATCCTCAGTAGGAGGATACTGTTCTTCATCATAATCTGTATCATTATCAGAAACTGCAGGACTGGGGCCCTTTTCTTCTTCTTGGTCCTCCTCTCCTGTGGATGAAAGGGACAAATCAACTTGTTGTTTCAGCCTATCTCCAAACCTCTTACCCATACTCAAAAGAACAACCTTCTCCTTCTTCTTATTCTTCTTCTCCTTCTCTTTCTCTTTCAGAATGAGAGCTTTCAAATCCTCTTGCCCTTTAGCCAAGCTTAAGAACATCTCTTGGAATTGGGCATTTTGTACCTGAAGATCTTTGATAGCTTGATCAGAAGACATAACTGCTGAAATAAACAGCGAAGAAGATGAGAAACCTGTAATGGTACCTGTAATGGCGTGCATGATAATGGGATGCGTATGTAATGATTTCAAAGACTTTGGGAGATTTAAATTTGCAAACCAAGAAATAAACAAACTTTATTAGATTAAACTTGTAAAAAGGTTCAACAATTCCTTTTAAGGCGTTTACAAAGAAGTAAATGAAAAAAAAATCTAAACTAGAAAAAACAAAATCAGAAATCCCATGGACGCTTCCCCTTCGTGATGACGTAGTCGTTGATTGTTCTTTCATTCTCGAGTTGCCTGGTGAGCTTCAGGATCTTCCTTTCTTGCTCATGGTACTTCTTCTGGTAGGTATCCCTCTCCTCCTTCAGCTGAATCTATGATCTCTTCAATTCCCCAAGATCAGTGGGCATGTAGGGATAAAGGATTGTATAAGGAACGCCCTCTTCATTGGTGGGCTCCACAATCACTGGCAGCACAGCTTCATAAGGCATTACAAGCTTCTGAGCACGAGCTCGGATCCACTGGAGGTAAGTCTACATAGGGAGAGAAGTCCTTGGTCCTAGCTCGTGAGGGTCAGACCTGTTCACCATGCCCCAAGCTTGTATAAACCTTCGGCGATGCTCGTCCACGTCCTCCTTGTAGTTAAAGGAAATATCTATAAGAAGTAGCTCATGAGGACCGTCTCTCCGAGCCCGACCAAACTGTCGCAAAGCTAAACAAGGACTGTAGGTTATTCCCCCTCTGATTCTAAGCAATGGGACATTAGGGTATCCCCCACATCGATCAATGACAGCAATGCTTTCCATAGCCTTGGAACTCCAAAGAATGTCTGTATGGGTAAGGGACATTATCCTGTAAGACAATCCTAAACCTTCCTCATTCTTTAACACGGACTCGGGGAGGTGCGAAATAAACCACCTCGCCAGCAAAGGCATGCAACACATGAGGGTCCCTCTTCTTCGCATAGTAAGAGTGTAGAGGGCATGCAAGATATCACCTAATAGAGTAGGCACAGGATTGTGAGACAGGAAGATCTTAACCGCATTCACATCCACAAAGGAATCTGGATTCAGGAATAGAACCAAACCATAGATAAGGAGAGCTAAGACATTTTCAAAAGCCTAAAAATCTAAGTTATCCCAAAATAGTTGAGCTTGATCCATCAGAAACTTGGCTAAGAAACCTTCAACCCCGCTTCGTGTTTCCTAATTAGATACTGCATCAGCCCCTTTAAAATGTAGAGCTGAAGCAATGTCTTTTGGTCTAGGAGTCTCTTCCAAACCTGTGAAGGGCATCTGCTCAAGGATGGATATGCCCAATAAATGAGAAAACTCTTCCAAAGTAGGAACTAGCTGATAATCCAGGAAAGTGAAGCAATGATGCACTGGATCGAAGAACTGGAAAAGCACACTCATCATCTGCTCATCAAACTTTGAGGTAACCAAGCTAAGAAGCTGACCATGTCTCCTAATGAATGAATAAGTATCAGAAACTCTCGAGGCTAAATCTTTGAGTTGAGCACGTATTTTCACAAAGTTAACTCAGATGGTGTTTCTGCGCACGGAAGCCATAATTTGTAAAACAGAACAAAGATAAATCCCCCCGGTCTTTGAAATGGTTAGTATAATGAAGTATGCATGCTATGTTATGATGCATGGTGTCATGATAAAACACACAACAGGTATAGCAGATAACAGACATGGTAAAGGAAAACAAGTAACACAAAAGCCCTTAACTTTAAGGCTTGCATGGGGTCTAGGTATTACCCTCTTGAAGTTCAGTTGGTTTCAACCTGTCCTAATAATAGTAATCGGGTTCTAGAGGTTCTCAATATCAATGACCATCCTCCATCGGTCATGGTTTTAGCTCACGCAATCTTTTCTTGCGTCCAGAACTATCTCAAGAGTATGGTCTCAATGAGTGTAGTATCGAGTATCAACCAGTTCTCAGCTTTACATTGAGGCCGACTATCTCACTACTTCCTAATGGCCAAGTTGGTAAATTATGGGTTCTAAGGTCAGTTGATGCTTACCAATGTGCCACATCAACGTAGCTACTGCTTCAACTGTATCGGTCTACGTCGTACAGTTCCCTAACAGTTTATTGCTACTTACCTAAAAGGTGTCCCCCAGATCCAGGTTAGGATCTATAGTAACTCTTGATACAAAAACCTTTTAACAGTAAAGCAACCAAAGCAAACAAGAGAAGAAATTTATGATGAACTAATCCTAAGGTATACCCCACTTATAATTCCCCAGCAGAGTCGCCAGTTCTGTGATACGGTGGCAGAACCAGACTGTTTTAGGAAAATGCTGGTTTGCGTTTTGCGTTTGTGTTTGCAAAATGTCGCGGTAAGCAAGAGTCGCCACCGACTTTTATTTTATCCAACTGGAAAGGAAAGAAAGCACAGAAAAATTCCTTTTTCGATATTTTGAGTACGGGGGGTAGATTATAGAAAGGGAAGGTATTAGCACCCTTTCTATCCGTAGTTTTCTACGGGCTCTTAGGTACTTGCTCATCATTTTAAAAATTGCTTTTGTGTTTGTGTGTTTTGAAAAGTTTTTTTTTACTGTGTTTTAACCCTTGCTTCTATCTTCAAGAGTGTTACGAAGTTGTTTTGAAAACATAGTTTGAAAAGAGTGTAAGTGTGGAAAAGTTTGATTTTGAGCAAGTACCTACTAGCATCTTCTTACTCGAAAAAAAGAATGTTTCTGCTCTTGTTTCCTTTAGACAACATTATCCTACTTATTTGAGAAATAGGAAGCACCGTCGTTGGAGTTGTAAGGGTCAATTCAAAAGGGGCGTACAATCACTAAAGCAATGTTAGGACATCTTAGTAATAACCCTAGTGTCTTAAGATCATATCCGAGGCAACATTTCCGAGGCAACCTTTCCGAGGCAACATTCCAGAGGCAACATTTCTGAACGGGACATTTGATCTTTGTTTAGACAAGATGGCAACAACTAAGACACCCTATACTTAATGATCGTTTTACCGAAGGTAACCAAAGTGAGAGTATACCCTAGGAGTGCGCATGTGTGAGTGATTTGATTTCAGTTATTATCTTTGCACATTTAGGGTTTGCTAACCATTTTAAAATTAACATACATTCTTGTCATGCAATCCTATTATCATACATCTAACAGTTAATATTTGCGAAAATTAAAATGCGAGAAATAAAAACTACGCTATTACAAGGCTTCGGGGAGGAAGATTAATTACATAGCCAAAAACCCGTAAAACGATAAATAAAATAAAAATCCTAATTTAAACTATTACATCCCATGAGAAGTTACATTAATATCGTAAAAATAAATAAATGTGCGCGATGAATCGAGAACGAGAGAAAATTAGGGTTTTGACCCCGTCTAAACCTAATTGAAAGAAAAATCATTTTTTGTTGTTTTTGATTATTTTGGGAAAAATAAGATTTTAATTAAATAAATACAAACCTAATTATTAATTAATTTAAATTAAGAAAAATAATTAATCTGACCTATTTTTGCATTTTTGTTATTTTAAGAAAAGAAAATAAAAAATAAAATCAAACAAACCCTAATTTTCTAACTTATTTTAAGTTATTTACAAAAAGATTAAAATTACCCTAAAATCAAATAAAACTAATTATTAAATTAAATTTGATAAAAATACAACCTAAATCTAAATTGTTGAAAATTGATTTTATGAGTTTTTTTGTAAAACAAAAAAAGAATTTAATTTAAACAAAATAAATAATTAAAAGAAAAAAAATATAAAAGAAAAGAGAGATGGGCCTGGTTTAGTAGAAATGGAGGGGGTGTCAATAACAATTTTGAGCCCAATAATCCTTGACCCACGTTGAATTCCCAGATCCTGTGCATTGGCTTGACTAGGATGCATCATGGACCTCCTTGTGAGAAACGCTAGATCTGGATAGAGATGGATCTTGTGGCTGACTGATTGGAGGCACAAGGTAAGCTTCAGGACGCGTGGGGTACAAGATCTGTAAAGAGAAATTGAGAAAATGGAAAATGTTGGAGGCAGGGGTCGAACCCCTGACCTCATGCCTGCAAAGCCTTAACGCCTTCCCTGGCTACCACTGGGCCACTTGGATTTATTTGTTAGTATATGAAATAATAATAATATAATGAAAACAACGCCAGCTATCAAACAAACACGCCAAACTTCAAACGGACGAATGGTGTGTTGCCACAGAGTCGTTGTCTACCCCTGTCTGTCATTTTAGATTTTAGGACTTTTACCTACAGACGCCAAATGTAGGTATAGCCCTTGGCCGTTCCCAAATCCTGTATGTGCATGATAAATGAAAATCAATGGCACCAATCAACTCATTTCAACCTCACGAGTATCATGGTACCAATATCAATGTCCAATTTCTCATGTATAATAAAACCCCAAAATGATCCTAGAAACCCTAACAATGGTTGCTATGCATATGGCTTCCAAAAATACAATCAAACAATGCAGTTAGTTTCAAAACATGGTAAGAATCACAAATGCACCATTTAAACATGATAAAGACGCACATATTTGAATAATCGAATTTGAAAAATATACCCAACCGTGATGACTATACGTCCCGTGTCTGGGCTTGGGAGGGCTGGAAAACGATTGGAATCGCTTCAGAGGAGCTTCAGGAGTGGATTGGCTTCTTTAAATCGCCTTGAACCTTCCTCTAACTAGTAACTCGAACCAACACTTTTGAGTGATTTTTTTGAATTCAGTTCTGACTTCTCACGCCTTCAATGCATGTTCTTTTGCTTTGGATTTATTCAATATATATCATAGAGTGCATTAGGGTTACAAGTTTGCATCAAATCCTTGCAATTATGAAGATTTGATAATTGATTCACCCTTGCATCAAATCTTTCCAAAACAAGAAAAATTCAATCTTTTTCTGTCCAAACAAGCCTTGCACGATTTGATTTCATTGCCAGCTATCCATGGACCTAAAAATGTGCATAAAATCTCAAGGTTTCAATGATTTTTGATATTTTCACTATTTATTATTGATTTTATTTGATTCAAATGAAATAAAATCAAGATAAATGATAAAAAATAAAAAAACATGACAAGTGGAAAGGCTCATGGGTCGTGGACCATGCTACAAGTTCATTGCAAGCATAAAAAGTTTGGCCCATTTAGCAAAAAATGCAATTTTGGGCACATTTGACTTTTGGCAATTTTGCAAAAAGGGTCAACTTCACCAATGCACAACTCCTTCAATTTTGACCCTAGAGATGTGTTCTTGGACTTTTTAGAAAGCTTAGGATGTCCTATAAGAAAACCTTTTGGTATCATCTCAATTTATTCTTCCATGTTCATGTATGAAGCTTTGACAAAAAATGTGTTTCTGTTGACTTTTCAAAATGACCTATAATGTCCAAATTTATATCTTCTTGTGAGTGCATATTTTGAACTTGTGAGATGAATATTAGTTGTAGGAAATTACATACTCTTAAAAATGAGCCTTGGATGTGTCATTCTTGATAAAGTATGAGAAAGTTATGCTTGGTCAAAGTTGAGTTGACTTTTCCTACAAAACCATAATTTAGCAACTTTTGGGTTTTGATGAATTGTGAGCAATCTTTGAGGAATAATGATCAACCCTTGATAAAATGATGAATAATACTTCAAAATGAGAATGTTTACCAAAAATCTTGAAGTTTGACTGTATGTGGGCCACAGTTGACTTTTGCCCTAGCACAGTCAATTTTCAGGCCTTTGAGCAATTGACTGGGCAAACTTCCTCTACAAGGCTTGAAACTTGGCATGGATGATCTTGAGAACATATTAGGACAATGGTGAGAATTTGGGATCCCTTGGACTCAAGTACCTTGATGCAAAATGAAACCCTAATTTGAGGTAGACTGCCTTAGGAGAGAGTTTGTCTGGTCAACCCTTGGACTTCCTTGAGCAATTTGAGGACCTCACTTGAAATGTATTGAGAAATATGAGAGGGGAAATTTTGGGGTACAACACTTCCCAACTGTCGGGGGAAGGCTCAGCAATTGGGAGGCTAGAGATTTTGTCCCGATCAGTTTTATCCCACAGTAATTTGTCTTTATATTTTGTTGGATCTGTAATATTAAAAAAATTCAAACTCTTAAAACCATGTGTCTTACCCGGGGCACAATGGTCCATTTGTAAGGGTTATTATCTCATTCCCATATGACATCAATGAATCATGGACGTTTTGCATACAAACTTTGTGCTCATTGTTTTTCATTTTTACATTTTCATTTCTTTCAAAGATAACTATACCCTTACACACACTCACACTCACAATGCAGGTCTACATCCATTCGGGATCCCATGGGTAACGGTTCTGCTATGGCTTTCTGTGACTCCGAAAATCTAATCTATAAAGCCAGAGACGAAGGTGAGGAATATTGTGAAGTACCAGGGGAACTTGTCAGATTACTACTACAAGAAGAGAAAACCATTCGGCCTCACGAGGAACCCGTGGATACAAGGTGGGTGCCAATCTGGAACCCAATGTCAAGGAGCGTCTGATTCAGTTGCTACACGAATATGTTGAGGTCTTTGCCTGGTCGTATGAAGACATGCCAGGACTCGATGCAGATATTGTGTTACATCGTCTTCCTACGAAAGAGGACTGCCCACCAGTAAAATAAAAGTTCATCGAATGCAACCAGATATGTCAGAGAAGATTAAAGCAGAAGTCATGAAATAATTTAATGTTGGATTCTTGGCCGTCACCTCCTATCCGCAATGGGTTGCTAATGTTTTTCCCGTGCCCAAGAAAGAAAAAAAGGTACTGTGATCGGTGGATTTAGAACTGACTATTTAACGCTGGTTTCGCGAAATGCCGCGGAAGCAAGAGTCGCCACCGTCTTTTATTTTCTCCAACATGGAAAGGACAAAAGCACAGCAAAATTCCTTATGAGATAGTTTCTCGGTTCGGGAGGTAGATTTATAGAAAGGGAAGGTGTTAGCACCCTTTCTATCCATGGTTATCCATGGGCTCTTAGATACTTGCTCATTATGTTTTCAAAATGTTTGTTTTTCAATTGTGAGTGGGTTTGAAAAAAGTTTCTTTGAAAGTTTCTGAATAACTCTTGTATCAGTCCTCAAGAGTGTTTGAAAAATTGTTTTGAAAGCTTTTTGAAAGTGTCAGTGTGAAAAGAGTTTTGATTTGTTTTTGAATAGAGCAAGTATCCATGAGTCATCTACCTACCCTAAGGAATTCGGCTGTGTAAATGTCCTTAAGGTAGTGCCATCCCACCATTGAGAGGTAGGTAGCACCACCGTTGGAGGTGTTCGGGTCAATTCGAGTTTAGGGACAGTGTGGTCACTGAAGCAACAATTAGGACACCTTAGAAGCTACCCTTATGCCATTGATCCTTTTTTAATCCGAGGCAACCGTTTCGAGGCAACTATTCCGAGGCAACCGTTTCGAGGCAACTTATTTCGAGGCAACATGATCATGGACATAAGGACTTACTAAGACGTCCCATACTTGACGACCACGTTTCGAAGGCAACAGGTGAGGCGTACCCTAAGAGTGGTGTGTGAATTTGTGTGTTATTTTCAGTTTAATATTTATCTTTGATCAGGGCATTGTGAGCTACGCTTGTTTTTAATTAGCCATACATTCTTTCATGCAAAGTTTAGCAGTTAAGAGTGCGGGAATTTAAATGCGGAAAGATAAATCCTACGCTATTACAAGGCGCGGGTCTATACATCGCCAAATTGCAAAGACCCGTTTTAATAAAAATGCGGAAAGTAAAAAGACCTAATTACTATTACAAGCCTTGAGCAGTTACATAATATTCGAAAAGAAAATAATAACGTGCGAAAGAATAAAAGTTAGGACGTCCGAGGGTTTTGACCCTTTTGAAATTAAATTGAATTAAAAGTTTAATTGTTAGTTAATTAAAGAAAAGAAATGTTTTTTAGGTTTTTGTTATTTAATTAAAATCAAAAGGAAACCCTAATTCTAAGTCTATTTTAATTATTAAGAAAATATTAAAGTTTAACCTAATTTACACTAATTAATTAAATTACATGTTTATTTACAAAAATATTTAGTAATTAATAATAATAATAATAATAATGAGAGAAAATTATTTATTAAAAAAAAAGATGAAAAGGTCAAAAACCCTAATTCTACTTATTTTATTTATTAAGAAAAAATTAAAGTTTAAAACCTAATTTACTAAATTAATGGTTAGAGTTTATTTACAAAAAATATTTTAATGGTGAATTTAATATTAATTAAACATATTTTGTATTTTTTGGTTTTATTATGAAAAAGAAAATCATTTTAAGAGAATTAAATAAAAATAATTAAAAGAATTAGAAAAAGAAAAGAAAAGAAAATTAAAAAATATACAAACCAAGGGGGGTGTCTGGCCCATTATGGAGGTAAGATTGGAGTAATTCAGGCCCACTGAAGCATAAGCTCGTTTGACTTTTCTGATCAGGTGTATGATTGTTGACTGGAGTGCATCGTAGAATTCACGTTCTGGCCATTGGATGGGATCTCCTGGCCACTTGGCAGGCACAAGCATGAGCGTGTATGGTAGGCCATGGAATGAGTGCTACACAGGAAAGTATTGAAACAAAAATTATGGATTAAATAGGGGGACCTGGGAATCGAACCCAGGTCCCAATACCTGCAGGACAACTCATCCACCAACTGAGCTAACGCGTGTATTTGTTATTTGGATAGATAAAAAACATAATACACAAAAACGTTGGATAGTAGTATAAGACAAAAATCACGCGCCAGATTTGAACCACCCTATAGCATCAGGCCACGTCCATCGTCTTCCTTGTTTTTCCTGCAAATAGAAGACAAATAGCGGGGGTTTTAAACCCCCACTAAATAGCACAGTGCATAATAGCGAATAGGCGTACAGGTAACATAAATTAAGCGCGAGGAGATGGTTTGTTTCGTCTTGATGTCACGAATTCAACTGTATAAGTCTGGTGGTCTAATTTTTCCATACATGAGAACCCCTAATTTAGAGCTTCTGAAACCCTAGGTTTCATCCATGGCAGATTTGGATACAAGCATCGTTAGTTCAATTAAATATTACCAATAGCTTCAGAACATCATTGTTAGTGTAAATCAACAAATAAAACACATGAATAATGCATGGAAATCAAAAATCGATTATGGACATATTCATGAAAAGTGTGACTCTGTTCTACCAATTCTTGGAGTATGGAGACTGGAAAGTGGTTGCAATCGACTCCTAGCAATGTCAGTAAGGAAATGGAAGTGTTTTGAAGCCTTGAATCGCCCTGTAACTATGATTTCAGTTTTCAAGTTTTGGTGAAAATTTTGCAATTTGGTTCTGGCCTCCTGAGCAGTTTTTCGTGTATATTTGCATTAGGTTAGGTTATGCCTTTGTATCTGAATGGAATTAGGTCAAGAACCAAGCCCATATGTCCATCAATTAATGTTTTGAAGATTTGATTTTCAACATATCTTTTTCAATCTTTTTGCCATGAAACCCTTGCCAATTGTGGAAGATATTGCCTTGTTGAACATGAAACGACTTGCCACTTTGCCCTAGTTTGATTTGCTGCACAAAAATATTTGAAAAAGCATGATTTGATATTTTTCTTATATTTAAAACTAATTAAATGAATTAATAATAATAAAAATTCAATTAATTAATTAAAAATAAGAAAACAAATCCCTTTGAGCTCAATGGGTCGTGCATATGCTTTGGGTAATGATTCAAGGAAGAATTTGAGGCCCATTAGAATTTTTGAAGCTTTTGAAGCAAAGTTGACTTTTCAAAATTCCCAAAACTTTCCCAACTTCTCTAATGCATATCTTGCTCAATTTTGAAGCTATGATCATGTTCTTGGACATTTTGGAAAGGTCTTGAAGTCCTCTAACCAATGCCTTTGGTCCCATGTCATTTTGATTTACCAATCTCAAGTTATGGTCTTTGACTTCAAGTGCCTTTTTGTTGACTTTTGAAAATGACCTATAATGTTGAAATTGATAACTTTTTGTGAGAGCATTTCTTGGACTTGAAGTGTGAAGATGAGTTGTAGGAAATGTCATTATATTAAAAATTAGCTTTGTATGGGATTTTTCTGATAAACCATGAAGAAGTTATGCCCTGGTCAATTTGCAGTTGACCTTTCAACTGTCCAAAAATAGAAACTTTTGCATCTTGAGACTTTTTTAGCCATGTCTTGAGAATCATGATCAAGAATTGATCAAATGATGTTTGTGGCTTCAAAATAATATGTTGACCAAAAATTTTGACTTTTGACTGTCAAATGACCATTTTGCCCCTGCAGTTGACTGTGGAGCATTTAGGGTTTTTGACTGTGCAATTTGATGCTGTGAGTCTTGAAACTTGACATATGGATGCTTGACAATGTATGTAGGCATATGGGACTTGATTGGACCCTTGAAAACCTCAATATCTTTGAAAGAACCAAAACCCTAATTTTGACTGTGTTAGGAGGCAATTGGACTGTGTAACCCTTGAGGGATTTTGAATCATCTGGAGACTGATCTTGCAAACCTTGAAGAATATGGGAGGGAAAGTCTTGGGGTACAACAGGTACAAATGTGCATGGACTACAAATATTTGAATAGGGAAAGCCCTAAGGATGATTTTCCACTTCCCCACATTGACATCCTAGTTGACAATACGGCATATCACAAAGTGTTTTCTTTCATGGATGGTTTCTCAGGTTACTGACGGGCTTTTACCATATAGTCTAAATTATAACTGCAAGTGCACAGCCTATCGAAGTAATATATAAGATTATCGAACCACAAAGACCAATTATAAATCTATCGACTCTATTGTTAAGGTGTTTATCTAAGGCAGATCAGTAAGGGATTGAGTTCAGTACAGGGAAATAAAAGCGAATAAAATTAAAGAGATAAAACAAACGGGATCGAATGTAAATCACGAGATCAGACAGTGTCCTAGCATGCATGTATAGTATTTACTTTTGGTCAATATTTCCCATTTATAGCAAAGAACTGTTTAACAGGAACTTGTAGCTTTCGCATACTAAGAACCTAGTTTACTCTTTAAATTAAATTCCTTTATTGTCACTTATAAAGGGTGCCTAACGCGTTAAAGAAGTAAACCTATTTTTAAGAAACAAGTTATTTAGACTTAGTGAAAAGGTGTTTTAATTTGGAAAACTTAACTTAAAGAGATCCTTGGCTTTTGACCAAGGATCAGATTTTAATCCCACAAACGCGTCCGCAAATAGTTTCAAAATTGTTTTCTAAAATTATATCAAGTAATCCTAATTAACCAAACGAACTGCTTTCGCTCTTTTTGTTTGGTCAAGAACCAATCTGGCTTAATCTCAAGTATGGACGGCTTTTGATCTTACCCATAAACTTTTAAACACATTTAAACCAGTATTAAAAACTAAAACATCCCAAAGGTATTTCTATTAGCATGGCATGCAGAACATAGTTATGATTCGATCCTTACAATCTAACCCTAATAAATTTAGCTAGACATGGTAAGCATTTAAAGTCTATAAAACATGTAGACTATGATAAGAGCGTTTAGAGTCTATAAAACGTGTAGACTATGGTAAGAGCATTTAGAGTCTATAAATGGTGTAGACTATGGTAAGAGCATTTAGAGTCTATAAAACGTGTAGACTATGGTAAGAGCATTTAGAGTCTATAAAACGTGTAGACTATGGTAAGAGCATTTAGAGTCTATAAAATGTGTAGACTATGGTAAGAGCATTTAGAGTCTATAAAACATGTAGACTATGGTAAGAGCATAAAATAAATGAAAGCAATTAAATTAGAACCTTGCTTCAATCGGAGGCTTGAGTCTGATACAAGTCGTGGAAATGTAAAAGATAGTATGATAAACTTTAACCAAAGTGCCCCAAACTTGAATACAAACTCGCACACTCAAGTGTGATAACTTCCCGATGTGAGAAGATTATCACTTTACAAAGTAGTAATGTATGCCTAAGCAGTAACTTGACTGGATCTAAGTTTGCATCTAAATTTGGATGAAAACGAAAATGAAATGAATTTGCTATTTATAGAAGATCCTGAAACTTTGTAAAGACGAGCATGCCCCTCAACTCCTTCTGAGCGGGAAATGGTTTGTGAAGGCCGCGGGCGCGGCCACCCTCCCCGCGGGCGCGGTGAGTTAAAATGGAGAGATCGTGGGAACGTGGCAGTTGGCCCCTGGGTGAAAGTGCGCCATGTCAGTGCGTTCCCTCTAGCCGGCGCGGAGCTGGACGCCATGTGTGTATTTTCTTGGAAAAACCCTATTTTTCTAGCGTTTTCGCTCGTTTCTTCTCTGAAGGCTCTGAAAGGACATGTGACCTGAAAACAAAGGAAACAAGGGAATAATACTATAAAAACAATAATAAAACTAAGGAAAACATGTGATATTCGAGTCAGAAACATAGTGCGATTCGGTGTTATCAAATTCTCCCACACTTAAACCTTTGCTTGTCCTCAAGAAAAACACTCAGAAGTAGTCAAAGGGATACAAGTGTTTTTTCTAGTTATCGAGCTAAAGCAGTAAGGTTCAAGTGAGAGTGTGTTCGACAGGTACCAACTATTTGAACTAAGAACATCGAAGTGACACTTTACCGCAGAATGTGAACATAAACCTTATTCCCACACAAGTCAACTCCTATTACTCCCACTATGCTAAGACTTCTCTTCTAGGTAAGGTCCTTTTCATTCAGGTGTAATCACATTAAGCCAGTTATCCGTACATACTCATAGTGTAGTGACCGGTTAGTGATTCTAATCTTTGCAATGGGATTCTGGTACAAGAATTGGTGTAATCCCGTTATTACCCAATTATAGCTGTGGGGGATCAGATCGTAATCTGCCCTACCGAGTTCAGCACCAGATACCTCTGAACCAGCCATAATGGGTAATGCCTTTTATTATTATTTTTCACTTTTTATTTTTGTGGATGTTCGCGACCAGTGGAATTAAATGATCGTGTGAGGATCACCCAATTCATGGTCGTAACCATACATTTTTGCTTATATATATATATATATATATATATATATATATATATATATATATATATATATATATATATATATATATATATATATATATATATATATATATATATATATATATATATATATATATATATATATATATATATATATATATATATATATATATATATATATATATATATATATTTTTTTTTTTTTTCAAGGCAAAAAGATCATTCACTTATTTTCATCGATCCTACACGTAGCGCATGCTTAGGCCGGAGACGACTACGAGAATAAACTACTTAGGACCCGTTTTGTAAAATTAAAATCATAGCATGGGGAGAAGACAAAATTAACTCTAATATTTACAAGGTGTATGGTGTAAAAGACGATGTTGATTTTTCAAAAAGGGTACCTAAGACTAATTACACTATATCCTAAACCTAAAAACTTTACTTATGGCTCAAAAAACTAAAAACATGTTGTATTCATTTTTAGAAAAAAAATTTCTCAAGGATAGGAAGTGGTGGAGAACTTAAGGATACACTGTGCAAAATGACTCGTCAATCACATGTATTTTATTTAACGGCTAAACTACTAAAAGGGAAATAACTAAAAGATACTGAAAAATAAAGTACTGAAAAGGGAAATAACAGAAAAAGAAATAACGGAAAGGAAATAAAAGCGATAAAATGCTCCTCCCACACTTGAATTGGACATTGTCCCCAATGTTCCAAAACAAGTCTAGGTAGGAGATACCTGGTAAAACTAGTGAGGTCCACTAGTACCCTCGCCATCCTGAGGTGAACGTCCTGAACAACGGCTATGACTACAACGGCGGCGATCTCTATCGAGGCTAAACTGTGCCATGCACTCAGTGAGATCAGCATTTACAGCTTGTAGCTCCCTAGTCTGACCAATCAATGTGCCTTGTGTGGCCTCCATTAATTGGAAGTGAGTAGCGAAGCTAGTCTACTGACGGTGCTGCTGGTTCTAGAAAGCCAATTGACTTTCCATGATGGTTGTTAGAGAGCGGGCGTTTTGAATTTGAGACGCCTGCATGAAAGCCATGTTGTCGGCAACCTGTTGCTGGATCGTAGAAAGGAGGGCATCACACCTCTCCTCTCTAGCCATATGCTCTCTCCACATGTCCTCAGTGACATGGAAGCTCGGGACGGTACCTGCATGAGGGTTAGAAGAAGATGGTGCAGTGTGTGATGGTGTAAATCGAGGAGGTGACTCTGTTTAAAAGTCATACTCGTCATCAGTGTTGTTCCCCTCCTCTAAAGGAACATTCGAAGGTAACGGACCAGTGAAAGCGGGAGCGCTTAAATCATAGGTCCAGTTACGTTCTAATCTAACGTCAGTGCGACGGGTACAAGGGAGGACAACACTTGGTACAACAGCATTACCAATCATAAGGTAATAACCACCTTCCCTTATCGCTTTGCAGAGGCGCATATCTTTCAAAAATTTCAGGCGTGCAGTACGAGGAGGAAGTGGCTCTAAAGTAGCAAGCTCGGTGGCCAAGCCAAGGGCACGAGCGATAGTAGTAACCAGGCCACCAAAAGAAATTGGTGCCCCCTTTTTTCAGACATAGCTCATGTGGGCAATCATAAAGGGCATCGGGTTAATTTTGGTGTCGGTGAGGCATGCTTGCATAATAATTAACTCTTTATCATTCACCTTGTTCGGGTTTTCCCGAGCAAAGATGGTGGATGCTAAAAGGTATCAGAAGACACGAATGGCCAAATTATGGACACTCGAGGCTAGCAGGCCATCAAAAGAATCTGCTTCTTGGTTTATAAGTTTTTGCCAGAAAGCATAGCCAGCGGTTGTCCATTCTGTATCCAAGGGTGCTTCACAAATAGCACCTTCCCTAAAAGGCATCCCTAACAACTCAGCTAAACCGCCGGTGGAGTAACTATATTCACGGTTAAACATTCTAAATTGTACCCCACCTACGGTACTAGCAGTGTTAGGTGTGACATTATAAATAAGTGAACTTAAAAACTCATATGTCAACCTTGGGTAGGTAGGTTCTTTTGCAGAAAAAAATATTATGCATGCCTATTTTATCTAATAAATGAAAAACACTATGATAAATACCTAAAGTGTAGAGACAGTCTTTGTCAATATACCTGGTTGAGTAAATTGTCGTAGACTGTAGCTTTTCGAGCAGCTTCCTCTGTGTGGATCCCAGTTTGCCGCTTCGAAGAACATACCCATTGAAGTCCCTTTTGATTGTTTTGAACGATTTGGAGAAAGAAAAATAGTATGGTGGAGGAAGAAAATAGTGATTTTTATAGATTTGGAAGGCTTGTAGTGGGAAAAGAAATATAATAGAGAATTAGTTGAAGTGGAGAAATTATGGAAGGTAAGGTATGAAAATATGGGTAAAATGAGGAAGAAAATGGGGTTTAAATAGGAAAAAATGGAGTAAATGGTGAGTTTTCCGAAAAGTAGCCGTTTATTATCGTTGGAGGTCCACGGGCGCGGTCCCTCCCTCCGCGGGCGCGGCCTAGTGAATTTCTAGCTGGGCCGAATTTTGTTCTTTGGGCAATTGGGCTTCAAAAATGGTGGCTTGCTCTTGTCACTTGGGGTGTGCCTAGCATTTTTAGGTGAAAATATATTTTTTGTGTAAAATATATGTGTATATCATACACATACATTTTATTTTCTAATTTTTGCAAAATAAAATAAAACAAGTTAAGAGAAAATAAAATAAACACACAATATATATGTAAATGTAAGTGAGTACGAAGTGCAACTGAACTGAAAAACAGAAAAAGTAAGTCTGAGAAATAAAATAAAAATAGTATAATAATAATAGAAATGGTGGACGTCTCATGATCAGATATCAGCAAAGTCACATCCTCGCAGCTCAGCCACCTGGCATCTGAGCTCAACAATCTCGTGTGTCAAATCGTCGATCTCGCCATCATATGTGGCACCATCTAGCGCTACCTGTAGGATGAGATCAGCCACCTCCTGGCGAAGTGTAGCCATCTCAGTTCTCATGGCTGCCATCTGCGCTCTCATGTCGGGCTCCTATAAGGTCAAGTTATTAGTATAAACAACGGTATGCTCAACCTCAGGTGCATGCGTGTACTCTGGAGTAGGATTCTCTGTAACCGGATCCTCAGTGATCGGGTCGTCTGACTCTGGCTCTTACTCTGGTGAATACTCTGGCTCTGGCAGGTCAGTGATGTCTATAATTGTCTCGCCCCAACCTTCTAAAGTGTAGTTCCAGTTTTCCATGTTGGAGACGCAGGTCATCTATGGATCAGGCAGGGTGAAATAGTAGACAGTCTGATCGTCAATAAGGAGCCTGTACTGATATGGATGAAAAGAAGCTCGGCGGATAAGGCCATGGTCTAAGCAGAAGTCAATGTCGATGCGTGTACTATCACAGTATGGTGTCAGGCTGAGTAACTGGCTATCCAAGCCTAGAGCAGATGCAATCAGCGTCACATTCCCACTAGCGTGCAAGTATCCCTCAGACGATAATGCAGCCATATCTAGACTTTCTATCAAGAAATCTCCACTCACAATGGGACGCGACTGACTAGCGCGGTATAAAAATAGTATCTCCTCTGCAGTCACTAAATGATCGCAATAGCTCCTTCCAAAGAAGGTATGACAAAGAATCATCTCAAAGTACCTGAAAGCTGGGTTATGAATCCTCTTAGACAGTTGCTCAGATGGGTCGAGACTGCCCTCGTCGGTAATAGCTCTCCAGAATCTGTCTATATCACTGCTCATGAAATACCCTAGAGGAAGCTCAGGGATGGCAGTAAGTGAAGTCTCGAATCCAAGCAGATCTCCAAACTGTCTTAAAGTAAAAGCCTACTCTGCTCCGAACATGCAAAAACTAATCCTCCCACGGTCCTCTCTGGTGCCAACTTAGGGCTCATACTCCAGTGAGCTGAGGAACTCCAAGGTGAGGTTCCTGTAGATCACGTGGATCTCGTTATCATATGCATCCCAACTGACCTGATGGTACATATAACGGATACTGGCCTCAATGCCTAGTGCATCCATGCAAGCAGAATCAGGGTATCTAGTCGGAAGCATCAGTCGAGCAGACAATGTAGCAAATCGCTCCCTCTGAGCGTCGTCTCTGAAGATGACATCGAGTCCATCAACGAAATCCATCTGAAAAAGGTGATATAAGAGCACTTGGTCCTGAAAAAGGTAGATGAGTCAGTCCAAAATTACAAATTTAAAAATTAAAAATAAAGAAAAAAGATCGTGGGTTGCCTCCCACGCAGCGCTTTGTTTAACGTCGTTAGCTTGACGATAAGATCTCACTTTTCACGTTGGGATTGGTGGGTCTATCAGAGTCTGACTAGAGTAGTCAATAGGAAGGTCACCTCATCTATACAACTTCAGTCGTTGTCCATTTACCACGAAAGGAGCGCTTGAGTTATTCTTGATTTCTACAGCTCCTGATACTAACACTTTTGATACCTCAAATGGACCTGTCCATCTTGAACGTAGCTTGCCAGGAAAAAGTCGTAATCTGGAATTAAACAGAAGAACAGGATCGCCTACATTGAATTCTTTCTTAGTAATTTTCTTGTCGTGCCATGTCTTTGTTCTTTCTTTATAGATGATGGCATTCTCATAAGCATTTAGGCGGAGTTCTTCCAACTTATGTATGTCCAAAATTCGTTTCTCTCCAGCTCTTAGGTAGTCTAAATTCAAGGATTTTATAGCCCAATAGGCTTTGTGTTCTAACTCGAAAGGTAAGTGGCAGGATTTTCCATAGACCAATTGATATGGGGTAGTTCCAGTATGGGTTTTGTAAGCTGTTCTATAGGCCCAAAGTGCATCTTTCAGCTTTCCGGACCAATCCTTTCTGGATATTGACACGGTTTTTTCTAGGATTTACTTGACTTCCCTATTTGATACCTCCACTTGCCACTGGTTTGAGGGTGATATGGTGTTGCTACTCTATGTTTGACTCCGTATTTGTTTAAAAGTTTATTGAATATCTTGGATATAAAGTGCGATCCTCCATCACTTATGACTAGACGGGGTGTTCCAAATCTAGGGAATATGATGTTCTTGAACAATTTGATCACTACTCTCGTGTCGTTTGTGGGGGCCGCTATTGCTTCTATCCACTTGGACACATAGTCAACTGCCACAAGAATATATTTATTTCCCATTGATGATGGAAAAGGCCCCATGAAATCTATACCCCATATGTCAAAGAGTTCTACCTCTTGAATATTTCTTAATGGAATTTCGTCACGCCTTGAAATGTTCCCAGTGCGTTGACATCGGTCACACTTGGTGATGTAAGTGTGGACATCTCGCCATAAAGTTGGCCAGTAAAAGCCTGCTTGAAAGATTTTGGCAAATGTCTTTGATGTGCTTGTGTGTCCACCATAAGGCGCGACATGACAATGTTTGATGACGCTTTCCACTTACTCCTCTGGAACACATTGTCTAAAGATGTTGTCTATTCCTCTTTTGAACAAGAGTGGTTCGTACCAATAAAATCTTTTGATGTCATTGAAGAACTTTTTCTTTTGTTGAAAACTTAAGTCTGGGGGTATGATGTCAGCAGCTAGATAGTTCACAATGTCTACGTACCAAGGTACGTTTCTTATCATTGAGACTTTTTCCGGTTTAAATTCTTTATAGGTTTCAGAGTCATCCTCGCTCATTGTGTTTATCCTAGCTACCAGTCCGTCGTAAGTGAAGTGATCGTCTATTGGTATTAGATCTGGTTTCAAATGTTCTAGCCTAGATAGATGATCGGCTACTAAATTCTCTGTTCCTATCTTATCCTTAATGTCTAAGTCAAATTCTTGGAGTAAGAGAATCCACCTGAGCAATCTCGGTTTAGCGTCTTTTTTATTTAACTGATATCGGATTGCTGCGTGATCAGTATAAACTACAATCTTAGCTCCTACTAAATAAGACCGGAACTTATCGATTGCGAATACTACAGCTAGAAATTCCTTCTCTGTAGTTGTGTAGTTAAGTTGGGCGGTATCTAGGGTTCTACTTGCATAGTAAATGACATGTAATTTCTTGTCTTTTCTTTGCCCTAAGACAGCCCTAACTGCATAGTCACTAGCATCACACATGATTTCAAATGGTTGCTCCCAGTCAGGGGGTTGAATGACAGGAGCTGAAATCAGCGCTTGTTTTAGAATGTTGAAGGCTTCAAGACATTTCTCATTAAAGTCAAATTCAGCATCTTTCATAAGAAGGTTAGTTAAGGGTTTTGTTATTTTGGAGAAGTCTTTTATAAAGCGTCGGTAGAATCCAGCATATCCTAGAAAACTTCATACTTCCCTAACGGTTTTAGGTGGGTTGAGGTTCTCTATAACTTCTATTTTGGCTTTGTCAACTTCTATCCCTCTCTCGGAGATGATATGCCCTAAAACTACTCCTTCGTTGACCATAAAGTGACACTTTTCCCAATTCAACACAAGGTTCACTTCCACACATCTTTCTAAGATTTTCTCAAGGTTCGAGAGACAATTTTTGAAATCGAATCCACATACAGAAAAATCATCCATGAATACTTCCATAATTCCATCGAGATAATCCGCGAAAATGGACATCATACAACGTTGGAAGGTGGCAGGTGCATTACAGAGTCCAAAGGGCATCCGCCTATAGGCAAACATTCCATAATGACAAGTGAATGTAGTTTTTTCTTGGTCCTCTGGGTGAATAGGGATTTGGAAAAATCCAGAATATCCATCTAGATAATAGAAATATGAATGCCTAGCTAGACGTTCAAGCATCTGATCTATAAATGGAAGTGGGAAATGATCTTTCCTAGTCGCCTTATTTAGCTTTCTGTAATCGATGCACATACGCCATCCTCCTTCTGTTCGTTTTGCTACTTTGTCTCCCTTATCATTTTCAACAACTGTGATGCCTCCTTTTTTCGGCACCACATGTACAGGACTTACCCACTCACTATCCGATATCATATATATTATACCAGCTTCCAGTAACTTAAGAACTTCTTTCTTAACTACATCACCCATAATAGGATTTATTCTTCTTTGATGCTCTCTAGAGGGTTTCGAATTTTCTTATAGCATGATTCGATGCATGCATACGAACGGGATTATCCCTTTCAAGTTAGAGATTTTATATCCTAATGCTGAAGGGTATCTTTGCAAGGTATCTAAGAGTTGATTTGTTTCGTTTTGGCCTAGAGTGGCGTTAATTATAACTGGGAGATTCATCTCTTCATCCAAAAACTCATATCTTAGATTCTTGGGTAGTTCTTTGAGTTCTAGAGATGGCTTTTTAAGACACGGCATAGGATCGGGTGTAAGAGCTAAACATTCAAAGAGGTTGTCATCAATGTAAGGTTCTTTATATCCATCATCCTCTAGAATGGGTGTTGGTGGTAATTTAATTAAGGATTCATCTTGCTCAAGTTCGTTTACGCATTCATCAATAATGTCGATTGCATAACATGCATCTCCTATCACAGGTGCCATAAGGAATTTTGAGAGGATAAATTCTATCTTTTCATCTCCTACTTCAAAGGTAAGTTTTCCTTTCTTAACGTCGATTATAGCTCCGGCGGTTGACAAGAATGGTCTTCCTAAGAGAATCGGGATTTTGTCATCTTCTTTAATATCCATTACCACGAAATCGGTTGGGATATACAACTGACCTATTCTAACTGGTATATCCTCTAATATCCCTGTGGGGTACTTGATAGATCTATCAGCTAGTTGTAAAGACATTTTGGTTGGTTGTAGTTCTCCTAAGTTTAACCTCTTGCAGACTGCCAAAGGCATTAAGCTTACGCTCGCTCCTAGGTCTAAGAAAGCTTTGTTGATCATATGATTTCCTAGGATGCAAGGAATAGAAAAACTTCCAGGATCTTTGTCCTTTTTTGCAAGTTTATTTTCAGAGATGGAATGACATTCTAGGGGTTTAGGATCGTCGTGTCTGCGTTTGTTTGACAGGATGTCTTTTAAGAATTTAGCATATGATGGTATTTGGGTAATCGCTTCGGTAAAGGGAATCTCTACATGGAGTTTCTCTATTACTTTGATGAATTTTTGGTATTGGCTTTCTATCTTGGTTTGTTTAAGTCTTTGTGGGTATGGTATTGGAGATTTATAGGGTGGAGGTGGTGTATAAGTTTTATTTTTCGATTCTTCCACCTGGTTCTGTTGGGTTCCTGGTTCCTCTGGTTTCTCTACTTGGTCCTCAGGTATGCTATCTTTTTTTGGTTTTTTGGGTACACACATCGTTTGATGTTTCGGTCCATCGTAAGCGGTTCCACTTCTTAGAGTGATAGCATTTGCTTGTCCTTTAGGATTAGGTTGAGTTTATCCAGGGAATTGTCCTCCAGGTGTGGTTTGCGTGGCTTGTGTTTGAGCTACTTGCGAGATCTGAGTCTCGAGCATCTTATGATGGGTCATCATTTGGTCAAACTTAGTTTCTAGTTGTGTTACTAGTTCGTTTGTATGGGCGTTTTGGTTCATAAATTCTTTGTTTTGCTGAGTCTGGGTTGTGATAAAAGTATCTAGGGTTTCCCTAAGATTTGGTCTTTGTGGCACAGCTTGCATAGGTTGGTTTGATTTTTGAGGTTGAAAACCTTGTGGTCTGGGTGTTCCAGGATGTTGGATTGGATTGTTGTTTTTATAGGAAAAATTTGGGTGATTTCTCCATCCAGGGTTATAGGTGTTCGAGAACGGGTTTCCTTGGGTGTAATTGACTTGTTCTGAGCTAGACTCATTCAACAGGTAACAATCTGAAGTTGGATGTCCTTGGGTTCCACAGAGTTCGCATTCCGAGTGGAGTGCGGCTACTCTGGAAGGGTTTTGGGATATGTTATCTACTCTTAAGGCTAGGGCGTCCATTTTAGCTTGCATCATGTTCATGCTACTTATCTCATGCACCCCTCCTTGGGTCTCCTTCTTCTCCACTGTCGCTCGTTCTGTCCCCCATTGGTAATGGTTTTGGGCCATATCTTCGATCAGGGCACAAGCTTCAGGGTAAGGTTTGTTCATCAGCGCACCACCTGCGGCGGCGTCGATAGACATTTTGGTATTATAATGGAGTCCATTATAGAAGTTGTGAATGATCAACCATTTCTCTAGGCCATGGTGTGGACAAACTCTTAAAAGGTCTTTATATCTTTCCCAAGCTTCAAATAGAGATTCTCCCTGGTTTTGGGTGAATCTAGTGATCAGGTTTCTAAGAATAGCGGTTTTGCTAGGGGGGAAATACCTGGCAAGGAACACTCTTCTAAGGTCCTCCCAAGTTGTTATCGAATTGGAAGGGAGGGAATCTAACAGATCGTGAGCTTTCCCTCTTAGAGAGAATGGAAACAATCTTAGGCGTATTGCTTCAGATGTGGCACCATTTGCTTTCAGGGTGTCGGCTAATTGGATAAATGCCTTCAAGTGTTGATTCGGGTTCTCGGTAGCGAGACCAGCAAATTGGTTTTGTTGAACTAATTGTAATAGCGAGGGTTTTAGTTCGAAGTTGTTAGTTGTTATAGCTGGATTTACTATACTAGAACTAGGTTCCTCGTTAGATGGTTGGGAAAATTCCTTAAGCGGTCTTTGATTACGGTCCTCAGCCATAGCTTTCTTCAACTTTCGTATAGAGACGGGCTCGAGCGAAAAGTTCAGGTTCTACTAAAGGATCTATTAGGTTACCGGTGCTACGATTTCTACGCATCTACCGACTAAATAAGTAGCCTTAGTCTAAACGGGATAACAAAAAGGGTACGAAATTTGGCAAAGTTGGTCCCCGGCAACGGCGCCAAAAACTTGACGGGCTTTTACTGTATAGTCTAAATTATAACTGCAAGTGCACAGCCTATCGAAGTAATATATAAGATTATTGAACCACAAAGACTAATTGTCAATCTATCGACTCTATTGCTAAGGTGTTTATCTAAGGCAGATCAGTAAGGGATTGAGTTCAGTATAGGGAAATAAAAGTGAATAAAATTAAAGAGATAAAACAAACGGGATCGAATGTAAATCACGAGATCAGACAGTGTCCTAGCATTCATGTATAGTATTTACTTTTGGGCAATATTTCCCATTTATAGCAAAGAACTGTTTAACAGGAACTTGTAGCTTTCGCATACTAAGAATCGAGTTTACTCTTTAAATTAAATTCCTTTATTGTCACTTATAAAGGGTGCCTAACGCGTTAAAGAAGTAAACCTATTTTTAAGAAAAAAGTTATTTTGACTTAGTGAAAAAGTGTTTTAATTTGGAAAACTTAACTTAAAGAGATCCTTGGCTTTTGACCAAGGATCAGATTTTAATCCCACAAACGCGTCCGCAAATAGTTTCAAAATCGTTTTCTAAAATTATATCAAGTAATCCTACTTAACCAAACGAACTGCTTTCGCTCTTTTCATTTGGTCAAGAACTAATCTGGCTTAATCTCAAGTATGGACGGCTTTCAATCTTACCCATAAAATTTTAAACACATTTAAACCAGTATTAAAAACTAAAACATCCCAAAGGTATTTCTATTAGCATGGCATGCAGAACATAGTTATGATTCGATCCTTACAATCTAACCCTAATAAATTTAGCTAGACATGGTAAGCATTTAAAGTCTATAAAACATGTAGACTATGATAAGAGCGTTTAGAGTCTATAAAACGTGTAGACTATGGTAAGAGCATTTAGAGTCTATAAAACGTGTAGACTATGGTAAGAGCATTTAGAGTCTATAAAACGTGTAGACTATGGTAAGAGCATTTAGAGTCTATAAAACGTGTAGACCATGGTAAGAGAATTTAGAGTCTATAAAACGTGTAGACTATGGTAAGAGCATTTAGAGTCTATAAAACGTGTAGACTATGGTAAGAGAATTTAGAGTCTATAAAACGTGTAGACTATGGTAAGAGCATTTAAAGTCTATAAAACATGTAGACTATGGTAAGAGCATAAAATAAATGAAAGCAATTAAATTAGAACCTTGCTCCAATCGGAGGCTTGAATCTGATACAAGTCGTGGAAATGTAAAAGATAGTATGATAAACTTCAACCAAAGTGCCCCAAACTTGAATACAAACTCGCACACTCAAGTGTGATAACTTCCCGATGTGAGAAGATTATCACTTTACAAAGTAGTAATATATGCCTAAGCAGTAACTTGACTGGATCTAAGTTTGCATCTAAATTTGGATGAAAACGAAAATGAAATGAACTTGCTATTTATAGAAGATCTTGAAACTCTGTAAAGATGAGCATGCCCCTCAACTCCTTCTGAGCGGGAAATGGTTTGTGAAGGCCACGGGCGCGGACACCCTCCCCGCGGGCGCAGTGAGTGAAAATGGAGAGATCGTGGGAACGTGGCAGTTGGCCCCTGGGTGAAAGTGTGCCATGTCAGCGTGTTCCCTGTAGCCGGCGCGGAGCTGGACGCCATGTGTGTATTTTCTTGGAAAAACCCTATTTTTCTGGCGTTTTCGCTCGTTTCTTATCTGAAGGCTCTGAAAAGACATGTCACCTGAAAATAAAGGAAACAAGGGCATAATACTAGAAAAACAATAATAAAACTAAGGAAAACATGTGATATTCGAGTCAGAAACATAGTGCGATTCAGTGTTATCAGTTACAACCAAATCAAAATGGCGCCTGAGGACATGGAGAAAATAACATTTGTCACACAGTGGGGCATATTCTGCTACAAGGTGATGCCATTCGGGCTGAAGAATGTTGGGGCAACCTATCAGCATGCCATGGTAGCTATATTTCACGACATGATACATCACGAAATAAAGGTCTATGTAGACGACATGATAGCTAGATCTCAAACAGAAGAGAGAACCTCGACCATCTACAGAAACTCTTTGAGAGACTAAAGAAGTACAAGCTGAGGTTGAACCCCAATAAGTGCACGTTTGGAGTAAGGTCTGGTAAACTCCTAGGTTTTGTCGTCAGCAATAAAGGTATTGAAGTAGATCCCGCCAAAGTGAAAGCCATACAAGAGATGCTTGCTCCTCGTAATGAGAAGGAAGTCAGAGGATTCTTGGGACGTTTGAACTACATTTCCAGATTCATTTCTCACCTGACAGCTACTTGTGAACCAATCTTCAAGTTATTGAAGAAAGATCAAGTAGTCAAGTGGAATGTTGAGTGCCAAACTGCTTTTGACAAGATCAAAGAGTATCTGCAAGAGCCTGCTGTGTTGATGCCACCAGTTGAGGGAAGACCATTGATCATGTATCTGACTGTTTGGGAAAATTCAATGGGGTGTGTACTGGGGAAGCATGACGAGTCTGGCCGAAAAGAGCACGCTATTTATTACCTGAGCAAAAAGTTTACCGACTGTGAAACAAGATATTCACTGCTCGAGAAAACTTGTTGCGCTCTGGCATGGGCTGCTCGCCGGCTAAGACAGTATATGTTGACCCATGCTACCTTTTTGATATCTAAAATGGATCCAATAAAATACATCTTCGAGAAACCTGCTCTCTCTGGGAGAATAGCGAGATGGCAGATGATCCTAACGGAATATGACATACAATATACTACCCAGAAAGAAATAAAGGGCAGTGTACTAGCTGATCACCTTGCTCACCAAGATTTTGAAGACTACCAGTCCATGAAGTTCGAATTTCAGATGAAGACATCATGATGGTAAAAAACTATGAAGAATTAAGACCATATGACGAACCTGAACAACGATCCCGATAGACCCTGGTTTTTGACGGGGCATCTAACGCACTCGGCAATGGTATTGGTGTTGTACTCATATCTCCGGAAGGATGTCATACTCCATTTACAGCAAGACTTTGCTTCAATTGTACAAATAACATGGCGGAATACGGAGCGTGCATCTTTGGTCTCAAAGCTTCCATAAACTTGGGGATCAAATCTTTGAAAGTATTTGGAGATTCAGCTTTAGTTATTAGCCAGATCAAAGGGTAATGGGACACCAAACACCCTAACCTTATCCCTTACAAAGAACATGTTTTGACATTGCTCCCACATTTTGAGGAGATTGCCTTCGAGCACTTCCCGCGAGAAGAAAATCAGCTAGCAGACGCACTAGCCACAATGTCATCTATGTTTAAACTTAAATGGGATAACGAGGCTCCCCAGATCACCATCGAGCGAATGGAGGAACCAGCATACTGTCATGAGATTAATACTGAAGAAGTAGTGGACCAGCTTTGGTCTCACAAAGTCAAGAGGTATCTCGAGGCTCAAGAATATCCAGAAGGAGCTTCAGTAAATGGCAAGAAGTTCTTAAGGAGATTCTCTGCTAAATTCTTCCTTAGTAATGGCATTCTTTACAAACGCAACCATGATTCTGTTTTACTTCGGTGCATAGACAAGGTTGAAGCTGAAAGGGTCATGGCTGAGTTACATGAAGGCACTTTTGGCACCCATTCCAGTGGGCATACGATGGCAAAGAAAATCCTATGGGCAGGCTATTACTGGTCTACCATGTAAGCAGATTGCTATCAACACTCTCGAACCTGCCACAAGTGTTAGATTTATGCTAACAAAGTGCACGTACCTCCGGTTCCTCTGAATGTCTTGATGGCTCCTTGGCCCTTTGCTATGTGTGGTATTGATATGACTGGGGAAATCAAGCCAAAGGCCTCTAATGGACACCGCTTCATTTTAGTGGCCATTGATTATTTTACAAAGTGGGTGGAGGCAGCCTTTTTCGCTTCCGTGACTAAGAACGTTGTCGCCCGATTCATCAAGCAAAATCTCATCTGTCGTTACGGTATCCTAGAGAGGATCATTATAGACAATGGTACAAACTTGTATAATACTATGATCATTTCCTTGTGCGAGCAATTCAATATCTAGCATCACAATTATTCCCCTTACCGGCCAAAGATGAATGGTGTTGTCGAAGTTGCGAATAAGAACATTAAAAAGATCATACAGAAAATGACAGTCACATACAAAGACTGGCATGAGATGCTGACATTCACTCTCCATAGATATCGTACCACAACTCACACATCAACCGAGGCAACACCCTATTCTCTAGTATACGACATGGAGGTTGTCTTACCTATTGAGGTCCAGATCCCCTCTCTAAGAATCATGAAGGATGCGAGGCTGAATGAAGAAGATTGGATCCAGACTCGACTTGACCAACTAAACTTGATTGGTGAGAAAAGGCTTACTGCTGTCTGCCATGGTCAGATGTATCAAAAATGGATGATCAAAGCTTTCAACAAAAAGGTCAGACGACAAGTGTATCAAGTTGGAGATCTGGTGATTAAAAGTATCATACTACCGCAAGGTGATCCCAAGGGAAAATGGACTCCTACATATGAAGGACCATTTGTAATCAAAAACATATTCTCTGGTGGAGCAATGATCTTAACCACCATGGATGGCGACGACCTGCCACACCCTGTGAACGCAGACATAGTCAAAAGATACTACACATAAGAGACCCGCTAAGTTGACACACCTAGGCAAAACAAGGGCATCCCGGCGAACCAAAAAAGGTTCGGGCAAAAATTAGGGATAAAAACAAAAAATATATATACACACGGCAAGTTGAAAACCCGAAAGGGCGACTTGTGCAAAAAAGGGTATCCCGGTGGGCTGAAAACCCGAAAGGGAGGTCCAGGAAAAAGTTAGGGAATTAAAGCGTATGACTATGCCCCGTTGGATCACCTTACAGAAAACTTGCAAACTCGACATTTCAGACCAATTCAATCATCTTCAGAAAAAGCAACAAATAGACAATATGCTCAAAGATACAAAGGCTATAGCAGAATGGGAACCCCATGGGATTATTGCACATAGTTATCTTTTCTTTGTTTTTAAAATTTTCATTCTTTACGATGGAATTCTCTTACTAGAATGTTTGTCTCATTGTACAAAAATACTTACTCAAAGTCAATACGAAGATATCCCTTTGAAAGTGCAAAAACTATCTGTTTTTTTCTTTTCGCTTGTGTTTTGTTTACAAAAACGTCCAATGATTCATTATTGAACATATGCATTTGAACATAATTATTGTTTACAAATAAACAAAATAAAAGACAATCGCTGATGGCTTTAAGGGATAGGGAAATCTCTCTAAGTTTATCTCCGTAAAATTCCCCACAGTGAGCAGTTTAATCCCCAACAGAACAAAGCTTCCAATTATCAATCCCCAGTAGAAATCATACAAATTTATTAGAATTCCCCAACCAGAATTTTTCAAGAAGTACATGGAATTTCCCTTGCAAAAGAGTTTATTTCTCTAAGGGAAATTCATCAGCACTTCAAACTTCACAACATGAACACTTATAATCTTCAGCAGCAGACAAGGATTTATTTTCCCCAATCCAATAGTAGTATAGCAGAATTATCTCACATGTGCATACATCGCACCCATAATTCATAAACATTGGTTACACAAATGCATCATACCATGCATTTCATACAACATGACTGTGTATTTTAGCTAACATTTTACCCTTTTCAGGATAAGGTTAACATCTACCATTAACAATGTTCAAAGTTTTCAGATACAATTTAGATACGCTCTAGACACGGATGCCATCCTGATACTCATTCAGATTCAGCTTTCAGATACAGTTCAGATATGCTCCAGATACGGATGCCATCCTGATACTCATTCAGATTCAGATTTCAGATACTGTTCAGATACGCTCCAGATACGGATTCCATCCTGATACTCGTTCAGATTCAGCTTTCAGATACAATTTAGATACGCTCCAAATACGGACGCCATCCTGATACTCATTCAGATTCAACTTTCAGATATAGTTTAGATACGCTCCAGATACGGATGCCATCCTGATACTCATTCAGATTCAGCTTTCAGATACAGTTCAGATACGCTCCAGATACGGATTCCATCCTGATACTCATTCTGATTCATATTTCAGATACAGTTCAGATACGCTCCAGATACAGATGCTGTTGTACCCCAAAATTTTCCCTCTAAATTTTCATACAAGATGCTATGCTAGGGTTTCTTGTACACTCAATTAGCTCGAGGGTCGTTCAGACAGATTCTCTTCCTAGACGGCAAATCAATAATTAGGGTTTGGGATTTCTCAGGGATAATTAAGTCTTCAAAATTTCAAATGTTCTTAAACACAATTCGCTGAAGTTTGTTAATTCTACAAGACTGACGATTGTTCTTAAAACATGTTTGGTAGATGATGAAATCCCATTTGAATCAAGAATGACACGCGAACTCATTTTGGTTACCAGTTTAGCTTTTGAACAAGAATTGTAGATTAAGACTTTTTGATCATAGGCCTTTGAGGTTAAGTTAATCAAATGGAATTCTCAAACTTTCATTTTTGTTTTAAAGGTTTGATTGGAGTGCAAAGAGTTTTGTTTTATTTGATCATCTTTGGTGGTTGCTTGAAATACAAGTTACCTAGAATGAGGTTTCTTACTCAAAATATAAGAATTACAAGATTTAAAGATTGAAATTGGTACAATATTTTCACAATATTATTCAAAAGTATTGTATTCATTACATTACAAATGTTGAATTCTACAGAAGAAATGTCTACCAATGCAATAAATTACAAAATTTGTTTAAAAGAGAAATCCTAAGTCTTCATCCTCAAGCGATCTCTCCAGCCTTTGCTTGCCATCCATGCTTCATGTTCATGAAAAGAGAAAAGGAGAAGTATGTTAGTAGTTCAAATATTCAAAAATGAACAAAACATACAAGATAATCCTAAATTCATCATTGGGGTGGTTTCTACTGAATCAGAAAATAAGGGTTTGTATGCTAAGGCCTCATGAAATATTTGCTTAATCATTCGCCTAAGAGTTCATGGTTTTCAAATCACAAGGGGGAAACTTGGTTCACAAACAATGCAAGCAAACTGCAACAAACAGCAGGGCAAGCTGCATAACAGGCAGCAAGACAAACAATGCAAGCAAACTGCAACAAACAGCAGGGCAAGCATAACAGGCAGCAAGATATCAAGGCAAGCAAATTAGAACAAACAAGCAGGGAAAGCTGCATAATAGGCAGCAAGATAACAATGCAAGCAAACTGTAACCAACAACAGAGCACATTGTAAGCTTCTAAAACAAAACCTGTGTAAAATCTAAAGGCAACAAAATACCAGAAGTTCAGAAAAAGAAGGTCTTGTGTTCAAAAACCTCATACAATTTCAGTTTTATCATAGGCCAAAATTATATTGCAAATCTCAAAAGAATTGGTTCACAATAGTACAAGTGGAGTTTCAAGCCCAACACAAGTACAAGCCCAACAGATTTCAGCCCAATATGATTTAAAACAACTCAAAAATCCTCATACAATTTCAGTTTCATCATAGGCTAAAGTTATATTGCAAATCTCAAAAGAATTGGTTCACAATAAACTAAAATGTGCAAACCAGAATTCATCAAGGAACAGGTGCATGTTTAATTCAGAAGAAAACCAGTACAACAAGCAACAGAAAATCAGGATCATACATCATTGGCTAGGGTTAGTCTCTTGCAAATCCCAAATCTTGGTTCACAAAAGATAAAGAGGAAATCAGAAAATACCAAATCAACAAGCAAAAGTCTCATGTTGTTTCAAATCAGAAAACTTGTACAATCAACAATCAAAGAGCCTCAAAATTTGTAAAGTCATGTCATAGGCCTAGGGTACTTTACCATAAATCTCAAAGCAAAGTCGGGTTCATAGCAAAAGTCCACAAGTGAGAAAATACAAAAAACTATCAGCAAATACATGTTTGAAAGGAAGCAATGCAGAAAATCACAAAGTCAGCATTTGACATATCAGTAAAGGAGCAAACTCAAAAAAGGGGCGCCTGGCTGTACTCAAGCATTTAAGTCTTGGATCACAAGAGAAGCCAAAGTCAGAAAATATACAACAAGTACAGAAAAAGAAAATTCAGTACAGCAGGCATTGTACCAACTGCAAACAAGCAAAGTCAACCAGCACAACCAACATTATTTTTTCACAGAAAATGGACAAACCAACCAATATAAAAGGCAGCCATATTGTGCACATAAAAGCAGGTTTTTTGTTTTTGGGCAAGCAAGAAGAACATATAGAAGAGACAAAAGTCAAGCCACTATTTTCATCACAAGACCAACAAAGATCACAGTCAACAAGCCACAGGATACCCAAACACATCAACAAAGGTAATTTCTCAAACTATTCTCAATTTCTTTTCATAGAAACATACCAAACTCTTATAAAACATATAGTTTAGGTTCAATTGAAAGCCAAAGGGACAGAAAAACTTGTAACAAAAATAAACACAAAGCCATCATTCATTTACCTCAAGAAAGAATCAGCAATAGCATCATTTTCCTTTTACAAAAAAAATATAGAGATTCGAACACAAACTGTCAAAACCCTCACAAATCATTATACAGTTCAAACAAAAAACAACATAAACTGTCAAAACCCTCAAAATCATTTCAAGTTCTTTTTCTACAAAATATACAAAGTCAGAATCGCAACAGACAGAGCCAAAACCCAAAGTCAGATCATCATCACCAAAATCGAAAACCCAAGAGCCATCATCACTCACATTTTTCTTTTCAGTTTTACAAAGAAAAACATAGCAAAAGTCCATAATACAGAAATACAGAAACCAAGCCGTAAAACCGAACAGAGCCAAAACCTTCAGAAAAAATCATTTATCAAAAAACATACAAATTACTCAGAACAAAAAATCCTCAAGTTTCGGTTTTCCCAAACCAACAATCATCATCATAAATATACAAGATATCATACTACATGCAAGATACAAAACCCTAAAAATTTTATCATCATTTTCAAAGAAACTAACCCCTCAGAACTAGAAAAAAGATAAGAAAGGAAAGATCTCACCAAATCATGTAGAAGATGCAAACTGGAACCTCTAGGAATCCGGTCGTCCCCTTTTAGATCTAGGCCGAATCTCATGTTTTCTGCAAAATCAAACGCTGAATTAGTAATGAGGAAGAAGAGAGGAATAGATTAATGTAAAAAAGTTGAGGTTTTGAACCCAGTCGCCGCCGTCACCGCCACAAGGCGATTTCCGGCGCGGCCTATTTTTCTTCTCCGATGGAGGAACTTCAGAGAACAAGTGAGAGAATCAGAAGTGAGAGGGAGAAGTAAAACAACAAAATGAGTCGTCCCCTTGAACCTGGTTGTTTTGTCTAAAACAACAAGGCCTTCTCATTAAGGCCGAAAACAAAAATACTGAACCCAACCTGGTTGTTTTATAATTTCTTTCTCCAAACACCCCTTTTAATTATTAACCCCATTAACTTATTTTATATATTCTATTTTTCTTTATTTTCTTTTAATTACTATTATTAATATTATAACAATATTTATTTTTGTAAATAAAAAAAATCTCAAAAATATTATATATATATATATATATATATATATATATATATATATATATATATATATATATATATATATATATATATATATATATATATATATATATATATATATATATATATATATATATATATATATATATATATATATATATTAAATATATTCATGTTTGTTTAATAGACTAAAATATTTTCTTGTTCAAATTCATTTTTTTAATAAAATAATTAGATTAGGTTTGGGATTATTATTTATTTAGAAATTTGTTTCTTTAAACTAGTTTCTTTTGCTAACTTAATTCTAATATTCTTTTTAGTTAATTATTCTTTTTTCTCCTAAGTTAATTAAAGTCAAAACAACATCCATGGCCTTGTTCATTCATACTTGTACATTATATTCATTTCACTTCTTATACATTGTATTTACATTCGTTTCTTTGTACATTTGATAAATTCGATATGGTTGTAATAGATAATTAGGGTTTTTACTTTCTTGCAAATCCCCATTCATAAGTTGTATACCCCCCTCCCACAAAGTGTTGTAATAGTGTAGTAATCTTTAAATTTCACAATTTATCGCTTTTACATAACATGTTAGTAATTAGAGTTTGTATGGCAAGATAAAACCAATCAAATAGAAAACCCTAATCCAAAACAAAATCAAACATGAAAATGACACACTTGCACACAAGCACCCTTAGGGTTACTTCACTTGGTTTCCTTATACAAAAATGGCCATATTACGCACGTAAGGTATCTTAGGAAAACAAACAAAAACAAGATCATAGTTGCTCGATGACGCTATTCAAAGTTGCCTTACAAAATGATCTTAGTCCCTCAAAAAGAATGATAAGATACCTTGCAACATTGCTAATCATGGTTATACGATGACCCACGCCCGTCCCGTTTACATCCAAAGATAGGTTTGCTTACCAAATCAATGGTAAGACAACAAATGTCAAAGGAAAAGAAAATGAACAACAAAAGACATTTGAGTAGGTAGTTTGCTTTTAGTTACTTGATCCATTTCAAATAAATATCCTTGCTATTTTCTAAACAAACACACACATTTTCAAAACATCTTACAAATTTGAAAACATTTTCAAAAAGACAATCATCTTTGTATACATCTCACGAACGAGAATCATTACAAAGATTGCCTAAACGATGGCCTCTTTTACAAAATACTTTCAAAACCACAAAAAACACAATTTCAAACAAAAGCAAGTGATCTAGCAAAGTAACTAAGAGCCCATGGGAAACCATGGATGAAAAGGGTGCTAACACCTTTCCTTTTCATAATCTACCCCCCGAACTCAAGAAATAATCTCAAAGGTATTTCCTGTGCTTTTTCACCTTTCCTTTTGGATAAAAGAAAAGTCGGTGGCGACTCTTGCTAACCGCAACATTTGCGATAAAACGCAAAACAATCAAGTCAGTTCTCCCACCATAACACAGAACTGGCGACTATGTGGGGAAAATTCTGAGAGTGGGGTTACCTTATGGATAGATCACATTTACTTGCTTACATTGTTTGATTTGTATGCTTTACATTATAGTTCTTTATTTGGGTTTGAATCCTCTACCCGGATTTGGGATACATTATAGGTAAGTAGCAATACATTGTGGAAACTGTGCAGGGTATACCGACATGGTCTAAGCAATAGCTACGTTAGTGTGACATATTTGTGGGTATCGGTAGCCTTTGAGTCAATCAAAGAGAATACGGGGCTGTTGAGTGATGTCATGAAGCACTAATGAACTTCTAGAACCTTTACTTGACCAACTTGGCCTTTAGGATGTAGTGAGATGACCGGATTTGGTGCAGTCCGAAGTTGGTAAATACTCGATACTACACTCATTGAGGTTTGGTTTCTTGGGATATTTTGGTCGCCACTAAAGAGGCTTGAGCTGAAACAATGACCAAGGAAACAATCCAGTGATATTGAGCTCCTTAGAACCTGATTACTATTACTAGGACAACTTTAAGCCAACTAAGCTTCAAGAGGGTACTTACCTATAAAACTCCATGCAAGCATAAACTAAGGATTTGTTTGCTTTGCTTATATATGCATACTTGTACATAACATCATGGACATCATGAACATCACATACATCCACTAACCATTTTAAGGATTTTTGGGATTCATCTTTGTTCTTATTTTGTAGGATATGGATTCACTTCGCAGGAAAACTATTCAAGTCAACCTTGTAAGAATTCCTCCACAACTTAGGGAGCTAGCTTCAAGGATCCCTGAGAACTCTCCATTCACCGAGAGACATGATCGTCTGCTCAACTTGGTCACCTCCAACACAAATGAGGATATGATGAAGGTGTTCTTTCAGTTCTTTGATCCTTTGCACCATTGCTTCACATTCCCGACTATCAACTTGTGCCTACTTTGGAAGAATTCTCCCAGCTCTTGAGGATTCCCATTCTCAATCAACTACCTTTAAACGGTACGGAAAGAGAACCAAAGCCAGAAGAGATTGCTCAAGATCTACACTTACACTCATCTGATGTCACAACTCATTAGGAAACTAGGAGTGGTGTCAAAGGCTTCTTAGCAAAGTTCCTGTTTGAGAAAGCCCAAAGCTGTTGGAATTCCTTAGACTTGCAAGCCTTTGAGGAAATTGTGGCTCTTCTCATCTATGGGATGGTTTTGTTTCCAAATCCTGACCAACTCATAGATGTGAACACCGTCAAAATCTTCATGTCACACAACCCGATGCCTACATTGCTAGGGGATATCCTATAATCTTTTCACACTCGCACAATAAGGAAAAGAGGTGTCCTTATGTGTTGCACTCCTCTCTTGGTAAGATGGTTTATTTCTCATCTTCCCCAATCAGTCTTAAAGAATGAGCAAGGTTCAAGGTGGTCACAAAGGTTAATGACGCTCAAACATTCAGACATGCATTGGTGCTCCCGATCCAAAGAGAATGTTACCATTGTAGACCGTTGTGGAGAATTCCCTAATGTCCCTCTACTTGGCATTAGGGGAGGCATCACCTACAACCCCTGTTTAGCCTTAAGGCAGTTTGGTTACGCCCAAAGGGATGGCCCGCACGAGATGCTAATTCAAGGTTTGGTATTCGACTACGACAACGACGATCAAGGTCTTCGCCAAAGATATATCCGAGCTTGGAGGATGCTAAACAAGGTGGATAGCAAGACTTTGGGGCACAAGATTTCCATCCCTCTTGAGCCTTACCTCAAATGGGTACGAACTCGTGCTCAGAGTCTTATGATTCCTTATCCCTCCATTCTCCCGGTAATCATTGAGCCTGTCAAGGAGGGAGATATTCCATACACTATCCTACATCCTGACTTGCCCACATCTCTTGAAGACCTACAAAGGGATTGGATACAACTCAAAGGAGAGCGAGATACTTTCGAAGCCCAATTCTACGCAAGCGAGAAGAAGGTTTTAGAACTCACTAGGCTACTTCACGAGGAGCGGACTCTAAATGCCTACATTGCACCAAAGAGGATGTGCACTACTTTTTTATCTTAGAGTTTTGTATTATTTTGTCCAAGGGGAATTGATGTACTCAAACTTTATCTTATTAATATAACATGTGTTTCTTTTTGTTTAAAACAAACTTGAATCTTCGAAATCCTTGGAAACATTGAATATGCACATAACATTCATCATAACATAAACAGGTCTTTTCACAACAAGTCTCCTCATCTCTCTATTGTTTATTTCAGTAAGATGGATATCGAGCAAACAGTGAAAGATCTCCAAGCTCAGAATACGATGTTTCAATAGTTGCTCATGACCCTAGCCAAGGGGAAAGAAGAATTGAAGACTTTGCTAGCTGCGGAGAGGAAAAAGAAAACAAAGAAGGTAACTGGAGTCTTAAACATGAGGAGAAGATTTCAGGGGCAGACAAGAAGGACTTTGAACTTTGCAATAACTTCCGGTGAAGGAGAAGGGAAAGGAAAGAAAACAACTGTCCCGTCAGAATCAGAAGAAGAGGAGGAAGAAGAGGAAGACTACTCTGAGGAACAGTATCCTCCGGCTGATGACAAGTATAGACATTTCGAAGAGCGTTTGAGCGCGATGGAAATACAAAAGGTTCCAGGCTTAGACTTTGAAGAATTGGGACTAGTGTCGGGGATTATGATTCCTCCGAAATTCAAAGTGCCTACATTTGCAAAATATGATGGAGTGTCATTCCATAAAATGCATCTCCGATCATATGTGAGAAAAATCCAACCCCACGCCGCTGATAAAGACTTATGGGTGCATTTTTTCCAAGACAGTTTGTCTGGAACACAACTCGACTAGTTTTACCAACTAGAAAGAGCCAACATCCATAATTGGGAATATCTTGCCGCAACTTTCTACAAGCAGTATCAATACAATGCCGATTTTGTGCCTACCCGTACTCAACTCCAGAGTATGGCCATGGCTTCCAATGAGGGTTTCAAGGATTACCCACAAAAATTGAGAGATTTGGCTGGAAGAGTTCAGCCCCCTCTGTCTGAAAGGGAATTGGTAGACATGTTCCTAGGAACTTTGTCTGGTCCCTTTTTCAACCATATAATCGGAAGTTCATCTGCAGGCTTCACTGAGCTAATACTGACCGGAGAGAGGGTGGAAGCTGGCATAAAAAGTGGAAAGATTCAGAAGGATTCATCTTCTTCTACAACTGTGAGCAAGCCTTTTATCAGGAAGAAAGAGGTAACTGCTGTATATCCATAAAGAAACCAAGAGAGGGCCGAAAGCCAACCAATGGTGGGGGTTGTTATGATTCCAAAGCCAACGTATGAGAAACAAAGAAGTAATCAACCAAGGGTGGAAAGGCCAGTTAGGCAATTCACTAGAACTAACATGACTCTGTCTCAAGTATTATCGCATATTCTGAGATCCAACTTGGAAACCTTGAAAGACGCTCCGAAAAACCCCAATACAACATCCCATCATTATCACCCCAATGCCCATTGCACATATCACTCTGAAAATCCTGGTCACGATACTAATAACTGTTGGGCCTTGAAGAATAAAATACAAGACCTCATTGAAGCAAAAGAAATTGAGTTTGATACGCCTGAGAAGCCAAATGTCATTTCTGATCCTATGCCCAGACATGGTCACAATACCAATTCTATTGAAGAAGATTTTTTTGTTACCACAGTTGATGAACTCATGACTCCACTTCCGACCATTAAGATAAACTTGTTGAAAGCCGGTATGTTCCTGGGCTGTAATGAAGTTTTCCATCTCTGCTTGTCCTCACCAACTGATTGCCCTTTGTTGAACGAAGGTATTCAATGCCTGATAGATAACAAAGAGATTTTGTTTGAAAGTACTCCTGTTTCACCTATTTCTGTTGAAGATGTTTCAATCATTACCATTCCCGCCAATTCTTCCAGGGTCTCCACCAAAAGACCCATTAGAATTACATCGGTTCCGAAAGCACCTCCTCTAATAATCACATTGCTTGGGCCAGTCCCATATGTATCAGACAAAACCGTGTCGTAGAATTACAGAGGGGACATTTACTACCATGGCATCAAACAAGATTGGCCAGTCATCGAAGAGATAAACTCCGAAGAAGAAGATTCCGACATCAGCAATATTGCCGGAACTAGTAAAATTACCCGAAGCGGTAGGATCTTTTCTCCAGAAATTTCTCCCCCAAAGGCCATTTCTAGACCCGTGGCTGCTCCAAAGGCTACTTCTGTACCTATAATCATCTCTGCAAGTGCTCCTATTGACGAATACGTTACAACCCTTGTTGTCATTCCTACCAACACTCCTGCTGCTCAAACTCGAGGAAAGAATATTCAAGTGGAGCCTGTCCAGACGAAGGCTCAATCACTGACTATCCCTGAGACATCTAAGAAAGAAATGGAGGAGATCCTAAAAATTATAAAGAGGAGCGACTACGATGTAGTTGAAAAATAGGGGCAAACTCCCTCCAAGATCTCCATGCTGGCATTACTACTGTGTTCCGAGGCACATGTGAAGGCCTTGGTGAAGTTCCTAAAAACAACCCATGTGCCTCAAGAGACGTTTGTTGATCAATTCCAAGACTGCATGGCCAGCTTAACAGCGGATAACGGCCTAGGCTTCTCGGATGCTGATCTGACACCGAAGGGAAGAAAGCACAAAGAAGAGTTACATGTCTCTGGAATGTAGGGGCACAACTCTAGCCCATGTTTTGGTGGACACAGGCTCATCCTTGAATGTATTACCGAAAAAAGCTCTTGATAGACTTGATTGTGAGGGACAGACGTTAAAGCCAAGCAACATAGTAGTAAGGGCATTTGATGGCTCGAAGAGAATGGTGCACGGGGAAGTGGATATCCCCATAAAGGTTGGGACTCAAACTTTCAATTCAACCTTTTATGTAATGGACATCCGTTCTTCGTACTCTTGCCTGCTAGGTCAGCCATGGATCCACAATGCTGGCGCTGTCACCTCTACATTGCACCAGATGCTGAAGTATCCGGTTCAAGGAAAGATTATCACTATCCATGGAGAGGAAGAATACATGATCAGCCATCTCAATTCCTTCAGATATGTGGAATTGGACGGCGAATTCATTGAAACTCCATTTCAACACTTCGAAGAGGTCCCCTAAGAGGTAGCAGCGACCAAGACCGTGTCCCAGTTTCCCAAGATCACAAGACCTTTGCTCCGGATGTTATCTCTGAAGGACGCCAAAGCAGTGGTAGAGGAGGTGGATGCACCATCTGGGGAAACTTCCGGATATCCCGTATAAGTATGACAAGTTTGGCTTAGGTTTCACTTCGAGTGTTCAAAAGGTTGTACGTTGTGCCCGTGCTGGAGGGCCACCCTTGAAGATTAGCAACCGTGAGGTCAATGCGGTAGAAGATGGTGAAGATGATTGCAACCTGGAGGATTGTATCTTTCCGACTGTCAATGGAGGGCTCAGCAATTGGGAGGCTAGATATTTTGACCCAATAACCTTTATCCCACAGTAATTTATCTTTACATTTTGTTGGATCTGTAATATTTAAAAACAATTCGCACTCTTAAGACCTTGTGTCTTGCCCGAGGCACAATGGTCCATTTGTAAGGGTTATTATTTCATCTTCATATGACATCAATGAATCATGGACATTTTTCGCAAACAAACTTTTGTGCTCATTATTTTTCTTTTACATTTTATTTTCTTTTAAAAGATAGCTATACCCTTACACACGCCCACACTCACAATGCAGGTATTCATCCATTCTAGATCCCATGGGTAACGATACTGCTATGGCCTTTTGTGACTCTGAGAATATGATCTACCAAGCCGAAGACGAAGGTGAGGAAGATTGTGAAGTACCAGGGGAGCTTGCCAGACTGCTACAACAAGAGGAAAGAACCATTCAGCCTCACGAGGAACCCGTGGATACAATCAACTTGGGTACCGAAGAAGATAAAAAAGATGTCAAGGTGGGTGCCAATCTGGAACCCAGTATCAAGGAGCATCTGATTCAGTTCCTACACCACTATGTTGAAATCTTCGCCTGGTCATATGAAGACATGCCGAGACTTGATACGGACATTGTGGTACATAATTTGCCTACGAAAGAAGTTTGTCCGCCAGTAAAACAAAAGGTTCGTCGCATGAGACCTGATATGTCAGAAAAGATTAAAGCAGAGGTTATGAAACAATTCAACACTGGATTCTTGGCTGTCACTTCCTACCCTCATTGGGTTGCCAACATTGTTCCCGTACCTAAAAAAGATGGCAAAGTATGAATATGTGTGGACTACAGAGATTTGAATAGGGAGAGCCCTAAAGATGATTTTCCACTTCCCCATATTGATATCCTAGTTGACAATACGGCACAACACAAAGTGTTTTCCTTCATGGACGGATTCTCAAGTTACAACCAAATCAAAATGGCACCTGAGGACATGGAGAAAATAACATTTGTCACACAGTGGGGCACATTCTGCTACAAGGTGATGCCATTCGAACTGAAGAATGCTGGGGCAACTTATCAGCGCACCATGGTAGCTTTATTTCATGACATGATACATCATGAAATATAGGTCTACGTAGACGATATGATAGCCAGATCGCAAACAGAAGAAGAGAATCTTGATCACCTACAAAGGTTGTTTGAGAGACTGAATAAATATAAGCTGAGGTTGAATCCAAACAAGTGTACATTTAGAGTACGGTCTGGTAAACTCCTAGGCTTTGTCATCAGTAATAAAGGTATTGAGGTCGATCCTGCCAAAGTTAAAGCAATATAAGAGATGCCTGCTCCCCGTACTGAGAAGGAAGTCAGAGGATTCTTGGGACGTTTGAACTATATTGCCAGATTCATTTCTCACCTGATAGCTACTTGTGAGCCAATCTTCAAGCTCTTAAAGAAAGATCAAGTGGTCAAATGGAATGGTGAGTGCCAAGTTGCTTTTGACAAAATCAAAGAATAATTGCAAGAGACTCCTGTATTGATGCCACCAAAAGAGGGAAGACCGTTGATCATGTATCTGACTGTTTTAGAAAACTCAATGGGGTGTGTATTGGGGCAGCATGACGAGTCTGGCCGAAAAGAGCACGCTATTTACTACCTGAGCAAAAAGTTTACCGACTATGAAACCAGATATTCACTACTCGAGAAAACTTGTTGCGCTCTGGCATGGGCTGCTCGCCGGCTAAGACAGTATATGCTGACTCATACTACCTTGTTGATATCTAAAATGGATCCGATAAAGTACATCTTCGAGAAGCCTGCTCTTTCTGGGAGAATAGCTAGATGGTAGATGATCCTGATAGAATACGACATACAGTATACTACCCAGAAAGCTATAAAGGGCAGTGTGCTAGCTGATCACCTTGCTCACCAAGCTGTAGAAGACTATCAGTCCATGAAGTTTGAATTCCCGGATGAAGACATCATGACATTAGATAACTGCGAAGAAATCAGGCCATATGACGGACTTGAACAAGGATCCCGATGGACCCTGTTCTTTGATGGAGCATCTAATGCACTTGGTAATGGTATCGGTGTTGTACTCATATCTCCGAAAGGGTGTCATACTCCCTTTAATGCCAGACTTTGCTTCAATTGTACGAACAACATGGCGGAATACGAAGCGTGTATCTTTGGTCTCAGAGCTGCCGTAGACTTGGGGATCAAATCATTGGATGTACTCAGAGACTCAGCCTTGGTCATCAGTCAGATCAAAGGGGAATGGGACACCAAACACCCTAACCTTATCCCTTATAAAGAACATGTTTTGACATTGCTACCACATTTTGAGGAGATTACCTTCGAGCACTTCTCGTGAGAAGAAAATCATCTAGCAGACGCTCTAGCCACAATGTCATCTATGTTTAAACTTAATTGGGATAACAAGGCTCCCCAGATCACCATCGGATGAATGGATGAGCCAGCACACTGTCACGAGATTAATACTAAAGAAGTAGTGGACCAACCTTGGTTCCACGAAGTCAAGAAGTATCTCGAGGCTCAAGAATATCCAGAAGGAGCTTCAATCAATGATAAAAAGTTCTTAAGGAGATTCTCTGCTAAATTCTTCCTTAGTAATGGCATCCTGTACAAACACAATCATGACTCTATTTTGCTTCAGTGCGTAGATAAGGTTGAAGCTGAAAGAATCATGGCTGAATTGCATGAAGGAACTTTTGGTACCCATTCCAGTGGGCATACAAAGGTGAAGAAAATCCTACGGGAAGGCTATTATTGGTCCACCATGGAAGCAGATTGCTATCAACACTCTCGAACCTGTCATAAGTTCCAGATTTATGCCGACAAAGTGCATGTACCCCCGGTTCCTCTGAATGTCTTGACGGCTCCTTGGCCTTTTGCTATGTGGGGAATTGATATGATTGGGGAAATCAAGCCAGCAGCTTTAAATGGACACCGCTTCATCCTAGTGGCCATTGATTATTTTACAAAATGGGTGGAGGCGACTTCTTTCGCTTCCGTTACCAAGAATGTTGTTGCCCACTTCATCAAGCAAAATCTCATTTGTCGGTAGGATATCCCAGAAAGGATCATCACTGACAATGGTACAAATCTCAACAACACTATGATTACCGCATTGTGCGAGCAATTCAAGATTCAGCATCATAATTCTTCTCCCTATCGGCCAAAGATAAATGGTGCCGCCGAAGTTGAAAATAAGAACATTAAAAAGATCATACAAAAGATGACAGTCACATACAAAGACTGGCATGATATGCTACCATTTGCTCTCCACGGGTACCGTACCACGGCTCAAACATCAACTAGGGCAACACTCTATTCTTTGGTATACGACATGGAAGTTGTCTTGCCTATCGAGATTCAGATCCCCTCTATGAGGATTATGAAGGATGCAGGATTGAACGATGACGATTGGATCCAGACTCGACTTGATGAACTAAACATGATTGATGAGAAGAGACTTACTGCTGTTTGCCATGGTCAAATGTATCAAAAATGGATGATCAAGGCTTTTTACAAGAAAGTTAAATGCCAAGTGTATCAAGTTGGGGATCTAGTGATCAAACTCATCATCTTGCCACAAAGTGATCCTAGGGGCAAATGGACTCCTACCTATGAAGGACCATTTGTAATCAAAAACATATTCTCCGGTGGGGCAATGATCTTGGCCACCATGGATGGTGATGACCTGTCACACCCTGCGAACGCGGACATAGTCAAAATATACTACGCATAAGAAACCCGCTAGGTTGACATACCTAGGCAAAACAAGGGAATCCCAGCGAACCAAAAAGGTTCGGACAAAAATTAGAGATAAAACAAAAAATATGTATACCCGGCAAGTTGAAAACCCGAAAGGGCGACTTGGGCAAAAAAGGGTTTCCCGTTGAACTGAAAACCTGAAAGGGCGGTCCAGGAAAAAGTTAGGGAATTAAAGCATCTGACTATGTCCCATCGGATCACTTTACAAACAACCTTTGGCTTCCATTGACAAACTAAGAGGTTCTGATCAATTCAGTCATCTTTGAACGAGGCGACAGATAAACAAGACGCTCAGAGATACAAAGGCTATAGCAGATTGGGAACCCCATGGGATTTTTTTACACATAGCTATCCTTCTTTGTATCAAAATTTTCTTTTTTATGACAACATTCTCTTACTAGAATGTTTGTCCCTTTTGTACAAAATTTTTACTCAAAGTCAATATAAAGATATCCCTTTGAAAGTGCAAAACTATTGGTCTTTATTTTCTTTACGCTTGTGTTTTGTTTGCAAAAACGTCCAATGATTTATTTTTGAACATATGCATTTGAACGTAATTACTGTTTACAAATAAACAAAATGGGAAAGACAATTACTAATAGGTTAAAAGAATAGGGAGATGTCTATAGGCTATTCCATAAGTAATCCCCTACAGTACGCCATTTAAATCCCCAGCGGAACAAAGTTTAAAACTATTGATCCCCGGTAGAAATTGTCAAAATTCCTCAAGACTCTGCAACAGGTTTTACAAGCAGTACTTGGCATTGCCCTTACAACATAATTTATTTCTCTCGGCAGAAATCCATCAATACTTCAACTTCAAGACATGAAGGCTAACATATCCTCAGCAGCATTCAAGGATTTATTTCCTTCAATCCAACAGCAACGCATCAGATTAGCTCACATACACATACATTGCATCCATATATCATAATCATTGATAACCCGAATGCATACAACATAATCCCATTATGCATACATTTCATACATCGTGACTTGGCATTTTAGCTAACATTTTACTCTTTTCAGGATAAGATTAACAACTACCATTCAAATTCAACATGTTTGATACAATTCAGATACGCTCCAGACATGGGCGCCATTCTGATACTCATTCAGATTCAATCTCTTGATACAGTTCAGATACGCTCCAGACGCGGACTCCATTCTGATACTCATTCAGAGAATCTTACAGATACAGTACAGATACACTCCAGATGCGGAAGCCATTCTGATACTCAGTCAAATCATCTTACAGATACAGTACAGATACGCTCCAGATGCGGACTCCATTCTGATACTCATTCAGAGCATCTTACAAATACAGTACATATACACTCCATACGCGGACGCCATTCTGATACTCATTCAGATTCAATCTTACAGATACAGTACAGATACGCTCCAAGACACGAACGCCATTCTGGTATTCATTCAGAGCATCTTACAAATACAGTTCAGATACGCTCCAGACATGGATGCCATCCTGACACTCTTTCAGTTGAAATCAAGGTCGGACTTAGTCCATTTTCATGTCAGCAGTCACCCTTGGATGACATCTGTAAGCCCATCTCCGACAGTTATCCCCCAGTTCATTCAATGGAATCTTTAAGCCCATTCCCAATACAATATATTCAAGGCATTACTTTGTACACCAACAAGTGCAAATTTTCAGGCACTCTAGTGTTCAATCATCTTCCACTTTCAAGCTACAAACGGCAAGCACGCCAATTTCGCTTTTCAAGTGTAAGAAAATTGAATAGGGGCAGCTGTTGTACCCCAAAATTTGCCCTCTAAATTTTCATACAAGATGCTATCCTAGGGTTTCTTGTACACTCAATTAGCTCGAGGGTTGGTCGGACAGATTCTCTTCCTAGACGGCAAATCAATAATTATGGTTTGGGATTTCTCAAGGATAATTGAGTCTTCAAAATTTCAAATGTTCTTAAACACAATTCACTGAAGTTTGTTAATTCTACAAGACTGGCGATTGTTCTTAAAACATGTTTGGTAGATGATGAAATCCCGTTTGAATCAAGAATGACATGCGAACTCATTTTGGTTACCAGTTTAACTTTTGAACAAAAAATGAAGATTAAGACTTTTTGATCATAGGCCTTTGAGGTTAAGTTAATCAAATGGAATTCTCAAACTTTCATTTTTGTTTTAAAGGTTTGATTGGATTGTAAAGAGTTTTGTTTTATTTGATCATCTTTAGTGATTGCTTGAAATACCAGTTACCTAGAATAAGGTTTCTTACTCAAAACATAAGAATTACAAGATTTAAAGATTGAAATTGGTACAATATTTTCACAATATTATTCAAAAGTACTGTATTCATTACATTACAAATTTTGAATTCTACAAAAGAAATGTCTACCAATGCAATAAATTACAAAATTTGTTTAAAAGAGAAATCTTAAGTCTTCATCCTCAAGAAATCTCTCTGGCCTTTGCTTTCCATCCATGCTTCATGTTCATGAAAAGAGAAAAGGAGAAGTTTGTTAGTAGTTCAAATATTCAGAAAGGAACAAAACATATAAAGTAATCCTAAATTCATCATTGGGTTGGTTTCTGCTGAATCAAAAAAGAAGGGTTTGTATGCTAAGGCCTAATGCAATATTTGCTTAATCATTGGCCTAAGAGTTCATGGTTTGCAAATCACAAGGGGTAAACTTGGTTCACAAAAAATGCAAGCAAACTACAACAAACAGCAGGGCTAGCTGCATAACAGGCAGCAAGACAAACAATGCAAGCAAACTGCAACAAACAGCAGGGTAAGCATAACAGGCAGCAAGATATCAAGGCAAGCAAACTACAACAAACAAGCAGGGCAAGCTGCATAATAGGCAGCAAGATAACAATGCAAGAAAACTGTAATCAACAACAGGGCACACTGCAAGCTGCCAGAACAAAACCTGTGCAGAATCTAAAGGCAGCAAAATACCAGAAGTTCAGAAAAAGAAGGTCTTGTGTTCAAAAACCTCATATAATTTCAGTTTTATCATAGGCCAAAATTATATTGCAAATCTCAAAAGAATTGGTTCACAATAGTGCAAGTGGAGTTTCAAGCCCAACACAAGTACAAGCCCAACAGATTTCAGCCTAACATGATCTAAAACAACTCAAAAATCCTCATACAATTTCAGTTTCATCATAGGCTAAAGTTATATTGCAAATCTCAAAAGAATTGGTTCACAATAAACTAAAAGGTGCAAACCATAATTCATCAAGCAATAGGTGCAGGTTTAATTCAGAAGAAAACCAGTACAACAAGCAACAGAAAATCAGGATCATACATCATTGGCTAGGGTTAGTCTCTTGTAAATCCCAAATTTTGGTTCACAAAAGATAAAGAGGAAATCAAAAAATACCAAATCAACAAGCAAAAGTCTTATGTTGTTTCAAATCAGAAAACCAGTACAATCAACAATCAAAGAGCCTAAAAATTTGTAAAGTCATGTCATAGGCCTAGGGTACTTTACCACAAATCTCAAAGCAAAGTCTGGTTCATAGCAAAAGTCCACAAGTGATAAGATACAAAAAACTATCAGCAAATACAAGTTTGAAAGGAAGCAATGTAGAAAATCACAAAGTCAGCATTTGACATATCAGTAAAGTAGCAAACTCAAAAGAGGGGGGCCTGGCTGTACTCAAGCATTTAAGTCATGGATCACAAGAGAAGCCAAAGTCAGAAAATATACAACAAGTACAGAAAAAGAAAAGTCAGTACAACAGGAATTGTACCAACTACAAACAAGCAAAGTCAACCAGCACAACCAACATTATTTTATCACAGAAAATGGACAAACCAACCAATATAAAAGGCAGCCATATTGTACACATAAAAGCAGGTTTTTTGTTTTTGGGCAAGCAAGAAGAACATACAGAAGAGACAAAAGTCAATCCACTATTTTCATCACAAGACCATCAAAGATCACAGTCAACAAGCCACATGATACCCAAACACAGCAATAAAGGTAATTTCTCAAACTATTCTCAATTTCTTTTCATTTAAATATACCAAACTCTTACAAAACATATAGTTTAGGTTCAATTAAAAGTCAAAGGGACAGAAAAAATTGTAACAGAAATAAACACAAAGCCATCATTCATTTACCTCAAGAAAGAATCAACAATATCATCATTTTCCTTTTACAAAAAAATATATAGAGATTCCAACACAAACTGTCAAAACCCTCACAAATCATTATACAGTTCAAACAAAAAACAACACAAATTGTCAAAACCCTCAAAATCATTTTAAGTTCTTTTTCTACAAAATATACAAAGTCAGAATGGCAACAGACAATGCCAAAACCCTAAGTCAGATCATCATCACCAAAACAGAAAATCCAAGAGCCATCATCACTCACATTTTTATTTTCAGTTTTACAAAGAAAAACATAGCAAATGTCCACAATAGAGAAATACAAAAACCAAGCCTTACAAACGAACAGAGCCAAAACCTTCAGAAAAAATCATTTATCAAAAAACATACGAATTACTTAGAACAATAACTCCTTAAGTTTCAGTTTTCCCAAACCAACAATCATCATCATAAATATACAAGATACCGTACTGCATACAAGATACAAAACCCTAAAAAATTTATCATCATTTCAAAGAAACTAACCCCTTAGAACTAGCAAAGAGATAAGAATGGAAAGATCTCACAAAATCATGTAGAAGATGCAAACCAGAACCCCTAGGGTTCCGGTCATCCCTTTTTAGATCTATGCCGAATCTCATGTTTTCTGCAAAATCAAAGGTTGAATTAGTAATGAGGAAGAAAAGAGGAAAAGATTAATGTAAAAAAGTTGAGGTTTTGAACCCATCCGCCGCCGTCACCGCCGCAAGGCGATTTCCGGCACGACCTATTTTTCTTCTTCGGTGGAGGAACTTCAGAGAACAAGTGAGAGAATCAGAAGTGAGAGAGAGAAGTAAAACAACAAAATGAGTCATCCCCTTAAACCTGGTTGTTTTGTCTAAAACAACCAGGCCTTCTTATTAAGGCCCAAAAAAAAAATATTGAACCCAACCCCCCACTTTTCGCTACACCTCCCATCCCCTTTGTAAAAAATCTGATTTTTTGGCCATGATTTTTGTGGGCTGCAAGCCCAATAGTTTTTTCTAATTTCTTTCTCCAAACACCCATTTTAATTATTAACCCCCTTAACTTATTTTATATATTCTATTTTTCTTTATTTTCTTTTAATTACTATTATTAATATTATAACAATATTTATTTTTGTAAATAAAAAAATCTCAAAAATATTATTTATACACACACACACACACACACACACAAACACACACACACACACACACACACACACACACACACACACACACACACACACACACACACACACACACACACACACACACACACACACACACACACACACACACATACACACACACACACACACACACACACACACACACACACACACACACACACACACACACACACACACACACACACACACACACACACACACACACACACACACACACACACACACACACACACACACACACACACACACACACACACACACACACACACACACACACACACACACACACACACACACACACACACACACACACACACACACACACACACACACACACACACACATATATATATATATATATATATATATATATATATATATATATATATATATATATATATATATATATATATATATATATATATTCATGTTTGTTTAATAGACTAAATTATTTTCTTGTTTAAATTCATTTTTTTAATAAAATAATTAGATTAGGTTTGGGATTATTATTTATTTAGAAATTTGTTTCTTTAAACTAGTTTATTTTGCTAACTTAATTCTAAGATTCTTTTTAGTTAATTATTCTTTTTTCTCCTAAGTTAATTTAAGTCAAAATAACATCCATGGCCTTGTTCATTCATACTTGTACATTATATTCATTTCACTTCTTATACATTGTATTTACATTCGTTTCTTTGTACATTTGATAAATTCGATAGAGTTGTAATAGATAATTAGTGTTTTTACTTTCTTGCAAATCCTTATTCATAAGTTGTATACCCCCCTCCCACAAAGTGTTGTAATAGCGTAGTAATCTTTAAATTTCGCAATTTATCGCTCTTACATAACATGTTAATTAGGGTTTGTATGGCAAGATAAAGCCAATCAAATAGAAAACCCCAATCCAAGACAAAATAAAGCATGAAAATGACACACTTGCACACAAGCACCCTTAGGGTTACTCCACTTGGTTGTCTTATACAAAAATGGCCATATTACGCATGTAAGGTATCTTTAGAAAACAAACAAAAACAAGATCATAGTCCCTCGATGACGCTATTCAATGTTGCCTTACAAAATGATATTAGTCCCTCAAAAAGAATGCTAAGATACCTTTCAACATTGCTAATCATGGTTATACGATGGCCCACACCCGTCCCGTTTACATCCAAAGATAGGTTTGCTTACCAAATCAATCGTAAGACAACAAATGTCAAAGGAAAAGAAAATGAACAAGTAATACATTTGAGTATGTAGTTTGCTTTTAGTTACTTGCTCCATTTCAAATAAATATCCTTGCTATTTTCTAAACAAACACACACATTTTCAAAATATCTTACAAATTTGAAAACATTTTCAAAAAGACAAACATCTTTGTATACATTCTTACGAACGAGAATCATTACAAAGATTGCCTAAGCTATGGCCTCTTTTACGAAATACTTTCAAAACCACACAAAACAAAATTTCAAACAAAAGAAAGTGATCTAGCAAAGTAACTAAGAGCCCATGGAAAACCATGGATTAAAAGGGTGGCGACTCTTGCTAACAGCAACATTTGCGATAAAACGCAAAACAATCAAGTCAGTTCTCCCACCGTATCACAGATGCCATCCTAATACTCATTCAGATTCAACTTTCAGATACAGTTCAGATACACTCCAGATACGGGTGCCATCGTGATACTAATTCAGATTCAGATTTCAGATACAGTTCAGATACGCTCCATATACGGATGCCATCCTGATACTCATTCAGATTCAGATTTCAAATACAGTTCAGATACGCTCTATTTACGGATGCCATCCTGATACTCATTCAGATTCAACTTTCAGATACAGTTCAGATACGCTCCAGATACGGATGCCATCCTGATACTCATTAAGATTAAGCTTTCAGACACAGTTCAGATACGCTATAGATATGGATGCAATCCTGATACTCATTCAGATTCAGATTTCAAATACAGTTCAAATACGGTCCAGATACAGATGGCATCCAGATACTCATTCAGATTCAACTTTCAAATACAGTCCGGATACGATCCAGATACAGATTTCATTCTGACTCTCATTCAATACATATCTCAGATACGAGTCAGATACAATTTAATTATGAATATTATTTTGTTTCTTATTTAAGACCCCTTCTGGTTCAGAAAAATCTCTCAACAATTATTCTGATTCTTTCCTAGTAGGTCCTTTTTGTATTTCAAGTAAATCGCTCCAAAGGTTTATTCTGATTCGTTCCCAGTTGAAATCAAGGCCGGACTTAGTCCATTTTCTGTCAATATTCACCTTTGGATGGCATCTATAAGCCCATCTCCGGAAAATCTCCCGCATTCTTCCAAAAAACATCTTTAAGCCCATTCCCTACACAATTAACCACCACATCATCGAGTGCAAATTTCTGGGTACTATAGTATTCAATCATCTTCCACCTTCAAGTCACGAATGACAGATTCGCCAATCTAACTCTTCAAGCGTAAGAAAATTGAACAGGGGCAGCTGTTGTACCCTAAAATTTGCCCTCTCATTTCTCAAAAGATCATCATGGACCCTCAGGTTTGCTTCCATCCAATTTCAAGCCTTGAATTACAAATTTTCCAAGAAAGTCATTCACAAGGGCAAAATGGTCATTTACACACTGAAAAGTCAATCTTTGAGTTTTAGATCAAAATCAAGTTTCAAGAATCATACTTTATCAAGGCATGAAGTTTGTTTCATCAGGAAAATCATAAGTCAAGATTCATGTTGAAAAAGTCAAAATTCTAAATACTTAGAATTTTTCTAAGTGTTTAAGAAATATGACAAGCTCAGAACTTCTGGCCAGATTTTCACCATGATGTAAGTTGATTCTGGAAGAACTTATAACACAAGAGTTTTAGATCTCAATAAGACCTAAAATATTTTAGAACAGAACTTCTCTAGAAATGTTGGGATTTCAAGTTATACATCTTCAAAGTCACGTCACTGAAACTTAAACACTTAGTAAATTCTGAGCATTTTCAAATCAGAATTTGTTTACAACTTCTGGCCAGTTTTCACATATGTTCAGTCAGAAGTTGCAAGAATAAGTCAAAAAGGATTAACAAAGCATGTCATAAGCTATCTGGAAAGTCTGAGAACTCGCTCAGAACATGTTGGAGCAAAGAGATTTGAGGATCAGAAGTTGGATATTGTTCTAAGTTGTGCTGATGCTGAACTTCTGGCCCAGAATTAAGCTATGATGCACAATCTTATAGCGCAGGATTTCTGGTTTGATAAATCTCATCATCATTTAATGCTCACAACCACTTTTGAGTTTTTATCCAAAGGATTTCCCCACGTGTGAGATAGAAGTACCATCGTTGTCCTTGAAAAGCAAACTTTTGTACAAGTTTATGCTGGGCCCATGCTTTGCTTTTGCCTCTGAGGGTACTTTTCCTTAATTCATGCTTACAAATCCAGCTTAGGCACGACTAAAAGATGCTAACCATCATACTTTTTATCTTGCTTCAAGAACAAACCATCACACTAGCATGATGTTGGTACTTTTGACTTCTCTAAGATACAAAGTTCTTGCCTATAAATTAAACTTCATTGGCAAGTGTGAAGAAAAACGACCCATGGAAAAATTGAAAACAAAAAGCTTTGAAACCTTGCTAAAAATTCCAAGAATCCGAAACTGCAAACACAAATATAAAACCTGTTAGTTTTTGATTCTTGCATTCAAACTCCAATTTCCCTCAAGTGTTTCTTGACCAAATCATCCATTCACCATTCATAACCCAAATTAAAGGTTGTTCTAGCATGCTGAATACATGAGGAAGCTGATCAGAACATTACAAGCAGTCAGAACCAGACTCCAGCTCCCAGAACATTTTTCAGCTGCAAGGTAAGCTTCTGCTAGCCCTCATCATATCACTTAAGCGTCGTTAGACTTGCATGTTCAAAATACAATGTAGACATCCTGATTCTGATTCTGTACATATTCTGAGGTTTCATGTATTTGCCTGCCTAAATAGGAAGAACATCAGTTCAGAACTTCTTAAGGAAACTAGGACTAAAAGATACATGCTTGTTTCTGATTTATAGTCTTGACATTTTTTATGCTTCTGAAACCATGATGGAAAACTGCCATAGATGTTATGTCCGTGTTTTCTGTTCTGTTGAGATTTAACTAAGTTACAGATGTTCTGATTAGCATGAAGAAATAATTTGAGTTCATCATCAGAGTTTACTTCGTGATACATGTTTATGCTTTTGCTTCTAATACTGGATGTACAGTCACCCCAGTGGCAGACAGTGTGTGCACATAAGACATTAGTGCTAAGGGTCCTTGGTTCTAGACCCAGAAGCATCTTTTTAGGTTTATTTATTGACATTTTTACCCATTTATCTGTCAGACGATACTCCTAGATCAGAACTTCTAGATATCCTCACCTAACAGCATAATCACTTCGCTCTCTTAAATAATCAAAACATCTGACTTGCCAGAGATATATGAACTTCTAGATTCCCAGCTACGCTATAGCTTCTGATCCCCTCAACCTTAGAGCTTGGTGTACCCAGGCCCAGAACTTCTGACCCTCCACTTTCTCACTAACATATTCTCTTTTGCAGCGTATCAGAGTCAGAACATCTGTTCCTTCTCGTTTCAGCAACATGCTGATTCTGACTCTCTTTTCTATTATTTATCTTATTTTAGCTTTTAATAACTAAAAACACCAAAAATATTTCATATTCACATGTTTTATTTTATTTCTTTAAGAACAAAAAATCAAAATATTTTCTTAAGTAATCTAATTTCTTAACAAAAAACAAAACAAGTCCATTTCAATTCTTGTACATTATTTCAATATGGTTGTTATAGATAATTAGGACTTTAATTTCTTGCAATCCCCATTTGTAAATTTGTACACCACATCCCCCTAATGTTTTTAATAGCGTATAATCTTTACTTTCTGTGTTTTTATTGGTTTCATATAAGTGCTAGTAATTAGGATTTGTATGGAAAGACTAAAAAATCAATCAATTAGAAAACCCTAATTCAAGACAAAAACAAGCATGAAAATGATACACTTGTACACAAGCACCCCTAGGGTTATCCCACTTGGTTGCCTTATACAAAATGACCATATTACACATGTAAGGTGTCTTAGAAAAAACAAGCAAATACAAGATCATAGTCCCTTGATGATGCTATCTAAGTTGCCTTACAAATGATCTTAGTCCCTCAAAAAGAATGCTAAGATACCTTGTAATATTGTAATCATGGTTACACGATGACCCACGCCCGTCCCGTTTACATCCAAAGATAGGGTTTCTTACCAAATCAATGGTAAGACAACAATGTCAAAGGAAAAGAAAATGAACAAGAAAGACATTTGAGTAGGTAGATTGCTCCTAATTACTTGCTCCATTTCAAAAAAAAATATCCTTTCTATTTTCAAAATAATCACACATTTTCAAACATCTTACAAACATTGAAAACATTTTCAAAATATCAAACATCTTTGTATACATTCTTACGAATGATAATCATTACAAAGATTGCCTAAACAATGGCCTCTTTACAAAATACTTTCAAAAACCATACAAAGTACAATTTCAAACAAAAGCAAGTGATCTAGCAAGTAACTAAGAGCCCATAGAAAACCATGGATGAAAAGGGTGCTAATACCTTCCCTTTTCATAATCTACCCCCCGAACTCAAGAAATAATCTCAAAGGTCTTTCCTGTGCTTTTTCACCTTTCCTTTTTGGATAAAAGAAAAGTCGGTGGCGACTCTTGCTAACCGTAACATTTGCGATCAAACGCAAAACCCTCAAGTCAGTTCTCCCACCATATCACACATACTATTTTTATTAAACTTAAAACCTTTTCTAAAAACCCTAAAAAATGCTTTCTAACTTATTTTCTTTTTCTTAGTTAGTTTAGGCTTAATTTTCTTAATTTAATTAATCATTTTTATTTTAGATAATTAGGTTAAAACCATTTCCTCAAAAATCTAAGCAAAAATCCTTTTCTCTTCCATTTATATCCTTGTACATTATATTTTTATTTCTTGTACATTATTCAATATGGTTATAATATATAATTATGTTTAATTTCTTGCAATCCCCATTTGTAAATTTGTATACCCCATCCCCCCAATGATGTAATAGCATAGTAATTTTACTTTCCGTCATTTATCGCTTTCATATAAATGCTAGTAATTAGGGTTTGTATGGAAAGATAAAACCTATAAGTAGATAACCCTAATCAAAGATTAAATGCATGCAATTGAAACACACTATTCACACATGCACCTTTAGGGTAATTCCACTTGTTGCCTTATAAAAACGATCATGTTATGCATGTGGGATATCTTAGCAAAAACAATCAAAAATACAAGATCATAGTCCCTCGATGATGCTATAAATGTTGCCTTTCAAATGATTTTAGTCCCTCAAAGAGAAATGCTAAGATATCGCACAACAATGCTATCATGACTATATGATGATCCACGCTCGTCCCTTTACATCCAAAGATAAGGCCTCTTACCAATCAATGGTGAGATAGAAATATCAAAGGAAAGTAAGAAACTAACAAAAGACTTTTGAGTAGGTAGATTGTTCCTAGTTGCTTGCTCACTTTCAAAACAAATATCCTTGCTCATTTTCAAAACAAACACTAAACACTTTCAAAAACAAACTTTCAAAACATAAAATATTTTCGAAGGTCCAACACTTTGTATACGTTCTTAAAAACGAGAACCATTACAAAGTTTTCCTAAACGAAGGCGCATTTTCAAAATACTTTCAAAAACCACCACAAAGCATATTTTCAAACAAAAGCAAGTGATCTAGCAAGAAACTAAGAGCCCATAGATAACTATGGATGAAAAGGGTGCTAATACGTTCCCTTTTCATAATCTACCCCCCTCCCTCCAAACTCAAGAAATAATCTCAAAGGTCTTTCCTGTTCTTTTCCATATTTCCTTTTGGATAAAAGAAAAGTCGGTGGAGACTCTTGCTAACCATAATGCGATCAAACACAAAACATTCCAAGTCAGTTCTCCCACCGTATTACAGAACTGGAGACTCTGCTGGGGAAGATTTAAAAGTGGAGTTACCTTAGGGCTAGATCACCTTTATTTGCTTTCATTGTTTGACTAGCTTGCTTTATATTTTGGTTCCTTGTTTGGGCTTGTTTTAAATCCTCTACCCGGATTTGGGATACCTTATAGGTAAGTAGCAATACATTATGGAAACTATGCGGGGTATACCGACATGGTCGAAGCAATAGCTACGTTAGTGTGACACATTTGTGGGTACAGGTAGCCCTTGAGTAGTCAAGGAGAATACAGGGCCATTGTGTGGTGTCACGAAGCACTAACTGACTTTAGAACCTTTACTTGACCAACTTGGCCATTAGGAAGTAGTGAGATAGCCAGCTTTGGTGCAGTCCGAAGTTGGTTGATACTCGATACTACACTTATTGAGATCAGACTTCTCGGGATATTTCGGTCTCCATGAAAGAGGCTTGCGTTGAAACAATGTCCGATAAGAAAGATCAGTGATATTGAGATCCCTTAGAACCCGGTTACTATTTCTAGGACAGGTTTGAGCCAACTAAACTTCCAGAGGGTACTTACCTATAAGACTCCATGCAATCCTAAACCTAAGGACTTGTTTTCCTTGTGTGTATATACTTGTTTATACATAACATCACAAACATCATAACATCATAAGCATTCTCACTAACCATTTCAAGGATTATTGGGATTTATCTTTGTTCTGTTTTGTAGGACATGGCTTCTATCCGAAGGAATACTATCCAAGTCAATCTCGTAAGAATTCATTCTCAACTCAAAGAGTTAGAATCAAGGGTCCATGAGAATTATTCATTCACCGAAATACATGGTCGCCTCCTAAACTTGGTTACCTCGAGCACTGATGAAGATATGATGAAGGTGCTTTTCCAGTTCTTTGATCCTCTACACCATTGCTTCACTTTTCTCGATTATAAGCTTGTACATACTTTCTAAGAATTATCTCAACTCTTGAGGATTCCCATTCTCAAAAAACTACCCTTCAATGGTACGGAAAGAGGTCCAAGACCTGAAGAGATTTCCCGAGCAATACACTTGCAACAATCTGATGTCACGACTAATTGGGAAACAAGGAGTGGTGTCAAAGCGTTCTTATCCAAGTTCTTGTTTGATAAAGCTAAAGATTGTTTTAACTCATTGGATTTACAAGCTTTTGAAGAAATATTGGCCCTTCTCATCTATGAAATGGTTTTGTTTCCAAACCACGACCAACTTATAGATGTAAATGCTGTCAAAATCTTCATGTCTCACAATCTGGTGCTTACTTTGTTGGGAGATATCCTACATTCTTTTCACTCTTGCAATATGAGGAAGAGAGGGATGCTCATGTGTTGCACTCCTCTCTTGGCTAGATGTTTTATTTCACATCTTCCCCAGTCTGTGTTGAAGAACGAGCAAGGTTTGAGGTGGTCCCATAGGTTGATGATGCTCAGACATTCAAATATCATCGACCGTTATGGGGAATTCCCTAATGTCCCTTTGCTTGGAGTTAGGGGAGGTATCACTTAAAAACCTTGTCTAGTGTTGTAGCCCAAAATTTTCCCTCCCATATTTCTCAAAACACTTCAAGAAAGATCCTCAAGTTGCTCAAGAAAGTCCAAGGGTTGACCAGACAAGCTCTCTCCTAAGGCAGTCTACCTCAAATTAGGGTTTCATGTTGCATCAAGATATTTGAATCCAAGGGATCCCAAATTCTCACCATTTTCCTAATATGTTATCAAGATCATCCATGCCAAGTTTCAAGCCTTGCAGAGGAAGTTTGCTCAGTCAATTGCTCAAAGGCCTGAAAATCGACTGTGCTAGGGCAAAAGTCAATTGTGGCCTACATACAGTCAAACTTCAATATTTTTGGTAAACATCATCATTTTTAAGTATTATTCATCATTTGATCAAGGTTTGACCATGATTCATCAAGGATTGCTCACAATTCATCAAAACCTAAAAGTTGCTAAATTAGGGTTATGTAGGAAAAGTCAACTCAACTTTGACCAAGAATAACTTTCTCATACCTTATGATAAATGACCCATCTAAATCTAATTTTGAAGAGGATTCAATGCCCTACAATTCATCTTAAGCTCCCAAGTTCAAAATGTGCACTCACAAGAAGTTATGAATTTGGACATTATAGGTCATTTTGAAAAGTCAACAAAAACACCTTTTTGTCAAAGCTTCATACATGAACATGGAAGACCCAATTGAGATGAGACCAAAAGGTTTGCTTATAGGACATCTCAATATTTCTAAAAAGTCCAAGTACACCTTCAAAGAGTCAAAATTGAAGAAGTTATGCATTATTGAAGTTGACCTTTTTTACAAAATTGCCAAAAGTCAAAAGTGCCTCAAATTGCAATTTTTGTTAAATGGGCCTAACTTTTTGCACTTGTTTTGAGTTGGTAGCATGGTCCAAGAGCCATATCTCTTTCCACTTGTCTTTATCTTATTTTTTCTATTTATTTTGATTTTTTATTTCAATTAAATCATTTTAAATCAAAATAAATCATGAAAATATCCAAACCATTCAAACCTTAAGATTTTGTGCACATTTCAGGCCCCATATACAGCTAGAAAGTGAATCAAATCGTGCAAGGCATATGTGTTCATGAAAAGATTGGTTTTGGCCTATTTTTGGAAAGATTTTCATGGAAATCAAATCAAGATCAAAAGCCATAATTGATAAAGATTGAGAGCACAATTGTAACCCTAATTCAATCAGTGGTATATAGTGGACAATTGCAGACAAAAAGTGCAAGGTTTGGAGGCGTGGAGAAGTAGAACCAAACTTGGAAAAATTCAAAGAAAGTGTTGTTCTGATTTTGTACTTCCAGGCGTTTTCAAGACTCATAAGTCACCCCATTCGCATCCTGTACATACAAGGAAGCAGTACCAATCAAGAACAAGCATTTTCCTGCGCTGAAACTCATTGTAAGTGATGCACGACCTTACTCTTTTCTTGAAATCGAATCACATTATTTTGGCACTTGTAGCATAAACCATTTACATATTCTGAACCTTTGAAGCGTTTACAAGCTCATGGTAACCATTAATTGCATTTTCGCTAATTGCATAGGAATCCATCATTGTTAGGGTTTCGTGTTGTGTTTTGGGTTTTTTCTGTACAGGCAAAATTGGTCCACAAGAAGGGCACCATGATGCTCAGCAGGCCAAGGCGATTTGATCCACAACATTAGAATCCTTTTATCGTGCCTATATTTGATTTTGGAATATGCAGGGGTTATAGCTACAGACATTTGTCCGTAGGTAAAGGTCACTGAATCTTTTACCAACGGAGAGAGGTTGGGGACGATGGCGTGGCACTATCCCATTAGCCCATTTGAAAAATTTGCGCGCTGGGGTTAATATATTATGTTTTCTTAATATATAATTTTTGTTTTGTCCTTTGTATACAACACGCGCATTCAGCTCAGTTGGTCAGTGGGAGAGAGAAAAGTCCATAGGACCTGGGTTCGATCCCCAGGTCCCCTTGTTTCTTCATTGCATTTTTCTACACTTGATTCCATGTGCAGATTCCCAAGACGCCTACCATAGGCCATCAGCTAGCATCCACTGGATCTAAGGCAATTCAAATCCAACGCTTAGCACAAAGAGATCCATGATACACCTTGGTCAACATGCAGCAGGGGATCTGGGAGGTGAACATGGATCAGTTGGCTTGGGCCCAAGAGCTTGCTATTCACACCCCTCCAATTGCTGATTACAGGCCCATATTCTTTTCCTTTTCATTTATATTTTCTTTTATTTTATTTATTTAATTATTTTACTAACATAAAAATTAATTCTTTTTTTATCAAAAAAATCATAAAAAATAATTTGTCATCCAATTAGATTTAATTTATTTTTTATCAAAAATTAATTAATTTAATTAGTTTATTTAATTTATTAGGTAACTTTAATTCCTTTTGTAAATAAATTAAAAACAATTAGAAAATTAGGGTTTTAGTTTAATTTAATTTCTATTTTCTTTTTTCTTAAAAAATAACCAAAAACACAAAACTAGTTCAAAATTAATTATTTTATTTAATTTAATTTAATTAGTAATTAGGTTTGTATTTAATTTAAAACCTTATTCTTTTTTCTTAAAAATAACCAAAAACAACCAAAAAAGTTTTTTTCTTTTAATTAGGTTAGACGGGGTCAAAACCCTAACTTCCTTCCGTTCTCTATTCGTCGTGCATTTATTTATTTTTATAATATTGATGTAATTGCTCACAGGATGTAATAGATTAATTAGGACTTTTTCGTTTATTTATCGTTTTGACGGGTTTTTTTGGCTATGTAATTAATACCCGAAGCCTTGTAATAGTGTAGCTTTACTTTCCGCATTTTAATTTCCGCAAATATTGACTGTTAGATGTATGGTAATAGGGTTTCATGACAAGACTGTATGTAAACTTTAAAACGGTTAGCAAACCCTAAATGTGCAAAGATAATAAACTTGAAATTGAATCACTCGCACATGCGCACTCTTAGGGTATACTCTCACTTCGGTTGCCTTCGGTAAACGATCATTAAGTATAGGGTATTTTAGTGGTCGCTCTCTTGTCTAAACAAAGATCAAAGGTCTCGTTCGGAATGTTGCCTCAGAAAGGTTACCTCGGATATGTTGCCTCGAATATTGATCTTAAGACATTAGGGTTATTACTAAGACGTCCTAACATTGCTTTAGTGATCGTACGTCCCTTTCGAATTGACCCTTAAAACTCCAACGACGGTGCTACCTACTCACTAATAGTGGCATAGCGTTGTCTAAAGGAAACAAGAATAGAAACATTCTCTTTTTCGAGTAGGTAGATGCTAGTAGGTACTTGCTCAAAAAAAACTTTTTCCATACTTACACTATTTTCAAACAAAGTTTTCAAAACAACTTCGTAACACTCTTGAAGACAGAAGCAAGGGTTAAATCGAAGTAAAACAAAAACATTTTTCAAATCAAACACACACAAGCAATTTTGAAAATGTTAAGCAAGTACCTAGGAGCCCGTGGAAAACCACGGATAGAAAGGGTGCTAATACCTTCCCTTTCTATAATATACTCCCCGTACTCAAAATCTCGAAAAAAGGAATTTTTATGTGCTTTTTTCCTTTCCAAGTTGGATAAAATAAAAGTCGGTGGCGACTCTTGCTTACCGCGACATTTTGCAAACACAAACGCAAAACGCAAACCAGCATTTCAAACAGTCCGATTATGGACACCGTATCACATCTAGCCTTACGAAAGTTTAGTTATGCCCAAAGAGATGGTTTGTATGATATTCTCATCTAAAGATTGGTATTCGACTACGAGAGCGACGATCAAGGTTACCGTTAGAGGTTTATACGAGCTTTGAGGATGGTAAGCAAAGTGGAAAATAAAACACTGGGACACAAGAATTCCATTCCCCTTGAGCCTTACCTTAGGTGGGTACGAGCTCGTGCTCAGAAACTTGTGATGCCTTATCCCTCCATCCTACAATTTATCATGGAACCTGTGGTTGAAAGATATGTCCCGTACACTGTCCTCCATCCCAACATGCCTACTTATCTTGAAGACTTGCAAAGGGGTTGGATTCAGCTAAAGGAAGATCAAGATACCTTCGAAGCTCAATTCTACGCTAGTGAGAAAAGGGTCTTGGAGCTTACAAAGCAGCTACATGAAGAGCAAAGCGTGAACGCCTACCTTGCACCGAAGAGGATGCGTTCGACCTTTTTATCTTAGAGATTTATTTTGTAAGCCCAAGAGGCATATTGTAATCATTTTGAACTAATAATGGAATTTGATGTTTATTCATTCTTTGTCTATACAAATTTAAATTTCATAAATACTTGAAATCATTTGCATACACATCTTCTATGCATCATAACAAAACAGGTTTTCCATGACAGGTTTCCTTATCTTTCTGCTGTTTATTTCAGCAAGATGGATCTCGAGAAAATAGTGAAGGACCTACAAGCACAAAACTCTCAGTTTCAAGAGACTCTCCTGACCCTAGCCAAGGGGAAACAAGACTTGATGGCGTTTCTAGCAGCTAAAAAGAAACCAAAGAGAAAAGACCTAGTCAACATGGGTAGAAGATTCAAAGATTTGGTCCGTCAGATCCCGGTAGAGGAAGACTCATCTGAGGAAGACGAGAATCAGATTGGAGAAGCTAGGAGTACCCAGGCTAGGTGTATCAATGATCAAGCGTCTGATGATGATTATTATTTTGACGAGCAGTATCCTCCTGCCGATGTCAAATACAAGCATCTAGAAGACAAATTGAAGGCTGTTGAGATTCAAGCCGTCCTCGGTTTGGATTTTGATGATTTGGGTTTAATATCTAGGATTGTCATTCCCCAAAAATTCAAGATACCAGCTTCGCAAAGTATGATGGGGTTTCCTATCCAAAGCTTCACCTAAAGTGTTATGTGCGCAAAATTCAACTGCACACCGCTGACAAGAAACTCTGGGTTCACTTCTTTCAAGAAAGCTTGGCTGGGACGCAACTAGAGTGGTTTTACCAATTGGATGGTTCCCGTATCCATACATGGGAAGACTTAGCCACTGCTTTCTACCACCAATACCAGTATAATTCCGACTTGGCGCCGACAAGAGTTCAGTTGCAAGACATGACAATGGGGAAGAATGAAGGGTTCAAAGAATACGCCCAAAAGTGGAGAGATCTTGCCAGTAGGGTTCAACCACCTTTGACTGATAAGGAGCACATTGATATGTTTATGGGAACTTTATCTGGTCCATTTTTCAACTTGTTGGTTGGTTGTTCTTCATCTGGTTTCACCGAGCTAATCTTAACTAGTGAAAGGGTTGAAAGCAGTATCAAAAGCGGGAAGATTCCCATGGCATCTGCCTCCACCTCCAATCCCGTAAAAAACCTTTTATCGCGAAAAAAGAAATCAATGTTGTGTATGGGGCAAGGGCCCATACCAAGAAGGATGACCGCCAGTCCGTTAATGCCGTCCAAATTTCCAATCCAACTCCTGCTAAAAGATCATCTGCCAATCATCAATGATTTGAGACACCGTGAAGACAATTCACAAGGATAGGCATGTCACTATCCCAAGCCTTACAACACTTGTTAAAGGATAATTTGGCGACACTATGTGATCCTCTGGCAAATCTAGATACCTCTTCACCAAAGTACAATCCAAACGCCAAATGTGCATATCACTCAAACAGTCCCGTACATGAAACTGACCAATGTTGGGCACTGAAGAATAAAATTCAAGACTTAATAGACAATAAGACTATTGAATTTTATCCTCCTCCAACTCCAAATGTAATCACCGTTCCTATGCCAAGTCGTGGCAAGGGTGTCAATGTTGTTGAAGATACCATGTTTGTTTCCTTCGTCGAAGACTTGACTACTCCGTTAAACATCATAAAAAAGAATCTATTGAAAGTCGAGATTTTCCCTGACTGTTTGAAGGACTGTGTTTGCTATACCAAAGAACTCAATGGATGGAAAGGGATAAAGGAAGGCATTCAAATCCTGATGAATAGCCATGAGATCATATTTGAGAAGACTCTGTCCGCCAAAAGCTTGACCAATAAGTGTGAAGATCTCTCCATCATAACCATCTCAAACAAGCCTCTTAGGATCTCCTCCAAGGGTCCTATCAGGATTTCAAATGAACCAACTGTTGCTCCTCTGATTATTATCACTCCCGAACCAATTCCATACTCTTCCAACAAAGCAGTGCCATGGAACTATGGTGCTGAGGTGTTTTACCATGGGATAAAGCAAGACGTTTGAATTGAAGAAAGAAAAGTTGATGACATTGGTAACATTACTGGCTCTAGTAAGGTAACCAGAACTGGGAGAATATTTTCACCCAACATCTCACCACCAACTGTTACAAAGGCACCTGTTCGCATCACCGCTGCTAAACTGAGTGCTGATACAAGGGGAAAAGAGAAGGTAGTTGAGCCTGTAGAGATAGAAATACCAGCAAAAGACATTGCTTCTGAGGAACCTTTCGCTCGAGAAATGGAAGAGATCTTGAAAATTATAAAAAGGAGTGATTTCAAGATTGTGGAGTAGTTGGGGCAAACCGCTTCCAATATTTCCATGTTATCTTTACTACTTTGTTCTGATGCTCATGCTAAAGCGTTAATCAAATTCTTGAAGAAGGCTCATGTCCCTCATGAGACCACAACTGACCAGTTTGAAAATTGTGTGGCAAGCTTGACGATCGATAATGGTTTAGGGTTCTCGGATGTTAATCTGACACCACTTGGAAAGAACCATAATAAAGCTCTACGTGTTTCTGTTGAATGAAAAGGGACTACCTTAGCACATGTTCTGGTTGGCACTGGCTCTTATTTAGATGTGCTACCCAAGGGGGAGTTGGACCATTTAGACTGTGAAGGACTAGTTTTGAAACCAAGTGATATTATTGTAAGGGCTTTCGATGGGTCCAAAAGGACAGTTCATGGAGAGGTGGACCTCCCGATCAAGGTGGGCTCACAAATTTTCAAATCTACCTTCTACATCATGGATATCCGTCCATCCTACTCCTGTTTGTTGGGTCTCCCTTGGATCCATGGATCTGGGGAAGTAACGTCAACTCTTCATCAAAAGCTTAAGTATCCGGTCAAAGGAAGGATTGTCATTGTCTGTGGTGAGGAGGAGTTCATGGTAAGCCACCTCAACTCTTTCAAATATGTGGAGATGGATTGCGAATTTATAGAAACCCCATGTCAGGCTTTTGAAGTTGTGCCACCAATTATTGCTACTGCCAAATGTTCCTCTGATGTGTCCAAAGCTGTTAAGATCGTACCAAAGATGGTTTCATTAAAAGATGCTCGTGCTGCAGTTGAAGAAGGAAGCTGTGATACTTGGGGGTAACTCCTCGAGATCCCATTCAAAGCAGACAAATATGGTTTGGGTTTCACCGTCAAGGCTCAGAAGGAAGTGAGGCATGCTCGTGCAGGGAAGCCCCTTCTCCGTATTGGAAGCCACAAAGTCAATGTTGTAGGTGATTCTGATGATGAAGTTGCATTTGAAGATTGGGTATATCCTACTACAAAAAACTCAACAATTGCCAAGCAAAGGACTTCGTCCCTATCTCCTTCATTGAGGAGTAATCACTTGTTTATTGCTTTCTTTTAATTCAAGAACATTTTGTCTGTAATAATAAACAATGAATTTTAAGCCATGTGCCTGGCCCGGGCACTTTGGTCCATTTCTCAAGGGTTTTATTTATTTTCATAATATCATATGATCATTCAATACAAATCATTGAACTTTTGCATTCCAAATCTTTATGCTCATTGTCTTTCTTTTCTTCAAATACATTTTTCAAAATAGTAATGTGTCTTACATGAACACACACACACACACACACTCTTGCAGGTTCTCATCAACTCTGGATCTCGTTGCCAATGACTCTACTATTGCTGACTATGACTTCGAACGTCCAATTAACCAAGCCGAAGACGAAGGTGAGGAAGATTGTGAAATACCGGGAGAACTAGCCAGACTTCTATTACAAGAGGAAAAAGCTATTCAGCCACACGAAGAGTCAGTTGAAGTCATCAATCTAGGTGTCGAGACAGACAAGAAAGAAGTCAAGATCTGTGCTAACCTGGAAGACAATGTTAAGAGCAGGTTGGTTCAGATGTTGCATGACTATGTGGAAGTGTTTGCTTGGTCGTATGAAGATATGCCAGGGTTGGATACCGATATTGTAGTTCATCGTCTACCGACAAAGGAAGATTGTCCCCCTGTCAAATAAAAAGTTTATTGCATGAGGCCTGACATGTCTGAAAAGATAAAATCTGAGGTGATGAAACAATTTGATGCATGATTCCTAGTTGTGACATCTTATCCCCAATGGGTTGCAAATGTGGTGCCAGTGCTGAAGAAAGACGAAAAAGTTCGTATGTGCATAGATTATAGGGATCTGAATAGAGAAAGTCCCAAGGATGATTTCCCTTTACCTCATATTGATGTCTTGAACTTTTCTAGCACTTTCATATTAAGTGAAGGAAAATTGTGATCCAAAACGCAGCGGAAATTAAAATTTTCCTTTAGCGATCCTTACGAATGGGCATGTGCAGTGATAGAATATATTACCTCTTGTAACGATTCATACTTTTGATGTTGTGTTCACAAGCATTGATGAAGAACAATGCCTCTACTCAGTCCATACGAATATATCACTTTCGGTCATGGTGCTAGCTACTTATGAACGAAAAGTTTGAGTGAGAGAGTGAGACAAAATATGGCTAGGGTTTCAAGACCAAAATTTCATCAAGTGAAATTATCTAGAACAAGGGCTTTATTTATAGAACCACTTGTGTGGGATGCAAACTAAAAGCCCTATTATGGTTGCAAGTTAAAATCCCAGTTAACTGTACAAGCATCATACCTTATGATATATCGCATATCACTTAAGTGCATGGTACATTACTGATCTGACCTGATCAGACTTGGACCGTCACGGCTGGCTCCGAGCTGAAGTTTTGAACGAGGTTGGGGGGGGGGGTACCTGCAAGGCACTCTGATGCTGAAGTAAGTAAGAGTACGAGCAGGCAAAGTGTGAGTATATGTGATAGAATGAATACTTGACCCTCTAGGAACAAAGGGTATTTATAGCCCCCAGCGTTGGGCCAAGGTTCCTTCATTGGGCCGGGCAGGTTTGGCCCAATGGAGGAACTGCCAAGTTCTAAGTGCGTAGTGGGACCCGCACGTGGTCCCCTTCCTGGATGTCCTGCCTGAAGTGCGGGCAGACAAGGACGCGGTCTTTTCGGGGTTCCGTTGAGAGTGCAGTGGACCGTGTCCGCTGTTGAAGGAGTGCTCGAGCTGAGGTCGAGCTGGATAGTACGAGGACAGGGATGTCGCCACAGTGACGTATGTCGAGCATAGATATGGTCCTTAGGTCGGCGTGATCCCTAGCAAGTCCGTTTGGATTGGGCCTTTATCGTCGCTCTTGGGCCAGCCCGGCCAAGTCCAGAACAGGAGCCCCCCAAGTCGTGGTTCCTTGAGTTAGGAGCCATGACTTGATCTTAGGTTGCTTCTGTTGCGGGGCCCCGTATCCGGGCAAGAGATGCAGCTCCTCGTGGGGTACTCGAGGGTTTCCCCGTATCGTGCTCGTGGACAGGTTCCCTGCGAGGAATGCTCGGGGATTTCTCGGTAGCCTGCGTCTGTCGAGCACGCGAGGACTCTTTTGGGAACTGCGCCGCCACCCTATGAGGATAGGGTCATCATTGCCTAGGGGAGATGTGCGTCGAGGAGGGGAATCCGTGGTTGCCCGAGGTGACGTTTGGTATTCCACGTCATCACTATAAATAGGACCCTTGGGACCCGGAACGTGTTTCCACTCTTCGCGCTTCTCCTCTTCACTTTGTTTCTGCTGTTGCTGTTCTTCCCAGATTCTTATAAGACCGCCGCGATCTCCGTCGCTGATTCCTTTCCTCCGTCGTCAAATCTCCTTCTTGATTCCAAGTAAGTGACTTGTCTCCTTTGTTTTTCTGTTGTGATGCATGATTTTTCATCGTTTTTAGACGTTTAGAGGCTGTACGCCTGGGATTAGCCCGGTAGATTCATATGTAGCTCGACGGATCCATACGTATGTCGGGCAAGCGCATGCTCGTGCCCGGTAAATGCATAGTTTAGGTTTTAATCTGTAGTGCTGCCAGGGGTCTTCATGATCCAGGGCGCCTAATTCATGATCGTGCCCGGTAAACTCATAGCTCTAGCTCTAGGCTTTATGATTTTGCTCGCTATGTTCATGCCCTGGATCGACGTATTCATGAGTGACCGAGTTGTCGGTCTATTTAGGTGACTTGTAGGAGGACCTGTCGAGGTATCTGGGAATCGGGGAGATGGCTGCTGTTTTTTGTTCCAAAACACCAACTTTGTGGTCGCGCGTGGAGCGACGTGGTTTGTCGTGCCCTTCATCTTGTCCTTTATGGCGAGCGTATGGTTTCGCACCCAATTGATTGGTTTCCCGTGCTTTGTAGGTAACCATGGCGGACGAACCGTGCTGACGAGAATGTGAGTTTGGTTGACACCGTAGAGGACCCTCTGCTGGAATGGGTGGGTGCCGAACCTAGAGGGATAGCTTCGGTCTATAGTCGACGTAGCCGAAGAGCATACACTATCCTCGAGGCGGGCCACGACCAGCCCGGTTTCTAGAAGAATTTTGTGGTCACTCGGCCATCTTTCACTGCTCGAATTTGCTCGGTGTTCCCCGAGTACAGTTTCCCTATGTATGAGATTGCCTTTAAAGACCTTGGGTTACAGATGCCCTTTAGTGATTTCCAGGTCGGGGTCTTCAGCCACCTGGGGCTGGCCCCGTCGCAGCTTCACCCCAATTCGCCCGCGTTTATCCGGGCGTTTGAGCTGACTTGTCGTTTTCTGAGGATTGGGGCGACCATACCCCTCTTCTTCAGAGTCTTCCACCTACAGCGGCAATCCCGGGGAGGAAAGCATAGCTGGGTTTCCCTGAAACAGTCGAAGAGACTTTTCAGGATGTACATGGACTCCGTGCGGGGTTTTAAAGACAAGTGGTATGTTGTGAGGCCGGTTACCACAGCAGGTTTAGAGTCCGTGTATGAGGAGGAAGCGGTCATAACCGACGACGACGGGGAGGCCCTTTTGGACGGCTAAGGATGCCCGGTGTTAGGACGTACGGCCAAATTTCCCGTGAATTGGATCTCGAGGCATTATGAGCACGGTACCGGGTATTACCATACGTCCGCGGGTGATATGAGCTCCGAAGACGAGAAGGCTTACGATACTCTTTGTCGGTATGTCGATAGCTTCCATCCCGCCAGATGGGCGACGAGGGAGGGGGAAGATATTCTGGACGATGAAGGTTATCCGACCTTCGAGGCTCGGCCAATTGACACGAAGGCACTCGTGGAGTGCCAGTCCTTTGGGCAGGCCGCACGTTTGCTAGGTCGTTTATTGTTTGAATTTCTTCACTTGTTACTTGTTAGATTATTTGTTCGGCACTAACCCGGGTTCTTTCGTGCAGGTTCTATGGTTGGTTGGAGGGAGAGGCTCTTGAAGTTGTCCTGTGACAGGAAGGTGAACAGGAGGGTGGTGAGACCTCCTCAGGCGACGAGGATGGGCCCGCCACATAGCCCAGGCGTTTCTCAGGCGATGAGGGCGGACTCGCCACCTAGCTCGGGGGATGCTTCAGGAGGGACTCCGGATGTTCAGGAGGTCGAGCCATATACCGACCTGATACAGAGAAAAAGGAATCGGGTGGAAAGTCAGCCGGAAGTCGGCGAGGACTCCAGCGCTGTGAGGTCATTCGGGTTGCCCCTTTCTTTAAGGAGGAGGGTTTCTTCGAGGGATTTCCTCTGTCCGTGAATCCTAACGAAGCTGAAACCATCAGGAGGATGAACAAGGAAAGTCGGAGAAAGCACCTGGCCGCCAACATGGCCGGGCTGGTGAAGATGGTCGAAATGGCCATTGTACTGGCCGAGGAGAGGGAGGATGTTGACCGTGTCAAGGAGTTGGAACAGGAGAAAGCTGCCCTCACCTCGACTTCGAGAAAGCTGAAAGCTGCCCTGGAGCGCTCCGAGGAGATGTTCCGCGAGCAAGTTGAGCTGCTGGTGGCGGAGACGGAGGCGCTGACTCTGGAGAGAGAGAGCTCGGGGAAGCTGGCCGAGGAGAGGGACCTTCTTCGTGCGGATCATGAACGGCTGGAACTCGACAACGGGCGCCTTGCCAGGGAGGTCGAGGACCTAAAGGCTGTTATGCTTCCTGTCGAAGATGAATCGGAGGACACAGCTCTTCTGAGGAGTCGATCGGAACTGTTCGCTCGTATTCAACTTCTCGAGGGGGACTGTGTCGGAGCTATGGTGGACGACTTCGAAGCCGCGGTCAGCCAACTTTCCTTGTTAAATCCTGGCCTGAACACTGAAGGAGTGAGCCATATGTCGCAGATTATCGATGGTCAGGTCGTGCCTCCGCTCGACTCTCCTGTTTTTGGTGATGGTAGCTCGGGGGAATCCGAAGTGTGAGATAGTGGTGGGGCCTGCGTGCCTCGTTGATGTTTGTTTTGGGCCTGCGTGCCCGTTCACATTCTTTTGGGCCTGCGCGCCCGTTCTTTGAATTCCTGAATATTGCCGGCCTTTTTGGTCGGTTTACATCTTATTTGCTTTGTTTCCTACGGGAATTTTTGAATGAATGCTTTGTTTCAATTTTGATTGTTTGCCCGTGCTTGCGTTTTATGTTTTTGCGCAAAAATTGGCCTAAGTTATGGGCCCGAGGAGTGCCCGTAAGTGGTTGTGACTTTGCTGGCAAATTTGCCTGTCTTTTGTTCGTGTATGTGCTCGGCCTCTTCTTGATGGCCAGAGTCACCTAAGTGGTGAACTCGAGGGGAGAGACTCCCTTTTGACCCTTTTAGATGGCCCGACATTCTTGATGATTTGTCGGGTAGATGGATCGAAGTCGCTCGGTCGGGTACATGGCCCGGTCGGGACTATTTGCCCTTGGCGTGAACTGCCCATCGCGAGCTGGGTGTTCTGCCTTATAGGTACTTCGACGGTGGAGCTCGGTAGAGGTGTCCACGTCAGGCATTATCCTTGTTCTTATTTGAACCATGTTATGCGATTTGGACGTAGGTCGGGCCCGTACCTTGGCCTCTCTACAGGGTCGGAAGTTTCTCCTTGTTGACTGGGCGCGGGAGCCGACAGTCGAGGGTCCTCAGTGTTGGTAGTTTTTAACTATAGTACTGCTTTAGTTTAGCAGCATTCCAGGGTCGTGGTAGCGGCTCTCCGTCTAATTGCTCGAGGTAGTACGCCCCGGTACCGGTGGTGCCGTGGACGCGATAAGGCCCTTCCCAGTTCGCGGCTAGCTTCCCTTCTTGGGAGTCTTTCTGGTTCCTTCGTAATACCAGGCTGCCGATTTCGAACTCGCGCTTGATAACCTATTCATTGTGGCGCAGATCCACTCGTTGTTTCAGGGTGGCTTCGCGTAGGGCTGCACCAGATCGGATTTCCTCGACTAAGTCGAGCTCGTCCCTCAGTGCCTCGTCGTTCATTTCTTCATCGAGGGGGCGCTCTGTCCGTCTGGATGGTTCCATGATTTCTACCGGGATGGCGGCCTCGGTCCCGTATGTTAGTCGGAATGGGGTCTCGCCCGTCGTTGAGTGGGGCGTGGTGCGGTAAGCCCACAAGACGCTGTGGAGCTCCTCGACCCATCCCCTCTTCGCTTCGCCGAGTCGGCGTTTGAGTCCCCGGAGGATGACTCTGTTCGCGGCCTCGACCTGCCCGTTGGTTTGAGGGTGCTCGACCGAAGTGAAGTGTTGTTTTGTCCCTAGTCTGGTGACGAAGTCTTGGAACCCTTGGTCGGTGAATTGGGTGCCGTTGTCGGTCACCAGTGCACTCGGAATCCCAAATCTGGCGAGGATGTTTCTTTTGTAGAAGCGGAGGATATTATACGAGGTGATCTTCACGAGGGCCTCGGCCTCGATCCACTTCGTGAAGTAATCCACGGCCACGATTAGGAATTTGTTTTGATAAGTCCCTTGTACGAAGGGTCCGAGGATATCCATACCCCACCAAGCGAACGGCCATGGGGACGATAGTATGCTCAGCTCGTGAGGCGGGGTGAGGTGCATGTCGCTGTGCTTCTGGCACTTGTCGCATTTCTTAACGTGCTCCTTGGTGTCCTGCTGCATTTTCGGCCAGTAATATCCTGCTCGAAGGGCTTTCCTCGCCAAGGACTTACCGCCCATGCGTTGGGCATTGATCCCTTCGTGTATCTCCCGCATTACCTCGGGGACTGCGGATTCGTCTATGCATTTTAGGAGGGGGATGGAGAATCCCCTACGGTACAGTTTATGCTCGAGCACCACGTAGGAGCATGCTCTCCGCTTTGTGACGGTCGCATCGGATTGGTTCGACGGAAGTTCGCCCTTTGTCAAGAAATTGTAAACCGGGGTCATCCAGGACGAGGCGTCCCCAATGGCATGGACCTCGACTGGTGTTGAGGATCTTTCGATACTCGGGCGTGCTAGGGATTCTTGGATGACAGATTTGTTCCCGCCTTTCTTTCTCGTGCTCGCAAGTTTGGATAATATGTCTGCCCTCGTGTTTTGCTCACGGGGAACATGTGAAATTTCTTCCCGTACAAACTTTGTCATGTGTTTTTTGACCAAGTTCAAGTACTCGACGAGGTTGTCGTTTTTGGCTTGGTAACTCCCCTGGACTTGGGAGGCGACGAGTTGGGAGTCGGTGTAGATCTGTACCTCGCAGGCTCCCAGGTCCTCGGCTATTCTCAATCCTGCGAGCAGGGCCTCATATTCTGCTTGGTTGTTTGACGTTGGGAAGGAAAGAGCTAGGGAGTGCTCGATCACTACACCCTCTTCATTTTCCAGAAGGATTCCTGCGCCACTTCCGGACGAGCTGGATGCTCCATCGACGAAGATGGTCCACTTGTGTTCCTTCCCTGGGGGTGGGTCATGAGTGGTCATTTCCGCGACGAAGTCGGCCAGGGCCTGCGCTTTCAAGGCTTTCCTACTCTCGTACTGAATGTCGAATTCAGAGAGTTCCAAGGACCATTTCAGCATTCTGCCCGCCATATCAGGTTGACCCAGGAGTTGCCTCACCGGTTGGTCAGTTCGCACGATGATCGTGTGGGCCAGAAAATAGTGTCTGAGCCTCCTCGTCGCGTTGACGAGGGCCAGGGCCACCTTTTCTATCTGTTGGTATCTACTTTCAGGTCCTTGCAGGGCTTTTCTCGTGAAGTAGACGGGTTTCTGTCCGTCGGTGGTCTCGCGGATGAGGGCCACACTGATGGCTTCGTTCGAAACGGCCAAGTATAAAAACAGTGGCTCCCCGTCGGCTGGTCGAGATAGCATAGGCGGCTGAGATAGACTTTGCTTTAGGTGGTGTAGCGCCTGCTCGCACTCCTCATTCCATTCGAAGGTTGCTTCCTTTGGAAGGAGTTTGAAGAAGGGGAGGGCGTGCTGAGCGGATCTCGCGACGAAGCGGGATAGTGACGTGAGCATGTCGTTCATGATTTGTATCGACTTCTTCGACGTTGGTGTTGGGAGGTCGGAGAACGCCCGACATTTATCGGGGTTGGCTTCAATTCCTCGTTCTGTTAGGTAGAATCCAAGGAATTTTCCTGCCTTAACCCCGAATGTACATTTCTCGGGGTTGAACCTCATTTTACATTGTCTTGCTTGGGAAAAGACCGTCTTGAGGTGTGCTGCGTGGTCAGTGTCTGCTCGGGACTTGACGATCATGTCGTCCATATACACCTCGAGCATGTCGCCGATCTGTTTGTGGAAAACTTTGTTCATCATGCGCTGGTAAGTTGCTCCGGCGTTTTTCAGTCCGAAGGGCATTACGTTGTAGTAATAGTTGCCCGAGCTGGTCATGAAAGCCGTGCAGTGTTTGTCGCTCACGGCCATCGGAATTTGGTTATAGCCTGAGTAGGCATCCATGAACGACAATGTTTTGTAGCCGGCCGAGTTGTCGACCAGCATGTCAATGTTAGGCAAGGGGAAAGCATCTTTCGGGCAAGCCCGATTGAGATCGGTATAGTCAACACACATCCTCCATTTTCCATTATTCTTTTTAACGAGTACAACGTTTGACAACCAGGTGGAGTACCGGGCTTCAGAAATAAAATTTTCCTCTAGGAGGTCTTTTACAGCTTTTTCAACAGCCTCCGTTTTTTCTGGAGACTGCCTATGCCTACGTTGTACTACGGCCCTAGCGGCTGGATCTATGGCGAGGTGGTGACAAGAGACCTCAGGGTCGAGTCCTGGCATTTTTGCGCCGCTCCAAGCGAACAGATCAGCATTCTCGCGCAAGCAGGCCTTGATTTGCTTCCTGGCCATGTCGGGGAGGTCTTTTCCAATCTTCACTCCCTTGGTCAGATCCGTGCCGAGGGGGACGAGTTCAAAATCCCCGTCTGGTATTGGTCGGAGTGGGATTTGCTCGCCACTGGATGGCTCGTCCTGGTCGAAGCGAGTGTCCAGAGCTATGGAATCGACTTTTGGTGGAGCTTTCTGGACTTTTTCCTCGGGGGACTCTTTCTTGTCGGGCTCCTGTCTTGTCCTTTTGGTGGGTCTGGTCCCTATGTCGATAGTATCACGTCCCTTAGAAGCAGCGTTGAAGCACCTGCGGGCAGCGGCTAGGTCTCCTTGGATAGTAGCTACTCGTGCCCTCTTGGTGTAGAACTTCATCTTCAGGTGGACGGTCGAGGGTACCGCTGTCAGCTCTGCCAGTGTCGGTCTCCCCAAGATGCAGTTGTACAGAGACGGGCAGTCGATGACTAGGAAGCGTACTTTGACTTGTCTTGTAGCCGTCCCTTCGCCGAACGTAACCAGAAGCTCGACATATCCCCGAGGTTTAGAGGTCGAGCCGTTGAAACCTTGTAAGTCCGACCCTACATACGGCGAGAGATGTGAGTCGTCCAGCTGTAGGGTTCGAAACAGTTGGCTGTACATGACGTCGACGGAGCTCCCTTCGTCGACCAGGATGCGATGTACATCGAAATTGGCCATTCTTTCCCTTATCAGTAAGGGGATGACCACGTTCGGGGCTCCACCGGGGAGCTCTTCTAGGTAGAAGGTGATGGGCTCTGACCTGCCCTTCACCCTTTTGAACGTCACTGTTTGTGGGGGAGCCGCGTCGACCAACTCGTCCAGCTTCCTCTTGGATGAATTGATGGTCAAGTCGTTGAACCCGCCGCCGTTGATGACCAGGGCGGAGGGGAAATATTCCCACCTGCTATGCGTTGTGAGCGGCTCCTGCAGGTGCTCGGGGAAGTCGAAGTCCTCGGGCCTGGTCACGAAGAAGGCGGTTTGGATAGGGACCGACTCGTCAGATGGTCGGACATCCTCCTCCGGCTCTCTAGTTTCTTAGGCGTCACGACGGGGAGCATCATTCCGCCGGTATTGCGCGAGCCTCCCTCCCTTGATGAGGGTTTCGATGGCGTCCTTGAGGTGGACGCAATCCTCAATCAGATGACCATGGCTCCTATGGTACTGACAATATTTGTTCTTGTCTGCTTCGGGCTTGGCGGGAGCAGGTCGGGGACGTTTGACACCGCCGTCATTAAAATCAGTGCAAGCACACTCCGCCAGAATGCGCTCGCGGGAAGCTGTGAGCGGAGTGTACTCGGTGAACCTCCCCGAAGGTCCTCTTTGTTCCCGGACCTCCCGGGGTCTGTCTTCCTTCCCTTTCTCCCCGGTTTGTCAAGGAGGGGCTTCTTGGCGCGAGCTGCTGCTGAGACCACGAGTCTTGGGATCTCGGGCTTTGTTGGCCGCTTCCCTCTCCTCGTAGTCCATGTATGCCCGAGCTTTTTTGAGGAGGGCATCAAATGTCCGAGGTGGCTCGATACCCACGGCCTTTCTGAATTCTGTGCCGGGGAGGAGCCCTCTCTCCAGCAAATATCTCTTCATATGGTCCGCACAGGGGACCTGTATTGCTTCCCGGTTGAAGCGGTTGATGAATTCCCTCAAGGTTTCATCCTGTCTTTGGATGATGGCCTCGAGAGCCGCCTCGGTCTTCGGATGCCGCCGAGAAGCTGTGAAGGAACTGATGAACTGGTTCTTCAGGTTCCGCCACGAGGTGATTGATCCCGGGGCGAGTCCTTTGTACCAGTCCATTGTCGCCTTCCTGAGAGTCGTGGGGAATAGACGGCACTTGATGGGGCCCCCGACATTGTGATAATGAAGCATAGCCTCGAACCCGTCTATGTGGTCGACCGGGTCCGCGACTCCATCGTACTCCTTCACGTGAGGGGGCTTCTCCATGCCCGGGGGGATGGGTGCTTCCATAATAGCCTGTGACAGGGGACCGCGGGGGTCGTCCTCGTCGCTTCTCTCCGGAGACAGAGATGGGGACCTGTAATATTGTCTGGCACGACGGTCCAAGTCGTGCTGAGTCTCTCTCGAGCGGGATGCTCGGTGGTTGAATTTCACACGCCCATCTCCGGAGTGCCTTCTTTCTTGTCTCGCTGGGTCACGACTAGGTTCTCCGGCTTGAATGATGGGGGGCCTCTCCAGATGGGGCCGTTTCTCTTTTGGCTGGGGAGATTGGCTTCGAGAGGTCTCCCTGTAATGTCTCCGCGGGGGAGATGGATGTCGAGCTTCAGTCACTCGAGGAGGGGGAGTATGGGGTCTCCGATGCCTCCTCGGGGGTCTTCGCTCGTCTTCAAGCGCCCTCAGTCTCTCTCCTTGGGCGAAGATGAGATAGTTCGTTTGATTAATTGCTGCGAACAGCGCTTGAGTTGTGGCATCCGCCCCGGCGGGGACGGGGACTTTCTGGAACCGGGCAACTCTGTAGTGTGCGAGGGCCGCTGGGTCGTCTTCGAGTGGTGGAGGGACCGAGGAAGATGATGCAGTAGCTCCGTCCCTGTAGGTGGAAGTTCCGGGGGCGGTTGTCGCAGGAATGGTGTTGTGGCCGGGGTTGCCGGCGTTATCAAGGTGTCTGTTTTTGTCCGCGGTGCCGTTATTAGTGTCGACGACACGGACGTTCTGCTCATCGCGAGCTTGATCAGCCATGACAGCGGTAGTTGAATTTGAGCTTTGGTCTTTGTGTTTTGTAAGACGGGGAAGCTATTTTCCCACAGACGGCGCCACTGATCTGACCTGATCAGACTTGGACCGTCACAGCTGGCTCCAAGCTGAAGTTTTGAACGAGGTGGGGGGGTACCTGCAAGGCACTCCGAATATTCATACATATGTGGGTCAATCTAGTATAAAGGTTACTCCTAATATTCATACATATGTGAAGACTTAATAACTCCTTATCTGTGATCTATGATATGTGATCATCAATATATCTTTATAATAATCTCAATACTTTAATGTTATCACACTTCACAATAAATCTCGACTACAGATGCTTTAAGAATAGTGCATTTATGTTTAATGGGATCTCTTGATTAAGTCACACTTAACATTTTATTAAACAGAAAAAATATTCTAGGGACTTTATTTTTTTGGAAAAACAAACATAATAAAGAAATGTCGTTTATTATTAATAAATAATTCGATACGAGTACCAAAAATATTGGCCTCTAGGGATTACACCAACAATCTCACACTAGCACTAGAGCCAATCAGGCATACCCCTAATACCCTTAGATCTAGTATGGCCATCATGCTTCTGCTGCGCAAGAGGCTTTGTTTATGGGTCAGCAACATTGTCAAGTGTATGTACTATGCATATCTTCACATCTCCCCCATCGACTATCTCTCGAATGAGGTGATGATGCCTAAGTATGTGTTTGGATCGTTGGTGAGATTTAGGCTCCTTAGCTTGTGTGATAATACCATTAGAGATCAATGGGATCCATAATGTTAGGGATTATGTCAAGTTCACTAATGAACTTCTTGATCTAAATAACTTCCTTTATTGCATTTGAGGCATCAATATACTCAGCCTCGGTTGTAAAATCAACAACTGTATCTTACTTTGAACTTTTTCAGCTCACGGTGCCACCATTTAAGCAGAACAAATAACCAGATTGTGATCTAAAGTCATCTTTATATGCCTGGAAGATAGCATCGGTGTATCCAATTATAGCAAGCTCTTCCTGACCTCCATATACCAAGAATGAGTCCTTAGTTCTTCTCAAGTACTTAAGGATATTCTTGACAGCTACCCAATGAGCATTATTGGGGTCAGATTGGTACCTACTCGTTGCACTTAAAGCATACGAGACATCTAGTCGAGTACATAACATGGCATACATGATAGATATTATTGAAGATGCATATGGAATCTCAGTCTTGTGATCCCTTTCTTCCATAGTTTAATGGGATTGTATTTTTTATAAACACAAGCCACGTTGCATAGGTGTGAATCCTTTCTTGGAATCATGCATATTAAAGCGTCTCAACACTTTGTCTATGTATATACTCTGACTTAGGCCAAGAAATTTTTGTGATCTATCTCTATAGATCCTGATTCCTAATATATAGGGTGTTTCACCTAGGTCCTTTATAGAAAACCATTTCCCCAACCAAGTATTTACTTGTTGCAAGGTAGGGACATCGTTTCCAATGAGTAATATGTCATCTACATATAATATCAAGAAAACGATCATGCTCTCACTACCCTTCTTGTATACACAAGGCTCATCTTCGTTCTTAATGAATCCATATTGTTTTACTGTTTCATCAAAACAAAGATTCTAGCTTCTAGAAGCTTGTTTCATCCATATATTGATCGCTGTAACTTTTATATCTTTTGGACTTCTTCTGGTATGTCAAATCCTCCAGGTTGTGTCATGTACACATCCTCAAGAAGATTACCATTAAGGAAAGCAGTCTCGACATCCATCTGCCATATTTCATAATTATGATATGCAGCGATAGCAAGTAAAGTCGAATAGATTTAAGCATTGCAACTGGTGAAAAAGTTTCATCATAGTCAACCCCATGAATTTGTTATAGCCTTTTGCAACTAGTATTACCTTATAGGCATGTACCTTACCATCCATGCCAGTCTTCTTTTTAAATACCCACTTGCATCCTATAGGTTTAACTCCTACATCAGGCTCTACCAAGGTCCAAACCTAGTTTGTGTACATGGAATCCATTTCAAATTTCATGGATTCTAGCCACTTCTCTGACTCAAAACCAGTTATGGCCTCTTGGTAGGTCACAGGCTCATCTTGATCCATGAACAATAAAACACTTTGATCACTTATGAGATATCCATATCTATCAGGTTGGTGACGTATCTTGTTTGACCTATGATGATCTTGTTCTACTTGAGCAGGTTGCTCTTCCACAACTACTTGTGTTTCCTGCTCTAATTCCTCTATAGCTGTATCAATGCTTTGTGATTCTTGAATTTCTTCAAGCTCTACTTCCTCCAGTTGATTCCTTTGGAAATAAAATCTTTTTCCAAGAAAACTCCAGTTCGAACGACAAACACTTTTCCCTGAAAAGGATTGTAGAAGTAATATACTCTTGTTTCTTTAGGATACCCCACAAATAAGAATTTGTGAGATTTGAGCTCAAGCTTAGTTGATATTTTTCGTTTTAGATAAACTTCACAACCCCAAATCTTCATGTAAGACATATGTGATTTCTTACCACTCCATATCTCATATGGTGTCTTCTCAACCTTTTTAGATGGAACACGGCTAAGTGTGTAACCTTTTTGAAAGGATTTTGGAAGATCGATTTGACTCATCATGGATCGGACCATGTCTAACAAGGTTCGATTTATTCTCTCATATACACCATTCCATTGTGGTGTTCCTGTAGGAGTAAGTTGGGATAGAATCCCGCATTCCTTTAGATGGTCATCAAACTCTAGGCTTAAATATTCACCGCCTTGATCTGATCAAAGAACTTTAATATTCTTACCTAGTTGGTTTTGTACTTCATTCTTGAATTCTTTGAACTTTTCAAAGGTTTCATATTTGTATTTCACTAAATATACATAACCATATCTACTGAAATCATCAGTAAATGTGATGAAGTATTAAAACCTCCTTTGGCTGGTATGTTCAGTGGTCCATATACATCAGTATGTATGAGGGACAAAAGATCATTATCCCTTTCACCTTTTCCTGTGAATGGGGACTTTGTCATTTTTCCAATTAAACAAGATATGTATGTCTCATATGATTCATAATCAAAAGAGTCCTAGAGTCCATGTTTATGGAGTTTGGAAATTCATTTCTCATTTATATGGCCTAAGCGACATTGCCAAAGGTAACTTGAATTTAACTCATTAGGTTTAATCCTTTTAGAATTAATGTTATAAGTTGGCATTTCAAGATCAAGGAAATAAAGTCCATTGTTTATTTGTGCAGAAGCATAGAATATATCTTTCAAATAAATGAAGCAATAACTGTTCTTTATTATGAATGAAAAACCAAACTTGTTCAAACAAGAAACGAAAATAATATTCCTGCTAATTGCAGGTATATAATAACAGTTCTCTAACTGAATTATTAAACTACTATTTAAAGTCAAAACATAAGTTCCTACGGCTAAAGCAGCAACCTCTGCTCCATTTCCAACTCGTAGGTCAACTTCACCTTTTTCCAAATCTATACTCCTTTCAAGCCCCTACACATTGGTACAAATGTGAGAATCACATCCAGTATCTAATACCCATGATGTGGAAGTAAATTAATTACTTTATGTAACAAAACGTACCTGAATTTGAAGTCTCTACTTCATTCTTCTTATCTTCCAGGTACTTTGAGAAGTTTCTCTTCCAGTGTCTGGTATTACCACAATTGAAGCAAGTGCCCTCTTTTGCTATGCCTTCACTAGGATTCAAAGCAGGAATAGTAGGTTTAGGTTTGCCAACTTCCTTACCTTTGGAAACTTCCTTCCCTTTCCCTTTACCAACCTGCTTGGTGGGCTTTTGTTTAGCTTCTTTCCATTACTGACCATCAGAATGGACTTCCCTTTTGACTTCACATTTTTCTCAGCATTTATTAACATGCTTAGAAATTCTGGAAGAATTTTGTCCATGTCATTCATGTTTAAATTCAGGACAAACTGACTGAAGCTCTCTGGCAACGATTGCAAGATCAAATCAGTCACAAGTTCTTTTCCAAGGTGAAACATAAACCTTTCAAGGTTATCCACATACCCAATCATCTTGAGTGCATGGGGACCTACAGGGGTTCCCTCAGCCAGCTTTCTATTAAAAAAGGGCCTTTGAAACCTGAAACCTCTCATTTCTTTCCTTCTCTTGATAGAGCATCTTCATATGAATGATCATATCGAATGTTGATATGTTCTCATGATGCTTTTGCAACTGAGTTCATGGTAGCTAGCATAAGGCAAGCGGTTTCATTGGCAATATTGACATTCTTCTTATAAGCATCTTTTTCTGCCTTAGGTGCGGAACTAGGAGGTTCCACTTCAGGAATAGGTGTCTCTAAGACATACAACTTCTTATCATGCTTGAGGATAATCCTCAGATTTTGATGCCAATCCAAAAAAATTGTTCCATACAATTTTTCCTAATCAAGGATTGATCGCAAAGTGTTGTTGGAGGTGTTTGTTGTCATGGTAATATACAAGAAAAATATGAAAATATAAGTATCATTAAAACAACATATTCAATTAGGCCTTTAATCAAATATGCTCCCACTATTTTACTAAAACCAAATGACACTCGTCATTTGATTCAAAAAATCCCGTTGGAATATTTTCTAGTGGGTTGAGATCCACATTTTACTTTGTTTTAAGTCGGTGTTAGTCTGATTACACAAAACTATGTTATTTAGGCAGGAACTCCTTCCAATTGTATCTCATACAATTCTCTAATATTTTCAGTTGGGTGAATAACTCCTTATTCTAATCCATCATATGAATCATTCCCAACTCTTACTCCTAAACATGTATAATCTTATTATAATTTGTTTAGTTAAGTTTGACCCAGTGTTTTAGCAATTGGATATTACATTTATCCCATTGCACCTTACTAATATAGAACATGCACCTCGCATTAGGCAAAACCTACATTGTTCGATACTAGTCTTGATGAGTGCTAAAACTTGGAAAACATAAACTTAATATTATTTTTTAGGGAATTTTATATTAGTTTGATCTCACTGGCTTAACATGCAAATCGTCTCTGACATGAATCAACATACAAATACATGCATCAACATACATATAAAAAGATACAATTATGGCCCCTAGCTCAATTGTTCTCCCAAGCCAATGAGAGAACATAAGCTAACCTAATAATGATCTAAACTTCTCCAAGAAAGATCTCCAAGGTTGTCCTCATTTGATATTGTATTCTTCTCTTTTTTCATAACATTGCATTACATAAAACAAAACTCGTTTTACATACGAGGGAGTGAGATGAGAAAAAGAAGTTACATCAAGAGATTAAGAGAGAGGCGTAACATGCAGGCCGTATTTTAAAATCCCAAAACAAAATAAAGGAAAACTAAGGCCATAACTGATCACCACAAGACAAAAATAATAAACTCTTTATTATTATTATTAATTTAAGTTCTATTAATAAAATAAATCATGTTAAATTTCGGTGATTGATCACATTATGCAGAGTTAGCCGGGGGTTCCGCTGTCTAGTCAGTGGATGGTGGTTCGCACAACTCTTATGCAGTTACAACCCTAATCTACATAACTCTCTGATAATAAAACCATTGTTTTGTCATGAACCCTGTTGTACCCCAAAATTTTCCCTCTCTTATTTTTAAGATCTTCTCTTACATGGGTGGTTGCAAACATTTGCTTGAGGAAAGTAAAATTTGAAGATGAATGAAATATCCTTCAATTGGATCATCAGAGTTTACTTCGATTGGAACATCAGAGCTTCCTTCGATTGGAACATCAGAGCTTCCTTCGATTGTGTAGCGCGGTGTGAGAACTGACTTGGTTGTTTTGTGTTTGATCGCAAATATGCAGATAGCAAGAGTCGCCACTGACTTTTCTTTTATCCAATAAGGAAAGGCTGAAAAGAACAGAAAAGACCTTTAGAGATGTTTTTTGAGTTCGGGGGGTAGATTATGAAAAGGGAAGGTATTAGCACCCTTTTCATCCGTAGTTATCTATGGGCTCTTAGTTGCTTTCTAGATCACTTGATTTTGTTTGAATGTGCTTGTGGTGTGGGTTTTGAAAGTATTTTGAAAATATCTTTGTAATGGTTCTCGTTTCTATAAGAACGCGTACAGAGTGTTGTTTCGAAAATAGTTCAAAGAGGTGTTTGTGGAATGTGTTTTTGAAAGTGATTTTGAAAAGGTGTCTTCTTTGTAATGGCTCTCGTTTCTATAAGAAAGCGTACAAAGTGTTTGTCTTTTGAAAATGTTTCAAGATGAAAGTGTTGGTGTAAAAAATATTTTGTTGTGAGCAAGCGAGCAACTAGGAGCAAATCTACCTACTCAAAAGGTCTTAAATATTCTTTTCCTCCTCCTTTATATGTTGCTATCTTACCATTGATTTGGTAAGAAGCCCCATCGTTGGATGTGAAGGAACAAACGCGGGTCAATCATACAGTCATAGAAGGCAACTTGTGAGACGCTTTAGCAATTTTTCGTAAGGTACTAGATCATTTTACCGAAGGCAACATCGAGGGACTACGATCTTTTTTATCAAAGGGTCTTTGCTAAAGCGTCTCATATTCGAGGGACATGACTGTTTTTCCGAGGCAAAAAGCGAGGTTACCCTAGAGGTGCGCGTGTGAAAGTGTGTTTGATTCAAGTTAATTTTATCTTTGATTAGGGTTATCTAGCGATTGATTTTAAATCTTGCCATGCACACCTATTTACTATACAGTATAAGGAAAACAATAAATTATGGAAATTAAAATTCTACGCTATTACAGAGCTTTTGGGAATGGGGGTACAAATTCACAAATGGGGATGGATCAATGCGATTAAAAGTCCAAATAGGCAATTAATACAACCAAATCGAATCGAGCGATTAATTGAAACTACAACAAATCTATGAAATGAAAATTAATAAACAAAGTAAAATATAGAAATAAAATTCTAGGTATTTTGCTTGAAAAGTTTGGAAAGAAAAAATAAAACTCTATTCTATTAAAGAAAATAATTAACTAAAGAATTTAAATCAAATGTATATTTTTTTATTTTTTTATTTTTTAATTTTAGTATTTCTTAATTACAAAAATTCCTAACTAAGAAAAATTTAACTAATTTAAAAGTTGTAGTTGATTTAATTGAATTTTAAAATTAAAAAAAAAAACTAAACCTAAACTAATTTTGTCATAAGGGTAAATAGTTAGAAACAAAATAAAATTGTCTTGGCAAGGTGTTGAACCTGGGTTCTCTTAATTGCAATATACAATCCTTACCAATTAAACTATGCTATTTATTTGTTATTGTTATGATTTAATTATCATATATGATGAAAATTCGGTAATGGGATTGGGCCAAAAGGCCCAATAGGCCAACCCGGTTGGGAAATAGGTAAGGAAAAAATTTTGAAACCCTAAAATGAAGCAAAAGGCGCCGCTGGTTTACTATCATTGGGAAAAAATAAAATCAGCTTAATTATTATTATTATGTTTTAAAAGAACGACTAACAAGGAAAAGTAAAAAAAAAAAACAAGAAAACAACAATCCTCTTTCTTCCGTACCATCATCAGCTTCTTCTCTCGTTCATCATCATCAACGGTTACCTTCCCTTAATCCTCTGAACCCTCTATATGATTCTTCAACATAACCTGCATCATCAATGTAGCAACTCTCGCTAATGGTTCAACTGTATCACCCTTCAAGATTCTTCAATCCTCACCGAAGCAGCAACAAATAACCAAACAACAATTCAACATTCTGGTAGGTAAGTGATTGTTTGAATATATTATGTTTAGAACTGTTGATTTCTTCTCCGAGATAAAAATTTATCGTGTTTTAGATATGAAATGGTGTGTTGAGTGTGAAACCGTTCGAGAGCGATGCGACGGCTCGATGAATACGTAAACAATTGTGTTGGCGGAGGGTGACGGAAGAAAGGAAAACACGACTGGAGGTGATTCTCGACGTGTTCGCAAACTGATTTTATCGGTGAAGTCAACGTCTCTGTAAGTTGTCTTCTTCTTTTTTGCCGAATTTGTTACGGATTCTTTGTTGTGTTTATTATAAATGATGCTTTAATGTTACAGTTCGAGAGATCGAGGTGGTTGTTTCAGGAGGGAAAATCGAAAATTCACAGAGGGATGTGTAACAATGATAAACTACAATGTTCAGAGAATGCGAGATGAAGAGTTGAACGGTGAGTTGAAGCCGTGAAGGAGCTGCTGGACGCGGAGGAAGGAGGAGAGAGAGCTTGAAGAGGTAGGTTTTATTTTAAGGGTTTACTGTATAATTATTTTTTTGTTTTTTTTTCTTATCCGCATAATAGTAAAAGGTAAACTTCTTCCCGTTTTGATTTACAAATTGCTTTTTCATATACTCGCTCTTAATCTATTTTTTAATCGAATCAAATGAAGAAACCAGAAGTTGATTTGTCTTGAAAATGAGTTATGCAAATAATTTCAGATCCATGTATGCTAAGGTTCAAACTGATATAAAGAAAAATTGAAAAAAAGATGCAAGAACGAAGGAGATTGAGAGGATGCCAACCTGGAAAATGGAGGTTCGTTCGGGTTCGTGTTGAAGCCTTTAGAACCGACAAAATTGTCTGGAAAAAAAACTTCAAGCGAGTTTTCGAGTAACAGAATGCATCCTTAATCTTTTTCGATTTCACTTCATTCTTCCACTTTTCTTTCGTTTTTGCAAATGTTTCCTATGGGGGTCTGACTTGAAAATGTTGGTACTGTTTGTTGTGAAGAGGGTGTTGAGAGATTTTCACGTGATCCATTTTCTGGTTTTTAGATGATTGGGATCAATTTTAGACTGGATCTGTATGGCAATGTGGTATTTGCAATTTTTGTTATTTTCAATCCTCTTTATGCCTTTACTGTCTTCCCTTTTTATCTAAGAATGAGAGGTTGAATTGGGAGGGAAAAATAAGATGGATTTGAATAATTAAAGGCATTGTTTCATTGCTTTGTGGCTGCAGTTTTTGTATTGCCTGTTTTGATGTGTTTTTTGGACTGTATTGACAGGTTATTCTGCAGCATTGCAAACTGTTATGGGCAGCAAAGTTTGGAAAGCAAGAGGGATGATTTTATGCAGGGGCAGCAGCAACATGATATTGGGTAATATCATCGCATGAAGCAAAGTTTGAATCTTAGTAGCTTTAGTATTTGATTTTTGATAATTATGTACACTTGTGTAATTTTTTTTGTGATTTGTAATTGGAAGAAGAAAAGAAAATGAACTGGATTTGTATTTTTGTAAACATGAATTAAATTGAATGAATATGAAATCTTATGTGATTTTATGAAGATATCTTAAACCCTTGATGTCTTGAGTTTGCATTGTGAAATGATGAACTTTGAATGATGAATGCACACGAACATTTGAGCGCCTTGATTCTTGAATGAGCCTTCGAATTCATGATGGACTTGAGCTTTGTATCTTGACTTCTAAATAATTCACTCATATTATCTTCCATCCTTTAATCTCAAATCAAATCTTTGAATAAATTGAATGTCTTATGAGCTTAAACATGTCCAACACCGATCCAATAATCATCATTATTTCAACACCATTGATTTGCAACGTCAGCATCAAAACGATTAATGAATTTTCAAACTTAAACTTCCTATTTTTTTTATGAATTATCCCGACATAGAATCAAATTTTTTTGAGAAAATCATAAGGGCATGAACATAACCTAGAAGTTAAGAGCATTCAGAATCAAGCGAATGACCTATGATGATTCGATAACTTTCAAGGTCTACTAAACACAATTTTCTTTCGATTCTTGGAAAGAATTTATAGATGACACCACTGTTTAAAAATAGTCGTCTTGAGATCTTGAAAATTGAGGACATTACGACTCTTGGAAGGCAGGCCATAATTATTCGAAATTAGGTCAGGAACAAAAAGTGACCTCTAAAATATTCGAATTTCCGATGATCTTTCGCACATAATCAGCTCTTGACTTGTGAACAGAAATTAGAGATAACGTCAAGAAGAGTCATACGCAAACAGGTCCATTCAAAAATATTGATTAATGAAGAAGTTAGTAACGTTTGAACTTGGTCTCGCAAAGGTCGGTTTTTTGGGTCAATGGAGTCATTTTAAGTCATCTGCACCATTGACTGAGCAAACTTGCGATGCGAGGCATGAAACTTGGCACAAGCATCCTTGAGAATACATGAAGAACCGTGAAGACCAATTGAAACTTTGAAAAACTCGATTTTCTTTGAGAAATACCAAACTCTAATTGTTGACTTACTGCCTAGGAAGAGAATATGTTTGATCAACTACTGAGCCAAATTGAGTATTCGAGAAACCCTAGGATAGTATCTTGCATGAAAATAGGAGGGAAACTTTTGGGGTACAACAGATTGGAACATCAGAGCTTCCTTTGATTGGAACATCAAGGTATCTCTCGATTGGAACATCAGAGTGTCCTTCGATTAGAACATCATAGTTTCCTTCGATTGGAACATCAGAATGAAGTATCCTTTGAATGGCATATCAATGCAGAGGTGTCTTAATCTAAAATGTTTTGACGAGGAAATTTTTGAACACTTTGAATCAGAACCCATAGCCATCAAGAAGAATAATTCTTGGGGGGATGATCGAAGAAATTATGATGCTTAGAATATGAGCAATTCAAATCAGGACTCAGAGCCATCAAAGAGAGCAGAAAAACACTTTGACCAGTCAAAAAGATAATGCTTCAATTGGTCAAGTTCAAAGCCATCAAAGAGATAAAATCTTGATACTTAATCGAAGTAACCATGATGAAAGCCTTGAGCCAAATTCAAACAAAACACCTATCATAACCTGTCCAGGTTCACTCAAAGTTCAAAATGGCATGTTTTCCTTGCAAATATGGAAAGAATTCAATTTTGATTGTGGCTTCAATTCCTGAGTTAAGGGCCAGATTCTTTCCTTGTTTGTTCTTAACTCCACAAGAGCTTATTCGACTAGGGTGATTTTCTTCAAATCAAGCGGTTGAACCATAGGTGGCTCAATCGAAAGAGCCATGATAATGAAGCTGGTGCAATTCGAATTAGAATTCATAGCCTTCGAAGGAAACAATGTTCTGATGAGGAAAGCTCTGAGTAATTCGAATTGGAGCTTAGAGCCTTCAAAGAGAACAAATTCGAAGGGAATGGATTTGCATGGGCATGTTAGCTTTCGATTTCCATCATATTGGAGGCCCAAACAACTCATAACAGGTTGGCAGTAACGCATGAAAATGGATTGGCACCTGATTGAATCAAATATAGCATGTTTTTATGAAGAAATCAAATCAAATCTCTTCAACATAATGGACCAAGATTTGATACACAAATGTTGACCTAAAATCCCTTGCCTATATAAACCTCATAATCTCAGAGAAAAAGGACACACATATACTGCCTCAAGAAAAACGCCGCTTGCCCCACGAAGTTCCAGAAAGTAGCATCAAATTCCAAAGTTGTCAAAACTCCATACCTTTGCAGGCACCTTCCGTCCAAAGTAGGTTTCATGTATTTCGAATGAACAAGCAGCTCAGATGGTGAAAGGGAAGTCGTGCAATCGAAGGGACCAGGGTTCGAATCCCAGGCCTTATATTTTCAATTTCTAATGAATTTGCTTACAGATCTAGCGCCCCAAGGCCCTCGAATGATGCCTTCGATCAGCCCTCTGGATCGAAAGGCAACTGAGGCTCTTTTCGATCCAGACTTGCCTTTTTTTTTTTTAAAAATTGCACCCTTTTATTCACTGCCTGTTCCTTTGACTGTGTTGTTTTACTTATTTATCTCTTCTAGCTTTTTTTTAACATAACATCAAAATTACAAAATAATAAAAAGCCATTAGGTTTAGTTTTTTTATTAAACTAACTTTGTAAATTAATTATTTAATCATTTTAACCCTTTTTTTTATAAATTAAAATTAAATAGACTTGGGATCTTAATTTCATGTCATAATCAGATTAAACAAAAAAATATTTCCTTTTACACTAGGCTTTTTAGGCGTATTTTCAATTTACGCGTTTACTTTAGATTTTGCATTTTTTTTATTATTGTAACGGCCTACTGGTTTGTAATAATAATTAGGATTTGACTTTCCGCATTATTATAATGTATCTCTCCCCGAAGCCCTATAATAGTGTAGGATATTTCTGTTTGCTCTATCGTTTTTACTACTGTTAATTGCTTAGATTAATAGGATTGCATGAAAAAGACTAAAAATGAAAACGATTAGATAACCCTAAATGCGCAAGATAAATGAACTGAATCAATACACTTGCACATGCTCACCCCTAGGGTATCTCCCACTCTGGTTGCCTTTAAAAACGGTCACAATTCTCGAAATGTGAGAATTTTTAGTGGTTGTTCTTTAGTTCAAGAGATCACAAGTCCCTCGAAGACCCTTTCGATGTTGCCTCGGTAATAAAGTGATCCTAGAACTTTAGGACAGTTACTAAAACCTTTTGCCAAGTTACCTTAGTGACCGTAAACATCCCTTCGATAGTCCCTCAACATCCAACGATAGGGCTACCTACTCAGTAATAGTAGGATATCGCTATCTAAAGGAAAGGAGGAAAAGAACACCTTTTTCGAGTAGGTAGATAACTATTAGGTACTTGCTCAAAAATAACCTTTTTCACACCACACATTCAAAACATTTTCAAAATCGCTTTATCAACACTCTTGAGGATTGATACAAGAGTTATCATAAAGCAAACAAGCTTTTCAAAACACACAAACACGAAAGAAATTTTCAAAAATGAGCAAGTGCTTAAGAGCCCGTGGAAAACCACGGATGGAAAGGGTGCTAACACCTTCCCTTTCCATAATCTACCCCCTTACTCAGAAACTCTCAAAAAAGGTCTTTTTCTGTTCTTTTCACCCTTTCCTTTATTGGATAAAAGAAAATTTGGTGGCAACTCTTACTTACCGCGGCATTTGTGAATACAAAATGCAAAACCAATATAACAGTCGGTTCTGCCACCGTATCACAGTTCTGGCGACTCTGCTGGGGAAATTTTAAAAAGTTGGGTTTACCTTGGGGTCTAGTTCATTTCTAAATTACTTTCCTTGTTTATTTTGATTGCTTTACTTTTAAAGGTTTGCTTGGGATACTATATATCCTACACCCAGATCTGGGGGCATCTTTTTAGGTAAACAGTAATAGATCATGGAGGCTGTACGGCATAGACCGATATGGTTGAAGTGATAGCTGTGTTGGTATGACACTTTGGTTGGTATCGGTATCCCTTGTGTTGAATCGAGGAGAATACGGGGCCTCCGCGTGGTGTCGTGAAGCACTAATAAACCTTAGAAGCATAGTTGAACAAAGTTGGCCATTAGAAAGTAGTGAGATAGTCGGCCTTAGTGTAAAGTTTGGAATCGGTTGATACTCGATACTACACTCATTGAGATTGTACTTTCAGGATGTTTCGGTTGCAAGAAAAGATTGCTAAGCTGAAATAATACAGATAAAGAAAGATCAGTGATATTCATATTCCTTAGAACCCGATTACTATTTCTAAGACAGGTTGAACCAACTGAACATTCAAGAGGGTACTTACTTTAAACCTCATGCAAGCCTTTGAAACCTCATAACATCCATTTTTTATTTCACTAACCATTTCAAGGACCAAGGGAATTTATCTTTGTTCTGTTTTGCAGATCATGGCTTCCTCTCGTAGAAACACTATCTGAATCAGCTTTGTGAGAATACCTCTCCAACTCAAAGAACTAGTATCAAGGGTTCTGGAATCTTCTTCGTTCACCAAAAAATTTGGTCGACTTCTCAACCTAGTTACCTAGGGATTTGATGAGAAGATGATGAGTGTATTCTTTCAATTCTTTAACCCTAAGAACCATTTCTTCACCTTTCTGGACTATCAGCTGGTACCCACCATGGAAGAATTCTCTCAGTTATTGGGCATACCTATTCTGGATCACTTGCTTTTCACCGGTTTGGAAAAAGCTCCAAAGTTGGAGTTTATTGCAGCAATGTTGCATCTGAAACGGTCTGACATTGTATCCAACTGGGAAACAAGAAGTGGAGTTAAGGGTTTTCTAGCCAAGTTCCTAATAGAGAAGGCTCAGCTGTTTTGGGATGATTTAGACTTCTAGGCTTTTGAAGAGGTCTTGGCCCTTCTAATCTATGAGTTAGTATTGTTCCCTAATACAGACTTACTCATAGATGTGAATGCCATCAAGGTCTTCGTCTCTCGCAACCCCGTGCCCACTTTACTCGGAGACATCTTGCATACCCTCTACACTCGTACCACGAAGAAAAGATGGATTCTTATGTGTTGTGTGCCATTGTTGTCAAGGTGGTTTATTTCTCACCTCCCTAAATCAATACTGAAGAATGAAGAAGGTTTGCGTTGTTCGCAAAGGATAATGTCACTTTCTCACGCGGATATTCTCTGGTATTCCCGATTTATGGAGATATTTCTGTTATTGACCGCTGCGGGGAATTCCCTAATGCCCCACTACTTGGCATTAGGGGAGGCATAACTTATAATCCTTCTCTGGCTCTGCGAAAATTTGGTTATGCTCAAAGGGATGGTCCTCACGAGATGCTTATCCAGAGCATTGTGTTAACTATGAGGATGATGTTCAAGGGTGTAGTTGTTTAGTTATTGGCTTGCATTTTTGGTAAAACCCAAGTGTATGTGTGAATGTCATGACTGATGTCATAACATTCTAGTTTAGTTTGTACTGATTCATTAGGTACCTTTGCAGAAAAATATTGTCATACAGGTACTGATGTTTATGAGTGTGTATCTGAGCATTTTGCAAAATGATCACATTTACCAAAATCAGTAAACAGGAATTCAGATGTCATAACAAATGTTAAGACATCCTGTTCTGAACTAACAGGTTTGCAGTTTGGTTAATTCTGAGTTTTTTCAGGAAAATGACTCAGTCTTTCCAGAACAGAATCCTGCGTTTTCTTTGGCTTAACCTAGCTCAACCCTAACCTGGTTGATAAAGTCCTGTGACCTAGTCTTAAGGTTAAATGGAATTAACCCTAGCTTTTTGTGGAAACCCTAACTGAAGATGCAGCTGCTCTATATTCAACAGAGCTGCTCTTTTGAAAGCAAACCCTTTTTGACAGAAGATCATTTAGAAGCTGTATAGTTTTAACTATTGTAATCCAAGCAATTATCATTGTGATGAGTGACTTGGAATAGGTTTTTAATTGTAAGGGTTGTGTAGCACTCAAAGCTTTGAAGCAAGAGTGTTTGTATGTCTCTTGACTAAAGCTGTGAAGCAGAGTCAAGTTAGGTGTGTGTATCACTCAAAGCTGTGAAGCAAGATTGGTTGTGTTGCTTGATTAAAAAGCTGTGAAGCTTAATCAAGTGTATGTTTTTGAAGAGTGTCTTCATCAATTCATTAGTCAAATTGTTTTATGTATCACTGCTGTGATTGAGGGGGAGTGAGTAGGAACTCAGGTTTAAGTTGTACTTAGATTGAAATTGCATTGGGTATGTCTTAAGTGAAGGAGATAAACTGGTTGGTTTATTCCTGAATTAACATCACTTATAGTGGATTTCCTCCCTGGCTTGGTAGCCCCCAGAGTAGGTGTTGTTGCACACTGAACTGGGTAAACAATTGACTATGTTCTTTACTGTTTTGTATTTACTGTCTTATAGAAAGTCAGATACGGTGTCATAACATTGAACGTGACATTGAGTATCTGCAGCCAGAATTTCAATTGGCATCAGAGCAGGCACCCTGCCTGTATTACTGGGTGAGATCTAGGGATATCACTTTCTGGCACTATGGACAAAGAAGGAGTTTTTGGAAATAGACCACCCATTCTGGATGGAACTAATTATGACTACTGGAAACCTCGTATGATTGCCTTCTTAAAATCTCTGGACAAAAAGGCTTGGAGAGCTGCTGACAAAGGATGGATCCATCCCACCATAACTGAGAAAGAAGGAACACTCAGTCTGAAGCCTGAGGAAGATTGGAGTAAAGAAGAAGATGAGTTAGCCCTGGGAAATTCCAAAGCTTTAAATGCCTTGTTCAATGGAATTGATAGAAACATTTTCAGACTAGTACATCAATATGAACTGGCCAAGGAAGTTTGGGACACTCTCAAAACTACTCATGAGGGCACTTCCAAAGTAAAAATGTCAAGGCTTCAGATGTTGACTACCAAGTTTGAAAATATAAAAATGATGGAAGATGAAACCATTCATGAGTTTCACATGAACATCTTGGAGATTGCCAACACCTCAGGAGCACTGGGAGAAAAAATGGCAGAAGAAAAATTGGTGAGAAAGATTCTCAGATCCTTGCCCAAAAGATTTGCAATGAAGGTAACTGCCATAGAAGAAGCCCATGACATCAGCAAGTTGAAAGTGGATGAACTTATTGAGTCTCTTCAGACTTATGAGATGGGGATCACTGAAAATGGTGACAAGAAGAACAAGAGCATAGCACTTGTATCCAACACTGATGTTGACAACAAGGAGGATGAAGAAGAAAATATTTCAGAAGCTATAGCCATGCTTGGAAGACAGTTCAACAAACTCATCAAAAGAATAGATCCAAAGTCAAGGTCTAATGTTCATAACATTCCATCTGACATTGACAGTTCCAGCAGAAGACCAAGGTCAGAAGAGAAGGGAAACCAAGGCAGAGGAATTCAATGCCATGGTTGTGAAGGATATGGGCATATTCGAGCTGAATGTCCAACCTTTCTTAAGAAACAAAAGAAAGGAATGACTGTTACTTGGTCTGACTATGATTTAGAAAGTAATTCTGAAGAAGAATCTGCCAAACTAGTTACTGCTCTAACTGGTGTTTGTACCTCTGAAAGTGACACTAGTGATGAAGAGGTGACATTTGAAGAACTGGCTGATACTTACAAGAAATTGTGTATCAGAAGTACTGAAGTCTGTGTGCAGAATGAGAAACAATCAAAACTCATCACAAAGCTGGAGGCTGAGAAAAGGGAAAACCTTGAAACTATAAGTCATCTAGAAGGGGAAGTTAAATTGCTGAACTCACAACTGAATCAAATGACAAAATCTGTCAAGATGCTGACTAATGGAACAGACAAATTGGAAGAGATCCTTCAGGTTGGACAAAATGTGGGAAATAAGTCTGGACTAGGATTTGTGGAAGCTAAGAAATCTGGTGCAGACAAGAAGATCAGGCCTGTTAAACAATTGTCAAAGCTGATGTCTCAACACAACTCTCAACATCAGAAACAGAGACATATGAAGAAAAGGTACCAAAGATGGAGATGTCATCATTGTGGGAGATATGGCCACATAAAGCCCTTCTGCTTCAGATTGCATGGATACCCCAATCAAAACTCAGGTGTCAAACCTAAGTCTAAAAAGGTACCACATACTCCTCAATGGAAGAAAAAGGCTACTGCCCTGATAGCCCATACTTCCCTGAGAGTATCTGCAAAGGAAGGCTGGTACTTTGACAGTGGGTGTTCTAAACACATGACTGGAATAAAGAATATTCTCAATCATGTTAAACCTCACAACACTAGTTATGTGACCTTTAGAGATGGTGCTAAAGGTGAAATCAAAGGAGTTGGTAATTTGGACTGCCCTGAAGTTCCAAGTCTGAGTGAAGTCTTGCTGGTAAAAGGGCTGACTGCTAATATCATTAGTATCAGTCAATTATGTGATCTAGGATTCAAGGTCAACTTCTCAAAATCTGAATGTCTAGTAATTAATGAAAAACTAGAAGTGGTAATGAAAGGAATCAGATCCAAAGATAACTGTTACTTGTGGCAGCCTGAGAACACTAATAACTCCACTATGTGTCCAATTACCAAAGAAGAAAAAGAGATAAAACTGTGGCATCATAAGCTTGGTCATCTTCATCTAAGAAGAATGAAAAGAGCTATCTCTATGGAAGCAGTCAAAAGGACTCCAAAACTACAGATTGATAAAAGAAGGGTTTGTGGTGAACTTAAAATTGAAAGGCTTGGTAAAAAGAAACATGTCTATGATGTGGTGAATAAACTTGAAGAAGGATGTGTTGTCAGAACCAGAAGTAATCATGACAAGGATGTTGGAAACAACAAGTCTAATAAATTATGTTTCCCTGAAGAAATGAGTCGTGAAGTCTCTTCTCCTATAACTCTCCATCAAAATGGAGTGGACAAAAGGAAAATCATTACCGAATCAACCAGAACTATGATTCATGTCAAAAGAATGCCTTCCCAACTCTGTGCTGAAATGGTTGCAGCTAGGAATAACTGTTCTCAAAATATATGGACAAAACAGATGCTCACTGAGTATAATGTCTCACAAGATGTTGTGACATTATATTGTGACAATCTGAATACAATCAATATTTCCATGAACCCTATTCAGCATAGCAGGACCAAGCACATTGTCTTTGTAGAGAAGAAGTGAATTAAACTGGAACATGGTTTCATTAAGCTTCAGCTGGCTAATTCTTCTACCAAGGCTCTTGTTGGAAATAAACTTGAAAACTTGAGGGGCAGGTTGGGTATTTGCCAACATGAGAAATTATAGCAATTAATTTTGCTTAAAACAAGGGTTGAAGGAGTTAATTTTGTTAAGTCTATTTTTAGTGGGTTAATCATATGTTCTCCAAATTCTTTCAAAATTCTTAAGAAGTTGAAAAGACTCTCTTTTGCCTCCTACCTCTCTCGACTTTGCAACCTGTTCCCTTCTCTCAATCAAAATTTTCTCTAAAATTGCTACTGGTGCTCTAAGTCAATCAAAATGTCTCAGACATCATCTTCAACCAAGGCGACTTCATCATCCTCATCATCTTCATCATCTAACCAAGACTCTAGAGCAATCACCACATGCATAGAATCTGAAGTTCTTGAGGTCACTCCTCTCAGAGAGATGGCAACTGACCTCGCCAAAGTCAAAAAGCTGAGAACTAGACATGCAGGAAGAGCTCAAGCTGCAGCCTCTGGTAATCCTTCTCATCCTTCTTCTTCTGTACCAAATAGAGAAGGATCAGTTCAAGTTCATCAAGCTATTGCTAGGCTTGTTACTAGTATACTAAGCGGAAACCAACCTGTACTGGGGATTTCTGTCCCTTTAAATCAATCAGGAAGCCCAAATGTGGACGTCTCTGAGAATGTAGATGTCTCTGAGAATGTTGTGACACAAAATGACAACATTCAGAACCCTTCAGAAAAGACTGCTGATCCACCTATCATTGATGTGGATGAGGATTACTCAGATAATGATCTGATTGCCAATGTAAACCCTAGCATAGCTAGGAGATTGATGAAAAGAAAGGGTAATCAGAATGATGCAAAATGTGTGTCCAAAGATAAACCTGCTGTTAAGAAATCCAAGGCTGAAGGCATGGCTAGGGTAGAATCTGTGAAAATTATTCAGTCCAAAGGGAAGGTGAAAGCCCAGGTGCATACTGCTAGACAACCAATTTCAAAGAAGAGAAAAGAACCTGAATCTTCTGATTCTGATGAGGAATCAGAGTTTTAGATTGATGCTGAAGAAATTCTTATCAGAAGGAAGCTCCCCTCCAGCAAAATTGCTAGAGTTCCTGAAGTCCCAACAGACAACATCTCTTTTCATCATCCTGACAATGCAAACAGATGGAAGTATGTTTGCTTAAAGAGAATAGCTTTAGAAAGAGAACTCAACAATGATGCCATGGAGTGCAAAGACATCATGGACCTGATCAAGAATGCTAGACTGATGAAGACAGTGATAAAATTTAACAAGTGTTATGAAAATCTGGTCAAGGAGTTCATAGTTAACTTGTCTAATGATTGTGCTGATGGAAGGTCAGCTGACTTTGAAAGTGTTTTTGTTAGAGGAAGAAGGGTTAATTTCTCTCCATCAGAAATTAACAAATTTCTTGGAAGAACAAATGAGGATTGTCCTGATCTGGAAGTCACTGACAATGAAGTTTGTCAAACCATCACAGCAAGGCAAGTGAAGTGCTGGCCCTTGAAAGGCAAACTGAATGCCAGCAAACTTAGCATGAAATTTGCCATCCTGCACAAGATTGGTGCAGCCAACTGGGTGCCTACAAACCATAAATCAACTATCTCCACAGGATTGGGGAGATTTATTTATGCTGTGGGAACCAAGACTGCTTTTGACTATGGCAGGTATATTTTTGAACAAACTTTAAAACATGCTGGTAGTTATGTTGTCAAAGGACCAATTGCCTTTCCCTCCCTCCTTTGTGGAATTATCCTTGCACAATACCCTGATATCCTGGTGGCAAGAGATACTGCTTGCAAAAGAGCTCCTTCCCTTGGGTTGCACTACAAACTGTTTCAGGGATCTCATGCTCCTGATATTGTCATAACATCAGCTGAGACATCGTCTGTGAAGACCCAGTCCAAGACATCTGATGTCATAGCTGTATTAAAAGAGACCTGCAAAGAACTGGAAGCTAGGAAAAAGACCCTAGAAATCCTAATTGCCAGGTTAGAAAAGGAGGAAGCTGAAGGAAACAGAAGGGAAGAGGGTGTAGAAGCTGAAGGTCATCTCAATACTGAAGAAACTAGCTCCTTTGAGTCTGATGACAGTGCTTAAAGGTTGGTTGCTGTTTGGTGGAGTTGATGCTGGTCCCTGGTGGAGTTTGGAAGTGTGTTCAATTTTTAGCTGCTGCTCTTATTACTTTTTTCTGGATGACTGTATAATTTTTATGAACATGTTTCTTTGGCCCATTTGTGGCTAAAGAGGGGGAGATATATTTTGGTACTTACTTAATTAGACATTCTATTTTTCTGCAGTCATTTCTTTCTGCTGCTTACTATCTCTGATTGCTTAGGGTCTTTAGCCAAAAATCTGCCAAAGGGGGAGTTTGTAGTTGTTTAGTTATTGGCTTGCATTTTTGGTAAAACCCAAGTGTATGTGTGAATATCATGACTGATGTCATAACATTCTAGTTTAGTTTGTACTGATTCATTAGGTACCTTTGCAGAAAAATATTGTCATACAGGTACTGATGTTTATGAGTGTGTATCTGAGCATTTTGCAAAATGATCACATTTACCAAAATCAGTAAACAGGAATTCAGATGTCATAAAAAATGTTAAGACATCCTGTTCTGAACTAACAGGTTTGCAGTTTGGTTAATTCTGAGTTTTTTCAGGAAAATGACTCAGTCTTTCCAGAACAGAATCCTGCGTTTTCTTTGGGTTAACCTAGCTCAACCCTAACCTGGTTGATAAAGTCCTGTGACCTAGTCTTAAGGTCAAATGGAATTAACCCTAGCTTTTTGTGGAAACCCTAACTGAAGATGCAGCTGCTATATATTCAACATAGCTGCTGTTTTGAAAGCAATCCCTTTTTGACAGAAGATCATTTAGAAGCTGTATAGTTTTAACTATTGTAATCCAAGCAATTATCATTGTGATGAGTGACTTGGAATAGGTTTTTAATTGTAAGGGTTGTGTAGCACTCAAAGCTTTGAAGCAAGAGTGTTTGTATGTCTCTTGACTAAAGCTGTGAAGCAGAGTCAAGTTAGGTGTGTGTATCACTCAAAGTTGTGAAGCAAGAGTGGTTGTGTTGCTTGATTAAAAAGCTGTGAAGCTTAATCAAGTGTATGTTTTTGAAGAGTGTCTTCATCAATCATTAGTCAAATTGTTTTATGTATCACTGCTGTGATTGAGGGGGAGTGAGTAGGAACTCAGGTTTAAGTTGTACTTAGATTGAAATTGCATTGGGTAGGTCTTAAGTGAAGGAGATAAACTGGTTGGTTTATTCCTGAATTAACATCTCTTATAGTGGATTTCCTCCCTGGCTTGGTAGCCCCCCAGAGTAGGTGTTGTTGCACACTGAACTGGGTAAACAATTGACTGTGTTCTTTACTGTTTTGTATTTACTGTCTTATAGAAAGTCAGATACGGTGTCATAACATTGAACGTGACATTGAGTATCTGCAGCCAGAATTTCAAAGGGTATCGTCAGAAGTTCATACGAGCTTGGGGCATGGTAAACAGATTTGATACCAAGACTTTGGGGCTGAAGACTTCCCTTCCTATGGAACCTTATCTCCAATGGGTACGAGCTTACACTCAGAACCTTGTGATGCCATATATATCCATCTTACCAGTGATTGTGGAGCCCATTACCGAAGGGGATGTTCCTTATATAGTTTTCCATCCTGACACGCCCACTGATCTTGAAGAGCTGCAGAGATCCTTGATTCAGCTGAAGAAAGAGCGAGATACATTTAGAGATCATTTCTATACCCATGAGAGGAAAGTGTTTGAGCTCATGAAGCAACTTCACGAAGAAAAAGGTCTTAATGTCTATCTCGGCACGAAGAGGAAGCGCCCATGGGAAACCTGATTTCTTAGTTTTTAGAATTTTTAAATTGTAAGCCTAAAAGGCAATTGTATTTTGAATTCTACTAATAAAATATTTGTTTCATTTTGGCTCACAAATTTATATTTCCCAAAGTCCTTGAAAACATTGCATACACATATCATACATGTCATTGCATAAGTAGGTTTTCAGTACAAGTTTCTTATTTCTTTCCACTGTTTATTTCAGCAAAAGAAATGGCTCTCGAACAAACAGTGAAGGACCTTCAAGCTCAGAATGCTCAGTTCCAACAAATGATCATGGCCCTGGCCAAGGGGCAAGAGGAGCTGAAGGCCTTGATTGTCAAAGAGAAGACCAAGAAGCCAAAGAAACCAACTGGTGTAGTAAAATTGGGAAGAATGATCAGAGGACCGGTACGGCGAGCTTCAGAACTAGCAACTTCGTCAAAGGAAGGGGACACTCGGGAAGGGGAGACAAGAGAGGAAAACCTCAGCTCGAAGGGATCTTATAATGAATCTGATTATAATGAGGAGCAGTATCCTCCTGCTGATGATAAATACAAACAGCTAGAGGATCGTATGAATGCAATGGAAATCCAGAGGGTGCATGGGTTGGATTTTGAAGAGTTGGGTTTGGTTTCTGGGGTTGATATACCGCAGAAGTTTAAGGTTCCGGTGTTTTCTAAGTATGATGTGGTCTCATGTACCAAGATGCATCTCTGATCTTATGTGAGGAAGATTCAGCCTCACACCGCTGATAGGGATTTGTGGGTCCACTTCTTCCAAGACAATCTATCCGGGACTCAGCTAGAGTGGTTCTATCAGCTAGAGGGAACCAATGTTCGTAACTGGGAAGACCTGGCTGCTGCTTTCTATAAGCAGTACCAATATAATATTGACCTTGCTCCGACTCGTAGACAACTCCAAAGTATGTCCATGGGTTCTAGCAAGGGCTTTAAAGACTATGCCCAGAAGTGGAGAGACTTGGCAGGAAGAGTCCAACCTCCTATGTCTGATAGAGAGTTGGTGGACATGTTTTTGAGTACTCTATCTGGTCTTTTTTTCAACCATCTGATTGGAAGCTCCTCGGTTGGTTTTAATGAGCTGATCTTAACTGGAGAAAGAGTGGAAGTTGGGATTAAGAGCGGAAAGATTAAAAAGGATACCTCTTTAAGTGCAGGAAAGAGACCTTTCGTGGGAAAGAAAAAGGTCAGTGATGCTTACAGTCAAAGAAATCAGGGCAGAGCCAAACACCGTCCAACGATAGGGGCTGTAATGATATCCAAGCCTATAGCTATTCAACAGCGGAACAATCAGCCCAGAGCTGAAAGGCCTATGAGATAGTTTACCCGGATCAATATGACCTTGTCTCAAGTTTTACCACACTTACTGAAATCCAATCTGGTAACTTTGAGGGAAGCTCCCAAAAATCCCAACACTGCATCTCCTCACTATAATCCAAAGGCTCGGTGTGCCTACCATTCTGAAAGTCCAAGCCATGGTACAAACGACTGCTGGGCTTTGAAGAATAAGGTGCGGGATCTGATCAAGGAAAAAGAGGTTGAATTTGATCCCCCTGAGACTCCCAATGTCATAACTACACCCATGCCTAAGCATGGCCCGGAGTCAATGCTATCGATGTTGTCTCCGCCACAGAAGATGCTGATAGTAGCTATGACCTGGACAAGTGGATCTTCCCGAATATCAGCGGTGGACTCAGCAATTGAGAGTCCAAGGATTTTGTTCCCATCTCTTTTATTCAAGAGTAATTGTCTTTCTTGTTTTCGGATATGTAATAAATGAACAATATGAACTTTATGGCCTTGTGTCTTACCCGAGGCACAAGGGTTTATTTGTGAGGGTTATCATTTTTCAATCTCATATGTCATTAATAAAGCATTGGACTTTTTTGCATACAAATTTTGTGCTCTTTTTTTTCTTTTCTATTTTTACATTGTCAATACAGCTATGCTTTTACACACACTCACGTATCAAACTGCAGATCCACATCCACTTTGGATTCCATTGATAACGGTTCTGCTATTGCCAATTATGACTTTGAAAATCCGATCAACCAAGTCGGGTACGAAGGTGAGGAAGATTGTGAGGTACCAGGAGAACTTGCTATACTGTTACAACAGGTGGAAAGACCTATACAACCTCATGAAGAGCTAGTTGAAATAGTGAATTTGGGTACTGAAGAAGACAAGAAAGAAGTCAAGATAGGTGTCAATCTAGAGCGTAGTGTCAAGGAGTGTTTAATACAGATGTTTCATGATTATGTCGAGATATTTTCCTGGTCATATGAAGACATGTCAGGACTGGACATTGATATTATGGTTCATCGTCTGCCAACTAAAGAAGATTGATCTCCAGTGAAGCAAAAGGCATGTCGTATGCATGCTGAGATGTCAGAAAAGATCAAGCATAAGTTATGAAGCAGTTCAACGATGGGTTCTTAGTTGTCACCTCCTATCCATAATGGGTTGCTAACGTAGTTCTGGTGCCTAAGAAGGACGGAAAGTTATGTATTTTTGTGGGTTACAGAGACTTGAACAAGGCAAGCCCCAAGGATGACTTTGGGCTTCCCCACATTGATGTTCTAGTTGACAACACCGCACAACATAAGGTATTCTCATTGATGGACAGATTCTCTGGTTACAATCAGATCAAGATGGTACCCAAAGACACGGAAAAGATAACCTTCATCACACAGTGGGGAACTTTCTGTTACAAAGTGATGCCATTTGGGATGAAGAATGCTGGGGCAACCTATCAACGAGCTATGGTATCTTTTTTCCATGATATGATTCACCATGAGATAGAGGTCTATGTTGATGGCATGATAGCCAGATCTCAAACGGAAGAAGAGCACCTTGATCACTTGCAAAAGCTGCTTGATAGGTTGAAGACGTACAAGTTAAGATTAAATCCAAACAAGTGCACCTTTGGGGTAAGGTCTGGTAAACTCCTAGGTTTCATTGTCAGTGATAAGGGTTATCAGGTAGACCCTGCAAAGGTTAAAGATGTACAAGAGATGTCGGATCCTTGCACGGAGAAGGAAGTTAGAGGTTTCTTGGGATTCCTAAATTACATTGCCAGGTTCATTTCCCATGTAACTGCAACTTGTGAGCCAATATTCAAACTCCTGAAGAAAGATCAAGTGGTAAAGTGGAATGACGAATGCCAGACTGCCTTTGACAAAATCAAGGAATACCTTCAAGAGCCTCCAATTATGATGCCTCTGATTGAAGGGAGACCTTTGATAATGTGCTTAACAATATTAGATAATTCAATTGGGTGTGCGCTGGGGCAGCATGACGAGTCTGGTCGAAAAGAGCATGTAATATACTACCTTAGCAAAAAGTTTATCGACTGTGAAACAAGATACTCACATCTCGATAAAACTTTTTGCGCTTTGGCATGGGCTTTTCACCGACTGAGACAGTATATGTTGACTCACACTACCTTGTTGATATCTAAGACGGACCCTATCAAATACATCTTTGAGAAGCCCGCTCTCTCCAGAAGAATAGCAAGATGGCAGATGATCCCGATCGAATACAACATTCAATACATAACCTAGAAATAAATTAAGGGAAGTGTACTAGCTGATCATTTGGCTCATCAGGCTATGGACGACTACCAATCCATGAATTTTGAGTTCCCGGATGAGAACATCATGTTAGTAACTGATTGTGTAGAACCTGGACCGGATGAAGGACCTGAAAAAGGATCCCGATGGACCATGGTTTTTGACGGAGCTTCCAATGCACTTGGCAATGTTATTGGTGCTATAATCATATCTTTCGAGGGCTGTCATACCCCTTTCACTTCTAGGCTATGCTTCAACTGCACCAACAATATGGATGAGTATAAAGCATGTAACATGGGTCTCAAAGCTACAATTGATCTAGGGATCAAGTTCTTAAGTGTGTTCGGAGACTCGGATTTGGTAATCAGCCAGATCAACAGAGAATGGGACACGAAGCATCCTAATATCATCCCTTACCGAGAGCAATTACTAACATTGCTTCCACACTTTGAAGAAGTCACCTTTGAACATTTTCCACGAGAAGAGAATCAGTTAGCGGACGTGCTAGCTACTATGTCATCCATGTTCAAGTTCAGATGGGACAATGAAGCTCCTCATATCACTATTGAGAGATTGGATGAACCAGCTTACTGCTATGAGATCGATACTGAAGGGGTAACGGGAAAACCTTGGTTCCATGAAGTTAAAAGGTATCTTGAAGCTCAAGAGTACCCTGAGGGGGCACCTTTCAATTATAAGAAGTTTCTGAGAAGGTTCTCCGCAAAGTTCTTCCTCAGTAATGGAACCCTCTACAAGCGCAACCACGACTCTACTTTACTTCGGTGTGTAGACAAGAGCGAAGTAGAGAGGATTATGGTGGATGTGCATGAAGGCAACTTTGGTACCCATTCTAGTGGACACACCATGGCTAAAAATATCCTACGGGCAGGATACTATTGGTCCACTATAGAAGCAGACTGTTATCAACATTCACGGACTTGTCATAAGTGCCAGATTTATGCTGATAAAGTGCACATACCTCCGGTTCCTCTATAGGTCTTGACTGCTCCTTAGCCCTTTGCAATGTGGGGTATTGACATGATCGGAGAAATCAGACCTACGGCTTCCAACAGGCGTCGCTTCATTCTTGTTTCCATTGATTACTTCAAGAAATGGGTTGAGGTTGCCTCTTTTGCTACTGTTACCAAGAATGTTGTGGCGCGGTTCATCAAGCATAACCTTATATTTCGGTATGGTATCCCCAAAAGAATCATTATAGATAATGGTACAAATATCAACAACATTATGATCACCGAACTCTGTAAGAAATTCAAGATCCAGCATCATAACTCTTCTCCTTACCGGCCGAAGATGAATGACATTGTAGAGGCTGCTAATAAGAACATTAAGAAGATCATCCAGAAGATGACGGTGACATATAAAGACTGGCATAAGATGTTACCATTTTCTCTACATGGTTACTGCACCATAGTATGCACATCAACAGGCGCAACTCCTTTCTCTTTGGTATACGGTATGGAAGTTGTCCTACCTATTGAGGTCTAGATCCCTTCTTTGAGAATCATGAAGGACGCAGGGCTGAATAAAGACGAATGGGTCCAGACCCAACTTAACCAACTGAACCTGATTGATGAAAAAAGGCTCGCCATTGTCTTTCATGGCCATGTGTACCAGAAGCGTATGATTAAAGCTTTTAACAAGAAGGTCAAACGTCAGGTATATCAAGTTGGTGATCTAGTAATCAAGCACATCATACTGCCACAAGGTGATCCCAGGGGAAAATGGACTCCCACATACAAAGGGCCGTTTGTGATCAAGAACATATTTTCTGGTGGAGCCATGATATTAACCACTATGGACGGTGACGTAATTCCTCACCCTGTGAATGCAGGCATAGTTAAATGATACTGCGCATGAATAAAGACCCGCTAGGTTGACTGGCCTAGGAAAAAATAAGGGCGTACCGGCGAACCAAAAGGGTTCGGGCAAAAATTAGGGATAAAATACATAAAAGATTTGTATACCCGGTAAGTCGAAAACCTGAAAAGGTGGCTTGGGCAAAAAAGCGTATCCCGGTGGACTGAAAACCCGAAAGGGCGGTCCAGGAAAAATTTATGGATTTAAAAGCGTATAACTATGTCTCGTTGGATCACCTTACAACCCAACTTTAGTATCAATTATCAAGCTCAAAAGGTACCAATCAATCCAGTCAACTTCGGACAAGTAGAAAATTGATGAGACGCACAAGGACATAAGGGCAATAGCAGAATTGAAACTCAATGGGATTATTACACATATCTGTTTTCTCTCTATACTATAGTTTTCATTTTCACGACAGCATTCTCCTACTAGAGTGTCAGTCTCTTTGTACAAAAAATTCCTGTTAAAGGCAAATTTCTTCAAGTCAATACAAATCACTTCTTTGAAAGTATAAAACTTTTTGTTTTCTATTTCTCTGTTTTGTTTTTCAAAAACGTCCAATGATTATTTCGACATATGCATTTGAATATTATTACTGTTTACAAATACTTGAATAAAAAACAGAAAGACGGTTGCTAATGACTTTAAGAAACGGAACAATGCCTAAAAATCCATCTATAGTCCCCGCAGTTACTTTCTCCAACAGGTACAGGGCAGAGACGTCATGATGAAAAGTCATCATCGCATCCTCAGCATATGTCTTGGTAATGTCTATATCCATGCAGAGTGAAAACACCCAAAGTTTTAACCTCTTTTTTTCCCAAGCAAGAATTACCTTCTCCAGCAAAGTTCCCTCAGAGAGGTTAAATCAAAGATCCCCAATTGAGTTTTACAAATCTCAAACAATTTATAAATCCACATCCCCGGTAGAGTTTATTTCCCTAGCTGCGGAAGTTCATCCCCTAATAGAGTTTATTTCTCTATGTTCGTGAGATCTTCCAACAGAGCATCGTCTCCCTGGCGGAACATTCTCAAGCGGAAGTCAAAGATCCTCGGCAGAGTATCCTCAAACTAAAAGAGGAAATCCCCAGCGAATCATCTCCATTCATCATCCCCAGTGGAAATGAAAGAATCACTTTCATCATCTACCAAAAAGTAGTTCTGGATTCAGCTTCCCAATACTCTCCAGCAGCAGTCAAGGATTTATTTTCCCAGACTAGGAAGATTCGCAACAGCATTCCATGTTCATACATCATGGCATCCGCATACATATTGCATACAGCACAATCTCATTTATTTTGAGAACATCATTACATGATTCATTTCATACATCATGATATTGCATATGACTAACTCTTTACATTTTCAGGAAAGATCAATCAGCAAACATCACAAACTACTTATATGACTTGACAGTCTTTTCAAAGGTTACCTCTGACGAAGGGCTATTCCACCATTTTCTACATAAGATCATATTCAAGACCCCTACTAATTCAGTTTAAATCGACCAATGATCTATTATGATTCCTTTCTGGTAGACACTTTCACTGGTTCAATTAAATCGACCCTAAGATTTCTCTAATTCTTGTCCAGTCAAAGACAATTAAAGACTTCTCTGTTTCAGTTAAATCGACCCTGAGATTTTTCTGATTCTTATCTAGTTAAAGATGATTCAAGACCCCTACGGGTTCAGATTAAATCGACCAACGATTTATTCTGATTCATTTCCAGTAGACACTTTCTATGGTTTTGTTAAATCGACCCTAAGATTTTTCTGATTCTTGTCTAGTCAAAGACAATTAAAGACTTCTCTGGTTCAATTAAGTTGACCCTGAGATTTTTTTGATTCTTATCCAGTTAAAGATAACTCAAGACCTCTGCTGGTTCAGTTTAAATCGATGAATGATTTATTCTGATTCTTTTTCGGTAGATACTTTCTCTGGTTCATTCAAATCGACCTTAAGATTTTTTTATTCTTATCCAGTTAAAGATACTGTAAATCCTGGAGTCCGACCAGATAGCAGTTTATTTTGTTAATTACTATGAAGCCTGGACTCGACCAGATGATAGTATAACCTATGACACTGAAGCCTGGACCCGACCAGATAACGGTATACCTCAGATTCAAGTTGAAGACTGGACCCGACCAGATAACAGCTTAATTTTTTCAAATCACTGAAGCCTGGATACGACCAGATAACAGTTTGATGTCTACAATTACTGCGAAGCCTGGAACCAACCAGATAGCAGTTAATTTCATATTCCCAAGTCGTTGTGAAGCCTGGTATATGACCAGATAGCAGTCAGCCTTATTGTCCTTAGCAAGTCCCTGTGAAGCATGGATCCCGACCAGATAGCAGTTAACTTTCGTCTCTTCAGTCAAGAGATAACTCCCCAGTAAAGTAATGGACAACTGAAGCTCCTAGACTCTATTTCCCAAGATAGAGACCAACATTCCTCAGCGGAGTCCTCCTCAAACGACAGGAACGGGAATCCCCACAAAGGAATCTCTCATGAAGTCAACATCTATTCTAGATCGCATCTTTAAGCCCATCCCCGACGACTCTTCGTCATCTTCTTTATATGGCATCTTTAAGCCCATCTCCGGCGAATCTCCTTCATGCTTTCCAAATGGCATCTGTAAACCCATTCTCGATATTATCAACCAACAGTGTTACTTCAGGCGAGTGCAAATTTATGGGCACTCTAGTGTTCAATCATCTTCCACCTTTAGATCACGAAAGGCAGACAAGCCAAGCTAAATCTTTAGGTTTAAGAAGATTGAATATGGGAAGCTGTTGTACCCCAAAATTTTCCCTATCTTATTTTTAAGATCTTCTCTTACATGGGCGGTTGCAAACATTTTCTTGAGGAAAGTAAAATTTGAAGATGAACGAAATATCCTTCGATTGGAACATCAGAGTTTCCTTATATTGGAACATCAGAGCTTCCTTCGATTGGAACATCAGAGCTTCCTTCGATTGGAGAATCAGAGCTTCCTTTGATTGGAACATCGGGGTGTCCTTAGATTAGAACATTAGAGTGTCCTTCGATTGGAACATCGGAGTTTCCATCAATTGGAACATCAGAATGAAGTATCCTTCAAATGGCATATTAGTGCAGAGGTGTCTTAATCTAAAATGTTTTGATGAGGGAAGTTCTGAACACTTCGAATCAGAACCCAGAGCCATCAAGAAGAATAATGCTTGGGGGCTGATAAAAGAAAATTTGATGCTGAGAATATAAGCAATTCGAATCAGGACCTAGAGCCATCAAAGATATAAGAACAACACTTAGACCAATCAATAAGATAATGCTTCGATTGGTCAAGTTCAAATCCATCAAAGAGAGCAAATCTTGAGACTTAATCGAAGGAACCATGATGAAAGCCTTGAGCCAAATTCGAACAAAACACCTATCATAACTTGTCCAGGTTCACTCAAATTTCAAAATGGCATGTTTTCCTTGCAAATATGGCAAGAATTCAACTTTGATTATGGCTTCAATTCCTTAGTTAAGGGCCAGATTCTTTCCTTGTTTGTTCTTAACTCCACAAGAGATGATTCAACTAGGGTGATTTTCTTCAAATCAAGCGATCGAAGCATAGGGTGGCTCAATCGAAGGAGCCATGATAATGAAGCTGGTGCAATTCGAATTAGAATTCAGAGCCTTCGAAGGAAACAATGCTCTGATGAGGAGAGCTCTAAGTAATTAGAATTGGAGCTTAGAGCCTTCAAAGAAAACAAATTTGAAGGGAAATGGATCTGCGGGGGCATGTCAGCTTTCGATTTCCATCATATTGGAGGCCCAAACAACTCATAACAGGCTGGCAGTAACGCATGAAAATAGATTGGCACCTGATTGAATCAAATATAGCAAGTTTTTATGAAGAAATCAAATCAAATCTCTTCATCATAATGGACCAAGATTTGATACACAAATGTTGACCTAAAATCCCTTGCCTATATAAACCTCATAATCTCAGAGAAAAAGGACACACAAATACTGCCTCACAAAAAAGTAGCTTGCCCCCACGAAGTTCCAGAAAGTAGCATCAAATTCCAAAGTTGACAAAACTCCATACATTTGCAGGCACCTTCCGTCTAGATTAACACTCCAATCGTGTTCTTGGAATTCACACAGACGCTAACTCACTCGTGCCCCAGCCATCTCACACCCAGAACTGCATATCAAGGCGCTTCCAGTGGTAAAAATATTCAAACTTATTTAATCTTAAATTAAAGTCAATATTGCATGTACATGGTTTTTGTTGTTATTTGTGAGCGATTTAACAAAATGTATGCAAGTTGCAGTGTACAAATGTTCAAACACCATGGATAGGGTTTTCAAAGCTGGTTACCTTCGAAACCCATGATACAGGCTGTTGCAAATCGAAACAACCCCGGATTCGGGTTCAGGGGTTAATTTCGAATGGAATGTTTTCTGTTTTGTTTGGTTTCAAACTAACTAATTTGCAAGACCCAAAGCAGGTTTCATGTATTTCGAATGAACAAGCAGTTCAGATGGTGAAAGGCAATTCGTGCAATCGAAGGGACCAGGGTTCGAATCCAATGCCTTATATTTTTAATTTATAACGAATTTTCTTGCAGATATAGCGCCCCAAGGCCCTCGAACGATGCCTTCGATCAGGCCTCTTAATCGAAAGGCAACTCAGGCTCTTTTCGGTCCAGTCTTGCCTTTTTTTAAATAAAATTTCACCCTTTTATTCACTGCATGTTCCTTCGACTATGTTGTTTTACTTATCTTATCTCTTCTAGCTTTTTTTTAAACAAAACATCAAAATCAAAAAATAATAAAAAGACATTAGGTTTAGTTTTATTTATTAAACTAACTTTGTAAATTAATTATTTAATCATTTTAAACATTTTTTAAAAATTAAAATTAAATAGACTTAGGATCTTAATTTCATGCAATAATCAGATAAAACAAAAAAAAATATTTCCTTTTACCTTAGGATTTTTAGGCGTATTTTCAATTCACGCGTTTACTTTAGATTTCGCATTTTTTATTATTGTAACTGCCTACTGGTTTCTAATAATAATTAGGATTTTACTTTTCGCATTTTTATAATGTATCTCTCCACGAAGCCCTGTAATAGTGTAGGATATTTCTGTTTGCTCTATCGTTTTTACTACTGTTAATTGCTTAGATTAATAGGATTGCATGAAAAGACTGAAAATGAAAATGATTAGATAACCCTAAATGCGTAAGATAAATGAAATGAATCAATACACTTGCACATGCTCACCCCTAGGGTATCTCCCACTCTAGTTGCCTTTGAAAACGGTCACAATTCTCGAAACGTGAGAATTTTTAGTGGTTGTCCTTTAGTTCAAGAAATCACAAGTCCCTCGATGACCCTTTCGATGTTGCCTCGGTAATAAAGTGATACTAGAACTTTAGGACAGTTATTAAAACCTTTTGCCAAGTTTCCTTAGTGACCATAAGCGTCCCTTCGATAGCCCATCAACATACATCGATAGGGTTACCTACTCACTAATAATAGGATAGCGCTATCTAAAGGAAAGGAGGAAAAGAACACCTTTTTCGAGTAGGTAGATAACTGTTAGGTACTTGCTCAAAAATAACCTTTTTCACACCACACATTCAAAACATTTTCAAAATCATTTTATCAACACTCTCGATGACTGATACAAGAGTTATCATAAAACAAACAAGCTTTTCAAAACACACAAACACGAAAGCAACTTTCAAAAATGAGCAAGTGCCTAAGAGCCCATAGAAAACCATAGATGGAAAGGGTCCTAACACCTTCCCTTTCCATAATCTACCCACCTTACTCAGAAACTCTTGAATAATCTCTTTTTCTATTCTTTTTACCCTTTCCTTTATTAGATAAAAGAAAATTTGGTGGCGACTCTTGCTTACCGCGACATTGGCGAATACAAAATGAAAAACTAGTATAACAGTCGGTTCGGCCACCGTATCACAAACCCTAATGCAAATAATTTCATACCGTCTAACACAACTCAATTGATAATTTAGTATGATCGATTAACATGTCATTGCTTCACCATACTAACGCCAGATTTTAAAGTGAATGAACAATGATCTTTCAAAAGAATAACAACCATTATGTGATTGAATGGAAGAAATCAAAACAGTATGTCAAATATACCATCTTTGCACCAAAATTGTTTATATCATATATAAAGTTGATTCATCATATTAATGTAACTTATGGACGACCGATGTATCGCTACTTCACCATATTAGTGTCGTATTCCGAAGCATAGTCAACATCAATTCGCCCAAATCGTTCACATTGTGATGCCAAAATTTAATTTACTCGGTTATTATTCAATTCATTTTATGTTTTAATCCGATTAATACATAACATATAGAAAATACACAACTATCAGATCCATGGTCTCGTAAGTGACTCTGATACCACTGAAGGAAAATTGCGATCCAAAACACAGCGGAAATTAAAATTATCCTTTAGTGATCCTTATGAATAGGTGTGGTCAGTGATAGAATATACTACCTCTTATGGCGATTCAGATATTCAATGTTGTGATCATGAGTGTCGATGAAGAACAATGCCTCTACTCAGTTCACACGAACAGATCGCTTTCTGTCACAGTGCTAACTGCTTACGAATGAAAACTTTGAGTGAGAGGGTGAGACAAAATACGGCTAGGGTTTCAAGACCGAAATCATCAAGTGAAATGCTTCAGCACTATGGCTCTATTTATAGAACCACTTGTGTTGGCTGCAAGCTAAAAGCCCAATTAAGGCTGCAAGTTAAAAGCCCAATTACGCGTACGGGCATCATACCTTATGATATACCGCATATCACTGAAGTGTATCGTACTTTACATTGTTCTATAACTCACTTGAGTGCACTGATCAGTGGTATTTACACAGTTATTTATCATTAATTGTAGTTATCTTTTCTTTTATTACTGAGTGTTTCATTTCATTTTAATGCATTTTATGCTTTGGTCGTGTGTTTTAGTGTTTTCAGGGTAAGAGAAATAAAACAAGACAATTCAGGGCAAAAAAATGCAAAAATTCGGAGTTTCGGAGAATGTCAAAAATCCACCTACAGGAGGCCTGACACAGCCACCCCTGTTACCTGACATGGGTCGTGTCAGGATCGGAGAATGAAGAAAGATGGAAGTCAAGGGTGCAACACGAGCGGCCGTGTTGCCTGACACGGGCCGTGTTGCAACCCCTGGGACCTTAAAAGAAGATTTGGGAGTCTGGGGGCAACACGAGCAGCTGTGTTGCCTAACACGGGCCATGTTGGCCTAACACGGGTCGTGTTTGCCTGTGACGCTGATTTCCTATTTTTTTCATAATTTTTCCATATGTTAAGCTGTGAGGGCATTTTCGGTACTTCCGACTGAATTGGATGAATAATGACTATTTAAATAAGTTTTCACAAGGAATAAAGGAACTTTTTGGTAGCGAAGAATATTTTACACGACTGAAGATTGGAGAAGTCAAGGTTTTCAGAGAACGGAAGATTTCATGCGCGAAAGAAATTGAAGATCAAAGTTCATCCCAATCCTTGTAATGTCTATATTTTTTCTTGTGATTATGTTGAACAATATGAGTAGCTAAACCCCCTAATGCTAGGGGGTGTCCCTGATTTGGATCTGTAATGATTATGAATTCCTTAGTTTTTTAATAAAATCTTCTCTATTCGATTTAATTGTACAATGTTTTTATGCCTTCCTGATCAGACAAATTAGGATTGATTTATGGTTAACAACCAGCTGGACCGCGGTTGTTAAAGTTTTTGTATAATTAGGTTATAGGAGATATCACCTAGGACTAGGGATACCCTATAGTTACCGGATTTAACCCTTGATAAAATAAAGGCTTGACTCCATCAGATATCTCTAAGGACTTAGGACTTAGGATTTAGGATGGATCGTTAAAGGTTTTCCCACTAAGGACTTAGGGAAAGATAATCTAAAGGACTGGTAATTGAAGGGTATGAACTTGTTGAATAGATCAAGATTCAAGGTTTTTACAGGGAAAATTATACACCATACCCTAGCATACTCCTCATATCTGTGAAAAATCCCTAATTTACATTCTGCTTATTTTTATTTCTGCTAAGTGACAATTCCTAAACCAATACCCCAGTTAAAGGTTATGTTTAATTGAACGTGAATTGAACTTGACAATTGCATTCGGTCCTTGAGATCGACATTCTGGGAATTTCCTATTATAGTTGCAAGGCAAAAATAGTACACTTGCTATTTTTCCCATCAAGTTTTTGGCGCCGTTGCCGTGGACTGCCGAGTTTTTTAGTGTAATTTGAGTTCAATTAAAATTTTGTTGCTCTGCAACTAAAATTTATTTTCTGTAATTTGTATATGTTTTGTTATTATTGATTTTTTCTAACCTTTGCATGCGAATACAACCCTCAGCTTAATTTCCTTTAATATACAGACTCAGGTTCAGAATAAGAACCTGAAACTATGAGTGAAAACCCACCACCACTGGAGAGACTTCTTGGGGACTATGGAGGAGTAAATGCTCCAACAGGTCGGTTGACTATCATAAATCAACCGGTCAATGTTGCAAATTTTCAAATGCATCCTTCAACCATCTGCCAGCTTGGGAACAGATCTTTCACTTAAAAGATAAATGAAGATTCCAATAAGCATTTGCATAGATTCCTCACCATGAGTACTACTTTGAAGATTGAGGGGAACTCTGAAGAAGCCAAGAAGTTAAGGATGTTCCCAGTCACACTGTCTGAAGATGTTGAAGAGTGGTTTTACTCATTACCAATTGGATGTATCACCTCTTGGGAATGGATGGAGAAGACTTTTCTTGATAAATACTTTTCTGCTTCTATTTACATTCACAAAAGATATGATATTGTGAATTTTAAATAAGAGGAAGGAGAATCACTAGGTGATTCTTATAAGAGGTTCAAGAGGTTATTAGTAGCATGTCCCACTCACAACATGACTCAAATCGAGCAAATGAAAATGTTTATAAATGGCTTTTGAATGAAGACAAAGCAACTTATTGAACAACAGTTGGTGGCTTATCCAACTTTACAACAGCCACTGATGTGAAGAAGATTATTGAAGCCATTGCTGCAAATGGGCATCTGGAGATATATGACAGAGTTGTAAGCAAACTAGAGGGAGTGATTGATTTAAAGTTTGAAATTAATAAGCAGCTAAAAATTAAAGAAGCAATTGTTGCAGAAGTATAGAAAAAGTTGAAAGAAGTGAACATGGGTACTCAATAGGTAGCTCAGGTTCAACAGGTACATAAGGTAGCTTGGGAAATTTGTAATGGAGTGCACCTTACGGTGCAATGTGTTGCAACTCCACAACAAATTGAGGGGATAAAATTCTTGAGGCAAAATAACTCATATTCTAACACCTATAATCCTAGGTGGAAGAATCATCCTAACTTCTCCTTGAAAGATCAGCAGCAACAAGCTCCTTAGAAGGCAGAGTGGAACGTGGCTATTGAAAAGATGGTTTCCCATACCTCTCAAGTTCAAGAAGAGACAAGGATTAATTACACGAATACCGCATCTGCAATCAAAAATTTGGAAGTTCAAATCAGACAGATTGCACAACAGGTAGCGCCGCGAGCACAAGAGAATCAGAAAAATCATGAGAATGTTAATGTTGTCACAACAAGGAAGGAGAAAGTTGTTGAAGAAAAGAAAGATAAGGTAAAATTTCATGATAGTATCATAGAAATAGAGCTGGAAGTCATAGAGAACAAGAAAAAAATAGGAAGAAGTGGTATCACATGTAAAGCCAGTTGAAGAGAAGACTAAACTAGCGATCAAGTTGTCGTGCCCATCTCGAGTGGCCAAGAAGGACACAAAAGAGAAAGAGTTTGATAAATTTGTCAAATTGTTTAAAAAGTTGGAGATCAACATATCATTCTTTGAATCACTCGAGAAAATTCCCTTGTACCAGAAATTCGTGAAAGAGGTACTCTCAAAAAAGAGACCAAGAGCAGATGAATAGGTACCTGTTGATGAGAAAATATGTGCAATCATACCTGAGAAAAAATTCCTATCAAGATGAAGGATTCGGGATCTGTAGCAATACCGTGCACCATAAAACACATAACTTTCAAGAGGGTTCTAATTGATTCTGGTTCTAGTATAAGTTTGATGCCATTGTCTATTTTCAAGAAGCTCGATATTTAGAAGATAAGCGAGGGTGGGACAAATTTTAAATCTGTTAATCACACCATCAAGAAGTCATATGAGATAGCTTAATATGTATTAGTAGACATTGATAATTTTGTTTTCCCAGTTGATTTCCAGATCATGGACATACATGAAGATGAAGAGACCCTACCATTCTTGGTCGAACATTTATGCTAACTAGTCGATGCAATTTTGATATCGAGACGGGTGATCTGACACTGAAATCATTTGATGAGGAGATAGCCTTGAAGGTTTTGGAAATCAAGAAGCAAGGTGCAGGTTGAAAGAATAAATCTTCAGTCGAAATGATCAAAGTAAAAGGAGAAAGCAACAATTCAAAATCACTACCAGAAGAAGTCTCAGGAAAAATCTCTCAGATGACATCAATAAAAATTCCTAAGCTCGGTCAAGAAGGAAAGAAGAGAAAGAAGAAGGAACAACTACCTAAGAAGATGGAAGTTATAAGTGGGTAGAAGCACAAATGGGTTGATACTTTTGATCTGAATGAGTTCTGGATTGTGGAAGAGACAAGCAACAAGGTGTGGAAGAGGAAATACCCCTCATAAGGGGAGGCAACCCACACTTTTAATAACTTAGTTTTTGTTTAATTTTTTCTGTAGCTAATAAAAAGGGAGTCTTACTGGTGAAAGCTAGGAGTCAGCAGCACGTGTTGCATTCCCCTCTGTGAGTCACCTTCCTCAAGCTTGTTCTGAAACATTGGGGTAAATGTTTAGTTCAAGTTTGGGGGGTTTTATTGATTTTATTTTTAATTTATTTTCTTCTTTTTGAATTATTTGTTAGTTCTATGTGAATTACTATGTAGATCCACGAGTTGATGTCCTCCAAATTTTGGCCAAAATATTGTTTTGTTCAAGAACTTGGTTCACATAGAGTTCGGAATAGTATATAGAGACAAAGGGATGGTAGGTTAAGGGTAGGAAGTTAGGAATAATGTGACAAGGATACAAGTCTAACGCGTAGATTTGTACCATAGTGATTGAATCCTAGGAAGTACTCCTTGAGTAGTTTATCAATACAGTCTGGCATGATTTAGATTCACATACAGGTATGATTGGTTGAGAAATAAATAAAGCTGGCACCAAATGATGAAAAGGCAGTAAAAGGCAACTGACTCGCTAAGTTGCGTAGCTCTCACCCAGTTATTCATCCCAAAGGGGCTTGATCCCTAAACGTCATCCAAAAGGATAATATATAACTGCAAAGTTCGAAAATTTCATCAGTAATTAAAAGTACCCCATGTTGCTTATTCGGTGCCTAAACAAAAATTCTTGATGAGTCTAGTGCATGTGATGATCATCATTATTCTCATTGCATTAATTTGACTGTCTGAATGAAAAAGGAGGAAAATCGGAAAGAGGCTTAAGTACAAATCATCATTAGAGAGATATATGAAGAGGAAACTCAAGATTTAAAGGTTCTTACATAAACTCTTCGCATCATATGAAGATTGAACGGAATAATTTTTGATCAATTTGAGCGGATGTCTCACGTATGAGTACCGAGATGCTGTGATTTTCATGAGTTCTTGTAAGGGTCGCTTGAGGTCAAGCAATGGTTTAAGTTTGATGGTGTTTGATCAGTGGTATTTACACAGTTATTTATCGTTAATTGCAGTTATCTTTTCTTTTATTGTTGAGTGTTTTATTTCATTTTACCTCATTTTATGCTTTGGTTTTATGTTTTAGTGTTTTCAGGGTCAGAGGAATAAAACAGGATAATTCAGGGTGAAAAAGTGAAAAAACTCGGAGTTTCAGAGAAAGTTAAAAATCCACCTATAGAAGGCCTGACACGACCACCCGTGGTGCCTAACACGGGCCGTGTCAGGATGGGCGAATGAAGAAAGATGGAAGTCAAGGGTGAAACACGGGCGGTCGTGTTGCCTGACATGGGCCGTGTTGCAACTCGTGGGACCTCAAAAGAAGATGTGGGAGTCTGAGGGCCAACACATGCAACTGTGTTGCCTAACACGGGGCGTGTTGGCTTGTGACACCGATTTCTTGATTTGTTTTCATAATTTGTCCATATGTTAAGTTGTGAGAGCGTTTTGGGTACTTCGAACCGACCTGGATGAATAGTGACTATTTAAATGAGTTTTCACAAGGAATAAAGGAACTTTTTGGTAGCGAAGAATATTTTACACGTCTGAAGATTGCAGAAGTCAAGGTTTTCGGAGAACGGGAGATTTCATGCGCAGAAGCAATTGAAGATCAAAGTTCATCCCAATCCTTGTAATGTCTATATTTTTTCTTATAATTATTTTGAACAATATGAGTAGCTAAATCCCGCAATGCTAAGGGGTGTCCCTGGTTTGAATCTGTAATGATTATGAATTCCTGAGTTCTTTAATAAAGTCTTCTCTATTCAATTTAATTGTGCAATGTTTTTATGCCTTCCTGGTCGGACAAATTAGGATTGATTTACGGTTAACAACCAGATGGAGCATGGTTGTTAAGGTTTTTGTATAATTAGGCTATAGTAGATATCATCTAGGACTAGGGATACCCTATAGTTATCGAATTTAACCCTTAATAAAATAAAGACTTGACTCCATCAGATATCTCTAAGGAGTTAGGATTTAGGATGGGTGGTTAAAGGTTTTCCTACTAAGGACTTATGGGAAGATAATCTAAAGGCATAGACCGTGTCACCCTTGTCTAGTTTAACATTAGGCCCTTAGACATTTATCCTGTTATGCAGGATGGGAAAATTCCATCTAGATCACTTGTGTCCCTGAGCATGCTTTGTGAAGTACCAGTCAATTGTCTTTATGGTCATCCAGTTACGAATAATGTTTGATCAACAATAAAATACTTAAATCTACATCTAGGGTCCATAGTGGTTTCAAGTTGAAGGGTGGTATACACCATTATCACCATGAGAGTAACTTATGACACCTTGCGTAACATTCTATGTATTATTCTCATAGCGGGTCAATCCAGTATAAATATTACTCCTAAAATTCATACTTATGTTAAGACTTGATAACTCCTTATCTATGATTCATGAGATGTGATCATCAGTCTATCTTCATATTAATCTTAATGCTTTAATGTTATCCTACTTTGCAATAAAGCTCGAGTACGAATACTTTAATAATAGTATCCTTAAGTTTAATGGGATCTCATGATTAAGTCGCACTTAACATTTCATTAAACAGACAAACTATTCTAGGGACTTGATTATTTTGGAAAAGCAAACATAATAAAGAAATGCCTTTTATTATTAATAAATAATTCGATACAAGTACCAAAAGTATTGGCCTCTATGGCTTACACCAACATTAGGGACTAAGCAGAGTTCACTGACAGTCTAACCAAATAACTCTTTCCCTCATAGGGCCTTTACCTCTTTCTGCATTTCATTGAATTGATCATAAAAGTCATCGATTCGGTCATACAAACCCAAACTTTCACTTGGTGGAGGAACTACATTATAAACCTTATTAATAATAGGAACAACATTCACCATAGGATGTGCAGCATGATGAATCTCATTATTAACCACATGAGTAGTGTGCACCACAAGAGGGCGCAGAAACCACAATTGGTTGAACAGGCTGAGAAACTTGAACAATAGGGTGGTATCCTTCTAAAGTGTAACCTTCAAGTATTCCCCACATACAACCGAGATGCATACATTACTGAGCAAAGGTAACAGCTGGAGTAGCAGAAACGGGAACTGACATCACTTCAGAAATGACAGTTGTTTGTTGTGGTTGAGTAGCATGAGGAGACAGAGGTGGTGGTGGCTGATCTTGAGCAGCCACCAATGACTCTACCAAACAATAATATTAGCCATGCCGGATCTCAAAGCAGTAACTTTTTCGGGCAATTCGTGATTCTCTTGTTCAAGGTTTTCTATCTTCTATCAAGAATTAGCCCGAGTGTTGTACTAGTGAGACAACTTGGCTGAACGAAGCAAAGAAACAAATAAGACACCTCTGGAAGAAAACGGGAAGGCAAAAATATGTGTGAAATGATGCGTGATATGCAATGCACATGATTTATTTTGATTATTCTACTTTTTCCAAGGAACTTAAAGAACATTTGCAAATATCAAAGAAGCAACACATTGTTTATCAAACTAAATAAACTTGTTATATTAATAATGTTGGAAAGGATTACAACTTTTAGTACAAGTTTCAAAAATCCTGAATACAAAAGATAGAATATAATAATCCTAAGGAGACAAAGCTTATGAAGATCTCTCCACACACTGACGCTTCCCCTTAAGTCTTGCAATCTCAGCCTTCAATTTCGTGTTCTCTTCTATATACTTGTCGCCGACTTCTTTCTATCCACTAGAAGTGGGAGATAAGTGCTCAACGAGACCTGGCTGAACTCTAGAGGAAAATAAATCCCCTTGCTTCTCCATCATCTCCACAACATGACTCTCAAGAATCTAAATCAAATCATCCTTCTCTTTCAATTTTGTTGAGTAGGACACCTCCAAAGTCTGGTACTCGTTTTTCCATGCTTCCTTCTCTTGTTGCATCCTAACCAAAGCAAGTTGAAGTTCTTCCACATCATCTAAAAGGGGATGAGTAGTCGTCATAAATATATCAGCTAAAGGTTCTCCATGAGAATAAGGAATATTCAATTGAATTTCCCTTTCTTATACCCACCAAAGATGAGGCTCTAAGGAAATAGCTCCTCTTGGTCCTAAATATTTTCTATCCATCATATGAATATGGCGCCAAGATTTTTCAATATCTTCCTTAGCTTCCTTGTGATCTTCTCCTTCTTTGAGAAAGAAACCACTCAGATGAGTGTTATTTGGCTTGTCTCTCATTGGATATCTAAGCCGGCAGCGTGCAAGAACAGGATTGTAGTTAATTCCTCCCTTTGTACCAAGAAGAGGCACATTGGGAAAACTACAATAGATGTAAATAATCTTCACATCATAGTAAGCTTGATGATACGAATCAATTTCTAAATGAGTGATATCCATAACCTATGGTTCCCACTGCGGTTCCTTCTTGATATCCCAAAAAGTAGCAGACGGGGGCAAGTGAGAAATAAACCACTAGTATAACAACCGTGTGTAATAGATGATCATCACATCTTGATAGAAATTGCAAAGGTTGATGGAATAATAAGTATCTCCTAGAAGCGTTGGGACTGGATTCCCAATCAGAAAGATCCTAATGGCATTAACATCTGAGACTTGTCAATGTTAGGAAATAAGAACAAACCATAGGCAAGCAAAGAAAATATAGCCTCAAAAGCAACTTGTTGTAACCGGTTTAAAATTGAGAGTCGTCACCCTTAATTTTTATCTTTGAGAAGGGAATATAAAGGATAACCCTGATGTGGTCAGAGATTCTAAGTTGTTTGACTCGTTCTTAGACGAAGGTAATGTGTTAGGCACCCCTCATCTATCTTGTTCACAAGGATACTAGGGTTTAGAAACACGATCTTTGAGAAATAGGGTTTTAATTTTTTATTAGGTGAACTCGCCATGACTTTAGTCGTATACCTATGTATCCTCTTATGAGGAATTATAGTCCCAATTCATAGTTCGTAGTTGGTTGGTGTTTTTTATGGATTACGAAGATGTTTTAAATTTCTCTTATACTAAGTCTAGATGTGTGAATAGCAGAGTTGTTAGACGAAGATCGTAATCCTTTTTGAAAATTGTTTTAAATTAATTATATTACTTTAAAAAAAGGAATTAGTGTTGGTTAAGTATTTTTTTTAAATGCATTAATATATAAAACATCTTATTAATGCATGGTTAAAAATAATTTTAATGCAATAAAAAATAATTATGAGTTAGTAGAGAAAATATTTGAATTTATAATAATAGTAAAATAATATTGGAATTTGTAAATATATTAATTATAAAATAATAATTATAAATAATAAAAGAAAATTAAAAAAGAACGCAGTGGGTGTATTTTGTATTGAGATAGTAAAATATGGGGTATAGGTAGTAGGGCCCTGAATTCATATGTTGAATTCAGGCCCAAACGCAGAGGGGTGAGAGTTGAGTTGGCTTAGTAAAAACAACCAAACTGGGAGTGTGACTATAATGGGCTTAGGCCCAAAACAACATGGGTCCGTTTAGGGATAGCGTGGGATGGATCACGGTGTTACCGTAGGCGTGCGAATCAGGAGCGTTTGATGATGGGAAGAACATGGTAAGGTTTCTAGACGCGCGACTACAGAATCAGGAGGTGTTTATAAAAGTGGATCACTAAGATGAGAGCCCATTTTTCCTTCCCTTTCTCTCTCTACAACGAAACAAAAAAATATCTTGTAAAACCTAGAGAGAGAGGCTCTGACCTCTCTCTAAAACTCGGGCGGCCAGAAATCGCCCTGGTCGTGTCGTCCTTCTTCAACCACCCTTTTTACCTAGTTTTCTAGTTGATATTCAACCAAAAACTTCAAACATTCAAACCCTCCACTGTGAATCTTCATCTGGGTTCGTAGAACCCTAAGAACCCTAAGGGTTCGTGATGGACCCTAATTGTACCAAAATCTAGAACACCCAATAATGAAGAACCCTAACCCTGATCTTCAACTACCCTAAGAACCCTAACCCTGGGATCTAAGAACCCTAACCTTAAGTTAGAACCCTAACCCTATAAAACCTCAAAATTTCCAGAAACGCAATATCCAAACATCAGTCATGCAATTAAGAGATTAAAGCTAAGTTATTTGTGTTACCTCTCATGTCGTGATACTCGTTGTATATTGATTTCTTGGATCCTCCTTCTGATCTCTCACTCCTTCTTGTCTTCATTTACAGGTACCAGAGTAGTGGTGGCGTAGCGGTGGCGGCTTGGAGATGAGAGCGGTGTGGTTTAAAATTCTTAGGGTTTCAGATATTGAAACCCTCAGTCTTTCTCCTCTTTTTGATTTCTGTCAACTTGTGTTCTCCATCTCCTCCATATTCTCTTAGATTTTAGGTTAATTTATAGGTTTAGATTTTAGACAAATTAGGAAATTCTTCTATAATTTGTCGTTACAATTGCTGATAAGTGTTGATTGCTTTAGGGATTAGAAGATTAAGATTTTTTTTAGGGATTCGATTTGGATCTATAATTGATTTTTGATTATAATTGATTCTCCCCCTGTATAAGATTAGGGTTTTCAATGTATCTGAACAAACGTATTTGTAATATTCAGCATTATCTTGTTTGTAAGAGTTGATTCAAATCTGTTTTATTAGAAAGATTTGATTTTGTTTTCAATAGTGCATTTCTTTTGCTTAGATCTGTACAGTACACGCTTTATGGCCATTGGGCTTGTAGTTCGATTAGGAATAGTAGCACCACTGGCTGGACAATTAGGTTTTTCTATTTTGACCCAAAAGTCCACAAAATAATTAATTCTAATAATAATAATGATGAATAAAAATAATAGAAATAATAATAATTCTAATGCAATAATAATAATTAATCATACAATTATAACGACCTAATGGGCTAAAGAAGTAAATGGCCAGCTTTTGAGATTTCTAAAAAAAATCCCCAAAACAGTTGACATGGGCTTTCAAAAGTAATACGGGCTTTAAGTGATTTTAAAGAAATATGCACCCCTCTTTAATGTGTATGAAAAAAATCCTTAATAGTACATCATATTTTGATGGCCCAAAGTACCACACCCGCTATTGTAACAATATACCTCCCTCTTAAATCTTGTAAGGTAAAAACCAAATAAATCATCAAGCTTACATAGGCCTTTCTGATTTTGAAAGCCCATGAACTATTTTGATAAAACACACCCCCTCCTTACACCCCACGATAGTCTGACAATAATGAAAAAGAATAACATTAATAAGGAATAATTTAGTTAGAAATCCGTAGGATAAATTTGCGGTAAGACGCAACTATACTCTTCATATTGGCAAAGTAACGAGCTTTCTTCAATAGAAATTATGCATGTAAACCTCTGATTCCTCCTTTGTAGTCATGCTATCCTCTATCTTAGACTTCATTAAATGAGTAATTATTGCAATCTCATGAGACTTGGACTCTCCTTCTAAGTCGGTGAATGGAACATGATCAATAATAGGTAGACCAAGTAAATGAGAATACTCTTCCAATGTAGACATTAGCTAATAATCAGGGAAAGTAAAACACTGGTATAACAGATCATAGGACTGAACCAACATAGAATACCCTCATTCATCTTGAGCTTCATAAGCGGTACAATAGCTACATACTTCTTCCGGAAATCTGTAAGACTCTCAATCTCAGAAATTAAACTCCTCAGTTCCTCTATCTTAGGATCCTTGAAACTGTAATTCCGAGTCTTTCTCCTTCCAAAACCTATAGTCAAAAGAGTACCTGAGATATTTGCAAAGGTCAACCTTAAGTTCCTTGAAAAATTGTTTAAATAATGATCATGGGTGCAGGAATGCATGGTAATGCAACAATCACACACAAGACCACAAATATAGGGGGTTCATAAGTTCGATGTCACGAGCATGAAGTCATCGGTACTACCCGCAAGGTAAGGACTAATGGTTTATCACCTGTAGATCAAGGTTCTAAGGAAATCCCGTAGTCTACATTCCTCTTTCGGATATTACCAATGTCCCGATTAGCTCGATAATTAGTAATATTCTCAAGAGAAACTCGTCTGAGTGCAGCATCGCATGACAACTACTTTTGGATTGCTCCGTCATAGTTTATGCACTACATCTAAAAGACCAAGATAGGTTAAGGGTTCTACGGTTTCTCAACTTCTCTGGCTCTCAGGTCGAAAGTAGCAATATCTTCTAGATTGCTCAGTAAATAAATATTACAGTCAAAGGAGCCTCCTGAGTGGGGGATCTCATGTCTTCTTTTTTAGGATTACTCCCTCAAAGTTAACATGACTATACTGCCCGTCCTATCTTAAGTTTGCCTAAGTCCGGGTATAGGACTTATAAGAGATCACCAAGCACCCTGAAAACCGGAAAAATCCAGACATACATGCATATATACAACAAATAATAGCACATACACAAATAAACAAAGATAGGTTCAACCCACTTAGTGATTTTTTCCTCAACTGAGTTGCCATTTTTCTGTAGCAGAAGAAATGTTGAGACTAAGCCATTGGATTGACTTTACTCGTACAAATCAAATAAAAATTTCCACCACGCTTTATTTTTTCCAAAGTAAATGGGAAAAGAGTGAATAAACCCAAACGAAAGGGGGGAGAATTTAGGTATTGAGGTTGGTTATGCAAAAGGAAGGTATTAACACCCTAAATATCTGCGGTACTCCGCAGGAACCTCTTAGAAAATCTGTGTATTTTGGCTATAAAAGGTGTATACCAAACAAGATGGTGAAGATGAGAAAAGAAGTATTTTTTACAACTTTTTCAACCGTCGCGGTTGCGAACCTTTAGTTCCTACGTACCACCTTCCATGCAATAGGGGATCAGGGTACTCACAGTTCACATAAAAAATTTTCAAAAATTAAGTGTGTTAGTTAATTTTAAGAGAAGAGACATCATCATCATATCCAAGTGGAAAACATACTTACTAGCCACAATTATGAGAAAGGAGAATTTGCATCATCTCCAAGTGATGGACATAGCCTTGGATTTAAAATCAACAAGACATCACTCAACACCCAAGTGAAAAATGGTCCACTTCACTATATATCGTAGGAGTATATTAGCTTGCGTCACTACAAGAATTAACAAGAGTCTAATATTTTGAGAAAAGAGTTTTAAAATAAAAAGTCAAAGTGGAAAAATGGTTTGAGTGAGGTTAATGACTTTTAGTCTTGAAAAAGATGTCAAAGTATGATTAAATTGATTGAGATTTTGATTGAGAAAAAGGTTTTAAAAATGCATTGACCTAAGTCTAAGTTTATTATGAAAGCGGTTCAAGTTTGAAAAAACAAGAAGAGTTTTGAAATGGAAGGAGAATATTTTTTGAAATTAAAGAAAATGAGAGAAAATGAAGGGACTATCATATGTACACAAAGTAAAAGCTAAGAAAAAGAACGGTCTTACCAACGAGAAGTCAACACTTGTGAAACAACCGGATGAATAAATCATCTGATAATAAAATCAATGAAGTCGCCACCGAACGTTTTTTATCCTGCCGAAAGGAAAAGGTAAACATCGAATAAACCAGAAGGGGTGAAATCATAGTCTTGCGACCGTAGAGATCGGGTAAAGGAGTCTATTATGCGAGGAGAATGTATTTGCACCCCACAGGCCCATAGTACTCTATGGTATCCACTCTTGTTATTATAATATAATGGGTGTGGTTAAAGCCTACGTCTAAGGTTTTAAATAAAAAGAAAGAGGCAATGCATGCAAAAGAAAAGGGAAAGAAAATGTGGGTAAAAGAAAGAGAGCTTTACAAAGATATGCTCGATTAGGCCCCATAAAAAGCCTCTTCCTATGTATCCCTTTTAAGGAATCAGAGCAGCCGTATTTCGTCTCACATGTTTTAGTGGGTTTGTATTGTTTTAGTTGAACAATATTAAATTCAATCATTCCACTGTTGCTCGGTCTTTAGAGACTTATGACTTGTAATGGAAGGAATTAACATGCTCTTAGAAGAGAAAAGCTGATTGGCTAAAAAGAAATTAGTTGGTTAGTATTTTTTATCTTAAGAAAGGGTTTAAGTTGTTAGAGAGTGTTTTTCTTAGTTTAAGAAAAAAGAAAGTTTTAATTTTCAATGCAAGGATGCAAAAAGAAATAAAACATCTAAGGGAGTCTATCTAGAATCTAATCCCTAATGTTATCATACAATGATAATCCTATGTTAAGGATGAATGGGGGAATATCTAACTAAGTGGACATACATGGATAACTATCCTAATGTCTAGCTCGATGACTAATCCTACCTGAGCAATCCTAAGGGGTCATGGCAAATATCTCATAAAAGAGACGCAAGAGCAGTTATACTGTCATAAGAGAGAGTACGAGAATGGATGACGAAACATCCAAAAGGAGATGGCAAAACATCACAGTATTGTGACAAGAATCAAACAAACAGATGGAAAAACATATGAACAAATAAAAGCTTGAGCATCACTCGAATATAAAACACCTACAAGGAACCGGCCAAGTAGTAAAAGGGGTAGGTCCTGCCATAGACAAGCAACCAAGCATCAGGCCAAGGGTCAAGCCATAGCCAAGGGGAGCGAATCACCCGAGTCAACCAAGCCATAAAACTGTGGGAATATCATATGTTCTTAACCGCGGTATTAATTACCAAGGCAAGAAAGATCAAGGGGAAAAATATAAATTGTATGGGTACACCGAGCATCAATTTCGGTCAACACAAGCTAAATAAAATGTGGGGATCCGATTGCAAGAACTCTTTTCACTTGCCTTAATAGGGCTTAAACTCATTCGATCTTGGGCACATGTTCAGAGCATCTACTTGCAAAAAGTGAGCATAGGAACTACACGAACAAGGGACTGTAGGGGTTGATTACTAACCCTCTCCACTTGCCTACTCATGAGGACTTAGGAATGGTTGCTATAAAAGGACCTAAAACCATCATTCTGCTATGCAAGCACAAAATAGTAAACAATCACAAACAGAGCCTCCGAGTGAGGACTTCTAGAATTGTCTGCCAAATGGCACGGACTCCCAATCCTAAGTAAGCGGTAAATGCGGAAAGAGATAAATTGGTCATTAGAAATATACCAAATGGATAGAAATATGTATATAACAGCAAAAGCAACTAAGAAACCCAGAGGCCCTCGTACAAGTTAAGCATCAACAATGCACAGTGTCAGAATATGTGCAAGGCATCAAAATGAAAAGACAACGGTGTGTGTCGTACACAACCGTACAAATAACCCGCAAGGAACAATAATATATAAAACACAACAGCCAATACTCCTTATACGAGGGAAAATGTGATGAGCAAAGGCGGTGCCCCAAACGTAAAGTGGAGCATCGAGAATCTGACAAAAGATGGAGTATCCCACAAATAAAGTGGCATACCGAGCAAGCGAGAGGTATCGAAAAATCTCTACGAAATCCTTGTACAAACTCAACGAACAAGTTAGAGATAAAAAGAGAGCAACTAAAAGTTGCAACATGAGCTCAATACATGAAAACCGGAAAAGGACATGAAACGGTAAAAAAAATGTTATGTCAATTTACAAAGTACGCACGGAAAGAATCCGAATCAAGCAAAATCAAGTCCATTAGTATACTTTTGCTAATTAAACATAGATGCAAGTCAAATAAAATTCAAAGCGACTCTACACGTGTTAATTGGAACCGAAACTGACGAAATCAGAAAAAATGCATCAAAAATTAGTTGCTCGGAATTGAACGAAATTTACATGGTTGATTGAAAATGTCTCAACGGACTCAAAAACAAGGTCGGTTTTAATTAATTCGGCACAGAAACAAGACTTTTAGATCATTTTACCGTTATGTACAGTAGCAAAAAGTGATTAAAAAATGCCCGAAACAAAAAAGTAATCATGCAAACAATTCCGAAAGCATCGGAAAACATGGTATTCATTAAGAAAAGTCGAAAAAACTCATCATAGATCAAAAGTTATGACAAAATGAAGATTATGTTACAAGAGTCAGAAAATTTGAGTGTTTGTGTCATTTTCCAATTGACTCAAGTTTTGATATTTAAAAAGAGTTTATAGGATTTCTTGAGCTATTTGGAACATGTCACAACTCAAACAAACAAGTATTGCTAGCAATAGTAACAAATATCTACAAACTTAAAAATTGCACATAAAGTTGAAATTGAGAGAACATGGCCAAAGTGTGAAAGTAGCAACAATGTTAGTGTCATGGCAAAGGTTAGGTAAGCCACTTAGAATTAGAGAATAAACTAGAATTTAGTAGTACTATACTATTAGCCTATGTAAACTAAACTAAGTTAACATCATCACAAACTAGAGGTTACACAAACTAAAAAAAATGGTGTTAACACAAACAAGAATTAGTGTAAAATACCACATACAAGCAAAAAAAACATAATATGTACATGTTGTAAAAGTGAACTCGGAATATCGGCACAACCTCAAAAATTGCCCAGAATGAATTATGAAAATTAATGGAACCTATACACACGCAAATGGTTTCAAAAATACGGTGGGTTCGGTCAAATTTCACCCGAAAATATGGTTTTTGTAACAGTTCCAGTAGTAGTAAAAACAAGGCAAAAATGTTTCAAATCAAAAAAACATTTTCGTGGAGAACTTCAGATGGCTTGAGAAAATTGGTTTTCATTAAGAAAATTTGAAAAAACTCATCACGGATTAAAAGTTACGACAAAAACACCGATTATGTTGATTTTGGCCAATTTTCAAGTATTGAGCAAATTTCCACTAAACTCAAGTCAAGTTGTGTCAAACATGTTTTGTTATGATGCTTGAGTATATTGGAAATTATCACAACTCATGGAAATTGTCAAACACTAGAAATCACATCAAATAACAAAATTCAAGCATTATGTAAAAAGAGAGAAAAGTGTTAGTAACTTGAACAAATGTTAGCACATACATCTAATTGGCACCAATTGTTAGCATAGAAATGGTGAATTTCAAGCATTATATTAGTATGTTACCTTGAATCACGTCAACAACAATTATCAATCAACACAAAGTGTTAATGAACAAACCAGGAAATTAGAATCACAACAATATGTCAATTCAACCAATTCCTAATCTAGTTGTGATCAAAGTCAAGAATAAACACAAAATTAGCACAAGCGCATGTTCTAAAGTATACTCTATGTCAATTTCTAATCTATGTTAATTCTAAGAGGAAATTGAACAAACACCTAGTGTGCTAAAGTTCTACAAGCAAAATTCTATGTTAGATTTACATGTCAAATCCTACCCATTCTAAAAATTAGTATTAAGCTATACTAATAACAACTTCAATTTTACCATTCAAATTCAATCTAGGTTCAATTCAAGCTTAATCAAAAAGTGCTTCTCAATAATCACTTATTTCAAAAAGTGCTTAATTCAAGAAAGTTCACCGATAGAAGTGAAGAGGGAGCTAAGGTATAGAGATTGCAACAAACGGATCAAAGATCGGAGACGAATTTCTCTTGATTTGTTTTTGTATCTTGATGAAGTTGTTGTTGTGTTTTTTATGAAATAGTAGAAAAAATCTTCATTTGATCTGAGAGAATTGAGAGAAAATATTTTTGTATTTATGAGAATTTGTGAATTATGAGACTCTCCCTTGAAAATTGGTGTAGATTAGAATATATATATATATATATATATATATATATATATATATATATATATATATATATATATATATATATATATATATATATATATATATATATATATATATATATTGTGGGCCTTTTTTAGTGGATTTGGTAAATGAACCTCAAATAAACACAAGCAATAGTGCAGATTTTTAATTCACTCAAGTTCGACACGTTTAGGTCAAATTCTCAGAGAAATCGGAATGATTTTTGAAGTTGAAATGTGAAACCAAATAGTAGCCAACGTCGAGAATGATATTGTGTCCGAAGATGGGCCCAATCGGATAAACGGTGATTTAGTTATGATTTTTTGAAGTTTCCCCTCAAATAACTTAATTTCCAGCTTCAGAATTTTCAGTGAGTTGTACACACTCTGAGTCAAAACGGAAGCCTTCGAGGTGCCGTTTGCTTTTGAAAATGGAAACCAAAATTTATCTAACTCAATTTATGAGACAATTCCATCAGAACCAACTTGATACGATAAAAATAGACAGAGTTATAATTTTTGGAATATGATGCAGACAAACATTTGTCACAATTTTCCTGTGCGAAAATACTTGATAAATTCATATTTTTGGATACCTTATGGGTAGAATTGGCTTTCGGCCGTGTTGTACCCCCAAAATTTTCCCTCTTATTTTTATTCAAGACATTCTCCTAGGATTCTCAAATGCTCAAGGTTGCTCAAAAATTGATCAGACAAATTCTCCTCCTAAGCAATGGGTCCACAACTAGAGTTTTGTGTTTCTTAATGAAGATTGTATTTCCAAGGTCTCAAGTGGATTTAAAGGTTCCTCATATGTATTCAAGAATTCTCTTACTAAGTTCCATTCCTTGCATCATAACTTTGCTCAATCAATGGCTCAGATGACTGAAAATTAACAGTATTGGGTAAAAAGTCAACTATGGTCAACATACAGTCAAACCTCAAGATTTTTGGTCAACATCAACATTTTGAAGTGATATTCATCATTTGATCAAGGGTTGATCATTATTCCTCAAGAAAAGCTCTCAAATCATCAAAAGTCAAAAGTTGTCAAATTATGGTTTCCTTAGGAGAAGTCAACTGAACTTTGACCAAGCATAACTTTCACATGCTTCATCAGCATGTCCCCAACCAAAGATAATTTTTAAGAGAATTCAATTCTATACAAATTTGTCTCTCTAAGCTCAAGTCCAAAAATGCATCATTTGAGAGATATAAGCCAGTACATTACAAATCATTTCAAAAGTCTACAAAAAGACACTTTTTGTCAAGGAAACTTACATCAAGATAAAGTCTTCAAAAGCAAAAATGATCAACATAGAAGTTGTAAAGGACATATTGAGCTTTCCAAAAAATACAATACCATATTCAAAATATTAAAATTGAGTGGGTTATGACTATTGCAAGTTGAGAAATCTTGAGCAAAGGCATGAAGTTCAAATTGAGTAAGCTTGATATTTTGAGCTATTGGGCCATGGTTTAAGAGTCCAAACATGTATCACACTCTTCATACACCTCAAGCCTTGTTCTTACACCATTTTACCTTTTTATTTTAATTATTTTAATTATTTTTTATTTATTCATTAATAATATAAAAATAAATAAAATAAAATCATATCTTTTTACACAAGGTCCAAGTCCACTTATCCTTGACCTAATTTTTCACTATATAATCTCATTCATTCTCATACAAGGCCACACGAAAGAACCTTGCCTCACTAATTTTCAAAAATTCCAAACTTTTCTCAAGAACCCTAAATCTTGAAACTCATGTGCCAAACCCTTTTCACTGCAAAATATCCACTCCATTCTCTTCTAGCAAGCCTTTAGAGTAAGTGTGAACCAAATTGGATGGTCAAGAACGCATGAAACCTCCTTGCATGACATCTCCGATTTCATAATGTTCATGACATTCATATTTTGAGTTTTTGTTTGCTTTAACATGTACTAACATCCCTAATGTGTTTATGAGTCTTGATAGTGTAGGTTAGAACGGTCATGGAGGACACATGCATGCTGAAATGTGAACCACCATGCTAACACCGATTTCACACATTTTCATCATAGTTATTAATCCCTTGTGTTTTAGCCTTCAAAAACACTCTCATTGTATTCGCAGTCTTTGACTTAGGGGGTAGGATGTTTCTGGATCACTAATGTTTTGATTTTGCAGGATTTGAAAGAAATAGGACATCGGGGAAGACGACCGGAGCTAGGGCTCCAGCGCCTCTCCGGTCAATATATTTAGAGTTATATTATATATTAATTGATGCAATTATATAAATGGATGTATAGCCACCCCATTGGTAGAAACGCATGCCCTAAGTCACTCCTCTCCTAGGTCACGGGTTCGATCCCCAGTTTTGCCAGTTTTTGCATGTTTTCATTATTTTTGCAGGTTTAGTATATGATATGTTGCGCCTGTTATCTTGACACCAACAACAGCTTGGCCTGGTGGTATGCTAGGTGTGGAGAATGCTTGAGGGTGTGGGTTCAACATCCCCCCCTACCCTTTGGTTTATTTTCTATGTTTCTCACTTATTTTCACCCTTTTTCTTTAAAAAACCTTTTTCAAAAACATTTTTTTAACAAACCCAAATTTAATTTTAGGTTTTATTTAATTAACCCTAATTTAATTTTAGGTTTTATTTAATTTGATTTTTTAGGTTTTCTCTATTAAATTAAATCAACTTAGATTATAGGGTTTCGATTAATTTAATTACCTAGCTTTTTTTATTAATTAAAATCAATTAGACTTTAGGATGATTATCAAAACTTTTTCTTCATGCAATCACCAAAATAATTTTTCCATTTTCTCTTTTACAATCTTCGCGCTTTATTACTTTCGCATTAGTCTTTCCCAATTATGTGTTTAATACAGTATGTAATAGTTCATTAGGGTTTATATTTTCCCCAGTTTTGTGGTTTTATATCCCCACTCCCGAAGCCCTGTAATAGTTCATTAGACATGTATGGCAAGATCTAAAACCAATCGTTAGATAACCCTAAATACAAGATAAACAATTGAATTGAATCATTTTTCACACACTCATCTCTAGGGTAATCCCAGTTGTTGCCTTCGAATAAAATCAGTCATGTCCCTCGAACATGGCGACGCTTTAGCAAAGACCCTCGATTAAAAAGATCATAGTCCCTCGATGACCCTTATGATGCTGCCTTCGGTAAACGATCTTAGACCCTTACGATAAGTTGCTAAAGTGCTCCTACGAGTTGCCGTTATGACTGTACGATGACCCGCGCATGTCCCTTCACATCCAACGATAGGGCTTCCTACTAACTAATGGTAGGATAGTACTATCTAAAGGAGGAGGAAAATAACACGAAATACTTTTGAGTAGGTAGATAAGTTCTTAATCACTTGCTCACAAACAAAACAATCATTTTTTCACAAACACTTTTCTGAAATATTTTCAAAAACAAACACTTTGTACGCATTCTTAGCTTATACAATAATCATTACAAAGTTATCACAGTTAGGCATTTTTTCAAAACATTTTCAAACACATGAACACAAAGCGTTTTAAAACAAAGCGAGCTAGCGATTAGGAGCTAGTAGATAACTACGGATGAAAAGGGTGCTAACACCTTCCCTTTTCATAACCTACCCCCCGAACTCAAAAAAATCTATCAAGGTATTTCCTGTTCTTTTCAACCTTTCCTTGTTGGATAAAATAAAAGTCGGTGGAGACTCTTGCTATCTGCAACATTTGGGATGAAATGCAAAACCAAGTCAATTCTCCCACCATATTACAGAACTGGCGACTTTTTTGGGGAGAACTAAAATTGGGGTTACCTTAGAGTTAGATCACTTTTAAGTGTTGTCCTTGTTTTATTTGTCTGCTTTATTTTTAAAAGGTTGTTTGGGTTTTATTTCTTACAAAGATCCTATACCCGGATCAGGGGAAGATATTTGGTAAGTAGCAATAGATCATGGAAACTATACGGTGTATACCAATATGAGTGATGTGATGGCTACTGTGATACGGTGGGAGAACTGACTTGAGGTTTTGCGTTTGTGTTCGCAAATGTTTCGGTTTAGCAAGAGTCGCCACCGACTTTTATTTTATCTAAAAAGAAAGGTAAAAAAGCACAGGAAAGACCTTTGAGATTGTTTTTGGGTTCGGGGGTAGATTATGAAAAGGGAAGGTGCTAGCACCCTTTTCATCCATGGTTTACCAAGGGCTCTTAGTTACTTGTTTTAGATCACTTGCTTTGCTTTTTCAATTGTTTGAAATGGTGCTTTTGTGTGTGGTTTTGAAAATATTTTGAAAAGAGGTCTTTGTCTAGGCAACCTTTGTCATGATTCTTGTTTGAATGTATACAAAGGTGTTTGTCTTTTAAAAAATGTTTCAATGTTTGAAAGTTTGTTGGGAAATTGTTTTGAAATGTTTTAAAATGTGTGTGATAGTTTGAAAATAGCAAGGATGGTTTGCAAATTGATCCAGTAACTAGGAGTTGTCTACCCTACTCAAAGATCTTTCCTACACATTTTTATTCCTTTGATATTGTTGTTTTACCATTGCATTTGGTAAATAAACCTATCTTTGGATGTTAAATGGGACGGGCGTGGGTCATCGTATGACCATGATAACAATATTGCCAAGTATCTTTAGCAAGTTTTAAGGGACTAGATCATTTTTGTTTAGGCAACCAAGATAGCGTCATCGAGGGACTATGATCTTTTTGTTTGATTTGTTTTACCAAGATACCTAGCATGCATACCATGGCCATGTTTGATTTGTCTTGTGTTTAGTCATGCTATTTGTTTGATTTTGGTCTTTTGCATACAATACCTTAATCTTACTATCATGGCATTTGAAAGCGATAAAATGCGTAAAAGTAAATCTAAGACTATTACAACATTATTATGGGGAGGGGGATACAAGTTTGAATAGGGGGATATTTGCACAAAATAAAACCCTAAAATATTATTACAACCAAATTGAAATATTGCACAAATAAATAAATAGACAATTATTTAAATATACAATAAAATATAAATATGCAAAATGTTTTTGTAATCATTTTATGTATGTAAAAATAAGTTTATTTATGTCTTAAATATAAGAAAATAAAAATGATTATTTTTTTGACAGGGTGGAAACCCTAGTTTTTTTTGTTTAAAAGAAAATATATATTCTAATTATTATTTATTTCATTTATGTACAAAAAAAAAAAAACAAAAATGTTAGAAAATTAAATATTGTATGAAAATATTAATTTGAGTGTATAAATAATAAAAATAATAAAATATAATATTTTTATATTATTTACAAATTTATTTAAGAAAATAAAAGTATTTAACCTAATAAACTATTTTTTGTCATAAAAAATAATAAAAATAATAAAATAAAAATGTAAAAATTAAGAAAATATTTTTGGTGATTTTTAATATTTAGAAAAAATAATAAAAGTTAGAAAATATAAAAGAAATGAAAAATAATACAAAATATAATAAATGGGCCAAGGGGGTGCAAAAAGTAAGCAGGGGGTGTCAAAAGTCAAGCAAACCAGGCCCAGCCCAATATCACTTCATCCCTGTCCTTGAGACAGAAATACGCGTGCGCCATGTACAAACTTGTATCTCCTGCATACGTGATTAAAAACAAAATCTTGCAACATGAAAGTTATAGCTCATCATCACACGATTCTAATGATATAAAAAACTTGATCTAACTTTCAAAGACCAGAGAGAATTTTATCATCCCCAATTTCTAACCTAAAAATTTCAGCATGTTCATCATCTAAATTCTCCTAGCTCAGTTAATATAAATACAAGCTATGCATATGTACAGCTTAAGGACATTAAGGGCTACATTTTTGTTTCACAAACCTAAGCCTAAGGATGTCTAAATAAGGAGATAGAAAGTTGGAAATTACCTTGTTCAGTCAAGTTCGAATATCGCAATGTAGCAACTTTGAATGAGGCCTGAAGGTCTTTTGAGCTTGCTTGATGTTCCCTTGACCTTTCCCAATGCTTAGCTTGCTTTGAAATGGCTTGAATCTCCCTATAGAACTCAACCTGCAAACTCAGAAATTGAAAATGGTGAAGCTTGAAAATGAAGTTACAGTTGCTTGAGAAGGGTTTGGATAGTTCATATGGGATGTATGGAATGTGTCTGAAGTGGTTCAAGACAAAATGCACGAGGAAATTTGGTTTTGGCCTGAGTTCTGCAGAGCTTGCCCTGTTTGGGCAGAAAATGGGGTTTTTTGTGCTTAAGAGTGTTTGAGGTGCTATGAGCTCGTGTTTTAGGCTTGGTATAATGTGCTGAACTTGTTTGAAATGAGACTCAGGCTTGGTTTTAACAGATGCACAAGTTATATTGACTTTTGCCCAATTGCTTGTTTTTGAAGAAAAGGTTGAAATTACAAAGGCCAAGGTTGTACAAGCTAGCTCAAGGTCTGCACATAGTTGGTACACTTTTCCTGATATCCGTGGAGTTGGTTTTCAGCAAAAGCTTTGGTCCATGGCTCAAGATAAACAGAGTTTGTAAAAGCTCACTTTATCAAAGTAGCAATGTTAACTTTTTGCCATTTTTGGATTAAACCCTTGTACAAAGTTTCAAAGATCAAAACAATGCCATTAACCATTGTATTTGAATTCAATTTTGGATTGTAAAAAGGATTAGAACCTATAATGCAAGTACAAGCATGATTCAAACTGATTTGCAAGTTGTAACATGGTGCAAAATGCCTTGGACAAAAGTGATAATTTGTCATTTTCAAACTTTTGATTCTCCATAACCATGAATGATCTTGGAGAGTTCTTTGACATTTTGGAAATCTTGTAACATGCTCTACAATCCATCTTTGAAATGCATTTTTATATTCCAAATGGAACTAGGTGAAAAGTTGACATGAAGATAGGTCAAAATCCTGCCTAAACTAGGGCAAAATTTCACTAAGTTAAAAGTTTCATGGATCTATGTTCACAAAATCATAACTAGAGATCCAAGCATATTTTGGGAAAACTTTGTGAATCAAAGTTGTAGATTTTGTGGAGGACTACAACTTTCATGTTGGAAGTTTTCTTTGAATCCAATTTCATCATGGTGAAAAAGTTGGGAAAAGTTGGGAAGAAATAAGAAATTTTCATAACTTAGAAAATTTCTAAGTTATGAAAATTTTCCATTTTAAACCCTAATTTCCAAAATTAGGTTTCTTGGTGAACAAGTTTCATGTTTTGACACATCTTGATGAAAAATGACCCTTGGCACTTAATTTTGACCAAAAAGTTAAAGTTTGACTTTTCAGTGTACAGTTGATTTTTGATCAATTAACTGGAAAATTCATCTGTCAATCCAATGCTTTTGAGATCTTTTGAACCTTGTGATTAGGTCAAGATGATTCCATTGAGTCCTTGAATCCATGATTGAACCCAATTGGTCATTTTCTAGGTTAAAAATCAGAAATTGCCCTTCTACAGTCAAGACCCTAAAAATGACCATTTTGCCCTTTTGATGATCTGATCAAATTTCTTGAGGAGTTGTGGTCCAAACTTGATCAAATGATTCATATGAGTATATAATGTTTTTGTGGCTCAAAAATTATGAGGTTTGACTGTAAATTAGCCACAATTGACTTTTTCCCCAATACAGTTGATTTTAAGGTCAAATGTCCAATTGACTGGGCAAAAATGTGATTCAAGGCTTGAAACTTGGTATGAGAAATCTTAGGAGTCCAACATGAAGTATGAAAGTCACATGAGGCATTGGAAGTCCAAAAATCCCTGTGCAAACTCAAACCGTAATTTCAGGTCAACAGTGCAAGGAGATGTCTTGAGTAGAGCAAAACTCTAATCCTGCCTTGAGTCCAAAGAGTCTTGTGAGGAGAATCTTGATAAAATGAGAGGGAAAATTTTGGGGTACAACAGCTGCCCCTGTTCAATCTTCTTGAACCTGAAGAGTTAGATTGGCTAATTTTGTCGTTCGTGACTTGAAGGTAAAAGATGATTGGACACTAGAGTGCCCGTAAATTTGCACTCCTCAAAATGTAATTGAGGGAATGGGCTTAAAGATGCCATTTAGAGCAGTGATATAATATTGTTGGAGATGGATAAGTATCAGAATGGTATCCGTGTCTGGGACGTATCTAAACTGCATCTGGGGACTGAATCTGTATGAGCAAGGGTATAGCTGTCGTGTCTAGAGCGTATCCGAGCTATAACCGTAGTTGAATCTGTACGAGCAAGGGTATAGTTGTCGTGTCTGGAGCGTATCCGAGCTGCAACTGTATCTGAATCTGTATGAGCAAGGGTATAGCTACCGTGTCTGGAGCGTATCCGAGCTGTAACTGTATCTGAATCTGTACGAGCAAGGGTATAGCTACCGTGTCTGGAGCGTATCCGAGCTGTAACTAGAGTTGAATCTGTATGAGCAAGGGTATAGCTTCCGTGTCTGGAGCGTATCCGAGCTCTAACTGTAGTTGAATCTGTATGAGCAAGGGTATAGTTGCCGTGTCTGGAGCGTATCCGAGCTGTAACTGGAGTTGAATCTGTATGAGTAAGGGTATAGTTGTCGTGTCTGGAGCGTATCTGAGCTGTAACTGGGGGCTGAATCTGTATGAGCAAGGGTATAGCTGTTGTGTTCAGAGCGTATCCGAGTTGTAACTGGCATCTTTGAATATTTGTTAAAGATAGCATTTAATCTTATCCTGAAAAGGGTAAAATGTTAGCTGAAACACAAAGTTATGTTGCATGAAATGTATGATGCAATAAAATGTGTTTTATCAATGTTTATGACATATGAGTGTAATGTATGTGCATGTAAGCTGATTCGTTGTCTTGCTGAGGAAAATAAATTCTTGATAGCTGGAGATAATGAAATCTTTGACTGCTGCCGGGGAAAATAAATCCTTGACCGTTGTTGGAGATTCAAAATCTTTGATTGCTGAGGATGAGAAATCCTTGGTAACTGTTGGAGATTAAAAATCCTTGACAACTTCTGTGGGGATGTGAGAATCCTTCACGACTTTCCTGGGGATATAGGGATCCTTCAAGTCTTAGAAAACTTTTAGGATAGCTTTATTTTATTTCCAATTATTTGTAATAACATTATTTGTAAATACTGTAAATGTATTCAAATAACATTTGTACTAATAATTAAAAATAAATAAAAGCTCTTTTGTCAATTAATCTCTTTTGATTCTTTCTCAATTGTTTATTTAATTATTTATGTTTCTTAAATTAAAATAACTGGAAGTAAATCCCAACTATTCTAACTTAGAATAAATAAATAATTAATAAACACTGTAGTCTTTCCACTTAACATTAATCAATAATAAACCCGGCGCTCCAGTTAACCATAGCAATGCACAGTCAATCACAACAAACGTCCACATGTCTTTTCTTTTACTGATTATACCAAACACTGCAAGTTCTCAATTCAAATGCCTCAGCTCATATCCCAGAGTAAATTGAAAAGAACTATAGAATTAATTCTTTCTGAGAATGCGCGCACAAACCCTAGTTCTTGATTTATTGTCAAAGAAGCGCCTGCCTGATCAAACCCTGAGCCAAACTTAACCAAACCCTAATAATTTGCTTGAACTGTTCCAGAGTCCATGAAAACCCTAATTTGGATAGACTTATAAGAAAAAGTCTGTTTGACTGATTCTTACACCAATCTGAAAAGTCAGGGAAAACCCGAAGCTGTGATTTCTTGTGGAAAAATAGGAGGGCAAATTTTGGGGTACAACAGTTGCCCCTGTTCAATCTTCTTGAACCTGAAGAGTTAGATTGGCAAGTTTGCCGTTCGCGACTCGAAGGTAAAAGGAGATTGGACACTAGAGTGCCCAAAAAAAATTGCACTCGTTAAAGCGTAGTTTGAGGGAATGGGCTTAAAGATGCCATTTGGAGATGGGCTTAGAGATGCCATCTAGGAATGTGACATAATCTTGTCGAGGGATGGGCTTAGAGATGCCATCTGGAAGTTGTTGGTAGGAGGATGGGCTTAGAGATGCCATCTGGAAATGTTTATCGAACTGTATGTCATTGGCGAGTGGATGAGTATCAGAAAGGTATCCATGTTTTGGAACATCTCTTAACTGGGGGCCTGAATAAGAAATAGATTGACATCCGTATCTGGAAGCATCCGTAAACTATTTTCAAAAGTTAGAGTTGAATAAGCAATAGAGCAGCATCCGTTATTGGGAAGCGTCCGTAAACTGTTTTCAAAAGTTGAAGTTGAATAAGCAATAGAGCAGCATCCGTTGTTGGGAAGCGTCCGTAAACTGTTTTCAAAAGTTGAGTCTAAACAAGCGATAGATTAACATCCGTGTTTGGAGAATCCGTAAACTGTTTTCAGAGGTCTTGAAGTATCTGAACAAGCGATAGGTTAACATCCGTGTCTGGAGAACCCATAAACGGTTTTCAGAAGTTGCATCTGAACAAGCGATAGATTAACATCCGTGTTTGGAGAATCCGTAAACTGTTTTCAGAAGTTGCATCTGAACAAGCGATAGATTAACATCCGTGTTTGGAGAATCCGTAAACTGTTTTCAGAAGTCTTGAAATGGAGAAGGAACCGGTGTAGGGTTTCCTGATGATGAGTCCGTGTAAAACTGCATCTGAATTTGAGAAGGAATCAGTGTAGGGTTTCCTGATGATGAGTCCGTGTAAAACTGCATCTGGATGAATCTGGAATAAGTATTAGAATGTCGCCATGTCTAGGTCACATCTGAACTATTTCTAGAAAGAATCTCGGAAGATGATGATCTTTGTCTATTGACTGATCTTTCCTGAAAAGGTAAAGAGTTAGTTGTATGCAATGTCATGATGCATGATGCAATGTATGTTATATCAATGTTTATGATATGAATGTGATGAATACGCATGTGAGCTGTCTTACTGAGGATATATGAATCCTGGATGGCTGGATATAAAAGAATCTTGACTGCTGCCGGGGAAAGTAATTCCTTGACTGCTGCAGGGGATTGAAAATCCTTTGATCGTTGAAAATGAGAAGTCCTGGGACCGCTGTTGGGGAATCAGGAGCTTGGGTTGTATGCCAATCTACTGGGGATTCCTGTCTTGAGGAGATCTTCACTGGGGAATATTTGAATACTCTGTGAGGAACTGAGAATGAGAGTCTTCACTCTGCTTGGGGATTGATAGTTGGAAGTTTTAGCTCCGCTGGGGATTGCAAGAATCTTTTAATTGCTGCAGGTATTGATCTGGGATCTTGAAAAGGTTGGTCGATGAGATATCTGTCCTGCCTGGTTTCAGATATCGTGATGTCGGAGATGGGCTTAAAGATGCCATCCAAGAATGATTGTTGAGTTGTAATTTGGTAAGTTGAAAGAAGGAACCTGTGTAGGGTTTCTTGATGATGAGTCCGTGTAAAACCACATCTGAATCTGAGAAGGAACCGGTGTAGGGTTGCCTGATGATGAGTCCGTGTAAAACTGCATCTGAATTTGAGAAGGAACCGGTGTAGGGTTTCCTGATGATGAGTCCGTGTAAAACTGCATCTGAAGTTGAGAGGGAACCGGTGTAGGGTTTCCTGATGATGAGTCCGTGTAAAAATGCATCTGAAGTTGAGAGGGAACCGGTGTAGGGTTTCCTGATGATGAGTCCGTGTAAAACTGCATCTGAAGTTGAGAGGGAATCGGTGTAGGGTTTCCTGATGATGAGTCCGTGTAAAACTGCATCTGAAGTTGAGAAGGAACCGGTGTAGGGTTTCCTGATGATGAGTCCGTGTAAAACTGCATCTGAATTTGAGAAGGAACTGGTGTAGGGTTGCTTCATGATGAGGTGATGAGAATCTTCATTCTGTTAATGGTCAGAAATTGGGAGTATACCAATCTTCTGAGGTTTTAAGGATGAGAGTCTTCATTCTTGAGAGAAACAGATTTTTAGGAGCTTCAAATGTCTGTTATTCTGTTGGTGATGGTAACTTCCAGTAGGTGATGAAGGAAATTTTGAACGACCTTGAGATTGACATTCGAATGCCCCAAGTGATGATGAAGGAGACTTAACCCAAGTTCACTGAACTTTTGAGAGATTTGTTGAAATCATGACTGGACCCCCCCAGGTTAACTGAACTTTGAAAGATCTGTTGAAACCTTGACTGGACTGCCCCAGGTTAACTGAACTTTGAAAGATCTTGTTGAAATCTCGACTGGACTGCCCCAGGTATGCTGGATAGTGACATGTCAATGCCCCCTTGTTGATAGGAGATTTTTCATTGGAAGTGTCATCCTTCTTGAAGTGATTTTACTCACTAAGAGAGTTTTCGTTCCTCCGAACATTTGCTGTAGGAATTTCTTCGCTGTCAAACAAATAACCATGTGCATACAACGATATTCAAATAATGCAAAGTTTATGCTTGTCTCGAAGTTTTGAAAAATGCGTTTTTTAGCGGAAAACTTTTTATAAGACAAAATCAACACAAGATTTAGAGCAAAGCCTTACAGAAGTCAGGATACCTTTTGAAACAGTATGCTTTCGAACTAACCCGTGCTTCAATTAGGACTTTTGAAGGGTTATAACGTGGCTTGGTTCACGGTTTAAGAAACAAAGGATAAAGGCTCAAATTATATTTGTACCCACCCGTTCTTCGTGATGTTCTTCAATCCTAAACTCAGTTAATTGTGCGTCGAACTCTGTTCGAGTTTGGAACGACCTTTTTTTGTGATGGTTCACACAAGTTGGATTTTGGAAGACAGTCATCATCTCCTTTTTCTTTTGCAACATTTTTCATGTTGTTGAGGATTTGTAATGACCTTGTTCTTTTGATTTGTTATCCCTAGCTTTTGCCTGACTGTTCCTGTTTTTGAGATTACAGTCAGCGGGATGCCCCAGGTTTCTTAAGCCTCCTTTATAGGTTTTGGCTCAGTGGGCTTTTCTCTTTTGAGAGGTAATGACTGCCTATGAGATAAGGAACCATCATTGTCTTTTGATTCCAAAGGAATGCTATTTCTTTTTTTTTGATGTCGTTCGTTTGTATTACGAACTGAGAGTTTGCGACTTCAATGCGCACCTTTTTTGAATTAACTGAGAGACTACCCTGCCCCAGGTTTAAATCAAAGGTTTCAAATTGTTTAGAACAGAAAACTCCTACTTCTTTGGCTCGAAGGGGTTGACTAGGGATTATCTTCCTTATAACTCCAGTGTTTGGGAATTGAAATAAATGCCTGTACATCATCAGCAAGGTCTGTTCAAAAGCATATTGTATGAGAATATGGTATTGTTTCGTCATCCTCCCTCTAAAGGCTTGCAGCTTTTTATCAAGAGTTAAATATCATAAAGAAAGCATAAGAGTAGTGAAAACGAATGGATGAATTCAAGACAAACATATGCAATGCATTAATGAAACAAAGTTTTACATTAAAAGATAATTGTTTGAATAACAAAGAGGTTACAACTTGAAAATTTAAAATGGAACAAAAACATTCTCAATGATTTGGCAAAGGAGCATTGATTATGCTGAAGACTCCGGAGGACCAAACTCGATCTCCTTGGCATCAATCAAATTCTGAATCTTGTACTTCAAAGCCCAACAATCGTTAGTATCATGCTCGGGACTGTCAGAATGATAAGCACATATTGCATTAGGATTGTAGTTAGGAGATGAAGTCTTGGGGTTTGGATGAGGCCCTATCAATGCAATTAGATTCATCTTCAACAAGTGTTGCAGTGCTTGAGACAGCGGCATGTTGATGTTAGTGAACTGTCGCTTAGGCTCGTCTGGCCTTCGTTGACTTCCCTTCGGTTGTTGTCAGCGTGACGTAGAACCAGAGATCAGGACTGCCCCTGCATGTTGATCATGACGACCATTTTGACTGTTCGCAGCATTGGACTCTCTCTTTCCATTGTAGGGAATTATCTGAGTATCCGAGGGTGTAGCTCTTTGGATCTTTCCACTTTTGATGCCAGCTTCGACCCTTTCGCCGGTCAGTATTAGCTCGGTGAACCCAACTGAGGAGCTTCCAATTAAGTGATTGAAGAAAGGCCCTATCAAAGTACCCATGAAGATGTCAATCAACTCTCTGTCAGTTAAAGGGGGTTTCACCCTACCAGCCAGATCTCTCCACTTTTGAGCGTATCCTTTGAAGCTCTCGTCGGAACCCATGGTCATGTTCTGCAATTGCACGCGAGTTGGTGCAAGATCAGCATTGTACTGATACTGCTCATAAAAGGCAACAACTAAGTCCTTCCAGGTGTGGATGCGGGAACTCTCCAATTGATAGAACCACTCGAGTTGAGTCCCTACCAAGATTTCTTGGAAGAAATGGATCCAAAGCTTTGGATCGGTTGTGTATGGTTGAATCTTGCAGACATAAGATTTTAGATGCATCTTAGGGCAAGAGACTCCATCATACAGGGCCAAGGTAGGGACTTTGAACTTTGGCGGAATGACCAATCCAGGAACCAAACCCATGTCTCCTAAATCCAAGCCAGGTATTTGTTGGACCTCCACAACATTGAGGCGATCCTCCAACTGTTTGTACTTGTCATCAGCGGGAGGATATTGTTCTTCGGAGTAACCAGCTTCATCAATCTCCAAATTGTGGTCTTCTTCAAGACTGACCCTCTTGTCTTTGAGAAGGAGAGCTTTCAGATCCTCTTGCCCTTTACCCATAGCCAGAAGCATTTGCTGGAATTGAGCGTTTTGAGCTTGGAGATCTTTCACCGTTTGTTCCATATCCATCTTACTGAAATAAACAGTAGGAAGATAAGGAGACATGTACGGGAGAAACATGTTATGCAATGATATGTATGATACATATATGCAATGTTTTCAAGGATATCTTGGGGTAAACACAAGAGAATGTTAGAGGTTGAACTTCGATCTTTGATTGGATAACTTTGCACCGGTGGATGTCTTTCTACGAGAATCAAGCTCACCATGTCAAGTGGGTCATAGCCCCTGATTCAAGTTGTTGCACTTGATCTTTGATGGCATTTGTTTAGAGGAGAAAACCTCTTGACCCTTGGTAAACGTCTGGTTCAACAGTGACCCTGCATCAAAAGACCCTCGAGATCCTTGAAATGGTTATTGAAAATGCTATGGTATGATGTTATGATGTTATGTACATGTATGCAAAAGTAAGCAAGTGTATATACAGGTAATCATATTCACACAAAGCAAACAAGTCCTTAGGTTTAGTCTTGCATGGGGTTTATAGGTAAGTACCCTCTTGAAGTTAGCTGGCTCATCCTGTCCTAAAATAGAAACCGGGTTCTAGGAGCTCAATATCATTGGATTGTTTTCTATGTTCATTGTTTTGGTTTAGCCACTTAACTGGTGACCAAAATATTCCAAGAAAACAACCCTCAATAAGTGTAGTATCGAGTATCTACCAACTTCGGGCTGCACCAAATTCGGTCATCTCACTACCCCTAAAAAGGCTAAGATGGTCAATTAAGGTTCTAAGAGTTCGTTAGTGCTTCATGACATCACTCAGCGGCCACGTACTCTCCTTGATTGAACTCAAGTGTTACCGGTACTCACAAATATGTCACACAAACATAGCTTACTGCATCAACCATGTCGGTATACCCCGTACAGTTCCCTCATAGTTTTATTGCTATTTACCTAAAAAGGTGCCCCCAAATCCGGGTGTAGGATTTACAAGAAACCCAAACAAGGACCCAAAAAGTAAAGCAATCAAAGTAATCAAAGCAAGTATGTAAAGGTGATCTAAACCCTAAGGTAACCCCACTTTTAAATTTCTCCCCAGCAGAGTCGCCAGTTCTGTGATATGGTGGGAGAACTGACTTGAGGTTTTGCGTTGGTATTCGCACTTGTTCGGTTTAGCAAGAGTCGCCACCGACTTTTTATTTTATCCTAAAGGAAAGGTTAAAAAGCACAAGAAAAAACCTTTGACACGTTTTCGTGGGTTCGGGGGATAGATTATAGAAAGGGAAGGTATTAGCACCCTTTCTATCCATGGTTATCCATGGGCTCTTAGTTACTTGTTTTAGATCACCTGCCTTTGATTTTCAATTGCTTGAAATGGTGGTGTGTGTGTGTGTGTGTGTGTGTGTGTTTGAAAATGTTTTGAAAAAGATGCCTTGTCTAGGCAACCCTTGTAACAATTCTTTACTCGAATGTTTTACAAAACGTGTTTGTCTTTTTGAAAAGATGTTTCAAGGTTTTGAAAGTTATTTTGAAAGTTGTGTTTGTGAAGTCTGTTTTGAAAGTAGGCAAGTATGTTTTGCAAGCTTGATCAAGTAACTAAGAGTTGTCTACCCCTAAATTTACTCAAAGATTTTTCTCATGTTTTAACCCTTTTAACAGTATTGTTCCACCATTGTATTTGGTGGACAATCTTGTGTTAGGATGTTAACGGGACAGGCGTGGGTCATCGTATGGACCATGAATGCAATGGTGCCAAGTGTCTTTGGCAATTTGCTTGAGGGACTATGATCATTTTGTTTAGGCAACTTCGAAAGCGTCATCGAGGGACTATGATCATTTGAATTGTTTTGCCAAAGAAACTCAACATGCAAGCATGGCCCATTTTGGAAGGCAACGAGTGGGATTACCCTAGGGGTGCAAGTGTGAATTGTGTATTGATTGTCATGCATTTTTCTTGTATTAGGTTATCTAGCAGTTGATTTTGAATCTTCGCATACAAACCCTAATTACTATACAGTATATGAAAAGTGATAAATTGCGGGAATTTAAAGTCTAAGCTATTACAAATAAGTATCCGGGAATGGGGGTACAAATATTTACAAATGGGGATGAGTCTTATCAGGATAGTATTGTCCAAATAATATTTACAACCAAATTGAATCGTATTCTCAATGTAAAATGTAGCTATGTATAAGAATAAAAGAAATGTATCAAAAGTATTGGTGAAAGTGTATGTGATTATTTACACATGATGCAAGATGTTAACTTAATGCAAAATTAAGTAAGTATTTATTCTTTTGTGTTTTTGTTAATGTTGTTCAAACAAAAGTTTTAGTGAAAAGAAAAGGAAATGTTTTAAGTTTAGAGAGAACTAACATTTATACATTTTAGTTAATGTTATATAAACAAAAGGGTTTTAAAGAAAAAAAAGTATTTAATAAAAGAAAAGAAAATGCTTAAGAAATTCTATTTTTACGTATTAATGTTTTTATGTATTTTAGTTAGTATTTTTATGTACAAGAGTTTTAATTAAAGAAAAGAAAAAATGTTTTAAGTTTAAGAAAATTATTTAACTCAAAATTCTATTCTTATATATTTTAATTATACTAGCTAAAATAAAAAAGTAATTAAGAACATTTTATATAAAAGAGTTAATGTATTGTTTTATCTACAAAATAAATGGTGTTATATAAAAAGAAAATAAATAAAAGTATTTAGTTTGAATAAATAGAAAATAAATAGAAAAAAGAGTTAAAGAGTAAATGGGCTCTAGGGGGTCTTTGTGAGGGCAGGCCCAAAAGACAAATGATGATTGAAGCAACAAAGAGGGGGTGCGTTCCAGGTTTTGTACGGGCTTATGCTTGTGGATGGGGCAAGGCCCAAGACGCGTTTTGCAAATTGCTTAGGGTTTCATTTTGTTGGTTCAGAAACAAGGGTTACAGAGGCGCCGCTTCCCTCTTCCTTCGTTTCTTTGTTCTCTTCCTCGCTCTTGAGCCATGGATTCTGACACTTCTCTCCGTCCCCACTGCCAGGCGCCATCATCCCTCTCTCCTTTCCCCGTGGTCGTATCCAGGCAATGTTTGCAAGGTAATGATCTCACAGTTTTATGTCTTAACGCACTTTTAGGGTTTCAAGCTTTTGCATACTTTCAACTTTATGTATTCTGATTTTATGTGTTGTTGTTCATGTGAGGTGTGAAAAGAGGGAGAAAGAAATAAACCTTTGGAGAGGAGACAGAGGAATGAGCTGGAGGCGCTTTAGGCGGCCGGGGGAGGGGAACGCATGATGCTGTGAGCTTGTTGGAAAAATGGTACTTTGTATCTTACCTTCGGTTTTATGATTATTGTCTGAAAAAATCTGAAAACGCTTCTTTTCCTCTTTTGACTGCTTGCTTTGTATGATTATTTGATGATGTTCTGAGTTGCCTTTGATATGCTGGCTTTTGCTTCTATATGCTGAAATGTTGATGTTTATTCTGAGTCCTTGTTTTTTGTTGGACCCTGTGATGAGCCTAGCTCTGAGGGCTTTGTTGGTTTGAATGCTATTATGATTCTGAGTTTCCTCTTGTTTCACTTCTGGCTGCTTGAATGCTTTGCCTTATTCTGACTCTGAGTATTGTTTTTAAACCCTGTGATGAGCCTAGCTCTGAGGGTTTTGTTGCTTCAGTTGTTGTTTCGATTTTGAGATGGTTTGGATTGGGTTTGTAAGCTTGTTTCAGTTTGTATGGCTTTTCTAGTTTATGCCATCCTCAGGGCTTGTTTATACAGGATGAGGCTTTGGCCACAGGTTTGTGGTTGAATGTTTGTATGGTTTGAAACTGGATTTTTTAGGCAGGCTGTTTTTTCTGGTTTGATGTACTGGTTGCGACAGGTTTAAAGGAAGCTTTGGCTTGTTTGAAGCAGGTTAAGGCTTGAGGGCTTGTTTTGGAGGCCGGCTCTTGTTTGTGTTCTATAACAGATTGTAGTTTTAGGCTTTCTGTTTGAGATTACAGGTTGGGAGCTTGTGTGTATTCTTTGTGATATTCTGCCTCCTTCCATCTGTTCTGGTATATCTTGTTTATATCTTTGTCCTCAAGCCTGCTGTACTGTAAGCCTATACTTCTTTTCCTCTTTCTCTCTCCACAGAAAAAAGCTTTGTTTATTGCTTTAAAACTGTACTTTTTGAAAAAGTATTGGCTGGAAAGTGATGAATTTGAATGTTTGCTTGCATTGTATCTTTCCTCTGCATACTTTCCAGATTTCCTGCATATCTCTTGTGTACTTTGTTGACAGCTTTATTGGCTTTTGGTTGACATCTCTTTTGGATAGTTTAGTTGACATTGGACTTGGTTAGGCATTTTTCAATTTGCAATCAGTTCAGTTTGCCTTTGGGCATTGTTTGCTCAGTTTGAACTTTGTACTTGGTTTGGAATTTTGAAATGGGCAATTTGTTTTTTTGGCATATTCAGTAGTTGTTCAGTTTGCCTCTTTGGTTGACAATTTATGCAGTATGTTTGATATTTTGAATTTGTGCAATTCATATCTTTTTTGCAAGCATATTTCTCTTTCCCTCTTTGTGAACCAAGAGTATTCTTGTGATTTGCAGTGAGGGTGATTAACTGATTCTGGCCAGTCACTTTTAATGATGAGTTTTAAAATATCTGTCTTCCTTTTTATTTCATCTGCATTGACTTCTTTTCTTTTCTTTGTTTTTGCAGATAAAAATTATTGAGCAATGGGGAGCATCAGTGGAAGATAAAGACTTAGGAAACTTTTAGGATAGCTTTATTTTATTTCCAATTATTTGTAATAACATTATTTGTAAATACTATAAATGTATTCAAATAACATTTGTACTAATAATTAAAAATAAATAAAAGCTCTTTTGTCAATTAATCTCTTTTGATTCTTCCTCAATTGTTTATTTAATTATTTATGTTTCTTAAATTAAAATAACTGGAAGTAAATCCCAACTATTCTAACTTAGAATAAATAAATAATTAATAAACACTGTAGTCTTGCCACTTAGCATTAATCAACAATAAACTCGGTGCTCCAGTTAACCATAGTAATGCACAGTCAATCACAACAAACGTCCACATGTCTTTTCTTTTACTGATTATACCAAACACTACAAGTTCTCAATTCAAATGCCTCAGCTCATATCCCAGAGTAAATTGAAAAGAACTATAGAATTAATTCTTTCTGAGAATGCGCGCACAAACCCTAGTTCTTGATTTATTGTCAAAGAAGCGCCTGCCTGATCAAACCCTGAGCCAAACTCAACCAAACCCTAATAATCTGCTTGAACTGTTCCAGAGTCCATGAAAACCCTAATTTGGATAGACTGATAAGAAAAAGTCTATTTGACTGATTCTTACACCAATCTGAAAAGTCAGGGAAAACCCGAAGCTGTGATTTCTTGTGGAAAAATAGGAGGGAAAATTTTGGGGTACAACAATCGTCGTCCATGGTGGTTAAGATCATTGCCCCACCAGAAAATATGTTTTTGATCACAAATAGTCCTTCGTAGGTAGGAGTCCATTTGCCCCTGGGATCATTTTGCGGTAAGATGATCTTCTTGATTACAAGATCCCCGACTTGATATACCAGGCGCCTGACTTTCTTGTTGAAAGCCTTGATCATCCGCTTTTGATACGTCTGACCATGGAAAACAGCAGTAAGCCTCTTCTCGTCAATCAAGTTAAGTTGATCAAGTCGGGTCTGAATCCAATCGTCTTCACTCAAACCAACATCTTTCATAATTCGCAAGGAGGGAATCTGAACCTCGATAGGTAAAACAACTTCCATGCCGTATACCAAAGAATAGGGTGTTGCCCTAGTTGAAGTGCGAGCCGTGGTGTGGTACCCGTGCAGAGAAAACGGTAGCATCTCATGCCAGTCCTTGTAGGTGACTGTCATCTTTTGTATGATCTTCTTGATATTTTTATTCGCAGCTTCGACAGCACCGTTCATCTTTAGCCGATAGGGAGATGAATTGTGATGTTGAATCTGGAACTTCTCGCACAAAGCGGTGATCATAGTTTTGTTCAGGTTTGTACTATTGTCGGTGATGATCCTTTCGGGGATGCCGTACCGGCAAATGAGAAGCGAGCAACAACATTCATTGTGACGGATGCGAAGGAAGCTGCTTCGGCCCATTTGGTAAAGTAATCAATGGCCACTAGAATAAAGCGGTGTCCATTGGATGTTGTAGGCTTGATCTCTCCAATCATGTTGATTCCCCACATAGCGAATGGCCAAGAAGCTGTTAAGACATTGTCAGGAACTGGAGGTATATGTACCTTATCCACATAGATTTGACATTTGTGACAAGTCCTGGAATGTTGATGGCAGTCAGCTTCCATGGTAGACCAGTAATAGCCTTCCCGTAGAATCTTCTTAGCCATCGTATGTCTGCTAGAGTGAGTGCCAAAGGTACCATTGTGCAGTTCAGCCATGATCTGTTCAGCCTCAACCTTGTCCACACAATGGAGCAGAATGAAATCATGATTGCGCTTGTATAGGATACCATTGCTCAAGAAGAACTTAGCTGAGAATCTCCTCAAGAACTTTTTGTCGTTGACTTAAGCTCCTTCAGGGTATTCTTGAGCCTCGAGATACCTTTTGACTTCATGAAACCAAGGTCGGTCCACTACTTCTTCGGTATTAATCTTGTGACAATGTGCAGGTTCGTCCATCCGTTCAATGGTGATTTGGGGAGCCTCATTATCCCCGTTAAGTTTAAACATGGAGGACATTGTAGCTAGAGCATCTGCTAGCTAATTTTCTTCTCGCGGGAAGTGCTCGAAGGTAATCTGCTCGAAATGTGGTAACAATGTCAAGACATGTTCTTTATAAGGGATGAGGTTTGGAGGTTTATTATCCCACTCTCCTTTGATTTGACTGATAACCAAAGCGGAGTCCCCAAATACAATCAAAGATTTGATTCCCAAGTCTATTGCAGCCTTGAGACCAAAGATACAAGCTTCATACTCGGCCATGTTGTTGGTGCAGTTGAAGCAAAGTCTAGTTGTGAAAGGTGTATGGCAACCTTCTGGAGAGATGAGTATCGCGCCGATACCGTTGCCAAGTGCATTAGAGGCACCGTCAAAGTACAGGGTCCATCGGGATCCTTGTTCAGGTCTGTCATATGGTCTGAAATCTTTAACGTTGTCCAATGTCATAATGTCTTTGTCGAGGAAGTCAAACTTCATGTATTGGTAATCTTCGACAGCTTGATGAGCCAGATGTTCCGCTAGCACACTCCCCTTTATAGCTTTTTGGGTCATGTACTGTATGTCGTATTCCGTTAAAATCATCTGCCACCTTGCTATTCTTCCAGATAAAGCAGGCTTCTCAAAGATGTACTTGATCGGATCCATCTTAGATATCAGTAGAGTGGTATGAGTCAACATATACTGCCTTAGCCGGCGAGCAGCCCATACCAAAGCGCAGCAAGTTTTCTCGAGCAGTGAGTATCGGGTCTCACAGTCGGTAAACTTTTTGCTAAGGTAATAAATGGCATGCTCTTTTCGGCCAGACTCGTCATGTTAGCCCAATACGCACCCCATTGAATTCTCTAAGACAGTCAGATACATGAATAGCGGTCTTCCTTCGACAGGTGGCATCAAGATAGGAGGTTATAGCAAATACTCCTTGATTTTATCGAAAGCAAATTGACAGTCATCATTCCATTTAACCACCTGAACTTTCTTCAACAGCTTGAAGATTGGTTCACAGGTAGATGTTAGGTGAGAAATGAACCTTGCAATGTAGTTTAGGCGTCCTAAGAAACCTCTGACCTCCTTCTCAGTGCGAGGGGTAGGCATTTCTTGTATAGCTTTGACTTTGGCAGGATGAACCTCGATGCCTTTGTTGCTGACAATGAAACCCAAGAGTTTACTGGACCTGACTCCAAAGGTGCACTTGTTAGGGTTCAGTCTGAGCTTGTACTCCTTCAACCTGACAAACAGCTTTTGCAAATGGTAGAGGTGTTCTTCTTCAGTTTGTGATCGAGCTATCTTGTCATCTACGTAGACTTTTATCTCATGATGTATCATGTCATGAAACAAAGCTACCATGGCGCTCTGATAGGTTTCCCCAGCATTCTTCAGTCCGAATGGCATCACTTTGTAGCAGAACGTACCCCACTGTGTAACAAAAGTAGTTTTCTCCATGTCCTCAGGGGTCATTTTGATCTGGTTATAGCCTGAGAATCTGTCCATGAAAGAAAATACCTTGTGTTGAGCTGTATTGTCAACCAAGATGTCAATGTGCGGTAGTGGAAAGTCATCTTTAGGGCTGACCCTATTTAAGTCTCTATAATCCACGCACATTCTCACTTTGCCGTCCTTCTTAGGCACGGGCACAATGTTAGCAACCCATTGTGGATAGGAAGTAACAGCAAGAAACCCATCATTGAACTACTTCATAACTTCTGCTTTGATCTTTTCAGACATGTCGGGCCTCATGCGGTGGACTTTTTGCTTAATTGGCGGACAGTCTTCTCTTGTGGGTAGACGATGAACCACAATATTTCTATCGAGTCCCGGCATGTCTTCGTATGACCAGGCGAAGATATCAACATATTCATGTAACGGCTGAATTAAGCGCTCCTTGACACTTGGCTCTAGGTTGCCACCCACTCTTACTTCTTTTTTGTCTTCCTCAGTACCCAAGTTGATTGTTTCTAACAGCTCCTCATGAGGTAGAATAGCCATTTCTTCCTGTTGTAGCAGTCTAGCCAATTCTCCTGGCACCTCACAATCTTCCTCACCTTCGTATTCGACGTGGTAGACCAGATCTTTAGAGTCACTGAAGACCATAGCAGAATTGTTACCCATGGAATCCGGAGTGGAAGGGTACCTGCATTTGTAGCTGTGGTGTGTGTAAGGGATAGACAACTTTAAACAAATAAAATGCAAAAAGAAAGACAATGAACACAAAAGTTTATATGTGAAAACGTCCATGATTCATTAAAATGGAATATGAAGATGAAAAATCAAACCCTTACAAATGGACCTATGTGCCTCGGGTAAGCCACAAGGCTAAAAGTGTACGAATTGTTTGAGAATTATTACAAACCAACAGAAATGTTTGAAAGATAAATTACTGATTTATGAAAGTAATGGGAACAAAGTCTTTTGCTTCCCAATTGCACAGTCCTCCATCAACAATAGGGAAAATCCAGTCTTCCAAGTTGCTCTCCTCTTCACTATCCTCCAAAGTATTGACTCCATGATAGGTGATCTTCACTGGTGGCCCTCCAGCCCGGAAGCGATGCACAACCTTTTGACTAGCCGAAGTGAAACCCAAGCTGCATTTGTCCGATTTGAAAGGAAAGTCGGGAAGCTCCCCCCAGATTGTGCTTCCTCCTTCTTCAATCACAACCTTTGCATCTTTAAGGGACGACATCCGAGGCGGAGGTCTGGTAATCATGGGTATAGAAGCCACTGTCTTGGTTGCCGCAATCTCCTCAGAGAACTCTTCGAAGTGTTGGAAAGGGGTCTCGATGAATTCACCATCCAATTCTACATAGCGGAAAGAATTTAGATGGCTTATCATGTATTCCTCTTCGCTATGAACAGTTATAATTTTCCCCTGGACAGGGTACTTGAGCATTTGATGCAGAGTTGAAGTGACAGCTCCAGCATGGGGAATCCAGGGTCTTCCCAACAAGCAAGAATTGGAAGGATGGATGTCCATCACATAGAATATGGAGTTGAACGTTTCAGCTCCCACTTTGATCGGGATGTCCACCTCCTTGTGGACCATCCTCTTAGAACCATCAAAGGCTCTGACAATTATATTGCTGGGCTTCAAGGTTAAACCTTCACAATATAACCTATCAAAGGCTTTCTTCGGCAAGACATTCAACGAAGAACTAGTGTCTACCAGTACATGTGCTAGAGTAGTCCCTCTGCATTCCACTAAGACATGCAAAGCGTCATTATGTTTTCTCCCTTTTGATGTTAGATCGACATCGTAGAATCCTAGACCATTGTCAAGTGTTAAGCTAGCTACACATTTTGGAACTGATCCGCGGAGGTTTCATGTGGCACATGGGCCGTCTTAAAAAATCTTATCAAAGCTTTAGCATGAGCCTCTGAACAAAGCAGCAAGGCCAACATAGAGATCTTTGAGGGGGGTTTCCCCAGTTGTTCTACAACATCATAATTGCTTTTCTTGATTATTTTCAAAATCTCTTCCATTTCTTTTTGAGAGGTTTCAGGGATGATCAACGGCTGAGCCCTAGTCCTGACAGGCTCATCTTGGATTCCTTTCTCTCTATCATCATCAGCAGCAGAGGGGATAACCGCAGGAGTTACAACTTCTTCAATAATTGGAGTTCTCGCATATACATTTACCGGTGCAGGAGTAACCTTAGGAGCAGCTGAGGGTCCGAAGATTGCCTTTAGAGGGGCAATCTCCGGAGAGAAAATTCTTCCACTGCGGGTGATTTTACTCGTTCCGGCAATGTTTCCAATGTCGGAAATTTTTTCATCAGAACTCTCTTTAGTTCATTCAATTTGTTTAATACCGTGGTAGTAGATCTCTCCACCATAGGTCCACGGTATTGATTTGTCGGACTTGTACGGGACGGGCCCGGGCATGGTTATCTTCAAAGGTGCAATCTTCGGAGCGGATGTAATATTAACAGGTCTTTTGGAGACCTTGGAAAGATTGGAGGATATGGTAATTATTGAAACATCATTGACAGGAGTCGGGGTAACAGGAGACTTTTCAAAAAGGATTTCTTGGTTATCCATTAGGCGTTAGATGCCTAACTTCAACAATGGACAGTCGGTTGGTAAGGATGAACAAAGGCAGCAATCTTCTTCACAACCTGGGAAAATCCTAGCCTTCAGCAAATTCAACTTGATTATCGGTATCAGAGTCATCAAATTATCAACAGTAGCAACAAAAAGATCCTCTTCAACAGCATGGGCATTGTGGCCATGCCTTGGAATTGGAGCAGAGACCACATTCGGCTTTTCAGGGGCGTCAAATTCAACTTCTTTAGCATTTATCAAATCCTGAATCTTATTCTTGAGGGCCCAACAATGGTTAGTGTCGTGCCCCGGGCTGTCTAAATGATAAGCACACTTGGCATTTGAATGGTAGAAAGGAGAAGTTGTATTTGGATTCTTCGGGGCCTCTTTCAGAATGACAAGGTTTAACTTCAAGAGATGGGGTAGAATCTGAGCAGGAGTCATGTTTATCTGGGTGTATTTCCATACAGGCCTTTCCACTCTTGCTTGGTTGGTTCTGGGTTGATGGTTTCTAGGATGATCAGCTGCAGACTTCTGAATCATTACTGCCCCCAGCGCTGGCTGGCGCTCAACTCTTCCTTGACCTCTTTGGGAGTAGACAGCTAAGACTTCTTTCTTTGCTGGAAAAGTCTTTTTGATGGCAGCGGAAGCAGATGCATCTTTTTGAATTTTCCCGCTCTTGATTCCGGCTTCAACTCTCTCACCAGTTAGAATTAATTCAGTGAACCCCGCAGAAGAGCTCCCTATCAAGTGATTGAAAAAGGGGCCTGACAGTGTACCCAAGAACATATCCACAAGCTCTCTCTCGGATAAAGGTGGTTGTACTCGTTCCGCCAAGTCTCTCTATTTCTGGGCATACTCTTTGAAGCCTTCATTTGAGACCATGCCCATACTCTGTAATTGAGTACGGGTTAGTGCCAAGTCCGTATTATATTGATATTTTCTGTAGAAAGTGGCCGCCAAATCTTCCCAATTATGCACATCAGACCTCTCCAACTGGTAAAACCAATCCAGCTACGTCCCCGATAAACTGTCCTGGAAGAAATGGACCCATAGGTCTTTGTCAGAAGAATGCGGTTGGATTTTCCTGACATAAGATCGTAGGTGTATGTTGGGACAAGACAACCCATCATACTTAGCAAACAGAGGTACTTTGAATTTAGGAGGGATCACAATCCCAGAAACCAGCCCTAGTTCTTCAAAATCCAGTCCAGGCACTCTCTGTACCTCCATATCTGCCAGACGTTCTTCTAAATTCTTGTATTTATCATCTGCGGGAGGGTACTGCTATTCAGAATAGTCTTCGTCCTCTTCTTCTTCTTCCTCCTCAGACTCGGATGGCACTGCAGCTCCCTTTCCTTTTCCTACCCTTTCATCAGATGTTGAGGGGAAATCCAGGACCCTTCTGGATTGACCTTCAAATCTTCTGCCCAAGGTAGCCACACCAACTCTCTTCTTTTTCTTTTTCTATTTTTCCTTCTCTAGTAGAGTTTTGAGCTCATCCTGCCCCTTGGCCAAAGTCAGAAGTAGCTGTTGAAACTGTGAATTCTGCGCTTGTAAGTCTTTAACCTTCTGCTCAATATCCATCTTGCTGAAATAAACAACAGAGAGATAAGGAAACCTGGTGTGAAGACCTGTTTATGCATATGATGAATGATATGTATTCATGTAATGCATTCAAGGATTCAGAAATTCAAATTTGTTTTAAACAAAAAAAGAACACACGTCATATTAATAAGATGGAATTTGTTAGTACATCAATGCCCCATGGACAAAATAATACAAAATTCTAAGGTAAAAAGACGTTGCGCATCCTTTTTGATGCAATGTAGGTGTTGAGAGTCTGCTCTGCGTGAAGTTGACGAGTGAGCTCCAAAACCTTCTTCTCGCTTGCGTAGAATTGGGCTTCGAAAGTGTCGTTGTTGTACCCCAAAATTTGCCCTCCCATATTCTTCAAGATTTGTCAAAGTCAATCTTCAAATGGTTCAAAATCTCTCAAGGGTTGCACAGTCAAACATCCTTCTAAGCCAGTCAAAATTAGGGTTTTGTTTCTCTCAAGGAAGTTGAGGCTTTCAATGGCTCAATCAAGTCTCATGTGCCTATACACATTGTCAAGCATCTACATGCCAAGTTTCAAGGCTCACAGGGTCAAGTTGCACAGTCAAAAGTCCCATTTGCTTCAGTCAACTACAGGGGTAAAATGGTCATTTTACAGTCAAAAGTCAAAAATTTTGGTCAACATCTTATTTTGAAGCCACAATCATCATTTGATCAATTCTTGATCATGATTCCCCAAGCATGGCTCAAAAATCATCAAGATGCAAAAGTTTCTATTTTTGGACAATTGAAAAGTCAACTGTAACTTGACCAGGGCATAACGTTTTCATGGTTCATCAGAAAAATCCCATCCAATTCTCATTTTTAAGGGGATGACATTTCCTACAACTCATCTTCACTTTCCAAGTCCTATAAATGCTCTCACAAAAAGTTATCAATTTCTACATTATGAGTCATTTTCAAAAGTCAACAAAAAGGCATTTTAAGTCAAAGACCATAACTTGAGATTGGTAAATCCAAATGACATGGGACCAAAGGCATTGGTTAGGGGACTTCAAGACCTTTCCAAAATGTCCAAGAACATGTTCATATGATCAAAATTGAGCAAGATATGCATTGGAGAAATTGGGAAATTTTTGGGAATGTGCAAAAGTCAACTATCCTTAAAACTTCAATTTTTGACAAAAGGGCCCACTTTCTTCCACTTGATTCAGCCTTGTCATGCCACCCTCGGGTCCCATGATTAATTTCAAGATCAAACATTTATTTTTCTATTTTATTTAATTTTTATTGATTTAATTCATTTTAAATCTTTAATAATTCAAATAAAATCTAAAAATCAATGAAATAGTATCCTTTTGATTTATACAGCTTTCATGTGTCATATGCCAACTCACAAATTCGTGCTAGGGGCTTTTTGTGCATAAAATCCAAGATTTGATTCAATATAGGAAAGTTCTTCAATGGTGTTAAAACAAGAATCTCCAAAACTTAATTCCATGGATCATTGGCCCAGCTGCTGACCTAATTCTATTCCCATATATGCACACAACATAACCCTAATGACATTCACGTGCAAAAGCTGCTACAGAGCCATAAACCAATTCCAAAAAAACTCAAGAAAATTTGAAAACAGTTCTCCACATTCCAGGCCCTGTCAAACCAATTTGAGGATTCTAATACCTTGCATAAGTCCCCAGGAACACATTGCAATCAAAATCAAGCACTAAAGCCACAAGAATCATCAAAAATGGTTTAACACTTTGTACATATTTTTCAGAATCGCATCTCATTATTCATGCACATTTGATATGTTTTGTTGAGTGTTTTGTGTTCACAGGACCCATACGAAGCTAATGGTGTGGTTCAATTGCTTTGAAACACCCTGAAACCGAAACCACCATGGATAAGTTTTAGGGTTTTGAAGCTTTCAAATTAGGGGTTTGTAATATAGGAAAAATCAGGCTTTGAAAAATCCATGGTTGGATTCGTCAGGATGAGACGAGACTAAAACTACCCTCGCGAACAATTTATATTAATCAGGGAGCTATTCGCTAGTTTTGACTTTTGCAGGTTGTGGGGGTTTAAAACCCCCGCTAATTGTTTTGTTTTACAGGCAAAAGGAGGAAGAAGACAATATGTGTGGAGACGTCATTGGGCAATTCAAATATAGCGCGCGTTTTTGTTAATTTCCAGCATAGGCATTATTTTCATATATTATGTTTATTGCCCATTATAATAACAAAGACAACCCAATGGCCTAGTGGGAGATGATGTGTCTGGTAAGCATTGGGACCTGGGTTCGATTCCCAGGTCCCCCCAAAACTCAATATTATTTTTTCTAATGTGTTCCTATGCAGGCTTCCAAACAGCGTCCATCATGCATCTCAAGCGATCAGCCTGCCAAATGGCCACTAACGCCAATCTGATGGCCATGAGGCGTGGACCATGGTGTTCCCAGTCAATGCTTGCACACTTGATTCCATAAAGTCAACAGGCTTGGCTTATTGGGCCTCAGAAATTCCAGATCCACCTCCATTTTTGGTCCAGCACCCCTGGTTAATTATTCTTTTTTCATTTTCTTTTTCCTTTTATTTTCTTTAATAACTATTATTATTATTATTATTTAATTCATAGATAATTATTTTCATAAACAAAAATCAGAAAAACTAATATTTTTATTATTATTATTTATTAATTTCACTACTAATTATTTTTGTAAATAAATTCTAACATTAATTAATTTAGTTGTTTAATTAGGACAATTTTAATCTTTTTCATAATAAATAAAATCAACTTAGAACTTAGGTTTTCTCTAACTTTTGACTTCTAATTTCTTTTTATTTTATTTCATAAAAAACATAAAAATACAAAAAAACATTTTTTCTTTTAATTAATTAATTAGTTATTAGGGTTAGTTTCTTAATTAATTGCAAAAAAGGGACAAAATTCAATTCTTTCTCAAAAGGGTCAACACCCTAAGGACGTTCCCGATTAAATTTCTATTCGCGCGTATTTATTTATTTTGATTATATTTATGTAACTGCTTCCGGAAATGTAATAGTTAATTAGGACCTCCTTTATCGCTTTATTTATTTTCTCGCAGTTTATTTTTTCCAAACGGGTTTGTTTTTGGCGATGTATATACCCGCGCCTTGTAATAGCTAGATTTACCTTTCCGCACTTTATTTTCCGCGCTTTTAACTGTTAATATGCATGAAAGACTTGTATGAATAATAAAATCAATCCGTAGCTCACAAATGCATGATCAAAGATAAACATAAACTGAAACAACACACATGCACATGCCACTCCTAGGGTACGCCTCACTGGTTGCCTCGAACGTGGTCGTCAAGTCTAGGGTGTTTTAGAGGTCGCCCTCCTGTCTAAAGATCCAGTTGCCTCGAAACGGTTGCCTCGGATAATAAGGATCTAGGACATTAGGGTTACTTCTAAGATGTCCTACCATTGCTTTGGTGACCACACATGTCCCTCATAATCGAATTGACCCGAACAACTCCAACGACAGTGCTACCTACCTCTCAATGGTGGGATAGCCCTATCTAAAGGACTCTTACACAACCTAATTCCTTAGAGTAGGTAGATTTCTCCTAGGTACTTGCTCTTTCAAAAAACAAAAACATTTTTTCAGACTTACACTTTCAAAAAGTTTTCAAACAAATTTTTCATATACTCTTGAGGACAGATACAAGAGTTACTTAGAAATCTTTCAAAACGAAACTTTTTTTCAAAACCCACACACACTTGAAAAGCAAACAATTTTTGAAAACATAAGAGAAAGTACCAAAGAGCCCGTGGATAACCACGGATATAAAGGGTGCTAACACCTTCCCTTTCTATAAATCTACCTCCCGAACCGAGAAACATTCTCAAAGAAGGAATTTTGCTGTGCTCTTGTCCTTTCCATGTTGGAGAACATAAAAGACGGTGGCGACTCTTGTTTACCGCGACATTTTGCGAACCAGCTTTAAAACAGTCAGTTATATTTCCACCGATCACAGAACTGGCGACTCTGCTGGGGAATATCAAAAGTGAGGTGTACCTTAGGATTAGACCACTCTTGTTTTCAATTGCTTGCTTTGTTTGCTTTAATATTGTGGGCCTGTTTTGGGAGTTTCATAGATTCTAACTCGGATCTGGGGGATACCTTTTAGGTAGCAACAAACTGTGAGGGAACTGTGCGGGGTATACCGACACGGTTGAAGTAGTTGCTACGTTGATGTGGCACTTTGGTGAGTACCGGTAACCCTTGAGTCAAGTCAAGGAGAGTACGGGGCCACCGCGTGGTGTCGTGAAGCATCAACTGACCTTAGGAACCTTACTTGACCATCCTGGCCTCTTTAGGGGTAGTGAGATGACCGACTTTGGTGCAGTCCGAAGTTGGTAGATACTCGATACTACACTCATTGAGGGTTGTTTTCTTGGAATATTTTGGTCGCCAGTTCAGTGGCTAAATCAAAACAATGAACATAGAAAACAACCCAATGATATTGAGCTCCTTAGAACCCGGTTACTTTTGATAGGACAGGTTTTGAGCCCACCAACTTCAAGAGGGTAGTACCCAAACTTCATGCTGGCCTGAACTCTAAGGGCTGTCTTGTGTGACTTGTGTGCCTTCAAACTTGACTACTTGCATGCTTGTTATCTGACACTTGAGTTTCTTGCAGGTTTTGTTTACAGTCCTTAATCTGGACTCATAACAGGGTTTACCTACATTACTCCACGCATAGCATAACATCATACCATCATACCATTACATACATCCTACATAAGGACTAACCCATTTCAAGGATCTCAAGGGTTTATGATACAGGTCATGATGAATCAAATATCTAGCAAGGGGCAAAGGGGATTTATTTTCCTCTAGCCAAGGTTGTCCAGAAATCCAAGCATGATGACCTGAGTCAGGGGCTATGACCCACTCGATATGGTGAGCCTTGACTCTTGAAGAAGGACTCTCAACAATATGCAGTGCCTTCCATCAAGCTACAAAACGCAAATTCTAACAATTTTCTTGTTTACCCCGCGAGATCCTTGAAAACATTACATGCATACATACACATCATTGCATAACAGGTCTCCCAGTACATGTTGCTTACTTTCTTCGCTGTTTATTTCAGCAATGGCTTCCCAACAAGACAACCAGAATCTTCATGCTCAAGAGACTCAGTTCGGGGAAATCCTCCTGAATCTATCCAAGGGGCGGGAAGAGCTGAGAACACTCCTCATGGGGACTTTGGTCAGGAACAATCCAGAAGACGATAAAGACGAACGGCTGAAACGTCTGCAAGCTGAGGTAGATACAATGAGAACCAAGATGCTGGGGCAGATGGCTCTTATCCAAGACTTATCTCAAAAACAAGGAGAGCTCAGGGTTCTCGTCAACCAACTGCTTCGGGACAACCAACTGGGGCAAACATCTTAGGTTGAAAAGCCAGTCGCCATTAAATTCCCTTTGAGACAAGAAGACAAGGGAAAAGCTCCTCAACTTGCTTCAGGGTCACAAATTCAGTATCAACCTCACCAGCTTCAGCAAGACAGTATGAAGCAAGTAGTCAGGGTTGGAGACCAAACCGGTAATCAGCCTCCAAGAAGTCAAAGGTTTGGTTCAATGAATAGACCTCTCCAAATTGCTACTACTTCACAGGTCCAACAACGACCTCGCCAAGAACAACGGGTTGATCAGAGCAAGCCAGACAAGCCCAGGAGGCAATTCACCCAGCTCAACACGTCGCTGTCCCAAGCTTTGTAACACCTGTTAAAGTTGAATCTGGTGACGTTGATAGGACCTCACCCTAATCCTAAGACTTCTTCACCCAACTATAATCCTGGGGCCAGGTGCGCATACCATTCTAACAGCCCGGGGCATGATACTGACGACTGTTGGAAGTTGAGGTACAAAATCCAAAGCCTGATTGATGAAGGAGCAGTGGAATACACCCCAGATGGTCAGGTCAAGTTCTTCTACTATCCCTGCGAGATTCACCATTTGAAGTGACAAGTCCTGAGACTAGAAGACTTTTTGTTCATTCGAATGTTCAAGTTGTATTTTCTTTGCTTATACAAACAATTATTGTCATAGCAAACTTTATTACTTTGTCAATGCATCGCATATGTCTGTTTTGAATCAATATATTCGCATTCGCTATATTCAAAATTGCTTTCATTTTTTGTGATGTTCAACGCTCGATTAATAATTCTAAGCCTCTTAAGGGAGGATGACGAAAATGATACCGCGATCTTTACAGTATGCTTTTGAACAGACCCCGCTGATGAGGTACAGGCATTGTTTTAATTCCTAAACACTGGAGTCATAAGGAAGATAATCCCTCGTCAACCCCTTTTGAGCCAAAGAAGTAGGAGTTTTTCTTTTCGAAAATTAAAACCCTTAATCATAACCTGGGGCAGGGTAGTTCTCTCAGTTGATCCAAGTGCACAGCGAACGACACCAAAGAAGTCCTTACAAAACAAAAGATATGATGGTTCCGAATAATCATAAAGACCGGAAGTCATTATATCTCAAAAATAAAAGCCCATTAAGTCAAAACCTATGAAGGAGACTTACAAAAACAGGGGCATCCCGCTGACTGCAATTACAAAGAAACAGTTCAGGCAAAAAACAGGGATAACGAAATCAAAAAGAAAGAGGTCCTACAAACCCTCAACCAAAAAAAGGAATGACTGCCTATTCAAAATAAACTGTCAATATCTGAACCATCACCATAATATCAGGACAAAGACTCAAACAAGGTCTAATGCATGATCAGTTGAGTTTAGGTTTGAAGAACATCACGAAGAGCGGGTGGGTACAAATATAATTTGAGCCTCTATCCTTTGTTTCTTAAACCGTGAACCAGGCCACGCTACAACCTTTAAAAGTCCTAGCTGAATCATGGGTTAGTTCGAAAGCATACTGTTACGAAAGGTATCCTGACTCCTTAAGGCTTGCGGTAAAATAACGAGTTGACATCACAGTTTACAAAAAATTCACTTGTTTTTATGAAAAAAACGCATTTTCAAAAAACTTCAAGACAGACATAAGCTTTGAATTTTTAAAATAACATTGTTTGCATATGACTTTTTTGTTCAAACAGTAAAGAAATTCGCACAAAGAATATCTAGTGAACAAAAGTACTTCCAACCAAGGGGCAGACGTGATCATTGTCCGTCATCTGGGGCAGTTAAGTCAAGATTCGGAGAATCTCTCAAATGCCAAATAGCCAGGGGCAAACCTCCCTCTGAATCACTTGGGGCATTGGACATGAATTCCAGCTGCGAATCTTGCACGATCAAACATCTTCTGGTGGTATGGAAACACAATGCTACTAACAGTGACAACTCCCTGCATTCTAAGAGCGTGGACATAATCAAAAAAATACTACGCATAATCAAAGACCCGCTAGGTCGACTGGCCTAGGCAAAAACAAGGGCTTCCCGACGAACCAAAAGGGTTCGGGCAAAAAAAAGGGATGAAATAAAAAATCTGTACACCCGGCAAGTCGAAAACCTGAAAAGGCGACTTGGGAAAAAAGGGTATCCCGGTGGACTGAAAACCCGAAAGGGCGGTCCAGGAAAAAATTAGGGATCAAAAGCGTACGACTATGTCCCATCATCTCGTCACTCGCCTACCAGAAGAAGAATTGTCGAATCGGCAGTTGTCTAACACCTCACAAGGTATCTTCTTCTCTCACATCAGAAACAGGGGCAATAATGAGTTGTCCAAGCGATCTAGTTGCCCTGTCAACCAAGGTACCAAGGTAGGTTCGGCTGAAGAACATAACCAAGAGGCCTTCACTCCCTTCAGAGTAAGACAAGATTCAGCAACACTCTCCCCAAGCAGAGTTGGCCTCCCCTCAGCCCCGAAAAGGCACAGTATCTCCAGCAAGTCAGCGATACTCTCCCCAAGCAGAGTTAGTCTACTGTCAGCCTTAAGGAAATTGGGCATCCCCAGAAGATCTCAGTATTCCCCAGCGGAGTATACAGATGTTCCTAAGCAAGCATCCCCGGCAGTCTTAATATAAGATTGTTCCCCGGCGGAATACAGACATCCAGTGGAGCCACTTCCAGTACAGTTCAAAAGTTTCCCCAAGAAAGTTGAATCAATCTCCCCAGTAGATTATGGAAGCTTATCCCTAGTAGATTGGAAGCTTGTCCCTACAGAGTACATACGTCTCTCCCCGACCATATTCAAAGGTTATTCCCCACCAGAACTTATAACTGGGTTATCCTCAGCTAATTACCACGGAAAGATCGTCCTCGGCGAAGTTCTTCCTATCCCTCAGCGGAGTTCATCAAATATCTCAACATAACTTATCAACAGGAATCCCCAGCGGAGTTCTCATTAAAACCTCAGCGAAGTATCTCTTCCCACAGAGTATCTCCCCGCAGAGTAATCTCTCCCACAAGTTTATTCCCCAACGGAGTCATCTTCTCCTACCGGTTTATTCTTGCAACCATCATCCCCAGCGGAAACGAAGAACGCTACTCTTCAACATCAGCCCAGGATTTAACTTCCCGGCATCCGTCAAGGATTTATTTTCCTAGACGAAAATACATTCATAAACATCACATCTTCATACATTATAGCATGCATACGCATCATACAACACGAATCTCATTTAGTTTTGAGAACATATTAAAATCATGCAGTTCATGCATCATGACATTGCATACAACTGATGTTTTGCCTTTTCGGGAAAAAGGTCAATCCAAAGATGATCACTATCAACTGTCGCAATTCCAGATTCGATTCATGTATCTAGCCAGGGCATATCTGTGAGTAACTAATTGTAGATTCGATTCCTGTATCCGGCCAGGGCATGTCTGCATGAAGAGTTTAGAGATTCGATTCCTGTATCCAGCCAGGGCATATCTGTAGACGACCAATTCCAGATTCGATTCCTGTATCTAGCCAGGGCATATCTGTGAGTAACTGATTATAGATTCGATACCTGTATCCAGCCAGGGCATGTCTGCATGAAGAGTTTAGAGATTCGATTCCTGTATCCAGCCAGGGCATATCTGTAGACGACCAATTCCAGATTCGATTCCTGTATCTATCCAGGGCATATCTGTGAGTAACTGATTCTAGATTCGACACATGTATCCGGCCAGGGCACGTCTGCATGAAGAGTTTAGAGATTCGAATCCTGTATCCAGCCAGGGCATATCTGTAGACGACCAATTCCAGATTTGATTCCTGTATCTAGCCAGGGCATATTTGTGAGTAACTGATTGTAGATTCGATTCCTGTATCCAGCCAGGGCATGTCTGCATGAAAAGTTTAGAGATTCGATTCCTATATCCAGCCAGGGCATATCTGTAGACGACCAATTCCAGATTCGATTCCTGTATCTAGCCAGGGCATATCTGTGAGTAACTGATTGTAGATTCGACACTTGTATCTGGCCAGGGCATGTCTGCATGAAGAGTTTAGAGATTCGACTCCTGTATCCAGCCAGGGCATATTTGTAGACGACCAATTCCAGATTCGATTCCTGTATCTAGCCAGGGCATATCTGTGAGTAACTGATTGTAGATTCGATTCCTATATCCAGCCAGGGCATGTCTGCATGAAGAGTTTAAAGATTCGACTCCTGTATCCAGCCAGGGCATATCTGTAGACGACCAATTCCAGATTCGATTCCTGTATCTAGCCAGGGCATATCTGTGAGTAACTGATTGTAGATTCGATTCCTGTATCCAGCCAGGGCATGTCTGCATGAAGAGTTTAGATATTCGACTCCTGTATCCAGCCAGGGCATATCTGTAGACGACCAATTCCAGATTCGATTCCTGTATCTAGCCAGGGCATATCTGTGAGTAACTGATTGTAGATTCGATTCTTGTATCCAGCCAGGGCATGTATGCATGAAGAGTTTAGAGATTCGACTCTTGTATCTAGCCAGGGCATATCTGTAGACGACCAATTCTAGATTCGATTCCTGTATCTAGCCAGGGCATATATGTGAGTAACTGATTGTAGATTCGATTCCTGTATCCAGCCAGGGCATGTCTGCATGAAGAGTTTAGAGATTCGATTCCTGTATCCAGCCAGGGCATATCTGTAGATGACCAATTCCATATTCGATTCCTGTATCTAGCCAGGGCATATCTGTGAGTAACTGATTGTAGATTCGACACCTGTATCCGGCCAGGGCATGTCTGCATGAAGAGTTTAGAGATTCGATTCCTGTATCCAGCCCGGGCATATCTGTAGTCGACTAATTCCATATTCGATTCCTGTATCTAGCCAGGGCATATCTGTGAGTAACTGATTGTAGATTCGATACCTGTATCTAGCCAAGGCATATCTATGAGTGATTGATTATAGATTCGATGCCTGTAACTAGCCAGAGCATATCTGCATGAGGAGTTTGAAGATCAACACCTATAACAGGCCAGGAAACCATCTTTCTTTCTCAAGTACGCAAGTTCTCACTAAGGAATCTCTTACGCGATCGACACCCCCGATGGCATCTTTAAGCCCATCTTCATAACTATCTATTACCTTTCCAAATGGCATCTATAAGCCCATTCCCGACAAGGTTCTGTCACATCTCCAGATGGCATCTATAAGCCCATCCTCCCATACCATCTTTCCAAATGGCATCTATAAGCCCATTCCCGACAAGGTTCTGTCACATCTCCAGATGGCATCGATAAGCCCATCCTCCCATACCATATTTCCAAATGGCATCTATAAGCCCATTCCCGACAAGGTTCTGTCACATCTCCAGATGGAATCTATAAGCCCATCCTCCTATCCACCATCTCTCCAAATGGCATCTGTAAGCCCATTCTCGACATCACGTTGCTGATACTCCATTATGTGAGTGCAAATTTCTGGGCACTTTAGTGTTCAATCATCTTCTACCTTCGGATCACGAAAGGCATGCATGCCAATCTACATCCTCAGGTTTAAGAAGATTGAACAGGGGCAACTGTTGTACCCCAAAATTTTCCCTCCCATATTCTTCAAGATTTGTCAAAGTCAATCTTCAAATGGTTCAAAATCTCTCAAGGGTTGCACAGTCAAACATCCTCCTAAGCCAGTCAAAATTAGGGTTTTGTTTCTCTCAAGGAAGTTGAGGCTTTCAATGGATCAATCAAGTCTCATGTGCCTATACACATTGGCAAGCATCTACATGCCAAGTTTCAAGGCTCACAGGGTCAAGTTGCACAGTCAAAAGTCCCATTTGCTTCACAGTCAACTGCAGGGGTAAAATGGTCATTTTACAGTCAAAAGTCAAAATTTTTGTTCAACATCTTATTTTGAAGCCACAATCATCATTTGATAAATTCTTGATCATGATTCCCCAAGCATGGCTCAAAAATCATCAAGATGCAAAAGTTTCTATTTTTGGACAACTGAAAAGTTAACTGTAACTTGACCAGGGCATAACTTTTTCATGGTTCATCAGAAAAATCCCATCCAATGCTCATTTTGAAGGGCATGACATTTCTTACAACTCATCTTCACATTCCAAGTCCTAGAAATGCTCTCACAAAAAGTTATCAATTTCTACATTATGGGTCATTTTCAAAAGTCAACAAAAAGGCATTTTAAGTCAAAGACCATAACTTGACATTGGTAAATCCAAATAACATGGGACCAAAGGCATTGGTTAGAGGACTTCAAGACCTTTCCAAAATGTCCAAGAACATGTTCATATGATCAAAATTGAGCAAGATATGCATTGGAGAAGTTGGGAAAATTTTGGGAATGTGCAAAAGTCAGCTATCCTTAAAACTTCAATTTTTGACAAAAGGGCCCACTTTCTTCCACTTGATTCAGCCTTGTCATGCCACCCACGTGTCCCATGATTAATTTCAATATCAAACATTTATTTTTCTATTTTATTTAATTTTTATTGATTTAATTCATTTTAAATCTTTAATAATTCAAATAAAATCTAAAAATCAATGAAATAGTATCCTTTTGATTTATACAGCTTTCATGTGTCATGTGCCAACTCACAAATTCGTGCTAGGGGCTTTTTGTGCATAAAATCCAAGATTTGCTTCAAATTAGGAAAGTTCTTCAATGGTGTTAAAACAAGAATCTCCAAAACTTAATTCCATGGATCATTGGCCCAACTGCTGACCTAATTCCATTCCCATATATGCACACAACATAACCCTAATGACATTCACGTGCAAAAGCTTCTACAGAGCCATAAACCAATTCCAAAAAAACTCAAGAAAATTTGAAAACAGTTCTCCACATTCCAGGCCCTGTCAAACCAGTTTGAGGATTCTAATACCTTGCATAAGTCCCCAGGAACACATTGCAATCAAAATCAAGCACTAAAGCCACAAGAATCATCAAAAACGGTTTAACAATTTGTACATATTTTTCAGAATCGCATCTCATTATTCATGCACATTTGATATGTTTTGTTGAGTGTTTTGTGTTCACAGGACCCATACGAAGCTAATGGTGTGGTTCAATTGCTTTGAAACACCCTGAAACCGAAACCACCATGGATAAGTTTTAGGGTTTTGAAGCTTTCAAATTAGGGGTTTGTAATATAGGAAAAATCAGGCTTTGAAAAATCCATGGTTGGATTCGTCAGGATGAGACGAGACTAAAACTACCCTCGCGAACAATTTATATTAATCAGGGAGCTATTCGCTAGTTTTGACTTTTGCAGGTTGTGGGGGTTTAAAACCCCCGCTAATTGTTTTGTTTTACAGGCAAAAGGAGGAAGAAGACAATATGTGTGGAGACGTCATTGGGCAATTCAAATATAGCGCGCGTTTTTGTTAATTTCTAGCATAGGCATTATTTTCATATATTATGTTTATTGCCCATTATAATAACAAAGACAACCCAATGGCCTAGTGGGAGATGATGTGTCTGGTAAGCATTGGGACCTGGGTTCGATTCCCAGGTCCCCCCAAAACTCAATATTATTTTTTCTAATGTGTTCCTATGCAGGCTTCCAAACAGCGTCCATCATGCATCTCAAGCGATCAGCCTGCCAAATGGCCACTAACGCCAATCTGATGGCCATGAGGCGTGGACCATGGTGTTCCCAGTCAATGCTTGCACACTTGATTCCATAAAGTCAACAGGCTTGGCTTATTGGGCCTCATAAATTCCAGATCCACCTCCATTTTTGGTCCAGCACCCCTGGTTTATTATTCTTTTTTCATTTTCTTTTTCCTTTTATTTTCTTTAATAACTATTATTATTATTATTTAATTCATAGATAATTATTTTCATAAACAAAAATCAGAAAAACTAATATTTTTATTATTATTATTTATTAATTTCACTACTAATTATTTTTGTAAATAAATTCTAACATTAATTAATTTAGTTGTTTAATTAGGACAATTTTAATCTTTTTCATAATAAATAAAATCAACTTAGAACTTAGGTTTTCTCTAACTTTTGACTTCTAATTTCTTTTTATTTTATTTCATAAAAAACATAAAAATACAAAAAAACATTTTTTCTTTTAATTAATTAATTAGTTATTAGGGTTAGTTTCTTAATTAATTGCAAAAAAGGGACAAAATTCAATTCTTTCTCAAAAGGGTCAACACCCTAAGGACGTTCCCGATTAAATTTCTATTCGCGCGTATTTATTTATTTTGATTATATTTATGTAACTGCTTCCGGAAATGTAATAGTTAATTAGGACCTCCTTTATCGCTTTATTTATTTTCTCGCAGTTTATTTTTTCCAAACGGGTTTGTTTTTGGCGATGTATATACCCGCGCCTTGTAATAGCTAGATTTACCTTTCCGCACTTTATTTTCCGCGCTTTTAACTGTTAATATGCATGAAAGACTTGTATGAATAATAAAATCAATCCGTAGCTCACAAATGCATGATCAAAGATAAACATAAACTGAAACAACACACATGCACATGCCACTCCTAGGGTACGCCTCACTAGTTGCCTCGAATGTGGTTGTCAAGTATAGGGTGTTTTAGAGGTCGCCCTCCTGTCTAAAGATCCAGTTGCCTCGAAACGGTTGCCTAGGATAAAAAGGATCTAGGACATTAGGGTTACTTCTAAGATGTCCTACCATTGCTTTGGTGACCATACATGTCCCTCATAATCGAATTGACCCGAACAACTCCAACGACAGTGCTACCTACCTCTCAATGGTGGGATAGCCCTATCTAAAGGACTCTTACATGGCCTAATTCCTTAGAGTAGGTAGATTTCTCCTAGGTACTTGCTCTTTCAAAAAACAAAAACATTTTTTCACACTTACACTTTAAAAAATTTTCAAACAAATTTTTCATACACTCTTGAGGACAGATACAAGAGTTACTTAGAAATCTTTCAAAACGAAACTTTTTTTCATAAACCCACACACACTTAAAAAGTAAACAATTTTTGAAAACATAAGAGCAAGTACCTAAGAGCCCGTGGATAACCACAGATAGAAAGGGTGCTAACACCTTCCCTTTCTATAAATCTACCTCCTGAACCGAGAAACATTCTCAAAGAAGGAATTTTGCTGTGCTTTTGTCCTTTCCATGTTGGAGAACATAAAAGACGGTGGCGACTCTTGCTTACCGCGACATTTCGCGAACCAGCTTTAAAACAGTCAGTTCTATTTCCACCGATCATAGTTGCGCTCTCCCTTGAGCTGTATCCAACTCCTTTGCAGATCTTCGAGTGATGTTGGCATGTCAAGATGTAGGAGGGTGTATGGAACCTCTCCTTCCATAACAGGCTCTATAATCACAGGTAGAATGTAGGGGTAAGGCATCATAAGACTTTGGGCGCGGGTTAGTACCCACTTGAGGTAGGGCTCAAGAGGGATGGAATTCTTGTGTCCCAAGGTCTTACTGTCTACCATGTTAGTCATCCTCCAAGCTCGGATAAACCTTTGTTGGAGTCCTTGATCGTCGTTGTCGAAGTTAAAAACCAAGTCTGGAATCAGCATGTCATGTGGGCAATCCCTTCGGGCATACCCAAAATGTCTCAGAGCCAAGCAAGGGTTGTAGGTAATGCCTCCCCTAATGCCAAGTAGAGGGACATTAGGGAATTCCCCACAACGGTCAATGATGATGACATTATCTTTTGATCGAGAACACCAATGAATGTCTGAATGTGTAAGAGTCATCAATCGTTGTGACCACCTCAAACCTTGCTCATTCTTCAAAACTGATTGGGAAAGATGAGAAATAAACCATCTTGCCAGTAGAGGAGTACAGCACATGAGAACACCTCTTTTCCTCATTGTTCGAGTGTGAAAAGAGTGGAGGATATCCCCAAGCAATATAGGCATCGGGTTGCGAGCCATAAAGATTTTGACAGCACTCACATCTATAAGTTGGTCAGGGTTAGGGAACAAGACCAATCCATAGATGAGAAGAGCTACAATCTCCTCAAAAGCTTACAGGTCCAATGATTTCCAGCAGCTTTGGGCCTTCTCAAACAGAAACTTTGCCAAGAAGCCTTTGACACCACTTCTGGTTTCCCAATGACTTGTAACATCTGATGGTTGCAAGTGTAGGGCTTGAGCAACATCTTCAGGCTTTGGATCTCTTTCCGTACCGTTGTAGGGTAGTTGATGGAGAATAGGAATCCTCAAGAGTTGAGAAAATTCCTCCAAAGTAGGCACAAGTTGGTAATCAGGAAATGTGAAGTAGTGGTGTAGGGGGTCAAAGAACTGGAAGATAACTTTCACCATGTCCTCCCCAATGTTGGTGTTGACTAAGTTGAGAAGACGACCATGCCTCTCGGTGAATGGAGAATTCTTAGGAATCCTTGAAGCTAGCTCCTTGAGTTGAGGAGGAATTCTTACAAGGTTGACTTGAATTGTTTTCCTGCGAAGTGAATCCATTACCTACAAAACAGGAACAAAGATGAAAATCCAAATCCTTGAAATGGTTAGTGGATGCATATGATGCTTCATGATGTTATGATGTTATGCACAAGTATATATGTACAAACAACTCACACAAGATCCTAGTTTCAGGCTTGCATGGGGTTTCATAGGTAAGTACCCCTCTTGAAGTTTAGTTGGCTCAACCTGTCCTATAAATAGTAACCGGGTTCTAAGGAGCTCGATATCACTAGATTGTTTTCTGTGTTCATTGTTTCAGTTTAGCCACTTTACTGGCGACCGAAATATTCCAAGAAAACAACCCTCAATGAGTGTAGTATCGAGTATATACCAACTTCGAACTGCACCAAAGCCGGTCATCTCACTACCCCTAAAAAGGCCAAGTTGGTCAAGTAAAGGTTCTAAAAGTCCATTAGTGCTTCATGACATCACTCAGCGGCCCCGTATTCTCTTTGATTAACTCAAAGGCTACCGGTACCCACAAATATGTCGCACTAATATACTTATTGCTTCAACCATGTTGGTATACCCCGCACAGTTTCCACAATGTATTGCTATTTACCTATGAATGTTTCCCAAATCTGGGTAGAGGATTTAAACCCAAACAGTAGAACCAAAGTGTAAAGCATACAAGTCAAGCAAGATAAGCATGTAAAGGTGATCTAAAAACCCTAAGGAAACCCCACTTTCATATTTATATCCCCAGTAGAGTCGCCAATTCTGTGATACGGTGGGAGAACTGACTTGAGGTTTTGCGTTTGTGTTTGCAAATGTTTCAGTTTAGCAAGAGTCACCACCGACTTTTATTTTATCCAAAAGGAAAGGTAAAAAAGCACAGAAAAGACCTTTGAGATTATTTTTGGGTTCGGGGGGTAGATTATGAAAAGGGAAGGTGCTAGCACCCTTTTCATCCATGGTTTTCCATGGGCTCTTAGTTTCTTGTTTTAGATCACTTGCTTTGCTTTTTCAATTGTTTGAAATGGTGCTTTTGTGTGTGGTTTTGAAAATATTTTTAAAAGAGGCCTTTGTCTAGGCAACCTTTGTCATGATTCTTGTTTGAATGTATACAAAGGTGTTTGTCTTTTGAAAAATGTTTCAATGTTTGAAAGTTTGTTGGGAAATTGTTTTGAAATGTTTTGAAATGTGTGTGATAGTTTGAAAATAGCAAGGATAGTTTGCAAATTGATCAAGTAACTAGGAGTTGTCTACCCTACTCAAAGATCTTTCCTACACATTTTTATTCCTTTGATATTATTATTTTACAATTGCATTTGGTAAACAAACCTATCTTTGGATGTTAAACGGGACGGGCATGGGTCATCGTATGACCATGATAACAATATTGCCAAGTATATTTAGCAAGTTTTGAGGGACTAGATCATTTTTGGTTAGGCAACCAAGATAGCGTCATCGAGGAACTATGATCTTTTTGTTTGATTTGTTTTGCCAAGATACCTAGCATGCATACCATGGCCATGTTTTTTAAGGCAACAAGTGGGTGAAACCCTAGAGATGCTTGTGCGCATTGTGTTGTCATTTTTCATGCATTTTTGTCTTGTGTTTAGTCATGCTATTTGTTTGATTTTGGTCTTTTGCATACAAAACCCTAATCTTACTATCATGGCATTTGAAAGCGATAAAATGCGTAAAAGTAAATCTAAGACTATTACAACATTATTATGGGGAGTGGGATACAAGTTTGAATAGGGGGATATTTGCACAAAATAAAACCCTAAAATATTATTACAACCAAATTAAAATATTGCACAAATAAATAAATAGAAAATTATTTAAATATACAATAAAATATAAATATGCAAAATGTTTTTGTAATTTTTTATGTATGTAAAAATAAGTTTATTTATGTCTTAAATATAAGAAAATAAAAATGATTATTTTTTGGAAAGGGTGGAAACCCTAGTTTTTTTTTGGTTAAAAGAAAATATATATTCTAATTATTATTTATTTCATTTATGTACAAAAAAAAATATACAAAAATGTTAGAAAATTAAATATTGTATGAAAATATTAATTTGAGTGTATAAATAATAAAAATAAAAAATATAATATTTTTATATTATTTACAAATTTATTTAAGAAAATAAAAGTATTTAACCTAATAAACTATTTTTTGTCATAAAAAATAATAAAAATAATAAAATAAAAATGTAAAAATTAAGAAAATATTTTTGGTGATTTTTAATATTTAGAAAAAATAATAAAAGTTAGAAAATATAAAAGAAATGAAAAATAATACAAAATATAATAAATGGGCCAAGGGGGTGCAAAAAGTAAGCAAGGGGTGTCAAAAGTCAAGCAAACCAGGCCCAGCCCAATATCACTTCATCCATGTCCTTGAGACAAAAATACGCGTGCGCCATGTACAAACTTGTATCTCCTGCATACGTGATTAAAAACAAAATCTTGCAATATAAAAGTTATAGCTCATCATCACACGATTCTAATGATATAAAAAACTTGATCTAACTTTCAAAGACCAGAGAGAATTTTATCATCCCCAATTTCTGACCTAAAAATTTCAGCATGTTCATCATCTAAATTCTCCTAGCTCAGTTAATATAAATACAAGATATGAATATGTACAGCTTAAGGACATTAAGGGCTACATTTTTGTTTCACAAACCTAAGCCTAAGGATGTCTAAATAAGGAGATAGAAAGTTGGAAATTACCTTGTTCAGTCAAGTTCGAATATGGCAATGTAGCAACTTTGAATGAGGCCTGAAGGTCTTTTGAGCTTGCTTGATGTTCCCTTGACCTTTCCCAATGCTTAGCTTGCTTTGAAATGGCTTGAATCTCCCTATAGAACTCAACCTGCAAACTCAGAAATTGAAAATGGTGAAGCTTGAAAATGAAGTTACAGTTGCTTGAGAAGGGTTTGGATAGTTCATATGGGATGTATGGAATGTGTCTGAAGTTGTTCAAGATAAAACGCACGAGGCAATTTGGTTTTGGCCTGAGTTCTGCAGAGCTTGCCCTGTTTGGGAAGAAAATGGGGTTTTTTGTGCTTAAGTGTGTTTGAGGTGCTATGAGCTCGTGTTTTAGGCTTGGTATAATGTGCTGAACTTGTTTGAAATGAGACTCAGGCTTGGTTTTAACAGATGTACAAGTTATATTGACTTTTGCCCAATTGCTTGTTTTTGAAGAAAAAAAGGTTGAAATTACAAAGGCCAAGGTTGTACAAGCTAGATCAAGGTCTGCAAATAGTTGGTACACTTTTCCTGATATCTGTGGAGTTGGTTTTCAGCAAAAGCTTTGGTCCATGGCTCAAGATAAACAAAGTTTGTAAAAGCTCACTGTATCAAAGTAGCAATGTTAACTTTTTGCCATTTTTGGATTAAACCCTTGTACAAAGTTTCAAAGAACAAAACAATGCCATTAACCATTGTATTTGCATTCAATTTTGGAGTGTAAAAAGGATTAGAACCTGTAATGCAAGTACAAGCATGGTTCAAAGTGATTTGCAAGTTGTAACATGGTGCAAAATGCCTTTGACAAAAGTGATAATTTTCCATTTTCAAACTTTCGATTCTCCCTAACCAAGAATGATCCTTGAGAGTTCTTTGACATTTTGGAAAGCTTGTAACATGCTATACAATCTATATTTGAAATGAATTTTGAGATTCCAAATGGAACTAGGTGAAAAGTTTCCATGAAGATAGGTCAAAATCCTGCCTAAACTAGGGCAAAATTTCACTAAGTTAAAAGTTTCATGGACCCTTGTTCACAAAATCATAACTTGAGATCCAAGCATCTTTTGGGAAAAAATTGTGAACCAAAGTTGTATATTTTGTGGATGACTACAACTTTCATGTTGGAAGTTTTCTTTGAATCCAATTGTATCATGGTGAAAAAGTTGGGAAAAAATAAGAAATTTTCATAACTTAGAAAATTTCTAAGTTATGAAAATTTTCCATTTTAAACCCTAATTTCCAAAATTAGGTTTCTTGGTGAACAAGTTTCATGTTTTTACACATCTTGATGAAAAATGACCCTTGGCACTTGATTTTGACCAAAAAGTCAAAGTTTGACTTTTCAGTGTACAGTTTATTTTTGATCAATTGATTGGAAAATTCATCTGTCAATCCAATGCTTTTGAGATCTTTTGAACCTTGTGATTAGGTCAAGATGATGCCATTGAGTCCTTTAAACCATGATTGAATCCAATTGGTCATTGGCTAGGTTAAAAATCAGAAATTGCCCTTCTACAGTCAAAACCCTAAAAATGACCATTTTGCCCTTTTGATGATCTGATTAAATTTCTTGAGGAGTTGTGGTCCAAACTTGATAAAATGATTCATATGAGTCTATAATGTTATTGTGGATCAAAAATTATGAGGTTTGACTGTAAATTGGCCACAGTTGAGTTTTTCCTCAATACAGTTGATTTTTAGGTCAATTGTCCAATTGACTGGGCAAAAATGTGATTCAAGGCTTGAAACTTGGTATGAGCAATCTTAGGAGTCCAACATGAAGTATGAAAGTCACATGAGGCATTGGAAGTCCAAAAATACCTGTGCAAACTCAAACCCTAATTTCAGGTCAACAGTGCAAGGAGATGTCTTGAGTAGAGCAAAACCCTAATCCTGCCTTGAGTCCAAAGAGTCTTGTGAGGAGAATCTTGATAAAATGAGAGGGCAAATTTTGGGGTACAACAGCTACGTTAGTGTGACATGTTGGTTTGTACTGGTATCCCTCGAGTCATTCAGGGAGCATACTAGACTTCTGCGTGGTGTCATAAGCACCAACTGACCTTAGAACTTTAATTAAACCAACTTAGCCATTAGAAGGTAGTGAGATAGCCGGCTTTGGTGCAGTCCGGTTGATACTCGATACTAAATTTATTGAGATTTGACTCTTGAGTTTTGTTTGGTGGCAATTCAATTTTCGTGCTAGACGAAACTTGTGGGAAAAATCAGTGATATTGAGATCCCTAGAACCTGGTTACTTCTTTAGGACAGGTTGAGCCAACTAAACTTAAAGAGGGTACTTACCTAAAAACTCCATGCAAGCCTGAACCTAAGGCCTTGCATGCTTTGCTTGTGTTTGATTATCTGTTTGAACATGACCATAACATCATGACATCATGCCATATCATTTTCACTGACAATTTCAAGGATCTCAAGGGCCTGTGATGCAGGTTATCATGAACCAGACGTCTAGCAAGGGGCAAGAGGATTTATTTTCCTCTAACCAAATGCCATCAAAGTATCAAGAATCAACGTCAAAATAGGGGTGAGGGGATTTATTTTCCTCTAACCAATGTTGTCGAAGACCAAAGTACCTTATCTTGAGTTAAAGGATAGGACCCACTCGACATGGTGATCTTGATTCTCATAAAAAGGCATTCAACAGCACGAAGTTCTTCTGTCAAAGCTACGGCCAGATTCAACTTCTAACGTTTCACTTTTGTTTACCCTGCGAGATCCTTGAAAACATTGCATCTACATATCATGCATCATTACATAACAGGTTTTCTCATCTTCTTGATGTTTATTTCAGTAAAATATGGATCTTGAACAGACTATCAAGGAACTCCAAGAACAGAATGCCCAATTCCAGGAGACCCTCCTGAACCTAGCTCAAGGACCGAAAGATATGATAACACTCATTGCCAAAAAGAAGAAGACTTGGAAGCCAATTTCTATCCTCAACATGGGAAAAAGATTCAAAGTTCCTGCTAAACCAGTTCAAACTGCTGATATCACCTCTGATGAAGAGGATAACCAAGAGAAAGACGGTAGAAGTGTCAGGGCTGAAGGTGGAAGCAACTTTAGTTCTGGTAAGATGCTTGAGGACGAAGACTATTCTAATGAACAGTATCCTCCTGGTGATGACAGATACAAATAGCTGGAAGATCGCCTCAAGGCCATGGAAATCGAGAAAGTTCCTGGATTAGATTTCGGAGAGATGAGTTTTATTTCGGGGGTAGTTATCCATTATAAGTTCAAAGTCCCTGCTTTTTCTAAATATGATGGTGTCTCTTGTCTGAAACTTCATCTGAGGTCTTATGTTCGGAAGATCGAACCCCATACTACTGATAGAAAGTTATGGGTTCACTTCTTTCAGGAAAGTTTGTTTGGTACACAACTCAAGTGGTTTTATCAGCTTGAGGGAACTAACATCTGCACTTGGGAAGACTTGGCTGCTGCTTTTTACAAACAATATCAATATAATGTTGACCTTGTACCAACTTGCGTACAATTACAAAACATGACTATGGGTTCGAATGAAGGGTTCAAATAATATGCCCAAAAGTAGAGAGAGTTAGCTGGAAGGGTGCAACCTCCCTTATTGGATTTGGAGCTAGTTGATATGTTCATGGGCACTCTAACGGGTCCATTCCTTAATCATCTAATTGGGAGTTCTTCATCTGGTTTTACTGAGCTGATGCTAACCGGAGAACATGTCGAAAGTGGTATTAAGAGCGGAAAAATTCAAGTGGTTGCATCTTCAAATGCTGTGAAGAAGACATTCAATGGTAAGAAGGAGACCAATGTTGTTTATGGCCATAAGGGCTATGGTAAAAATGACCGCAATCAGTTTGTGGGAGCGATATTTATTTCTAATCATGCGCCTGTTCAACAACAACAACGGGGCAATAAGCGTAGGTCAGACGCTCCGGGAAGGCAATTTACCCAGATTAATATGCCATTGTCTCAGGCGTTACAACATTTACTAAAAGCGGAGCTGACTACGCTAAGGGATTCTCCTCAGAACTCCAACACCTCATCTCCTAAGTACGATCCAAATGAGAAATGTGCTTACCATTCTAGCAGTCCTGGGCACGACACTAATAATTGTTGGACCCTAAAAAACAAAATTCAGGACATAATTGACAACAAGGAGATTAAGTTTGATCCTCCGGAGACCCCAAATGTAATTAATGCACCTATGCGGAAGCATGACAAAGGAATAAGTGCTATCGATGATGTTCTTTATGTTGCTACTGTAAGTGAATTTCTAACTCCCCTACAAATTATTAAGAAGAATTTGTTGCAGGCCGGTCTATTTTCGGGCTATGTTAAAAAATGTTACTGCTGCGCAGTCCAACCCAATGGTTGCAAGTTGATGAAGGAAGGCGTTCAATGCCTAATGGACAATCATATAATTCTTACCGAGAAGATTTCATCTGCTGAGAATATGTGTCAAGACTTATCCGTAATTTCTGGCCCTCCTGTCAGGATCACCTCCAAAGGTCCTATGAGGATTACTTCCAATCCGAAAGCTTCTCCCATGATCATCACTACACCTGGACATATCCCATATTCTTTGGACAAAGCTATTCCTTGGAACTATGGATCTGACGTCTACTACCATGGCGTCAAGCAAGAACTAGCGACTTTCGAAGATGAAGTTACTGAAGTTGTTGATCTTGGCATTGACAATATTGCTTAGACTAGTAAGGTTACTAGAGGCAGAAGGGTTTTCTCCCCATAAATCTCTCTGAAGACTGTTGTTACGCCTGTTAAAGTTATCACTACCGGGTCAACTGCTGAGACTCCGGGAAAATAGAAAATAATGGAGCCTGCCCAGACGGAGGCGCCTAAAGAAGATACAGTTGAAGATACCTCTAGACAAGAGTTATAAGAGGTATTGAAGATTATTGGAAAGAGTGACTACAAAATTGTTGAACAGCTAGGGCAGACCCCATCGAAAATCTCTATGTTATCCATGCTATTGTGTTCTGAAGCTCATGCATAGGCTTTAGTAAAATTCTTGAAAACTGCTCACGTGCCAAAAGAGATTTATGCCGATCAATTTGGAAGTTATGTTTCTAGCTTTTCGACTGACAATGGATTAGGTTTCTCTGACGCTAATCTGACCCCGGAGGGAAGAAATCACAATAAGGCCATGTATGTCTCCATTGAATGCAGGGGCACTATTCTGGTTCATTTATTGGTTGATACTGGTTCCTCGTTAAATTTTCTACCGAAGGGTGCCCTGGACAGACTTGATGGCAAATGGGTTATACTAAAAGCCAGTGATATTATAGTTCAAGCCTTTGTATAAAGGTAGGTTTGCAAATATTTGAATCTACCTTCTATGTAATGGACATTCGGCCAGCTTACTCTTTCTTACTAGGACACCCCAGGGTTCATGGGGAAAGCGTTGTTACCTCAACCCTACATCAGAAGTTAAAGTATCCTGTGAATGGAAAGAATGTTACTATCTGTGGTGAAGAAGAGTATATAGTTAGCCATTTGAATTCTTTCCGATATGTAGAGATGGACGGTGAATTCATAGAGACTCCATGTCAAACTTTTGAAGTCATCCCTCTCGCCTCAACTAAAGATGTTACTGCCATTCCCAAAGCTACTAGGGTTCCGCCCATGATGGCTTCAATGAAATATGCTAAAGCCACTATAGAAGAAGGTGGTTGTACTATTTGGGGTCAGCTTCCTGATATCCCCTATAAATCTGACAAGTTTGGTTTGGGTTTCACTGCAGAGAGTCTGAGGGTTGTTCGTCACGCTCGTGCTGTAAGGCCACCATTCCACATCAGTAACAACGGAGTCAACATAATAGAAGATGCTGACAATGATTATGACATTGACAGCTTGATCTTTCCTACCATTAGTAACAGGCTCAACAACTGGAAGGTGGAAGACGTTATCTCTATCTCATTTAGTCAGGAATAATAGCTACATTTCTTTTTTTTTATTTCTTTCAAGTTTTAGCTTTGTAGTATTTGAACAATGACTTTAAGCCTTGTGCCTTACCCGGGGCACAACGGTTCTTTTGTTAAGGGTTGTCATTTCATAAACATATTTTCATTTAATAAAGCATTGGACGTTTTGCATTCAAATTTTATGCTCTTTGTCTTTCTTTTCACTTTTATCACTTTCAAATAGCTATGTGTTCGTACACACACCAACACAATACATTGCAGATCTACATCCACTTTGAATCCCGTTGATAACGATTCTGCTATTGCCACTTACGACTTTGAAAATCCGGTCTACCAAGCCAAGGACGAAGGTGAGGAAGATTGTGAAATACCTGGAGAACTTGCCAGACTGTTAGTACAAGAAGAGAAAGTTATTCAACCACATGAAGAGCCAGTTGAGGTGGTAAACTTGAGTACTGAAACAGACAAAAAAGAAGTCAAGATAGGCCCTAACTTAGAGGACGGTGTCAAGAATAGGTTAATACATATGTTAAATTAATATGTTGAGATCTTTGCTTGGTCATACGAAGACATGTTAGGGCTTGATACCGATATTGTGGTTCACTGTCTACCAATGAAAAAGGGATGTGCTCCGATAAAGCAGAAGGTTTGTCGCATGCGTCTCGAGATGTCAGAGAAGATCAAAGTTGGGGTAATGAAATAGTTCAACGCAGGTTTCTTAGTAGTAACATCATGTCCTCAATGGATTGAAATGTTGTTACAATACCGAATAAAGACAACAAGGTGCATATGTGTGTAGATTACAGAGATCTGAACAGGGCGAGCCCTAAAGATGACTTCGCACTTCCACATATTGATGTTTTGATCGACAACACCGCTCAGCACAAGGTATTCTCCTTCATGGATGGTTTCTGAGGATATAATCAAATCAAGTTGGTACCTGAAGACATGGAGAAGACTACTTTTGTCACACAGTGGGGCACTTTCTTTTACAAGGTTAAGCCTTTTAGGTTTAAGAACGTCGGTGCAACATATCAGCGTGTTATGGTGGCTTTGTTCCATGACATGATTCATCACGAGATAGAGGCCTATGTCGATGATATGATATCCAGATCAGAGACTGAAGAAGAGAATTTGGACCATCTACATAAGTTGTTTGAGAGACTGAAGAAGTATAAGTTGAGGCTGAATCCGAACAAGTGCACCTTTGGGGTGAGGTCTGGTAAACTCTTGGGTTTCATTGTCAGCAGTAAAGTAATTGAGGTTGATCCTGCTAAAGTCAAAGTTATTCAAGAAATGCCCGCTCCCCATACTGAGAAGGAAGTCATAGGTTTCTTGGGACGACTGAATTACATTGCCTAATTCATTTCTCATTTTTTTTACTGCTACTTGTGAGCCGATCTTCAAGTTGCTAAAGAAATATCAGGTAGTAAAGTGCAATGATGATTTCCAGATAGCCTTTGACAAAATCAAGGAGTACCTACAAGAACCTCCAATTGTGATGCCACCAGTTGAAGGAAGACATATGATCATGTATTTAACAGTGTTAGAGAACTCAATGGGGTGTGTACTAGGGCAGCATGACGAGTCTGGTCGAAACGAGCATGTAATATACTACCTTAGCAAAAAGTTTACCAACTGTGAAACCAGATACTCATTGATCGAGAAAACTTGTTGTGCTTTGGCATAGGCTACTCGCTTACTAAGACAGTATATGTTGACACATACTACTTTATTGATCTGTAAAATGGATCCCATCAAATACATATTCGAGAAACCCGCTCTCTCTAGAAGGATTTCCCGATGGCAAATGGTCTTGACAGAATACGACATTCAGTACACCACTCAAAAAGAAATCTAAGGAAGTGTACTAACAGATCATTTGGCTCATCAAGCCACAAAAGAATACCAATCTATGAACTTCGAATTCCTGGACGAGAATATTATATTAGTTACAGATTATGAAGAACCTGGACCGTATGAAGGACCAGAGCTAGGATCCTGGTGGACTATGGTTTTTGATGGAGCTTCTAAGGCACTTGGAAACAGAATTGGTGTTGTAATTATCTCTCCTTAGGGTTGCCATACACCCTTCACTGCTAGATTATGCTTTGATTGTACCAACAACATGGCTGAGTATGAAGCGTGCATCATGGGCATCAGAGCTGCTATTGACCTGAGAATCAAGTTCTTGAGCGTATACAGGGACTAAGCCCTGGTAATCAGTCAAATAAAGGGAGAATGGGATACTAAGCACCTGAATCTTATTCCTTTAGAGAGCATCTGTTGACCTTAATTTCGTACTTCAAGAAGATCACTTTTGAACATATTCCACGGGAATAAAATCAGTTGGCAGATGTATTGGCTACCATGTAATCTATGTTCAAAGTCAGATGGGACAAAGAGACTCCCAGAATTACTATTGAAAATCTAGACGAACCTGCACATTGTTATGAAGTTGACACTGATGGAGTATAAGAGAAGCCTTGGTTTTGTGAAGTGAAAAGATACCTTGAGGCTCAAGAGTACCCCGAGGGGGCATATATCGATAACAAGAAATTCCTATGGAGGTTCTCAACTAAGTTCTTCCTGAGCAAAGGAATTCTGTACAGGCGCAACAATGATTCAACTTTGCTTCGTTGTATGGACAAGAAAGAGGCGGAGGAGATTATGGAAGATATGCATGAAGGTGTCTTTGGTACTTATTCCAGTGGACATACTATGGCTAAGAAGATTCTGAGAGCCAGTTATTATTGGTTGACTATGGAAACCGACTGCCATCACCACTCAAGAACTTGTCATAAGTTCCAGATCTATGCTGACAAAGTACATGTGCCTCCAGTACCTCTGAATGTCTTGACAGCTCCTTGGCCGTTTGCAATGTGGGACATTGATATGATTGGAGAGATCAAACCTACTGCTTCCAACAGACATCACTCCATCCTCGTCGCCATTGATTACTTCACAAAGTGGGTTGAAGCAGCCTTGTTTTCCTCCGTTACTAAGAATGTGGTCGCCATGTTCATTAAGCATAACCTTATTTGTCGATATGGCATCCCCGAAAGGATTATCACAGACAATGGCACCAATCTCAACAACATTATGATCATGGAACTCTGCATGCAGTTCAAGATCAAGCACCACAATTTTTCTCCGTATCAACCGAAGATGAATAGCGCAGTGGAAGCCGCCAATAAGAACATTAAGAAGATTATACATAAGATGATGGTGACATATAAAGACTGGCACGAGATGTTTCCAATTACTCTCGATGGCTATCTCACTTCAGCTCAGACATCAACTGGGGCAACCCTATTCTCTCTGGTATATGGTATGGTAGATATCCTACCTATTTAAGTTCAAACTCCTTCTCTGAGAATCATGAAAGATGCAGATTTAGACGAAGACGAGTGGATTCATACTAGGTTGGATCAATTGAATTTGATTGACGAGAAGAGATTGGAAGTTTTTTGTCATGGTCAGATGTATTAGAAGCGTATGATCAAAGCCTTCAATAAGAAAATTAAGCATCGAGTATATCAGGTTGGTGACTTGGTAATAAAGCGCATCATTCTACAACAAGGTGATCCCAGGGGAAAATGGAATCCCACCTACCAAGGGCCATTTGTGATCAAGAAGATATTTTCAGGCAGCCCTATGATACTTACCACCATGGAAGGTGAGAATCTTCCACACCCCATGAACGCGGATGTTGTACCCCAAAATTTGCCCTCCCATTTTCACTCAAGACATGCTTTTAAAGGTCCTCAATTTCTCAAGGATGACTAAGAATTGACCAGACAAATTCTCCTCCTAAGGCAATAAACCTCAACTAGGGTTTCAATTTTAAGCAATATGTGTGAGTCCCAAGGATCCCAAATGTTCTCCTTGAACAACAAGTTTGCTCAGTCAACTGCTCAAATACCTAGAAATCAATTATGCTAGGTCAAAAGTCAATTGTGGCCCAAATACAGTCAAACTTCAAGATTTTTGGTCAACATCAACATTTTAAATTAATATCCATCATTTGATCCATGGTTGATCATGATTCCTCAAGAAATGCTCCTAACTCCTCAAAAGTCACAAATGGCAAATTAGGGTTTCTATAGGAAAAGTCAACCAAATTTGCTAGGAATAACTTTATCATACTTTATCATAAATTTTTCCATCAAGGCTCATTTTTAAGAGAATCTAATTCCCTACAACTTCTCTTTAGCCCTCAAGTTCAATAAATGCTTCAATCAAAAGATACAAGTTCATACATTATAGGTTTTTTCAAAAAGTCAACAAAAACACCTTTTGGGTCAAAGCTCCTTACATGAACATGGAAGATCCAATTGTGATTAAACGAAAAGGGTTGTTTAGAGGACATCATAAGCTCTCTAGAAAGTCCAAGAACACTCTCTTAGGGTTAAAATTGAGAAAGATATGCATTGTTAAATGCACTACAGTGGCAGAACCGACTATTTAATACTGGTTTGCGTTTTGCATTTTGTGTTCGCAAAATGTCGCGGTAAGCAAGAGTCGCCACCGAATTTTATTTCATCTAACCGGAAAGGAAAAAAGTACAAAAAAATCCTTTTTTCTAAGTACGGGGGGTAGATTATAGAAAGGGAAGGTGTTAGCACCCTTTCTATCCATGGTTTTCCATGGGCTTTTAGGTACTTGCTCATCTTTTTAAGTTGCTTGTGTGTGGGTGCTTTGTTTTTTGAAAATGTTTTACTTCGTGATAACCCTTGTATCAGTCCTCAAGAGTGTGACGAAGTTGTTTTGAAAATTTATTTGAAAAGTGTAAGTGTGAAAAGTTTTGATTTAAGCAAGTACCTACTAGCATCTACTTACTCGAAAAAAAGATTGTTTCTATTCTTGTTTCCTTTACAACGCTATCCTACTATTGAGAAATAAGTAGCACCGTCGTTGGTAGTGGTAAGGGTCAATTCGAAAGGGATGTACGGTCACTAAAGCAATATTAGGATACCTTAGTAATAACCCTAGAGTCTTAAGATCTTTTCGAGGAAACATTTCCGAGGCAACATTCAAATGGGACATTAGATCTTTTTAGACAGGAGGGTAACCACTAAGGCACCCTATACTTAATGATCGTTTACCGAAGGCAACCGAAACGAGAGTATACCCTAAGAGTGATATGTGCGAGTGATTTGTTTCAGTTATTTATCTTTTCACATTAGGTTTTCCTAACTATATTAATTTGTCATGCATTCTTGCCATACAATCCTATTAACATACATCTAAACAGTAAAATATTTGCAGGAATAAAAATGCGAGAAAATAAATCTACGCTATTACAAGGCTTTGGGGAGGGGGATTAATTACATAGCCAAAAAAACCTGGGGATTTAACAGTAAATAAAAAGTTTGCAAACCTGGGCCCATTTAGCAAAAAATGCAAATTTGAGCACATTTGACTTTTGGCAATTTTGCAAAAATGGTCAACTTGGCCAAAGCATAACTCTCTCAATTTTGACCCTATAGAGGTGTTCTTGGACTTTTTAGAAATCATAGGATGTCCTCTAAGAAACCCTTTTGGTCTCATCTCAATTGAGTCTTCCATGTTCATGTATGAAGCTTTGACCCAAAAGGTGTTTTTGTTGACTTTTCAAAAGGACCTACAATGTCAAAATTCATATCTTTTTGTGAGTGCATATTCTAAACTTGGGAGCTGAAGATGAATTGTAGGTAATTGAATCCTCTTCAAAATGAGATTTATATGGGTCATTTTTTATAAAGTATGAGAAAGTTATGCTTGGTCAAAGTTGAGTTGACTTTTCCTACAAAACCCGAATTCAGCAACTTTTGGGTTTTGATGAATTGTGAGCAATCCTTGAGGAATCATGATCAACCCTTGATCAAATGATGAATAATACTTTAAAATTAGGATGTTGACCAAAAATCTTAAAGTTTGAATGTATGTGGGCCACAGTTGACTTTTGACCTAGTATAGTTGATTTTCAACCATTTGAGCAATTGACTGAGCAAACTTCTTCTGCAAGGCTTGAAACTTGACATGGATGATCTTGAGAACATATTAGGACAAAGGTGAGCATTTGAGTCCTTTGTGGTTCACACATCTTGATGAAAATAGAAACCCTAATTTGAGGTAGGTTGCCTTATGAGAGAGTTTGTCTGGTCAACTCTTGAACTTCCTTGAGCAATTTGAGGACCTCACCTGACATGTGTTGAGAAATAAGGGAGGGAAAATTTTTGGATACAACGTTAAAGTTGACCAATTTTTGGAAAAGTTCACAAATCCAATATTGACCAAACTTGATTTTTTTCTAAATGGGCCCATTTTTCATGATTAACACTTGTTCTTAACATGGCCCACGACCCCTAAGCTCACTCATACTTTACTTCATTATTTTTATTATTTATTTTGATTTTTTATTCATGAAAAGTCAAAATTAAATAAAGAAATAATAGAAAATATGTGACATGTGATTTGAGAATCTTTTTCTCATCAAATGAAGAGTAAAACATGCTAGAAAATCAAAGAAAACGCGTGGGAATAATGTGTGCAAGATTTGGAGAAATTTGGAAAGATTTCATATTATTCCCAAAACAAATATTATGTGATGAATGCCATGGATTCTTGCTCCATTGGTTACCCTAATTTGATTCACTAAATGTACACAACAACCCTAGATCAAAACAACACGTGAAAGCTGCCTCCACAAGTCCAAAAATTATTTCCAAAATTCCAAAGAAAAAGTGAACATTGAACCAAGCGATCTAAGCATTATCCATCCAAACAAAGCATCCTAGTTTCCTCCTGAAGGTCCCAGGAATCATCCTCACTCATTAGCCAAGTCAAATCCTGCCCAAGACACCTCCTTCAAGCATCACCGATTGGTATATTTTCTTGAATTCAAATCCTCTTATTACACAATATAAATGAGTTATGCGTGCATATATGTGTTTATATTGATCATTGTAAATATTTTAACGTGCTTCATGTGAGTTTCAGTGCCAAAATCAAAGCTTACCATTGTTAGGTGTGATATGGTGGCATAACTTAAAGTTTAATACTGGTTTGCATTTTTTTGTTTGCAAATGTCGCGGTAAGCAAGAGTCGCCACCGAATTTTCTTTTATCCAACAAAGGAAAGGCTGAAAAGAACAGAAAAAGACCTTTTTCGAGATTTTATGAGTAAGGGGGCTAGATTATGGAAAGGGAAGGTATTAGCACCCTTTCCATCCATGGTTTTCCACGGGCTCTTAGGTACTTGCTCATTTTTTAAAAATGTTTGTGTTTGTGTTTGTGTGTTTTGAAAGATTTTTGTTTGCTTTATGGTAACTCTTGTATCAGTCCTCAAGAGTGTGATAAAGCGTTTTTAAAAATAGTTTTTGAAAAGTGTGTAAGTGTGAAAAAGTTCAGGTTTGAACAAGTACCTAACAGTTATCTACCTACTCGAAAAAGGATGTTCTTTTCCTCCTTTCCTTTAGATAGTGTTATCCTACTATTAGTGAGTAGTTAGCCCTATCGTCGGATGTTGAGGGACTATCAAAAGGGACGTTATGGTCATTGAAGGCAACAGATAAGGATATCTTAGCATTCGAATGGACTGTCATCATATAGGCAACATCGAGGGACAAGATCATTTTTCTTGTAGCCAACTCGAGGGACGTTAGGGACCATGATCTTTTTGATGACTTTAGAATTGAGGGTCTTTGCTAAGATATCCCTACGTTCGAGGGACATGACCAATATTTTCCGAGGCAACCAAGTGAGGAATACCCTAAGGATGCAAGTTTGAGAAGTGTGTTTTTTCAGTTATATTATCTTGAGGTTAGTGATCTAACAATTGATTGACTTTATTTTGTCATGCACGCTTAAGTTACTAGCCATTATATATACATAAAAATAAAATGCGGAATGTATAAATCTCGACTATTACATGGCTTCGGGGAGGGGGCATTTACATTCCAAACCAAATGGGGAAAAGAAAATAAAGCAATAAAGTAAATTCCTATTAACTATTACATCATGTATAACAGTTACATGAATATAAAATGCAAAAGGAAATAAACGCGCGACAAATGAAAACACGTTCTAAAGCCTAGAGGAAAAATCTTTTTTGTTGTTTTTGTTTTTTTTTTTAAAAGAAAATGATTAAATTAAACATCCTAAAGTCTATTTAGAAAAATGAAAATTAATTAAGAAAAATAGTCTAAGCTTTTTTTTGTTTAGTTTTTATGATGAAAAAAGAAATGATTAAACATAAATTAAATCCTAAGTTCTAATTCAATTTTAATTAAAGAGAAAAAAATGATTAAAATAGTTATTAATTAATTCAAGAAATTAATTATTTAATAAAAAAATCTAATACTAACTTTTTGTGATTTTTTAATTATTTGGCTAATTAAATAAATAATTAAGAAAAACAAAATAAAAAAAGATAAAACAATACAGTGAGGAATTACGCTGGAATTCAGTGAGGAACGCTTGTGATAGCTCATGGTGCACCTCCGTGTGAGAACCATTTGATTTAGATCAATCAAGATCCAATGGTGGTGTTCTGGAGGCATATAATGGACTGGCGTGGCTAACAAGTACTGAATTTGTATGAAACCATTGTTAGAAAAATAAAACGATGGACCTGGGACTCGAACCCAGGTCCTTTTCCTTATACACATGCCTCCTCACCATCTGAGTTGCCTTGACATTCGTTTATACATACCAAACGAAAATAATATAATTTAACATTTCCAGAAATTATTAAAAATAAAAAGAAAGCGTGCGTAGGTTCAAAATGTCCAATGAAGGGCTGCCACGCATTGTCTTCTTCCTCTCTCCGTCGTATTAGATCTGGAACCCTATAGTGACAGTTTTTTGTCCGTCACTATAAACCCTGCATTTGAAACAAGCGTAATACACAAAATAAATTTACTTTGAGGTCATAGGTTGATTGTTGTCAACCTCTTGAGCAAGATGATGTCCTTAGTTTTGGCTAATTTTGGCCATTGTGAAAAATCCAAATTTAGAGGTTCAAACCCTAGAAATGGTAGTATACAATTCTGGCTCCCAAACTGCAATCAAACTAAACCAAAACTCTGCAAATACTCCCACGATTAGATATGCATGGTTAAAATACATTGATATTGCATGAATCATGCAAAACGAATTTAAAGAAACTAAGCAAACCGTGAGAGTGGATGGGGTTGCTTCATGATGTTTCAAGGGCTGGTAAGGATGGCAAACACTTCAGGGAACCTCCAGGAGTGTATTTTGATCTTTAGTTTGGCCTGAAGCAAGCTAGAACATGAAATTCGAATTTTACAATTTGATACTTTTTTGAAAAATGGGCAGGGGTTCTCTAGGCTTCGTATCTGTCTTTGGAGCTTGCAAATGCCTTCTTTATATAGAGAGAGTGAGGAGACATGAGAAGTAATATTTGTAACAGCCATAGACAAACATTTGAATGCCATGAATACAAATATGTAACCTTGGCCAAAGTTATGGGATTTTGTCCATTTTTGAATTTTGCATGAATGTAGACAGGCTGGTCTTGCTTCACACAAAGTTTAGGGCCTCTCCATGTATCAAACCAAGCCCAAATGATAATGGCCCATATATTTTGCAATAATCTTGATTTATTTGATTTTTAATTAAATCAAATTAATATAAAATGAAAATAAAATCTAGACTATGCAAAAATGGATTTAGGGGTCCTCTATACTCTTCGAAAGATGTTTGAAGTTTGAGAATTTGAGCCATTTCCTTAAAAAGTCAAATTTGCTTAATGCATATTTCTTGAAATTTCACAAATTTTCCCAACTTGGGGAAGCCATAACTTGCTTAGTTTTAATCTCATGATGATGATCTTTGACTTTTTGGAAAGCCCAAGATGTCTACTCCAATCCTTATTTTGATCAATTTTACATTTGAAGATTTTATCTTAATGTTAAATGTCTTGGAAAAAAGTGGATTTTATTGACTTTCTAAAAATGACCTGTAATGTATGAACTTGTATCTTTCAAATGGTGCATTTCTTGAACTTGAGGGCTGCACAGAAGTTGAAGGGAATTGTATTCTCTTCAAAATGAGCTTTGGTTGGAAATTTTCTAATAAAGTATGAGAAAGTTATGCTTGGTCAAAGTTTGGTTGACTTTTCCTTTAGAAACCCTAATTTGCCATTTTTTTACTTTTGATGGGTTAGGAGCATTTCTTGAGGAATCATGATCAAACCTTGATCAAATTATGGATATCACTTCAAAATGTTGATATTGACCAAAAATATTTAAGTTTGACTGTACATGGGCCACATTTGACTTTTGACCTAGCATAGTTGATTTTCCAATACTTGAGCAATTGACTGAGCAAACTTGTTGTTCAAGGCATGAATTTTGGCATGGATGATCTTGAGGACATATTAGGACAATGGAGAATATTTGGGATCCTTTGAGCTCAACCATCTTGATGAAAATTGAAACCCTAGTTGGGGGTTCATTGCCTTAGAAGGAGAATTGTCTGGTCAATTCTTGGTCAACCTTGAGCAGTTGAGAACCTCTAGGAGTATGTCTTGTGTAAAAATGGGAGGGGGAATTTTAGGGTGCAACAACTTCCCCTGTTTAATCTTCTTAAACCTGAAGATTTAGATTGGCCGGTCTACCTTTCGTGATCTGAAGGTGGAAGATGATTGAACACTAGAGTGCCCAGAAATTTGCACTCGCCCGAAGTGATACTGTTGGCTGATAATATCGGGAATGAGCTTACCGATGCCATTTGGAAAAGATGACAAAAGATTGTCGGAGATGGGCTTAAAGATGCCATCTAAGGAGTATGATAGAGAGTCGTCGGAGATGGGCTTAAAGATGCCATCCAAAATAGATGTTGACTTCATAAGAATTCTCTTTGTGGGGATTCCTGTTCCTGATGTCCGAGGAGGAGTCCACCGGGGAATGTCTTTTAGGGGAATTGAGTCTAGGAGCTCCGATTGTCCATTACTCTACTGGGGAATCATCTCTTGACTGAAGAGATGGAAGTGAACTGCTATCTGGTCAGGATCCAGGCTTCACAGTGATTTGCTGAGGATGATAAGGTTGACTGATATCTGGTCATATTTCAGGATTCACAGTGGCTTACTAGGGAAATGAGATTAAAGTGTCATCTGGTCATACTCCAAGCTTTGTAGTTTCTCCAACTGGAATAGAAATCAGAAAAATCTTAGTGTTGATTCAACTGAACCAGAGAAAGGATCTACTGGAAAAGAATCAGTAATAAATAAATGGTCGATTCAAACTAAACCCGCGGAGATCTTGATTTATCTTTGACTGGATAAGAACCAGAAAAATCTTAGTGTCGATTTAACTGAACTAGAAAAAGGTCTTGGATTATCTTCAAATGGAATAGGAATCAGAGAGATCTTAGTATCGCTCTAACTGAACCAGAGGGAAATCTTGAATTAACTTTGACTGGATAAGAATCAGAAAAATCTTAGTGTCGATTTAACTGAACCAGAAAAAGGTCATGGATTATCTTCAACTTGAATAGAAATCAGAGAGATCTTAGTCTCTATCTAACTGAAACAGAGGAAAATCTTAAATTAACTTTGAATGGATAAGAATCAAAAAAATCTTAGTGTCGATTTAACTGAACCAGATAAAATTCTTGGATCATCTTCAACTGGAATAGGAATCAGAGAGATCTTAGTGTCGATCTGACTGAACCAGAGAAGGTATTTAATTAACTTTGACTGGAATGGAAATCAGAATAATCTTAGGATCAATTCAACTGAACCAGATAAAAGTCTTGGGTCATCTTCAACTTGAATAGGAATCAGAGAGATCTTAGTGTCGATCTGACTGAACCAGAGAAGGTCTTTAATTAACTTTGACTGGATAAGAATCAGAAAAATCTTAGTGTCGATTTAACTTAACCAGACAAAAGTCTTGGAATATATTCAACTAGAATAGAAATTAGAGAGATCCTAGTGTCGATCTGACTGAACCAGAGAAGGTCTTGTGAGGAAATATTTCTGAGGAATTTACTGAAACAGCCTTTCATTAGACGTGGCTTTTTAGAAGACTACCAGGTCACAAAAGTTATCAACGGTGTTTGTTGATTTGATATTTTCCTGAAAAAGGTAAAGAGTTAGTCATATGCAATGTCATGATGTATGAAATGCATTGTGATGATGTTCTCAAAATAAATGAGATGATGTTGTATGTGATGTGTATGTGTATGCCATGATGCATGAATATGGGATGCTATTACGATATTTTCCAGTCTGGGAAAGTAAATCCCGGACTGCTGCTGAAGAGCGTTGGGATGTTGAATCCTTCGTTTCCACTGGGGATGATGAACGAATATGATTTGTCGGGGATTCCCTCTTTCTGTTTGAGGATATTCTGTCGGGGATTGAGTCTGCTTGAGAATAACTCTGTGGAGGGAGGATGCTTTGTTGGAAGATTTTGCAGATGTAGAGAAATAAACTTTGTTGGGGAATGAGTTTCCGCAGTTGGAGAAATAAACTCTACCCGGGAGGAGGTTTAATGAACTGTTTGAAATTATAAAACTCGGCTGGGGAACACAGATTTCAGCTCTTGACTGAGGAAGTAATTTCTTCTTGGGGAAGGAGAGATCAAAACTTTGGTTGTGTTGTACCCCAAAATTTTCCCTCTCACTATCAAGAATTTTCTCACAAGATCTCCTTTGGCTCAAGACTGCATTAGGGTTGATCAGATCAAGACACCTCCTTAAGCACTGATGACCAAAATTAGGGTTTGAGATTGCACATGGATATTTGAACTTCCAATGCCCCATATGACTTTCATAGATCATTATGGACCCTCAAGATTACTCATATCAAGTTTCAAGTTTTGGATCACACTTTTGCTCAGTTAATTGAGCAGTTGACCGAAAAATCAGTTGTATTAGGGGAAAAGTCAATTGTGGCCAATTTACAGACAAACTTCATAATTTTTATCCACATCAAAATTTTAAACTCATATGTATCATTTGATCAAATTTGGACCACAATTCCTCAAGAAATTTGATCAAATCTTCAAAAGGGCAAAATGGTCAAAATTAGGGTTTTGACTGGGAAAGGGCAGTTTTTGATTTATGACCTAGCAAATGATCAATTGGTTTAAGGCATGATCTCAAGATTCCAATTGCATCATTTATACCTAATGACATAGCTCAAAACATTGCTCAAGTCCAATGGATTGACAGATGAATTTTCAGTCAACTGATCAAAAGTCAACTGTATACTGAAAAGTCAAACTTTGACTTTTTGGTCAAAATCAAATGTCAAAGATAACTATTCATCAAAGCATGTCAAAATATGAAACTTATTCATCAAGAAATCAAAAATTCAATATTTCATTTTAAAAAGTTAAAATTTCTAAACTTAGAAATTTTTCTAAGTGTTGGAAATTTCTTATTTTTTCACAACTTTGAGCAAAATTTTCACCATGATGCAAGATGATTCAAAAGAAACTTTAAACATGAAAAATGTAGATTTCCATGAAATCTACAAAATTTCTTTACACAACTCATTCTAAAAGTGCTTGGATCTCAAGTTATAATTTTAAGAACACATGGTCATGAAACAAAACACTTAGTGAAATTTTGCCCTAATTTGGTCAGAATTTTGACCTAACTTCATGGCACTTTTTCATATAGTTACAATTGTAATTTTCAAAAGTGATTCAAATAGGTGTTTTACAGCACATTACAAGCTTTCCAAAATGTCCAAGAACTCCTTGAGATCATTTTTGAGTAGGGGGAATCGAAGAGATGAAGTTAGGGTTTTCACACTTGAATTACAAGTCATTTTGTGATGAACAAGATTCAAAATTCAAACTTATGCTGCATAACCTCTACTTTTCAAGCCTCAAAATTGTTAGGAACTCAATATTTAATTGCTTGCACAGCTGTTAGAGGTCTCAATTCAAGCATTCAATGCAAGGTCATGCTTTATATCCATTTTGGGAAGAAAGTGCTCAATGCCATTTTGATAAAGTAGCTTTTTGCATAAAACTTGTTCTTGAGACTTGCACTTGTTCTCTTCTGACCATACAAGTCCCATAACTCAAGAGAAGTTTATCTAGACACTTACAATCACTCATCCCATGCTTGTACTTCCTCTTGAAACTTGTTCCCACTTTTCTTGAAAATCAAGTAACATAGCAATTAGCTTGTAACTTGTACTTATGACTCTCCAAAGCACTCAAGACATTTTGCTTATACATACACAAGTTATTTGCCACAAATCTCACACATGCTTGAGCCCTGAAAACACTAAGAGCACAGAATCACCAAAAACACCTCAAAACTTGCCATTTCTGAGTTTTGAATCCAATCTCCAAATTTTCTCATGAGTTTCTTGGCCTTTTACTTTCAAAAGCTTCTAAATAACATACACAAACAATTCCAACACCTGCAACACCACTGTAACACCTCCATCATCATCCACCATTTTCGAAAATAGCACCTTGCACCTTGACTTCTCTAGAACTCCTCAGGCACTTTCAGCTCAAGCTAAGCATCACATTAGCTTCCTGGGAACTTGAGGAAGCTAATCCAATCATTGGAACTCACTAAAAGCTAATCAAACTCAAAACACGATACCCTCATACAAGGTAAGCTTTCTGACTTTTGAACTCTTCATACAGGCATCATTAATGGTTTATTTGTGAATGAAAAATGTAGATATCATTGTCCTAAAGCTAACCATGTCCATAGTTTTCATTTATTTTGCTTGAGCTTATAGAATTTTAAGATTGAAGTTTCTGAAATTTTTAGGGTTCAGATTAGGGCCATTAAAATCCATGCTTGTCTTTGATCTATAATTTTATTAATTTGCATTTCTGAAATCGTGAGGAAATTTGCCACAAGTTTCCTGTTTACATTTTTCATTTTTGTTAAGAATTTAATAAGATACAGAGGTTCAGGCTGGGCGTGAGGTTGGAGATGAAGTTGGCCTCACGAACGTGTTTACCATATATATTTATGGTCTGATATTAGTAAACAGATGTATAGCCAGCCCAGTGGTAGAAGTGCGCGCCTGTGACTATAGGGACCTGGGTTCGAACCTCAGTGGTACCCTTTTGGATTTGTTTCATATTTTGACTTTTTTGGCAACGCTGGGCCTCATCCCCTTGGGCCTTAGGTTTTTTCACTTCTGACCCCCCTTGCTGGCTATTCACACCCTGCCCTATTTTATTTTCTTTTTTCATTTTTATTTATTTGTTTTTCTTAAATATTTTATCTAATAATAAAAAAAATCATTAAAAAATATAAAAACCCTTAGATTTATATTTTGATATAGTTTATTTAGTTTTTACACAAAAAAAATTATTTTATTTAATCATACTTTATTTATTTTACTAATTGATTTGTAAATTTAATTAGAAACTAGTTTTTTTTAGTTATTTTCTTTTACACAATTAAAATATATTATTTTTAAATATAAAAAGACCAAAAATATTTTATAATACTATAAATTATTTTTGAGACAAAAATACCAAAAATATATTCTTCTTATAAACTTAATTTCTTTTTTTAATCAATTAATATATTACGGTTGTATTTAAATTCTTTTCCTAGTAAATTTAGGTTTTACTTTTTACTAATTTACTTAATTATTTTTCTTTTAGTTAATTAGGTTAAAACAAAACCCCTTTTCCCTAAAAATCCAAATAAAAGTCCATTTTCTTTACATTTACATTCTTGTATATTTATTCATTTTTGTACGTTATTTATCTAAATTCAATATGGTTGTAATAGATGATTAGGCTTTATTTTCTTGCAATCCCCATTTGTAATTTGTACACCCCCCTCCCACAAGTATTGTAATAGCGTAGTAATTTTAAATTCCGCAATTTATCACTTTATATACAAATGCTAGTAATTAGGGTTTGTATGGAAAGACTAAAACCAATCAATTAGAAAACCCTAATCAAAGACAAAACCAAGCATGAAAAACAATACACTTGCACACAAGCACCCCTAGGGTAAATCCACTTGGTTGCCTTACAAAATGGTCATATTATGCATGTGAGGTATCTTAGCAAAAACAAGCAAAATATAAGATCATAGTCCCTCGATGAAGCTATCTATGTTGCCTTTCAATGATCTTAGTCCCTAAAAAAGAATACTAAGATACCTTGCAACATTGCTAATCATGGTTATACGATGACCCATGCTCGTCCCGTTTACATCCAAAGATAGGGTTACTTACCAAATCAATGGTAAGATAACAATGTCAAAGGAAAGAGGAAATGAACATGAAAGAATTTTGAGTAGGTAGAATGCTCCTAATTACTCTTCCATTTTAAAACAAAACATCCTTTCTATTTTCAAAACAAACACCAACACTTTCAAAAACATCTTAAAAACTTGAAAAACATTTTCAAAAGATCAACATCTTTGTATATATTCTTACGAAAGAGAATCATTACATAGTTTTCCTAAACAATGGCCTCTTTACAAAATACTTTCAAAAAACACACAAAGCACAATTTCAAACAAAATCAAGTGATCTAACAAGTAACTAAAAGCCCATGGAAAACCATGGATGAAAAGGGTTCTAATACCTTCCCTTTTCATAATTTACCCCCCGAACTCAAGAAATAATCTCAAAGGTCTTTCTTGTGCTTTTTCATCTTTCCTTTTGGATAAAAGAAAAGTCAGTGGCGACTCTTTCTAACCGTAACATTTGCAATAAAATGCAAAACACCCAAGTTAGTTCTCCCACCGTATCATAGGTTGTTTCTACTCTGTGGGGAATATAGACGTCACGGGGTTGTATGTAATGGTGACCTTGTCTCAAACTGTCTCTGCCCCTGTACCATGCTGGAAGGAGTAACTGTCGGGACCGTAAATTATTTTTTGAATTTTTCCCCGTTTCTTAAAGTCATTAGCAACTGTCTTTCTGTTTCTCATGCAAGTATTTGTGAATAATAATCATATTCAAATGCACATGTCAAAAATAAATCACTGGACATTTTTTGCAAAACAAAATAGAAAAAGAAAACAAATGGTTTTGTTCTTTAAAGGAATGATTTGTATTGATTTTTGAAGTTCACCTATAACAGGCATTTTGTACAAAGAGGCTGACGTTCTAGTAGGAGAACGCTGCCGTATAGAATGAACTATAGAAAATAGTATACAAAGAGGAGAAAATAGCTATGTGTAATAATCCCATTGAGTTTCAATTCTGCTATTGTCCCTATGTCCTTGAGCGTCTCAGCACTTTGCTACTTGTCTGAAGCTGACTGAATTGATCGGTACCGTTTGAGCTTGATAGTTAATACTGAAGTCTTGTCGCAAGGTGATCCAACGGGACATAGTTGTACGCTTAAAATCCCTAACTTTTGCCTGGACCTCCCTTTCGGGTTTTCGGTCCACCAAGATACCCTTTTTTACCCAAGCCTCCTTCTCAAGTTTTCGACTTGCCGAGTGTACATATTTTTTTGTTTTTATCCCTAATTTTTGCCCGAACCCTTTTGGTTCGCCGTGATGCCCTTATTTTTTTCTAGGCCAGTCAACCTAGCGCGTCTTTATTTACGCGTAGTATCTTTTCACTATGTCCGTATTCACAGGGTGAGGAAGGTCGTTGTGATCGGTGGATCCGGAACTGACTGTTTAAAGCTGGTTCGCGAAATGTCGCGGAAGCAAGAGTTGCCACCGTCTTTTATTTTCTCCAATATGGAAAGGACAAAAGCACAGAAAAATTCCTTATAGAGATTGCTCTGGGTTCGGGAGGTAGGTTATAGAAAGGGAAGGTGTTAGAACCCTTTCTATCCATGGTTATCCATGGGCTCTTAGATACTTGCTCATTGTGTTTTAAAAATGGTTTGTTTGCTTTTCAACTGTGGGTTTAAAAAAGTTTCTTTGAAAATTTCAGTTCGACTCTTGTATCGGTCCTCAAGAGTGTTTGAAAAGTTGCTTTCGAAAGCTTTTTGAAAAAGATGTCGGTGTGAAAAGTATTTTTTGATTTGTTTTGAAATTAGAGCAAGTATCTAGAGTCGTCTACCTACCCTAAGGAATTCGTCTGTGTAGATGTCCTTTAAAGTAATGCCATCCCACCATTGAGAGGTAGGTAGCACCACCGTTGGAGGTATTCGGGTCAATTCGAAGGTTCGGGACATGGTGATCACCGGAGCAATGGGAAGACACCTTAGAAGCTACCCTCATGCCAGGTTCCTGGATCATGAGGACTTACTAAAACATCCTCTACTCGACGATCACCTTTCGAGGGGCAAGGCAACAACGAGGCATACCCTAGGGGTGGTGTGTGATTTGTGTGTCGTTTTCAGATATTTTTGTCTTGTCATGTATTGGTGATCTACGCTTTTGTTTTTATTTTAACATTCATTCTTTCATGCAATTTAATTAACAGTTTAAAAGATTCGGAATTTAAAAATCCTACGCTATTACAAAGGCGCGGGTCCACATCGCCAAATTAAATCCAGGACCCGATTTGAATAAAAAATAAAGTGGAAGGTAAAAATGTCCTAATTAAGCTATTACATGGCTTTGGGAGAATTACATGAATATTGTAAAAAAAGGAAATAAATGTGCGAAACGAACTGATAATCGAAAGCGAGGGCGTTGGACCCTTTTTAATGAAATTAAATTACGATTAGCAAATTAAATTAAATTAAAATAAAAATAAAAGATTTTTTGGAGTCTTTTTGTATTTATGGATTTTTAATAAGAATTAATGGAATTTAAAACCTAATTCTAGCTATTTTTAATTTATTAAAAAAACATGTTAAAGTTAAACCTAGAATTAACCTAATTATTTAATACAATTTTATTTACAAAAAATAATAATTAATAATTAATATGGTGAAAAAGAAAAAAAAAGGATAAAACTATAAAACCCTAATTCTACAATTTTTAATTTATTAAGAAAAATATTTAAAATTAAGCCTAGAATTTAAAACTAAATTAATTAACAGGATTTTATTTACAAAGAAAATGCTTAAGTGAAATATATTTATATTTTATCTTTTCTGATTTTTTTTATTATTTTTTAATGTTATGAAAATAAATTAATTTAAAGAATTATATTGAAACTAAATAAACAAATAAAATAGAAAAAGATAAAAGAATGAAAGAAGACAAACCAAGGGGGTGTTGACCCCAAACTGGAGGTTATGTGGTGAGTAATTAGGCCCAAGAAGCTTGGCCCTTTTGACTTTTCCTGGGAGCGTGTGGCCTGGTTGACTTATGCACATGGTGCTCCTCAGATCAAGGCCCTTGGTTGGATCTCTGAGACATGTGGCGCGCTTGGATCTAAGGTTGTATGGTAGGCTTTTGGATTGAATCTGCACGGAATCACATAGAAGCAAAATATATTAAGAGAGTGAGGGGACCTGGGAATCGAACCCAGGTCCCAATGTTCAGAGGACAACGCACTAACCAACCGTGCCATTTGCTTTCTTTGTAACATTAGTGGACAATAAATAACATATATAACAAAACATGCTAATAATATTAACTCAAAAAACGCGCTAAAGTTTGAATGAACCTATCATATGGAGACAAGTCATCATCTTCTCCGTTTGTGCGTTTTGCCTGAAAAACATAAAACAAGATTGCGGGGGTTTTAAACCCCCGCTAAATGATGAACAGAAAAATAGCGAATAGGCCATCGTAGTTCATAAATTAGGCGCGAGGTATGGAATCAATTGGTCATGATCTTCTGGTTCTAATGGCGTGGGTCTCATGTCTCAATTTTTCCAGAACAAGGAAGCCCCAATTCGTGACCTCTGAAAACCTAGAAAGCTTCAATGGTGATTTCTCATACAATGCACAAAAACTCAATTAAAATACATGGTTAGCTTCAGCATGATTGGATTAGTGTAAAACAACAATTAAATGGTATGAAAAATGCCCAGAAATTGAAACACGATTATGCATATTTTCATGAAAAGTGAGACATGTTTCTACCAATTCTTTGCGCTAGAATCAGTGGTTTTGATCCAGAAATGTTCCTTGATACCTTGGGAGTGCAATGGAATAGGTATCTTGCCTTGAAACGCTTTGGAATCGTGGTTTCAGTTTTTGAAAAATTTCACAAAAAGTGCAAAGTGTATATGAGGTTTTTAGCGCAGCTTTCAGGTCTCAGCTTTAGGGTTTGCATCAGACTTATATGAGGGATGGATTAGGGCAAAAATTTGGATCCAAAACCCTTTGCATTGATGTATGGAATATTTGATTTTCATGCATATTTTTTCCAATCTTTTTCATGTGATTTTGATGTCAATCATGGCCAAACCTTCCAATTTTGGGTATGCACGAATCTTGAGCCTTTAAGGAGAGTTTATTCTGCACAAAAAGATTTGAAAACCTTATTTTAGTATTTTTGTCATATTTTATTTTATTAAATGAATTAATAGTAATTAAAAATTCAAATAAATAAATAAAAATGATGAAATAAATCCCCTTTGGGCCAAATGGTCGTGCATAGTATTTGGATGATGAATCTTGGAAGAAAATGTGGCCCATTAGCAATTTTAAGGAATTTGAAGCAAAGTTGACTTTTCAAAATTCCCAAAAATTTCCCAACTTCCACAAGGCATATCTTGCTCAATTCTTAAGCTTTGATCATGTTCTTGGACATTTTGGAAAGGTCTTGAAGTCCTCTAACCAATTCCTTTGGTCCCATGTCATTTTGATATACCAATCTCAAGTTATGGCCTTTGACTTAAAGTCCCTTTTTGTTGACTTTTGAAAATGACCTATAATGTTTGAAATTGATAACTTTTTGTGAGAGCATT